>OY728160.1:1019022572-1021422572 GCA_963277665.1 Viscum album | reverse complement strand
ATCACATCATTGTTAGGGTCCCAACATTGCAAACATCTCATCAAATGGAATCACGGTTTGAATGTTATGGGAAAATTAGTGGAAAGCAGATAGTTAGATTCGGGGATGGTCTAAATCTATTCGATTGAACTGAACTAACCAAGTCGGGTCTAGGCCAACCTGAACCAACCAGGACCAAAGGCTAGACCCATTGGGCTGCACGGTCTAGCCGCCAGGTCGGATGGCAGCCCAGATTTCCCCAGCTCAGCCCTCCAGCGTGGGCTGGTTCGACCACCCGGGTGCGGCAGATGCCGCTCCCCTCCCACTTGGTGGCCATAGTCGAGTGACCTCGTCGGTCAGGTCCATATGGATTGGTTGCGTGGAAAGAAGTATGGCTGCGTGGCTATCTCACACCTATGAAAGAGTCATGGGACTTCCGTCTGATGCGGCTTGGGGAGCCACATATCACTAGCACAACGCCCTCCTACCATGGCACATCGCTGCCACTACCTGCAGAAGCTGCCACTGTAGGCGCCTCTGCAACTGACTGTTAAGCTGGTGGCTGTCAACTACTGGGTGGTCGTGCCACCACATGCCACCATCGGTTCCCACGACCCTCCTTTCTCAAGTCTCCACTATCATCGTGGTGGCCAGTTTTTCAAACTATGAGCACCCTTGTGATCCATGGATTTGCATCTCCACATCCAAGTCCTCCAAATTGTATCACTATCGATCCTAGGGTCCATCCATGCTTGAATCATCCTTGCCAGAATATGATGTAACCACATGAGTCCGTCGGTGAAGAACACAAGTGAGAGAGAGAGCACCATGAACACCCAATGTACGAACATTGGCCTTGTTCATTCAGACTTCATTTGTCCCATTAGAAAACGGGGAAAGAAATCATACTGATAATAACTAAGGTGCACCCCCTTCAAATACTGTACGGACAATATCCATCACGCATGAACGATCGATCCATGGATCAACCTATTAGTGGGTTGATCCACATCCATCATTTAGAAATAAAGAATGAGGGGAATGAAATCATATAGAAATATACCCCTACATGGGATTGGATCGTCCGCTGCCATGGATTTGTTTTCATTGATGATCCACTGAAGAGTGATCTCTATCTGCACCTCCATCATTATTGGAAATATCCTTCAAAGATGTGGGGTGTGTTCGTTGTCGTTGGTGATTCTTTTTTCATCAATGTTATTCTTCCAGAGCCTCAGGGATTTCCCACTAGGATCATGCACATGATCTTGTATCCATGCTAGGATAATAATTAAAGAAACTAATTTTGTTGTTACTGATATGATGAGTTACAACATCGCCACACTATTTCATTTAAGAAGTGAAACTGCTTACTCATCCCTGTGTTGAATCATCAGTGTGAGGCATTTAAAAAATATAAATAAAATAACATCATAAGTTTTATTTTATTTTCTTCCTTCAAAATTTCAAGAATTAACTTCTTCCCTTGTATCATTCCGGTCAAGGTTAGACCCCTCCTAAGGTAAATTATCCATTCTGGACGAAACAATTTCCTCATATTATTTATACAGGCATCAGTTTAGAAGTTACTAAATCTCTACACATGTGCTTAAAAAAAGTTCAATCTTTTATTCCAGGCACCCCGGGCCTATAAGTCATATGCCTTCTGAGATCCTAGCATTGAAAGAAACCATTATATTTTTTTAAAAAATATTAAATGAAATTCTAGGTCATTACATTCTCCCCACCTTAAGGATTTACATCCTTGAAATCCAAATCAACGGCTAAGAAAACAAATGGGGGTAATGAAAATGAATCTCAGCCTCGCAATACCATGTTCTCTCTTAGAGATTCTCATGTTTCCACCGAACATGCACTAGAGAAATAAACTTCCCACAAAGGATTTGCTCCTTTCGATCCTTTATCTCCACTGGGTACTAGGAAAATGTTGCCCCATCATGAATGTCTAGCTCACCCAATCGATGATGTGCGATGGATTGTGCACATACCTCCTTAGCTATGAAACATGAATGAAACCATGCACCTAATTAATCCGTGGGGGTAGAGATAGTTGGTGTTCCACCTCGCCATCTCTACTCAGAATTTGAAAAGGGCTGATGAATCTTGAAGACAACTTACCACACTGGACAAATCTCCACAATCCCCATCGAGGTGAGACCCAAAGAAACACATGGTATTCCCCCTCGAACTCTAAAGACCTTCATCTCCTATCAGCATACAATTTATACATGCTATATGCAGTCCTCATCTACTCATGGATTACTCGAACCTTCTTAGTGGTAGTCCACACAAATTCTGGTCCCATGAGTGCTGAATCCCTAGGGTCTTTCCATCATAGTGGTGACCTTCATGGTCACCCATTGAAGGCCTTAAATGGTTCCATACTAATGGTGTAGTTTTATTTGTTTTTGTATTTAAACTATACTAGAGGTATGGGATCCTCCCAACTATGTTCAAAGTCTAGGATGCAAGCATGTAACATGTCCTCTAGAACCTGGATGGTCTTCTCTGTCTGGGAATCCATCTGGTGATGAAATGTCGTGTTCAAGTGAAAATGATTCTGGAATGCTTCCTACAACCCCCTCCACAGTCAGGATGTGAATTATGTATCACAGTCTAAAAAAATCATCAAAATTACCCTGTGAAGTTGAACTATCTCTTGAACGTTGAGGTGCCCCAAGATCTCTACCGAAACCTGCTCCTAAATGGGTAAGAAGTAGGATGACTTGGTGAGTCTGTCTATGATAACCATGATGGTATCATTCCCCTAGACATTCATGGTAATCCTATCATGAATTCTATCGATATTCCTTCCCATTTCCACTCTCGCACCTCATGAGGATAAGCCAAGCCTATTGGAACCTGATGCCCTGCCTTCACTTGTAGAAAAGTGCGACACCATTAAACAAACTCTTCTACTCCCTTCATCATCCTCGACCATGAAAATTGACATCAAAGATCCTAGTACATATTTTCCACAACTAGATGTAACACCAAAGGGAATTTGTGAAACTCCATCAAAACCTCTTCTTGTAATGCCACTGGTACAATGATGTGCCCTATTAAAAGGATGATGTGCTCCCCACCTATCGATTATCCATTGGGGGTTTTCCATGTGGATAACTGAGCATTTCGAATCTTGCTATCGATATCCCCAATATATGACTCCCTAACTCGATGAAAGAGTGGAGGAGTGAAAACCATCGACTGGAGGTAAGCTGCTCCATCACCATCTGTGAATGACATTTTCATTACAACCAATTTCTCTGATGCCTTTCTCAGCAACTGTTAGCTGTGTCTCTGGCTGAGCATGTATTCCCATACATTCCCCTTCCAAAGATTATATACAATTTCAAAGTCACAATCCTAGATGAACTCTAGACACCAAATATATTGCATGTTTAGTTCCATCTGTAAGAAGATATACTTGATAATTTTCTGTTCAAATTAGATGGTAATCCTCTCACTGATTCAGTAGTTCTAACACATCATCAGTGTGAATACTGCTACTCCTAGCTCCATATTAAGGGTCATGTAGTTCTGCTCATGCTGCCTCCACTTTCATGAACCGTAGGTTCTCAATGCTTTCACCCTTCATTAGTACACAACCTATTCTGGTCCCTGATGCATTGAAGAACAATACATACCCAAAACCCTTCTCAAGTAGTCTCATGATGGGGGCACTTTTCAACCTCCACCTCAACTTCGGGAAACGTTGCTGGCACTTCTCCACCCACACGAAGGGTTATCCCTTCCATGTCAAACCCAATAATAGTGCTGCTACCCTAGAAACTTTGGTCACAAAACTCCAGTAGTACCTAGCTAAACCTAATAAGCTCTACACATTAGTCACGCTCCTTGGTGGCTCCCAAGATTGCACTATATCTATATTTTCTAGATCCACTGCAACTCCAGCCTCCAAAATGAGGTGTACTAGAATGTGATCATCCTGAATAAAAAACTGACACTTCAAAAGATTCCTATAAATTTTGAAGTCTCAGCATGTCTCCAAGACCATCCTCAGGTGTGTCACATGCTCCCCCTCAGATGCCAAGTAAACCAGAATGTCACCAATGAAGAACACAATGAAATGGTCGAGGTAAGGCTAAAAGATCCTATTCATGAGTCTCATGAACACTATAAGGGAATTGGTGGTGGATAATAGCTTCACCATGAAAGCATAGTTTCTATAATGAAATATAAAGTCCATATTCAGTACATCCTCATCTCATACACAAAGCTCGTGATAACAAGACCTGAGGTCAATCTTCGAGAACCACCTCACTCCATTCAGCTAATCGTAGAGGTCATCAATTCTCGGTAGTGGATATTTGTTCTTCACGGTCACCTAGTTCATGAACCAGTAGTCCAAAAACAGTCTCAAGATCCTATCTTCCTTTTTGTAAAATAATACTGGGGCTGCCCAAGGTGAAACAATGGGCATCATGAAGCCCTTCCTCAATAGGTCCTCTAGCTGTACCCTGAGCTCATGAAGCTCCGAGGGAGCCATTCGATATGCCTCTGTGGATATTGGTGTCATCCCAAGGTATATGTAAATACAGAAATCTACCTCCCTATGATGAGGTCATCTTGGAACATCTTTCGAAAAGACATCCCCATACTCATTCACCACTAGAGGAAACTGAGGAACTGTCTCATCCACTAAACTAAGGGTCATGTCATCCAGATGAAGTGTGATCAACTTCACCATCCTATGTGCGAGTCCATCATGCATTTCCTGTGTCTCCCTTCAATGGAAAAAGGAAAAAATTAACCCAACATTGTGGACACACCACACTCTGTGCCTAAAATTGTCAATCTGAGCATGGACCATCGATAACCAGTCCATACTAATAATGATGTCGTAAGGCCCTCACGCTGCTACTAGGAGATCCCGACCGAAGCTCTCACCTCAAAGATTAATATCACACTTCCAACATGAGTGTTTGATAGTCAAATACCCTCCCGAAAGAGTATCTAAGCCTAAGGATCGACCCAAAGACTCCTCCAGAATCTCCAAGATCTGAACAAAGTCATGCAAAGGAAAAGTGACTATCTCCTTTGTTTATAAGAATTGCAGCTACGGTGGAGAATAAATTGATTTTAACTCTAATCATATATGGTTCATCAAGATCATAACCCTATATCGCCTGAATTTAGGATCTTCCCTATCCACCGGCTCCCAGAGCACGTGGTGGACCACTTGGGGGTGGTGGTGGTGGTACGTTGAACCTCCGAACACTAAATATTTCTCTAAAAACATTCCTACCATGTATGCCACCTTGAAGAACTCCCTTCTCGAACCTCTTCCTTTACCTTGGTGGTCCCTCAATTGTCTGCTGACCATCTATGGGGTGAGTTTGGAAATCACAAGCCATGTTCCCCCAACTGCTACATGAGTATCACAACCATTTCATTACCTGACTCCCTCTGTCCTCAGATCCTCGTACCACTGAATTTGTGTCTTGTGGTTGTCCCCTAGAAGTATTTACCCTCCTGGATCCTTGTGTATGCTTCCTTGTACCCACTACTGATGACTATTCCACCTAGTTTCTACTGGTATCTCCCACTTCTAGCACCTGCTCCACCAGGATGCTCTCTATGATAAGAGATCACTACAGCACCCCAACCTATGTCGGGATTCTAAGGGATGCCATAGACACTCTGATCGCATGGATATATCCCTGTATGGAGGTACAATACCTAAAGAATAGGTCCCACACCATGTTGGTTGAGTAGCGAGAAATATCATTGAATCTCGATGAGTATTCTGCTACTATATGGGCGACCTACTGTAGCTATAGGATCTCTTAGATGTGCACTGACCTCAATGTTTCCAGAAATAAATAATCCCTAAAAGGTACTCAAAATCATCTCAAGAGAGATTTGTCTCGTCATGCGTCTGGATCACTATGCTCCACCACTATCCCACTAGGCCCAAACAAAGGCTCGTGGCTAGGACTGTCATTTGATCAGGAAATGTATTCACAAGGTGGAAGACACATCTTACTAACTCCAGCTAATCCTTAGCTACCTAGGGGTCTGTATCACCATTGAACCTGGTAGGTATCTGCTTTTGGAACTCATGATAGTACAAAGTCTATGTGCATCCTCTACCGGTAGCACTGGTAGAAATTACTGATCGATGGATGGTGGTATCACTGGTGAACCATCTGATGGGGCTATCTACAGTTCTGGTCCATATATTGATGCCTTATCTCAAGTAATATCATCCTCATGGTCACACAATAAAATCCTATCTGGCTTTCCACATGGAGGCATCCTGAAACAGACCTAGATTAACCACGGTCAATAGATTATAGTTAGAGAACTGACTCAAGAAGGACAAGAGGACACACTCAAAATTCTACATGATGCATGTACCATTTATTTCCCTGTAACTAGTGTTTTGATGTACCTATTTAGAAATAAGGCTTCTAGAGTCATAGTGTATGGATACGTCGACCATCGAACCAACAATGGGGGTCCCAAGCATGAAATCCGGACTCGAAACATTTAACATTATTTCCCCAAACCAACCTCATATACTCCTTTACCAATGTTGAAGAGAACATATCACTCTGATATCATTCTGAACGACCCGTCCTAGTGGGGTCTATTTCATGACTCCCCAATCCTGCCTCCAATAGGCCAGGGGCTGGGGACTACCACCGAGTAGGCATATCACTAACAATGGAGACATTCCCTATATACTTGCACACACACACACATACAAAATTATGAAGGTAAAATACTAAGTAAACCATGCCTGAAAACCACTAAGGATAACACTACCATAGTGAAACAGAAAGTAAAGTACAATAGGGTGACTCGGGGCAGAATATAAGGCCATCAAAAAGGAAAAGGCTATAACCAAAAAACTGAAGCTCGCATGAAAAAAACCCTACCTGAAGGGTAGGTAAAGGGTAGATATCTAAATCCGTAGGAGTTCAACATGTCTATCTGATCTCATTGGGCACCACTCGGTCCTCGACCACCTAGGTCTCTATCAAAATTTCAGTCATCTACACAAGACACGACATATGCGGGCAATGACCACATAGGGGTGAGTAAAACATTACTCAATAGGATGACGTAAAACCACAATGGAAAGAACAGAATGGAAATTACATGACTAGTATATTAATCTCACAATGGTATAATTCTAAATCATGAAAATTAACATTACAAAACACAATCACAAAACACTCAGTATTGATGAGGATCCTTGTCCCGATGAGACTCTTAGCCCCAATGAGTCACTTAGACCCGATGGGTAACTCAGACTTGATGGGTCAGTTAGACCCAATTCATCACTTAGACTCGATGAGTCACCTAGACCTGGAGAGATTAAGTCTTGAATGCACATATACATCAAGTAACATAGTATCCGCATCATAGCTAGCTGGAGGATTCCACTCGTAACGTGCTTGTTCTGGGAGAACCTAATTCTCAAGAAAAAGTTAGTATGCCTAATTCTATGAAAACCCAGTTAGAGTATCTCAAAGGACCTCCTTGCTGCAAGGGTCCCAACACAACAAAGATCTCAACAAACATAGACACAATTTGAAAGTTATTGGAAAATTAGGGAGTTAGGGCCAGTTGGATCCATGTCCAGCCTGACCTAAACTGGCCTAGGGAAAAAGACAAGACAATTGGGCCGATGGACAATGGCCCACTGGGACACACAGTTCAACCCACTGGGTCATGCAGTCTAACCCGTCAATCCCCCCAACAGCCTTGTTTTCCCCAGCCTGGCCCACCAACACAGGTGTGTTCATCCAACCGGGTGCAACAACTACCATGCACCTCCCACTTGGTAGATGTTGTCGAGTGACCATGTCTCTCAGGTCCATGTGGACTGGGCATGTGTCACACAGTCCGTCCACATGGCGATCTCACACCTGTGGTATATCCACATGTATCCCATCTGATGCCACTTAGGGAGCCGCATCCCACCAGTGCCGTGACCTCCAACTCTGGCACGTCATCACTGCCTCCTGTAGGTGCCTCCGACAGTAGTCGTCGAGCCAGTGACCATCTACTATCGAGTGGATATGCCTCCAAACGCCACCACGGGAAGCCCACCTTTGGCGGGTCACCACCATCACCCTGGTGGCTCATTTTCTAAAACACCAGCACCCTTACAATTCATGGGCCACCATCTCCACTTACATGTGGTCCAAATTTTATCACCATCGATCAAGGGGTCCCGCCACATTCATAACCTCCCAACAAGAATCATACGCAACCGCGGGGGTCCGTCGAGAATGAACGCAAGAGAGAGAGAGAGAGAGAGAACCTTGGACACCCAAGGAACGAATGTCATCCTTGTTCTTTTGGACTTCATTCGTACCATTATGAAAAGGGGAAAGAAATCATACTAATAACTACTAAGGTACACCCCCTTAAAATCCCGTAGCAAAAATACCCCGCCTGCAAGGATGATTAATCCACATATCAACCTGTTAGTGAGCCACATTCATCGTTTAAAAATAATGAATAGGAGAAAATAAATAACATAGAAATAAACCCCTACCTGGGATTGGATTTTCCACTACCATGTATTCATTGTCATTAACGATCTGTTGAACAATGATCTCGATCCATGCCTCCGTAATCATTGGAGTGATCCTTCAAAGAGGTGGGGTGTGTTCGTTTTCATTGGCGATTGGTTGTTTTTTAATTTTATTCCCCTATATAATTCTGGAATTCACACTAGGATCGTACCCCTAATATCATATCAATGTCAGGATAATAATTGAAGAAAAATATTTCAAAATTGTTGTTACAATAAGTTATAGTGTCGCCACACTATTTCATTTAAGAAGTAGAATAGTTGCATCACAACGTCACTGCAAGATGTTCAAAAAAATAAAATAAAATAACTTCATAATTTTTATATTATTTTATTATTTTTAAACTTCAAAAATTAAATTTTTCCCTCGACCCGTTATAGTCGAGGTTAAACTGCAGCAATGGTAAAGTTGCAATTCTGGAAGTAATGGTGCCCTCATATTTTTGAACGAGGTACTTGTTTAGATGTTACTAAAACCATGAACATGCGCTTAAAAAAATTTCAAACATTTATTTTGGGCACCACGAGCCATAGAATCACGTGCCTTCTCATCTCCTGGCATTGAAATAATCCATATAATTTTTTTAAAAAGTATTCACAGAAATTTGGGACATTACAAAATCTTCTTTTTGATACAATGTGTAAGTATCAGTTTCACAGAGACCTCATATGATACCAATTGTTGGATCAAAATGTAGATGTAGACACTTAACTATAGGGGGTGAATTATATGTTTTAAAACATTCATTTTTAACCTTATGGAAACTTTTATTAGAAAAGTTAAACAAATTTAATTCACATAAAGCCTCTTCTGTAAGATTAAAGAAAAAAAATACTTTGGGTCTGATAAAGATGATTATCGAAATAAAATATGTACACAAATATACATAAACAGGATTATACCTTAATGTGTATAGAATGTTAAATCAGAGTTACAGAAAAGGGAAAGTCTAAGAAACCCTTATTTATTATTTAATATGACAGAAGAAATTTAAAGTACATATAAAAGAGTAAAAATCTTTTAACCCAAATTGTAGGTTATCCAAAACACCTTGGATAAAGGTCCAATGATTTATACTTTTAATAAAGTCAATCATACTAAAACTAGGTTAATTCCTTAATACAATGATAGTTATCTATATTTCTATCCCTGTAATCCCTGGATTAAGTAGGTAACCAACCCCTTTGACTTCTTTCAGCTGGAAGACCTCGATTAAGAATTTAATTGGAACATCTATCCTCCTTCAACTTGGATTCCCTCAATCGTAATCACCAATGATCGGTGTCACACTAAGCATGAAAAATCTTGTTAAAGATTTTGAGTATTTTGAACAAGCTGTTCACATCTTGACCACTTCAATGCTTTCACACAAATAAATTTTGGCAGAGCTCTCACGTGTCTCTAAAAAACCAAAGTGTGAATATATTGTTAGGTTGTCCAAATGACCTTGTATTTATAGGTGTGATCTCCAATAGTATAATTTTCCTCCAATAGTAATACTTTTCCTAAAATTTTAGAGGGACCTGTACAATTGGCACTTACAATGGTCAAATAATAATAGATTACATGCCATCATTTGTTATAAAAAACTATCATGAGAAAAACTAAGTATGGATGAAACAAATTGTATGAATCATTACAATAAGTATATATATTAACATTAAAAAAGATATAAATCAGATCTGAAAATTATTGAGAAACAGAATTGATAGAAATGTAAAATCGGATTCACACATCTTTGTGAATTAGAATTGAGAAAATGAGAATCGAATTCAAAAAAGTAGAAGATTCAGAATTGAGAATCCAATAATCAAATTCACATTTTTGATTTAATCATAATTTATGGAACTCTGAATTGGATTTTATTTTTTTAGTGGATCTGAATTGAGAAACATAAAATCGGAATCATAATTCTAAGAGAATCAGAATCACTATTCTGGATGATTCAGATTTGAGGAAGATGAATTAGATTCATTTTTCTATGCGGTTCGAATTTTAAAAAAAGGAATTGGAATCAAGATTTTGAGAGAATCAGATTCATAGTTTGGGAGGAATTGGAATTGAGAAACATAGAATCAGAATCATAATTCTAGAAGATTTTTAATTTAGAAAGTTAAGGATTATGAGTTTTATTAAGGATCCAATTTATTATAGAAACTGTTCTATCTTAATAAAAATATTATTAAACATAGATATAAAATGATTAAAGAACATGCATATAAAATTCCTTATAGATAGAAACAATTGTTAAGAAAATGTTTTTGTGATTTCCAAAACATAATGGAATGAGAAAAGTTATAGTAAAACTTTTTAATCAACACTATCATGTTCACCTATGAAATAAGTGTTCGATCCACCACATCAAAAAACCTATTTAAACGAAATATATTCACCCAATAGTTGATCTCATATCTAATACCATCCTGAAAATATCTCACCACTTTGGCCTCATCCCTTACTAGTATTGGAAAAAACTATTGAATGTTGTTGAAGTGGCCAAATAATCAATCACAGACATAGTCCGCGGATTCAAAATCATAAATTATGATGCTCACTCAAATATTAGAGTATATGGAACGAAATTTTCCAAAAACATTACCTCAAAATATTTCCAAAATATACCATCTTACTAATTTTTAGGAATCCAAATGTCCCACCAACAGTTTACTGGTCATCACAACATATATGCTGGCAACTTGACCCTCTTCTTAGGAGGAGTCCCAAATTGGTCAAGAATCCAAAACTCTACTACCTTTGGTCCACCCTCTATGAAAAAGGTCGGATTGTTTTGTAGATAATAATCACTAATAATTTCCAACATACTCAGTGAAACCCACCCCGAGACACTATCTATAAACCACATAGAATGATATTATTTCTCAAAAAATTATCTTCTCCTATATTACCCAAAATAAATGGGGGATATTTTCCAACTACCGAATGAACATTCTCAGATATGTCCTCCTACGTATCCAATAGTAAACACTACTTTGGTGAAATCTCTCCAAAATTCAAAACAAACTTCTAAAAACACATAAAATATATTTTCCATAGTTTAAAAAAACAGAGATCAAAACTAACTAATAATAACTGACTCCACATATACTATACTAATGGATATAATCAAATCTTCAACACTACCCTAAATTATTTCTATCTTGAGCTATATATATGATGGGGTAAACCAAATTTATATAATCAAAAGACTTTCATTGAACGTAATTTATACCATTTCACTTTCAAATAAATTAAATCTATATTATTTAGGAACTATATTTCCCCTTTAAATTTATCACTTTTAAACTATTTTAATTTTCAAATTTCATGATAGGAAATATTTTATTATTGCCATAAGTAAACCATAAAATGTGTTTTCATTTCCCAAATCCACCATAAACTTCTTTTTCATGAGTGTATAATATAATCCATGCAATTTAAATCCTGATTGAATAAAATGATGCATGTATATAATAAAATACTTCCTTTGTAGACCATGAATGAATCCATAGAATATAATAACATCACACAAAAAATTTCATCAACTATGGAGAAATAACATTCAATGGTAATAGAAAAAATTATGTATAAAAACCCATAGGTATTTAGGTTTCCCCCCAAAAATGGCTTAGCTATTTCAAAGAACAAGTTTATTAAAAAGGCTTAAAACATACTAATATCATCTCCACCTCCCACAAAATAAATAAATAATTGAAAATAAACATACTCTGATACCACTTTGTGATATCCCGACCTAGGTTCCTCTAAACTGATGCCCCAGTCTGGTGTGCCACATGATCTCAAGTGCACCACCCCATATGGCAGAGGCTACTGACTACCAGTGAGGGTCTAATGAAACCAGTTGGGATACTATACCCTATTTATTAGAGTAAAACAATATAAAAAATCACTAAGGACAGTGACATGAAATAATAAATACCAAAATATTACAAACAACATTCTTAAGATGAAGAAGTACTAACAAATCAAAGTAGGTAAACATGTCTGGTCATGATAGTCTAATGTAGTATAAGAAAATCCACAATGAGGATAAAAAATATAATTCCCCAATATGGTACTAAATTCATTTCCAATTCCCTAGGGTATATTCATCTTAAATCCCTTACCAACAATCTAACATAAGGAATTTTCCCTTATTCTGATCTGTACCCTTAAAGTTTGCTCGGGTACCTAGAGATAGCTCAAACAGGGTGTGAGTATAAGTCAATAGGCCACCATCAATGGTGTCTACAATAATTTATAGTCAAATAAAAGTTTATTAAGAAGTTCTAAGTATAATAAAAATGTCTACAATAATAATAAAGTTTCCTGTTAACAATTATTCATTAGACTCTTGTCCCTCAGGTTCCACTAGGAGACCAGATTACTTATCCTTCCTTGACATATGATGAATGTATAAACCATACACAAGGGTTTGGTTAAAATTTTCATTTCATGGTCATTCATTTATAAATTCAATTTAACAATCTACCGTGGAGCTTTGGTCTAGGTACCCATATCATGTCCATACCATAGGATCTTAAAGAATAAGTCTAGAATACTAAAACATAAAATACATCAGGGGATAGTAGATCAACCGTCCAGCCTAACACAATGGAGGGGAGACTCATTACAATACGAAAGACATAATATTTATCATTCATTTCACAATTCATTATCTGTAACCTTTTTAACAAACAATAACAACAAGGGTTAACCTTTTCATTTGTCATAACACCAAGGTTCATTGTATTAAAATATTTACACAAATATATAACTATATAATTTCATAATTTAGCAAAAATTATGACCATTGCCCAACCTTTTAAAACTATTTACCCACTTGTACATGCCTCTTGAAACATTTATCAGATATACCCATTACATTCCCAAGAAGCCCCTTACAGCATAAAGATAAAGAAAACAAAATTTTTATGGTTTAATATCAAAAAACCTTTAAAATCTCATTTGAAAAAACATTTTAATATGTTAAATGGAGTGTCACACCACATGTGTGACCATAAGACATGTATAAGCATCCTGAATGGATCTCACTAGAATCATGAGGGGTCCTGCACACTAATTTGGGTCTCAAGAAATTATTTTTAATTAAAAACATGAGTGAATGAAATGAAATAAAATTTTCAAAAACCATGAACAATATTAACATCATGACTATGTAAATTAACTTATAGACAACCTACCTCAAGTTTGTAGACTTGTAATCATACAAAAATGGACTTTGATTTAAGCCGAAACAACTCTCAATGCCAAATCAATGAATTTATTAGAAAAACATAGGTTTATGGATTTAGAAGAACATAAAAAATACTAATAATGTTTATATACAAAATATAGGAAACATGAGTGATAGGAATAACCAAAGTATTTATTTATAGATAATGGTTCTTCAAACAACCTAAGATTGACGTAGAATCACCCTTAGAGGAGGAGAGATACCTTAGTTCATTACTCAAGATAATGCAAGTGGAGAGAGGAAGAAAATGTGGTAAGGTTTATTAAATGTCATTAGGAAAGTGGTATTCTACCCCTCTTTACCGAGGTGCATGATTTGACCAAAAATCTTTCCAAACCATTCCCAAACTCTGTGTCCTCCTCTCTCCAATGAAAGGGACACACTATATGGTTTGTGTAACCCCTCAAAAATTTAAAATATGAATATCCAATTCAATAGCATGTATAGAATGCCACAAAAAGAGTAGAAGGGAAATAATATCATGATATATTAAGATATATTTTCTATATTAAATTAATTTAATCTATCATCAAGTTTGAAAGTCACACAACACCGAGTTTTGATTTCATTACATGAAAAAACCAGTTCTTTCAAAAGCTTTCATCACACGTAATGTTGAGTTCTTCTAAATAAAAATATATTATTATTAATATTTAATATGAAAATTATTTCATAGAAATTTTATTGGTAGGTAAAAATAGTATTAACTAACTTATGAAAATATACTTTTCAATTAATTGGTTACCAATTAATAAGAAATGAATATACATTAATGTAAATGAAATGTTTTTATAAGAAACAATTTTATATGCTAATTGTGATTTATTTTAATAAATTAAATTAATTAATTTTAATTAATGATCATAATAAAATTTATGTAATATATAATCAATAATTTTTTTGATATTCCTCTGATATATTTGATATGTATAAGATAAAAACCAATGCAATTTTATATGTAGAAGCTCTATTTTCCTAGTGGCAATTTTTTTTGTTTTAATGGTGCACTTATTTTAAAACTAAATTTTGAAAATTTTATAAACATTATTTGAAAAAACATCATTTTTAAAATTTTAATGTAAAAATTATATTATGGTTTATTTTTGGAATTTTTCTGAGAAGTTTCATGTTTTGATGAATAGAGAAAAATAATGAATTTTAATTGAAGAATGACTTTTCATCTAAATAATTTATAATTTTAAATTATATTTTAAATTAGTTTTAAATTAAAATTAGATCAGTTATACATCTATTAATCCTTTTATGTAAATGGATCTTTTTTATATTTAATTTAGTTATAAAAACTTAGTAATCCTTGGAACTTGTCCACTTTAAAAACATGCTTTCTCATCCCCTCTACGAGATTAATTAGAAATGAATTTCTTCCAATTAAGTGATTTTAATTAGGGAAAATAAATTAAATATTTTTAATTATCATAATTTATAATTTCTAATAAGTTAATTTTTTTACCAAAATGATTTGTGAAAGCCGTTAAAATTAATTATAATGACTCTGATAAAAACATGCTTACTTATTGATTCAACTTAAAATATAAGGTGTAAAAGTGACCCAAAACATATAAAAAATATATTTTATGGAAATATTTTGAAATAAAAAATTAATTTATCTATTCTTTTTGTGTTATGGAATCCTCTTGTTAGGTAAAAACATGGGTACACCTAACTTATTTTGTAAAATACCATGTGTGTCCTCCCACCCACATATAAAAGGCCACTACCTACGAAACCAATTTGTTTTGGAAAATTCCTACTAAAATAAATTAAAAACATCCCTTAAATCATTATATAAGACTTATCTTTGTAATAAAGGAGTAATAGGAAGGAATTAGTGTAAACATAAGAAGGATACCCAAAAAAGAGGTAATGTTTTCTAAAAGTGTTTTTATTTTTTTCCATATCAACCTCCATTAGTTATTTTTCTATTTGAACTATATAAAAAACTTAGTATATTCAATAATCATAGATTTTGTTATGTTAATGGTATAATCTATAAATTGAAACACTTCTATAAAATGGGTTACAAAGTCATTGCTCATTTGAACGGTGGACTACTACTACATGTACCGATGTCGTTCATTTTCTATTACCACCTTTCAATGTTCAAAAATAATGATGAAAATAATATTTATATACAGTATTTAGTAATTTTTTGATGTATTTATTCTTATTAAATCATAATATAACACATGAATTCATGATGTTTTACTTTCTGGGAATATGATAATGTCGTTCGTGTGTATGGTGGACTTCCACAAAGCAAAGCGATGTGATTCCTTCACAATTTACATGGAATCTATTTAAGATATGTTTAGTAAATATATTTGATATATAAGATATAAAAATTATACTATAATATATATATATATATCATTAAATTTTCCTTCTTTTCAATATTATACGAAAATGGAAACTCATGCGTACGTACAACCTACTGTTTCTATGAACAATTTATTTCATTTCTTATTCCCAAAATTTATGGATTAATATAATTATATATATAATTAATATATATGATATTTGATTCATTTTTTAAATTATATATATGATTAAATAATGATCTAATTAAGATAAATAAAAAATAAAAAGTCAATGGTTTCTCGAAAAATAAGGTTATTAACACCCAAAACGGTGACAATAATAAATGATTATTAGAGAAAAGGTAATAATATGTTATAAAGGGATCATATTTTAATAATAAATGTTAGTATGGTTATTTAATAAGTTAATAACTTGATAAAAACCATTATAAAGGAGTTTAAAGGGTGTTAAACCAAAAGAAATAATGAGGTAAGGGATTTCATCTCAATTTCATTTCATTGAGGCAAATTACAATGTTATGTACCCAATTAACATTATATGGTGTATATAGTACCCATTTGACATGTATTATAATGAATAATGCATTATGAATGGTATTTAAATTTTAAATTTAAATTCTTTCTTCTATGGTTAGTTGAATTAAAAGTTAACAAGTGGTAAATAATTTCGTAACACAATTTCTTTTTATTGAGTTATATTATTTATTTTTTGTCATTAATATTATGAGATTATGTGTGTAATGAATTTTTAAAATATATTTTCATATTTTAACTTATTTTATGTATATTTATTGTTGACACCCATAATATATTCATTGTATGGATTCTTAGTAAAATTTTATGATTGTTGCATGGGTTTACTTCACAATCTCCTTTTGTTTAGGATTGTTTATAGTTGAATTTTAATTGAATGATATATTGTGATAATTTTTTTTAAAAACAATTAATTTTATTTTAATATATAAATTTATTATTATATTAAATTAATATAACCATTTATACACTATTTTTTACATGAAATGTCTCATAAAATGTTTTTTTGAAATCCTGACTTCATTTTCCTCCTGGGCCGAAAATGTGTTTTCGTTGAAAACCATTTTTTTAAAAAATTATTCTCGAAAATGTTTTTATCCTTTTAATTTTTTTTATTAAATATATTTTTAATCATTTTAAATTTTTACCAAATTTATTGAAATGAATCATATTATCATTTTTCGAACCGGGCACTCTTCCCACCTTTTTATAATATAAAATGGATGTTCTTTATACATTATATAACATGTAAAAAATTACCTACTATTATTTATTTGAATCTCCCTTTGTATTTTTTTGAAGATATTTTTAAATAAAATTATCTTAAAATTATTTTAAAGAAAACTATTTTAAAAATTATTTTTAAAATGAAAAGGATATTTTCATTAATAATTATTTAAAGATATTTTTTTATTTCATTAATGCCAACAACCGTTATTCTCACTCGAATGGGTATATATCATATCGATACCATCATTATTCTACCTATGGATGGATTATGATAATTTTTATCAAGTATAGTATTGAAATTCACTTCCTTAAATGATTATTGAAGTCATTAACTTCCCCTTGAGTTATACACTTTCTAGTGGCCATTGAACATTAAATTTACCCTAAATATGAACATTATCTATCATTGATATGATTATTTCCTAAACCATATACAATTTTTACATAGGTTATTTAGTTTTATAGTGATTTTATTATTTGGGTAAATATTAAAAATCTGTATCCATTACTCAATACAGATATTTGATAGGGAATATTGATCATGAATTAAATCGATTATTCAATATATAGGGAATTCTGTGGATTAACTATTATGAGTGGGGTCTATATGTTATATATACCCTTGATACATTTATAGGTCTCAGGAAATTTTTTTTCCAAATTAAATATGTTTCTACTTGTAGTTTTAAACCACCTTGTGAAATGCGATGATGATATAGTTTTCCATGTACCTGAAACATGAAATCTAATAATTAAGCATTTCCTTTATTGAGAATTAAATTATTATTATTATAATCCATTATATTTTTACTATGATAAAATATAAGGATGAATTTCATTATCAATTTATTAATCAAATGAAATTTGTTTTCATTTATTTACCTTTCCATATTTACTATTCCCTATCTTATCATGATATTCATGTTACTTAAATTGAATGTGTCTAGTTATTTTAATTTTCATATTGATTAGGCTCAATGACTCATTATTGATTTCTCATTACATAATCCTTCATGATCATTTGATATCAGCCTTATTTTTTTTTCCTTCCCTATGATTCAATTAATTTTACTAAGAAAGATAAGAAAGGATATTATATATAGAATAATGTTTTTCTAGAAAACAATTATGTTATAATTTGAGTATTCATTTATAATACAAGACTCATGTATACATCTAGTTTACCAAGACTATTAAATGGTTTAGTAATCTAAGAGGTATTTTTGTCGAATCTTATACCACTATAATGGTAGTGGGGACCGATTCCGAGCTTCTGGGATAGGGGTTTCTATAGTTGGTATCAGAAAAAGTTTATATGCCACCTTGGGAAATAAATTTAAGAAAAAAATAGGGAAAATTACCCAAAGGTAGAGTTCAAGGAAAAGAAAAAAATAATATCTTAGAATTTTGGTAAGGTGGGGATTATTAGGGTCTTCCAAGTAATACATCCATATCTGGATACTATTAGTGGACCTGGTTCTTGCATAAATATACACAGCCGTAATAAATCTAAAATTGGAAATCTAGGATTGACTTGAGCTTTACGTGGTACATGAAAAAAAACCTTACATTTCATCTAGTTTGACACTTCTAGGGGATATACTTAGGATAATTAACATTTTATTTACTAACCATTATAAAGGATTTTAATAGATAGTGATAGTGAATGACATTGATTAAACACTAGACCAAGGAAGGGCCTATATGGAAATAAAATAGTGGAATTATTTATATATTGGGATTAAAAAAATAAATCTTAGAAGAATTTTTAACAATGGTTTTTAGTAAGATTTATAATCAATACTATCATTTTTTATAAGTTTATGGTTGATCATAGGTTTGAATTCGTAAAAACCACTTTTTAGGTTTTATGTGATAGGTGTCTACCAAGATTATGTATATTTTGGTAGAAAATAATTACAATAAAACTCATTAGTTTAATATATGTTTTAGTGGAAACATTATTTGAGGAATAATTCTTTTACATTTTATCGACCTATGAGTAAAGGTATTAATAAATTTAAGGGTTGATATACATATAAGATTTTTTATCTTTGTGGAAAAAATGATGTTTCAAAAACCATAGTTAAAATGTTATTTAATTATTAACCTTATTTCAATGATGTCCATCGTATTTTTTGGTAAAATGATAAGAATTATATTAATTTAGTTCAAGAAAATGATAACCGCACACAAGGTGAAAATCCATTGCATCTAGTGATGTGGTGGGTATTGAACCGATGACCAATGGACAATAAGGGTTTCACACCTACCACTAGCCTATGTAATGGATTTGTTAATAAGTCATTGTTTTTTGTGAGACAATTTTATGGGTAAATATTAATGATGAAATAGTAATGTTAATTTTTGGATATTCATTTATTAGAGTAAGGGGTGAATTGGAAATTAATATAAGAACAATAGATGGATAAAATTGGGTTTCTGAAATAGAAACATATCAAGTATATTTCCTTAAATTCCTAGAGAGTGAAAGAATTCCTCAACTTTAGGTTAAAAGTGTATTGAAAAAAATGTTATACTAATACATTCATTTTTGTTGAATGATTGGTATTTTAAATCATCATTTATTTATGAATTTGAGTTATTTAACATCCCATAAATCATTCACTTTATTATGATCAATTACCATAATCACTCTTTATAAATATTTACTCATTTCCCTCCATGTCCATATCATCACATTACACTAAAGTTCTCTCACTTAGAAACCTAGTTATATGTTATTCCATGTGACCTTTGTACTTTTCATTGTATTTTATGAAGATGATATTTTATTAAAACTTTTACTATATGGGGTTTTAAAAAATATTATTTCCAAATATCAAACCCTTTATTACTATGAAAATGATTAGATGGTAAGGACATAATTTATTTAGGGCGGGGAGGATGTAACACCAAAAAATTTTAAATTATAAATATCATATTCAATATTATGTATGGAACACAACAACAACCATAGAATTTAATATAATATCCCTAGACATTAAAATATATTTAATATATGAAATAAATTAAATTTATCCTATTTCTTTTAATGAACACAACACTAAGTATAGATTTCATTACATTCCACAACGATTTCCTTTGAAACTTGCGTCACATGCAAGGATGAGTTTTACCAAAAAACAATATATTATTAATTTTATTATTTAATATGAAAAATATCACCTGACCATTGAAATGATTTTTAATAATCGTATTAACTATGTTTTGAAAGTATATTTTTGAATTTATTGGATACCAATTAATTAAAAATAAATATAATTGAATATAAAGGAAATGTTTTTATAAAAAACTATTTTATGAACCAAAGGTGTTTTATCATGATAAATAAAATTAATTACTAATATTATATGATATTAAGGAAATAAATTTATTATATATTCAATTATTTTCTTAACATTAATCCAATAGATTTGACAGTCATAATATAAAAATAAATATTATTTTACACATAAATAGATGCATTTTTCTAAAGGCAATTTTGTCTTCTATTAATGAAAATTTTATTTTAAAACTAAAATTTGATAATTTTATAAATTTTATTTGAATAAATAAGATTTATTTTGAAATAGAAATTTATAAATTATCTTAGTGTAATTTTTTATACTTTTATGAGAAGATTCATTTTTTGATGAATAATGAAAAATACTGAATTTCAATTTAAAACTGAATTTTCATCTAAATAATTTATAAAGTTAAAATATATTTTAAATTAGTTTAAAAGTAAAATTAGATAATTTATACACATATTAATCCAATTAATGTCATTTTAATCATTTTTTTATTTAATTTATAAATAGGAACATAGTAAACTACAGAAAAATTTCACTTGAATGATCTGCTTTCTTATACCGTCTACAGGATTAATTTTAAATTAATTTCTTAAAATAATATAAATTAAATTTAGAAAAATAGATTTTAAATTTTTAATTAGAATGATGTATAATTTCTAATAATGTATACTTGTTGTTTTACCAAAATTATTATTGAAAACAATTACAATTATTTCTATTGACTGTGGTAAAAATGATATTAAGAATTCTTCATGGAATATAGGGTGTAAAAATGACCCCAAAATTTTCCAAAACCCATAGTATAGTAATATATATACCTTAAACCTTAATTTATTGAATATGGTTTGTCATGGAAGCCTCTTGTTTGGTAAAAACATTGGTAAACGAATTTCTTTGAAAAAATGTTATGTGTGTCACCTCCCCCACTTATAAAACAACAGCAACTCTAAAAACACTTTAGTATAGAAAATAATAACCATAATAAATTAAAAAAATCAGTACCATAATCATAGAATCCTTTTATACGGTATAAATCCAACTTAGAAAGGAATTAGTGAAAACATAAAGAGGATACCCGAAGAAGAGGCAATGTTTTTCTAAAAGCGTTTTTATTTTATTTCATCTGCCAGATCCATATATTATTTTTATATATTGATTATATAATAACACTTGTTTATTAAACAAAATAAGATATAATTATTTTATGTTTTTTCTCTAAAAAATCACACACTTCCATCAAATGGGTTACAAAATCATCATTCGTGTGTGTGGAGGACTACCACCTAGCGAACTGATGTCGTTTGTTTCTCCATTTATAACTTTAATGGTTGGGAATAATGATGTAAATACTATTTATATATGATATTTATGATTTATTTATTCTTTCATAATTAATAGATAAAACATTCCTTCATGATTTCTATTTTTCGGGAATATGATAATGTCGTTCATGTGTACAATGGACTATGGCCTCACGAAGCGATGTGATTCGTTCACACTTTAAATATTTTGTATTGAGGTTGGTTTAAATAAAAATAAGTGGTATATATGAAATTAAAATTATATTGAAATGATAATATATATATATATATATATATATCATTCACTTTTGTTTCATTCAATTCGATAAGAAAATGGAAAGTGTATTCATGTGTACGTATGACCTATCGTCTCTATAATTGGTGTATTTTATTTCTTATAACCAAGTTTTATGGAAAAATTTAATTAAAAATTTAATTAAATATATATTATATTTGAATCATGTTTTATATAATATAGATGAAAAAAATCATGATCTATTTAATTAGAATAAAAATTAACTAGTCAAAACATACATGAAAAACAAGGCAATTGCCCCTTGTAATGATTAAAATAATGAATGATTATTAAAAAATGGGTAATAATATGATTAAAAGGATCATATATGATATATTAATAATTAATATGGTTTTTTATGGAGATAAAAAGTGCTTAAAACCATTATATTTGAAGATAAAATGTTTTCAACCTAATAAAAACATAATTTAAGGGATTATGTCTCAATTTTGTTTCATTGAGGTATATTATAATGGTATTCATCTAATTAAATTTATATGGTCTATATAATTCCCCATTTGACATGTAATATCATGAATAATTCATTTTTAATGGTATTTTTAGTTTCAATTTTAATTATTTAATCTAGTTTTATTTGAAATTGGAGTTACTAAGTGGTAAATAATTTCATAACTCAATTTTTTTCATTGAGTTTTGTTACATTCTCATCGCTGTTAATATTATACGATTATGTTTGTAGTGTATTTGGACTATATATTTGTTATATTTACCCTTATTTTATCTGGATTTACATTTGAAACACATAATCAATTCATTTCCCTCTTTATTCGGTAACCTATTTTCTTACAAAACCTTAGTTTATAAAAATATTTTAAAAAATATTTTTATCCATTTCAAACTAATATATAAAATAAATTTTTACCCATTTTTAATTTTTAATAAATGTATTGAAAGGAATATTCTGGTCATTTTCGGAAAATTACAATTTTCAAGCTTTTTTATATTAAAAAGGAATTTTCTTTTTACCTTGTACAACACATACAAAATTACCTGCAATTATTTGAATAAAACATCTTTTCAATTTTATGAATAAATTTTCAAATAATTTTTTAGAAAAGTTATTTTCAATGAAAATTGTTTTGAAAATATTTTTTGAAATGAAAAAGATAATTTCCCCAAGAAATATTTTAAAGATATTTTTTATTTCATCAATGAACATAACACTTATTCTTACTCCAATGGGTATAAATAATATTGATACCATAATTATTCTTTATAAGGGTGGTTTATTATTTTTTTGACCAAGGATAATATTGAAATTCACTTCCTTATACCATTTTTTAGTCGTTAACTTTCCCTTCACTTACACACATTACAATGACCATTAAATATTAAATTTCCCATAAATATCCACATTATTTAGCATGGATATGATTATTACTTAAAACATATACCAATTTTACAAATATTGATTAATTTTATAGTTAATTTTTTATCCAAGTAAATATTGATAAATCTTTATCCTTTATTCAATACAAATATTTTATAAGACACATTTTTCACAAATTAAATCAGTTATTTGATATATGAGGAATGCTTTGGCTTAATAGTGACGGGTGGCCCCAGAATTTATATATCCCCTTGGTGCATCCACATGTCTCCTGAGTCAAATATGTTGGACAAATTAAATGGGTTTCTACCTATAGTTTTAATCTATCTTATGAAAGTTGTATACCATATTATTTTTCCTATACCTTAGAATTGATGTCTAATAATTAATAATTGACTTGATTAATAATTTAGTTATTATTATTGTTATCCATGGGATTTTAATATGAAAAAAATATATGGATGCATTTAATTTTTAGTTTATTGATTAAATAGCATGTGTTATCAGTTATTTACCTTTCCATATTTATTCTACCTTAAATTATCATGATAGAATAGTCATTAAAATAGAATGTTTTTAAGTTATTGGACATTCCATATTGATTATGCTCATTAATTCATTATTTTTTCCACATTACTTAACCCTTATTGATTATTTTATATCACCCTTATTTTTTCATTTCCACATGATTCCATGAGGTGAACAATGAATGATATGAAAGGATATTCATGATGGGAAAAAGTTATTCTAAATTTTTTTGTTTTAATTTGTGTACTCCTTTGTAATACAAGACACTTGTATATATCTTGTTTTCTGAGACTACTAAACTTTTTGGTCCTTTAAGACATGTTTTCCCTGCATCTTATAGAAATGTAATAGTAGTGAGCACCAGTTTCAAGCTTTTGGGATCATGGAATCTTCAGTTTGGTTAGGCCACCCACTTGGTTTGAAAAACATTGTGGTAGCCATGCCCCTACCTCAGTCTAAGTGGGTCAAGCCACATGGTTTCCTAGTACATGGTTCATGGTTATTCCTAACCACACAAAAACTATTTATTATGCACAAGATGATGTCTTTTCCTCCTTTATCACGTTCTGAACCCCTAGGACACCCATAGATCCCCTCATTATCATGAGAATATTATTATTAACCATTATAAAGGTATTTTACTAAAAATTTTAACAAAATAATCCAACTTGAGTAGTTGGGATCATACTTGAGTACCCTTAAAAATATTTTGAAAACATAGGGCTACCCATATGAAGTGCGAATTTACCTTATGCTGTGACTGAGTTACCATTATAAAACCTTTAAAAACTCAGGTCTACCCTTACATAATCTATGTAAAATGTGATATACCCTTTCAAAATCCATATAAAAGGTGATCTACCCTTATAATTTTTATTGAATTTCATCGTTACCCTTAGATAATAGGTGGTTTAACCTTACATAACCACATGTAAATAAATATGATCTTTACAAAACACCCCAAAATCATTCTGTGTAAATTTAGAAGGCCTTTAACCTTATATATACCCTATACACATTTTAAGAGTAAAAACTAAATTAAAAATTATTTAATTTCAATTTAATTCCCTTACTCATATAAATATTATGTTTTTAATGTATTTAAATTAAATAAATAAATTTTTATCTTGTTTTAAAAAATTTTGAATTAAAATAACATAATTATTTTAGTCAACTATATTAAAATATTTTATTACGTAAAACCAAAAGTGTTTCAAAAGAGGACACGAGGTCCCTAATACATACAAAAATAAAGGAAAAAATAATAAACCAAAGACCATACCTAAAAATAGATATCATTATATTATAATATTCATATATATATATATATATATTTAAAATTAATATAATTAAATAAATTCATACGTGGTTTTAATGAAAATTTTATTATAATAAGGAAAAAATGATGTTATTGATTTTAACTAAATTAAAAATCATAATATTTAGATAAGTAAGGTAATTAAATGCATTTTACAGATATTTAATAATTATTAGTGATTATTTATGATTTTTAATTTGAATTAAATTATTTTTATGATATGTTTAATGTCAATTTTTTTAATAGTCTCATAAATGATCTTAAATTGTATTTAATGATTAATTTTTTTTAAATAATTAAAAAGTCATAGAAAAATATAATTAATCAATTTTTACTGAAATTTTCTATCATATAATTAATATTCCATATATGTTTCCCTTATAAATTTTAATATTACATTCATGACCATTAAAGACTGAAATATCGAAATGAAAACATTTAGTTTTTCCAATAAAATGGGAATCAATTTATTCATTACAAAGGAACACATGAGTTAGGTTTTCTCAAAAAATCCTTACAAATCACTCTCTAAAATTACATTCTCAAATCTACAATGCCTTAGAGTAACAATTAACCCATTTTTCTATGGTTTTCATCATAATTAAATGGAAAATAAAAAAATTTGATGTATAAGTCTTACCCGATTACTTATATGACTATTTATTCTTCTACCCCCATTAGAACTATCCTAAAAAATATTTCATATAAGAAAATAAATATCTAAAATATACATAAATGTTATTATGTTAAATATAAAACCATTTGGCATCAATATTTCCATCCAATAAAAAATGAACACTTTGTTCATGTGTACTTGTAGACTACCACTTCTACAAAGAAATGTGTTTAATTTTTCATCACCGACTCATATGAGTGGTTAAAAAATAGATAAAATGAATATATTTGGTATTTATAAAATAATTATGATTCTAAAAATTAAATATATTACTTACTATCTTACCTTTTACATCAATTATAAAATGACAACATCGAACATGTGTATGTGTGGACTACCACATCCAAGAAGTAATGTGATTCATTTTTCATTACCAACTCACATGGATGGGAAATAGGATAGAAATAATGTATAAATATGATATTTAATTTTTTTTTATTCCATAAAAGTGAAATATTTTTTATTTTAGGTCTATAACTCTAATTAGAAAAATGAAAATACGATTCATGCGTATATATATACTACATTCTCAATGAAACAATGTGAAATATTTTTCATGACTAACTAACATGAATGGTTAAAAATAATATTTAATATATATAAATAATAATTATTTTATTATTAATATTATTTATATGATTTAATAATGACAAAATTGACCATGTTTAGCCAACTTAAGTTGTTTTGTGTTTATCAAAAGAACATCCTCAAAATGTAGGACATGAACTTAACAAATTTAGTAACAAGATAAGCCATAGTTACAAAATAAATAAAAGGAATTTTTATATGGTAATGAACATTAAAAGGTTTATTAAAAAATTGTATATTTAATATAAGTTTATTATATAGTATCTAGAGAATATACGTGGAAATGAGGACTCGAGGTAAGGAATATATACTCTCAATTTTCTTTCCTTGAGACTTACACTATTTTCAATATATGATTTCCAATTTTTGTTTTTTAAAATAAATATTTGATATATATTTTAAATAATTTCATGAAATTAATGTGTTTTTCAAATATATTTCAATTTATATCATTCAATATCCTTTTGTATCAGAAGTTATCCAAGTCGTAAGGGATTTTATTTAAATCATTGTCTAAAATGTTTTATGTTTTTCTATATGAATATTTTTCTTCCATATAAATGTTTCTTCAAAATTTTCATGAATATATTATTTTAATGAAATGGTAGATTAAATTAATTTTAAAACTATGTTTTACAGTTTTTATAGTTTTTTAAAAGGTATATTTTGATTGTTTTCTATAAGGTTTATTTTTAAAGGAGTGTGAAATAAATCTTTTTTAACATATACAGAATGAATTAAATTTCCCACCATCAAGAATGTTATTCTTAAATAATATTCTTATATTAATTTTAATATTTTTTTAATTAATATTATATACCCATTGTTTTAAAAAAGAGGTTTAAATATTTTAAAAATGATATTTTTATCATCTTTCGTATGATAATTGAAAGTACATTTACTTAAGGGATAAAAACAGTTAATATGTGTGTTATAATTGAAATGAACAATTTCATTTGTTTCATTCAAGTAATGGCTCATGGAAATTATTTAATATAAGGGTTGGTTTTGATATAGACCTATAATGAATTGAGTTAAGTGATTTTACTAGATATAAGTCACTTCCATGATATATGCTGGAATTAACCAAGAAGGTTATTCCCTAGTGAGGGTCCTTGTAAGTTTTTTATAAATACGATATACTAATGAACCTATTTGGTTTTCTTTTTTTCAAATGAAATTTATGGAAATCTATTTATTTCACATGGTATTAAGATGGGATAATTTTTTTAAGAATGTTTATAACCCTTTTAATGGTGTAAGGTTTGTTTCTAAATATATTTTTTTTCATGGGATGAAATTTTATATTTTAAACCCTTAGGAATAGGATTTTTTATTATTAATTATAATTTTTTTGAAACAATTTGGTCCCTAAATATGATCTCATGAGTAAGTAAATTAATTTTTGACCTTAATGTTTATTATATAACATGTAAAAATCTATCATTGATTTTATATTTTTTCAAATGGAATACCAAATTAATTTCCTTTTTATATAACTTATCGAGCTTATATTTATTATAAAAAGTTTTCAATTTTTTATAAGGCCTTAGAATGAGTAGAAACTATAAGAAGGTCTATATTTATACTATATTGAACTATTTTTAAATTAACCAAATGTTACTTGAATGAAACCATAGTTTAAAATTAAGAATCATCTTTATATAGACAAATATAAATTGAGTGGAAGTTTCTACTTTGTAATGTATGGGGTTGATATGTAATAATGATTCATAATTCTCTAAAGCTATAAACCTAAAATATTAAGGGAATGTATGAAAGTAAAATAATCTATATTAAACTAATACTTATGAACTATTTAAGTAATTGGTCATTATGAAGAAATGTTTCCAATGTTAGTGGAGGGTCTACAATGAATGTAGAATAGTGTTGTAGCTTGATGACTGACATGGACCCTATATATGAATTGGGATTGGATTACATGTTTTGTAATGTTTGAAATGAATTATACATCACATGATGAAGTGTTGAGTTGACCCCCCATAGACTAGAGGCCTTCATGCCAAGGGCCATTAATCATAATCTTGAAAATTGAATAGAGACTGAAAGGAGAATTAGTGGAAGGTAGACCAACAAAAGGGATAACATCCCAACACTCTAGGGTATTAAATGTTATAGAACATGTATCATGTACTTGTTATAGCAAGGAATATATTCTCATCATACATGAATCTAGGTATGGTATGTGACTTCCATTGAAACTAATATTCCAGTTTGTTTTGGTGAATGAAATATTGAACTATTATTCCATGGATGTAGTAAATAATGTCCTAAACATGAAATATGTTATATATTTATGTTTTCAAGTAGTCTTCATGTACTGTTATTTCTTGTTTGTTCTATGTCTAATAGGAAGGTAATGAATGAACTAGGAGGGGTCCAAAACTAAGAGGGAAACTTTATGCGGTGCTTTTTGGTGCAAAAATACTTCCTAAGTTAATGTCTTCAAAGTCAGATGTATCCATTAATCAATTGAGTTTCTAGGGATATGTTCAACATGATTTAGTTTCTAGTGGGTAACTTTTGGTGATCGATGATGCTGATACCCAACAGTATTCCCCCTCTAATATCCTCCAATACCATCACCCTTATTTCCAATAAAATGATCATCATTATTTTAATTTCTCTACAGTTTGACTACCAAATCCCCCTTTAAAACTCTATAATTTATAACCTAATATGAAATCCTCTATTTTATTTTGGATCAACATTATTTTATTGTGGATACTATTTTTTTCAATTTGACTCTAAGTATCTCGAGAATCGATTAGGGTAAGATAAATTTTTTATACTTTTTTGTTACTATTCATTGATTAAAAATGCTTTTTAAACAATATGTGTTGTTTGTTAGGATAATTAGGGTCTCTATTTGGTTTAATAAATATTAAAAATTACTTTTCTTAATTTATAAATAATAGTCATTTCAAGTTTATAATATTTTATAAGTACACTTTGTAATATTTATACTATTATATATTATTTTTTTATATAAATTAACATTTATAAATTATATAGTATATCATTTAATACATATATAATTTTTATATAAATATTTATTAAAAATATATAATTTTATAATTTTATATATTTAGAAATTTATTTGATTTTATAAATTTTAAATCATATCATATTATAATAATATAATTCATATTAAAAAATTTGTTAATTGATTATAATTTTATTGTTTTAAACATTTTTAAAATTATATACCTTTATAGTTTTATAAATTTCAAATTTTTTATAATTTTCTGATTTTTTAAATTTTACTTTTATATATTATACATTTATAATTTTTTAATTTTATAAGAAAAATACTTTTATAAATTATGCATACTTTTATAAAGTAAATATAATTTTATGCATTTTTATACATTTATAAATTTAAACAAATTAATAAATTATGTTTACTTTTATAATATACATATATATATATGATTTTATAAATTATGTATAATGTTATATACTTTTATAATTATATAGACTAGTATAAATATATAGACTAGTATAAATATATAAAAAAAATTAATTTACCCTTTTATCCACAAATTGTTTTATTTATTTATCAATAGTTTTATACTTTTGTACTTTCATAAATTTTTCATTCATAAAATATAATTTTATAATTTTGTAATTTTGTAATAATAATATTATTTTCTGAAAATATTCATATGGAATTAAATGGTATCTTATTTTATGAAGTGTCCTATTTCTATTAAATTTAATTGATAAAAGTTGGATTTAGGCTCTTAATTGAGTGTTTAACGAGTTTGAGAAACAACCTGAAATAATTTTGGATTTTTCATTTGAAGATACATTAGAGGTGGAGCTTAATTGATTACCCTGTTATAATTGCATCGAAAGACCCTGGTAAAATCCTTAAAAAATAAGTTATTATATCAATAAAGTTATATTTCAAACCTTCCATGAGTTATGGATTCATAATAAAGAAATATTTCAAGGAATAAAAAATTTGACAGACCTAAGAGGTGTGGTGTGAAAAATAATATATTTGATCAGTTTATTTTTCTTTCTCAACCTAATCACGCAACAACGTCTAAATCAAAATTAATGACAAAAAATTCAATGTAATGTTTAGTCACACATATATATAATTATGACATTGATAAATTTAAAAGGGTGATAGAGGATGAAAAGAAACCAGTCTATCAAGGTTATGTCAAGATTAGAAGTTTGATTTTATGATGTATTTTTTTTGGTAAAATAGTGTATGGAGTTAGAAATAGTGGTATTGACTACATACATTACTTTATAAGTGAATTTCTTCTAGATGGTGAAAACATTCCAAAAACTATTTATGTGGTGTCAAAGTTAATTAAATACATGAAATTTCATATAATTAAATACATGATCACGCCAATGATTTAATGCTATATTGGAATGACAATGAATATTTAAAGGATTTCATGAAATTTGGTTCATGTTAAAGGAATGGAGATAAATATTGAATGATATGTCGATTTCCCTAAATGGATTTGTGGAACCTTCCTTTAAAAAATTGGCTATAAAAATGTATATGTGAAGAAAACCAAGCATATTATATGGGATGGAATGAAAAAACATATGTAAATAATGATAATTTGGTGCACCCAACAGATGGATTAACATGGACTGATATTACAATACACTATATTAATTTTTCTTCTTGGATACATATTTTAAAATTTGGGTTATCAAATTATGGATTTAATCTTTTTTGATAGACTCATACAACAAAAAAACATGGCCTATATTTATTAATATATATAATCTTGAAGTTAAGATGTTCTTGAACATTCATTGAAAGGCTAATATCTATTCTAAATGATCTTTGTTATTATATAGATGAGTATCTATAACCAATGATAGTATAATTGAATCATTTATCGACTAATAGTGTTCTTATATATGATACATCAAGAAATGATTTCTTTGAAATACATGATACTCTTTTATAGACCATAAATGATTTTCTACCTATGGAATATTGTCAGGTTGAAGAAAGAAGGTGGAAATTTATTTCCTTGTGAAAAAATGCATGTTCAAATAGAATGTTACATAAATTTTTTTTAACATCATTAGACATTATAATTTACTATTTATAATACAAACATATATAAATAAGTAATGCCAATAGGAATTTAATATTGAAAAAGTGAAACTATCTTTAAACAAGTATAGAAGTGAATGCTTGGAAGAGCTTGAAGAACCCCATTTTATTTTTGGTATGGAGACTTTTCATAATATTAAAATAAATATTATAAATTATACCAACATCAATTTGTTGATAATATTTTTTGAATTACGTTAGTGTTCCTCAAATTAGTTGGACATTGTTTAGGCATTATTCATATTGAAAAAAATATATGTAAATTTTAATGTTTTTTAATTAAAAAAATCTAGGGAAAAATAATGAATTAAGAGTTTGTTATGATTTTTAGTAAAGGGGTATTAATAATTTAATTCTTCCAATATTAATTGGTATAAAAAAGGTTTTAGTTCCTCATGCCAATTATATGATGGAATCTATAAATAGAAAGAACATTATGAATGACTAAGAGAATCTTACAGTTTCCGATGGTTATTTATGTAACAACACAAAATGGGTGAATACACACTAGGTGAATTTGGAACAACTAAAATAACATGACTATCACACCATGTTATGTGAATTTATTTTAATAATTATTCAACATGTTCTATGTTAATAACTATCCCAATTTACCATGATCCTAAGATGACTGGGCAACAACCTTCGACACATTCCTTCTAATCTCCTAAGGTTTAAAAAAATAAAAGGGGATGAACTAACACCTTGTGGTGATAATTAAATTTTGTACCACTAATACATATATTAGATTTCATTTGTAAACTAAAATAAAACAATGTAAAAATATATCTACATGGGAATGATAATTTTTATAAAATGATAATAGTTACTTCCAATATAATTAATTGAAATAAAAAAAATGAAACACATAGACAAAGTGTTTGGGATTATCCATGGACCACCCTAGACACCCCTTGAAGCTCTAACTGGGACCAACTTCTATCAACGACAAAGACCATAAGCCATGTTAATGAATTATCCAAAACAATATTTGAAAAAAAAGATAAATATGAACTCTAGTGAATATATAGGGGTGAATATAAATATAACCATATCAATTTCAACGAATGGTTCTATAAAAATTATATAAAAATAATGCATTGATCATGCATGTTTTAAATACACATATAAAAGTAAAAAATTGTGGTTTTATAGAAAAAATAAAAAAATAAAGGATCAATAAGCTTATCTTTTACACATAAAAATGTAAAATAATGCATTTAATAAAATTCACCGCCCAAGAAAAATATGTATTATAATGTAATTCATCATGGGGAGGTACTAAAGGGATATAGTTTAGGATTCTTAGAGACACTATGCCCTCATCATAATTATATAAATAGGTCACTCGAAGGGAATCATGTGAACCTAGAAAATGAGTTAAAATGATATTTTCATGTCCCATGTATTAGTGTCTAGGCGAGTATCATGGCCCATGATAAGTAATAAAGGTAGTTCCATATCCAATAATAAGTAATGAAGGGAGCTTCATATACCATAATAATTTACAACATTGAGTATTAATACTGATACTAGGATCATACCTAGGATCCCAAGAATCCCTATAATATCCTTTTATTTTTAATAGTTCAATAAATTTACAATCAAATGTAAATTTTTCATTTCCCATCATGGATCACCCAAATTAAATCTGAGTGGGGATGAAAAAATTCCTGATAAATTCCTCCCCATACACCAGAGATTCATATTAGTGGCGAGAGACTAAAATAGTTGTGCAGAGACTATAAACAATAAAATAAAGTCCCATAATCATGTCTGAGTCTACTAAAAATTAAGAATGACTCATCCCTATAACAGATATACCAAAAAAACTAATGCGAAAGAAATAGTGATCCAAGAGGGACCTTAAGATCCATAACAGAAGTAGTAAACTACCTATATGATGTATTGAAACCTAGAAAAGTAACAATTAATAACATATATCATCATCATTTACAAATAAAAAATTTCACATTGGATAGTACATGATACAATATAATAAAATATAACTAAACATGACTCTAAACTAACTAAAATAAAAATCCTATCCAATATTTGTGCAACAAAACCTACTTAGCCTAATCCCTGTGACCAGCTCCAAGTAAAACCCATTTCTGAGAGATAATATGAATGTATACCCACATAAATCAAAACTCATTCCTTATACATGGTTATCGGTGAGTACAACGACCCATTCATAGTCCCTGATGCCTAAAGAATACAAATTTATACTATGATTCAGAGGATATTCATGAAATACATATATTCAGTGCAGTTGTGGTTATGAAACTCACCCACTTAAAAACACAACACACAATCCACATACAAGAATGCATGTTAATTCATCATGTGCTAAATAGGACACAAAAAAACATTATGATACCTACTTTATCTCTGTGATAAAAGGAAGAGATTCATATATTCATATTTTCATTACTCATCCCTTATTACACTGGAGATTCAATTATAGTAAGTAAACGATTCTTTCTAAATATACTATATCATAATGCACATAAATTTATTCTAGAACTTGATTAAAAAATATATTAAAAAATTAAATAAATTAAATATAGTGTAATAAATTTATTTTTTTCAAGTTAGTGTGTCAAAATTATCTTCAATGAATTATTTATATTTTTTTGAAATAATCCATTTTTATGGTGAATAGAGAAAAATACCGAATTTACAAATACTAGCACATTTATGAAATATAATGTTACAATAATAAATTAAAAATTTATGAAATATTTATTGTAGGAAAAATATATACCCAATAATTTCAAAAATTCATATAAAAATATAACATTGAACTTAGTAAAGTATTCTTAATATTTTTGGAAATCCAAGTAATGTCTATATTCAAATAAAAATTATTTGTGGTTCTTATCTCTTAATAATGTTTTCAAAAAGGTTACTTTGGGATTTGTTTTTCTTAAAATAAAAACATGATTCATTTTATATTACAAGATCCTGTTAATTCCATTCAAATAAATATTACACTTCATTTTTTTATAATATCATGTTTATGCATAAAATTATAATTTTTATAACATAATATTTGTTGCATTTAATGAAAATATATTAAAATTAATTTTTAACAATTAATGAGATTTATGTTTTTAAAATGGATTACATATTTGGAATGAAAATAATTAAAAATTAGGAAATAATTTAAACTTTATTTTTGGTCATAATAAATAACAACCATGGTTGATATTTATCACTTTCGTTAAGGGTAAAATGAGTTAAAAATGTGAAAAATAAAGTGATAAATATTAAATATAACATAAATACATATTCAAATATAATTTATTGGTTATGTTAAGACATTACCTTTCTCATATAATTATATATAATAATTTGGATCCCATTTCATTGAGTAATATTTATATTGTATAATAATGTTTCATGTATTTACAAGTTTACCTCAACCTCACTTATAAATGGGAACCCTCTCTTCAATATTATTCACACTAAATGAGAAAATTTAATCAACCAATACCTATAAAAATAAAATTTTTACATCCCTACCCTGTTCATAGAGGTCCTTGTCTTACCAAAATACCAATTCAATTTGGTTAATGGTGTAAGTGAAAGGAGGTTACCAAAAAAGGTATTTCTTCCTACTGAGGTTTTTCAAGTTCCATTATTCTTAAACCTCCTAAAAATATTTAATAACCATATTAACATAATTGCATCAGTATATTATCCCTAATTATATGTTTTTATGTTAATGGTACTTCCACTTTATATCTCCTTTCCGTCCTATGTAAAATGAAAACATCACCCATACTTATGTATGACCAACCATCTTTACATGGCAGTGTAATTAATTTTCTGACCCCACTTTACTTGGATGGTCATAAGGAAAGAATTAATCAACACATGATGTTTATTATAAAATTATGATATAGTAAATGTAATATATCATATTCCTTTTGACCTTCTATATGTTGGATAATGATAACGCCATTCATGTGTACATGTGGACTACCACATCCATGAAGTGAAGTGATTTTTTCTATTACCACCATGCATGGAAAGATTAAAAATTTAATATAAGGAATATTTTTTTTCATAAAATTATTAATATTTTGGATATGATTTAACCATTTCATAACACTTTAAATTATCGTCAATATACCAAAGTAATTCTGTGGATGTTGATCAAACAACCATAAGTGGTTAATGTGAACAAGAACTATTGATTGAATGAATAAAAAATGATTATAAAAGGACCTTAAAAATGAAATATTACTAAAAAATATTCTTAATAGAATATTTAATAAATTTTAATTTATTATTCATGAGAAAATAACACATCCAACCATGTTCATTTCTGAGTTAGGTTTTTATTCCACGGTCTAAGTTTTATTAAGGATTGTATATCTTTAAATTTCCATTAATGGAAATAAACAATATTTTTATTTTGAACTAAATATATGTTTATATCTACATATTTTTACATATTTTTAATTCATTTTACACTATTTAGTACTTAAAATTACATGGAAAATGTTTTTAAGGAAAAATAACCTTATTTTATTTTAGTCAGGAATATTTATACTTTATAAAAATGTTCACTATAAAGTTTTCAAGAATGTTATTAATATGATAAAATTATTATTTAAATTCATTTAAAATATATTTAAATTCTTTAAAAAAGGTTTAATATGAAGATTCTTATCATTTTTTGAATGAGGTACTTTTTAATTTTTACCAAAATTGTGAACGGAATATTTGTTTTAGCGTTTACCAAGTGAATGGTTTTTCACACTGTTAAAACTATTATTTTCTTTGAAGTTTCATATTCATTTTTAAATTTTTACATTAAAATAAAATAATTTTCTCAATATTTTTTAATTTTTTATTTAAAATGTTATCAAAAGAAAATAATATTTTTTAAAATTTTTCTAAAGAAAGGATCAATTGTTGTTTTAAAGGTATTTTCATCCATATTGGAATAATGTAAACATTATTATTAACAAATTGAGTTAGGATGTTATAGTTTTTATCAAATAATATTTAGTTTAATCCTTGTGAACTATATTTAGGAATACACAGAGTAGAGAGAATAACCCTTTGATTGTCTTTAAGGACAAGTCTATGTATATGATTATATCAATGAGTTTTGGTAAGGTAGAGAATGTGTGGTTTCCTAAGAATGAAATCCCTATATAGATTTTGGATGGTGGATGAGACTATGAGATAAATTCACCAAGGGGAAAACACCCTAGAAAATTCTTGTTGAGTATCATCTCAATCTTAAATCAGTGAATGATGAATGGTCCTAATACTGCACACCTAGATCGAAACTCCTGGGGGGATATGCCTTAGTTTATTTACATGTTATTTTTAAAATAGCATACAAAATTTGAAAATATTGTTATGATTTGGAGTGATCCCCAAAGATACTAATTTTTTTACTATGACATTTTTATATGCATAAATATTCAATTTATGCTGTGTGTTACAACTGATTTAAATTTATACACTATAATTTAATATTAATAATGTTATGTACTAGTTCAGTATATTTCATAGTTTATAATTGATTTATATAAGAAGGAATGTAAACTATTTCAATATATATAATAAATATATATATTTCCTCTTATTAAATATAGAGAATATAGTGATAGATCTGAACAATCTATTACCATATTGGGGAATATGACTCAGGTTATGACCTATAACTTTCCCATATGAAGTAGCTTGTTGATCCACATCATGGTGAAAAACTATAGGACAAAATTATGTGAAATAAAACTCTATAATTAAATGTGACTAATAATACTTTAGTAGTAGATAAATGGTTAAATTCCATGAGAATATATTTCTCACATTAGGATGTATGGAAATAGAGAATGTTATCAAGTAAGTTTATTATCTTAAGAGTGGCAATGAGAAATGGTGTTCATTGATCCAGAATACTACAAAGTCATATGAAATATATATTATGATGTGGAATAATTTCAAGGAGATATTCTATTTAAAAATACATTCTTCACCATCAATGAGATGACATGAAGATACAATTCCTCGATATAAGGAAAAAAGGAAGGATAAAATCTTTATGAATATGAAGGTAACCATATAAGGTTATAAACTCATGTTGTGGATTATGTATGTTTTTGAATAAGTAATATTGATATATTATTTGATAGGCTAAATCTAAGACTTCAAACGAATTTTCTCTCTAAAGTTTTTCAATATAAAAGTATTTATTATTACATTTCATCAAGATAGATAAATAATTATCTATGAATTATGGTTTCCACTAAAAAAATTAATAGAGTATCTAATAACTCGAAAAAAAGAAATATAGAAAAAGGGATGGAGGGATGGGTGAAATTTATAACTTATAAGAATATTCGAAAGAGATAATGTGTAATTATCTTGAAGGGAATGGGATTTTTCTTCATGTGTGTAAAAAAGGCCTATCGGGCTTGTTGGTTTAATTGTAATAATGAAAATTCCAATATACAAAAGTTAAATTAAAAGTATATAAGGTAACTAATCAAATGAATTCCCCATGTGTTATGTGTAATTTCATTAGAAAAGGCTAATGGGTCAAGTAAAATGTTATGAAATCAATATAAAATAGGTTTAAGTTTCTAATGATGTGATGATAGGAACATGGATCAAAACGTAAAATCTAGTTAAGGATTTATTTGATTAGGGATCATTTCACTCAATTATGTCTTCCATTTTTTCCATAAAAATCATATATTTCCCTAGAACCTTAAGAAGGTAGTTTTTAATCAAGTCTCCTAATGTAAATCTTGTTACAACATGGATATGTAAATATATCCCCATTAAGATGAATAAATATTCCCTATTTGTAAACCTAGTTATTATACCATTGTTTTATTTTGATATAATCTTTGGTATGGATTGGATTTCAGATTATAATGAAAAAAGTTATTTCTAAGTGAAGGATATTTCAATTAATAATTGAGATGTTGAATAACTTTTCTTTATAAGAGAAATTAATAATGTGAGTAGTTTCTAGATCATCCTCAATTATATCTCTTTAATGAAATTATTAGAAAAGAAGAGATGACACAACCTATGAATGAGAAGGGTTTCTTTAGAATAAATGATGTACCTATTTTTCTAGAATATATTGATGATCTTCCTAAAGAACTACATGTAAACCCACCTAAGAATGAATTTGAGTTTTCTATTAAACACATTTATATTAAAAAACATATATCTAAGGATCCCTATAGGATTAAAAAAATGTAATTAGAGGATTTAAAAAAACTACAAGATTTTCGAGGAAAGGATTTTTTACAACCTAGTATTGAGTAGGAATGATCATGGGGTTGTGACTAAAATGAGGATTGAAAAATTCCTATATTCTGGGATTTAGTAAAGTTGTATATGGTAATCATTAAAGAATTGGGAAAATCAAATCTATTCCAAATGACCAAAAATCCAACCTTATTGGAGAAAATAAGATGTTCCCTACTTTATGATATGAATATTCAATAGAAAGAGAAAGTTGTGAGTTATTAGAAGTTGGTAGAAATTATATATATGAAGATGGTGTATTAAAATTTGGAATGAGGCTATTTGTTCTGACCATTCATGAGATGAAAAGATAATTGTTAGATACATCACATATATTAAATTCCATTATACACTCTAGTATCATAAAAATGTATGAGTATTTGAAGGAACATTTTTTGTGGGACAATATGAAATGGAAAATTATATACTGTGTATAAACATGATTGGTTTTTAAATATGTAGATTATTAAATAAAACATCTTAATGGATTCCTCAATCCTCTACCTATTACTATGAGATAGTGGGATGATATTAATATAGAATTTTCCACTAGGTTTCAAGAGACTCTTAGAAAGAATAAATCTATATGGGTTATTATTAATATACCAAGTTTACACATATCATCTGTATAAGGGAAGATATTCCCCTTAATATCCTCACATAGCTCTATATTAACAAAGTTGTGAGAATTTATGGTATACCTCTTTTTATTTTATTTAATCATGATATCATGTTTATATCAATATTCTTGGAAGATTCTTCAGAAGTATCTGGACACTAAGAAACATTTGAGAACCACCTATCATCCTTATGTTGATGGGTAGTCATAAAGGAAAATTTTGAATTTAGAAAAAAAGTTTAAGGCATGGTCAATTGAATTTAAAGGTATATGGTATTATTATATACCTTTTTTTAATTTAAATATTATAATATACTCCATTCAATAATTTATATAACAACATATGCAGTATTGTATGGAAAGAGGTTCTATAAACTAACTTATTAACAAGAAATTAGTGAAAGGAATCTTATAAACATAGATATCATGGAAGAGGAAACAGTGAAATGGATGATTATTTTGAATCATATTAATTTAGTTCAAAATAGACACAAAATATATGATGACAACTAAAGGTAGAATTTCAAATTTCAAGTGGGAGTTCATAGTCTCTTAATAGTATCTATATGGAAGGGTGTTATATGTTTTGTAAAGAAATTGAAAATAAGTCCCAGTTCCATCAAGAATTTTTATATTCTAGAAAGTGTTGGAGTTGTAGATTATCATTTGGATATGTCACCAAGCCTCTCTAAAGTTAATTACATGTTCCATATATCATTATTGAGGAGCAACATGCTAGACCCAATACAGGTGAACACCTATGAGGAAATATAATTGTAACATGATTTATCATACATTAAAAATATTATTTATATTTTTGAAACTAAAGAACAAGTGTTGAGGAATTATATGGATCGAATGATAAATGAAGTTTAGAGAAATTATAATATAGAAGAGGCTACATGAGAACCTAGGGAATTTATGATGAAGAACTACACACATAGGGTCATGAGGTTACATTATAGAACTTTTGAGGATGTAATCTTTGATGTGGGGAATAATTTAACACCCAAGGTTCAATTATTGTAAGTAATATTTTCTTTTTAAAGAAAATATATCATAATGGACAAATATTTACTCATGAATGTGATTAAAAAGGAAATTCCCAAATTTTATAAATTACGTTTTATGAAATGAATTTTTTATTTTAATTATCATGTCAAAATTATTTTAGGGTGATTTTTAATATTTTTATGAAATAATGGTTTTTTGGGGTGAATAGTGAAAATAATGATTTTAAAAATATTTTCACTTTTATAAGAATATAATGATATAATAATAAAATTATATTTTATAAAAAAAATTACAATAAAAAATAATATTGAATAAGTAGTACAATTCATAGAGATATATAATATTGATCTTAGAAATCAATTATTGACATTTAGGAAATCTAATTAATGTCTTTATTTAAATAGAATTTTTTTGTTCTTCTATATTAACAATGTATTCACAAGGATACTTTAGTATTTAGTTTAGTTTGAAAGAAAAATAATCCAAATTTTATTTAACATAACCTAATTAATTCCATTTTAATCAAAATTTTACATTTTTAAATCATTTTTACGCTTACAACAAACATTTTTCTAAAAATGGTTTTCAGTACATTTTTCAGACATATATTAAAATTAATTTTTAATACTTTAAAAAATTTATTGTTTTAAAATGTATTGCATTATTTGAATTAGAATAAATAATATTATGTAGTAAGGTCAAATTAATTTTTTCCCTAATGGATGTTTACAATGGTAAAACATTATCACTTTGCTTTGGGGGAAAATGAGTTAAATGGATAAAAAGAAGGGGATAATTCTTCAAAATAACATAGAAAACTTTTTTTAATATCATTTTTTGATTTTATTTATAATTTAACCTTATCCTATTATAATATATGTTCATTTTTATCTACTATACTTAGGTAATCCATATATTATATAATAAATCTATTAGTATTCAAATGTTTTCTGCCCACCTTATTTATAAAAGGGAACCCCACTACTATCTTATCCACACTACATTATCTATATAGGTCAAAAATTACCTTAGAAAATACCTTAAAAAAATATTTCACCACATCATAGAGGTCCTAGTGTCACCAAAACACAACTTCTAGTATGAATAAGGTGTAATCCAAAAGAGGTTACTAAAAGAAGAGGTATGTTCTTATCATGTTTTTTCAAGTTCATTTCTTATTAAACCTAATAAAAATATTAAATAAACATATAAACATAAATAAATAAATATATTTACCAAAAAAATATGTATTCATTTTAATGATACATCCATTTTATAATTATTTTCCATCCTATGGAAAAGGAAAATATCTCCCGTGTGTACGTAAGACCTAACATCACAATACAATAGTCTCATTTTTTTCATCACGAATTTACTTGCATGATCATAAAGATGAAATTGAATAATATATAAGATATTTATGACATAATTATATATATATATATATATAATATCATCTCCATTCTTACCATTCCATCTATTGGATAACAATAATATCTTTTGTGCGTATGTCTGGACTACCACATCCATGAAGCAATGCGATTTGTTTCCTATAACCACCATTCATTGATGCTCCTAAAATATTATATAATGGAAAAATTATATTCATGATATTAAAAAAAATTATTTGGATGATAGAACCATTTTTAAAAACCATTAACCGAGCTCAATATTGTCACGACCCGTCTTCGGGGCCCGTGCTGTGACTACCCCAAGCCCCCCTTTCATAGGCCAGGGGCTGGCGAATAGCACCAAGGCGTAAATCCTGACAAAAAGGGAAGGCATTGCCTTTATATAGTAATCAAGAACAATAAATTATGCAACACAAGTAAGCACTATGTAAACTGAGTACAAAAAGTAAGTGCTGATAGTAAATGGGCTAGTATACAAACCCAACTGAAAGTACAGAACAACTGAAAGACTAGTACAACAATAGTAAAGTAATGCAGCAACCACTGAGTGGTCCTCTGGAAATCCCACCTGAATGGTGGGTACATATAGTCTCCTCAGCACCTCGGGTCCGTCAGTTTGCTCCGAGTACGTCTCACCAAGTGGTACACCTCTGAGTATAGTCCAACTCTACAAGCCTCTACCACGAGCAGCGTTGTCCATCGTCTGCATCCAACACAACGTAGTGTGGGCATAGCCCGTGCAGGGGTGAGTATAACGATACTCAGTAGGGACCCCGAGACCCCCGATGGTCTCCCAAAATTCACGAAGGATAAAACACAAAGAAAAGATACAATCAAAACGTATCAACGAATCTAACTTATGTATATGCCCATACATATACCTAAGTCATCCATCCCAGTTCAGCTCCTACTCTCAAGCCCATGTATAACCCAATTCACACAGGAAAGAAGTCAATCACATCAATGATAATGATTGAAGGTTATGACTCAGCTCTCATAGGTATACATCGTTCATAAAGTGATAAAGATGATCAGATGCAGTCAATGATTCATCTAAGCTGGTGGACATATGTAGGATACTAGTCCACCTAAGCTGTCTGACCCACGTAGGATACTATACCAGATACTCTGTCAGACCCACATAGATTAATAGAGCATAAGTCAAACTGTCGGACCCACGTAGGATACAAGTGCAGTAGTTGAACTGTCGGACCCATATAGGATACAAGAACAGTAAACATCTTCGTCAAACCCACCGAGGATTCCAGTACATTTTCCATCATCGTCGAACCCACGGAGGATTCCAACACGGTAGTCGTTGCAGTCGTAGCAACCTCTAGGGTTCTCGCACATAGCACGCTCAATTCCGGGAGGGTTCTCTCCTCGAGCAAAGGAGTTCAATACATCAACTGTCACAAAGTACAGAGTTTATGTATCTCGAATTTCCATGTCGTCAAAAGGAACCCAACGCGACAGACGACGCGTCAATCAGACGCTCGGTCTGAGAGCTATTAGCATTTTTGATCTGGGGGCCCGGTTGGAAATATGCTCGTTCAAAACCTGGTCATTTTCCAAAGTTTTCTAGAACTCACATAGTGTATCGCAAAAGGACCACCACATCACAAGGGTCTCTGTTCCAAAGACAGCACATCGATCGGACGCACGATCATCAAGATATTCTCCCTTAAGTGGAAATGGGCCCGACCCGTTAAGCCCAGTGGGCTGGTGGGTCAGGTCAACCCGGTTTTGGCAGGTCCGACTTGGCAGGGGGGTCAGACCGGCCCGATGAAATGCGCGGCCCGACTTGAAGGGGCGTGGCCCGACCCGAAGGGGCTCGGCCCGACCTGAGGGGGCGCGACCCATTCTGGGGGGGCGTGGCCCGGCGCGGCGCAGCCAGGAAGGGCGCGGCCCGGCCGCGGCTCGGAATGAGAGGGGTTGATCGGTCCGAAGAGGGGGGGGGGGGGGGTGGACCCCTGGCTTCCCAATCCAGCGGCGCCAAGAGGCACCTCCCTCAGTGACCGGCTGGCATTCTTGGCGCAAGTGGCCTGCTCAGGCGGGATGTAAATCTGCTGCGTGGCACCTTCGGGTGTCACAAACTTCCTCCGCCCAGGCGGCCATCGAGCCAGCCAATTCTTCCACTGAACCGGCCAGCCCTTTACGGGCCGCCGTTCTCCGTAGCATGGTGCCGTGGGGCACCGCGGTTCCTCCCTTCGGCCCGGCCGGCTATGGCCAGTCGGTTCTTCCTCTGTCAAGTGGCCCGCGGTTGCGAGCCGTGGTTCATCCGCATGCAGCCGACACATGACCGCCGCTCCTCCCATCATTGCCTCTTCCAATGCACCTCAATCGCAAACAAGGGGAATACGGAGGGTTGTCAGGCTGTGTGCATTTGGCCCATGCCCTCCGCATTAAACAGTAGCATTTGGCCAAGGATAAACAAGGTTTCATGAAGAACGAAGAATAATTTTATTCAAATAAAATTTAATCAATCCACCCTTCCTTGGAAAAGCTTCATGGTGGTCGAGCATCACGGAAGATGGCATCGCGGGAAGACGGTGTCAACTCGTTGACGTCGGGGAAGAAGATCCGAGGATGGCGCGTTGTCGGCATTCCTTGCGGGTGGCTCCTTCTCCTTTGATTTGGCCGAAGATCAATGGTGATGATGATGTTCCTCGGCAGTTCTTCCTTGGAAGGATGGTGTTCTTTCTTTGAGAGAAGAACACCCTTCCCTATTTCTCTAGAGCTCCCACAATGTTCCAACACAAACAAGTTCCAAAATAATATAATATCTAAGCTATTATTTTATTCACACAAGTAATTCAAAATTCGAACAATTTAATTAATTAATTAAAGAGGTTTAACTCATTAATTAACAAGTGTTAGAAAACATTTAAAGAGAGAGAGAGGGGGAGGTGAAGAGAACTAATAAATAAGGAGGTTGTCGTAATAAAGGAAGGGGAATTAATAGGGGAGTTTGAAGAGAGTTATGGGTGATAAAAGGTTGGGGATCATGTGGGCCCCACCACTCGAATAACCACACATGGGAAGTTAGGTGGGTGTGGGACCCACCAATAGATTCCCATGGGAGGAAATAACATCCATAGATATATAAAATTGTTCTAAACAATTTTATTTAACTTTTTAATTAAACCCTAATTTTTAACATTCAGCCCGCATAAAACGCAACTGCGGTAATGGTCCCCTTAAGCAATTACCGGCACTGCATGTTCATCGGTGTCCTCAGATTTCAATTCTGAGCACCGGTTCAAATGATAGAAAAACCCGCACATAATTTTACTCAACGTACATGAAAAAAACTTTGGAAATTGATTCCGGGCACACTGTGCCTTGGAATCAAGTGTCGTCAGAAGCCCCAAACTCGTAAAATTACAAATAATTAAGAAAAAAAATTTCCATGCAAATTCCGGATTACTCCCACCTTAGGGATTTATGTTCCCGTAAAGCTACAACACATACTAGGAAAAAAAATTGGGATACTGAGCTACCATCTATGCTTCCCGCTCCCAAGTGCTCTCCTGGAGGTTCCCATGCTGCCAGCGAGCGCACACTAGAGGAATCACCCGTCCACGTAGGACTCACTCCTATCGATCCTCAATCTCCACTGGGACCTCCGCAAATGTCTCCCAATCATCGATGTCCAACTCCCCGTGATCGATGATGTTGGTCAGGTCCTGCACGTATCTCCTCAGCTGAGATACGTGGAAGACGTCATGAACTAGGTGCAACTGAGGTGGAAGGGCCAGGCAGTAAGCCACCTCGCCTCCTCTTCTAAGAACCTGTAATGGTACGATGAAATTCGGAGATAACTTTCCGCCCCGGCCAAATCTCCGTAGACCCCATCGAGGTGAGACCCGTAAGAAGTTGTGGTCGCCATCCTCGAACTCCAGTGGTCTCCACCTCCTATCAGCATATGACTTCTGTATGCTCTGTGCAGTCTTCATCTGCTCCTGGTTGATCAGCACCTTCTTCGTCGTAGCTTGAACCATATCTGGTCCTAAAAGTTCTGACTCCCCAGGGTCAGTCCATCATAGAGGTGATCTGCAAGGTCAACCATACAATGCCACGTATGGTGACATCCTGATGGTAGAGTGGTAACTATTGTTGTACGCAAACTCCACCAAGGGTAGGTAATCCTCCTAGCTATGACCAAAGTCAAGTACACATGCACGAAGCAAGTCCTTGAGTGTCTGTATGGTCCTCTCAGTCAGTCTGTCCGTCTGAGGATGGAAGGCGGTGCTCAGACGCAACTGCATCCCAATGGCCTCCTGCAACCCCTTCCAAATTCTGGATGTAAAGTGAGAATCTCGATCAGATAGAATAGTCGATGGAACACCGTGAACCCGTACGGTCTTTTGAACGTAGAGGCGTCCCATGCTCTCTACTGAGCCATGCTCTCTGATCGGTAGGATGTGGGCCGACTTGGTGAGTCGGTCTACGATCACCCAAATAGAGTTGTTTCCCCTGGATGTACATGGAAGCCCCATCACGAAATCCATGGATATCCCATACCACTTCCACTTCGGGACCTCTAAGGGATGTACCAAGACTACTGGTACATGGTGCCCCATGTTCACTAGATGACAGGTGAGGCATCGTGAAATGAACTCTACTACAACCTTCTTCAGGCCTGGCCACCAGTGCTGTCATCTGAGGTCCAGGTAAATCTTTAACACTTCTGGATGTACCGTTAGAGGGGAAGTGTGAAAATCCCTCATCACTTCCTCCTGTTGTTCAACTGGTACCATAGTACGTCCCCTAAAGAGGATGACATGCTCCCATCCTTTAGAAAATCCATCAGGCACCTGCCCTGTGGATATCTAAGAACGCTGCATCACACATTCAACGTCCCCACACAGTGCCTCTCTGACTCATTGAAGGAGTGGAGGAGTGAATGTGAGAGACTGTAGAAAAACTACTCCATCTCTATCCAAAAAGGATATCTGCAATGCGGCTAGCTGCTCCGTCGCCTCTCCTAGTAGTTGAATGCCCGATATCCGGCTGAGAGCATCAGGCACAACGTTCTCCTTCCCAGGAGTATAGACTATTGCAAAGTCATAGTCCTAGAGGAACTTGAGCCATCTCCACTATCTCAGGTTTAGGTCCCTCGGTGAGAAGATGTACCTGAGACTCTGGTGGTCCGAGTAGACTATAAAGCGCTTGCCCATCAGATAGTGTCGCCATACCTTCAAGGCGAAGACTACTACTACTAACTCCAGGTCATGGGTATCGTAGATCTACTCGTGCTTCCCCAATTGCTTTGAACCATATGCGATCACTGCTCGCTCCTGCATCAGGACACACAGGAGTCCGGTCCTTGATAGGTTACAGTAAAATACACACCATACGCCCTCCTCCAGTAGCCTCAAGATCGGTGCACTGGTTAATCTCTGTCTCAGCTTTTGAAAGCTCTACTGACATCTATCTGACCAAACGAAGGGTTTCCCATTCTTCATCAAAGCTAAAAGAGGTGCTGCAACTCTGAAGAAGTCTTGCACAAATCTAATATAGTACCTAGCCATACCCAGGAAACTCCGCACCTCCGTCATGCACCTGGGTGGCTCCCAAGCAAGTACTGCCTCAATCTTCACTGGATCCACTGCAACTCCTGCCTCCGAGATGACGTGTCCCAAGAAGTGTACCTCTCGAATCCAGAACCAGCACTTCGAGAGCTTAACATAAAGCTGGTGCTCATGAAGTGTATCTAGTACAACCCGCAAGTGGTAGGTGTGCTCATCCTCAGTATTCGAGTAAATCAGTATGTCGTCGATGAAGACTATGACAAAACGATCGAGGTAAGGCCGGATGATCCTATTAATGAGACTCATGAACACTGCTGGAGAGTTGGTTACGCTGAAGGGCCTAACCAAGTACTTGTAGTGGCCATAACAACACCTGAAGGCTGTCTTCTGCACATCCTCATCTCGAAATCTGAGCTGGTGAAAGCCTAACCTGAAGTCTCTCTTCGAGAACCATCTTGCTCCCTTTAGCTGATCAAAGAGGTCGTCAATCCTCAAGAGTGAGTACTAGTTCTTCACGGTCACCTGATTCATGTGACAGTAGTCGACACACAGTCGTAAGCTCCCATCCTCTTTCTTGGCGAACAGAATCAGAGAAGCCCAGGGTGAAACACTAGGTCGGATGAATCCCTTCTCCTGCAAGTCTTCCAGATATACCCGCAGCTCACGAAACTCAGTGGGATCCATCCGATTTGTGGGAGTAGATATCGTTGTTGTCCCGGGGTACATGCCTATTTAGAAGTCTACCTCTCTGCGAGGAGGTAGTCATGGAATTTCGTCAGAAAAAACGTCCGCATACTGATCCACCACAATAGGAAAACTTGGAATCTGCACATCATCCTCTCCAAGGATGAGACTAGCCAACAAGTGTGTGATCGGCTACCCTCTCCTCTGTGTAAGTTCATCTTGTGCTGCTAAGGCTCACTTCTCGCCGGTGAAGGTGAACTTGCTCCCATCCATGCGGATACACCACACTTTTCACCTAATGTAGTTGATCTGAGCATGGATTGTAGACTACCAGTCCAAACCCAAGATGACGTCGTAAGGCCTTGACGCCACTAAAAGAAGATCCCAGGCAAAGATCTCGCCTCCAAGAGTAAGCTCACACTGCTGGCACAAGTGCGTAATCATCGAGTCTACTTCCGTTGGAGTCTCTAGCCATAAGGATCGAGCCAACAGCTCCGTCGAAATCTCTGAGCTCTGAACTAGGGCATCGACAATAAAAGAATGACCCAAACCCATGTTTATCAGTACTGCAGAAAGGGTGGAATAGACACAGATAGTTCCTCGAATCATCTCAGGTGCACCGCGGTCATAAGCCTCCACTCCCTGGAGCTGAGCCTGCCTCTGTCCGCCAGCTCCTTGTGGTCAGGGTGGACCTCCTGGTGGTGGTGGTGGTAGAGCTTCAAAAAATCGTCCACCACTTGCTGCTCGGCCGGCTCCTCTGCCTCGTCTGCCTGCTCCCTGTGGACCACCACGGTCGAACCTCTGCCTCTGCCTGGGAGGTCCCTCCACTGTCTGCAGCTCATCTACACAGTGGGTCGGGCAGTCTCGAGCCATGTGACCCTACCCACCACATTTATAGAACTGCCTGCTTCTCATATAGCTAGCTTTGTTTCGGGTGCCCTTCCCAACCAAACCTGTATCCTGTGGTCACTCTCCAGATGGCCTGGTTCGCTTGGACCTCTGCGACATCTGTCTACTGCTGGCTATAGAAGACTCTGCTACGTGTCTCCCTGTGGTGGGTCTCGCTACTGGTGTCGGCTTAGTGGGAAATCTCTCTACAAGAAGGGCCCACACCAGCACTCTTGCCTGCATCGGAATGTTGAGGGAGATCATCAAAGCCCTGATTTCATGCCTCAGTCCCTCCTCAATGGTCCGGGTCCGAAAGAATGGGTCTCGTACCTTTCCGTGGAGTAGCATGAGAGGTCGGTAAACCTCGCTGAGTCTTGAGCTACTGTCATGCTTCCCTACCACAGATGAAGTAACTCCTGGATGCGCACCGCACGGAGGGTGGCTGGAACAAACTCCGAGCAGAAGAGACTCTCGAAGTCTTTCCAATGTAGAGATGCCTCTTCGTGCACCTGGAGCATCAAGCTCCACCATCTACCTGCTGATGTGTGAAGTAGACTCGCGGTAAGGATCACCATAAGGTCGTTGGTGTCCCTACCAATATGAAGACTCTGACAATAGCATCCAGCCGATCCTTGGCTTCTTGAGGGTCCCTCTCTTAGAATAACCTAGGCAGCCTCAATCGCTGAAACTCGTGCAACGCACTCAGGAAGCGTGCACTATCCGCTGTTGGGGCTGGTCGTATCGGTGGCCCATCAGGTAGTGGTACCGCTGGTGTCTCTACAGTGATGGGGCCTTGTATTGAGGCCTCGTTGTTCGGTGAGCTGCCATTTCGTATGTAACTCGGAAGCCTATCTAGCTACCTTCGTGGGGCCATCCTGAAATATAACAGGTGCACCACAGCTAATACATTATACCTGGTCTGCTGACAGAATGTAATCACAAAGAAATCTTTTGAAACACACATGAAATCAGTGTTTTCGTGCACTGAGTTGGAAATCAGAGGTCAGTGTCCTAGTGTATGGATACGTCGACTGCCACAACAACACTGGACACCCTGGACTAAAAACCACACTCGATACTCTTAACACTATTGATTCACAGAAAGAATGATCTGAGTCCTGAGTTATACTGTAGAACTGAGTCCTTTAATACCAATTTGTCATGACCCATCCTCGGGGCCCGTTCCGTGACTACCCCAAGCCCGCCTTCCATAGGCCAGGGGCTGGCGACTAGCAGCAAGGCGTAAATCCTGAAAAAAGGGAAGGTATTTCCTTTATACAGTAAACAAGCACAATAGAGTACACAAAAAAAGTAAGCACTAAGTAAACTGAGTACAAAAAGTAAGTGCAGAGAGTAAATGGGCCAGTATACAAACCCAACTGAAAGTACAGAATAGCCGAAAGACTAGTATAACAATAGTAAAGTAATGCAGCAACCACTGAGTCGTCCTCCGGAAATCCCACATGAAGGGTGGGTACAGATAGTCTCCTCAGCACCTTGGGTCCGTCCGTCTGCTCCGAGTACATCTCACCAAGTGGTCCACCTCCGGGTACCGTCTAGCTCTACTAGACTCTACAACGATCAACGCTGTCCATCGTCTGCATCCAACACAATGTAGTGCGGTCATAGCCCGTGTAGGGGTGAGTATAACGATACTCAGTAGGGACCCCGAGACCCCTGAAGGTCTCCCATAATCCATGAAGGAGAAAACAAAATGAAAATATACAATCACAAAGTATCAACCAACCCTACTTAGGTATAAGCCCATACATATACCTAATTCATCAATTCCAGTTCAGATCCAACTCTTGAGCCCAAGTACAACCTAGTTCACACAGGAAAGAAGTCAATCATATCAATGACAATGATTGAAAGTCATAACTCAGCTCACATAGGTATACATATTTCGTAAAGTGAAAAAGATGATCAGATACAGTCACTGATTCATCTAAGCTGGCGGACCCACGTAAGATACTAGTCCCGCTATGATGTCGGACACACGTAGGATACTAGACCAGCTACTCTGTCGGACCCACATAGGATACTAGAACAGAAGTCAAACTATCGGACACACGTAGGATACAAGTACAGTATTTGAACTGTCGGACCCACATAGGATACAAGAACCGTAAACATAGTCGTCGAACCCACATAGGATTCCAATACATTTTCCATCATCATCGAACCCACTGAGGATTCCAGCACGGTAGTTGTTGCAGTCACAGCTAGCTCTTGGGTTTCCGCACACGGCACGCTCGATTCCGGGAGGGTCCACTCCCCTAGCCTAGGGGGTCGATACATCTACTATCATGAAGTCTAGAGTTGATGTATCCTGATGTTCCGTCTCATCAACAGGAACCCAACGCGACAAACGATGAGTCAATCAGACGCCCGGTCTGAGAGTTATTAGCATTTTTTCTATGGGGGCCTGGTTGGAAATACGCTCGTTCCAAAACCGGCCATTTTCCAAAGTTTTCCAGAACTCTCATAGAGTATTGAAAAAGGACCTCCATGTCATGAGGATCCTAGTGCCGCAGACGGCACATCGATCAAACGTGTGGTCTTCAAGATATTCACCATTAACTGAAAATAGGCCCGACCCATTAATCCCAGTGGGCCGGCAGGTCGGGTCAACCCAGTTTTGGCGGGTCCAACCCAACAGGGGGGTCAGATCGGCCTGATGAAATGTGTGGCCCAACTCGAGGGGGTGTAGCTCGGCCCCAGGGGGCCGACCGGTCCAAGGTGGGGGGGCCCGGCTACCTTAACCGGCGCCACCCTCCCTAACCGGCCGACCGAAGCCGACTCGCCTTCTTGGCGCAAGCGGCCCGCTTGGGTGGTCCGTGGATGTGAAACACAACACCTTTGGGTGTCGCGGCCTTCCTCCGCCTAGCCGGCTGTCGAGCCGGCCTGTTCTTACATCGAAGCAGTCCGAACATTGCGGGCCAAAGTTCTCCGCAACGCATCGCCATGGGGCACCGCGATTCCTCCCTTCGGCCTGGCCAACTATGGCCGGTCGGTTCTTCCTTAGTCGAGCAGCCCACCGGTTGCAAGCCGCGGTTCTTCTGCATGCGGCCGGCGCACGACCACCACTTCTCCCGTCATCGCCTCTTTCAACGTGCCTCAATCGTAAACAAGGAGACTACAGAGGGTCATCGGGCCGTGTGCGTTCGGCCCACATGCTCCAAGTTAAGCAGTAGCAATTGGCTAAGGATAAACATGGATTCACAAAGAATGAAGAAAAGTTTTATTCAAATAGAATTGAAGCAATAAAACTTAACTTGGAAAAGCTTAACAGTAGTCGAGCGTCGTGGAAGAAGGCATCAACTCGTTGACGTCGGGGAAGAAGATCCAAGGATAGCGCGTTGTCGATGTTCCTTGCGGGTGGATCCTTGTCCTTTGATTTGGACGAAGATCGAAGGTGACGACGACGTTCCTCTGCATTTCTTCATTGGAAGGATGGTGTTCTTTCTTTAAGAGAAGAACACCATTATCTATTTCTACAGAGCACCCACAATGTTCCAACACAAACAAGTGACAAAATAATATAATAGCTAAGATATTATTTTATTCACACAAGTAATTCAAAATTCAAAAAATTTAATTAATTAATTAATGAGGTTGAACTCATTAATTAACATGTTTTGGCAAAAATTTAAAGAGAGAAAGAGGGGGAGGTGAAGAGAACTCATAAATAAGGAGGTTTTCGTAATAAAGGAAGGGGAATTAATTGGGGAGTTTGAGGAGAGTTATGGGAGATGAAAGGTTGGGGCTCATGTGGGCCCCACCTATCAAATATCCACACATTGGAAGTTAGGTGGGTGTGGGCCCCACCAATAACATCCCATGGGTGGAAATAACTTCCATAGATATATAAAATTGTTCTAAACAATTTTATTTAACTTCTTAATTAAACCCTAATTTTTAACTTTCAACCCACATAAAATGGAACTACGGTAATGGTCCCCTTAAGAAATTACTGGCACTATGAGTTTATCTGTGTCCTCAGATTTCAATTCCGAGCACCAGTTCAAAAGATAGAAAACCCGCACATACATTTACAGAACGTACCAAAACAAAACATCAGAAATTGATTGCGGGCACACTAGGCCTTAGAATCAAGTGCCGTCAAAATCCACAGACTCGTAAAATTACAAATAATTAAGAAAAATATTTTCCATGAAAATTCCAGGTCTTTACAAATATAATGAAGTAATTTTGGATAAATTTACCCAACAATATTAAGTGGTCAACATAAATAAGAACTATTCAATGAATTTATTCCCAATGATCAGATTCCCAACACACATACGCTGCGTAACTCAAAATTCCAACATTTGTTTTCATTGGAATCCATGTTATGCACTCACCGAGCTTCCAAAAAACTCCTTTCATGACCACCATCACATATCTAGTGCTATTTTTCTCTAACATATCCATACAAACTACTGATGTGAGTTCTACCTCATGGTATTTAACTATACAGAACATCGCCAGTTAGTATTTCTATGGACTACTTTCCCAAAATCACTCTGCCCCACATGTTGATGAATTTCTACATAACCAAATAACAATGACATAATTACCAATGAAAAAACATAATCCTTTAATTCCTACAGTAAATTTCAAACCTGACACTTGGTGTAATTCTCTGGAAAGATCATCTGCCAATAAAAGACACTATTTCACTCCACCACCTAGTACAGAGGTATCCTCAATATAATTCACAATTTGATTTCACTAGATTTATAACCCTAAAAAACTGTTGTCTCATACATTAATGACCAATTTTTTTCTCCCCACCACATGAGTGAACTTTTCATTTCCTCTCTATAAGAAAATTCAAATTTCAACTCTTACGTCAAATCTATTACTGATCATAAAAACTAGAAGTGGAAACCCCACTTATATCGAAGCACTAAAAAAAATCATTGATCACCAAATACAAAGATCGTACTTACAAAAATTCATATATTTCAAGACAAGTAAGTGAAAACTAATCATATTTCTCAAAGATTATAGTTCTCCCCACTATAAGACTCCACTCATAATGTATATTTATGAAAAATGGTGGATCACACCATAAAAATCACCCATAAAGACACATATCAACCACTCCAAACCATAGTAATGTCAAAACACATTTATAGATATGTGATCTTAGCCTAAAAACACATCACATTATTGTAGTGCACATGGATCTCTATAAATAACCTTATTAAACCCAGTGAATTCATAAACTAAACACCTATATCATCCTTGGGTAACTACAAAAAAGCAACCCAATATACACAAGCATTGGTTCCTTTTCCTATTATAATATCAAACCAAATTTGTAACATCCAACCTCACAACGCATCTTTTATGAAAACATGAAATTTCATCAAAGTATAAAATTAAACCATCCGGCCTGCTCTTGGCCACAATAAAAAACACATGTAGTTCAGAATACATTTGTACTGATCAATTATTCGAAAACCAGGTCAAATCATTAAAAGAACCTCCAAAATCATCTGATATATCAAAATTACACTTGGAATCCATGTGTTTTCACAAAAAACTATAATCACCAAAATCCTTGAAAAAGATCACCCTTTTTCCTTTAAAGTGATATCATTTTAACAATCCACTTTGAAATCCTTTTTCAAAAAAATATTCATAAATTTTTTTCAAAACTAAAAAACTCCAATCCATTTCAATACCACCAAATTCACATTCCATTTGAACTAAAACCATCATATGAAAACCATATATTCACACCTTATTCCACCACATGATTTTTTATTTTAATCCCATAGGGTTTTTCTCAAAAACTAACCATCTCAAGAACCATTTAACTATGGTAGATGATATATTCTACAAAATCATAGAATATTATTGATATTAAATTCATTTTATTCTTTAATATTTAGTTATTCATTTAGTTATACATATTTCTGGAATTAAAGTTGAAATTAATTAAATTCATAAAATTTTAATTAAATGGATAGATATTTAGACATAATTGGATAATTTATTTTTGGGAACAAAATGAATGGATAGTTTCTAATTATTCTTTTTTTTGATACTAGGAAAGAAAAATTGTTAGTGGTATATCTGGAGTGAAGAACTAAACAAACAAAATCAATTTCTGTATGGATGGATCCCCCATATGAATGATTCCTGTAAGTATCAACCCAACCCATATGAATTATTATTTATAAGGATCAATTATTTCCTACAATAATTGATAATCATAAGCATAAAATCCATAAATATGAACCTTTTGTATATATGTAACTCCTGTAATCATGAATTTAATAAGGATGAATATCACGTAAGAATGAAAACCCTATAAGCCTGATCAACCATATGGATGAAAGCCTCCATAACTATCATGGTTTTATGGATTTTGAAAAAATAAATACTCATAAGGATCAACTAGATTTCAAGACAAATATTGGTATCACCATAACCATAATAATGTAATCAATTAGAAGCATCCATGAGGATTATAATGTACATAATATTGTGATCAAGAGAATAGATGGAAGGAACAAATTTTACGGTAGACCAAATCTTGATGGGGTGATAACATGTGAAGAAGAAGGAAAATTTTAAAAAATTGATAAAGAAGGGATCATGTGGGGATATTATTGGATTTGATCAAGGCCAAAGAAGGAAGGAACCTAACATCTATAAAGAAACATAATGTCTAAGGATAATGAGAGTTTACACAATAGAGTTCAATATACTCTACTACAATGATAATTTGTTTTATTTTCCACTCTTCTTAAATTTATTCTCTTTCCTAATTCATATCTATTACCCATCACATGGAGGGGTAGGACTTATGGTGATTGGGGAAGGGTAATAAGTTTGATTTTAATTCTTGATTAATGCACTTGAATTTATAAATATAAATTTATTCTATGAAATGATGTTAGTGTGACGAAGAAGATTATAATTTAAAGTAAAATTGTGTTTGATCTGACACTGTATATTGATTATTTACTAAGTCAATGATAAACCATATACTTCTACATAGTTTAAGAATATGTTTGATGGAATATTCTTAAATAATTACTAAAGTTCGTGGAGATTATTTTCATGTGTGTAAGGGTGAATAATTTCTATTTGAATGCTTTATAATAATGAGTCCCTATTGGGAATTGCATTGGGAAAATAGATTATTTTTAGGAATCACATAAACTCTGAGAAATGAGGGTAGACTAAGAAGACATTTATTTTCAGTAACCAAATCTGATCCACCCCTAAACTAGGTACCTGAGCTAACCTGTAACATACTTAAAGTGTGATCTTGATCTCCCTAGGCAAACAACCAATTCCAAGGCATCAAACAAGATCTCATGGGAATTATTTTTCATAATAAATGATAAGATACACAGAGCATCCACTCAGAAGTAGAATATAACCATTTAGTTCATCAGTGATCTATGTACATCAAATGAAAAACAAAATTATAATAGAAATAAACTAAATATAACATAAAAAAAGATATGTGACAAAAAAATCAATATAAATATATAAATACAAAATCAAAGGATAAAATTAGAGTATGGAAGTTTGACATGGATGATATAATCACGATTCAAAATAACGTAAAGATAAACTAATTTACCAACAAAATTTCTGCGTAACCACCAAGGTCACCATCATTCTTAAAAACAACAATGTTTCATGATCGATCCATAATCATATATAGACTATCAAAATTTCTCATGTCTATAGAAACATGGTTTAGAAAAATGGATATGAGAATATAATAACTTAGTAAGAAATCACCAGAGAGTCCATGAATATCATATTCTAAAGAAAACAATAAATTAATGTTTGAACATACAAGTTCAAAATAGTGTTAATATTTTAAGGGAAAAACTAATATATTTCCTTAAAAATAGTTTATAAAACCTGGATATTTATTAAAATGATTTTTTGAAACCTTTCCTTAAATAAACCCTTTTTAACTACACCTATTAAACCCCCTTTTAAAAATAATTTAAAACAATAAAAAATGAACATATATATTAACTAAATAAGAAATCAACTAAACAAAATAAACCTATGAAAATAAGAAAAAATTAAATGTACAAATAGAACCTATTTGATATACCATAAAAGAATAATAATAAAGTGAAATTGTATAAAACAATCTGATGTAAAGAAACATAAATAATAGATAATCATGAGAAATTCATAAACATCCCATAAGAAAACCATAGATTTAATTAGGTTGGAAACATATTCTATCACATAGATGTATTTATACATTTACAACCAATTAAATTCTAAAACCTATCCTCATCAGTGGCACTCCTCTATGGCCTCAGATATCATGAGAGATCTATTCAATCTTATCAAGACTCTATAGAAGCTGTCTCTATATCTCTTACTAGTATTTCCAATCACCCTATGGTAATTTGTATATGAGGTGAGGTAATTTTTAAAAAACCTTATTCATGATCAATATATATAATCACGTCCTCATCCCCTCCACCTTACACCTAAAAATGAAACAAAACCCTCTAAAAAGCGTTTATAACCACACAAAAACTTAATGTTATTCCATTTAGGTGAAATTAATTTGAGAAGGCATTCCAAATGTCCAACATTGCCTTAAATTTGAGAACAATTCATATCCTTTTTAAAACTCCATTTAGAATATCATTTATAAATAATTATTGTTTGAAAATACCCATTAATGTGCCAAATAGACCCCATCATCTCCCCCCTTTGAAATATAATTTGAAAAACATTTTTAAATCCATCGTAAGAAAAAACATCTCATTTTTATTTGTAAATAACCATTCATATCACCAAAGAACCACTCATAAGGCACAAAAAAAGAATAATAATTAAAACAATAAATCTAATAAAAATCCATGAGATATATAAATCTAAATAAATTAAAAACCGTAACCCTTATTTCTAATACATGGTAGAATTAACATTAAAAAAATTTATTTTAAAAATCAAACATTTCTTAAAATCCATTTTAATCATTTTATCATACACATAACAATCACCTTTCCCCATTAAAAATGAAAGGATGAATCTTTATGATTTCTTTATACGATTATATATGGGTTGAAAACATCTAAAGAAATACTAATTTTAGAATTAAAACATTTAGAAATTTAAATAAAACATGGTGTGTGAGGAAAAGAAAAATACACTGAACCAACCATCTCAAATAGTCTACGAGTGTGACTAAACTCTCAAATATGTTAATAAGAGATATCTAAGAAGGATATAAACATACAAACATTGAAATCCAAAATGGATTTCATCAAACCCTCACCTTAAGGTCCTACCATAAAGAGGAAGTGGCAAGGGAGTAAGGAAAACCATGAAATGATGGCAGATAAATGTAGGAAATGACCTTATGTCAATGAGAACACTAAGAAAACAAGTCGAAGAGGCCTAAAAATAAATGGTAAGAATGTGGTATGTTATAAGATACAACCTTTAGACTTTTTGGTTGAGTGGAGAGAGGGGTGAGTCAATTTGTGGATTTAATTCATAACGTTAGTTTAGGAAGATACTTTTTTATGAAAACTAGGTAGGGTTCACAATTTGGATGGATGATTTCGAAAATCGAGAGGAAACCATAAAAATTACCATTTTAAGAACTGAAGGTCCTTGAGTTGTATTTTAGTATCCCTAGTTTCGGTATGTAACCATTTTTATTTCTTTTTATGTGGTCAAAGTTATTTGGTGAAGTTTTGTAGTGTTTTGAAGTGATTTGGAATGTTTTGAAGGCTTTTATAGGGGATCATAACTTCACTACAGTTTGCAGAAACCGTGCAGGATCTCCCGGTAAACGTGCAATTGGAGGTAGTGGGATTCGCATGGTATGTACATGGTTTTCCCAACCATTAATGGAATCCATGTATTGTCCCTATGGAGGTAGTATAATGCAAATGGTTAGCGCATGACTTTCCAAACTATGCGAGCTAACCATGCACGACAATAAAAATTGGGGTTCTAATTATGGGGTCACATAAGATTTTCCCTAAGCATTTGCTTTATTCTCCCTTATGAACCCCACATAGTATTTTTGGTTCTCAAGTGTTATTGGATCTCTCTCCCACTCTATTTGGAAGGGATTAAAAGGGGTTTCAAGGTGTAGTGAAGGTGATTTTTTTTACAGTAAGCCTTCTCTCTAGGTTACTTCTTGGTTTTCCTTAGATCTAGTTCTCCCTATCTCCTGGTTTTCTAGATCTTCACCCATTTCATGTATTTATAGGGGGTTTTGCATAACATTTCTAGATTTGTTCTTTTTATGATAATAAAAGAGATATAAGGTGGTTTTGGGGGAGAGTTTATCTGGATTTGTGGTGAATTTGGGAGTTGGTTGATTTCACCGAAACCCTAAGGTAGGTGGATTCCCTCTTGACACCATTTTTATAGAATTAGAATGATTTATTTAAATAAATTTATTTTTCATGAGATTTATTGTGAATATGATGTGCGGTGCTTGATTTACATTCATTTTGTGACGTTTTTTGGATTTTTGTGAAAATGGGTGATTTCGTTGAAATGTTCATTATTATTGGATTTTAAAATGTTGATTCTAATATTAGTTTCTTGGTTTGGTTTATAGAAATGGTTGTAAAAATTCGTTTCAATAAAATGGCTGTTTTATTAAAATATTAATTGGTGTGGTTAATGGATTAAGGGATTGTTTAGTTGTGAAATAGTTTTTTGCATATTGTCATGGATTTAGCAGGTGTATAATCTAGTTATTGGATTAATAATTTTATGCATGTATTGATTGTAGTGTGAAGTGGGCTGGGAGTACCAACAGAAAAGGGAGATTGAAAATGGATGGAAGGGACACCATCAATGAAAAGTGGGTATGAATTAAAACTATGTTTGGAAAGGAGTAAACAGGTTCAGATGGGAAGTTCCATCGTGATTGTTACACAAGGATGTGTGTGTTAAACTTTATGGCTATATTTGATAATGTGTGTGGCTAAGAGAGATGGAATTGTTGTTATAACATGTGATAGGAAAATTGATTATGTCTTGTTGGTTGGATTTCCCTTAGATTATGTGGATTTGGGTGAAAAAATTCATTGGTAAGGGTGTGCTTGGCTTGCTGGAAATTGTTTCACTCTTTGATGTTTTATGTAATATTATTTATAAAAATATGTTAACGATTCTATCCTAGTGTTGTCTGTAGGGAATTAATTTGGAAAAAACTAACTGAGTATTATTAATCACCCCTGCTTTGTCACTTGGGTGATTTTGCAGATGTGGTATTCCGAGACACATGTAAAGGTAAAGAATCTAATTTTTCTAGTAGTTCATCATGATTCTTGGGAGGTATTGGGAGTCTTGGCGCATGGAGCTTGGTGTGGATCCATAGTGCAAGTGATATATTCCTTGAAATTCTATTATTGAGTCTTTCATTTCGTACTCTGATATTAGAATTATTGTGATATAGTTTTAGTGGTTTATGGGAAATGCTATGGAAGATTTTGGTTGTTGTTTGACTCTTGGTAATGTGTGATCATGGTTTACTTTATTGAAATGTGTCATGTAGTTGTGGGTGGTTATACCTTTTTTGGTTGATGGGTATTATTCTAATGGAAAATCATTCCCCAATTGTTCTTGAATCCCTTGGAATTTCATTCCATCCTTTGGTGCCTTGGGAACATTATCTAATTCCGAGTATCATCTCACTGATTTGTCAAGACAATGAGGTAGGGGAAAGATGTTACAAGTGGTATCCGTTTTTTCAGTACTGAAATTTCAAGTGAAAGTAGTTGTTCTATCCTTTGACATTAGTTGTTAGTCTTGGACTTGAAATTTGTTCTTGGTCTATTCCTATAGTTGGGATAATATCAAATAGTAAGATTGTCAGAACATAAAATGTATAACATAAAAATATGTAGCTAACCGTTCATACTAAACTTCAAGTTACTAGGGAGTTGGGTATATAAGTGTTTTGGAGACAATTATAATCATTAGAAATCTCATTATCATGGGTGTTGCCAATGCGATGAGCCTGTCCTACATGGTATAAATGAATTCCCATTAGGATGCCTATTTCATTGGAATAATGATTTATATTGTGCTAAGGATATACAGATTTGTGAAAAATCTAGAAATTAATTTCAAATGTGAGAATTTGAAATGTGTATAGTTGTGGTATTTTTAAAATGGGTCAATTTTCAAAACAAGGTGGATTTTTTTTCTCAAAAGTGGTGTAACATGGGGAATGTGAACATGTGGAAAGCCTGGTTCTGATAATTTCCATGTAATTGAATTTAGAATTGTAAAATTGTTATTACTAAGGGCATGAGACTTATGGTTGTATTTTTATTGACTGAAATGGCACTGGGTAAGCATGGTAGAGACCAACTAGAGGAGGCTGCTAAAAATATGGTTGCACCTGATCCCTAGGTGAACCACAATCTATTGAAGATTATAGTGTAAGCTTTACAAGATTTGGAAAGTGGGGATAAAATGGATGAGCCAAAGCATGTAGATCATTATGTTCAATTTCAAATGCATAATCCACCATCCTTTAGGGGTGATTTGGAGTCGGAAATGGAAGAAGCATGGTTGAATAGAATGAATAGGATATTTGAATTCTTGGGAACACTAGATGAGCTTTATGTGAAGCTAGCAACATACATGTTGGAAGATCATTAATTTCAGGGGTTCGTGTTTTTGGTACAAGCTGGAATAGTCCAAGGTATGACATTGAAGGTTTTTGAAGAATTTTTTAACAAAAAATTCTAAACTCATATGTTCAGAATTCAGTGCACAAAAGATTTATTTTGGAAGAAGTAAGAGAACCTCTCGGTAATGGAATATGAATCTATTTTTATGAACTTAGTGCGGTTTTCCCATAAAGTGGTGGGTAGTACATTGTTGAAGGATCATATATTTGAATGTTTGGTGAAGTAGGAAATTAGTTCTAAAATACAGGTACTATGTGAAAGTGATTACACTGAATTGGTGAATGGAGAGATAGCGGATGAAAGATATTTTTTGGGGGCTATTGGTGGGGGAAGAATTATGGTTCCATGGTAAATGTTGGGAACTCTAATTCTAGATTCATGTGGAAGAGGGAAACTTATTTAAAAGGTGGAAGTATGACTCATAATATGATGGCAAGATCAATGAATCATCCTATAAAGCCTCAGAGAAATCCGGGTTGTTTTTAGTGTGGCTCCACATGCTACATCAAGAGGGATTGAATGACACAACCTCTATCATGTCATAACTATAAGAATATGAGTCATATTCAGAGTTATTGTCATAATGCTTTGATGTTGGGTGTTTATGACACTCCTTAGGGGTGGCATGCATCCTATTCCTCGACGGGACGGGGGCAACAACATACCCCAATTCAGCATACCTATATTACTCAAGGTGATTCTAGGAATATCACAACTACTCAATAGGTAAATAAATAGAAGAGTGTGGGAAGCAAGAAGTAGTTAGGTGATGATCTGATTATGATGGTTGATCAGTCATAAAAATCCATGGTGTAAGGTATGATTATTTTAAATTTTACTATGATGAAAGTGTTGTTTGATATAGGTTCTTCACATTCATTTATTTCTTTTTGTGATACTAGTTTGATGGGTTTAACTATGGAAATGATTCCTTTAGTTTTAAAACATCAAACTCCTCTAGGTCGAAGAGAGTGTCGATCCCTCTTATGTATATAATTCTATACAGTTGTGGATGGGGTTGAGTTGATGTGGGAGTTTCAGTGGTTGAGATGGATTCGTATGACATAATCAAGGAATGAATTGATTTAAAATGTTTAAGGCCCACATTGGCTATTATGTGCGAACAGAGAAATTAACAAAAAAGATTTCATCAAATATCTCTTTAGAGGAGAGAAGAATGAAATGTTGGGTGCAATGGGTTTTTAGAACTAGCTGTTGGAATGATCATGTATCGGTTAGTGGTGTCATTATTTGAATCAATGTAAGGAGTTGAACATAATGTTTTTCCAGTGGTTTTTGATAAGTTCCTAGATGTCTTTCCCAAATATTTCATAGGGTTCCACCCTTGAGAGATGTCAAGTTTACAACTGATCTCATCTTATGTATCAGTCTTATCTCACTTCAGTCATATCGTATGACACCAATATAATTGAGGGGATTGAAAGGGAAGATGGAGGAGTTATAAAGAAAAGTGTTCATCTTACCTAGAATATCTCTATGGTAAATTCTAATTTTGTTTGTTAAAAAGGAGGATGGAACTCTTAGGCTATGTGTTGATTATCATAGGCTTAATAATGTTATGATAAAGAACCGATATCCTCTTCTACACATTGATGATTTTTTCGATCATTTGAGGGGATATTATTGATTCTCCAAGATTGAATTGCCATTAAGATATCATAAATTTAGGGTGCGAAAGAAAAATATTCTAAAAACATTCTTTAGGAGTAGATTATAGGCATTAGGAGTATGTGGTTATTACCATTGTTCTAAATAATGAACCCACAATTTTTTTGGCATTAATGAATCATATATTTTAGCGATATATGGATTCCTTCATGATGGTATTCATTGATGATTTACTTTTCTATTCAAGGACATGGGTGGAGCATGAGAAACTGAAAGAGATGGTGTTTAGGATCCTGAGAGGTCATCAGTTGTATGCTAAATTTTCAAAGAGTGACTTTTGGATATAAGAATTTCACTTCCTTGGCCATGTTATTTCTGAGAAGGGTGTTTCAGTTGATCCAAAAAAGATAGATGCTGTTATTTTGTGGAAGCCGCAAAAAATGTTTACGAGAAATAGTGTTTCCTTTGTCTCACTAAGTATTATTGGAGTTTTTTTCATGATTTTTCACGATTGGCCTTACCAATGATAGATTTTACTTGGAAGAAAGTTCCATTTCAATGGAATGAGTAGTGCTAGAAATATTTTGAAGATATTAAGGGTCGCTTTACATTAGAAACAATATTGGTTTTACCAGAGCCAAGAAAATGGTACGTGGGTTATTGTAATGCATCAGGATTAGGTTTGGGATGTATTATCAGGAAATATGATCATGTGGTTACATATGGATTATGGTAGTTGAGGTTTCATTAGAATAAATACCCAACACATGATTTAGAGTTGGAGGCTCTAGTTCATGCTTTGAAAATGGGGTTTCATTATCTCTTTAGTGAGAAATTCACAGTGTTCACTAATCATAATATTTAAAGCATATTTTATCACAAAGATAATTGAAATTGAGAAAAAGGAGACAGATGGATTATATCTTGATGTTTGACATTGAATTGATTTACACATCAAGAAGGGTAAATTCAGTGGAATATGCATTAAGTAGAAATTTGTATGCTCAGGTGGCGAAACAAGCATCATATCCGTGGAAGTTGATGTATGTTATAGCCGAAATGTGGTTTTAATGTGATGACTACGGTGGTCGATTAGTTTTCATTCTGGTTTCATAAATTCATGACATGGTTGGCTTGGTTAAAGAGAGACATTTGTCTGATTCCTATTGTATGTCAATGAGGTTGAAACTCAATGGTAGGGAGACCATTGAGGGTTGGGAACTGAATGGTAATTCATTTTGGTATTTTTGAAATATTATGTCTGTACTAGTGGATTTTCAGGAGGAATTTATTGGGGATTCTCATCACTTATGATGGGTTGTCCATCATAGAATTCATAAAATGTATAAGGCATTAAAAGCATAGTTTTGGTGGGCCGTTATGAACTGGAGAGTGGAATAGTTTATTTAATGAATCCTAATTTATTATTAAGTCAAGGAAGAGAATTAGTGGTCCGAAGGTATGTTCCGATATTTACCTATTCTTCTCTGGAAGTGGGAGGAAACAGTGATTGATTCTGTTAAAGGTCTCCCAATAATGGTCCAAAAGCACGATTCCATATGGGTGATAGTGGATTGACTCACAAATTTTTACCATTTTATCCATATTTTTGAATACCATATTCTTGAGGATCTATCCAAAATCTATATATGTGAAGTTGTATAGACGCATGGTGTTCTAGTTCCTATTTTATAAGATAGAGATCTGGGGTTCACATCATGTTTTTGGAAATACTTGTAGCAATCCATTGGGAAACAATTGATGATGAGTTCAACGTATCATCCTTAGATGGATGAAAAATCAAAGAGAATGATACAAACATTGGAAGATATGTTACAGTCTAGAATGATGATTTTTTGTAGCTCTTGGGAGGATAAATTTCTATTCGTGAAGTTCTCATATAATAACAGTTATCAGGCCTTGATACATATGGATTTGTTTGAAGCGTTATATGGGTTTCCATGTCATTCTCCACTTTTTTTGTGGAAATAGGTTAGAATTTGATAGATAGACCATGAATTTTATAAGGGAATATGAAGAAGATCAAGTTTATTTAGAAGATAATGGAGATATGACAGAGCCATCAGAAATCATATGTGGACCATTGCCGATAACTATTGTCGTTTAAGGTGGGAAATCATGTGTTCATGATAATCTCTCTAATATTGGGAAATCATTAGTTTTGATGGGAAGTTATCTTTGAGGTATATTGATCCTTTTGAGATACTTGTGCAAGTTGGAGAGGTTTATTATTGGTTGTCTTTACCACCACAGTTCAGCGTGATACGCAACATATTCCATGTTTCTCAATTGAGGAAGTACCAGCCAGATCCTAACCATGTAATTCAATGGGATCAGGTTGAGATGAGTCAGATGCTTCATTGGTGCACATTCCAGCACTTATTATGGATAGAAAAAAGAATTTTTTGTGGTGTAAAATCATCAATCCAGTTCAGGATTCATGGAAGCATGGTCAGATTGAAAAGGAGACTTGAGAGCTGGAGAAACATATGGATGAGCAATGGCCCAAGTTCTATCGTCAATGTGATGGTTATCTACATTACAAGGATATAAATTCCAATGGTGGGGAGAATGTTTGACCCATTATTTGGGGAATGTAACCCATTTTATTCATTTTTATGTGGTTAAAGTGGTTTGGTGAATTTTGGGAGTGTTTGGGAGGGGTTTGGAGGTTTCTCATAGGGGGCACAATATGAGCATTGATTGGAGAAACTATGTAGGGTCTCCAGATAACAATGCAAGTGGAGGAAGTGGGATTCACAATGTTTTAACACAGTTTTCCTAACCATGCGAGGAAACCATATGGGATCCCTATTGTGGTAGTATCATGTGCACGATTTTCCTAACCGTGCGAGCTAACCGTGCACAACAATAAAAAAATGTGTTTTTAATTAAGCGATCACTCCAGATTTCTCTAAAACATCTTCTTTAATCTCCCATACAAACCCCACTTGGTAATTTTGGATCTTAGGGGTTAAAGGATCTCTTCTACTCTTTCTTGAATCAATTTTAAGGGTTTTCATGGGGTGGTGAAGGAGATTCTCTTCTGCTACGCCTTCTCTATTGGTTACTTCTTTGTTTTCCTTTGATATAATTTTACCTATCTCTAGATTTTCTAGATATACACTTTTTTTTGGTAGATCTAGGATTTTTTCCTAATAGGATGATATTTTGGCTTGTAAATGATATGAAAAAGTATCTAAGGCAGTTTTGATGGAGAGTTTATCCGGATTCGTGGTGCGGTTGCGCGTTGGTCGATTTTACAAAAACCCTAAGGTTGTTGGCTTCTATCTTGACACCATTTTTCTAAAATTATAAGTATTTATTCAAATTAAATGATTTTTCTAGATATTAATTTTGAATATGATGGGTGATGCTTGATTTACATTTTTTTGTGATGATATTTGGATTTTAGGGAAAATGGGTGATTTTGGTGAAATGTTCTTTGTTGTTAGAATTTAAAATGATTATTTTAAAATTGTTTTCTTAATTTTGATTATGGAAATGATTATAAAATTGGTTTACAAAAAGGGTGTTTTATTGATATTTTAATTGGCATGGTTAATTTCTTAAGGGATTTTTTGGTTGTGAAATAGTTGTTGGAAAATTGTTGTGGCTTTTTTGGGTGTATATGATTTTTATTTCCATAATAATTTTATGTATGTATTGATTATGGTGTAAAGTGTGCAGGGAGTACCACTATAAAAAGGGGATAGATAGTTGAAGTAAGGTCCACCATCAATGATAAGGTGGAATTAAGAACCACTATGTTTGGAAAGGAGTAAATGGGTTTGGACAAGAAGTTCCACAGTGATTGTTACACCAGTTTGAGTGTGTGAAACTTTAATGATATGTCTGATTATATTTGTGGGTAAGAGATATGAAATCATTATTATAACATGTTATGGTAAAATGGATTATAGATTGTTGGTTGGATTTCTCTTTCATTTTGTTGATTTGGGTGAAAAATGTCTTGGTTAGGGTGTGTTTGGATTACTGGGAATTTTTTCACTCATTAATGTTTTATATATACCACTTTATATAAATGTTATAATGGTTATATACTAGTGGTTTTTATAGGGAATTAATTTTGGGAAAGCCTACTGAGTTTTATTAATCATCCCTTGATTTGGAACTTGGGCGCTTTCGCTGTTGTGGTATTCCAGGACATGGGTAAAGGTAAAACATCTCATTTTTCTAGTGGGTCATCATAATGCTTGGGCAGTGTGGTGGTGCTTGGCCCATAGAGATTGGTGTGGATCCTTGGGGAATGTCATGGATTCCTTTGGGTCTTGTTGTTGAGTCTTCTTTTTTCATACACTGATATTTGGATTCTTGTTATCTAGTTGTAGCAGTTTAAGTGAATTTTTAGTTGTAGGTTGTCTCTTGGTAATATTTTATCATGGTTTAATTTGTGTACATGCATCATTTAGTTAGGGGTGAGTATGAATTTTTTGGTTTATGGGGATTATTCTAAGGTAAAATCATTCCCCAATTTTTCTTGAAGCTCTTGGTATTTATTTCTAGCCTTTTTCACCATGGGAACATCACATAAAGGCAAGTATCCTCACCCATATTTCTCAGGAAAATGAGTTAGGGATGGGACATTACAGGTATCCACATGGTTTCTCTGAACCATGTGAAATATATGCACATAAGAATCATCATGTAAGGATCCTATACATGGTTCCCAATAAGACATCAATTGTTTTTATTAGACTCTCATCTATTTGTACCCACAAAACTATGTATAGTCAAAATTAACTAACAACCCTTCTACATAAAGGTACCCACATGGTTTAATCTAATGTGTGTGCACCAATCCATGTGCTAAAGGGATACTATTTAAGGGTGAACCAAATGGTTAGAACTAACTATGAACATAACCGTGCACCCTATGATCCAATACCACAAAAATCAAATTTTGAAAGAAATTATGCCTAAAACTATAGGGTAAAACTAAATATAATTAAATGAATAAAATAATAAAGATATGAAAGTTTGGGGTGTGAAAATTATACCAATCATAACAACTTCCACGCTAAAAAATTATATATATTTGAAAAAAGAAGGGAAAGTCAAAAAAATTTCAATTAAAATGAATGTAATTATTCTAACATGAAATTAAAATTCCATTGAAATAAATTAAAACCATCATATCAAAATCTATCAATAATGTGCAACTCACACCCAATTTCCTTGATAAAGAGAGACATAAAATGAAGAACCATAGTAGTCATCCCTGCTATTTATGAACTATCTAATATGGTGGATCATTATAATAGCTAAGTGGAAATAAAAAACATATAGCACAACCATAATTCCAAAAAAATACCACTTACTCTGTAAATGGAAACAGAACACTGAGCATCCCAAAATACATGCTAGGGACCAAAACAGTAAATGATAAACAAGAAAAATGGGATGAATGTAAAAATAATTTCACATTGAAAAATAAATTTAGGAATCAGTATCAAACTCTTATGATCAATAATAATTTCTTCCCTAGGTGATTCTTACACTTATAGAACTTCCTGAGGTGTTCCAATTGACCACAAAAATGAAAATTATTTAAAACATTTGAGTAAGAGGAAATAAAGTACCCTAAAAAACCATAATATAGATACACAATAGATTGATTTTTTCATTTTATAATAAAAAAACTAATGAATAAGGATTCTCCATAGGTTCCTCTATACTCTACATCTCACCAAATGGGGAACCCTCACCAATATAAAAGAAGATAGGGGTACCAACCATCATGGGTTTCCCTTTGAAAGCCAACTATACTATGAAGTTATCATCCAAAAAATATTTAAAAAAGCCAGGTAATGATGAGATTACTCTATAATAGGGAACTAGAAAAAGAAATTTCAAGAAAAGGTGATCCTTTAATGAGTCATTTGATATATTGTCATGTGAATAGGGGGTCAACATATCAAAACGGTTACTGTACACCTTTAACATCCATTAACCATACTAAATACTCATCATCTCTAAAAATTTATCCACCTTAAACTCTCCATAAAAAACCACTGAATGAATGTGGTCTTGAAAAACCTCCCCTTTATACCAACTTACAATAAGGCCAAGACAACCACTTTCCACCAATTCAAACTCAGTCAAACAAAAAGACCTCAAAAACCAATCATTCTCAAGGTATAATGATTTCTTAATGATTCAATGTCATCATCAAATATCTCATGCCTCTATATAACTTCTAGAGTTATTTGATAACCCCAATAGGCAAAAACCCTAAGAAGAAGCTAGATCCACCAATATATGATGAGTCTTGGTGGTGTTTTAATTGAATATGCCGTAATCTATCCCCTTTAATTATTTAGAACTTTTTTGGGAGGAATAATATATAAAATAAATACAAGGCTCAATTAGTAAAAAAACTCAAATTATACCCATCTAGAATCAAATCTCTATAAAATATAAAACCCCACAAAAGAATAAAAATAAAAACTATTTTTAAAAAAGATTCAATACAAAATTGCATCCATAAGATCGATTTTAAAATCATTGAAAAATTACACCCAAAATTTTAAAAAATTCATGACTTATATTGAAAAATCATTTTAAATCCATTTAATTTCATTAAAAAAACTTGTGAAGGTCCTTGAACTTAAATTAGTTCGATTTAATTTCACAAGAACACCCCATTTTTAATTTGAAAACCAACATTCACCTATTTGAGAAAAACATTCATTTAATAATCTCATTAATATCATCCAAAAGGCCATGAATTTACCATATAAATAAATTTTAAATGTTTATTAATATAAATTACACCAAAATCTTAAAAACGTTGATTAAAGAGTATCCATCACAAAATTTTAGAAGGTGATAGCGGTTATGCACGGTTTGGAGGACCATGTTCCAATAATGAAAAATTCACTGGTTGGAAAATAGAACAAATTTCACAGGATCCCCATGGTTTTATAAACCAATTTGGAAAATCATGATCCAAATTTCTTCCTTTATTTTACCCCCAAAAATAAAGAATATTAAAAATTCCTTTGAAACATTGGTACAATTGAAAATTCCATAATCCTAGATTGAAATACATAGGTAATAAATAAGTAAACCCCAATGTTCCAGACACACAACCCATCATACCAAGGAAACACAAGGCTTTGAATGATAAAGAGCTCATGTGACTCTCCTACCATATACCTATCAAGTTATGATGATAAAAAAAATACACCAGACACCACAACTAACAAATGATTCTCTAATAACAGAGTCCCAATTAATAACCTAGGAATAATCACGAACATCTATTTGATATAATTTTATCACAAAATAACTTTGGACCACCCCTAAATCGGGCACCCAAACTGGCATGTGAAAAACAGAGGGTACATTCCTAATCACCCTGACTAGAGAAACCAATTATTAGGAAAAAAATTAGATATTTGGGGAACTATTTCAGCCAATAAATGATATAATACATAGAGATTACACTTGTATGTTAGACATGAACACTCCATTCCTCAGAGATTGAAATACATGGCATGATAAATAGAGAAGAATATAAATAATCTAAATAAAACATAACCAATGATTTGGGACCAGAACAAGATCAATAAAAATATGAAAATATAATAAATAATTTCAACCTTAAATAGAAAAGAATCAATTTTTTGATATATACATGATAAAAAAATAACCCAAAGAAAAACAAGATACCCAAAATAATCTCTATGTTTCTAGAAATGTCTCCATCCATCCTGAAAACACCCTTTCTCAGTGAGAGACATAGAAAAAAATTTGAACAAATAAAAAATATCAAGACTATCCATGTCAAGTGTTATAAGTAGGGTTTTATAATATAAAAACTTAGTAAAAAATCACAAGATTTTCGTTGCCTATTATTTTCTAAAATAAACCATAAAATCTTGTTTGAACATACAAATGAAAAATATATTCTTATAATTTAATGAAATTTCCCTGAGTTTTTGGAAAAATTGGTTTTAAAACCAAAACATGCTTAAGAAATATTTTTTTATAACCATTCCTTAAAAACCGATTTTTGAAACAAATACTTTAAACCCTATTTTATTATAAATTTTAAACCATACTTAATGAACTCAAAAATTTGCCAATGAAAATATCAACCAAATAAATAACAGAATTCACATAAGTACAAAAGTAATTTAAAAATGGAATCAGTAGAATAATTTATAAAAGAAAAATAATAAAGTAGAACAATATAAGATAGAGTGTATAAAATTTAAAAAGTAATATATAATCATGGGAACATACTAAATTTCCCATGAGGTGACCCTATATGTACTTGGTTTGGAAACATATTTCAGTCTATCGATGTATTCCTAAGTCAAAAACCAATAAGTTTCACAAACCTAGACTCAATGGTGGCACTCCCCAATAGTATTGGATACCAAGGGATATATTTTATCTAATTAGGACTAGATATAATCCTTATCTATATCCCATGATAATATTTCCAATATCATCATGATATTTGAAATTAGAGGTGAGTCAAAATTTATAAAATCTATAACAGGATCAATATATACAATCACATCCCCATCCCCACCCCCTTAAACCTAAAAATGAATAACACCTCTAAAAAATCCATTAAAACCACAGAAACACATATGGGGATTCCAATTTGGTGAAACACATTTGAGAATACATTTTGAAAGTGAAAACAATTACTTGAATTTGAAAACTAATCATATCATTTCTAGAAAACCATTTTTATGCTATTTGGAAATCATTATTATTTTAAAATTAGCTTTAATTTAAAAAATGATCCCCATTGTTTTCCCATTTTAAATGTAATTTATAAACCATTTAGAATGGCATTGGAAAACTAGAAATATCCCTTTTATTTGAATATAACTATAAATAAAACTGAATAACCACTTGTATGACACAAATTAAATGAATAATACCTCATAAGGAAAATCCTACAAACAATTCATGAGAAATAGAAATGATAAATAAAATAACCCGTCAAACGCTTATTTCCAAAAATTAGATGTTTTTTTAAAATAATCTATGAAATAATAAAACATCACATAAAATATATTCCAGTATTTTTATAAAACACAAAATATTCTATTGATTTCCTTAAAAACCACATTATGAGTCTATTTTATTTTTCAAACTATTATAAATCGGTAAAAAAGCTCTTTATAAATAATTATTTTTGGGGAAAAATTATAAAACACATAACGGAATGATTTTTAAGAAATGAAAAATATAAAGATTCACCTACATTAAATAGATTGGGTATGAAATGAAATTTTCAAATACGGGAAGAGGATAACCCGAGGCATGGTCTACACACCCTAACATCAAAAGCTGTGAAATATATAAACAAAACTTGACTCTAGGGTTCATTTAAGTAGAGAATTATCTAATATAGAAATTAAAACCAAGAAAATAAAGAAAATAAATAAATTAAAGGACCATACATGAAGAAGAAAAATAATAAATCAAGGAGGAGTGGACTCAAAAATAAAGAGGAATAAGGTGTGAATTGAAAATGGACCCCCTTGATGCCTTTCAACTTAGTGGGGAGAGGCGTGAGATTATTAGTGTAACACCCCTAGAAAAATGAGTTTTAAAAGTTTAAATGATAATAAAAATTTGATTAAACTGTTTCTTTCCTAGATTCTATATGATTAGAACTATATTGTTAACTATTATTGGGTTGGAGTAGTGTTAGGATGGGTGACCCAATGGGAGGTTTCCAAGGGTGTCTGTGTGAGTGAGGAAGAAGTAAAAAAGAATGAACATATGTTAGCATATGGGGAAAGTAATTAGTATGATATGTGACCGTGATGGGTAATATATTATGTTGTGTTGGGTAGGAAACCATGGTATTATTGGCTATCCATGGTGTTATATATCCAGGTTTGTGGCCTGAGGATGTTGGGTTATGAAAAATGGTATCAAATCCAATACTCAGATAGAAGTGCAATGGAACTGCTTGAGTTTGATGGTGGGTTCCACAAAGATAGTGTTGTGATTTAAAGGGTAGAGTGAAACACTTTTATAAAACTTATACATAAAATTCTAAATAATACTACACATGTTAACTATATTGAACATAATTTTTGGGAAGCCACAAGATTAAAACTCCATAGTTATGCATTCTTTTCCCAGAATAATTTCATGATTGGTGACTTACAGGGAAGGTGGGTGAGATATATGACAAATCATAATTAAGTTACATGTATTGGAATATGGTAGAAGTTATTAGTATGATAATATACCCTGACGAGTAAAAACATGTGTTGTGATGGGGAGGCAACTATTGTATTATAAGATATGCATAGGGTCACTTTACATTGTTAATAGCCTTGGGAGGTTGGGCCATGACTGTTTTATTAACTCAATCCTCATAATATCCATTTAACAAAGGGTGAGAGGTGAAAATATTATAGGACATCACATTAATCAATTAATAATATGGAGATCCGACTCTTTAGAACCTAGATAGTATTATAACTTGACAACTAACCCTGAATTAATCCCTTATCATCATTTTTAATTCCAAAATTTTTTCATCCTACTTACTTTCTTATGTATATATTCTTTTAACTTGTTTTCCTAATCATAAAAACCATAAATACCCTTTTTAAACTAAAAGTGTCACTTATTTTGAGCACTCTTCAATAAAGATAACCGTTGGTTACAACTATACAATATTTAACCTAGGAAAATAATAGTTTTTACTCCCTTATACTAGGTGAATATCAAAAGTATGCACAATTTATGTAGAGGTAGTACTAAAGTCAAACTTTTATATTGTTTTACTAGGATCTGTAACAATCAAATTTACCCTTTTGACATAGAAATTGAATGTAATTATATGACCTTAATTAGATATTTAAACTTACAATATGAATTTGGAATATTTTCCATGACATAATCATGTGAAACTTCTATTATTCACCTTGCGTCTTCCTCCATGGTATCCAAACACAAAAAACACTAAATGATATTTATGCCCCTTTGTTTTTGAATCACAACAACAACATTACTAGAATTTTTTTACAAAATGAGTTTGAATTGTAATATGGTTTGATTAAATTTTTATCAATGTTTCATGGTTTGACAAAAAAAGATCCCAACAAGAACATTCATTATGTTACCCTTGATTACTAAAAATTTATTCCTAAAGAAGTGGAAGCAGAATAAGTGAATTGGTGGTGATTCCCATTTTTACTTGAAGGAGAAGTTAAGGAGTGGTTTTAGAGTCTATAATCAGGATAATTACAAGATTGGAATGAAATGAAAATAATTTTCCTTCAAATAATTTTCCCCACCTCCAAAATAAAAACCATTATAAAGGATATTTATAACATCAAAAAAGATTCAAGAGATAATCATTATGAGTACTATGATAGATTCAAGAAGATATGCAACATTTTACTATATCAGGCTGTAGAAAAGGATCACTTTATTATATTTATTTATGAATTCATAATTAAAAATTATTGGAATCTATTATATTAATTATATCGAGGGTATCTAAATGAAAAATATTTTGAAAAATCCAAGTGAATCATTGATAAGATAGCCCAAGGCTCTTAAAAGTTTGACACAAGAGGTTTAAGTACTCGAGTTTTAGATATTGTAAGATATTAGGAATCATCTCCATTTTTAGAATCAAAACATAAGGAACTAACTATTATAATCATAAAAATGTAATTGAAAAAATGTAATAAAAAATAATCTATAATTAAGGTGTGAATTTTTAATTTCTTAACAATTATACTAATCAGTGTGTTAAGGTATAGGGAACTGAGAGCTATGATGTAGCCTACCTGTAAAGGCAATATCTGAAATAAAATTATAGTTGGAGGGATAACTCCCAATACCCATATAGATTTATAAATCATGAAAATAGTTTGTAAAATCCTATCAAAACCAGTACCTTCAATAACCCACATTCTCAGAGTAATATCAATATTTACAACACTATTCACCATTCCAAAAAACTATTTAAGACATCCATTATCCAACCAACCTAAAAAAATAATTTCTATCATGAGACAATTTTAACAAAATTCACTAATTAAATAAAACCCAATATATTAGTAATGAGGATATTATGTTTAAGAATTGATGAATAATTTTAAGGAGATAAAGAATAAAATAATCAATTGTTTTGAAATATTTTCCAAAAAATATAGGGAAACCACTAGACTAATGAGTCCTTAATCAAAAAAGGAAAATGATTGTGATTTCTAAAATTAAGTGGTAAGGAAGTTCATTACCTAGCCACACATGGACCTGAGTAAAATAATCCAAATAATGAAGAATGTGAAAGATAAAATCTTTTATAGACTCATGAGAACAAATACAAGGAAGAAAACAATAAAATAGACGAAGAGTGGTATAGACCAAGATGAATGAAGACATAAACTCCCCTATAAAGGTAGTAAATAGAGAATAAATATATAACATTTTACTTCCCACCATGGATATTTCAATATAAGAATATCCAAGAAGAATAACTGTAAATAGAAATTTTAGAAACTTTCCTAAAACCTGGTATTAACATTCCCATTCTAGAATCCCTCAAGAAAATCCCAAAGTATGATAGGCTTATCAAAAATAATTTCACAAAAAATAAAATCCTTCAAGGGAATGATACTTTAAACCTAGGAAGAAGTTGACTAATTTTTATATCATTATAATTTCCGAAAAAGTTAAATTTTCAAGGAAAATTTATATTCCATGAACTATTGATTCAATGAATTATTTATATTATTTATTTGATTTATGTGCATAAATTTATATTGTGCCTCGCTCAAATTTTACTTCATTGAATATAGAACTATTAAATCCAAAAATAGTGATTGTGAAACCTAAAAAAGTACAACAATATTTCTAGAAGGGGTCTTAAAAAATATTATAGTTAGTGGTTTGATTTAAAACATCCCACTAGACTTATATATTCTAAACCTAGAGTATATAGAACCCTATCACAATAACTCATAATTTTTGGTAGGATATTCTTGGAGGTGTCAAATACTATCATCAAGGTGCATTAATATACCCACACCATGGAGTTAAAACAGAATAAATTCAACTTTAATATATTTGAATTCATGAGGATCCCTTTAGAGGATCATTCCATTTTTAAATTTCTCAATATTGAAGAGTCTAAACCTAGTTAAAATATTTGTATGTTTCATGAAATTTTATCATTAGAGAAACACTTAATTATTAAAAATTAAATAGATAATTATGAAATTTAAAAATTTCAAAACATATTTTAGATTAGTAGAACATGTAAATTTTAATTTTTTGGATGGATTTGCTTATTTGTTTCATAATAAATAAGATAATTTATCATCTTGTGTGAAAGATATTTTATCTGAAAAAGTGGAAAACCCCAACTGATTTCATCTTTATAAATACCACAAAATCTACAATTAAAATATTTTCCCATTGAAAAAAAGTATATATACATAATGGAAGGATTTTAACTACTTGTAATAATTTCTAATGACCATTAACTAATCCAAGAACATAAATTAAAAAAATGTTTTTATAAAAACTATTTAAGAAATAGGATGGTGTTTAGGAGGAATTCATGGCATAAATCCCAAAATATTCATGCATTAGATTTTCCTTGAGTAGTGTTCTAAACCATTTTGGATTCCCATATGAAGGATAAATCTAACAATGATGGATGTTTTAAAAATGGTGAAAGTGAATTTATTATAAGTATGAATTATCTTCCCCACACCTAAATCATAATGGGTTAACACCATTCATGTACTTCCTAAAAAACTAGATGAACCATTATTATAATAAAAAAAATTAGTTGATACCTGTTACAATTAAGAATATCTTGGGGGGGGGGGTTAATTGATTTTAGGATGTTGAACCAGGTCATTGAAAAAGATCATTTTCCATTCCTTGTTTTTTTATATGATATATAGATTAACTAGATGAACTCATTATTGTTTTTAAAATGTATTTTCAGGCTGTATTTTGGTTCTCATTTCACATGAAGATCCATATATGCCAACCGTTACATTTCCTTTTGGTGCCTATTCCTATAAAAGTACACTATTTGGAATTTTCAAATACACCTGGTATATTTTATATATTCATGGAAAGTATCTTTTTAGATAACATTGAGGACTACATATGGGTATTTTTATACAATTTCACTATTTTTGGTAATTCATTAGATCATATCTTAATAAATTTTGAATTTTTTTGAAAGCTACATTGAAAAGAACAATTTTCTTAATTTTTAGAAGTTTCATTTCACAGTAGATATGGTAATATTCATTGGGTTTATAATTTCAAAAAAATTCATTGAGGTAGATAAATCTACCATTTTAATAATAAATTCATTTCCTTATCCATCTTAATCGAAACATTCTAGATATTTTCTAGAATATATAAAATTTTATAGGAGGTTCATCAAAGATTTTTGTAAGATTACTCTTCCCATTTATATATTACTTTTAATGGATTTTGATTTTAATTTGATACTAATCATAAATATGAATTTAATGAATTCAACATTAAACTGATCACACGACCAGTAGTGTATCCCCTATGATGGGAAAACCCATTTGATTTACATTATAATTCAGCCAAATATTCTATTGGATAATTACTATACCATATAGTTGAAATCATATCCAATTTTATTTCATATGTATCAAAGACATTGGATTCTACAAAAATAAATTAATTAACTTTTTAAAGAGTTTTATAATCAATTTTTTTACTTTGGATAGATTTACATTTACTTTCTTGGAAATAATGTTTCTATTTTCTCATATAATGATACCCTTATGTACTTAATAATGAAATATGTGGTTAATCCATCGATGTTCATATGGGTTACCTTACATGAAGAGAGAAACACGAAGATCAATGATAATAAATGAGTTAATATCTAGTTGGAAGATCACCTAATAGGGCCAAAAGACTTCACTAAATTAGAAATTACCAATCAAGAACTACAAAATTACTAAATTCTAGGGGATAATATATAATTGGTTAAAGGATAAGTAAAATATTTTTCAAATACGATCAAGTACATGGTAATTACTCATGTAACATCCCATCTCACCCCCAAAGTTCATCAACTCAATTATGAGTAAAAATTTTATATTTGGAAGGGCCCATAGATTTAGAAAATATATAATGAACAAATAAAAAGGATTTGTCTTCCTAGAAGTGAAATTTAAATTATTTATAACTTATTTCACACTCTAGATTGTGGAGGCCACTTTGGACATCAATGGAATTAATTAAATGTTTTAGATTCTAATATATATTATCCTACTCTATTTAAAAAATAAAAATGAATTTTCTAAAAGGTGTGAGTAAAGTCAAATCACTGGTTAAATATCAAAAAGAAAATAAATTCCCGAAATACTAATAAATTCAGTGAGATATTTTAATTATTGTGAAGAGGCTTCATTAAACTATTTTCCATGTTATTTGGGAAATCTTACATTCTATTTGTAGTAGATTATTACTCAAAATGGGTTGAAGTTAAGGCCACTAAAACTATTCATACCACTATTGTGTATTATTTTATTGGGTAAAACTTTATTTTATAGGTTTAGTGTTCCTAGAGTTGTCAAATTTGATGAATGGACTGAGTTTTGAAATAGAAAAATGCAATCCTTGATGATGTGGTATGGTGTGAATCAGAAGATATCTACAACCTTCCACCCACAAAAAATGGCCAACATGAAGTTTAAAATAGGGGGAATCCCAAGAATGTTATAGAAAACTATAAAAAATCTAAAGAGATTCAAATATATGTTTGGGAGACACCTTATGAGCTTATAAAGTAGCTTATAAATCACCCATTTTTATGATTCCAAATAGTATGATTTATTAGAAAAACATTCACCTGCCTATGGAATTAGAGCATAAGACTAGTTAGGGAAATGAGGTATTTGAATGTGGATATAATCAATATATAAGTTAGAAGAAATAAGAGTAGAGTAATTTTATGGAATAAAAATTAACAATGTCAAAACTAGAGTGTCTCATAAGAAGATCAGTTAGAAAAAAAACTTCCATACATGTGAAAAATTGTTACTATAAGACTCAAGACTCAAGATGATTCCTAGTATAACTTATTCTATGTGGGATTTTCCCTTTATAGTTACACATATATACTATTTTGGAGCTGTATAAGTTATAAAAAAATAAAATTAAAACTCATTTATTATTAATGGTAAGGGGATGAAGAAGATCTATAGGAATCTATCGAAAGAACTAGTGGAGGAGATCCCACTCCTCCAATCAGCCTATCAATAATACAAATTAGGTTGTAAATTTATTTCAATCATAATTGAGTTATACGATTTCATGAAAATATTTTTCTCATTGATAAATCTGTTAGATTTAATTAAGTACACCACATAATTTATGTTTTAGGGAGAGAACCTTTATAGTTTAGTATTTTTAAAATTTATTTTTCTTATTCAATTTTTTGTTTTTTAATTTTAGTGTGTGATTCCTTTTAAATTTTAGTGAGGTTTGAAATTAGTTGAGGAATATTTTTATACCCTTATAACTTTTTGAATCATGATAATTTTTTGAAACTAATTTTACCCATCAACTTACCATATATAAATTATGAAACGAACTTTTTTTTTTCAAATTAAAAGTGATGGGAATTTAAGAAAAGACCACTAATATTTTTAATATAATTATATGAAATTTTTTACTAAATTTTAATCAATTATCTAAATTGATTATGAACCTATTTTGGAATCTAATTACAATACTTTTTTTCTTGAGAGAATAATTTTTTGTTTGAATAACCAATTTTTTTGACTAATCTAGGCAATCCCATAGACAATTTAGGACTTTGTGCAAAATATAATTGAGGAATTATTTTGGTTTTAAAATACCCTTAAAAAATGAACCACTGTTATATCCTACCATGATATTTAATGATTATAACCCTTAAAATCCCATAATTAACTTGAAATGAAACCAAATTATATGACAAATATCTATATCTACCTTTCTTTAGATGTTGATGCCTGATTGAGGTTGAATTCAAGTGTAGAGGAGGGAATAAGATGAGATGAATTAAGCTATTTTTTAAACCACTAGTAAGATGAAGTGATTAAATGATGAAAAATTTGTGGAACTAGTTTTGGAGGAAAATAATCTAAGGAAGAATTATAGGATGGATTAAATATCATTTAATATTGGACATGAAATCCTACCACTGTTTTGAAGTGAAAATGCATCTCTTTATCTCAAAAATAAAATTATTCATTAAATACTAGATGTAAAAAAACCTAGGCTCCATTATTTAAAGGGAGAGAAGAGGAAAGAAAAATTATTTAAAAGATTATTTTTTTAATGGTGGACTTAGAAATAAACTAAATATAATTTTTATTTACACATAATGTTGTATGCGAGTTAAAATATTCAATAAAAATACTAAAGTCTCTCAGGCTATTCTGAAGCTGTCATTTTGAATAATCGATAAATATTCTGGGAGATTGGTCCTTGTAAAACATCAAAATTCAGTAAAACTTTCTCCTAATACATGGGAATTTTGATCACATATAAACTCTAAAATACAATCACCCAATCATCCTTCAGGATAAGAACAAAAATATTAATAAAAAATGATGATGGAAACAAAAAGAGGATCTTATTTTTCAACTAAAATATTAATGGTGTGATATTTACTATAATAACTCAGAGGGGTGGAACCAAATCAATATAATAGTGAGAGAAGTACAAATCCATTTTTTTAAGTAAACTAAAAACCCATCACTTTGCTTCAATATGGTGTCAAAAATCTTTATTTTCATCATAATTTTATTAATATAAGAAAATAAGACAAAATCAATATAATAACCATGAAAATAAATCATAATATGAAAGATTACATGACTCGTTAGTGGTAAATGGATAAATTAATCATTCCTATGGTGAAATTTTCATGAACATGGAATTATAAAATCCATGCTTAAAATTCAAATTTGATTGTTTTGTGAAATAATTTTGGTTAGGTAGGTATAAGTGAGTATGATAGGATGGAAAAAGTAAAAAGTAATTTAATGAACTTAATTTAGAATATTTAATTAAGAAAATTAAATAGGGATTTATAAGTTGAGGAACACAGTGTGGAAAAATAAACTCACATTTTATTGCATATGAATTTTTCTTGATAATATTTTTGAAGTTCAATAGCCTAGGAGTCTGACGATTATGTATAAGATAATTGAAAAAGTATATAAAATTATAATTTTTTTGATATTTAGTTCATTTTATTTCCTCATATTTATTTATTCATTTATTTCTAAGAATTTTTGAAATTAAAGTGAAAAGTAATTTTAGTCATTGAATATTGTTTAAATAATCAAAATTGCAGATGTAATTAAATTATTTATTTTTTATGAAGAAAATAAATAACTAGTTTATAATTATTCTTAGTATTTCTATTGTTAATGAAATTTTTTAAAGCTTCTATTGAGTGAATAAATAGAAAAGTAAACCAATATTCACAAGGATGGATCCCTTGTATGGATGATTTCTATAAAGACCTATCAACCTTATAAGAATGATTATCCATAAGGATCAATCTTACCTCATAATCATGGAATCCTGTAAGAAAGAATTATATAAGTATGAATCCTATGTAAACATGGAACTCTGATAAATGTGAATGCCGTAAGGATGAATCCCACATAAGCATGGAAGCCATGTATGCATGATCACCCATAATTATGAGGGACTCCGTAAGCATCCTACCATTAATTTTTTTAGAAAAATAAAGATTCATAAGCATAATAGTGATTTATAGATGAATATTAATGGAACCACACCAATTTTTCATAGAATAAATCATATGTAGGTACCTTAATGTTAATATGAAATATTTTCCAATCAAAATAGAAGAGGAAAGCTATACATTTTTTGAAGACAAAATCGTGACTGAGAGAGAAATCATAAGAAAAATGAAATTTTAAAAAAATTGAAAATGAATAGATATAATAGGGATCTAATAGGTTTTTACGGAGTTAAAATAAGTAATGATCATAGAATTTAATAGATGAATATGTGGTCAAAGGAAAAAGAGAGCTTTCTCTAGAGATCTTGACCCGCTCGGCTGCCTCTACGACTTTATTTTAATTTCTATTTATATTGAATGATTTTTTTTGATATTATCTCTATTAACATTATCATATAAGTTTAAAACCTATGGTTATTAGGTAAGGGGATAGGTTTTATTGTAATTCTTTAGTCATTTAATTTAATTTATAAATATATATTTCTTATATTAAATGATGAATGTTTATCATTGTTGTTTATAATTTCATACATGATTGTATTTGATTTATTTACAAATATTATTTATTTCCCTGGTGGATTATCCATTATATACCTATTCCAAATTATGTTGTGATAGACTTAGTTGAGTGATGTAGTTCTTGGTGACTTCTAAAACATGTAGAAGGGGTGTTCGTTACTCTTTGATTTCTTGGGAGGCACAATAATGGATCCAGAATTGCCTACATAAACTAGTAGTGACATTATATACCACTTATTCATATAGTAAGCATGGTATACAGATCAAATATTTATATTAAGAGAATTCTAAAAAATTCCATTCAACTAAGGGTGAGAGTGAAAAAATTATGGAGCTCCTCATTCATCAGTTAATAATGATAATAGCTAACTCTTGAAGACTAGGATTGAATTGTAATCAGAATGATGGAATTGGCCCAATATCCTATAAAATATTAGGTTACAACTATACAAAACTTAACCATGGGAAATAATAGATTTTTTACACCCTATGATATGGTGTATGTCTATGGCCAAACAATAAAAATAACAATCAGTCCAACATGAACATGGAATCCAAGACTTGTTGAGATATGAGCATCCAGATTCGGTGATATAAATATTGAATTTTATGTATAAAAAGTAAGTAAAAAAATATATTCCTTTACACATTCCATTATTTTTTCATTCTAGTTCTAAGATTAGAAAAAATATCCCTAAAATATATCGGAGTTTAGTAAAAAATGTTACAAAATTTTTTTCCACTTCACTTGATCTAGATCCTCAAGAAAAACAAACACCAATTGAACTTCTATTGAGCCTTTGAAAATAATTTTAAAATGCACGGTGTTCAAAAAAATTCCGAGAAAGATATTTTAAAATTAGTATTTAAATATTTTTATAAATATTATATAAAAATTATTTTGAAAACTTTTTATTTTATATCAATTTTAAAAAATTCGATAAACATGTTTTTCCAAAATAGTAATCTAGGGTTTTTATTAAAAAATCCACAGTAACATACATTTTAAAAAACATTAAAATATATAGGATTTTGAAAACCCATTTAATATAAATTTTTTTATCATTTTGAATATTTAGAAAATAATAGGTTTTATTGATTAAAATGATACTTATAAACCCATAAGAAATCCATGAGGTCACTAGCAGTAACACCCTTAATAAAGTGTTCCCTCGAGGTTGTGGGTTCACTCTTTATTCTTCATCATATAATTTGATACCAAAGTTCCATGTTTTATGTCACGAAATTATTTTTTTACATCCTCTATTCTCATTTATAATCAATTAAAAACCATTCAGAACTTAAATAAATTATTTTACATAAATAACTTAATTTTAAATCTTTTAAACTTTAGAATAATATATTTTCTGAAATATAATAAGTGTTAGAAATAATTCATAATTTTATAAAAATATAATAAATTAAATGGAAGCATCCATAATCATTTTCTGAATTTTACTTAAAGAAAATTAATTTAGTAATTTTCAGGGAATGTGAAAGAAAATTATGCTATATAGTAATTCCTATAATATGAATAAAATTCATTAACTTAGAATAAAATTTTATGTATGGAAATATATCATTAAAACACACATGTAATTTTTATATAAAATTATAGAAATATCCTCTTTTAGGAAAAGGTAATTTAATATTTAAATAAAATAATTTTACCATAATTAGTGTTTTTAGATAAAATTTTGCAAAGTTATTTTAATCATGAAATTGGAATTTTAAAACGAAATTCCCTTATAGTAGGGTTTTTATGAAAATATATTTGTCATAAGAATTTAAAAAAATCCCATTAAATATAATTTTAAAAGTATAATCCCATTAAATAATATCATGTTATAAATAAATTTAATGATTTTCATGAAAAAGATCATTTTTATGGAAAATAATCCCCTTATATAATTAGGATTTGGAAAAAACATTGAATATACGTTTATTAATTTTTTTACATTATCTAAAATTCGGATTTTTCCAAAAATAATTCATCTTTATTGAAGTTTTTTAACATAATAAAACCATTGTTAAATATAGTATATTACCTTACCAAGAATTTATACCAAAATTAGCTTGACTAAATGTATTACACCCTAGAAAATCTTAGAAATTGATGTATGAGACAAGGTAGGATGAGGGATCATGGGAAAGGGTTTTACAACAAGTGAAGAGTGAGTCTCTATACATATATATATAGGAGTTCATATACCACAATTTCATGTGGCTGAAGATTGAAGAAGATTTTTGGATGTTAAAGGGGACAATCGTTGAAACTAAAATAGTCCTACAATTATTATATAACTAATCTTGAAGATTTATGGATTTTAAATATAAAAATGGGTATAATGGATATGAAATTATTTTTTCTTGTAGATATATATATATATATTATTGAGGATGATATAAATTGAGGGAGGAAAATAAAAAATATTACCCTGGGAGATTTAAAATGAACTAATAATGATTTTTGGTTAAAAACAACTGTTTCATTTTGTCCTTGTCGAGCTTTTTTGGTAATTATTATTTTGATAAGGTAAATCTTGACGATTATGTAGATCCTTATAGATGGATACCTATGAAGGATCCAAGCTATTTTTTAGTATCTTAGGGGTTATAAACCTATCTCCATAAGAGGACAACGGTTGAGGTAGGGGTATTGAGATGTGAAAAATTTATAGTCAACCATGAGTGTGAAAACATAAATTAGAAGGAGCAGAATGAGAAGATAATGAGACCTACCAGTGGGAGGTTGAAGATGAAAGTGGAAGATCTATCATGCAGAGGAAGATGAATAATAGAAGGGATCTGACAATCGAGATTATATGCTGTACTTTTTAAGTAGGGGAATGGTTCCCTGATTTCTCTATCCCACATCAATGTATGGATCAGTGGAGGCATGCTCTATATTATAACTATTTTCATTACATGGATAGCCCGAGGCAGAAGGGTATCAATATCCACAAATAGTGAACCAATCCAGTGAACTCACTCTATGCACACCAGGCACACCTTGTGTGAAGCCCAGAAGACACTATTCACTCTCCTTTCACATCCAAGCACACTCACCTATGCCTCCATGTGGTCGCTCAGGCTAGCCCACCCCTGTGTGTGGAGCTTACTCTCTATAATAGGGTAGAAAAAATTGTCCCTTGTTGCCCGAATGGTTGGAATTTTTTATAACCAAGTTTTATATGTCAAAAAGTTTACTAAATATATCTAAAATAATGTTACTTATTTCAATCCATTTATGTATTTAATTTTTATCAATTTTTATTTCATAATTATTTTTTGTATATTTACTTATTAATTTCTATTGATGGTTACTTAGATTATGATTAATATTAATATTCTAGTATTCAAAACTTCTATATTTGTTTTACTTATAATTATTTTAAAATAATTTTATTTTAAAAATAGTATTAAATTCAGTACAAAAATTCCCAAAATTATTTTTCTTTTTAATATATTTTATACTATATTAACTATATGATTCTTAAAATATTGTTTATTCAGATAAAATTATTGAGCTTATATTTTCTATTAACATAATGTATTAACATAAAGTTATTAATATTAAATATTGTTATTAATAAATATTATTTCTATAGTAATAATAATTTATTTATTAAATATTAAATGAAAATTACCATTAACTAAGTCTTATAATTATTTTAAACTGACCAAAATATTTTGAAATCTATAAATTTTCATATAAAAGAACTTGAATGTAATTAACTATCAATTTTTTCATTAAAAAGAAAACATCATTAAAAAAATATTATAACTTATGAATGTATTTAAATAGAGTGAAATTACCATATTTTCAACATAAAATATATTTCATCCTGATTAAAAAATAAATATTTTTAATGAATATAAATATATAAAAATGATTGTACTTGCATTAAAATAGAACTCGTATTTTTCAATATAATTTCTCAAAAAATAATACAAAATATTTTTTTTACAAATTTAATAGTTTAACTTAATTAACATCCAAAACATATTTTTGTTAAATAAAATATTCAGTTTTATAAAAATTACTTATATGAAAACATATCATAGTTTATTTAAATTATACAAAAATTCATTTTGTGACATTTATTAAAATAATGAATAACATACGTAATATTCCTAGGATGTTACATTATACCTGTGAAAAGAATTGAATCCTCATAATTATTTCATTTTACATTAGGGAAATTATGAATTTCAATATTTATAATTAGGAAAACTAGGGTTGTTAAAAGTATATACTCTTAAAAATCCCTAAAAAAGGTATAACTATGGATCCTAAATTAACCAAAAATTAAAACATCATAATCCAAAAAATTTCAAAACCGTTTCTCTATTACCAAATAATTCATTCTGAGACCCAAGCTTCCAGATTTGATGCTAATAATATGGTATATTTTTTTTGTAGAATGTAACTAAAAAACAATAAATCCTTTATACATCCTTGTATATTTTTGGTCTAGTTTTTAGAAGATATTAAAAAATATCCTTACATTATATCACATTTTAATAAAAAAAATTTACAAAAAATATTTGTCTTTACTTCATCCAACTCTTTTTGAGAAACCAACCACATTTAGAACTTCTACAATGCCAACGAAAATATATTCTAAACATTGTGTGAGCATAAAATAACCTAGTCAGTGGTTTTAAATTAAGAAGTAAAATATTTTTATAAATATTATTTTAAAAATATTTAGAAAAATTTTAATTTATATATAAAATATAAAAATTTTTATAAATATATTCTGCAAAAAAAATCATGGATTTTCATGAAAAATAAATTGTAAATACTTTTCAAAAAACATTAAAAGATATAACATTTTTAGAACCCATTAAATTTCAAAGTAATTATACTTTGAAATAAAAATAGAATTATCCTTAAATATATTTAGAAAACAATAACTTCTTATGGATTTAAATGATCATTAGAAAACCATAATAAATTTATCTGGACAGAATAAGTATCTTCATTTAGGAAAACATCCCCTTGAGGTTGAATATTACGATGGAAGATCTATCGTGTAGAGGAAGATGGAGGACAAAAGGGATGAGACGATCGATATTATATGTGGAAATTTTTAAGGTGGCAAAAGAGTATCCCATGTTCACTATCCCATATTTAATTTTGGATCTATAGAGGATCTTTATATATTAAAAACCGCTCTAATTACAATGATTTTCTAAGGCATCAGTGGATCGGAAACTACACACAATAACACACAACACCGAGTGTGCTCTCTGTAAACTATGCAAACCTTTTTCACGTCCTAGTGGGAACCTTGTTCTCATCATTCTCTGCTCAGGAATGCTCACCTATGCCTATATATGACTACTAAGGCTAGACCTCCCCTGTGGGTCGAACATGCTCTATATAAAAGGGTAGATGAGATTCTTCCTTGTCTATTGGATGGTTGGAAATTTTTTTATATAAACATATTTTAATTATATAAAATGTTAATAAATATATCTATAAGAGTATTACTTATATCTATCCATATATTAACTTATTTTTTATTCATATTGATTTCAAAATTAGTTTTAGTGTTTATACTTATTTATTTATATTAATTTTCGCTTATATTACTATTAGTATTAATATTTTAGTATTCAAAACATTAATATTTGTTTTTCTTAACATTATTTTGAAATAATTTACTTATAAAAATAATATCAAATTCTTTCCCAAAAAACATTAAAATTATTTTTCTTTAATGTATATTGTATACTAATTTTAATATATTTTCATTATAATAAAATTTATTCTCATGAAATTAATATAATCATATTTTCAATTAACATAAATTATTACCACTGATTCTTAATATTATATATTATTATAGATAACTATTAGATCTAGATTTATAATACTATATTTAATAATTGTTAAATCAAAATCATCATTAACTAAGGCTAATAATTATTTTCAATTTAATATTACATTTTAAAAATAATTAATATTCATATAAATGTTATTTTATGTAATTAATTTTTAATCATTTTAAATATATATTTATTAAAAAGTATTATAATTTTTGAAATTATTTCAAAATTATAAAATTATCATATTTTCAACTTTAAATATATTTCATCGTATCTTTTTGATAATCTGTATTTAAATTAAATAAATATATAAACTGTAATATACTTTCATTATAATAGAATTAATATTTTTCTATATTATTTCCTGAAAAATAATAGTTTTTTATCATTTTTTTATTGTTTGAATATTATAACTTAATTTATACCCAAAATTTATGTTGATTAAATAAAATCACTAGTTTGATAAAAATCATTTATATCAAAACATATCTTTATTTGTTTTTATTATAATGAATTTATTTTAATAAAATTTGTTAAAAGAATGAATAATATACTTATTATTCAAGTGATTTTGAGAATCGATATTAATATAGTTACCCTTTATAGTATATTTTAGTAAACAAATAATATATTATAAGTTGTGCAACATCCTACTACTTGGGGCCATTTACCGGTGCCCTAACTGATGGAAAATTGTATCACATTAGGCGCACCTGATAGTATAATAAATATTATCAACTATTAGAAAGGGTCTTTGAGGATACTATGGGGAGACTATATTTTATTAGAAGAGTAGAAATAGCCACAAAAAATAATATAGATAGGTAAAACATCCAGATAAACATCACAATAGGGAAATCACTAATAAATAAACCAATACATCAAATTCTATAAAAAGTGTAATTTAGTAAATGTCTCAACAAATACCCCATGGATGGGTAATACAAAATGTATAACAACATGATAAAGATAAAAATAAATATACAACACATCATGATGTGGTTCTGAGTTTGGTCAAAACCATCACCCATGCTCCCCTATAAAATCCAATAAAAACCCCATGTAATAATCCATTTTATTAAACCTTTCCCTATGAAAAATAATTTCATCTTCTTGAGTACCCATGTTCCATGGAATCCCGATCAGGGTGTGAGTATAACATAGTTTTCCACAACTAATAGAGTCCCTAAAATTACCATTTTGAAATGAATTCATGTAAATTTTCTCAAGGTCACAATTAAAATTAAACTATTTTAAAATATTTAAAACCAACAGAATTAAAAATGCTGCAATTTATATCCAAGTTCACCTTGGGAATGGTACATAGGAGCTTTGTCCCATGATAATGTGTTTCTGACCATGTCACAATAACTATTCCAATCCAAACAACTTTTTTCTGAGGGTAATATTTTCATCCCCATTCCATCTAGAATCCTAGGGTACTATACCCATCCATAGAGCCCCAACGTCCACTTTCGGTCTATATTAACCCTAGGTTTAACCGTTAGTCTCAATGTCCACTAGAGGCCATGTTCACCCTAGGTTTAACCATTAGTCTCAACATCCACCCAGGGAAAATGTTTAACATGGGTTTAATCATTATCCTTAGTGTCTACTCAGGGGTCTAGGTTAATGATGAGTTTAACCACAAGTCTTAGTATCCACATAGGGTGTGTATTCACCCCAAGTTAAACCATTAGTCTTAATGTTCACCTGGGGATTTTTACTCCCTATTATTAACCATATTTCCCCCCTTGCAACTGAGTTTTGTGTTCACCATGTGTTTAACCATTAGTCAAAACATCCACTCAAGGTCTATATTCACATCGGGTTTAACCATAAGTCTCAATGTACTCTTGAGGGCCGTGTTCACCTCGATCTTAACCATTATTTCTAAAAAATATAATTTTGAGCATTCACGTATCGATAAAAAACAAAAAACAAAAAGCTGAAGGAAGAACATGTGGTCTTATATTTCCTCTATAAAAACATGTCCAACTCTGAAGTGGTGTTTTTATTACCATTAAACATTTATAAATTCAAAAAACCATTCTATATCAAATAAGACTCATGAAATCCATTATAATTCTGTTTTTTTACATTTATAGAACTCATTTACATCAAATTTAATTCATAATAAATCATTCTTTTGGGTTATTCAAATTTTATAAAATACTCATTCTGAAACATAATTACCATTTCTATAAATTCTATAAATGAAGAAAAATCCAAAGGGATTCATAATTTATCATTTTAAAATCCGTTTGTCAGTTAATTTTATATGTTCCAACCAAAAATACAAAGTTATAATTTTAGAAAACCCATTAACCTTTAAGATATCTGATTTAGAAATAAAATACATTTATATTAACTGATGATTGTGAAATTATATTTCATAACCATCGATTCTAAAACATAACCCCAAGGTCAAACAATTGAAACAATGCTTAACCATTTAACAACATCATGTAAAACAATTTCAAATATGATTAATAGAGATCTACTAGGAAATATATACTCACTTTTAAAACCTGTGATTAAATACCTGGATGGCACATGGATAAATTATGAGACCATAAAACAAATATAGTATAACTAAAACATGATTATGGATTAAATTAAGGGACCACCTACCTTATCCATAGATGATCCCACATGTTGAGTATTGAGAATTGGTATATCATGAGTCCTGATAACATGAAAAATTATACAAACACTTTTGAAATATGGTATATTAGCTTAAAATGAAAAAACACCGCACAAATGTGATATAAAGATAAAATAGAAGGAAGATGGGGTGTAGAATCATCCTAATATATTCAATTAAATATATTGAACTTGATTTAGATGCTTTATGGAGGATATCCACCCAAGAGTCAATGAGAGGGAGGGAGGAACATAAAATAGTATTTACTATCCTTTAAAGGGAAAAATGAATAAGAAGAAGCCGGGGTGGCTCGATTGAATTGATGGGGCTACCCCCACTTAAAAAGTCCCCAGGAGGCCATTGGGTAGCTGGTGGCTCACCAACCACCTGACTGGATGATGACCGTAGGTAAATTATGAGGTTCTCTCTTTTTTCATATGTCCTCCATTAGAACCTGTACTGACTATCCAATGGACCTATACTAAATAGTTAGTGGTTCCACAACATTATATAGCAGCCCCGACTCAGTGTAAATAACGTCTAGTTTACTATCTTGACTCATAAAACCACCCATAAAGCTTTATTCCTTGTGTAATGATACCATTTTAAATCATTCCATCATTCAAACTATAAACCTAAATCGTGGTTTAAAAATCAATCCCCACACCAAGTAAAAAATTAGATGTTTCCCCGAATAAATTAAAATTCCCATATGGACAACGGAATTAAAAACTCCCCACCATATCACTTTCCTTCCTTGAGAATACATGATGGTTATCCAACCACACCTCTTAACCTAACCCGGTTATTGATTTTGGTTTAATGACCACACAATACTCCAAAAATTCCTATAAAATTCAAAACATAGTTTGAAACAAAATACAAAATATTGTATGATCCCAATTCAATTATTGTACTACATTCAAAACACATAGATCACCCACCACAACATCCATCAACACTAAGACACCCTAATGTCATCATTTGGGTAAACATACTATGATTGTTACTTCCCATTATAGGACATTGGTCACAAGGATCATTCAGAACCATGATGCCTTCCATCATCAGAAGTTTCCTACTGGAGAACATTTTTAGTTTCCCCTTAACCATCTTGACATAATTCCCAATAAACAATATATAACCACACATGATTGTGATGAAAAATTCTTGTACCAACTCTAATTTTCCATCTTTGAAACCAAAATAAATATACCTTGACTATTCAAGAAACACTCAAAAATGGTATCCTTTCCTCTTAAATTCTTAAGAAATCAAAACCAAAAAACCATCATGTCTAAAAAGATATACCTAATGCATTTCCAACTCCAAAATTCGAAACAGGAACTTGGATATTAGTCAAACATTTTATTGATGACCTATCTATGTAATTTTATGGCATCTACTTCCAACGCACCTTTTATCACCAAATAATGGTTCCAAAATCAATAGAGTAATAAAAAACATCTAACACACATGCTGAGGTATAACCATGGAATCCCAGTATAATTCTATGATTGAATCACCAACCAATGAAACTATTCACCATGCTCTCTCTTGAGAACCAACAATCCACCAAACCAAACCAGGCATGGGTCATAACACTTATCCCAAGCCTAAATGACCATTCAGGCTCCACACATCACCATAGAGAGATTATCATATGTAATTATATAAAGAATCCATAGTACATCAAAAGTACATGAACACCAATATCCTGTTATATCATGATTATCCAAAGAATGTTTCCATGCACCAACATAAATTCTAACATTAGGTTACATACCCACAATAGATCCAAGTATCCCCTCATGGGTGTATTCTAGAAGTATTTTTTCTAGATAAAAACCACAAACACAGAAGACCATATTTTTTCCTCACCAAATATGATAGTCGGATATGGCCAATACATCTATACTATAGTTCCACTCCATACATCTAACATCATTTGTTCGTATGATAAGTAATGCCACCCTCTACACTTATGAAAACATAACTAAAATGAGGTCAACACCATCAAACAAATAATGGTGGCCTACCAACCGTATAGATTTATAAACATCCCTCCTAAAGTGTAGTTTGAAAAGGTTCCACCAACAAGGAATATGTTCCTATCACTTTGAGAATAAAATATTCATTAAAAATAGACACCTCCATCTAGTCAAAGATTAGTTTTGATCGGCCATGACCTCAGGATATATCTTTTAATAAAATCCCATAACATGAAGAAATCACAGTCTTTTTCAATGCACTAATTTATTAGCCCGCAACATCCCCTAAAACCTTGAATGCTCACCTTATAAGGGACCTAACCATCAAAATCTTCCAGTGTTGCATGACACTCTGTCACATAGTCATTAACATAAGTTGAATTATGAAACACAAAAATTGTGTCAATAGATAATATATAATCCATAAAATATTTTCAATAGAACCATACATGAACCATTATACTAACCCAATCCCCAAGCATCTATTCAAGTGAATTTAACAATGGAATCCAACTCACATACCATTTGACCTCATCGAAACCTATGGGTGAAAAAGTCCACTATAAAGTATTCATATAACCAAACCCACATTCACATGTTTCGAATGCCAGTGATACATGACTATATCACCCAATAAAATAACCATCCACACATTTAGAAGGTATCTTTATTTATTACAGGAATTCTATATTCCCTTGTATGACAAACCTAACACCTTTCATGTGTGCCAATGATGTGAACATCCATCCCAAATGATAAGAAACACATCCAGAACCCAAAACAATTACTCTTGTAGGCATGTTAATTGGGTCATGAATCTGAATTACCCCACCCTTTTACACTAACCTAGATATGAGGCACCAATACTATATATGTTTTACTATAACCCTATTAAAACTAGGGAATACCAAACATACACATATCATATAAGGAAAATAATCTACTGATTCCTCACATACATGAAGGCCTTGTTAATAATGTGATTACCCTACTCCTGGGTTACTCCTAGGTACATCTAGAAAAGGACTCAATAATCCTAAGTCATTCTCAAGGGTTACTAGGTCCTACCACCTAGCCCATTAACCAAGGTATCCCTAAGGCCACAACTCATAGGATGAAACTTACATCCTTCTCAAGGTCACAAAGAATACAACATTCTAAGAAACCACTCTAGGGTCCCCCCACATAATCCAAAGTCCAAACAACCCTACCCTTTCTTTGGTTTTATAAAAAAAATTCTAACCATCATGACTCACTACAGATGACCCCAAATTCCAAAGGTCACTACTCAAGATAAAAATGAAATAGTCATATAATTCTATGTGAAAAATGATACATATCAAGAATGGTTCGACTAATTGATCTCTCTCCATAGTTATAAGCCAATTCTACATAGGACAACACCATACACAACAAAGGTCCAACACTCTCATATAGTCTATCACAACACACACCACAGAAAGCCTACAAGGTTAATACAAACTCAAAATATTTCCAACACCATAATCAGCGGGCTCACATATTTTTTCCACAGGATTTATCACTACCAAAATAGATAAAATTCTTCATTAAACGTTATTTTTGATTCATTTCTTCAAAAAATATACACTTCAAATATTTAGAATTTCAAAAATCATTTTTCAAAAATCTGCCACTTTTTTAAACTCAAATTTCAAGCAGAAACATTTTATAACACCCAAATACTTAAATTCCAAATGAATAAATTGATTCACATTTAATACTTTACCATCTCCAGGGATTTAAATTTAAAATATTTTTAGGATTCATAATATTTGAAATTCTATAAGGATTGGTTAAATATAATGTTATTCAAAATATATGAAGGAAAAACATTATACATTTATTATTAAAACCTTATTTTACCAATAACATTAGTGAAGAAACCATTTAAATATAAATTTAAATCTAGGAACCATCTATGGGATTGGGAATGTGAGATTCCACTATAGCCTTATATGGTAAATCGCCATATATGACATTGCTAATGCTTTAAATGACTTCACCATTTGACCAATACTTATTAATAAACCAAAAAAGATATAAATTTGAAAGATATAACCACAAGATGATATAAATCATAGGTTTCTTGAAAACAACATATCAATCCCTTATACCATGAATGATGTACGTAATTTAAAATCCCTATGTTCCCAAACTGATTCATCAAAGCACCCAAACCATCCAACAATATGGGGCCCAAAATGTAAATACCAACAACCATAACATCCCAATAAAAATGAATCACTTGAAATGAAAATAAAATATAGTGGTAATAAGAAAAATCGAATGAAAAACATGTCATATTCATAGAAACTTGGGTTCCTCCCTATATAGGTTGATCACTCATAGGAATGAGATCATTACCAAGCCCCGAAATACTTCTAATCTCATGTCTGTTATTCCCAAATAGTAATAAAAAAACATCCGTTGATAAAACTTTGTAACATCCCACTACACTAGAAATTTGGATTGAACCCGGACTAGAGGAACACCACATAAACTTATGAACACCTCCCAATATGCCAGAGTCCACCAAATAGTAGAAAGGGTCCATGAGGATACTTTGGGGAGACTATAACCAATAATTACAGTAGAAATATAAGTATAAAATAAAATAAGCAGGAACAAAATCTAGATAAACATCACAATAGATAATGAACTAATAAATAAACAAATATATCACATGATCTAAGAGGCACAATTAAATAAATTTCAAAATGGATCCTTCATGGGTAGGTTATATAAAATGATTTATTATAGAATAAAAATAAAACCGATTCAAAACATCATCCTGAACTGGTTCCATGTTTGGTATGGATGCATCACCCAAATTCCTCTCTTAAATTACATGAATAACTAAATGTAATATGCCATTTCCATAAACACATCCTTAAAAAGATGAAATTATCTACTCACGTACCCATGTCCCCTGGAATACCAAGAATTGTGTTAGAATAGTTCTATAGTTCTATAGAGAATGAGAAGGTTCTCAGGATAAAATATACAATAAATTCATTTTATATTTTAAAAATATGATGTATAAAAAAAACCATAACTGGAGGACAAGTTTACCCTATGAAAAATACAGACCTACTTCAGCCAATAATGATATGTATATTATAAAATCTCAATGGCTATGATAACCCACCTTTCCATCCAGTATCCAAGGGTGATATACAGATCCCCGGTTCCCCAAAATCCACCCTTGTGTCGTTTTCACCTTAGGTAGAACAAAAAATCTTAGCATCTACTAGGGGACATTGTTCACCCCAAGTATAACCATTTGTGTCCACACTTATCTAGGGTATGTGTTCACCCCATGTTTAACCATTAGTCTCAACATCAAATGAGGGTCTATGTTAACCTTGAGTTTAAAAATTAGTCTCAGTACACACCTAGGGGTCGTGTTCACCCTGGGTCTAACCACTAGTCTATCCATCATATTGGCATCCATGTTTACCATGTGTTTAACCATTATTCTAAGAGTCCACCCATGTGTTTTGTTCAACTGGGGATTAACCATCAGTCTAAACATCCACCTAGGGTACATGTTCACCCTAGGATTAACGATTAGACTCATCATTCACTTGGGTGTTATATTTACCTCTTATATAACCATTTGTATCAGTGTACACCCATGGGTCATGTTAACCCTAGGTTTTACTATAAATTCCAATAAATTTAAAATAGATCATGAATATATCAATAATAAAAAAAAATTACTAATAAGGGGTTATCTTAGATTTTCTTTTGAAACAAATTCTACCCCTCAAGGTGTATTTTGGTTACCATTATATATTATGAAATAAAAAACAACATTCTTTATCAAAATACACTCACAACCTCTATTCCAATTAAAAATAAATTCAATTTATAAAACTCATTGAAATCCCCATTAATTCCCTAAAAACATTCACGTTTATCATTTCATTTTTATAAAGTACATGTTTGAAAAAACAATTACTAGTTAAAGAAAAATAAAAATTTGATGAAAATAATAAGGATAAAATAATTAACTACTTAAAAAACATCCATTGATCCCTTTTATAAGTTCCAAACCAAAAATAAAATTCATTATTTTACAAATCCCATTACCCATTAAAAGAAATGATTTCGAAACAAATTCCATTTTCATTAACAGATGATTACAAAATTTCATTTCATGGTTATCAGCTCACAAACATAACCCCAATTTGTAACAATTGAATAATGTATTAATCTTTTTAAAAAATCAGGTAAATCATAGAAATATATCTCTAATTAAAATCCACTATGCTATTAAAACCCAATTTGAAAGCTTATAATTAAATATATTGTAGTTTCATGTAATAATGGTGAGATAAAATAATATATTCAGTAAATATAATATAGGATGAATAGTTAAACTAAGGGACCATCAACCATAAGCTTATAAGGGACCACATGTTGAGTATCAGCCATTGGTTTTTTATGAATAGAGATAAAATGAAAAATAATAAAAACACCCAATAAATATGTTATATTATATTAAAACTATAGAACACTACCAAAATATGTAATAAAACTAAAATAGATAGAATATGAGGAGTAGTCTCACCTCAAGATATCTAATGAATGTGAAGAAACATTATAGGGATTCCTAATTGTGGATTTTCACCTCTGAGGAGAGGATAGTGAGGGAGTTGTGTATGTGGGGGTAGTACTAGCCTCTATAGGGTGAAAACAATAATAAGAAGAAATGAGATTTGACTGTGTTATATGATAGAGATGCTCCCCACTTAAAAGCACCAAACAGGCCATTTGATAGTCAGTGGCCCCAAGATGATGATAGGGGTTTTACATTGTCCACTGGCTAGATAGTTGTGCATTAACATTATGTTGTATCATTGAATCGATGGTTTAATCCTCTAGTTTATTCCCATGGCTCCTTTAAACACCATTGAAGCTCTATTACTTGTGTAATTACACATGTTTAAGGAATTCTATCCTCTAAACAATCATCCCAAAGCGCGATTAATAAGTTTTTCTATCCACTAAATAAAAATTTATAGTGTCCCATAAAAATTTCAAATTCCCATATTGACAAGGGAATTACAAGTTACTTAAATTAATAAAGGATTCATATTAAGAAATAAGTTAGGAAACACCACCAATAGTCACATGTATCAGGACCTAGGATTTCCATTATCATGTTAATGAAAACCTCACTGGATCCATACATATCCCTATGACTCATCCCAAGTCTCATCTATCCTAGATCTGGATTCTCAGTCAAACACCTCAGTCATTCTAGTATTCATATTACCAAAATGCTAAAACCCCTTGAATCATGGGTTTCAATCAATTTTATGATGAATGGGAAAGTTATCAGTCTTCCTCACGAGACTTAAAATCCTAGCATCTTCTCTAAATAGAGCTATTCCATAAAAACCACACTTTAATACCATTTTGTCATTCTGTAGTTGGATATTCTAAATGATACCAAAGCAAGGATGAACCATAACCTTAGAAATTATTCCCAATATGATATATGATATAGACAAGAAGTAAGAGATTAATGTATCCATGGTAAGACTAATTCTAAGGTGACAAGGGCATGAAATAAAAAAATATTAAATAATTTTAGATTAATATTCAATACATATCCTAATTATACATGACATATAACTATAATGATTTAGTATATTTGAATACTAGATAGATAATCATATTATTTTATGAAGAATATTTAACATATCTTAATTTTTTTTTCAATAATTATAATTTTTTTAACATAACCAACAAAAAAAAATTATTTATAACCTAGGGGAAATGGAAAAATAATTAATTTTTATCTCTGATTCTCAGTAAGGGTAATCATATGATATATCAGATAATGATCATAAGTAATACTATGTTTATGAGAACTTGACTATAAAAGAATAAAGTCATCACCAATCGATTAAATATCACTAATCATTATCCATGACATAATTATTACTCAAAATAGAATTCAAAAGTCCTAAGAGGGAATAATCATCAACAATCAATCATGAGAAATGAGATCATATCCTAAACATAGGAATTCGGCACATGAATATGTTTTGAACATTGTGAATATTTATATACATTAATAGGTTCACTCATTATATTAAGGAAATGAAATATGGTCTTTATATAAACTTATGTACACGAAACCAGGTCCATGAAGAAACAAATGCACATGAAACCTGGTCCAAACAGAATCTTATGTACATGAAAAAAATTCACCATATAATGTTTCGAATATGTAATCATGTTGAGAAATAAAATAGTATTCTCACGAGTTGTCCATATTTACGCAATACAATGGAGGTCTATAGTAGACCCACCCATCATATAACCTTAAATAATAAATGTTCCACATCATTAAAAAAAATTCATCAATTCATCATAACATAACCTATATAAAGGAAACAAGTTTCATTTCATCATAGAATAACCTATGGAAAATAATCATGTTTCACTTAATCTTCCTTGAATAATCATCATCATAATACATCTAGAGAAATAAAGTTAATGGTATCATAAGATTATATAGTAACTAAATAATAAATATCCCTAAAGGGTAATTCCAGAGATGAAAATGTACTTTAAAAGAATTTTTTAACAACTCTATTAAAACATCAAGAAGATATAATTTTTTTTTGATAATATATTAAATAAAAATTCACAAAATATTGAGAAAATAATTATCTTTGAAAAAAACGGAGTAAACATGTAAAGTATGATTAATATAAAATAATGGTCATGATGATGGGAAAATACATTCATGTTATATATGTTAAAATAAATTTTCCTTTCACACTTTTTATTAAAATTCATAATTAACTAGTACATAAAATATTGTGAAATGGTTAATTTTTATACCATTTAAAATAAATAAAAATATGGTTGGAAATTAATTTAAACAATCATTTGATTATATAAAAGAACAATCTTGAAAATATTTTAAGGATCATGGACATGAAAGAAAAACTTCATTGACCAAAGAGGAAAAATGGTTTGTTTTTCTTAAAAAACAATTCTAGATCTCCATAATTACCAAAGATTGGAAAATGATACCAACACATGAAAATAACAAGAATAAACAAAGGATACTAAAAATATATTAGGTTCAATGGATAATGATCGTTTAATTTCCCTGAGTTTAAATTTAACATAAATAATCTAAAAAGGCATGATATTGTAACATAAAACCTTATTGCTTTGGTCATATAATAATAAATATATCACAAAATAGAGAAAATTGGATGGATTTTCAAATCACTATAATTTCCATAAATTTAATCATAAAATGAATTCACAGTTAGTATATAAATCTTATAAAGTATATAAGTGGGGTATATGGTATATGTCTCACAAAAATAAAAGTGAGGCGAATAACCCTTACCTCAAGTCTCATATTACTTAATGTGGGATAAAACCTCTTGTATAAATAATAAAATTTTATTTTAAATCTATTAAAAAATTATATAAATTTAATACCATATATGACTTACACCTAATGCATTAGCACCTATCTATTAACAATTATTTATTAAAATCATTATTCAAGGTGATAAATGGTTCGTTTCATGCATGTTTTCATTTAGATTTTTTAGTACATTTTAATTGATCATAGTTAAATCATCACCAAAATTGTAATAATTTAATATGTATCATATTTAATCATTATATAAAAATTTATAACCATTCATATAAAGGGGTGTTGAAAAATAAATCACATCACTTCATGGAGATGGTAATCTATACGTACACAAAAGTGATGTTTACACTTTTAAATTGACCGGAAAAAGAATTTTAAATAATATTATTCCAATATAGAATAATTATTGAATCATAAATATCATATATATATATATTAAATATATATTTTTTACCAATCATGTAATTTGAAAATGAAAAATGAATCACATATCTTCGTGGAGGTGGTAGTCCACATGTACACGTGAGAGAAATTATCATTTTCAAATGAATGATATTGTAAGAAGTTAGATAATATATTATAATAAAATATTAATACATATATAAAAATGTCATATATCATCAATAAATCAATCATAACATCAAACCATTAAATATGCTGTTGAAAATGAATCTTATCGCTATGTGGATATGGTAGTCCTCACATATGCACGAGCGATAATTTGAATTCCCATTTGATGGAAAGGAGGAAAATGGTTTTAACAAAATAATAATTGAATCTCAGAATACTTATTTTATTGTAGTGATGATGTTATTATGGATACAATAGGTTTATTGGAAATATAGGAAGAAATAATCTTTAAATGTTTCAGGTAAGATGATTATATCTTCATTGAGGGACCTCCTTTTTATTACACATTAATACTTATTAGGATATTATTATGGGAATAATAGAAGTTATCAGATAATGGTAATAAATATAAGAAGCTATTAGGTTTGTTATTTTTTGAGATAGAGTGCTTAAACACTGTGATTAAAGGATAAGAGGAAGTGACCTTTTATAAGTGAAGTAAAGGGCACACTAGGTATTTATTAAAATATTAAAATTTAATATATATCATAATCATGTAAAGTGGAACCAATACAACCAAAATTTATATAAATTAGTTCATATGTTTGAAATAAACTAAAACAATAACATTTAGATAATTTATGGATACTTTTTAATACATATATCTTCGTTAAACCACATTAAACAAAATTTAAAATTAACCATGATAACAAAAATTATTTACTACGACAACTAAATTATTTGAAAAAAATAATATGGAAATTAGATTAATTTTTTAAATTATGATTCATAATTTTGAATCCATTTTATTAGATTCATAATCTAAAGGCTCCATAAAATACATTTATTTAAAACACACAAAATACATAAAAACCAATTTTTGGGAATATAACCAATTTAAGCATTGAATATAATTTCATCCTAAAATTAAATAATAAGTTTAATTACCTTATTTTTTTGGTTAAATAATAAAAAAATAATGTTTTTAGAATATATTAAGAATCCATAAATGAATGGAACCTTCCAACTATACCATTAAATTCAATGACCAAAAATTATTTTTAATTTTGATAAAATAAAATTTATGTTCAAAAAAGTCGAACATAGGTTCAAAAAATAAAAATAATATTTTAAAGTACATTAAATAACTACTTAAATACATAATTTGTGAACAAATAATTAGAAAATAGGATAAAGTAAATTTTTAATAATATTTTAATTCTTTACCCCATAGTTTTAACATTGTTACTTGTTTTACCCTTATGGAGGTGACATATATTTATCATGTTACTATTTATAATGATAAAAAGGGGAAATATTTACCAAATTTGAACCTCATGATTAAAAATATAGAGTAATTTTTTAAATATTCAATTTATATAACTTGTATAAATTATTATTAAAATAAATGTTTAAAATAATTTGTAGAACCGTTTTTTTAAATGTGTTGTTAAGCCAAAAAATGACCTTATTCCAAAATAATGTATTTTGATGATTCATGTATAATTAATTAAATTATTTATAATTAAATTAGAATTATATTACTTTGGGATTTAATTTAAAACATAATAAGACTTTTAAATTATGATATTTTTTTGAAAAGAAATGAGAGTTTTACAAAAACGGTGTTTTCTCTATTCATTTAGAAATAAACCATTTTAGAAAAAATACAAAAAATTCATCAAAATAATATTATAAAATTATTTTTTAAACAATGATATATATATATTAAATAAAATTTATAATTATTTCAAAATTCATTATAATATATGCACACAAAATTTTAAAAAAACCATTTTTAAAGCATAAAATGACTTTACCAAAAATCAAGTATTTATATATTATGAATTAATAAATATCTTTCCATGATATCAAACCTTTATAAATATTGTTCATAATTAATTTATTCTTATTTATATAAACAATTTTATGGATTGTTTATAATTTTTACATTTAAATAATACAATTTTGGTCAAATATCACAATTCATTTAAATCTCAGTATTGCGTGTTAAGTTGGATGTCAGGAATAATATTATTTTAGAATAACCTTTTGGCCTATCATATTACACCTACTCTTAAATAAATTAAATCCCCCAAATTTTTATCTCATTAATCAATGCTAAAATATTTGAAAATACCTTTTTTTAAAACCCACATTATATAAATGTTAAATAAAAATTCCTTCGAAAAGGGAAAGAGAGAAAAAAAGATGCATGAAATAAAACATAATTAGGTTTCTAGATAAGTATTACATTATTGGGAAGTGAAATATGGACATGGAGAATAAATATAATTTCTTAAGAATAATATATAGTGATATATAACATGATCATGATAATGTTATTAACCACAGAACCATAAATATGTATGTGATATAAACAACCAAAAATTCATCAAAAATGAAATTTAAAGGATAAATTATTTATTTCAAGATACTTTTACAATATTTTAGGGATTATTTTACTATAAATATAGAACAAATGAGATAATATACTTACTTGAATTATTCCCATCTCTTAATCACAATTTCATCATTTTCTTCTAATTCAATTAATTTAAACTTTTGTCTCATATATTACTCTAATTAATAAATATTCAACCGGAATTATCCATGTCTGAAGGAATATAATTTACTTTTAGTAGATAATAATTTCCATTAAATAATAAAAACTCATTCATTCTATCTCTATATATTTACCAAAACCAAAATAGTGAGAATTGTTTTTCAACATAGATATATAATACATTCTTCCATAAAACCCCAATAATAACACCAAAGTTCACCTTAAAGAATTCCATAAATAATTAAATTTAATAAGCCTCTAATGTATATCTAAAAAAAATCCAAAACCCAAAAAATCCAAAATATTTTATCACATTTTTTTTCTAAGATCAAATTTAACATTTATCCCCAAACAATATAATGTAGCTCTTAATGTCACATACCATACACGTGAATATCATTATTATATATTATATTAAAACATGCTAAACCTATTAAAAAATAACAAAAATAACTATAAAACCTTAATAAAAGGATAATTGATTTAACACATTAACTCAACAAAAAACTGTACAATATATTCTATAAATCCAAAAAGTTAATAAACTTCCACATAAATCACTTTTTCATCAAATCACTAATCAATTTCAAGGTCACCAATACTATCTGATTTATTTTATTAATATAAATATACTATTTATCCCACATAAAAATCATTATATCATCACCAAGTACATATAAAGTGTTATCTACCTCAAAATCACGTGTTTTCTTGAAATACCAACTAACCACTATATCACTTTTCTAGGTTATCGGTACAATTCAACATATTTTTGAAAATACTAAAATAATACTATAGAATAATCCATAAATGTTTTATTATTTTCAAAACTATAATATCATGATAAAACACTTCTTCAACAGAATCCTCACACTCTAACATATAAGTACTTCATTCATTAAATTTTCCCCATAAACTATTAACTTAGCTTCATCAAATTCTTCCTTAATTCCTCCTTCTTATAATATAGATTCTGAAACATTCTCTAAGATCCATAAATATAAATTTAATTAAATAAATTAGTTATAATATAATAATTAGTGTTAAAATAATTAATACCTTTCATATGTCATTCATAGTCTATAACACCTAGGCTTCAATTATAGTATACTTTTTTTTCTCAAGAAAAAATAACAGAATGCACAAAACTTTAATAGAGACTGATTTTTAAATATAAATTAATAAAATTTATAAATTTTATTCAATACAATAAATTTATTTTTTTAATATATCATGTCAAAATTATCTTTTGAGGATATTTTTATATTTTTTAGAAATTTTTTTTAGTGAGTAATGAAAAATACAAAATTTACAAAAATATCACTTCTAAGAAATTATAATGAAATAATAGTAACTTAAATGTTTATGAAAACTTTTATCTAGAACAAAATATATTTAATAATTAATATAATTCATATAAAAATATAATTTTGAACTTAGAAATATATGCTAAACATTTTATAAATCAATATATTATTTTTGTTCAAATAGAAACAATTTTTCATTATTTTATCTTAAAAAATTATGTAAAATGTTCTTTTAGGTATTGATTTCGTTTTAAAGACAAATGTTTTCCTTTAATTAAATTAAATAAATTAATTCCACTATAACAAAAAATATACTTTAAATTTTTTTGTGAAATAATTTTATACTTAAAAAAACAATTTTCTTAAAAAATTGTTTTTTGCATTTTTCTAACTTTTATTAATTTTTTAAACTAATTACACAAATTTAATCATGTAAAATTAATTTAATATTCGAAATAACAATAATTAATATTAGTTAATACTTTTAACTTAATTTTTGGCCATAATTAATAATAACCACAGTAAATATTTATCACCCAAGAGAAGGTTAAAATCGGTTAAAAGGGTTAAAAATTAAAGGATAAGACTTCAATACAAAAAAAACTACTTGAACTTCATTGGTTGGACAGATTTTAATATAAATATTATATTACTTTTAAAATTTTTGATGCACATATATACGAAAATGTGTTTATATTATTGAAATCATTTCTGTAATTCCATGTGGGTCCATTCCCTCACATACCAAAGGGAATAACTTATCTTCTATTCTTCTCACATCATAATACACATAAATCTACCATTAACTTAAAAAACTACACTCCCAATAACCTTAAATATTACCTAGAGGATTTTTTCTCAAAAACATTTCAACCTGTAAGGTTTAATTTGTAATCGAAAAAATATTTTATGAAGAAGTGGTATAACCCTTAACTAATTGTTTATGTTTTATTTACACTTATAAAAACATAAAATATTATATAAAAATAATAAAATGATGAAATTGATATATTAAATGTAATTAAATTAAGTTACACTTATTTTAAAACCCTTATTCATCTTCTTTTCATCACATAAAAAAATATTTCTCGTGCGTACGTATGACCTACCTTCTCTGTGTAGCAGTGTAATTTCTATTAATCACCACTTTAAATGATTGGTTGTAAATATGGTAATAATTAATATAAATAATATTCATCACAAAATTATTAATCTTGAACTATAATATATATTCCACTATACTACCCTTTAACTCGTTAAAGAGTGATAATGTCGCTCATGCGTATGTGTGAGCTACCAGCTCCACAAAGTGATGTAATTAATTTTTCATGTAATAATTTCTTATATTAAATTAAATATGAATATAATGAATATATATTATATTTTTATTATTAATAAATTTATGGATATAATTAAAAATGATAATTATTTAATATCTATAACCTCTGAATCGAAACAAACACAAAAAACGAAGTAGTTAACAACAGAAAAGATAATGATATTGAAGGATTATTAATAAATAGGATATAATATATTATAATTAAAACATTTATATTATTATAAGTATGTATATAATTCTAGAATCGATTTATAATAAATAACAATTAACTATACATGAGGTTAAAAGCACTTATGAAGCAAGTTGATCCGAAGATAAGGGTTTATTTCACAATCTCATCCTTATCCTGGATTATTTGGGTTTAATTATCCGTTGGGGGAATAATATGATATTTCTATTTTAAAACTTATATATTTTCTACTCATATGGTTATTTATAGAAATTTTATGTTTTCCATTCATTCTTCTCTTTCTATGTACTGAAAATTCTGAATGAATTTTTTATGGAAAATCATGTTTGTTTTATATATTCGGTCGTGAATAATATTATTATTTTTCCATATTTTATTAATAGTTACATTAAAAATGTTTTTAATATTATTTAATTATTTATTAAATTAATTTATACCTATGTTTATTTTAAAAAAAGGGTTAAAAAATATTTTTTTTTTGTTTTCTGAACAAGGTACTTTTTAACAATGGTGTCAATAGAATCATTGTTTTAACACTTACTACATGGAGGAATTTTTCCACTATCATGAATATTATTTGTATTGATGTTAAAAAAGAATTTTTCCTTGGATTTTTTCAAAAAATATTTTTCTTGTTTTTTATAAATTTTTAGATTTTAAATAAGTGATTTTAAAATGAAAGGGTTATTTTTTTCATGCAATTTTCCAGTGATATTTTAAATGTATTTTAATATACATTAATATCCAATGATAAATACTATAAATTAATCTGAAAACACATTAATATCACCATTTCAATATTAATATGGATTTATTATGACTACTGTGTTCTATTTATTAAAAGGGTGAAATAATAACATTTTTTCTTATTTTTTCAATACAATGGTTCGTATTGATTATATATTGAATTATTATTCTTTCTTTAATTTTATGAATGCATTATAATTAGAATGTAATAGTAGGTTACTATTATATCCCATTGAATCATTGAGAGGTTCCATGTGAATAACATGTTTTGGGATTTAGAATATTCCTAAGCTATTTATGTATGATGTTATGTCATAAGACCTTGAAGATAATATTATAATGTTTAAAATTAAGAGTTCTATCAGTAGCAATATAGCTTTTGTTAACCATGTGATTATTTATGTTATTATTTCATCCATGTATACGTTCTTGTTTTATGATATTAAAAATATAAAATATTTTATTATTCTTTATATATTCCATATGATTCATGTTTTACTTATTTTATTATATATTTTTTGTACAATTTACCTTACTAAAAATATGAGAAAACTATTTTTATGTTTTCCTTTACCCCAGAGGCAAAGTGGGGGTCTATAAATGGTATAATGGATTTAATATAAGAAATAAATTTCTTATTAGATTTTTTATGTTTTATTTCATGTTTTTAGATTTAATATGAGAAGCATGTATGTATATATCCTGAAAATAATATTAATTTATTTTTTACTTTAGGATGTGATCTCTTATATTTGTAGACTATTCGGTAAAATGAATATCAGATCTAGGTTTCTAGAGCTAGGGTGTTACAATTATCACTCAAAGAAGTTTAGTATAATCCTTTGCAATTATATTTAGGAAAATATAAATTAGAGAAGATACCCCATTTACAGACTCTAAAAATATTTATAATTATATGAAAATATATTAATGTTTTTGAAAAGTGGAGATTTAGTGGTTTTTATTTAAAAAATTTCTGTTTCTGGATACTGCTAAGTGGATGTGTTTTTGGAACTAATTAACCTAGTAGTAATAACTCTGAAAGGGAAATATTGGGTATTAACTTGATCATCATCAGTGCATGATGAGTGGGATTAAGGATTAACTTCTATATAGACACTCCCATGGGAAATGATTTGGTTGATTTAGATACTCTTTATGAACCATAAAAAATTTGAAAATATTATTATGATTTTAGGATATTTCTTATGATACATAGTTTATGACATTGATATTAGCTATACATAAATGTTAATTGTTAAACCAGATTAAGAATCATATACTATGATTAAAAATTCATAATGTTATGATAAAATTAAATATATGAAAATTTTTAGAAATATTGCTTAGTGTAATGTCCATAAACTATATTAATGCACACAATATATAATCAAATTTCCATCCTGGGTAAGATATTGAAGCTGGAGTTAGAAATAAATAAATTATAACTATATAAGGGAAACTAACTCAGGTTATGACAAGAAACATTTATATAATGGAGTAGCCTACTGATCCTTAACATGGTGAACTAATGTTGGACCACTTCATTTGATAACAAAATCCACCATTCAATGAGACTACTAAAACATTAGTACCTAATAAAAGGATAATGTCCCTATAGAATATATTCCTCACATTGATAAGTATTGAAAGAGAGAATGTTTTCATGGATTTTTTTCTTAAATGAGGCACTGATTAGTGGTTACCATTAATTAAAAACACATATGAGTCAAAAGGAATAAATTGATGTGTGTGGAAGAAATTTAAGGATATAATATTCATAAATACCATTTGCATGATAAAGAAGAAAATATAGAGAAACAATTCCTTAATTTAATGAAAAATGATGTGAAAAATGTTATTCAAAATGATTCTAACTTTACAAGGTTAGTAGTTCATACTGTGAATTATGTATGTAATTCAAGGATTTGGATGGATATTTTCTTTCATTGGACTAAGACTAGACATTTATGGGAATTAGTCTCTATGAAATTATAAGCATGTTAGGATATATTATCATGTTCCATCAATAAAAAAATTCCACAAGTCTTATGTTATCTTGGGAAGGCAATAAAATAAACTAGATGATGGGATCTCTCAAAATGAAAATATGAAAAAAGGGAAGAATGGAATGGCGTAATTTAAAACCTGTAATAATTACGGAATGAAACACCCCACAAAATTCTTGATAGGAATTAGTGTTTTATTCATTATGGAGATAAAATCCATCAGTCTCATGGTTGAAATGGAATGAAAGAAGATAACAATGTTCAATGCTTCAATGGTAAGACGATTGTGTACTAATTCATTGAATGAACCTAGAGTGTAGGAGATTTGAATCATAAATGGAAAAAAAGGAAAATGGATAATCTTAAGTGATCACAACTACTGAGGATGATGTTCCAGAAGATGTAGTGGTATGAATGTGGGTTGTATCCTTATATATAGCTAATACATAATTTGATTCTTAATATTCACACACTTTTATATCTTTCATGTTTTTGAAAAAAATGATATTTCTCTATCACCTTAAGAATAGTGTTTTAAATTAAAAAACCCAATATAAATAATGGTATAACAAGAATATGTTAGTGACTCCCCATTTTGACATAAAGAATTACACTATTTTAGAACTTTATTGTTATACATAGGTTTGAATTTGATAGAATTATTTTCCTGGATTGGATTTAAAAATATATCATGGAAATTTATTTTTTAGAAAAGGATATTACGATTTATGATATAGATATAGAATACATTATCCTCAAAGGGAATACAACATAATCTGAAACATGTATGGATCTTCCAATAGTATCTGCTCCTTAATGAAATTATTAAAGAAGAATAGAAAACTCAAACTATGAATAGGAAATGTGTCTATATAAAAAAAATGTACCAATTGTGGGGGAATTCAAGTATTTATTTCATAAAGAACTATCAAGACACTCAACTACGCCAGAATAGAATGTGTATCCTTAGAATAGAAGATATACCAATTATGCTTTAATAAATTGATTTGTTTTCTAAATAACTACCATGGAAACCATATGATCATGTAGTTAATTTTCCATTGATCTAATCCCTAATAGAAAACAAATATCTAATACTCTATATAGGATATACATAGATTTATTATAAGAACAAAAGAAACATCTGTAGGATTTATGTGATAAGGTATTTATACACCTTAGTATTTCATCATGGGAATCCTAGGTTGTTTTTGTTAATAAGAAATATGGGAATATGAGGATGTGTATTGATTAGTGGAAAATCAATACCATTACTCTAGTGAACAATTATCCTCCACCCCTTATTGATGACTTATTTGATCAAATTCAATGAGATAAAGAATTTTCAAAGAATGATATTCATTATGGGCATGTTAAACTAAAATTAAATAAGGTATACATTCCAAATATGAAATTTTTAATTAGGAATAGAAATTATGAATTTATAGTAATTTCCTTATTTGGTCAAATAAACCCTCTATTTTTATAGATATTATGAACATAGTATTCTGGTATTATCTTAATAATTTTTTGGTATTTACTTATGATATATTTATGTACTGTAAAACCTCTAATGAGTATAAGAATCATTTTTGAAACATTATTAATACTCCTTGAGAAATGGAGTTATATTCAAAATTTAAAAAATTTCAATTAATTATTCATGATGTTTCATTTGTTGGACATATTTTCTCTATGCATGGAACATCAATTGACCATTTGAAGAAAAAGGTATCTATGGAATGAAAAAATGAAAATTAAAATAACCAAGGTATGTATTTTCCTTATATTATCATGTTATTATTGAGGATTCATTCTGAATAATGGTTGATTAGATAACCCATTAACCAAGTTGACACCTAAAGGGGATACAATTATATAGTCAGTTGCATATAATGAAAATTTTAAAGAGTAAAAGAAGAGATTGGTAAGTGCACTAATATTTAATTTACCATCAGGAATGGATGGGTTTGTAATATATAGTGATCCATAAAGGAAAGGACATGGATATGTCCTTATGAAGGAATAAAGAGTTATTTATTATACATCATGGATGCTAATATTTCAAGAATAAGATTATCTAACCCATGATTTTGAGTTGGAATTCATACTATTTTTATTGAATATATGGGGATATTTCTTTTATGGTATTTTTTTAAATTTATATAGATTATAAAAGTGTGAAATAAATATTCTCTAAGATGTATCTCAACATGAGGAAACAACAGTGGATAAAACATCTCAAGGATTTTGATTTCTCAACACAGTATATCCCTTGGAAGGAAATAAGGTGGTTGATTCATTAAGTAGGAAAGATTATAGAGTTGTGGGTAAAAGGATGACCATCAAAGATTATATATTCAAGGATTTAGTTATGTTATATTTGGGAATTATTAAATAACTATTACATAAGATTCATTCCAAATGACATCCAAAACATATTTTATTAGAGAAAATAATAATCTCCCATCTTGATGATGAGAATATTCAAAAGAAAATCAAAGCTGAAAATGATGGTAAGTTGGTAGAATTCATCTATGAAGATGATATATTGAAATTTAGAAATAGGATATGTGTTCCATCCATGCCAGAACTAGAAAAGGGAAATATTATTATAATCACATAGATGAAATTTCTATATACACCTTAGAAGCAACAAAATGTATTGATATTTAAAATAAAATTTCTGGTGGGATAATATGAAAGGGGAAATTTAAGAATATATATCAAGATGTTTGTTTTGTCAATATTTAAAGAATTAAATACAACAATTTAAAAGATTCAGGTAACCTATTCCTATTCCTATGTATAAAAGGAATGATATTATTATTCACTTTATAATTGTATTTCTAAAGACTCCTTAAAGAATGAATCCATATGGGGTTTTTTGGAATTCCTAATCAAGTACACTAATTTCCTCTCAATAATAAATGATCTAATTTTTTATATCTATTTATTGATATATATATTAATAGAGTCGTTTGAATACATAGTGAACCTATTTTAATATTATTTGATCATGATATGTGTTTTACATCAAAATTATGTAAGATTATTCTGAAGGATCTTCACATTGAGGTATGTTTGAGCACCACATATCATCTTAAAAATGGTTTCTAGTATGAAAGGACTATTTATAAATTTTTTAATATATATTGATTTCTTGCTTGATTGAATCTCAATTTATTTTGGATTAGAATTAACTACTATTAAAATTCTCATATAACAATAACTTATATTTAATAATTCAAATGGAACCATATGGAATATTATATAGAACAATGTTTATTACTATAACTTATTGGGATGGAGTTGGTGAAATGAATCTTACATTCCTAGATCTTATTTTGGATGCAACACGGAAGGTGAATACTATTCATAATTGTATTAAGGAATCTCAAAGTAGACCAAAAAGTTATGTTGTTAACTAAATGATGGATTTATAATTTCATGTGGGAGATAAATTTTGCATGAATTTATCTTTATTAAAAGTTGTCATAAAATTCAATGAGAAATGTAAACACAGTCCAAGTTACATCATGCCTTTTGAAATTCTACAGATAATTTTTGATGTGGCATACTTTTTTGGGAAAATCCCCATAGCATCCCTAAATTTCTCAATCTGTTCTATATCACTTTATTGAGGAAGAAAATCCCAGAACCAATTCATTTGTTCACCTCTATGTAAATATAATTCATACCATATTTTTCTCAAAATGGAGAGAATATCCATATTATAGACAATGGAGAACAAGTGTTGTTGAATTAGATGACTTAGGTGATAAATATACTTTGGAGAAATCAAAATATAGAAGAGTTGACATGGGAACCAAAAGAAGTTTTTATGTAGAATAACTCAAATATATTGATGGGGATAAATTATAGAAATTTAAAGGAAGAAAATTTTTAAAGGTGGGAAGAATGTAACACTTGGACTTCAATTATAGTACATTTTTCTTCCCAGAGAAACAATAGCATAATATAAATAAAATTTTAGAATAATGTTATTTAAATTGAAATAAATTATTTTTTATAGAATCTTATGAAATTAATTTTTTATTGTAGTATATTTAAATTATATTAGTGTGAATTATTTAAATTTTGAATTAATAGTTGAATTTTTTTTGTGAATAGGGAATGTTTTTTACAAAAATGTAACTTTAATGACATTATAATGATATAATAATAAATGTTATTTTTATGAAACATTTTATATAAAAATACTATATATTTGATAAGTAATATAATTCAATGAAAAATAAAATGTAAGACAAAGAAATATATTCTTATCTTTTTATAAGAAAATTAATGTTTTTTTCAAATAAAAAACCGTTTTCAATTTTTTCGTTAATCAATAATATAGAAGGTTCAATTCATGTTTATTACAGATTTAAAGATTAATGAGCCTATTTTTATTTAACATCATTCAGTTAAATCTATTTAAATCAAAATCAAAATTTAGTTCTCTATAAAATCATATTTAAACTAAAAATACACATTATTAATAAAAATAGTTTTTCTATGTTTTGTGTACTTATATTGAATTTAATTTTTAAACATATAAAAATTGAATCGTGTGAAATTTATTCCATATTTTTAATAATTATAATTAATATTAGTTAATAATTTAAAATTAATTTTTTTTCAATAATGAATAGTAACAATTGTAAATATTTATCAACTTCATTATGGTAAAAGGGGTTTAAAGAGTTAAAAATAAAGTGATAAGGCTTCAAGATAAAAAAAACACTTGATTGAAGATCAATAGTTTATTTTATGATTCCTATACTTATCATATTAAAATACATGCAAATTTGGAGTCCCATTCACAAGAAAATGAATTTATATTATTTAAATCATTTAAGTAATTCCATGTGTATCCTTTCCCTTAGTTACGAAAGAGGACATCATATATTCTATTCGTTACCCCTCTTGAACAAATTATATTGACAAATAATTTATTAAATACATTCCCAAAATTAATCCCCATGACCTATAGTCTTTTTTCTCATCAAAGGACTTACCGGTTAGTCCTAATGTGTAACCCATTTGTGTTATTTGATGAATAGGTATAACTCTTAACCAATTGTTTGAATTTTTATTTCCTTTTATTTCACCATAAAATATTATATATCCATGCTCATATAATAACATAAATATTTTTTATATACTGATATTTTATTATTTTGGTGTCAAAACCCTGATCAATATCTTTTCTATCCGATGGAAAATGAAAACATCAGAAATGTGAATGTATGGACAACCGTCCCCACATAACGGTGTAACTCATTTTTAGAACCACTTTACTTGGATGGTGATAAATATGTAACAAATTAATATATATATATATATATATATATATAATATTTTTGAAATAATTATGATTCTTTAATTATAATATATAATATACCTTCATACCCTTTTATCTCTAAAAAAAATGACAATTTCACTCATGCGTACATATGGAATACCAGCTCCATGAAACAATGTAATTCATTTTACATGTCTGATGCTCAGGGAAAATTATAAATATTTATATAATTAAAATATATAATTTTTTTATCATTATTATAATTCCACATATAATGGAACCATGTTGGAGATTCAAGGACCATAACTGGCGAATTGAAACATACACGAGAAAAATAAATTAACAACAGAAAAATGATTATAATGGAACGTTTTTTATGAGTGAGTGATTAGATTTTATAAGTAAACCATTTATGTTATTATAATTATGGATATAATTCTATTATATATTTATAGTAAAATTCAATTTATTATATATGTTTTCAAAATAACTTATGAAGCTGGTCAAATTTAATATAAGGATTTATTTCACAATCTCATCCTTGTTTAGGATTATTTATGATTAGATTTCTATTGGGGGAATTACAGAGTATTTACATATTCAACCCCATATAATTTCATTGATTTTGGTTAATAAGGGTAACTATAAGTTTTCCTTTATTTTTCCATCTATATGTACTCAAAAGTCTAGTAGAATATTTTTATGGAAAATAGACTACTTTTCTATTCATTCAAGAATATTTTTCTTCTAGGGAAATATTTTTTGAAAACTTTTTTCAAGAATGTTTTTTCTATTTATTAAGTATTTATTAAATTCATTTATATCAATTTTTTTATTTTTATGAAACGATTCCAAATTATTCTTATTTTAAATTTTTGAATGAATAACTTCTTACTAAAGGTGTAATGGAATAATTTATTTTAACACTTACCGCATGAACAAGTTTTCCCACCATCATGACTATTATTTACCTTGAATCTTAATTTACATATTTACATTGTACTTTTTAAATAATTTTTTTTCAAAATTTTTTTGTAGATTTTAGGATCTAAATAAGATATTTAGAAATTACAATAGTATTTTCCACAAGAAATATTCAAATAATAGTTTAAAACAATTTTCATATATTTAACAATCCTTTGATGAATCATATGATTTATTAGGGATATAATTTGATGGAACCTTCCAAAAAATTAATCTAGATGACTTATGATCATGTCATTCAATTTATGGAATGGGGAAAATATTAACATTTAATGTGTTTTTTTCAATACAAATGTTTCTATTGATTATGTAATTAATTATTTACTCTTTCTTTTATATTATTAAAGAATTAGACTTATTATATGATTTTAATGGTCTTTTATCGCTCATTGATGAATTAGTAGGTCTAATGATACAAACTATTTGGTTATATGGAATATTTCAGACCTATTTATATATGATTTATTAAGAGTAGGCCTTGATAAAAAGATTACGATTTTGGAAATTTTTCATTATATCACTATTAAACTATTTATTTTTTTCCATGGGATTATTTGTGTTGTTACTTCTTCGATGGATATATTTTCCTATTATAATATTATTTATTAAAAATATTTTATTTTTATTTATATATTATAAATTATTCAGCCTTTATATTTTTAATGATATATTTTTTTCATCCTTTCCCTTGCTGAGAATCTGAGCATACCGTTTTTATGTTTTACTTTTCCCAAGATACTAATAAGGGGTATATAAATGATTTCATGTATTTACTAGAAGAAAAAGTTATGTTCTGATAAGAAGTATTAATTTGTTTTTCCTAATTTTAGATGTAATGTGAGAATCATGTATATATCTAGTCTGCCAAGACTATAAAAGTATTTTACCCTTCAAGATGGGATCCCTTGTATATTGTTATAATGTAGAAAAATTACTACCAATTATACATTGCAAGAGTTAGGGTGTTACAATGTCTATTCATCATTAATAGTATGTCCTTTACTCATAAAAACTTATCGATCATATTCTCAATATTTTCTACATGGACATGACATTAAATAATTCCCATTATATTCAAATGTAAAATATTAAACTGTAGATAAATTATGAAAACCATTATTCTAATATACTATGGGAACCAATATTTTTCATTTTTACTCAGTAATTTACAATGTTATTCACATATTTTTTACTCAAAATCATTTTAGTATTACTTTGAGACATTCAACTAGGTGATATTTTCCAGATTTCATACCAAATGTAAATTTAATATTCATTCATTTTTAGTATTTAGCAAATGAAATTTCATAAAACTCTATTTTATCTAATTATGTGTGTCAGAAAACTCACCAAGGTTCAAGTTCTTATCCATAAATCAAGATATCTTGTAATGAATAGCCTTGATATTTTTCACTCTATATTGTATTCTGATTGGTTTCTCAACAGACAACCATTACAGTGGCCTTCACACCCATTATTAACTTTTTTTGTCTATATTAAATCCATTTAGAGAAACCAAAGTACACAACGTGAGTAATAATAATTAGATTGGTCAATCATATAATCATGAATATAATTTATAGGATATCTAAATCGTGACACCATCCTTTAAATATATTAAAACATAGGATTATACATGGACATGAAAGGTAATTATATATTAAAATACTTCATAATGGTTCATAAAGTGAATGTGAAATAACCTAAGAATATCTTTCAAGAATTTATAGCTAGGTTTGTAGTCTTAGGCCCATTTATCACACACCCATGAGGATAAAATTAAAACCGAATCCACCCCTTTTAGATTTGTTCCCCTTGGAAAATTTTTTCTATAGAGGCATCCAATTTCCAGTATCCAGACATTGATGTGTTGTCTAAGAAATTTGTAATCCCTTATTTACCATAATTGAGGATGTTATCCTATACCTGGCCTCTTATAAGGGTTCTCAATAACTTTTCTAATACTAATCTATATAAATATGTAAACCATGATTTGATACCAAATGAGGCTAAAAAGGCATCACATACAAAAATATTCCATCATTTTATATTAACATTCAATACATAACCTAATTATACATTCCATATAACCATAAAGGTTTAGTCTATTTGGAGACTAGATATATAAACATATTATTTCATAAAGGATCATCAAAACCTCCCATAAAGTTCTTCTCTCACAACACTCTCCTTATAGATACCTTCCTTAGAATCATTATTTATAACATGCGGTAAATGGAAATATAATAAATGGTGCTCTTATAAGATTCGTAAAGGTAATCTTATGATATATCAATCAATGATCACAAGCTAGCATAAGGGTATGATAATATGTTCATAACATAAGAAATACATACATAATTAATTAAATATCATAAATAATGTGTCATGGAATAAGACATTATTAGAAAAAATGAAAAAAATCATAATTGTATATAATCATAAATAACAGATCATCATCCATGAGGTCATATAATAATAGTAGGAATAAAACACCAAAATAAGATAATAAGATTGTGAACATGTATAAATTGTAACTAATTTACTCATTAAGTTAATGACATGAAAAAAGGTCCTTAAATAAAATTATGGATATAAAACAAGGTCCGCACATGAAATAATAGACACTAATCTAGGTCCATATATAAGTATATGGACCTAAAACTCAGTCTATGCGTAATATGATGAATATAAAATCAGGTTCAAACCAAACATAATTATCTCATGAATTATAAATCTTTACCCAATGCATTAGAGGGCTATAATATACCCACCCATCAGAAAACATTAAAACATAAATGAACCAAAATACCATAAAAATATTCATTAATTCATTATATCCTAACCCATATAGAGGAAATGGGTTTCATTCCAACATATCATAACTCATGGAAAACAAATAGATTTCATAAATATTTAACTATAACTTAATTAACCCATGTAAAAGAAATGTGTTTCATAGAATCATCCTTGAATCATAGTCATAATAAGTCATACAAAGGAATAATGTGGATGGCATAAAAGGATCATATCCCTAGTGAATCAAATAAATCATTAATGGATGATGAAACAGATGAACAATGATTTTAAATGATCATTTGAACCCTTCATTGAAAGAATGATGAAAATATACTTTTATTATAATTAAATTTGGACAAAAATTTTATAGAATATTGTGACAATACATTTATTTTAAAATAATTATTTAAAATTTTAATTGAATGTTTAAATAAAATAAGAGTCATTATTATGGAAAATTTTTTTGATCTAATATTCATTAAAAAAAGATTTCGTTCATAGTTTTTAAAAAAATTCATAAATAACCAATTTGAAAAACATTGTGAAAAAATACCATTAAAACCATTTAAAATAAATTAAAATATTTTTAGAAATGACATAAAATAATCATTTGATCAAATAAAATAACATTCTTGAAAACATTTTAATGAATTTGTACGTGGAAGAAAATGTTCACCGACGAAAGAGGAAATTATGTCATGTTTTATTAAAAAACATTTCTTGATAACATTAGTTGAAAAATAGTGGAAAATGATACTAATACTTGATAATTCCAAGAATAAATGGAGTATATGAAAATATATGTGGTTTAAAGGATATGGATCATATAATTACCCTTAATTTAAAATTTAATATAAACAATCTAAAAAATAAATGAGATTGTAACATAAAACCTTATAGGTTTGGAAATATTTGAATCAGAATATATTGAAAGAGAAGAACATATTTGGATTTTTAAATCCCCAAAATCCCAAAAAAAATAATCACATATATAATTCATGGGTATTATATACACTACAAAAAATAAATAAGTGGTGAATCTGGAATATGTCTCATAGAAATGAATGTGAGACGAGAAAAACTTACCTCAAGTATCAAATATATTCATATGGTTTCAAAACTATTGTATATTAAATAAAAATGTGTTATAAATATATCAAGGATCCATTTACATACATATAATACCATATATGATTTACTAATAACATCTTATCACTCATTTATTAATAATTTTTTATTTCACTCCCTATTTTGGGTTATAACTATTTATTTTTCTTGCATGTTCCAGTTCAAAAGTTATATTAATTATAATTTGATCATGGGTCCACTCTCTAAAAAAAATTAATCGTGTTACATGTATCATATTTAATCATTATATTATTTTTTTCTCTTTATATAAAGTGTTTATTATAAATTAATTACACCACTTCATGGAGAGGGTAATCCGTACGTACAGACGAGTGGTATTTCTAGTTTTTGATGGATGAAACTAAATTAAAGGTAAATAATAATTAAAATTTACAAAATTATTATTATATAATAAATAAAACATATATTTATTAAATATATCCTGTTTACCATCCATGTAAATCATGAATGAACCACAAATCACATAGCCTCGTAGAGGTGGTTGTCCACACATGTGCACGAGTGATATTATTATTTTACAACAGATTTCAAGGTAAGAGGAAAGATATGATTTCATAATTAAAGAATCCTTAATATGTCATAAAATAATATATAAGTAATAAATCCATTATAACAATAAATAATTAAATATAGTGATTTAAAATGAATCATATTTCTATTTAGAGGTGGTAATCCACACATATGCATGAGCGATACTTTCATTTCCCATTAGATTGAAATGAGGTTAAAAATGGTTGTATAATAATAATATCATCTATTTGAATTTAATATACTTAATTTATCATGTTATAATGGATTCAAGAGGTTTATAATAAGTATAAGATGAAATAAATGTTTAAGGGGTCTGTTAAGATGGTTATATCTTCCTTAAGTGGCCTCCATTGGAATACCACTTCAGCCTTCATAAAATCTTACTAGGGGAAGAACATAAGAAATATGATGATGGAAAGTAATATATGAAGTTATTAGGGTATGTATTTTCAGAGATATAATTATAATAATTTTTGAAAATATGAGATTAAAAATTACCCATTTATTCCTAAGGGAAATGACACACATAGAATTACTTAAAAGAATTAAATATAATATATATAATAATCATGTCGTTTAGAACCAAGGTAGCCCAAGTTCCTAGAATATTTGACATGTTATAAATAAACTCAACCAATCCCATTTAGATATGTTTTGGATACATTTTGATCCCTATCTAATAGTTAATAAACTTTATACCCATGTTATTCTTAACCGCAATAAATTAAAATTTTACCATAATTTAATTATATTAAAAAAAATAATTGGTTTCTTATAAAAAAATGGGAAATGTTTAATAAAATTTAGAATCGATTTTATCAGTATCATTATCTGTAGGCAGTATAAATTAGTGTTAATATAAGTAAGAAAATAACATGAAAAATATTTGAATAAAAATACACTTTTTAATCATAAAGACATTTCACATTGAAATCATGTATGAATTTGATTTACATGAATTTTATTGGTCAAATAAAAAAGGCATGATTTTATTCTTTTTGGTCAATCAAAAACCAAATTCCACTTTCCAACTATACCATTAAATGAATGGATACAGAAATAGTTTTTAAATTGTTTAAAATATAATTTATATTTATAAAAGGAGAACATGAGTTCCAAAATTCAAAATACCTTCTTAAAAAAAATTATTTAACTCTATTAAAACATTTATGGTAAAAAATAAAACGTCAAATAGTATAAATGATCAGCCACAAACAGGCGTCATTAATTCCTCAGGGCGCGAGTCAAATTATATTTTTATATATGTCCAAATATTTACTAACTACTATGTCATAATATAGTATAAGTCCATGGTCAATCACAGGAGGAGGATTCAATTCTGCAAGGAGATGAAATCTTGTATTGAATCCTTTGCAGGATTTTTTACTTGTTGACTAATGTTGGTGAGTATTTTAACTAATTTTGGGTTTGATTTCAGGTGATTAAATAGGGTTTGAGATCATGTTCGATAATATTGATAAATTTGATCATAATTCTAGTCTTGTCAATGTCTTAATTGATTAGTATGTAAAGCAAGAGGTAGGTGTTAGTCCACCTTGGTCCTGTCTTCTATTAATACATATGATGTAACTATTCCATGTTCATAAGGCTAGATATAGTCTCATATTCATTACGTTCAGCTTCTGTTGTAGAAAGTTCCCTAATCTAATTGTCGTAGCCATATTTTAATTCTATTTGGATATGGTTGTTTTTTTACTGTCTGATGGTCATGGTACAATCACACAATTTGGGATTGACCACTGGCGTATATCATAATTACTAATCCATTTAGGTTTTCTAATAATAAAATTACAGATTTAATTAAGCATCTCGATACATCAAATCATGATCCCAACCCCGATGTGTTTAGCTACGCATGATGGAAGTTAAATCAATATTAGAGGTAAAGGAAACCATAACTATGATAATTGAATTGAATGAATATGAGATGAACATGCAGGAAAACATTATATAAATCCTTACTTGAAGGGAATGAAATGAAAATAAAGTGCCTTGGGAATTGAAGGTGTTGAAGAAAAGGAATCCACGGCTCTTCGATTGAAAATGTAATTGAATTAAAAAGAACTAAAGTGTTTTAGAGAGGGAAAAGTGAATAAAATCCTGAAAGGAGTCTAAAATGGAGAGAGTGATAATCCATGACTTTTTCAAATGTACTGCAAGGCTATTCCTTTTATAGGTGAAATTGGTCACAATGTGTACTTGATCATTACATCGTGAACCCTAAATCTGCATTATTTTGACAAGGATACCCAGTGTGGCATGTGGGTATTCTATAGATTAATGGAATTAGACTATGGTCACAGCGTGTACAGGTGGTTCAATATGTATACCCCATGGCTAGCTGGCATTTCACATTGAATCCTCATTGCTTTCTTGGAATCCGGTTTGATATGTTTCACGATGTGTAGGATGGACTCATGGAAAGAACTAGAAATTTCTACATTCAACGTGGTTGGTCACATCATCACATCATGGATTGTTGTAGGTTGAGATCATCAAGTACAGTATGTGATCTTGGCTATCATGACATATAATTTTTTATTATTGTAGGGTTTCTGACTTTCTTCTTTGGAAGCTTGTGAAGTTCTATTTACTGCAAAACTAGACATCTACTAGGTGAATTATCCAGTATATGAATGAAGAAAATGGAAAAGTGATAGGAAAATATATATAAATCTTAGGCTTATCAAATCACCCCACTCTTGAAACATTTCTTGTCCTCAAGCAAAATATCTCAATTTTTTTTTCAAACGGATAAGAAATTATCAAATCAAGAAATGCGCGTTATGTTTATGCAATTAAGTGTAAGCAGCAAAGTAGACAAGTTCCAGTTTTAATCCTACCTACTAAATTAATCATGCCTTATAGTTTAGATTTTCAAATCAAATTTTATTATTTTAGTCATAATTATGTAATTGTTCGTTATGCTATATGCCCAGTGGCAATTTAACTCTCCATGATTTTCTCTCATCAGTTAGGGTAAAATTTATGTAATGTCAACTCATACCCTGAGTCCATATTCCTAACCATATGCTTTTACTAGTTCAATCATCTCCACTGTGTAAGGATAAGTATTAAAATAATCTTTAGGACTTTAATCAACAAGCATTTGATGACTATGAGGCTATAGATAGGTAGGTATAATTTAAAAACTAGGATCAAAAGGAGGGTAATCTCTATAGTAAAATGCAGTTGCAATATGATACGTTTGACAAAATTACTCCATCTTGAGAGTCAGGTCCATACTCCATCAGCTATGGTTAGATCAATATGATTCTCAAGTAAGTAGATAATGAAATGACTCTATTCATTTCCTTTTTATTTTTCATTTTTATTTTCTGAAAGTTATTGTAACACCCCAGGTAAATAATGAATATGAAATTTTAACATTTATCCATATTTGTGAATGAAATATTAATATTACTTTAAAAGGGGACGCTATGCTCGATGGCGTACCCAATACGCAACAACGAGTTTCTTGGGAATCTTATATTGCACTCTAATAATAAAATAATATTATTTTAAATTGTAGTTAACGCCTAGACGTTGTAATGGCGGGAATGAACAGAACTAACTATATAATGATTATATATGTTTTTCAAATAATTTTACTTTTTACAATAAATGTTAGAGGATTAAAAATGCGAATGAATACAATTTTAAGTGTAAACATTCTAATATTCTTTAAAAGGTCGATTAACTGCCTTTTGATGAAGAACCTATTTTAAATCCACTTTTTGACAATTTTATGTGTTATATTTGACAAAATAAAATTCTTCTTTAGAATCGGGACATCAAAATTTACATTGTGTAAATTTTTGGTATTTTTCCGATAAAGTTCATTTTTTAATGAATAGTGAAAAATGTTGTATTTTAATTCAAAACCTATTTTTAATATAATGTATTTATATGATTAGATTATCTTTTGAATTGGTTTTAAAGTGAAATTAGAATATATTTTTACCTATTAATTCAATAGTGGTTGTTGGAATTAATTTTATCTTGAAATTAGACTTAAACTAGTGTCAATCTTTTGATACTTATTGTTTCATAAAAACACGCTATTTGCTCTGACAGTGGGAATTAATTGTTAAATTAATTAATATATCTTATATGTTTTTAATTTTGTAATATATATATATAATTTTTGAATTCGGAATATCAAATATATCTTAGGGTGAATTTTTGGTATTTTTTCTGGAAAACTTCAATTTTTGATGAATAGTGAAACCACTAAGTGGTAATTAAAAAACCAATTTTTCGTTTAAATGAATATTTACCACCTCTATGTTTTGAATTTGAAAAATCCTACATACATGGTTGTCAATAAGAAGTAAAATTTCTTTCAATGGGATTAAAATAATTTTTTTGGTGAATAGTAACTTTTATGTTTTAATCACGATTAGAGGTAATTAGTGCAGTTTAAGGTAAAAATAATGTTTTAATAATATGAAATAACCTAGACACATGTCATACCTTCATGGGATGAGTCATGGCCGACCAAGAAAATCCATGGGTCAACTTGGGGACCCCATGGAGCCACTTTGGTTGGAAAATAACATTAATACCTTTTTATTTAAAGTTAAAATTAAAATGTCACAAACATGTGTTGTTTTACTAAAACAATTTTTAGATGGGTTTATACAAGTCATATTTTTCACTATAAATATTCATTAAGAAGCTAAACATATTTACTACATCATGATAATTTTTTTATAATTTTTAGATATTAAATAAATTAATTTATTTATGACACCGTGATGATGCAGTGATTACCTCATAAATGAATGATTTAAATAAAATTAGAATATAGGGTGAAATACAAGTCTTAAACTTGTCACAAACCTATTTGATGGGTGTATTTCGAAACCTTATCACCTTACCCTCGAAATATATCCTTTTCGGACCTTTTAAATCCAAAAATCATTTTATAATAAAGTAAAATTTTATAACTTTTCAAGAGTGCCCCTCCTATCCTCTTATAAAAGGCCCCCAAATCTACCACCTTACACACACCTCTCAAGCCTTTGGATCGGCCATCCCCTTCCCATTTCATCTCTACACATCCCTATCTTCATCATTGGAGCCTCACTTTGGGCATAATTCTTTCCAAGGAAGCCTTTGAGCTCAAATCAAAGAGAGTTACCCGATTTAAAGGTAATGTCTTCCCTTGTGTTCTTTTCTTTTATTTGTCTTCTCCAAACCACTAAACGCTTTTTATTAAATTTTTTTTTTGTAACAAAAAAAGTATCATAAATATACTAGGATGTTTTTACAAGAAGGATTCGAGCTAAACTCTCACACACCTCCATCTAATGGTTAAAGAACATATTGTTTTTGTGGATGGCGAATAACTGCCTCACGAAATGATGATTGTTCAATATTATTTTAACACCTTCAAAGGTGGCCATTAAGATGTCAATATAATTATATACGATATATAATATGTTTATGTTTTCCTTAAGATTCTGAATTTTTCATTTATGGAAAACCTTTATGGTTTCCATTATGGGTAAACGCGATATCTTCATTTTATGAAGTGCGGACTACCACAACCTCAAAGTGATTTGATACGTTAGTGCCATATGTGGGACGTATAAAGGATTGAATTAATGGTATTACATATGATATCCTACAGGAATTATAATATACCTTTATATCATTATTATTTAATTCTATTGAATACAAAAAAATGAAAGTAGCGTTCATGCGTACATACGTCTTACCGTCTCCATGAACGGTACATTTCATTTCATATCTCCAAATGTCATGTACTATTATAAGTACATAAATATAATGGATATATATGTAATATATTACATATAAATGATGGATATCATCCTGGAATTATAATATATATATATATATATATATATATATATATATCTCATTTTGTTTTAATTACATTAATATGGAAAAAAATGAAAGTAGCGTTCATGCGTACGTACGGCCTACCGTCTCCATGAACGGTGCGTTTAATTTTTTATCTCAAAATGATATGGAATAGTATAAAATGAATAAATACTGGATATATATGATATTTAAAACATCAATACTATTCTGGATATGATGTGCCTATAACTACATGGAAAATTATTTTCCAACAAGTTCGATTTTTACTCATGTACCGAACATCGAAAAAAACGTCTGATATGAACTCACTTTATTAACCAATTATTATAAAATTATAATATGTGACATGAACTGAATAATAATATTTAAAGTAGGTCCTTAAGAAATTATAAATTTACCAAGTTTTATTATTCAGGAGATTAAAGAACGATCGAGTCATGTCGGACACAAGGTAAGGGATCCTACCCCTCTCTTTCTTTTTAAGTACACTCTTTTATGTAATTCCTTTTAAGCTCATCTTTCTTATGATTGGGATGTTATTTTATATTAATCCTACTGTAATTTTTATGTTCATATGTTGATAGACCCTATTTTCTCTCATCAATCCATTTTGGATGTTTTGAGTGGCGCCGTTAGGCTGCCGAATTTTCGTAAGAGATTTAACCTCTCTCTTTCTTTTTAAGTAGTCTCCTTTATGTCACATATTTTAAGATCCTCTTTGTTATGATGGGGGATGTTATTTTATATTCCTCTTGCTGTAAATTTTATTTTAATATGATGAGAGACCCTATTTTATCTCATCAATCCATTTTTCGAGGTTTTAAGTGGCGTTGTTAGGCTGCCGAGTTTTCGTAAGGGATTTTTCATCTCACTTTTAGTCCCGTGAGATTTATGCTACATTTGCCACCATTTCCCTTGAGTGGTGTATGTTCTTCCCATTATTATACACTTTGTGTAATATAATTTCATTTATGGCTATTTACATAATCATTGTAAGACCCTTCTTCAATGGGGTGTACGTTTCGAAAGTTACCCAAGTCGGTAAGGGAACCTTTCACCCTCCTCTTTTTAAAAGACTTATTTTGTTATGTCTTTTAATTCACATACTATTATGTTGGGATATGTTATTCTATATCCTTATTGATGTAAATTTTATGTCCAAGTGATGAGATACCCTTTTTATCTCTCATCAACTCTCTTTCTGAATTTAGAAGTGACGTCGTTAGGCTGTCGAATTTTTGCAAGGGAACTACTTAACCCTATTTTGATTCTTTGGGATAAACTTGTACTCCATGAATATGTTGTTCTATGAATATGTGAGAATGTCCTCTAATTGTTTTATACTTAATATCCACTTATATTTGGTGTATTTGTTTGTCACACATAATTATGTAATTGATTTATCCTTAATCCAAGGATACCGTCTTTGTAAGGGACATCATCTCAATCTCCTTTCATTAAGGAATATTTTGTTTTATACACAAATTTCTTTTATACGGTGTATAAACCCCTTTAAATTTTTGTTTATTCAAAATGAATCTTTTTATATGAAGCGTGTCACTAAACGAAAAAAGGAATGTTTTTCTTGTCGTACGTATGCGGTGACAACAACTTCTCCGCCGCCGTGACCATTATTTGAGTTTCGGCTTCCTCTACAAGCCATAACTTTTTTTAAAATGAAAAATAAATACCATGTTTTACTTTTATTTTACTTTGGTATTGAAAATGGTTTTCATAATTTTTTTATATCGATGTGTTGTATTGATATCTTGTGATTGAAAAGTGGAAATGTTAGGTTTCCTTTATGCATGTTTTATGTGATACGGTTATGTTTTGGTTCTTGGGCATTATTATGAAGACGGGTGGTTCCATGATAAACTAAGGGCGGGTGAGCCAAATATAGCTCTCTAATGCATTAGGTAACGTGAATGGGTTAAACATTGAGGTTTCTCTGAAGAGATTTAGGGAATATACAGTGATGGGTATTCCAAACGTAACCAAGAGGGTTACTCTCTACGTAAGAATGTTATGAATGCCTCAAGTTACCTTTATGCCTTATTATTTGTATGATTTATTCATGATTTGATGAGGTATGTTAAAATGCTTATGTTTTATGAGAAAAGTATGATTTCATACATGGACTAATGTTTTCTTTTCAAACTTTTATATCCCATAATGAGATTTTTATGCTCATCCCAAGTTTTTGAAATGTTTTTCATAGGTCAAGGGAAAGGTGCATGATATGATGATAGTGCCAAGGAAGTGTCAATAATGAATCCATGTTTTATTTTAAATATGTTTCTGTTGATGGGAAAAAACGAATACTATATTTTATGTAACCACTTTGTTTAAATGTGGAATGTAATTCATGATTTATGATCTAATTATCTAAAACTCTAAACCTGAAAAGATCCTCAATGTGAATTATTCATTTAATTCAATATTAAAGTAAGGTTTATGGACATGGCCTTATAGTTGGTATCAGAGGTTGGTTTAGATAACATTAGATGTTAGGGTATTCTCTAGGCATAAGTGACATTACCATAATGGTTAGGATTTCAGAAAGAGTCCTAGTTTTAGATAAAGTGAATGAGTATGTATATCTTAGTGTTTATCTTCCTCATTAGTACATGATGGTTTTGTTGATATACTCACACTGACATTTCTGTTTTTAGTGAATGGATGGATCTATCAGGCACCAAAGTGACAATAGGTTTGAAGGAAACTGTGGTGGTTCTCTGATTAAGAGACTGGATAAAATGGGAGATTCAATGATGAAACTCATCATTGTTCTAAACCAACTATTAGGGAGTCATGATCAACCCCTAGTACCATGGTATGTTCTGTAATGCCTCATGTATGAGATGACCAATCGATGTGGAAGTTCAGTTAATAAATATAAAGGTAACCATTAGCGTTTATATGATCCTTACTTTTGAGGTAATTATGGGTTATTATATATTATGATGGAATATGAAAGACATGAGATAAACTTGATGTTAAAATATGTTATGATTAATTATGAATATTTTATCAAGTTTTGGGGAATGTTTTAAGAATTATATAGTTTTGGAAAAAGGACAACACACAGACCGTGTGACAACCCGTCGCGTCGGACAAAGCTGTGGGAATTGAACGCACAACCAAAGTGCGACCGGTATTTATCTCCTACCTCTAGACTACATGAAGTCCCTGGTTAGTTTGACTAATTATTTTTATTTAGATTATTTTAGGAATCAAGAGTACGTTTATTTTGGGTTATCTATGGAAATGATTAACCTATAATAGAGGATATGTGATTAGGTTAATTACTTCTCAATATGAGAATTTAAGAGCAACTGATGTTATTTGGAGATAAAAGTTAATTTGTACCTTGGAAGATTATGTGATTAAATCCTTCAAATATTTGGGTTTCAATCTTAGTTTGGTTTAATTCGAAGAATTTTATGGACAATTGTTTATCGAATGGTCTTCGTTGAACTTTGGGTTTTTTTTGGACAAATTTTGGAGATTAAGAATAAATTTTCTTTTTATAAAGGATTATACTTTTGTGGATTATCTAATCTCATACTAACAATTTTTGGTTTTAGATTTTGTCTAAAGACATGGGAAATATATAGTTATCTTTTGTGGATTAGGTGATTCTCAAGAAGTTGATTATATTACTCTTAATGGGAACACGCCTTCCTAAATACTTGTCTTTTGGAGAAAATTTGAGTTTGATTAAGGAATCCCATAAAAGGTGAAAGTCTACGTGACAAGTAAGTATGTTTCATTATGATTTAGTTAAGCTCAAAAATAAATTCCTCAATGAAGAGTAACTTAAAACAAAAATGTTGTTTGTTAACTTTTCCTAATGGGGAATCGAATACCGTTTAACCCATCACAAGTTTGTGATTTTTTATGGTTAACTTTCTCCTAGACATGCTTACTATCACTCTCCCTTAGAACAAGACCCTTTGTTTTTTCCTCCATATTGATATTTTCCTACACGGAATCCTAGTATGGGTTAACTCGAGTGACCTTTGTACTTCTCTTTCATTATTTTAAAGTGCTTGTTTTACTGACTCTTGTTCCGATGTGGGATTTTCAATGAAGTTTCCAAGCCCAATTTTAAAATTACGAAGAGGCAATTCCCAAAAGGGGGGAAGGATGTAACACCCCAGTTAAATAAAGAATATGACATTTTCACATTTATCCATATTTGTGAATAAAATATTAATATTACTTTAAAAGGGGATGCTATGCTCGATGGCATACCCAATATGCAACAATGAGTTTCTTGGGAATCTTACGTTGCACTCTAATAATAAAATAATATTATTTTAAATCGTAGTTAACGTTTAGCCGTTGTAATGGCAGGAATGAATAGAACTGACTAAAAAATGATTATATATGTTTTTCAAATAATTTTACTTATTATAATAAATGTTAGAGGATTAAAAATGCGAATAAATCCAATTTTAGGCGTAAACATTCTAATATTCTTTAAAAGGTCAATTAACCACCTTTTAATGAAGAACCTATTTTAAATCAACTTTTTGACAATTTTATGTGTTATATTTGTCAAATTAAAATTCATCTTTAGAATTGGGACATCAAAATTTACTTTGTGTGAATTGTTTTTATTTTTCCGATAAAGTTCAATTTTTTAAAGAATAGTGAAAAATGTTGTATTTTAATTTAAAACCTCTTTTTAATCTAATTTATTTATATGATTATATTATCTTTTGAATTTTTTTTAAAGTGAAATTAGAATATATTTTTACCATTTAATCAAATAGTGGTCGTTGGAATTAATTTCATCTTGAAATTGGACTTAAACTACTGTCAATCTTTTGATACTTATTGTTTAATAAAAACACGCTATTTGCTCTGACAGCGGGAATTAATTATTAAATTAATTAATTTAACTTGTATGTTTTGAATTTTGAAAAATAGACATCATTTTTTAATTCAGAATATCAAATATAGCTTAGGGTGAATTTTTGGTATTTTTCTGGAAAACTTGAATTTTTGATGAATAGTGAAACCACTAAGTAGAACTTAAAAAACTGATATTTCGTTTATATGAAATTTTACCACCTCTATGTTTTGAATTTGAAAAATCTGACATACATGGTTGTCATTAAGAATTAAATTGTGGTTCAATAGGATTAAAATAATTTTTTTGGTGAATAGTAACTTTTAAGTTTTAATCGCGATAAGAGGTAATTAGTGTAGTTTAAGGTAAAAATAATATTTTAATAATATGAAATGACATAGACACATGTCAAACCCTCATTGGATGAGTCATGGCCGACCAAGACAATCAATGGGTCAACTTGGGGACCCCATGGGGCCACATTGGTTAGAAAATGATATTAATACCTTTTTATTTAAACTTAAAATTAAAATGTCACAAACATGTGTTGTTTTACTAAAACAATTTTTATATGGGGTTATACAAGTCATATTTTGACTATAAATATTCATTAAGAATCTAAAAAGATTTCCTACATCATGATATTTTATTTATAATTTTTAGATGTTAAATAAATTAATTTATTTATGAAACCGTGATGATGCAGTGATTACCTCATAAATGAACGATTTAAAAAAAATGAGAAGATAGGGTGCAATATAAGTCTTAAACTTGTCACAAACCTATTGGATGGGTGGATTTCGAAACCTTATCACCATATCCTCGAAATATAACCTTTTGGGACCTTTTAAATCTGAAAATCATTTTATAATAAAGTAATATTTTATAACTTTCCAAGAGTGCCCCTCCCCTCCTCTTATAAAAGGCCCCCACCTCTACCACCTTACAAACACCTCTCAAGCCTTTGGCTCGGCTAAAACCTGCCCATTTCATCTCTCCAAATCACTCTATTCATCATTTAAGCCTCAATTTGGGCAGAATTCTCCCCAAGGAAGCCTTTGAGCTCAAATCAAAGAGAGTTACCCGATTTAAAGGTAATGTCTTCCATTGTGTTCTTTTGTTTTATTTTTCTTCTCCAAACCCCTAAACTCTTTTTATTACATTTTTTTGTAACAACAGAAGTATCATAAATATAATACGATGTTTTTATAAGAAGTATTCGAGCTAAAATTTCACACACCTCCGTCTAATGGAAAAAGAATATACTGTTTCTATGGATGGATAATTACTGCCTCACGAAACGATGATTGTTCAATATTATTTTAGCACCATTTAAGGTGGCCATTAGGATGTCACTATATTTATATATGATATATAATATGTTTATGTTTCCCTTAAGCTTCTGTATTTTTCATTTATGGCAAACCTTTATGGTTTCCATTATGGGTAAACGTGATATCTTCATTTTAGGAAGTGCGGACTACCGCCCCCTCAAAGTGATTTGATTCGTTAATGCCATATGTGGGACCTATAAAGGATGGAATTAATGGTATTAAATATGATATCCTATAGGAATTATAATATACCTTTATATCATTATTATTTAATTCCATTTAATACAAAAAAATGAAAGTAGCGTTCATGCGTACGTACGACGTACCGTCTCCATGAACGGAACATTTCATTTCTTATCTCCAAATTTTATGTACTATTATAAGTACATATATATAATGGGTATATATGTAATATATTAAATCTAAATGATGTATATAATCTTGGAAATATAATATATATATCTCTCATTTTGTTTTAATTCCATTAATATGACAAAAAATGAAAGTAGCGTTCATGCGTACGTACGGCCTACCGTCTCCATGAACAGTGCTTTTAATTTTTTATCTCCAAATGATATGGAATCATATAAAATGAATATATACTGCATATATATGATATTTAAAACATCAATACTGTTCTGTATATGATGTACCTATAACTACATGGAAAATTCTTTTCCAACAAGTTCGATTTTTACTCATGGACCGAACATCGACAAAAACGTCTGATATGAAATCAATTTATTAACCAATTATTATAACATTATAATATGTGATATGAACTGAATAATAATCTTTAAATTAGGTACTTAATAAATTATAAATTGACCAAGTTTTATTATTCAGGAGATTAAAGGACGATCGAGTCATGTCGGACATGAGGTAAGGGATCCTACCCCTCTCTTTCTTTTTAAGTACACTCTTTTATGTCATTCCTTTTTAGCTCATATTTCTTATGATTGGGATGTTCTTTTATATTACTCCAACTTTACTTTTTATGTTCGTATGATGAGAGACCCTATTTTCTCTCATCAATCCATTTTGGATGTTTTGAGTGGCGTTGTTAGGCTGCCGAATTTTCATATGAGATCTGACCAATCACTTTGTTTTTAAGTAGTCTGCTATATGTCACTTCTTTTAAACTCCTCTTTGTTATGATGGGGATGTTATTTTATATTCCTATTGCTATAAATTTTATTTTAATATGATGAGAGACCCTATTTGATCTCATCAATCCATTTTTGGAAGTTTTAAGTGGCGCCGTTAGGCTGCTGAGTTTTCGTAAGGGATTTTTCATCTCCCTTTTAGTCCCGTGAGATTTATGCTACATTTGCCACCATTTCTTTTGAGTGGTGTATGTTCTTCCCATTATTATACTCTTTGTGTAATATAATTTAATTTATGGGTATTTACATAATCATTGTAAGACGCTTCTTCAATGGGGTGTACGTTTCAAAAGTTACCCAAGTCGGTAAGGGACCCTTTCACCCATCTCTTTTTAAAATACATATTTTGTTATGTCTTTTAATTCACATAATATTATGTTGAGATATGTTCTTGTATATCCTTATTGATTTAAATTTTATGTCCAAGTGATGAGATACCCTTTTTATCTCTCATCAACTCTTTTTCAGAATTTTGAAGTGACGCTGTTAGGCTGTTGAATTTTTGCAAGGGAACTTCTTAACCCAATTTTGATTCTTTGGGATAAACTTGTACTCCTTGAATATGTCGTTCTATGAATATGTGTGAATTTCCTCTTATTTTTTTACACTTAATATCCACTTATATTTGGTGTATTCGTTTTTCACGCATAATTATGTAATTGATTTAACCTTAATCCAAGGATACCATCTTTGTAAGGGACATCGTCTCAATCTCCTTTAATTGAGGCATATTTTGTTTTATACACAAATTTCTTTTATACGGTGTATAAAACCCTTTGAATTTTTGTTAATTAAAAAGGAATCTTTTTATACAAAGTGTGTTACTAAATGAAAAAAAGGAATGTTTTTCTTGTCATATGTATGCGGTGACAACGACTTCTCCGCTGCCGTGACCATTATTTGAGTTTCATCTTCCTCTACAAGCCATACCTTTTTCTAAAATGAAAAATAAATACCATGTTTTACTTTTATTTTATTTTGGTATTGAAAATGGTTTTCATAATGTTTTTTATCAATGTGTTGTATTGATATCTTATGATTGAAAAGTGGAAATGTTATGTTTCCTTTATGCATGTTTTATGCGATACGATTATGTTATGGTTCTTGGAAATTATTATAAAGACGGGTGGTTCCGTGATAAACTAAGGGCGGGTGAGCCCGATATAGCTCTCCAAAGCATTGGGTAATGCGTAGGGGTTAAACCTTGAGGTTTATTCGAAGAGATTTTGGGAATATACTATGAAGGGTATTTCAAACGTAACCAAGAGGGTTAATCCCTACGTAAGAATGTTATGAATGCCTCAAGTTACCATTATGCCTTATTATTTGTATGATTTTTTCATGATTTGATGAGTTATGTTAAAATTCTTATGTTTTATGAGAAAAGTATGATTTCATACATGGACTAATGTTTTCTCTTCAAACTTTTATGTCCGTTACTGAGCTTTTTATGCTCATCCAATGTTTTTGAAATGTTTTTCACAGGTCAAGGGAAAGGTGCATGATATGATGATAGTGTCAAGGAAGTGTCAAGAAAGAATCCATATTTTATTTGAAATATGTTTTCGGTGATGGTAAAAAAACTAATACTATCTTTTATGTAACCACTTTGTTTAAATGTGGAATGTAATTCATGATTTATGATATAATTCTCTAAAACCCTAAACCTATAAAGATCCTCAATGTGAATTATTCATATAATTCAATATTAAAGTAAGGTTTATGGCCAGGGACTTATAGTTGGTATCATAGGTTGGTTTAGATAACTTTAGAGGTTAGGGTATTCTGTAGGCATACGTGACATTACCATAATGGTTAGGATTTCAGAAAGAGTCCTAGTTTTAGATAAAGTGAATGAGTAAGTTTATCTTAGTGTTTATCTTCCTCATTAGTACATGATGGTTTTGTTGATATACTCAAACTGACATTTTTGTTTTTAGTGAATGGATGGATCTAGCAGGCACCAAAGTGACAATAGGTTTGAAGGAAACTGTGGTGGTTCTATGATTAAGAGACTGGATAAAATGGGGGATTCAATGAGGAAACTTGTGGTTGTTCTAAACCAACTATCAAGGAGTCATGATCAACCCCTATTACCTTGGTATGTTCTGTAATGCCTCATGTACAAGATGACCAATCGATGTGGAAGTTCAGGTAATAATTATAAAGGTAACCATTAGGGTTTATATGATCCTTACTTTTGATGTAATTATGGGTTATTATATATTATGATGTAAAATGAAAGACATGAGATAAACTTGATGTTAAAATATGTTATGATTATTTTTGAAGATTTTATCTTGTTTTGGGGAATGTTTTAAGAATTATATAGTTTTGGAAAAAGGACAACACGCAGACCGTGTGACAAACCGTCGCGTCGTACAAAGATGCGGGAATCGAACCCACAACCAAAGTGCGACTGGTATTTATCGCCTACCACTAGACTACATGAAGTCCCTGGATATTTTGACTAATTATTTTTATTTAGATGATTTGAGGAATCAAGAGTAAGTTTATTTTGGGTTATCTATGGAAATTATTAACCTCTCATCGAGGATATGTTATTTGGTTAATTACATCTCAATAAGAGAATTTAAGAGAAACTGATGTTATTTGGAGATAAAAGTTAATTTGTACCTTGGAAGACTATGTGATTAAATCCTTAAAATATTTGGGTTTCAATCTTAGTTTGGTTTACTTTGATGAATTTTATAGACAATTGTTTATCGAATGGTCTTCATTGAACTTTGGCTTTTTTTTGACAAATTTTGGAGATTAAGAATAGATTTTCTTTTTATAAAGGATTATAATTTTGTGGATTATCTGATCTCATACTAACAATTTTTGCTTTTGGCTTTTTTCTAAAGACATGGGAAATATATAGTTATCTTTTGTGGATTAGGTGATTCTTAGGAAGTTGATTATAGTACTCTCAATGCGAACAAGTCTTCCTAAATACTCGTCTTTTGGAGAAAATAAGAGTTCGATTAAGGAATCTAGTAAAATTTGAACGTCTACGTGACAAGTAAGTATGTTTCATTATGATTTAGTTAAGCTCAAAAATAAATTCCTCAATGAAGAGTAACTTAAAAAAAATGTTGTCTGTTAACTTTTCATACTGGAGAATCGAATACCGTTTAACCCATCACATGTTTGTGATTTTTTATGGTTAACAATATCCTAGACATGTTTACTATCACTCTCCCTCAGAACACGACCCTTTGTTTTTTCCTCCATATCTATGTTTTCCTACATGGAATCCTAGTATGGGTTATCTCGAGTGACCTTTGTACTTCTATTTCTTTATTTTAAAGTGATTGTTTTACTGACACTTGTTCTGATGTGGGATTTTCAATGAAGTTTCCAAGCCCAATTTTAAAATTTTTAGGACGCAATTCCCAAAAGGGGGGAAGGATGTAACACCCCAGGTAAATAAAGAATATGAAATTTTCACATTTATTCATATTTTTTAATAAAATATTAATATTACTTTAAAATGGGACGCTATGCTCGATGGCGTACCCAATACGCAACTACGAGTTTCTTGGGAGTCTTACGTTGCACTCTAATAATAAAATAATATTATTTTAAATTGTCGTTAACGCCTAGCCATTGTAATGGCAGGAATGAACAGAACTAACTACAAAATGATTATATATGTTTTTCAAATAATTTTACTTTTTACAATAAATGTTAGTGGATTAAAAATTCGAATGAATCCAATTTTAAGCATAAACATTCTAATATTCTTTAAAAGGTCGATTAACCACCTTTTGATGATGAACCTCTTTTAAATCCACATTTTTAAAATTTTATGTGTTATATTTGATAAAATAAAATTCATCTTTAGAATTGGGATATCAAAATTTACTTTGTGTAAATTTTTGGTATTTTTCCGATAAAGTTCATTTTTTTAATGAATAGCGAAAAATGTTGTATTTTAATTTAAAAAATCTTTTTAATCTAATTTATTTATATGATTATATTAACTTCTGAATTAATTTTAAATTGAAATTAGAATATATTTTTACCATTTAATCCAATTTTGGTCGTTGGAATTAATTTCATCTTGAAATTGGACTTAAACTAGTGTCAATCTTTTGATACTTATTATTTCATAAAAACACGCTATTTACTCTGACAATGGGAATTAATTATTAAATTAATTAATGTAACTTATATGTTTTTAATTTTGAAAAATAGACATCATTTTTGAATTTGGAATATCAAATATAGCTTAGGGTGAATTTTTGGTATTTTTCTGGAAAACTTGAATTTTTGATGAATAGTGAAACCACTAAGTGGAACTTAAAAAACTGATTTTTCGTTTAAATGAAATTTTACCACCTCTATGTTTTGAATTTGAAAAATCCGACATACATGGTTGTCATTAAGAATTAAAATGTGGTTCAATGGGATTAAAATAAACTTTTTTGGTGAATAGTATCTTTTAAGTTTTAATCGCGATTAGAGGTAATTAGTGTAGTTTAAGGTAAAAATAATGTTTTAATAACATGAAATGACCTAGAAACATGTCATACCCTCGTTGGATGATTCATGGACGACCATGAAAATTTATGGGTCAACTTGGGGACCCCATGGAGCCACTTTGGTTGGAAAATGACATTAATACCTTTTAATTTAAAGTTAAAATTAAAATGTCACAAACATGTGTTGTTTTACTAAAACAATTTTTAGATGGGGTTATACAAGTCATATTTTTTTACTATAAATATTAATTATGAAGCTAATGAGATTTCCTACATCATGATATTTGTTTTATAATTTTTAGATATTAAATAAAATAATTTATATATGACACCGTGATGATGCAGTGATTACCTCATAAATGAACGATTTAAATAAAATGAGAAGATCGGGTGAAATATAAGTCTTAAAATTGTCAAAAACCTATTAGATGGGTGGATTTAGAAACATTATCACCTTATACTCTAAATATATCCTTTTGGGTCCTTTTAAATCCGAAAATCATTTTATAATAAAGTAATATTTTAGAACTTTCCAAGAGTGCCCCTCCCCTCCTCTTATAAAAGGCCCCCACCTCTACCACCTTACAAAGACCTCTCAAGACTTTGGCTCGGCCAAACCCTACCCATTTAATCTCTCCACATCCCTCTATTCACCATTTAAGCCTCACTTTGGGCAGAATTCTTTCCAAGGAAGCCTTTGATCTCAAATCAAAGAGAGTTACCCGATTTAAAGGTAATGTCTTCCCTTGTGTTCTTTTGTTTTATTTTTCTTCTCCAAACCCCTAAACTATTTTTATTACTTTTTTGTAACAAAATAAGTATCTTAAATATACTAGGATGTTGTTATAAGAAGGATTCAAGCTAAACTTCCACACACCTCCGTCTAATGGTTAAAGAACATACTGTTTCCTTGGATGGAGAATTACTGCCTCACGAAACGATGATTGTTCAATATTATTTTAACACCTTCAAAGGTGGCCATTAGGATGTCACTATATCTATATATGATATATGATATGTTTAATTTTTCCTTAAGCTTCTGTATTTTTAATTTATGGCAAACCTTTATGGTTTCCATTATGGGTAAACGCGATATCTTCATTTTAGGAAGTGCGGACTACCGCCCCCTCAAAGTGATTTGATTCGTTAATGCCATATGTGGGACCTAAAAAGGATGGAATTAATGGTATTACATATGATATCCTACAGTAATTATAATACACCTTTATATCATTATTATTTAATTCCATTTAATACAAAAAAATAAAAGTAGCGTTCATGCGTACGTACAGCTTACCGTCTCCACGAACGATACATTTCATTTCTTATCTCCAAATGTTATGTACTATTATAAGTACATATATATAATGGATATATATGTAATATATTACATCTAAATTAGGGATATAATCCTGGAATTATAATATATATATCTCTCATTTTGTTTTAAATCCATTAATATGACAAAAAATGAAAGTAGCATTCATGCGTACGTATGACCTATCGTCTCCATGAACGGTGCTTTTAATTTTTTATCTCAGAATGCTATGGAATAGTATAAAATTAATATATAATGGATATATATGACATTTAAAACATCAATACTATTCTGGATATTAGGTACCTATAACTACATGAAAAATTCTTTTCCAACAAGTTTGATTTTTACTCATGTACCGAACATTGACAAAAACATCTGATATGAAATCACATTATTAACCAATTATTATAACATTATAATATGTGATATGAAATGAATAATAATATTTAATGTAGGTCCTTAATAAATTATAAATTTACCAAGTTTTATTATTCAGAAGATTAAAAAATGATTGAGTCATGTCGGACACGAGGTAAGGGATCCTACCCCTCTCTTTCTTTTTTAAGTACACTCTTTTTTGCCATTCCTTTTAAGCTCATATTTCTTATGATTGGGATGTTATTTTATATTACTCCTACTGTAATTTTTATGCTCATATGATGAGATACCCTATTTCCTCTCATCAATTCATTTTGGAAGTTTTGAGTGGCGCCGTTAGGATGCCGAATTTTCGTAAGAGATCTAACCTCTCTCTTTCTTTTTAAGTAGTCTCCTTTATGTCACTTCTTTTAAGCACCTCTTTGTTATGATGGGGGATGTTATTTTATATTCCTCTTGCTATAAATTTTATTTTAATATGATGAGGGACCCTATTTGATCTCATCAATCCATTTTTGGAAGTTTTAAGTGGCGCCATTACGCTGCCGAGTTTTCGTAAGGGAATTTTCATCTCACTTTTAGTCCCGTGAGATTTATGCTAATTTTTCCACCATTTCCTTTGAGTGTTGCATTTACTTCCCATTATTATACTCTTTGTGTAATATAATTTCATTTATGAGTATTTACATATTCATTGTAAGACCCTTCTTCAATGGGGTGTATGTTTCGAAAGTTACCCAAGTCGGTAAGGGAACCTTTCACCCTCCTCTTTTTAAAAGACTTATTTTTTTACGTCTTTTAATTCACATACTATTATGTTGGGATATGTTCTTCTATATCCTTATTGATTTAAATTTTATGTCCAAGTGATGATATAACCTTTTTATCTCTCATCAACTCTTTTTCTGAATTTTGAAGTGACGCCGTTTGGCTGTCAAATTTCTGCAAGGGAACTTCTTAACACAATTTTGATTCTTTGGGATAAACTTGTACTCCTTGAATATGTCATTCTATCAATATGTGTGAATTTACTTTGATTGTTTTACACTTAATATCCACTTATATTTGGTGTATTCGTTTGTCACACATAACTATGTAATTGATTTATCCTTAATCTAAGGATACCGTCTTTGTAAGGGACATCGTCTCAATCTCCTTTCATTGAGGTATATTTTGTTTTATACACAAATTTATTTTAGACGGTGTATAAATCCCTTTGACATTTTGTTTATTCTAATGGAATATTTTTTATACGAAGCATTTTACTAAACGATAAAAAGGAATGTTTTTCTTGTCGTAAGTATGCGGCGACAACGGCTTCTCCGCCGCCGTGACCACTATTTGAGTTTAGGCTTCCTCTACAAGCCATACATTTTTTTTTAAAATGAAAAATAAATACAATTTTTACTTTTATTTTATTTTGGTATTGAAAATGGTTTTCATAATGTTTTTATATCAATGTGTTGTACTGATATCTTGTGATTGAAAAGTGGATATGTTATGTTTATTTTATGCATGTTTTATGTGATATGATTATGTTATGGTTCTTGGGAATTATTATGAATATGGGTGGTTCCGCGATAAACTAAGGGCGGGTGAGGCCGATATAGCTATCCAATGCATTGGGTAACGCGAAGGGGTTAAACATTGAGGTTTCTCCGAAGAGATTTTGGGAATATAATGTGATGGGTATTCCAAACGTAACCAAGAGGGTAACTCCCTACGTAAGAATGTTATGAATGCCTCAAGTTACCTTTATGCCTTATTATTTGTATGATTTATTCATGATTTGATGAGGTATGTTAAAATGCTTATGTTTTATGGGTAAAGTATGATTTCATACATGGACTATTGTTTTATTTTCATACTTTTATATCCCTTACTGAGCTTTTTATGCTCATCCCATGTTTTTGAAATGTTTTTAACATGTCAAGGGAAAGGTCCATGATATGATGATAGTGTTAAGAATGTGTCAAGAAAGAATCCATATTTTATTTTAAATATGTTTTTGTTGATGGGAAAAAACTAATACTATCTTTTATGTAACCACTTTTTTTAAATGTGGAATGTAATTCATGATTTATGATCTAATTCCCTAAAACTCTAAACCAGAAAAGATCCTCAATGTGAATTATTCATTTAATTCAATATTAAGTAAGGTTTAAGGCCGGGGCCTTATAGTTATGCTTAGGATAGATCTCACTTCCATTACCAAACCACATATGGTCCTTCGAGGGATTCATCATGTAACGCCCCGACCCTAATTACCTAGAGTCGGTGCATTATTACATAAACTTGGCATGATCATGAGAAAGATCAAGTCTCGAAAGGCCGATTAGTTTAGTAGCCTTGGAATAACTAGATACATCCATAAATTTTACATTACATCATAAAAAAAACATCTTGTCTTCATATCCCCTCATACTATCCCTGCAGGTCATTCATAAATTACTTCTTCATAATCCAGGGAAAAAAATAAAACATTGAAAGGGGTGAGCTCAGATGCTCAGTAAGGATAACATTATATCAGAAGCTTTCATAAATAAGTATAAACACTTAAGGAAATTTATAACTAAAACAAAAGCCTTTTAAACTTGAACTTCAGCATAAAATGGAAAAGGTAAAATGAAATAATTCCATTTACTTACTCACATGGATATTCTACTAGTCGAATGATCACATGCAATATCAATAATCACTTTCATAATGATGGAATGCATAATGCCAGACTATCATAACCACATAGCCAAGGCCTCGTGCCAAGACTACAAATAAGATTTTGCCAAGGCATTGTTCCAAGACACTAGTTTGTCTCATGAGACCTACCGATGCATCGAGGAGCTATAGCGGGCTCCACCCATCACTTATTAAGTCCAATGCATTCCTCATATGAACATGTTTAAACATAACATAAACATTCGTATTAAAAATAGCATAGGAAATGTCAATACTTTTACCACAAACCATGAATGGTATAAAAACAGCACATCCACAGTCAATCATAACTCATTCGATACAATATGGAAGATTGTATTGTATCACATTAACCTCAATCAAGAATAATGAAGGATGTTGACATAGATGAAAATAATCATCAAAACTATTTGAGAGAAATATCCCCCTTTTCTTGAAAACATTTAAAAGTCACACTATTTGTAAAGAAGCCATTTAAAAGTAGATTTTTGAATCAAAGTGTCCCATACCACTTTGAAACTTTTTAAAAGGAGTTTTAATTTCTAAACATTAATGTCCATATAAATAAATCCTTAAAACCATTTTAAAACATGGACATTAATGAGAAAGGTTTAGATGAATAAGTCTTTAAAACATTTAAAAATGGTATTTTAGTTAGAGATTATAACCAAAATAGACTCTTGAATACAAATAATTAAGGTAATCAAAACTTTTTAATATCATGAGAATAAAGGGATTCATGATATACTATGTCAAAGTACATTATATACACCACATAAAAGTGATTTGGTGTATATCATCAAAGAAGTCTCAATGGAATGTAAATTGAGATGAAATCTCTCATAAAGGTTGTATCCTTAGGTTAAGGATAAATCAACGACATAATTATGTGTGATAAATATAAATACACTAAATATGATTGGATATTCAGTTTAAATCAATCAAAGGACATTCACACATATTCTTGTAAATACAACACCAACGAATTGGATGTTTAACTCAACAAATGGAGAATGAGTTAAAATTACTCTTATCAAATTCATATCAATGACTTGAAAATTATCAATGGAGTGATTATGTGTATCAAACGTATATCCATAGGAAGGGGAGTGGAAATTATGACATAATCAAATGAATAGTGATTCCACACATAATCTCGGAGTAATATAATCAATGAAATATGCGTAAAGCCAAATGAGTGGAAATTGAAATTTCAAATTCCCTTATCGATTAGGCAACTTACGAAACATACACCCATGAAAGAAGTATCATACCCAGATGATGTAAATACCCATAAATTAAAGTATATTACACAATGAATACAATCATGGGAAGTACACATACACCACATGCAATAATTAAGTGGTGAACAATGGAATTCTCACGAAATTAAGAGCGAGTTAAGAAACTCCTTACAACGTTAATCAACTGAGTCGTATGGACAAAAGTTAATAACCACCAAATGATTTACAGAATAACATGAATATAAAGATAATCATGATAATATATATCAAATGGCAGTACACAATAGACCACTTTCAATAATTTAGTAGCGAACAATGGAAATCTCATGGAATTGAAAGTGAGATAAAAAAATCCCTTACTTGTACTTTTTCCTTGGTCGATGGTAGGTTTACCTCCTGTATAATGGTGAAATAATTGTTATTGAATAATACAAGAATCATTTACTTTAATATGATATCATATATGATCTTTTATCATTGATTTGTTAGTAATATCTTAGAATTATCGTTATTTCAGGTGTTAACGGGTTCATTTTACATTATATTCTTTGTTATGTGAGCCATATTCTTTATTAATGGGATGTATATTATTCATATCCAGAGTGATATCAAGTCCTTAGATACTATTTTTAAATCATAAAATTATAATTATACTTGAATAGATATGATGGACAATGAATCTCATCGCGTTCGTGGAGACGATAGTCCGTACATACGCACGAGCGACAATATCATTCTTTTGATATTAAAATAATATATAATTGGATTTTATATCATATATACAGAATCATTATCATGTTATATTTATTATTTACATGAGTTACACATCATTATTATACCCATCCAAATAATAATATATTGAATAACAATTACACCACGACTTGGAGACAGTAAGCCGTACGTACGCACGTATGGTGACATGTTATTAAAAGGATGGATAGAATACTGAATATGGTTGTACCATATTTATAATAACATCACATTATATATATGATAATTGAGTTATTATTTTATAATGGTAATAACAAAGAAAGAGGAAGTGGAAGAAGAAAGGAACTTAAAAAGGGGTAGTGAAAACATTACCTCTTCTTCGGGTTCTTCCTTTTGATTTGATCAAAAAGGCTCCTTAGGTTGGCTTTCTGATCAAACTAAGGACTCTAGGTTGTATTGAGGGAAGTTGGGAGAGTATTTTGTCAGAGTTTGTCCGAACCAAAAGGCTTTGAAGGTGTGAAGAAATGAGAAGGAGGAGTGCCTTTTTATAAGAGGGGTGAGGGGCACCTTTGGAAACGCTAGAAATATTAATTTATAATAAATTCATATTCAGTTTCTAATGGCTACAAAGTTGAATATTCAAATTTTAAGGTGGGGATAGGTCGAAAACCACTCAAACAATAGAATTTAGACAGGTTTGGGTACTTATATTAACCTTATCTTTAAGTATTAACTCTAAGTTAATTAGTTTCACTTTTACAATGTCTCTTTGTATTTCTATATAATATTGTTAATAAACTTACTATATACATCCAAGCGACCCCCAAGTGGTACATTAATGATGAACCTATCATGATATAAGTCTCTTTTCCGAACCTTAGATTTTTAGGAATTTAATATCAATTAATAATATAATATTTGTTTTAAGAACTCTTTTATATCAATTTCGACACTATTTAATAGTTGATTTTTGTGAAACTCATAACGGATTGATTACTTCAAACAAAGTCAATTAAATAAATATTAATATATCATATTATCCTAGAAAATTAGTTTAATGCATTAAAAGTTTCATATTATATTTATTTGGGTATTTATAATATCAATTATTTTAATTTTTCACTATTATAGTAATTTCGGCATCATCATTGTGTCATAAATAAAATAAATTATATAATGTCTAAAAATTATAAATAAAATATCATTATGTAGGAAATCTTTTTATCTTTCTTATTAATATTTATAATCTAAAATAAAACATATATAACCCTATGTAACAATTTTTTTGCTAAAAGATATATGCTTGTGTCATTTTTGTATTCAATTTAACTTAATTAAAATAAAGTGTCATTATCACTTACAAGTGGATCCATGGGGTCCCAAAATCGACCCAAAGATGCCCATGGTAGACCATGTATCATCCAATAGGGTTAAGACACGTTTTAGGGTAATTTAGTATTATTATAATATTATTTTTAACCCTTATTTACCGGATTTACCCTTAACCATGGTAAATAAAATATTTACCGCAGTAATTATTCAAAATGTCTAAAAATAAAATTTACATGTTTACACAATTTGAACATCCTTATTCCAAATATGGAATCTATTTTCCTAAATTCAAAACACAGAAGTGGCTGAAATTAATTTAAAATTAATTCCCGCTGTCAAAACAAAAAGCGTGTTTTTAAGAGATAATAACTATCAAAAGATTGACACTTGTTTATGTTCGGTTTAATTGTAAAATTATGTCCAATGACCAACATTATATTAAATGGTAAAAATATATTCTAAATATACTTTAAGACTACTAAAATTCATAATTTATCACTATTAATTATTTTGATTAAAAAAGTTTTTTTTAATTAAAATTTAGTAATTTCGACTATTCATCAAAATATGAAAGTTATCCGAAAAGTACCAAAATTTCACCTTAGGCTAAATTAGATATTACGAATCCAAAAATGAAGTCCATTTTGAAATATAGAATATATATAATTTTAAAAAGTAGGTATTACTATTCATAACGGCTAGTTTGATCGGTTGTGGTGTGTGTTAAAACTCGAAGTTGCGTACAACACACGCTACTGTTTTATTCAAAGGAAAGCATACCGTGGAAGCTTGGGATGTTTCATTTTAAATTTTTTTGATGTCTCAATTTAGTCAAAAAGTTTAAAATATTGTATTTAAAAAGTTTTCACTATTAAAAGTTGATAAAAGCAATATTGAAAATGAATCTGTTCTTGCATTATGACTAAGAAACTCATAATATGGATTCTAAAATTATAAGGATTATATAAAGTTTAAAATTTAGTTAATACTATTCATGACCTCTTTTAATGGCTTTTTTTAAGTCAAGGTGTGATTGAACTCGGTGTTGCGTGTAGTGCATGTTATTGAATTATTTTGAAGAAATAACACACTATGAAATCTTGGGGTGTTACACATCAGTCTGGAAAATGGTGATTTTTGACCCTCCTAATACACAACCCATTTCATTTTTTTCATTTCATCTGCGAAGGAACATAATAAAAATGAGATACCAAAAAAGGGAATATGGATCATAACCTGGTATTCATGGGAACACAATGTATATCTCAGAATGTGAAAGCATCCCATGATGTCTGAATGCCTCCCCCACACTTGTTCAAAAAATTATCTTCAAGAATTGTAAAAAGTGCAGGTTAGGAAGGGAAATTGGATTTAAATATCTTTTATTATAACAGGTTATTCATGGAAACTATAGGATAAACTATGGATAGATGTAAGGTGGGTATCAGATAAAATGGAAATCAATGGATATCTGAATCATTTTAAAATTACACTTTTTAGTCATCCTTTTTCTAAGATCTCAGTGAAAGTTCTTTTAGGTTTCCTTGTACTAGGTATCTCTCAAGAATTTTGCTCAGAAAAAAATGATATTGAAGGCTAAGAATCCTCTAGAGTAATGTGAATAAAATTAAAAACTAGCAATTACAAAGGTTATAAATCTTATATAGTGATTCAATTAATCAAGATTTCAAATATTTTGAATTATAATTAAACATCTAAGCTCAGTAATCATTCAAAATTTCAAATTAAGGGTAAAAAATGTTTCTTAACATTATTTTTTTTAATTTATCTCTAATTTACAATGGAATAATGGTTTTCAAATTTTCTATATTCTTATCAATTTGAAAAAAGTATCTTAGAATAATGAGGACAAAAAAAATTCAAGTGTATCTCAGTGAAAATATGAGAAAGAATCCCCACACATAAAACGAGATAGTTTCCCCAATATCTATGAAATAATGGGTAGGAGTAGTGTGGAAATGAGTTTTAAAAATTGATTTGACATGGTAGTAATGATTTTTTTTTAAAAGGATGTATTGAGAACTCCCTAAGATGAAGTGGTATTCCATGGGGGTGTCTGAGTTGTCTTAACATTGATGTTTTGATGCACCTAGAAAAAATGTTAGTAGAAAAATCATGTACTATAGAACAAACATTAATCCATAGGTTTAAAAATTTTAATAGCTTATAAATATGCAGGTTTAAAAGAAGGAATACTGATAAAAATTTTATTTATTAAATGAATGTTTGTACAAAGTACTGCAATGAAACACTGAAAATTACAAGGCTCAAACAAAACTCAAAACAACTATGGGTTTCCTCCCATAATTCACTAACTTTTCATCATGAGCCATATGGGTGGTCTAAAAATTCAATGAGTGGGCACACTGGCTAAGTTTCTCCCTTGTGCTAAGAACTACTAGTTTCCATGTCATTGAGTCTGCGTGGTCGGCTATCTAGATTCAAAACATCTAGTGTATCTTGACTGAATATTAAATGTGGTAGAAATAGAATAATTGTTGGGGGATGGGATGCTAGGATAGGGTGGGTGGTGGGGAATCCCTAATCTGTATAGTGGCCATGTGTCTGGCAGCTGGATTAATGAACGGAATGTCAGGAGTGGGCCCAGTGGCTCGTTCATTTCCCTTCCGGTAGTACTCCGTGAGGAAATTATGCCGAGTAGTAGGGTCTATAATTTTGGAGGGTAGAGAGGGTGAGGGTGGAAGGGTGTATGAGGAATGTCCAGTGGTAGTTGGTGTTGGAGGGGTGAATGTGGAAGGCTCAATGAAGGGAAGGTGGAGATGGGCAGTAATCTGTCACTGATTCTCCAGGACACACTAGAGGAGTACCCACTGGTCATAAGGAGTGGGATGAGTTGGTGCAGACTGGGTAGAGGGGGTGGTTGTCTGGGCTGGCGGTGGCCAGGTAGAAGGGTCTGCTATTGCTGCCGGTGGATACACCTGCGGATCAGCATCCTCAAGTGCATTCTCCTGGGGTACAAGATCCTAGACTCCAGGAACCGAAAAATAGAAGTCTCCCTCCTTCACTATCATCCTCATCTTTTATAGGAGCACAAGATAAATCAGCTCAACTAGGACTATTTAGGTGAGGGGCTGTGAGGTTTTCAAAACGTAGAGGAATCTGGGCAATCCAGTGGTGAGTGATTGTCCCATAAGTGCGCCCCACCTCTTTAATGCCAGTACTATGTAGTAGGAGGTGAACTGGGCAGTAATGTGTATGGGAGTTCTACCCATGTAAGAAACGAAGATAAGAACATCAAGATGATAGACACTTCAATGAGTCTCACATTGCATGATCCATCCATGTGAAATGGCCTAGTGCAGTATACGCAAGGCTGGAGTCATCAACTGGGTGGACTTCACCAGCCTAGGGTCATGGTAGGACCGCAGGTCACGAATGACAAGATGGAAAATTCTCAGCGCATCCTCCCAAGAGGGCCTCATCTGAAAAGTAAGATAATGTTTGATATAATGAACTCCTTGGTGTGGATACCGAGTCCTACACCAAACTAGGCCATGGGGAGTTGGTGTAGTATTCCCCATAGCCTAAAAAGTTAGGCATCCACCAATATGTCAAAAGTGGCTAGGAACTCCAAGAAAAACTCCTTGTATGTGTCCTTCCCAACGTCAATAATGCTGTCAAGGTTAATCTTCTCTAATAAGCTAAGGAAGGAAGCTTTGATGCTAAAATTTTCAAGAATTACCATATCAAGTGTCTTTTTGGTCCATATGGGTTTGGCATGGAGTTGAATGAGATTAACCTAGTGCTCTGGGGTTTCAAATCAAAGCACTGGGTGTAAATGAAGGTTAAAACCCATAGATGGGGAGGAGCTCCTGTATTGCGAGGAGGATGGAGCTCATGAGTTCTTAGTAGGAGGCTTCTGCCTCATAGAGCCAGAGGAAGAACTTAATGATGAAGAAGAAGCTTTGGGCTATGGCCTTTCGGTATGGTCCATGGAGAGGATGAGGAGCAGGTCGTATTCTGGAAGAAGGGTACGTGGGTGGTTGAGGAAGACGTGAGGAATGGAGGGAGCAGGGGTGGTGCGCGGGAGGTAGTGGGTTATATGGAGGGTCACATGTTGTGAGAAGATGATAGGAAGATTCGAAAGTTGTGAACCTTTGATAGTTTTTGAAAACTAAACTAAGCCAGATCTTGACGTGTACCTTATGGTCACATCGTGAACTTCGAGAAAAATCAATTTTTAGAGCGATAAGGGGTCATGTCATGACCTATTGGTTCACGACGTGTACATCATTGGTTTTGTCTATTTTCCTCCATTCAGTCCTCACTACTTTATAAAAATGAAAAGAAGTATCTAAAGAAAATTGATCTATTCTAACTTAACTTACTCGTATGCTGGGTTGGCTCGCAGTCAGAACTTCCTTTATAGATGAGAGCTTGACTCAATTAAGTCTCATTGGATGAAATAGTTATCGCATAATGGTTCATGAAACAACTTCAATCCATCACAATATATATTTTTTTGTTTTACTTATCATTATTTTAAAATAATTTTCTTTTAAAAATAGTAATAAATTCTGTACAAAAACTCCAAAAATTATTTTTATTTTTAATATATTTTATACTATAAAAAAACATATGATTCTTATAATATTATTTATTCACATTAAATTAATGTACTTATATTTTCTATTAACATAATCTATTAACATAAAGTAATTAATATTTAATATTATTATTAATAAATATTATTTCTATAGTAATAATAATTTATTTATTAAATATTAAATCAAAATTACCAATAACTAGGTCTTATAATTATTTTAAACTGACGGTAATATTTTTAAATCTATAAATTTTCATATAAAAGAACTTTAAAGTAATTAACTATCAATTTTTTCATTAAAAAACCTCATTAATAAAATATTATAACTTATGAATTTATTTAAATAGAGTAAAACTATCATATTTTCAACTTAAAATATATTACATCTTGATTAAATAATAAATATTTTTAATGCATATAAATAAATAAAAATTATTGTACTTGTATTAAAATAGAATTCATATTTTTCAATATAATTTCTCAAAAAATAATACAAAATAATATTTCTTTAAAAAATTTAATATTTTAGCTTAATTTACATCCAAAACATATTTTGGTTGAATAAAATATTTAGTTTTATAAAAATTATTTATATTAAAACATATCATAGTGTATTTAAATTATACCAAAATTCATTTAGTGACATTTATTAAAATAAGGAATAACACACTTAATATTCCAAGGATGTTACATTCTACCTATGAAAAGAATTTCATCTTCATAATTATTTCATTTTACTTTAGGGAAATTATAAATTTAAATCATTATAATAAAGAAAACTTGGGTTCTTAAAAGTATATACTCTTAATAATCCCTAAAACATAAAGGTATAACTATGGATCCTAAATTAACCTAAAATGAAAACATTATAATCCCAAATTTTTCTAAACCATTTCTCTAAAACCATATTATATATTCTACGACCCAAGCTTCCATATTTGATGATAATAATATCGTATATTTTTATAAAGAATGTAACTGAAAAACATAAAATCCTTTACAAATATGTATATTTTTTGTCTAGGTTTTAGAAGATATGAAAAAATATACTTACATTATGTCAAATTTTAATAAAAAAAATACTATAAAAAATATTTGTCTTTACTTGATCCAACTCTTTTAGAGAAACAAAACACATTTAGAACATCTCCAATGCCAACAAAAATATATTTTAAACATAGTGTGAGAATAAAATGAACTAGTCAATGGTTTTAAAATAAGAAGTAAAATATTGTTATAAATAATTTGTAAAAAATATTTAGAAAAAATTTAATTTATATATCAAATATTTTATTTACAAAATATTCTAAAAAAAATAATCATGGATTTTCATGAAAAAGAGAATGTAAAATACTTTTTAAAAAATATTAAAAGATATAACATTTTGAGAACCCATTTAATTTCAAAATTATTATACTTTGAAATAAAAATGGATTTATCCTTTAATATATTTAGAAAATAAAAACTTCTTATGGATTTAAATGATACTTAGAAAACCATAATAAATTCATGTGGATAGAAGAAGTATCTCTTTTAGGAAAACATCCCCTTGAGGTTGAAGATTACGATGGAAGATCTAGTGTGTAGAGGAAGATTAAGGACAAAAGGGATCAGACAATCGAGATTATATGTGGAAATTTTTAAGGTGGCAAAAGAGTATCCCATGTTCACTATCCCACATTTAATTTTGGATCTACGGAGGATATTTATATATTAAAAACCGCTCTAATTACAATGATTTTCTAATGCATCAGTGGATCAGAAACAATATACAATAACACACAACACCGAGTGTGCTCTATGTGAACTATGAAAACCTTGTGCATGTCCTAGTGGGAACTTTGTTCTCAGTATTCTCTGCTCAGGAATGCTCACCTATGCCTACATATGACTACAAATTCCAGTCCTCCCATGTGGGTCGAACATGCTCCATATAATAGGGTATAGGAGAATCATCCTTGTCTATTGGATGGTTGGAATGGTTTTTTTATATAAACATATTTTAAATATATAAAATGTTAACAAATATATCTAAAAGTGTATTACTTATATCTATCCATATATTAACTTATTTTTTATTCATATTGATTTCAAAATTAGTTTTAGTCTTTATACTTATTTCTTTATATTAATTTTTACTTATATTACTATTAGTATTAATATTTTTGTATTCATAACTTTAATATTTTTTTTATTATCATTATTTTGAAATAATTTACTAACAAAAATAATATCAAATTCATTCACAAAAAAAATTAAATTTATTTTTCTTCTAATATATATTGTATACTAATTTTAATATATTTTCTTAATAATAAACTTTTTTCTCATGAAATTAATATAATCAAATTTTCAATTAACATAAATTATTAACAACGATTCTTAATATTATGTATTATTATAGATAACTATTAGATCAGGATTTGTAATACTATATTTAATAAATACTGAATCAAAATAATCATTAACTAAGGATAATAATTATTTTCAATTTAATATAACATTTTAAAAATAATTAATTTTCATATAAAAGTTATTTTAAGTAATTAATTTTTATTCAGTTAAAATATAGATTTATTAAAAAGTATTACAATTTTCGAAATATTTTCAAAATTATAAAATTAGCATATTTCAACTTTAAATATATTTCGTCATATCTTTTTTATAATGTGTATTTAAATTATATAAATATATAAATTTTTATATACATTCATTATAATAGAATTAATATTTTTTCTATATAATTTCTTGAAAAATAATTGTTTTTTTCATTTTTTTATTGTTTGAATATTATAACTTAATTTATACCCAAAATTTATGTTGATTAAATAAAATCACTATTTTGATAAAAATCATTTATATCAAAACATATCTTTGTTTCTTTTTGTTATAATGAAATTATTTTAATAATATTTGTTAAAAGAAAGAATAATATGATTATTATTCATGTGATTTTGTAGAATCGATATTAATATAGTCACCCTTTATAATATATCTGAGTAAAAAATAATATATTATAAGTTGTGCAATATCCTACTACTTGGGGCCATTTACTGGTTCCCTAACTGATGGAAAATAGTATCACATTAGGTGCACCTGATAGTATAATAGATATTATCAACTATTAGAAAGGGTCTATGAGGATACTATGGGGAGACTATATTTTATAAGAAGAGTAGAAATAGCCACAAAAAATAATATAGATAGCTAAAACAACTAGATAAACAATACAATAGGGAAATCACTGATAAATAAACCAATACATCACATGCTATAAAATGTTTAATTTAGTAAATGTCTCAACAAATACCCCATGGGTGGGTTATACAAAATGTATAACAACAGGATAAAGATAAAAATGAATCTACAACACATCGTGATCTGGTTCTAAGTTTGGTCTAAAACCATCACCCATTCTCCCCTCTAAATGGAATAAAAAACCCCATGTTATAATCCATTTTATTAAACCTTTTATAATGAGAAATAATTTCATCTTCTCGAGTACCCATTTTCCATGGAATCCCGATCAGGGAGTGAGTATAACATTGTTGTCCACCACTAATGGCATCCCTCAAATAACCATTTTGATATGAATTCTTGTAAATTTCCTCAAGGTCACAATTAAAATGAAACTATTTTCAAATATTTAAAACCAAAAGAATTAAAAATGCTGCAATTTACATCTAGGTTAACTTTGGGAATGGTATATAGGAGCTTTGGCCCATTATAAGGTGTTTCTGACCATGTCACAATAACTATTCAAATCCAAACAACTTTTTTCTGGGGGTAATATTTTCATCCCCATTCCATCTAGAATCCTAGGGTACTATACCCATCCATAGAGCCCCAACATCCACTTTCGGTCTATATTTACCCTAGGTTTAACCGTTAGTCTCAATGTCCACTCGAGGCCATGTTAACCATAGGTTTAACCATTAGTCTCAATATCCACCCAGGGGAAATGTTCAACATGGGTTTAATCATTATCCTTAGTGTCTAATCAGGCGTATAGGTTCATGATGAGTTTAACCACAAGTCTTAGAATCCACATAGGGTGTGTGTTCACCCTAGGTTTAGCTGTTAGTCTTAATGTTCACTTGGGGATTTTTACTCCCAATGAATAACCATATTTCCCCACTTGAAACTGAGGTTTGTGTTCACCTTGTGTTTAACCATTAGTCAAAACATCCACTCGAGGTCTATGTTCACATAGGGTTTAACCATTAGTCCCAGCGTCGTCCTGAGGGCCATGTTCACCTCAATCTTAACCATTATTTCTAATAAATTTAATGAAGAGCATTCACGTATCAATAAAAAACAAAAAATAAAAAGCTGAAGGAAGAATAAGTGGTCTTATATTCCCTCTATAAAAACATGTCCAATTCTGAAGTGTTGTTTTTATTACCATTACACATTTTGAAATACAAAACACCATTCTTTATCAAACAAGACTCATGACATCCATTATAATTCAGTTTTTTTACATTTCTAGAACTCATTTACATCAAATTTAATTCCTAATAAATCATTCTTTTGGGTTATTCTAATTTTATAAAATACTCATTCCAAAATATAATTACCATTTCTATAAAAACAATAAGTGAATGAAAATCCAAAGGGATTCATAATTTATAATTTTAAAATCCATTTGTCGATTAATTTTATATGTTCCTACCAAAAATCCAATGTTATCATTTGAGAAAACCTGTTAACCTTTCAGAGATCTGATTTAGAAATAAAATAAATTTATATTAACTAAGGATTCTGAAATTCCATTTCATAACCATCAATTCTAAAACATAACCCCAAGTTCTAACAATTGAAAAAAGGCTTAACCTTTTAACAACTTCAAGTAAAACAATGTCAAATATCATTAATAGATATCTACTAGGAAATATATACTCAATTTTAAAACCTCTGATTAAATCCATGTATGGCACATGGCTAAAGGATGAGACCGTAAAACACATGTAGTAAAACTAAAACATGATTATGGATTAAATTAAGGGACCACCTACCATATCCATAGATGATCCCACATGTCGAGTATTGAGAATTAGTTTGACATGAATCCCGATAACATGAAAAAGTATAGAAACACCTTTGAAATATGGTATATTAGTTTTAAATGAATAAACACCACAAAAAAGTGATATAATTCTAAGATAGAGGTTAGATGGGGTGTAGAATCATCCTAATACATTCAATTGAATAGATGGAACTTGATTTCGATGCATTATGGAAGATATCCACCTAAGAGTCAATGCGAGGGAGAAAAGAACATAACACAGTTTCTAAAGTCCTCTAAGGGGAAAAATAAATTATAAGAAGTGGGGGTGGCTCGAGTGAATTGACGGGGCTACCCCCACTTAAAAAGTCCCCAGGAGGCCATTGGGTAGCTGGTGGCTCACCAACCACCCGACTGGATGATGACCGTCGGTAAATTATGAGGTTCTCTCTTTTTTCATAGGCTAGCCAATAGAACCTGTACTAAATATCCAAAGGACCTATACTGGCTAGCCAGTGGTTCCAAAACATTATATAGCAGCCCCGACATAGTGTCCCAAACCTCTAGTTCACTCTCGTGACTCATACAACCACACATCAAGCAATATTCCTTATGTAATGACCCCCTTTTAAAGCATTCCATCATTCAAACTATAATCCTAAATCCAGGTTTAAAAATAAATCCATACACCAAGTAAAAAATGAAATGTTTCCCCGAATAAATAAAAACTCCCATATGGACAACAGAATTACAAACTCCCCACCATATCACTTTCCTTCCATGATAATTCATGATGGGTTATCCGACCACACCTCTTAACCTATCCTGGTCTTTTATTTTGGTTCAATGACCACACAATACTCCTAAAATTCCAATATAATTCAAAACATAGTTTGAAACAAAATACAAAAGGTTGTATGATCCCAATTCAATGATTGTACTACATTTAAAACACCGAGATCACCCACCACAACATCCATCAACACTAAGACATCCTAATGTCATCATTTGGTTAAACATACGATGATTGTTAATTCCCATTATAAGACATAGGTCACAAGGATCATTTCGATCCATAATGCCTTCCATCATCAGAAGTTTCCTACCAAAGTACATTTTTAGTGGCCCCTTGACCATCTTGACATAATTCCCAATAAACCATATATCAACATACATGAGTGTGATGAAAAATGATTGTACCAACTCTAATTTTCCATCTTTGAAACCAAAATAAATATACCTCAACTATTCAAGAAACACTCGAAAATGGTATCCTTTCCTCTAAATTCCTTAAGAAATCAAATCCAAAAACCCATCATGTCTAAAAAGATATACCTAATACATTTAAAACTCACAACTTCCAAATAGGAACTTTGATATTAGTTAAACATTTCATTGATGAAGTATCTAAATAATTTTATGGTTTCCACTTCCAACGCACCATTTACCACCAAATCTTGGTTCTAAAAAAAATAAAGTAATAAAAAACATCTAACAGACATGCTGAGGTCTAACCATGGAATCCCAGTATAATTCAATGATTGAATCTCCAACCAATGACACTATTCACCATGCTCTCACCTGAGAACCACCAATCCGCCTATCCGAACCAAGCATGAGTCATAACACTTATCCCAAGCCTAAATGACCATTCAGGCTCCACACATCACCATAGAGATATTATCATATGTAATTCTATGAAGAATACATATTACATCAAAAGTACATGAACACCAATATCCAGTTATGTCATGATTATCCAAAGAATGTTTCCATGCACTAACAACAATTCCAGCATTAGGTTACATACCCACTATAGATCCAAGGATCCCCTCATGGGTGTATTTTAGAAGTATTTTTTCTAGATAAAAACCACAAACATTGTAGAAAATATTTTTTTCCACAAGAAATAGGATAGTCGGATGTGGCCAACACATCTATACTCTAGTTCTACTCCATACATCTTACATCATTTGTAACTATGATAAGTAAGGCCACCCTCAGAACTTATGAAAACTTAATTGAAATGAGGTTAACACCTCCAACAAATAATGGTGGCCTACCGACCACAAAGATTTATACAATTCCCTCCTAACGTGTAGTTTGACAAGGTTCCACCACCAAGGAATATGTTCATATCACTTTAGGCATCAAATATTCATAAAAAATAAACACCTCCATTCGGTCAAATATTAGTTTTGATCGGCCATGAACTTTGGATATATCTTTTAATAAAATACAATAACATGAGGACCTCACATGCCTTTTCAAATATCTAATTTATTAGCCCACAACATCCTCTAAAACATTGTATGCTCACCTTATAATGTACCTGACCATCAAAACCCTCTTGTGTTTCATGACACTCTGTCAAGTAGTCATTACCCTAAGGTGCATTATAAAACTCAAAAATTGTGTCAATAGATAATATATAATCCATAAAATATTTTCAATAGATCCATACATGAACCATTCTACTAACCCAATCCCCATGCATCTATTCGAGTGCATTTAACAATGGAATCCAACTCTGATACCATTCGACCTCATCGAAACCTAGGGATGAAAAAGTCCTCTATAAAGGATTCAAAGAACCAAACACATATTCACATGTTTCGAATTCCCATGATACATGTCTATATCACCAAATAAAATTACCATCCACACATCTAGAGGGTATCTTGATTGATTACAAGCATTCTATATTCCCTTGTACAATAAACCTAACACCTTGCATGTGTCCCAATGATGTGAACAACCACCCCACATGATAAGAAACACATCCAAAAACCAAACCACTTACTCATGTAGACATTTTAATTGGTCAGGCCTCTGAATTACCCTACCCTTTTAAACTAACCAAGATACAACGTGCCAATACTATAGATGTTTTAGTATAACCCTATTAAAACTAGGGAATACCAAACATGCACATATCATACATGGAAAAGAATCTACTGATTCCTCACATACCTGAAGGGATTGTAAATAATGTGATTACCCTACTCATGGGTTACTTTTAGGTTCCTCTAGAAAATGACTCACTAATCCTAAGTCATTATCAAGGGTTACTAGGTCCTACCACCTAGCCCATCAACCAAGGTATCACTAAGGCCACAACTCACAGGATGAAAATTATTTCCTTCTCAAGGTCACACAGAATACAAAATTCTATGAAACCACTCTAGGGTCCCCACACATAATCTAGAGTCCAAACAACCCTACCCCTTATTAGGTTGCATATAAAAAAATTCTAACCACCATGACTCACCACAGATGACCCCAAATTCTAAAGGTCACAACTCAAGATAAAAACGAAATAGTAATAGAATTATCTATGAAAAATGATACATATCAAGAATGGTCCACTGATTGATATTTTTCCGTAGCTATCAACCAATTTTACCTAGGACAACACCATACACACCAACAGTCCAACACTCTCATATATTCTTTCACAAAACACTCCATAGAAAGCCTATAAGGTTAATACAAACTCACAATATTTCCAATACCATAATCATCGGGCTCACATATTTTTTCCAAGAGATTTATCACTACCAAAATTGATAAAATCCTCCATTAAACTATATTTTTGATTCATTTCTTCAAAAAATATTCACTTCAGATATTTAGAATTTCAAAAATCATTTTTTAAAAAATCCACCACTTTATTAAACTCAAATTTCAAACAGAAATATTTTATAACACCCAAATACTTAAATTACAAATGAATAAATTGATTCACATTTAATACTTTATCATCTCCAGGGATTTAAATTTAAAATATTTTTAGGATTCATAACATTTGAAATTATCTAAGGATTTGTTAAATTATAATGTTATACAAGATATATGAAGGAAAAACATTATACATTTATTAATAAAACATTATTTTACAAATTACATAATTTAAGAAACCATTTAAATCAACATTTACATCTAGGAATCATCTATGGGATTGGGAATGTAAGATTCCACTATAGCCTTATATGGTAAATAACAATATATGACATTGCTAATGCTTTAAATGACATCCCCTTTTGACAAGTACTTATTAATAAACCAAAGAAGATATAAATTTGAAAGATATGACCATAAGATGATATAAATCATAGGTTTCTTGAAAACAACATATTAATACCTTATACCATGAATGATGTATGTCATTTAAATCCCTATGTTCCCAAATTGATGCATCAAAGCACCAAAACCATCCAATAATATGGGGACCAAAATGTAAATACCAACAACCATAACATCCCAAAGAAAATGCATCACTTGAAGTGAAAATAAAATATAGTGGTAATAAGATAAATCCAATGAACAACAATCCATATCCATAGAAACTTGGGTTCCCCCCTACATAGGTTGATCACTCATAGGAATGAGCTCATTACCAAGCCTCTAAATACTTATAATCTCATGTATGTTATTCCCAAATAGTAATAAAAAAAATAAAACATCCTTTGATACAACTTTGTATCATCCCACCACACTAGAACATTGGAAGGAACCCAGACTAGAAGAACACTACATGAACTTATGAACACCACCCAATCTTCCATAAGCCACCAAATAGTGGAAAGGATCGATGAAGATACTTTGGGGAGACTATAACCAATAATTAGAGTAGAAATATAAGTATAAAATAAAATAAGCAGGAACAAAATATAGATAAACATCACAATAGATAAAGAACCAATAAATAAACAAATATATCACATGATCTAACAAGTAGAATTAAATAAATTTCATAATGGATCCCCCATGGGTAGGTCATATAAAATGGTTTATGATAGAATAAAAATAAAACTGATTCAAAATATCATCCTGAACTGGTTCCATGTTTGGTATGGATGCATCACCCAAATTACTCTCTTAAATTACATGAAAAACTAAATGTGATATTCCATTGCCATAAACACATCCTTAAAAATATGAAATTATCTACTCATGTACCCATGTGCCCTGTAATACCAAGAATGGTGTTAGAATAGTTCTATAGTTCTATAGAGAATGAGAAGGAGATCATGATAAAAGATACAATAAATTTATTTCATATTTTTAAAATCTGATGTATAAAAACAATCCAGTACTGGAGGACAAGTTTACCCTATGAACAATACATACCAACTTTGGAAAACATTGATATGTATAATAGAACATCACAACGGCTATGACAACCCACCCGTCCATCCAGCATCCATGGGTGATATACAGATCTCTGGTTCCCTGAAATCCACCCTTGGGTCGTGTTCACCTATGGTAGAACAAAAAATCTTAGTATCTACTAGGGGACATTGTTCACCGCAAGTATAACCATTTGTGTCCACACTAATCTATGGTATGTGTTCACCCCATGTTTAACCATTAGTCTCAACATCCAATGAGGGTCTATGTTATCCTTGAGTTTAAAAATTAGTCTTAGCGCACACCTTGGGGTCGGTTCACCCTGGGTCTAACCACTAGTCTATGCATCATCCTAGCTTCCATGTGTACCGTGGGTTTAACCATTAGTCTAAGAATCCACCCATGTGTTTTTCTCAACTTAGAATTAACCATCAGTCTAGACATCCAGCGAGGGTCCATGTTCACCCTAGGATTAATGATTTGACTCATCATGTACTTGGGTGTTATATTTACCTCTCATATAACCATTTGTACTAGTGTACACCCATGGGTCATGTTCACCCTAGGTTTAACTATAAATTCCAATAAATTTAAAACAGATCATGAATATATCAATAATAAAAAAACAAAAAAAATTATTAATAAGGGGTTGTATTATATTTTCTTTTGAAACAAATTCTACCCCTCAAGGTGTATTTTGGTAACCATTATATATTATGAAATAAAAAACACCATTCTTTATCAAAATACACTCAAGACCTCTATTACAATTCGAAAAAAAATTCAATTTATAAAACACATTTCAATCCACATTAATTCCCCAAAAACATTCACGTTTTTCATTTCATTTTTATAATATACATGGTTGAAAAAATAATTACTACTTATATAAAAATCCAAATTCGATGAAAATCATAATGATAAATTAATTATTATTTAAAAAACATCAATGTATCCCTTTTATAATTTCCAAACCAAAAATAAAATTCATCATTTTACAAATCCAATTAACCATTAAAAGAAATGATTTAGAAACCAGTTCCATTTTCATTAATAGATGATTATAATATATCATTTCACGGTTAACGATTCACAAACATAACCCCAATTTGTAATAATTAAATAATGTATAAATCTTTTTAAAATAATCAAGTAAATCATAGAAAAATATCTCTAATTAAAATCCATTATGCTATTAAAACCCAATTTGAAAGCATCTAATTAAATATAAGGTCATTTCATGTAATAATGGTTAGATAAAATAATATATTCAGTAAATATAATATATGATGAATAGTTAAACTAAGGGACCATATACCATAAGATTATAGGGGACCACATATTGAGTATCAGCCATTTGTTTTTTATGAATTGAGATAAAATGAAAAAAAATAAAAACATCCAATAAATATGTTATTAGATTAAAACAACATAACAATAACAAACTATTAAATAAAACTAAAATAGATAGAATATAAGGAGTAGTCTCACCTCAAGACATCTAATGAATGTAAAGAAACTTTATTGGGATTCCTCATAGAGGATTTTCACTTATGAGGAGAGGATAGTGAGGGAGTTGTGTATGTGGGGGTACTATTATCCTCCATAGGGTCAAAACAAGAATAAGAAGAAATGAGATATGAATGTGTTATATGATAGGGATTCCCCCACTTAAAAGCACCAAAGAGGCCATTTGATAGTCAATAGCCCCATGTTGATGCTAGGGTTTTGACATTGTCCATTGGCTAGATAGTGGTGCATTAACATTATGTTGTATCATTGAATCTATATTTCAAACCTCTAGTTTATTCCCATGGATCCTTTAAACACCATTGAAGGTCCATTACTTGTGTAATTACACATGTTTAAGGAATTGTATCCTTCAAACTATCATCCCAAAGCTCAATTAAAAAACTTTTCTATCCACCAAATCAATATTTAAAGTGTCCCCTAAAAATTTCAAATTCCCATATTGACAAGGGAATTACAAGTTACTTTAATTAATAAAGGATTCATCTTAAGAAATAAGTAAGGAAACACCACGAATAGGCACATGTATCAGGTCCCAGGATTTCCATTATCATGTTCATGAAAACCTCACTTGATCCATACATATCTCTATAACTCATCCCAAGTCTCATCTATCCTGGATTAGGATTCTTAGTCAATCACCTCAGTCATTATAGTATTCCTAGTACCAAAATTGCAAAAACCCCTTGAATCATGGGTTTCAATAAATTTTATGATGAATGGGAATGTTATCAGTCTTCCTCACGAGTCTTAAAAACTCAAAATCTCCTCTAAATATAACTATTCCATAAAAACCACACTTTGATACCACTTTATCATTCCGTAGTTGGATATTCTAAATGATACCAAAGCAAGGATGCACCATAACCTTAGAAATTATTCCCAATATGATTAAGGCTATATACTATAAGTAAAAGATTAATGAATCCATGGTAAGACTAATTATAAGGTTACAAGTGCATAAAATTAAAAAAATATTAAATAATTTTTGATTAATATTCAATACATAACTTAATTATACATGACATAAAACTATAAAGGTTTAGAATATTTTAATACAAGATATATAATCATATTATTTTATGAATAATATTCCACATATCTTAAAATTTTCTTCAATCATTATAATTTTTTTTAACATACCCTACATAAAAACATTATTTATAACCTAGGGGAAATGGAAAAATAATTAATTTTGATCTTAGATTCGCAGTAAGGTTAATGATATGATATATCAGACAATGACCATAAGTAATAATATGTTTATGAGAACATGACTTTAAATGAAGAAAGTCATAACCAATCAATTAAATATCACTAATCATTATCCATGACATAATTATTTCTCAAAATAGAATTCAAAAGTCCTTAGAGGGAATAATCATCAATAATCAATCATGAGAAATGATATCATATCATAATCATTGGAATGCATCACATGAATATGCTTTGAACATTGTGAATATGTAAAAACATTAGTAGGTTCACTCATTAATTTAAGGAAATGAAATACGGGGTTCATATAAACCTATGTACATGAAACCAGGTCCATGAAGAAACTAATGTACATGAAAAATAGTCCAAACAAAATCTTATGTGCATGAAAAAAATTCATCATATAATGTTGTGAACACGTAATCAGGTTGAGAAATAAAATAGTTATCTCCCGAGTTTTCTATCTTTACCAAATACAATGGAGGTATATAATAGACCCACCCATCATATAACCATAAATAATAAATGTCACACATCATCATAAAAAAATTCATCAATTCATCATAACATAACCTATATAATGGAAACAAGTTTCATTTCATCATAGCATAACCTACGGAAAAGAATCATGTTTCATATAATCTTCCTCGAAAAATTATCATCATAATACATCTAGGGAAATAAAGTTAATGGTAACATAAGATCATATAGTAACTAAAGAATAAAAATCCATAAAGGGTAATTCTATAGATGAAAATATATTTTAAAATAAATTTTTAACAACTCTATTAAAACATTAAGAAGATAAAATGTTTTTTGATAAAATTTTAAATAAAAATTTACAAAATATTGAGAAAATAATTTTCTTTGAAAATAACCAAGTAAACATGTAAAGGATGATTAATATAAAATAATGGTCATTATGAAGGGAAAATACATGTATATATGTTAAAATAAAATTTTCCTTCACACTTTTTATTAAAATTCATAATAAACAAGTACATAAAATATTGTGAAATGGTTAATTTTTATATCATTTAAAATAAATTAAAATATGGTTGAAAATTAATTTATACAATCATTTGATTATATAAAAGAACAATCTTGAAAATATTTTAAGGATCTTGGACATGATAGAAAAAATTCACTCACCAAAGAGGTAAAATGGTTCGTTTTTCTTAAAAAACAATTCCTGATTAGCATAATTACCAAAGATTGGAAAATGATACCAATACTTGAAAATAACAAGAATAAACAAAGGATACTAAAAATATACCGGGTTAAATGGATAAGGATCATATAATTTCCCTCAGTTTAAATTGAACATAAATAATGTAAAAAAGGAATGATATTGTAACATAAAACATTATAGCTTTGGTGATGTAAGAATAAATATATCACGAAATAGAGAAAATTGGATGGATTTTACAATCACTATAATTTCCATAAATTTAATCATAAAACGAATTCATGATTAGTATATACATCTCATAAAGGATATAACTGGGGAATATGGTATATTTCTCACAAAAATAAAAGTGAGGTGAGAAAACCTTACCTCAAGTCTCATATTACATAATGTGGGATAAAACATGTTGTATAATTAATAAATTTTTATTTTAAATCTATTAAACAATTATATAAATTTAATACCATGTGTGACTTACTCAAAATGCATTATCACCTATCTATTGAAAATTATTTATTAAAATCATTATTCAATGTGATAAATGGTTCGTTTCATGCATGTTTTCGTTTAGATGTTTTAGTACATATTAATTGATAATAGTTAAATCATCTCCAAAATTTTAATAATTTAATAAGTATCATATTAAATCATAATATACACTTTTATAACCATTCATATAAATGGGTGTCGAAAAAATTAATCGCATCACTTCACGGAGATGGTAGTCTATACGTACACTAATGAGATGTTTACACTTTTAAATTGATGGAAGAAACAATTGTAAATAATATTAAACCAATATAGAATAATTATCGAATCATAAATATCACATATATATATATTAAATATATCTTTATTACCAATCATGTAAAGTGAAAATGAAAAATGAATCACTTATCTTCGTGGAGGTGGTAGTCCACACATACACGTGAGAGACATTATCATTTTCCAATGAATGATAAGGTAAGAAGTTAGATAATATATTATAATAAAAAATTAATAAATATCTAAAAAATGTCATATATTATCAGTAAATCCATCATAATAACCAACCATTAAATATTCTATTAAAAATGAATGTTATCGCTATGTGGATATGGTAGTCCTCACATACGCACGAGCGATAATTTCATTTCCCATTTGATGGAAAGAAGGAGGAAAATGGTTTTAAAAAAAATAATAATAGCATCTCAGAATACTTATTGTATTGTAGTGATGATGTTATTATGGATACAATAAGATTATTGGAAATATAAAGAAGAAATAATCTTTAAAGGCTTCAGGTAAGATGATCACATCTTTATTGAGGGACCTCATTTGTATTACACATTAATACTTATTAGGATATTATTAGGGGAATAACAGAAGTTATAGAATAATGTTAATAAATATAAGAAGTTATTATGTTTGTTATTTTTTGAGATAGAGTGCTTAAACTCTGTGAATAAAGGATAAGAGGAAGTGACATTTTATAAGTGAAGTAAAGGGCACACTAGGAATTTCTTAAAATATTTTAATATAATATATATCATAATCATGTAAAGTAGAACCAATACAACAAAATTTTATATAAATTATGTGATATGTTTGAAATAAACTCAAACAATCACATATAGATAAGTTTTGGATACATTTTAATACTTATATCTTAGTTAAACCACATTAAACAAATTTTAACATTAACCATGATAACATAAATTATTTATTATGACAACTAAATTATTTGAAAAAAAATAAAATGGAAATTAGATTAATTTTTTAAATTATGACTCATAATTTTGAATCCATTTTATTACATTAATAATCTAAAGGTGCCATAAATTACATTGATTAAAAATTCACAAAACACATAAAACCCAGTTTTTGGGAATATAACCAATTTAAGCATTGAAAATAATTTCATCCTAGAATTAAATAATAAGTTGAATTACCTTATTTTTTTGGTTAAATAATAAAAAATAATATTTTTAGAATATATTATGAATCCATAACTGAATGGAGCCTTCCAACCATACCATTAAATTCAATGACCAAAAATTATTTTTAATTTTGAAAAAATAATATTTATGTTCAAAAAAGTCAAACATAGGTTCCAAAAATAAAAATAATATTTTAAAGTACATTAAATAACGACTTAAATACATAATTTTTTGAAAAATAATCATAAAATAGGATAAAGTAAAATTTTAAAAATATTTTAATGCATTACCCCATAGTTTTAACATTGTTTTACTTGTTTTAATCTTATGGAGGTGACAAATCTTTATCATGTGACTATTTATAATGAAAAAAAGAGGGAAATATTTACCAAATTTGAAACTCATGATAAAAAATGTGAAGTATTTTTTTAAATATTATATTTATATAACTTTTATAAAATATTATTAAAATAAATGTTTAAAACAATTTGTAGAACCATTTTTTTGAAAAATGTGTTGTTAAGCCAAAAAATGACCTTATTCCAAAATAATGTATATTGATGAATCACGAATAATTAATTAAATAATTAATAGTTAATTTAGAATTATATTACATTGGGATTGAATTTAAAACATAATAGGACTCTTAAATTATAATACTTTTTTGAAAAGAAATGAGTGTTTTACAAAAACCATGTTTTCTCTATTGACTTAAAAATAAACCATTTTAGAAAAAATACAAAAAATTCATCAAAATAATATTCAAAAATTATTTTTTAAATAATGATATATGTAGTTTAAATAAATTTTATAAATATTTAAAAATTCAATATATTAGATGCACACAAAACTTTAAAAAAACCATTTTTGAAGCATAAAATGAATTTACTGAAAATTGTGAATTTATATATTATGAATTAATAAATTTCCTTCCATGATATCAAACCATTATAAATATTGTTTATAATTCATTTATTCCAATTTATATAAACAATTTTATGGCTAGTTTATAATTTTCACATTTAAATAATACTATTTTTGTCAAATATCACAATTCATTTAAATCTCAGTATTGCCTGGTAAGCTGGATGTCAGGAACATTATTATTTTAGAATAACCTTTTGGGCTATCACATTACCCCTAATCTTAAATAAATTGTATCCCCTAAATTCTTATCTCTTTAATCAAAGCTAAAATATTTGGAAATACCTTTTTTGAAAACCGGCATTATATAAATGGACAAAAAAAATTCATTTGAAAAGGGAAAGAGAGAAAAACAAAAGATACCTAAAATAAAACATAATTAGGTTTTTAGATAAGGATTAGATTAGTGGGAAGTGAAAATATGGACATAGAGAATAAATATAATTTCTTAAGAATAATATATAGTGATATAGAACATGATCATGATACTGTTATTGGCCATAGAACCATATGTATGTATGGGATATAAATGTCCAAAAATTCATCCAAAATGAAAGTAAATAGATAAATTATTTATTTTAAGATCCTTTTACAATATTTTAGGGATTATTTTACTATAAAGATAGAACAAATGGGATAATACACATACTTGAATTATTCCCATTTTTTAAGCACAATTTCATCCTTTTCTTCTGATTCAATTAATTTATACTTCAATCACATATATTAATCTAATTAATAAATATTCAACCTAAATTATCCATGTTTGAAGAACTATAATTTTATTTTAATAGATAATAATTTCAATTAAATAATGAAAAATCATTTATTCTATCCCTATATATTTACCAAAACCAAAATAGTGAGAATTGTTTTCCAACATGGATAAATATAATACATTATTCCATAAAACCCCAATAATAACACCAAAGTTCAACTTAAACCATTCCATAGATAATTAACATTAATAATCCTCCAAAATATATTTAAAAAAAATTTCAAAACCCAAAAAATCCAAAAAATATTTTATCACAATTTTTTACCTAGATCCAATTTAATATTTATCCCCAAAAAATTAAATGTATCTCCTAATGTCACATACCATACACGTGAATATCATTATCATATATTATATTAAAACATGATAAACCTATTCAAAAATAAGAAAAATCACTATAAAACCTTAATGAAAATATAATTTATTTAATAAATTAACTCTACAAAAACTATACAATATATTTTATAATTCCAAAAAATTAATAAACTTCCACATAAATCACTTTTTCGTCAAATCACTAATCAATTTCAAGGTCACCAATACTATCCAATTTATTTTTTTAATATAAATCTACTATTTATCCCACATAAAAATCATTATATCATCACCAAGTACATATAAAGTGTTATCTACCTCAAAATCGTGTGTTTTCTAGAAATACCAACTAACCACAATAACACTTTTCTAGGTTATCGGTACAATTCAACATATTTTTGAAACTACATAAAAAAATACTATAGAATAATCCTTAAATTATTTATTATTTTCAAAACTATAATATCATGATAAAACACTACTTCAACAGAATCCTCACACTCTAATATATAAGCACTTCAATCATTACATTTTCCCCAAAAACTATTAACTTTGTTTCATCAAATTATTCCTTAATTCCTCCTTCTTATAATATAGATTCTGAAAAATTTTCTCAGATCCATAAATCTAAATGTAGTTAAATTTATTATTTATAATATAATAATTAGTGATAAATAATTCATACTTTTCATATGTCATTCATAGTCTGTAACACATCGGCTTCAATTATGGTTTAATTTTTTTCTCAAGAAACAATAACATAATGCAAAAAAATTTCGTAGAGAATGATTTTTAAATATAAATTAATAAATTTTATAAATTTAATTTGATTAAATAAATTTATTTTTTTAATATATCATGTCAAAATAATATTTTGGGGATATTTTTTTATTTTTTAGAATTTTTTTAGTGAACAATGAAAAATACAAATTTTACAAAAATATAACTTCTAATAAATTATAATGAAATAATAGTAACTTAAATTTTTATGAAAACTTTTTTCTAGAAAAAAAATATTTAATAATTAATATAATTCATATAAGAATATAATTTTGAACTTAGAAATATATTTTAAACATTTTATAAATCTATATATTATTTTTGTTCAAATAGAAACAATTTTTCATTATTTTATCTTAAAAAATTATATAAAATGTTCTTTTAGTTTTTAATTTCATTTTAAAGACTAATGTTTTCCTTTAATTAAATTAAGTCAATTAATTTTATTAGAATAAAAAATATACTTCATTTTTTTGTAAAATATTTTTATACTTAAAAAACATTTTTTCTAAAAAAGGGTTTTTTTTGCGTTTTTCTCACTTTTATTAATTTTTTAAAATAATTATAAAAATTGAATCTTGTAAAATAAATTTAATATTTGAAATCACAATAATTAATATTATTTAATATGTTTAACTTAATTTTTGGTCATAATTAATAATAACCATAGTAAATATGTTTCACCCAAGTTAAGGTTAAAATCAGTTAAAAGGGTTAAAAATTAAGGGAAAAGACTTCAATACAGCAAAAACCAACTACTTGAACTTCATTGTTTCGATAGATTTTAAAATAAATATTATATTAATTTTTAAAATTTTGATCCACATACATACAAAATTGAGTTTATATTATTGAAATCATTTCTATAAATCCATGTGGGTCCATTCCCTCACATACCAAAGGGAATCACTTATCTTATATTCTTATCACATCTTAATAAACTTAAATCTACCAATAACATAACAAACTACACTCCCAACAAACTTACCTATGACCTAAAGGTTTTTTTCTCAAAAACAGTTCAACCTATAAGGTTTAATTTATAATCGAAAAATTATTTTCTGAAGAAGTGGTATAACCCTTAACTAAGTGTGTATGTTTTATTTACACTTATAAAAACGTAAAATATTTTATAACAATAATCAAATGTGAAATTGATATATTAAATTTAATTAAATTTATTTACACTTATTTTAAAACCCTTATTCATCTCTTATTCATCATATGAAAAAAACATTTCTCGTGCATACGTATGACCTACCTTCTCCATGTAGCAGTGTAATTTCTATTAATCACCACATTACATTATTGGTTATAAATATGGAAATAATGAATATAAATAATATTTATCACAAAATTATTAATCTTTAACTATAATATATTTTCCACTATACAACCCTTTAACCCATTAAGGAGTGATAATGTCGCTCATGCGTATTTGTGAGCTACCAGCTCCACAATGTGATGTAATAAATTTTTTCACGTAATAATATCATATATTAAATTAAATATGAATATATATTATATTTTTATCATTAATAAATTTATGGATATAATTAAAAAATGATAATTATTTATGATCCATAATCGCAGAATCGAAACAAACACAAAAAACGAGGTAGTTAACAACAGAAAAGATGATGATAATGAAATATTATTAATGAATGGGAGATAAGATAATATAATTAAACCGTTTATATTATTATAAGTTTGTATATAACTCTAGAATTGATTTAAATTAAATCACAATTAGTTATACATGAGGTTAAAATCACTTATGAACCAAGTTGATCCTAAGATAAGGGTTTATTTCACAGTCTCATCGTTATCCTGGATTGTTTGGGTTTAATTATAAATTGGGGGAATAATATGATATTTATATTTTAAAACTTATATATTTTCTACTCATATGGTTATTTATAGAAATTTTATGTTTTCCATTCATTCTCCTCTTTTTATGTACTCAAAATTCTGAACGAATGTTTTTACGGGAAATCATGTTTCTTTTATATATTCAGTCGTGAATATTAATATTGTTTTCCATATTTTATTAATAGTGACTTTAAAATTGTTTTTAATATTTTTAAATTATTTATTAAATTAATTTATACCTATGTTTGTTTTTCCAAAAAAGGATAAAAAATATTCGTTTTGTTTTCTGAACAAGGTACCTTTTAACAATGGTGTCAATAGAATCATTGTTTTAACACTTACTGTATGGAGGAATTTTCCATTATCATGAATATTATTTTTATTGATGTTAAAAATTCATTTTTCCTTGGATTTTTTCAAATAATAGTTTTCCTGTTTTTTTAGAAATTTTTATATTTTAAATAAGTAATTTTAAAATGAAAATGTCATTTTTTTCAGGAAATTTTCCAATGATATTTTAAATGTATTTTAATCCATGTTAATATTAATTAATAATACTATAAATTAATCTGAAAACACTTTAATATCACCATTTCTATATTAATATGAATGTATTATGACTCTTTTGTTCTATTTATTAATAGGGAAAAATAATAACATTTTTTTTATTTTTTCAATACAATTGTTCGTGTTGATTATATGTTGAATTATTATTATTTCCTTAATTTGATGAATTCATTAGAGTTAGTATGTAATAGTAGTTTCCTATTATATGCAATTTAATCATTGAGAGGTACCATGGGAAAAACTTTTTTTGGAATTTGGAATATTCCTAAGCTATTTATGTATGATGTTATGGCATAAGTCCATAATGATAATATTATAGTGTTTGAAATTAAGCGTTCTATCAGTAGCATTATAGTTTTTGTTAACCATGTGATTATTTATGTTGTTCTTTAGTCTATGTATATGTTCTTGTTTTATGATATTAAAAATATAAAATATTTTATTATTCATTATATATTCCATATGATACATGTTTTACTTATTTTATTATATTGTTTTTTTACACTTTACCTTAATGAAAATATGATAAAACTCTTTTTATGTTTTCCTTTACCCAAGATACAAAGAGGGGGTCTATAAATGGTATAATGGATTTAATAGAAGAAATACATTTCTTATTGGATTTTTAAGTTGTATTTCATGTTTTTAGATTTAATATTAGAATCATGTTTGTATATATCCTGAAAATACTATTAAGTTATTGTTTGCTTTAGGATGTTATATCTTATATTTTTACACCATTTAGTAAAATGAACACCAGATCTGGGTTTCTAGAGCTAGGGTGTTACAATTGTCACTCAAGGATGTTTATTATAAAGCTTGGAAATTATATTTTGGAAAATATAAATTGGAGAAGATACCCCTTTTTTAGACACTACAAATATTTCTAATAATAGGAAAATATATTAATGTTTTTTAAAAGTGGAGATTTAGTGGTTTTCATTTAAAAAATACCAGTGTCTGGATACTGCTTAGTGGATGTGTTTTTGGAACTAATGCACCTAATATTAATTACTGTAAAAGGGAAATATTGGGTATTAACTTGATCATCACCAGTGCATGATGAGTGGGATTAAGGATTCACATCTAGCTAGACACTCCCATGGGAGATGATTTGGTTAATTTATATTCTCTTTATGAACCATAAAAAATTTGAAAATATTATTATGATTTTAGGATATTTCCCATGACACGAAGGTTATGACATTAATATTAGCTATACGTAAATGTTAATTGTTAAAACAAATTTAGAATCATATACTATGATTAAAAATTCATAATGTTATGATAAAATTATATATATGAAATTGATTAGAAATAGTGCTTAGTGTAATGACCATAAACTATATTAATACAGACAATATATATTAAAAATTCCGTCCTGGGTTAGATAATGAATCTGGAGTTGGAAAAAAATAAATTATATTTATATAAGGGAAACTAACTAATGTTTTGACCAATAACAATTATAGAATGGAGTAGCCTACTGATCCTTAACATTGTGAACACTTGTTGGACCACTTCATTTAATAACAAAATCCATCATTCAATGAGACTACTAAAACATTAGTACATAATATAAGGATCAAGTCCCTATAGAATATATTCCTCACATTTATATATATTGAAAGAGAGAATGTTTTCATGGATTTTTTTTCGTAAATGAGACATTGATCAGTGGTTACCATTAATCAAAAACCCAAATGAGTCAAAGGGAATAAATTGAAGTGTGTGGAATAAATTTAGGGATATAATATTCTTAAATAACATTTGCATGATAAAGAAGAAAATATGGGGAGATAATTCATCAGTTGAATGCAAAATGATGTGAAAAATATTTTTAAAAATGATGATAAATTTACAATGTTAGTAGCTCATACTTTGAATTATGTATGAAATTCAATGATTTGGATTGATATTTTCTTTCATTGGACTATGACTAGACATTGATGGGAATTAGTCTCTATGAAATTATCAGTATGTGAGGATATATTTTAATGTTCCATCAATACAAAAAATAATTCCACAAGTCTTATGTTATCTTGGGAAGGAATTAAAATATACTAGTTGATGGGATCTCTCATAATGAAAATATGAAAAAATTGAAGAAGAGAATGGCATAATTTATATGTTGTAAAAATTATGGAATGAAACACCACAAAAAAATTCTTGATTGGAATTAGAGTTTTCTTCAAGTATGGAGATAAAATCCATCAAGATCATGATTGATATAAAAAGAAATAAGATACCAATGTTCAATGCTTCAATAGTAAGGAGATGGTGTACTAATTCAATGAATTGACCCAGAGTGAATTAAATTTGAATCAAAAAATTAAAAAGGAAAATTGATAATCTTATGTGATCACAACTACTGAGGTTGATGTTCCAGAAGATGTAGTGGTATGAATGTGGGTTGTATCCTTATATATATCTAATACATAATTTTATTCTTAATATTCAGACACTTTTATATCTTTCATGTCTTTGAAAAAAATGACATTTCTCTATCCCCTTAATAATAGAGTTTTAAATTAAGAAACCCAGTGGAAATATTAGTATAACATGGATATTTTAGTGAGTACCCATTTTCACATAGAGACGTACACTCTTTGAAAACATGATTTTTATACATAGGGTTGAATTTGATATAATCCTTTTGCTAGATTGGATTTAAAATTATAACATGGAAATTTATTTTTTAGAAAAGTAGATTATGATTTATGATATAGATATGGAATCCATTATCCTTAAAGGGGATACAACATAATCTGAATCATGTATGGTTCTTCCAATAGTATCTCATCCTTAATGAAATTTTTAAAGAATATGGGAAAACACAAACTATGAATAGGAAAGGTGACCATATAAAAAAATGTACCAATTGTGCTGGAATTCAATTATTTATTTCCTAATGAACTACCTAGACACCCAACTATGCCAGAATAAGAAGTGTATCCTTAGAATAGAATATATACCAATTATGATTCAATAAATTGATTTTTTTTCTAATTAACTACCTAGGAAACCATATGATTATGTAGTTAATTTTCCATTGATATCATCCCTGATGGAAAACCAATATCTAATACTCTATATAGGATAGACAGAGATTTATTATAAGAACAAAAGTAACAGCTGTAGGAGTTTTGTGATAAGGTATTTATGCACCATAGTATTTCATCATGGGAATCTTCGGTTCTTTTTTATAATAAAAAATATGGGAATATGAGGATGTGTATCGATTAGTGGAAAATCAATACAATTACTATAATGAACTATTATCCTCTACCCCATATTGACGACTTATTTGATCAAATTTAATGAGATTAAGAATTTTCAAAGAATGATATTCATTATAGGAATGTTAAACTAAAATTAAATATAGTATACGTTCCAAATATGAATTTTTTTAATGAGGTAGAGAAATTATAAATTTATAGTAATTTCCTTATATGGTCAAATAAACCCTCTATTTTTATAGATATTATGAATATAGTATTATGGTATTATCTTTATAATTTTTTGGTATTTACATATGATATATTTATGTACTGTAAAACCTCTGATGAGTATAAGACTCATTTTTGAAACATTCCCAATACTCTTTGAGATATGGAGTTATATTCAAAATTTATAAAATTTGAATTAATTATTCAAGTTGATTCATTTATTGGACATATTTTCTCTAAGGATGGAACAACAGATGACCATTTGAAGAAAAAGGTAACTATGGAATGAAAAAATGAAAATGAAAATAACCAAGGTATGTATTTCCTTATATTATCTTGTTACTATTGAGGATTTATTCTGAATAATGGTTGATTAGATAACCCATTAACCAAGTTGACACATAAATGGGATGCATTTATATAGTCTGTTGCATATAATGATAATTTTAAAGAGTAAAAGAAGTGATTGGTCAGTGCACCAATATTGAATTTAATATCAGGAAAGGATGGGTTTGTAATATATAGTTATCCATAAAATAAAGGACATGGATATTTCCTTATGATGTAATAATGAGTAATTTATTATACATCATGGATGTCAATATTTTATGAATAAGATTATCTAAACCATGATTTTGGGTTGGAATTCATACTATTTTTATTGAAGATATCGGGATATTTATTTTATGGTAAAAATATTGAAATATATATAGATTATAAAAGTTGGAAATAAATATTCTCTGAGAAGTATCTCAACATGAGGAAAAGGCAGTGGTTATAACATCTCAGGGATTTTTATTTCTCAATACAGTATATCCCTTAGAAGGAAATAAGGTGCTCGATGCATTAAGTAGGAAAGACTATAGAGTTGTGGGTAAAAGGATGACCATAAAAGATTATATATTCAAGGATTTAGTTATGTTATATTTGGGAATCTTTAAAGAACTGTTACATGAAATTTATTCCAAATGACTTCCAAAACATCTTTTTTGGAGAAAATAAAAATCTCCCTGCATGATGATGAGAATATTCAAAAGAAAATAAAAGCTGAAAAAGATGGGAAGTTGGTAGAATTGATCAGTGAAGATGATATATTGAAATTTAGATATAGGCTATGTGTTCCATCCATGCCTAAACTGGAAAGGGAAATATTATTATAATCCCAAAGATCAAATTTCTCTATACGCCATGGAAGCAACAAAATGTATTGATATTTAAAAGAAAATTTCTAGTGGGATAATATGAAAGTAGAAATTAAATAATATATATCAAGATATTTGGTTTGTAAATATTTAAAGAATGAAATGCAACATTTTAAAGGATTCAGCTAACCTATACCTATTCCTATGTATAAATGGAATGAAACTATTATTCACTTTATAATTGTATTTCTAAAGACTCCTTAATGAATGAATCCATATGGGGTTTTTTGGATTTATTTATCAAGTACACTACTTTCCTATCAATAATAAATGATCTAAATTTTTATATCTATTTATGGATATATATATATATATATTAACAGAGTCTTTTGAATACATAGTGAACCTATTTTAATTTTATTTGATCATGATATGTGTTTTACATCAAAATTATGTAAGATTATTCGGAAGGATCTTCACATTGAGGTACTTTTTAGAACCACATATCATCTTCAAAATGGTTTCGAGTATGAAAGGACTATTTAGATTTTATAATATATATTGATTTCATGCTTGATTGAATCTCAATTTATGTTGGATTAGAATTAACTATTATTGATTTTTTTTATATATCAATAACATCTATTTAATAATTCAAATGGAACCATATAGAATATTATATAAAACAATGTTTTGTACTCCTACTTAATGGGATGGAGTTGGTGAAATTAATCTTACATTCCAAGATTTTATTTTGGATACAACACTGAAAGTGAATACTATTCATAATTGTATTAAGGAATCTCAATGTAGACAATAATGTTATGTTGATAACCAAATGATGGATTTATAATTTCATGTGGGAGATCAATTTTTCTTGAATTTATCATTATGAAAAGTTTTCATAAAATTCAATAAGAAATGAAAACATTGTACAAGATACATCCTGCTTTATGAAATTCTACAAAGAATTGTTAATGTGGCATAATTTTTTTGGGAAATTCCACGTAGCCTCCCTAAATTTCACGATCTATTCTATATCACTTCATTGAGGAAGATAATCCCAGAACCAATTATTTTTTTCACCTCTATGTAAATATAATTCATACCATCTTTTTCTTATAATGGAGAGAATATCCATATTATAGACAATAGAGAACAAGTATTGTTGAATTAGATGAATTAGGTGATAAATATACTTTGGAGAAATCATAATATAGAAGAAGTGACATGGGAACCTAAATAACTTGTTATGTAGAATAACCCACATATATTGATGAGGTGAAATTATAGAAATTTAAAGGAGGAAAATTTTTAATGGTCGGAAGAATGTAACACTTGGACTTCAATTACAGTACATTTTTCTTCCCAGAGAAACAATAGAAAAATTTTCATATCTTTTTTGAAGAATGTTATTTAAATTTAAAAAAATTATTTTTTTAAAGAGAATTGATGAAATAAATTTTTTATCGCAGTATATTTAAATTATATGAGGGTGAATTATTGAAATTTAGTATTAATAGTTGATTTTTTTTGTGAATATGGAATTAATATTTTTTACAAAAATGTAACTTTAATGATATTATAATGATATAATAATAAATTTTATTTTTATTAAATATTTCATATATAAATACTATATATTTAATAAGTAATATAATTCATTGAAAAATAAAATGTAAAACAAAGAAATATATTCTAATCATTTTATAAAAAAGAAATGTTTTTGTTCAAATAAAAACCATTTTCAATTTTTTCCTTAATAAATAATATAGAAGGTTCAATTCAGGTTTCTTCATGAACCAGACAGGGTCTCCATCCAACCCGGCGCCCGACCCGGTCCGCGACGTGGCCCGAACGGCGTTCCCGATCTCCACGGGCTGGCACAAGTGCCCGGGTATCAAAACTAACACATGGGAATGATTTTACCTAAAATAGTAAATACAGAACAACTGATAAGCTAAAGAAACTAAAACTGAAAGTAGACAACTAAATATGGCCTTAAACTGAAAACAAAATCATGGGTTTACAACTTGAACCCACAACCATAATAAGCGATAACAAAAGAAACTCAAACTCAAATCTCCATGAAACCAGAGAGACGCAACATCCACATGCCAAAACACCAACCTGCATGAGAAGATTATCAATGACCAGAAAAACCATCGCTGAGCATGATGTCACAACCTGGAATACACAAGAAACAAAGTCTACATACACCCATAGATGTATGTAGGGTGTGAGCTAAAAGCCCAATAGGATGTCACCCAATAAAAAGGTTCCACGTATAAAAATTAAATGAAAAATACATTTGCAGGCAAAATAAATGAAAGAACACCAATTCTTAAACAACATTGAAGAAATAGTTTCTATAAAGAAACCACTTTTAAAAAAAACTTAAATAAAAGAAAACACCCTTGCATAAACGATAAACTCAAACCTTCACAAAAACCCAAAAGTTGCACCGTGTACCGATAGTGGGTGTAAAGTAGTCCAGGAGAACCAAAAGTGGGAGAGGTCCTAAAAGTACTAGAAAAAGGAATGGTAACCTAGAACCTCACATATCGGTTAACGGTATAGGAATCACAACAAAATACGTTCTCATGAATAAGCCACTAGGCAGGGCAACACATCCATAACTTAGTGGTCTCTGATCATCATCTAATGTTTAGTTAGTGTTGTTAGTTTCAATCCAGCTAAGTGAAACTGGGCCAGTGCCACTCCCATATCACTAGCACACTAGTCTAGTCCACCCACCTAGTACCCAGGCTTCCCCTTTTTGTGCTCACGTTGTTCCAATTTTACATTTCATGTCAAACTCAGACAAATAAGACAAACAGGGTGTAACATAAACTCAACGCAACACTTCCACACACACAAAAAAACCATTTGACAAAGTACGTAAACCAAAAGACCTTATCCAACTCATTTAAAACAATTTCTGCATTGTTAAGAATTATTTTTCGAAACACATTATAATATTTGTCAAAAAATTATTTAAAAAGAAACATAACACAACTAACACGAAAGAAACAACTAAGCCCTCCACCCTGACCAAACATTCAGGATGCCACATGAAGAACACAACCTGCACCACTCACATCAATTAATAACCCAATCGCACAGTTTAAAGACCATTTCCCTATTAAAAAAACTCTAAAAATTTTATTAAGAAATTTCAAAATATGACACATGTCTTTAAACACCAAAAGTCCACTCAAACACTATTTTTGGAAAAAATGCATATGAACGCTACACCAGAACACACACCTCCACTTGGCACATTTTCACAAAACAAAAGCAGAATTTACAAAACACTAACAGAAAACTCAAATTAGTTTTTCAATGCAACAACCTAGTCAACACACACAACGCCTTCACTTATGACAAAGCACGTGCAACACCATGTCGAAGGCAGGATTGACACCACATGCATAGATAAAAATCAAACTACACAATTTAAAAATTATAGCTAACTAACTAGATATAGGTTCTTAATAGAAAATACACATATAACATAAAAATGCTAATTAATGATTTAAATAAAAATTAAACATCAATGAAAACCAACTTCACAACTACACAAATTAGTTAAATAACATAATAAACAAAATTAAGCTTGAAAATTAATTCATCAAATAATGATTATATATGGAACCACCTACCAGTGTGTGGAAAACTTAAAAATTGATATGAAATCTTCAAATTAGATCACATAACATCAATCATGTTCTGTTTGCACCATAATGAACCTAATACGAACCCAAAAATCATGAATTTGAACAAAACAAAATTCAAATTAAAACCCCAAAATATGAACTCATACCCGCTGAAAAAAAACAAAACTCAAATAAGATGAATGAGGTATTTATCTAGAGGGGGTTACTCATGAAAATGAGGGAATGCGCCGAAGGTGTCATCAGGGGTGTCATCAGCCAGCAAGGGGAGGTTGCGGCTGGCGGTTCGTTGGACATAGCTGCTGGCTGAGAAATAGGGTGGCATGATGAGATGGCTCACAAGATAGAGGTTGGTCGGCCGGGTGAAAGGTAGTGGTGCAGCGCCTGGAGGCCAGCTTCAGCTGCAAGGAATGGGAGGTAGTCGGACCAGGTGGAGTTCTATGGGGCGGTGCGAGGCAGTGCGACGTGGCGAGGGCTTGATGCGGCGATCGGGAAAGCGGGCTGGCCATGGGGGTAGATAGGTGGCGTGATGAGCTGGGTAGGAGTAAGGTTACGGTGAGAAGAAGGGAAGGTGAGGGAGGTGGGAAGGTATGCATCGCGATGGAATGGGGAAGGGGAGATGGGGTGGTTGGCTGAGCAGGAGGTAGCAGGAGGGTAAGGCGCAGAAGGGGATGCCGAGTTCAGCATCGGACTGAGAGGGCACGATGCCACTGGAGGGGGAAAAGGAAGATGGGCCTAGGGTTTTTTTGCTGGAGGTGGCATGAACCAAGAGGGAAAAATAATAGTTCACCGGGGAAGGGATGAAAATAAATAAAGAACACAAAAAGAAAAAGAAAAATGAAAAAAAATGTAATAAATAAAACATTAAATAGAAAAATCTAAAGACAAATATAATCATAATAATCATAATCATAATAACTATTAATTAATCTGAATAATTAACCTCAATTAATCTATTTAATTTTAATAAAGTTAATAGTAACAAATTAAAAAAATAAAAATTATAATTATAACATCAATTATAATAACTATATATTTGTTTCCCAATTCGGCTAGTTAACCACCCACGCACCGGGCATGCCGTACGTCAAACTGGTGAAGCCATATGGCTTTACCCGTGCCCTACCTGCACGTTGGGAATTGCCAAGTCGAATTTAATTATCAGCGCAAAAAAGTACACGACTCAAACCCAGCTCGACCCCATTCAAGTAAGCAACTATTAAAAAGTCAAATAAAATTATGAGAAAAAAATTAAAAATTAAAAACATACCTCGATACGAAGTCTGGGTGTGACAGGTTTGTTCTGGATTTAATGATTAATGAGCCTCATTTTATTTAATATCATTCAATTAAATCTATTTAAATAAAAATCAAAATTTAGATCTCTATAAAATCATATTTATACTAAAAAGTCAAATTTTTAATAAAAACAATTTTTCTATGTAATGTGTACTTATATTAAATTTGATTTTTAAACTTATAAAAAATGAATATTGTGAAATGTATTCCATATTTTTAATAATTATAATTAATACAAGATAATAATTTAAAATTAATTTTTTTCAATAATGAATAATAACAATTGTAAATATTTATCACCTTCGTTAATGTAAAATGTGTTTAAGGAGTTAAAAATAAAGGGATAAGGCTTAAATATAACAAAAAACACTTGATTGAAGCTCAATAGTTTATTTTATAATTTCTATCCTTATCATATTAAAATATATGCAAATATGGTTCCCCATTCACAAGAAAATGAATTTATATTATTTAAATCAGTTATGTAATTCCATGTGTATCCTTTCCCTTAGTTACAAAAGTGAACATAATATATTATATTCTTTACACCTCTTGAAAAAATTATATTGAAAATTAATTTATTGAATACATTCACAAAATTATTCCCCATGACCTAGAGTCTTTTTTCTCATCAAAGGACCTACCTGTATGTCATAATGTGTAATCCATTTGTTTTTTTGATGTATGGGTATAACTCTTAACCAAATGTTTGAATTTTTATTTCCTTTTATTTCACCATAAAATATTATACATCAATGCTCATATAATAACATAATTATTGTTTATATACGGAAATTTTATTATTTTGGTCTCAAAAACCTGATCAATATCCTTTCTTTCCGATGGAAAATGAAAACATCACTAATGTGTACGTAAGGACAACCGTCTACAAATAACGGTGTAACTCATTTTTAGAACCACTTTACTTGGATAATTATAAATATGTAACAAATTAATATATATATATATATATAATATTTTTGAAATAATTATTATTCTTTAAATATATTATATAATATACCTTCATACACTTTTATCTCTTAAAAACTGACAATTTCACTCATGCGTACATGTGGACTACCAGCTCCATGAAACAATGTAATTAATTTTTCATGTCTGATGATTAGGGATAATTATAAATATTTATATAATTAAAATATATGATATTTTTATCATTATTATAATTACACATATAATGGAACCATGTTGAAGATTCAAGGACTATAACTGACGAATTGAAACATACATGAAAAACAAAGCAATTAACAACAGAAAAGATGATTATAATTGAATTTTTTTAATGTGTGAGTGATTAGATTTTATAATTAAACCATGTATGTTATTATAATTATGGATATAATTATATTATATATGTATAGTAAAATTAAATTTATTATATATGTTTTCAAAAGAACTTATTAAGCTGGTCAAATTTAATATAAGGATTTATTTCACAATCTCATCCTTCTTTAGGATTATTTATGAGTATATTTTTATTAGGGGAATTATAGAATATTTACATATAAAACCCCATATAATTTTTTTTTATTTTGGTTATTAATAGTAACTATATGTTTTCTTTTATTTTTCCATCTCTATGTACTCAAAAGTCTAGTAGAATATTTTTAAATAAACCGAGTATTTTCCTATTCATTCAAGAATATTTTTCTTCTAGGGAAATATTTTTTTAAAACTTTTTTCAAGAATGATTTTGTTGTTTTTTAAATATTTATTAAATTCTCTTATATCAGTTTTTTTTATTTTTATGAAAAGATTCAAAATTAATCTTATTTTCAATTTTTGAATGAATAACTTTTTACTAAAGGTGTAAATAAATAATTTATTCTAACACTTATCACGTGAACAAGTTTTCCCACTATCATGACTATTATTTACCTTAAAGATTAATTTACATGTTTACATGACTCTTTATAAATAATTTTTTTTTTCAAAATATTTAAGATGATTTTAGGATTTAAATAAGATATTTGGAAATTACAATAGTATTTTAAACAAGAAATATTCAAATAATAATTTAAAAGTATTTTAATGTATGTAACAATCCTTTGATTAATCTTATGCTTTATTAGGGATATAATCAAATGAAACCTTCCATCTTATTAATCTAGATGACATATGATCATGTCATTCAATTTATTGAATGGGGAACATATTAACATTTAATGTTATTTTTTTTCAATACAAATGTCTCTGTTGATTACGTAAGGAATTTTTTACTCTTTCTTTTATATTATTAAAGAATTAGACTTATTGTATGATGGTAATGGTCTATTATCACTCCTTGATGAATCAGTAGGTCTCATGATACAAACTATTTGGGTATATGGAATATTTCATACTTATTTATATATGATTTATTAACAGAAGGCATAAATATAAAGATTATGATTTTGGATATTATGCATTATATCACTATTAAACTACTTATTTTAATCCATGGGATTATTTATGTTGTTATTTCCTCGATGGATATATTTACCTATGATAATATTATTTATAACAAATATTTGATTTTTATTTATATATTATAAATTATTCAGGGTTTATATTTTTAATGATATATTTTTTTGCAGCCATCCCTTGATGAGAATCTGAGCATACCGTTTTTTATTTTTTACTTTACCCAAGATACTTTTAAGGGGGATATAAATGATTTCAAGTATTTAATTGAAGAAAAAGGTAAGTACTCATATGAAGATTTAATTTGAGTTTCCTAATTTTAGATGTAATATGAGAATCATGTATATATATAGTCTCCCAAGGCAATAAAAATATTTGACCCTTCAAGATGGGATCCCTTGTATTTTGTTTTAATGTAGATAAATAACTAATACTTCCACTTTGCTAGAGATATAGTGTTACATAGTCTATTCATCATTAATAGTATGTCTTTTACTCATAAAAACTTATCGATCATCTTCTCAATATTTTATACATGGACATAACTTTAAATAATTCCCATTATAATCAAACGTAAAACATTCCACCATAGATAAATTATGAATACCATTATTCTAATGTACTGTGGAAACCTAAAATTTTCATTTTTACTCAGTGATTTACAATATTATTCACATATTTTCCACTCAGAATCATTTTACTATTACTTTGAGACATTCAACTAGGTGATATTTTCCAGATTTCATACCTAAAGTAAATTTAACATTCATTCCTTTTTAGTATTTATCACATTAAATTTCATAAAACTATATTTTATCTAATTATGTGTGTTGGGAAACTCACCAAGGTTCATGATCTTATCCATAAATTAAGATATCTTGTAACAAATAGCCTTGATATTTTTCACTCTATATATTATTCTGATTGGTTTCTCATCAGACAACCATTATACTGTCCTTCACACCAATTATTAACTTTTTTCATCTCTACTAAATCCATTACAGAAACCAAAGTACACAATGTGAGTAATAATAATTAGATTGGTCAATCATATAATCATGAAAATAACTTATAGGATATCTAAATCGTGACACCTTCTTTTCAATATATGAAAACATAGGTTTATCCAAGGTCATGAAAGGTAATTATATATTAAAATATTTCATAATTGTTCATGAAGTGAATGTGTAATAACCTATAAATATCGTTCAAGAATTTATAGCTAGGTTTGTAGTCTTAGGCCCATTTATCACGCACCCATGAGGATAAAATTAATACCCAATCCACCCCTTTTAGATTTTTCCCCTTGGTGAATTTTTTCTATAGAAGCATCCAATTTCCAATATCCAGACATGGATGTGTTATCTAGGAAATCTGTAATCCCTTATTTACCATAATTGAGGATTTTATCCTATACCTAGCCTCTTAAAAGGGTTCTCACTAATTTTTTCTAATACTAATCTATATTAATATGTAAACCATGATTTGATACAAAATGAGGATAAAAAAGCATCACATACATAAATATTACATCATTTTATATTAAAATTCAATATAGAACCTAATTATGCATTCCATATAACCATAAAGGTTTAGTGTATTTGGAGACTAGATTTATAAACATCTTACTTCCTAAAGGATCATCAACACCTCCCATAAAGTATTTCTATCACAAAATTATCCTTATAGACACCCCCTTAGAACCTTTATTTATAACTTGAGTAAAATTGAAATATAATAAAGGGTGCGCTCATAAGATTAGTAAATGTAAACATATGATATATCAATCAATGATCAGAAGAAAGCAAAAGGGTATGATAATATGTTCATAACAAAATAAATAAACACATAATTAATTAAATATCATAAATCATGTGTCATGGAATAAGACTTTATTAGAAAAAATGAAAAAATTACTAACAGTATATAATCATAAATAATCGATCATCATCGATGAGGTTATATAATAATAGTAGGAATAAAACATGAACATAATATAATAAGAATGTGAACATGTATAAATTGTAACTAATTCAATCATTAAGTTAATGACTTGAAAAAGGTCCTTACATATAATTATGGATATAAAACTAGGTCCACACATAAAATAATAGACACTAATCTAGGTCAATATATAAATATATGGAACTAAAACTCTGTCTATTCCTAATATGATGAATATGAAATCAGTTTCAAACCTAACATAATAATCTCATGAATTATTAATCTTTACCCAATGCAATAGAGGGATATAATATACCCACTCATCAAAATAAATTTAAACATAAATGAACCACAATACCATAAACAAATTCATTAATTCATTATATCCTAACCCATGTAGAGGAAATGGGTTTCATTCCAACATATCATAACTCTTGGAAAACAAATAGATTTCATAAATATTTAACTATAAAACAATTAACCCATGTAAAAGAAATGAGTTTTATAAAATAATCTTTGAATCATAATCAAAATAAGTCATACAAATAAAAAATGTGGATGGCATAAAAAGATCATATCCCTAGTGAATGAAATAAATTTTTAATGGATGATGAAACAGATGAACAATGATTTTAAATGATCATTTGAACCTTTGTTTGAAAAAAATGATGAAAATATAATTTTACTTTGAATAAATTTGGACTAAAATTTTATAGAATATTGCGAAAATACATTTCTTTTAAAATAATGATTTAAAATTTTAAATGAATGTTTAAATCAAATTACAGTCATTATTATGGAAATTTTTTTTGATGTCATATTCATTAAAAAAATGTTTCTTTCATAGTTTTTAAAAAAATTCATAAATAACCAATTTGAAAAACATTGTGAAAAATACCTTTAAACCCATTTAAAATAAATTAAAATAATTTTAGAAATGACATAAAATAATCATTTTCTCAAATAAAATGACATTCATGAAAACATTTTAATTAATATTTTTGTGGAAGAAAATGTTCACCCACCAAAGAGAAAATTATGTCATGTTTTATTAAAAACCATTTCTTGATAATTTTAGTTTGAAAATAGTGGAAAATGATAATAATACTTGATAATTCCATGAATAAATGGATTATATTAAAATATATGGGGTTTAAAGGATATGTATCGTATGATTACCCTTAATTTAAAATTTATCATAAATAATCTAAAAAATAAATGAGATTGTAACATAAACCCTTATAGGTTTGGAAATATTTGAATCAAAATATCTTTAAAGAGAAGAAAAAATGTGGATTTTTAAATCCCCAAAATCCCAATAAAAATAATACCATATATCATTCATGGGTATTATATACACTACAAAAAATAAATAAGTGGTGAATCTCGCATATGTCTCATAGAAATAAAAGTGAGACGAGAAAACCTTACCTCAAGTATCAAATATATTCATATGGTTTCAATACTCTTTTATAATAAATAAAAATGTATTATAAATATATCAATAAACCATTTCCATACATATAATACCGTATATTATTTATTAATAACATATTATCACCCATTTATTAATAATTTTTTGTTTCACTCCCTGTTTTGGGTTATAACTATTTCTTTTTCTTGCAAATTCCCATTCCAAAGTTATATTAATTATAATTTGATCATGGTTCCACTCTCTAAAAAAAATTATTCATGGTATATGTATAATATTTAATCATTATATTATTTTTTCCCTTTATATAAATTGTTTACGATAAATTAATTACATCACTTCATGGAGTGGGTAATCCGTACATACAGATGAGTGGTATTTCTAATTTTTGATGGATGAATCTAAATTAAAGGTAAATAATTATTAAAATTTACAAAATTAATATTATATAATAATTAAAAAAAATATTTATTAAATATATCCTATTTACCATCCATGTAAATCATGAATGAACCAAAAATCACATAGCCTCAAAGAGGTGGTTGTCCACACATGTGCACGAGTGATATTATTATTTTCCAACTGATTTCAAGGTAATAAGAAAGATATGATTTCATAATTAAAGAATCCTCAATATTTAATAAAATAATATATAAACAATAAATCCATCATAACAATCAAAAATGAAATATAGTGATTTAAAATGAATCATATTTCTATTTAGAGGTGGTAATCCAAACATATGCATGAGCGATACTTTCATTTCCCATTAGATATAAATGAGGTTGAAAATGGTTAAACTAATAATATCTTCTATGTGAATTTATGATACTTAATTTATCATGTTATAATGGTTTCAAGAGGTTTATAAGAAATATAATATGAAATAAATGTTTAAGGGGTTCGTTAATATGATTATATCTTATTTAAGAGGCCTCCATTGGAATATAACTTCACCCTTCATAAGATCGTACTAGAGGAAGAACATAAGAAATCAGATGATGTAATGGAATATATGAAGATATTAGGGTATGTATTTTCAGATATAAAATTATCACACTTTTTGAAAATAGGATATTAGGATTTACCCATTTATTCCTGAGGGAAGTGACACACATAGAATTACATAAATGATTAAAATATAATATATATAATAATCGTGTCTTTTAGAACCAAGATATCCCAAGTTTGTAGAATATTTTACATGTTATAAATAAACTCAACCAATCCCATTTAGATATGTTTTGGAGATATTTTAATCCCTATCTAGTAGTTAATAAAATTTATACCCATGTTATTCTTTACCACAATAAAATAAAATTTTACCATAACTAAATTATATAAAAAATAATAATTGGTGTCTTGTAATTTTTTTTGAAATGATTAATAAAATTTATAATTAATTTTATCAGTATCATTAACTATAGGAAGTAGAAATTAGAGTTAATATAAGTAAGAAAATAACATGAAAATAGTTGAATAAAAATAAAATATTTAAGCATAAAAAAAATTTCACATTTAAATCATGTAAGAATATAATTTACATGAATTATATTGGTTAAATAAAAAAGGAAGAATTTTATTCTTTTTGGTCAATCAAAAACCAAATTCCACTTTCCAACTATACCATTAAATGAATGGATAAAGAAGCAGTTTTTAAACTGTATAAAATATAATTTATATTTATAAAAGGGGAAATTGAGTTCCAAAATTCAAAATACTTTATTAAAATAAATTATTTAACTCCATAAAAACATATATGGGAAAAAAATAAAATTTCAACTAGTATAAATGATCATCCACGCAAAGGCGTCATTAATTCCTCAGGGCGTGAGTCAAATTAGAATTTTATATGTGTCCAAATATTTACTAACTTTAATGGAATAGTATAGTAGAAGTCCATGATCAATACCACGAGGAGGATTCTATTATGTAGGGATAAGAAATCTAGTATTGAATCCTTTGAAGGATTTTTTACTTGTTGACTAATATTGGGGAGTTTTTTTAACTAATTTTGGGTTTGACTTCAAGTGATTAAAGAGGGTTTGAGATCATGTTCGAGAATCTTGATAAGGGTGATCATAATTCTAGTCTTGTCATGGTCTTTAGTGCTTAGTATGTACAGAAAGAGGTAGGTTCTAGTCCACCTTGGTCCTGTCTTCTATTTCTACCAAGGATGTAACTTTTACATGGTTAGAAGGATAGATACAGTCCCAGATTCATTACGTTCAGCTTCTATTGTAGAAATTTTCCTAATCTAATGGTCATTGTCATATTTTACTTCTATTTGGATAGGGTTGTTTTCTTGACTGTCTGATGGTCATGGTACAATCAAACAAATTGGGATTGACCATTGGCTTATATCATAATTACTAATCCATTTAGGTTTTCCAATAATAGAACTAGAAATTTAATTAAGAGTCCTGATACATCGAATCTTAATCTCTACCCCGATGTGTTAGATACTCACGATGGAAATTAAATCAATATTAGAGGTAAAGGAAATCATAACTATGATAATTGAATTGAATGAATTTGTGATGAACATTCAAGAAAACTTTACAGAAAACCATACTTGAAAGGAATGAAATGAAAATGAAGCGACGTGGGAATTGAAGGTGTTGAAGAAAAGGAATCCACGGCTCTTCGATTGAAAATGTCAATGAATTAAAAACAAATAATGTGTTTTAGAGAGGGAAAAGAGAATAAAATTGTGAAAGGAGTATAAAATGGAGAGAGTGATAATCCAAGCCTTTTTCAAATGTACTGCCAGGCTATTTCTTTTATATTTGAAATTGGTCATGCCGTGTACTTGATCATCACGTCATGAACCCTTAATCTGCATTATGTTTACAAGGATATCCAGTGTGTAATGTGGATCTTCAGTAGATTAATGGAATTATACCATGGTCACATCGTGTACAGGTGGTTCAGGATGTGTACCCCATGGCTAGCTGGCTTTGTGCATCGAATCCTCACGGCTTTCTTGGCATCCGGTTTGATAGGTTTCACGACGTGTTGGATGGACTCATGACAAGAACTAGAAATTTCTACAGTAATCGTGGTTGGTCACGGAATGGCATCATGGAGTGTTCTATGATACGATCATCATGTATAGGATGTGAACATGGCTATCATGACATATGATTTTTTATTATTTTTGATTTTCTAACTTTCTTCTTTGGAAGCTTGTGATGTTCTATTTACTACAAGACTTGACATCTACCAGGTGCATTATCCAGTATATGAATGAAAAAATAGAAAAGTGATAGGAAAATATATATAAATATTAGTCTTATCAAATCACCCCACTCTTGAAAAAATTATTTTCCTCAAGAAAAATATCTCAGAAAAATATTTTAAAAGGATAATAAATTTGCAAAGCAAGAAATGCGCGTTATGTCCATGGAATTAAGTGTAAGCAGCAAAGTTGAAAAGTTCCAGTTTTAATCCTACCTAGTAAATTAGTCATGCCTCATATTTTATATTTTCAAATCTAATTTTATTATTTTAATCATAATTATTTAATTTTTCCTTAAGCGATATGCCTAGTGGCAATTTAACTCACCATGACTTTCTCTCATCAGTCAGGGTAAAATTTAAGTAATGTCTACTCATACCATGAGTCCATGTTCCTAACCATAGGCTTGTACTAGTTCAATCATCTCAACTGTATAAAGATATGTATTAAAATAATCTTTAGGACTTTTGTCAACAAGGTTTTGATGATTATTAGGCTATAGTTAGATAGATAGAATTAAAAAAGTAGGCTCTAAAGGTGGGTAAGATCTAAAGTAAAATGAAGATTCCATATGATACATTTGAAAAAATTACTCCATCTTGAGAGTTAGGTCCATACTCCATTAGCGTAGGTTAGATCCATATGATTCTCAAGTAAGTAGATAAATAAATGACTCTATTCCATTCCTTTTTATTTTTCATTTTTATTTCTTGAATGTTATGCCTAGGATATATCTAACTTCCATTACCTAACAACATATGATCCTTCTAGGGATTCATTTGTCTGGAAAATGGTGATTTTGACCCTCCTATTACACAACCCATTTCATTTTTTTCATTTCTTTTGCAAGGGAACATAATTCAAATAAGAAACAAAAAAGGGTATATGGATCATAACCTCGTAGTCATGGGAACACACCATATATCTCAGAATGTGAAAGCATCCCATGTTGTCTGAATGCCTCCCCCACACTTGTTCAAAAAATTACCTTCAAGAATTGTATAAAGTGCAGGTTAGGAAGGGAAATTGGATTTAAATATATTTTCGTATAACATGTCATTCATGGAAACTATAGGATAAACAAAGGATATATGTAAGGTTGGTCCCAGATAAAATGGCTATCAAAGGCCGTCTGACTCATTTTAAAATTACACTTTTTAAGTCATCATTTTGATAAGATCTCAGTGAAGGTTCTTGTAGGTTTCTTGTCCTAGGTATCTCTCATGAATTATGATCAGAAAAAAAAATGAAATTGAAGGCTAAGAATCCTATAGAGTAATGAGAATAAAAACAAAAACTGTCAATTACAAAAGGTTATATATCCTATATAGTTATTCAATTAATCAAGATTTCAAATATTTTGAATTAGAATTAAAAATCTAAGATCAGTAATCATTCTAAAATTCATATTAGGGGTAAAAAATGGTTCTTAACATTTTTTTAAAATTTATCACAAATTTACAAGGGAATAGTGGTTTTAAAATTTGCAGTATTCTAATCAATTTGAAAAAAGTCTCCTAGAATAGTGAGATTAAAAAAAATTCAAGGGTATCTCAATGAAAATATGAGAAAGAATAACCACACATAAAATGAGATTGTTTCCCCAATATCTATGAAATAATGGGTAGGAGTGGTGTGGCAATGATTTTTGAAAATTTATTTGACATGGTAGTGATGAAAAAATTTAAAAAGGATGGATTGAGAGCTCCCTAAGATGAAGTGGTATTCCATTGTGGTGTCTGAGTTGTCTTAACATTGAAGTTTGGATGCACCTAGAAAAAATGTTAGTAGAAAAATCATATACTATAGAACAAACATTAATGCACAAGTTTAAACATTCCAATAGATTAGAAATATTCAGGTTTAAAAGAAGGAATAATGGTAAAAATTTTATTTATTAAATGAATGTTTGTACAAAGTACTACAATGAAACACTGAAATTACAAGGCTCTAACAAAACTCAAAAAAACTAGGGGTTTCCTCCCATAATGTGCTAACTTATCATCATCAGCAATATGGGTGGTCTAAAAATTCAATGAGTGGGCACACCAGCTATATTTCTCCTCTTGTGCTTACAACTACTTGTTTATGTGTCCTTGAGTCCGTGTGGTCGCCAAACTAGATTCACAACTTCTGGTGTAGCTTGACCGAATGTTAAATATGGTAGAAATGGAATCATTGCTAGGGGATGGGAAGATAGGATGGGGTGGGTGGTGGGGAATCCCTATTCCATACAGTGGCCATGTGTCTGGCAGCTGGATCAATGAACGGAATGTCAGGAGTGGGCTTAGTGGCCGGTCCATTTCCCTTCCGGCTATACTCCATGAGGAAATTATGCCGAGTAGTAGGGTCTATAATTTTGGAGGGTAGATAGGGTGATGGGGGAAGGGTGTTTGAGTAAGGTCAAGTGGTAGTTGGTGTTGGAGGGGTGAATTTGGAAGGATCAATGAAGGGAAGGAGGAGATGGGCAGTAAACTGTCACTGATTCTCCAGGACACACTAGAGGAGTACCCACTGGTCATAAGGAGTGGGATGAGTGGGTGCAGGCTGGGTGGATGGGGTGGTGGTCTAGGCTGGTGGTGGCTAGGTAGAAGGTTCTTTTGTTGCTGCTGGTGGCTACTCCTATGGATCAGCCTCCTCAAGTGCATTCAGCTGGGGTACATGATCCTAGACTCCAAGAACCCAAAAATATAAGTCTCCCTCCTTGACTATCATCCTCATCTTGTGCAGGAGCACAAGATCAATCATCTCAACTAGGCCTATTGAGGTGATGGGCTATGAGGTGTCCAAAATGTAGAGAAATATGGACAATCCAGTGCTGAAAGATTGTCCCATAAGTGTTCCCCACCTCTTCAATTCCAGTACTTTGTAGTAGGAGGTTAAATGGGCAATAATGTGAATGGGAGGTCTACCCATGTAAGCAACGAAGATACGAACATCAAGATGACTGGGACATCAATGAGTCTCACATTGCATGAGTCATCCGTGTGAAATGTCCTGGTGTAGTATATGCAGGGCTGGAGTCATCAGCTAGGTAGACTTCACCAGCCTAGGGTCATGGTAGGACCGTAGGTCACGAATGAAGTGATGTAAAATTCTAAGCTCATCCTCCCGAGAGGGCCTCATCTATGAAGTAGGATAGATGTTTGATATAATGAACTACTCAGGGTGGATACCGAGTCCTACAACAAACTAGGCCATGGAGAGCTAGTGTGGTCTTCCTCTTGGCCTGAAGAGACAGGCATCCACCAATATGTCAAAAGTGGATAGGAACTCCAAGAAAAAATCAATGTATGTATCCTTCCCAACGTCAATGATGCAGTGGAGGTGGAACATCTCCAATAAGCTAAGGAAGGCATATGTGATTCTCAAATTTTCAAGCATGACCATATCAAGAGTTGTTTTGGTCCTTATGTGTCTGGCATGGAGTTGAATGAGATTAACCTGGTGCTCTGGGTTTTCAAATTAGAGCACTGGGTGTAAATGAAGGTTATCATCCATAGATGGGGAGGAGCTCATGTCTTTCATGGAGGATAGAGTGCATGAGCACTTAGTAGGAGGCTACTGGCTCATAGAGCCAGAGGATGAACTTAATGATGATGTAGAAGCTTTGGGATACAACCTTTCGGTATGGTCCATGGAGAGGAAGAGGAGCAGGTCACATATTGGAGGAAGGGTGTGTGGGTGGTTGAGGATGACGTGAGGAAGGAAGGGAGGAGGGGTCATGCGCGGGAGGTAGTGGGTTATATAGAGGGTCACATGTTGTGAGAAGAGGACAGGAAGGGTCGCAAGTTGTAACCCTTTGATAGTTTTTAAAAACTTACATGAGCCATATCTTGACTTTTACCTTATGGTCACATCGTGAACTTTGAGAAAAATCAATTTTAGTGCGACATGGGGTCATGTCGTGACCTATGGATTCACGATGTGTACTTCATTGGTTTCCTCTATTTTCCATCATTCATTCCTCACAACTTTATGGAAATGAAAAGAAGTCTCTAAAGAAAATTTTTCCATTCTAACATAACTTACTTGTATGCTGGGTTGCCTCCCAGTCGGAACATCCTTTACAGATGAGATCTTGACTCAATTAAGGCTCATTGGATGAAATAGTTCTCACAGAATGGTTCATGAAACATCTTCAATCCATGATCATTTATTTTTTTGGTGATATGTCTATGTATAACATGGAGTGGACAATAATTGGGAATAAGGTGGATTCTCCTAGAAATGAGTACTTAGAAGTGTTGGGTGAATGATGGATGAAATCAATAAAGGCACCACATCCCCAGTGGGTTGTTCAATAAAGTCATCTTTTTTAAAGTCTCAAACTCTTTTTTCTATAACCGATTCATCACATTACTTCTTCTTATTCATGGAATCTTCTTCATTCAGGGAAATTTATATGAATTTATAGTCCTTATTGTCATTTGAGGGTTACACATCTCGAATCTGGTTGAACAAAAATTGTTCTTCTCCCATTTGGAATATAATACATCCATGGTTCACATCAATCAGTGCCTTTCCTATAGCTAGGAATGGTCTTCCTAGTATAATAGTAATTTGACCTTCTTCTTCTGTGTCTAACACCAAGAAATCAGCTGGGAAAATGAACTTGCAGACATTTACTTTTAAATCTACTAAAATTCCTCGTGGGTACTTGTTCGAACGATCAGCTAATGAAAAAGCCACACTTGTTTCATTGAGCTCTTTGAGTCCGATATTATGAATTATTCTCATTAGAATAAAGTTAATTATTTATCCAAGATCAGAGAGTGTCTACTGAATTTTCATCTGCCTATCATACAAGGGATTGAGAAGCAGCCAAGTTCTCTCATATTTGGTGGAATTTTTATCTGTACCATAGTATACCATTCTTACTTTTAAGAGATGAATCCTAGGACTTCTATTTCTTATAGTAGGTCTTTTATGAATTTGGCATCAATGGTCATCTGGGAAATATCTTTAGAAAAAGGGAAGTTGATTTGTAATTTCATGAACATATCAAGGAGGTTATTGTATTGTGTCTCCTACCTAATTTTTCTATCTCCCTTCAGATAGGTAATAGGTGGTTGGTATGGAGTTATGGAAACATAAAAAGGTTTCTTCTATTTCTCATGTAAATTTTCCTTCTTATCTAAAACTTCTTGTATGGTGGGATCAGTGTTTTCATCAGGTACTGGTTGTTTTCACAGCTCTTCTTCTTGTGGACTTGCTTCATTGGGTTTTTAGAAGTCTAGAATCATTCCACCTCTCAGAACTACTGCATTATCTTTTTCTCATGGGCATGTCTCAGTGTTACCAGGTAGAGTACGTAGTAATCTCTCAGATAAGGTCTTTGAGATATGACCCATTTTCACTTCAACGTTCCTTAGAGTAGATCTTGTGTTTTTCATATCTATATTTTGGGTTTTCACTCTTTGATTAGACTATTGCACAAATGACACCAAGAGTTTTTCATGATTGATTTGCATATGTGCTTACATATTTCTTGGAAGAGGTGGATGAAATTGTTTTTCTCTTCAAAGTAATTGTTTTTTTGGATCTTGTGTTTTAGTATGGGGTGCATTGGAGGATATCCAGGTGATCCTTGATCTCTGAATTGGTTTAGTCCTCCTCTTGGTTGAAAATAATCCTAGTTTCTATGAGGTTTCTACTGAGCAAGCTTCTACTGATAATTCCGTTTCTACTGAAATAGTTGGTTTGGTTGATTGTAATTGATGTAATTACAATCTTGTGGTGGTTCTTTATACCCATCTTTCCAGTCTTGATATTGATGAAGGCCACCAGACATCTCACATGATTGTAATTCCCCGATAGGAGTAAGAGTTGGTTGAGTAGTTGGTATCTGAAATGCTTCTATCTTTTTAGTGATTGCTTCCACTTGCGTTGCTAGTCTTGAGGTCTCATAAACATGGTGGATTCCATGCTGTGATGGTCCATGATCACACTCCCATAGACTATAATTGTGAGATACATCATCTATAATGGCTCTTCTGGCTTGACGATTCATTAACATGATACCTCCATCAGCAGCTGCATCAGCAACATTCGGTTCTACTGGATGGAGTCCGTGATATAAATTTTGGAGTTATATCCACATATCAAGTCCATGATGTGGAAACAACCTCACTAATTCTTTAATGCAATATCACGCTTCCCAAGAAGACTCTCCTTCAATTTTTTTTTGAAATTTTCAAATATTTATCTGAAGCATCTAGGTCTGGATGGGTGGGATGTACTTGCCTATAAATGTTTTGGCTAGTTTGTCCCATGTCGTAACTGACTCCAAAGATTGAATCTTTTGCCAGTCCTGGTATTTGTCTCGTAAGGATAATTGGAAAATGTAGAGTCTTACTGCGTCATACAAAACTCCCTTGTTGCGGAAGGTATCAAAAAACTCCATGAATATGGAAATATGTTCATGTTGTTCTTCGATATAAAGACCACTAAATTGACCCATATTTTGGATCATATGAATGAGTCCAGGTTTTATCTCAAATGTGTTGTCTTGGATTGGGGGATGAACAATACAAGGAGTTGCACCATGGATTGATGGAAAACCATAGTCCATGATTATTTTCTCCTGTTTCATTATTGGGTGCTCACCTGGAATGATTTGATGATTGGGGTTCGGTGGGTTATGTCCCACAATGTGAAATTTCTCAGCCATTTCTGACCGACGAAGATGAGAGAGATTCCTTTCATTCTTGGTATCGAAGGAAAACAAGAGATTTTTCTTCAGGAGTCCTTGAATGAGTCAAAGGACCATGGTAAATGCACGGGGTGAGAAAAAAAAGGAAAATGAAAAGATGCAAGGGCTTTTAGAAAAAAGGAAAGGGGTAAGGGAAAGGTAATCTTAGATCTAGACTAGATATTTAATCCTGGTGAAATAGAATTCAACCCTAGAAATGGCCCCAAAATTTGATCGTCCCCCCAAAGGAGATGTTAATTCCATTGTGCCTGAGTCAAATTAAAAATTTATTTCTGTCTAAACCTTTACTAACTATTATCTCATAGTACAGTAGAAGTTCAGGGTCCTTCCCACAAGGAGGATGTTGTTTTGTAGGGAGAAAAAATATGGTCTTGAATCTTTTTAAGGAGTCCATACTAGTTGACTAATGTTTGAGAGTTTTATAACTTATTTTGGGTTTCAATTCAAGTGATTAAAGATGGGTCAAGATACAGTCCATGTATTTATATATAGGTGATCCTAGATCTAATCATGGAATGTTACTAAGTGCTTATCCTGCAAAGCAAGCAGTAGGCGCTAGTCATCCTTGGTCCAGTCTTTTAGTTCTACCTAGGATGTAACTATTCCATTTTCAGGAGGATAACTACAGTCCTAGATGCATTATGTTCGGATTCTATTATAGAATGTTCCCTATGTTAATGGTCAAACTCATAGTTTAGGTAAAGACACGAAATTTACGTGGAATTTTTTTTCTTAAATACAACGGAATTTTACTAGTCCAAAAAAATTTACGGTGCTTGATTTTGAGGCCTGGTGTGCCCGGAATCAAATTCTATAGTTTTTTTTTGGTACATTCAGCAAACATACGAGTGAGATTTTATAACTTTTGAACCGGTGCTCAGAATTGAAATCTGAGGGCAGCGTTGAACTTGCAGCATCGATGATTTCTTAGTGAGACCTACACTATAGTTGCATTCAATCGAGAATGGATGATAGATTTTGGGATTTTTAATAAGTTAAATAAAAATAAGTGTAGCTAATTTTTATTTTGTGGTGTTTAAAACCTCTAATAGAAGGTTAGTGGTGGGGGCCACCACACCGTAACCTCCCACGTGAGGTTATTGTGGTGGGGACCACCCGCACATATCCTCCCATGGGAGGATATCCTTTGTGGGGACCATGTGGGCTTTAAACCACCTTTAACCCCCCATTTATGTTGGATAAAAATCTTCACCTTCCCCCATTAATTTAATGTACCAACCCACACAATTAATTAATTGAACTCTTTCATTTAATTAATTGTCACCTTTTTAATTCTTTTGAATTCAGGCCAACAATTAAATAATAGACGAAGATATTATTTTATTTTAGTTGGCTTCTATTAATTTAGTGGAGCTTTGAGAGAGAACTTAGAGAACAGATGGAGAATTGTCTCTCAGTGAAGAACGGGAAGAACGCCTCTTCATCCTCCACCAAAGAATGAATAACCCTTTCTTTGATCCTTGACCAAGCCAAAAGAAATGTATCCAACCGCGAAGAACGCCGATGATGCTTCTTCATCGGTCCCCTACCCTGGACGCTTCCCGACATCGACAGAATGACATCCTCCTTTCTGGGACTTCGTCAAAGATTATCATCATACGAGGTAGGGGTTGGATTTTGAGTATGACTATATTCCCATGTTCTTATTTTATAAAAAAACAAAGAACGTGGATGTTTTCATTTGGGGGTTGGGAATAATCTTTGTGGGAGGTTAGGGTTTGATGGTCTTGATTTAAGTTCTTGTTGAGCCGCCTGTTACCGCTCTAATGAGTAGGGTGTAGGAAAAACTAACATGGCCCGACCCCTCCATCGTTCCTCTTGAATGGTGTGTTCATTGTGATGGAAGGTGGTAGCTTTGTGTTGCGGTGAAGAATGGAGAACCCCCTTCGATCCACCAAGAAACCTCTTCGATGTGCCTCCAAAACGAGCTAAGGAGCTCCCCCAACCTCTAAAAAACCAGAAATACCATAAGAGGCATGAGTTAGCGGAAGAACAGGGGAATGATGGGAAATCCCAATTGGCTCGGGACTTAAAAACATAATTTTAAGTGACCACACGGCTTGGCCGCACAGTTTGGGAAACCGTGCGCCAACCGTGCGGTAGCCACTATGTCACCCGGGGACTCCGCACGTCTTGGCTGCACGATTTGTCGAAAATGTGTGCCAACCATGTGGTTGCTACTTTCACACCCAGAGACATCACACGACTTGGCCGAACAGTTTTTCAAACCGTACGCCAATCATGATGTTGGTACTGTCTCACCCAGAGACTTGACACGACCTGGCTGTACAGTTTGTTTAGACCATGCCCAAATAATGCGCTGCTGCACCAACCTCCATAACATTGACACTGGGCGTCAGTTTGAAGAACCGTCAGCGGTGCTGGAATCCTTGGAGCAGGATGGTTCATTGAGAATACCCAACTAGAGATTTGGGTTGAGATGTAGTATTGTCTGGTTGGATCGATCATGAATCCAACTGGACCCTAGAAGGAAAATGCCAATAACTCACAGACTGGGCAGCCGATTGAAGCGCCATCTATTGTGTTGAGATAACTATTATGAGGCAGACCTTTGAGATACTTTTTCGTGGGATTTTGTGATAGTTAGAGTGTCGAACCATAGCTCGTGGAGCGGATCCTCCCTGAGACGAGCAAGCTGAGTATGGAGACTTAGTAGCTGGCTGAGACCAGATGACTGCTGACCTTTCGACTCAGAGTGTTTCAACTAGACCAATAGTGGAGCCCCTTTGTTTGAGCACGACAGACCCACAGCGGGGAGTGCCTCTATGTGATGTGGCAGAACCATGGTACTCTACAGGAGGAGTACCCCAATAGGATACGAGGGGGAGAACCTCTGTGTGAGCGCAACAGACCCACAGTGGGGAGCACCTCTGTGTGATGCGGCGGACCCTCGGTACTCAACAGGAGGAGTACCTTAGCAGGCTACGAGGGGGAGCACTTCTATGTGAGAACAACAGTCCCACAGTGGGGAGTACCTCTGTGTGATGCAGCATACCCACAATACTCGACTACCGAGGAGGAGAATGCCTACCATTTTCAGGTAGTACTGGGCACACTCTGAGAGCACCATCTTTATGGTAAGCTCTTGAAGTACCAGTTTTGGATTCTAGAGGTTCACTTCTTGGGACACATCATCTCAGAGGATGGATTTGCAGTGGATCCTAAGAAGACTGAGGTGGTACTTTCTTGGGAGCCACCCAGAAGTGTGACAGATGTACAGAGTTTCCTGGGCATGGATGGATACTACCGGAGATTCGTTCTAGACTTATCTAGAGTTGCAGAACCACTTTTATCCTTGACGAATATTGGGCAACCCTTCGTGTGGTTAGAGAGATTCCAGCTGAGCTTTCAGGAGCTGAGGCAGAGGTTGAAAAGTGCCTCTATCTTGAGGCTTATAGAGGAGGGTGTTGGGTACGTAGTTTACTGCGATGCATCATGGACCAGCCATGGGTGTGACCTAATGAAGGAGCGAGCAGTTATCATACATGGTTCTCTGCAGCTAAGAAAACATGAGGAGAACTATGCTACCCATGACCTGGAGTAAGAAGAAGTGGTCTTCTCCTTGAAGTTGTGGTGGCACTATCTGATGGGCGAACGTTTTACCGTGTACTATGATCACAAGAGTCTCAGGTATATCATATCTCAAAAGGACCTGAACCTGAGACAGCGGTGTTGGCTTGAGTTCCTCCAGGAATATGAATTCGAGATAGTCTATACTCCTAAGAAGGGGAACACTGTTTCAGATGCTCTCAGCAAGAGATCTGGTATAAAACTGGTAGGAGAGGCGACTGAGCTTCTGGTTGCCTTACAGATATCCTTTGTGGATAGGGATGGAGAAGCCTATCTACAATCTCTCACAGTCACTCCTCCACTTCTTCAACAAGTGAGGGAGGCACAACATGGATACACTGACTACAAGACACAATGTTCTCAGATATCCCTAGGGAATGAACGTGATGGATTTTATGAAGGTGGAGAGCATTTCATCCTCTTCAGAGGACGTACCATGGTACCAGTTACACTTGAGGAGGATGTGTTGAGGGAATTCCACACTTCTCCTCTATAGGTAAATCTAGGAGTGGTGAAGATGTACCCGGGCCTTCGGTGATAACACTGGTATCTAGGTATGAAGAAGGTTGTAGCCGAGTTTCTCTCACGGTGCCTCACTTTCCAGCAAGTGAAGGCGGAGCACCAAGTACCAGTAGGCTTGGTATAGACCTTAGAGGTCCTAGAGTGGACGTGGGATGGGATATCCATGAATTTAATGTCAGATCTTCCACGTACATCCAAGAGTCATGAAGTTATTTGGGAGATCATCGACCGACTCACCATGTCGACTCACTTCCTATTGATCAACGAGTATGGCTCAAAAAGAGAGATTGAGACACCTCTATGTGAAGGATATTATTGGATTACATGGAGTAACTTCTTCTATAGTCTCTGACTGTGACACATAGTTTACTTCCTGGCTATGGAAGGGGTTGTAAGAGGCTTTTGGGACGCAATTACGTTTGAGCACCATCTTCCATCCTCAGAATGATGGATAGACCAAGCGGACCATCCAGAGCCTCTAGAACATGCTCCGAGCTTGTGTCCTCGACTTTGGCCTCAGCTGGGAGGATCACTTACCTTTGGTAGAGTTTTCCTATAACAACATCTATCACTCCACCGTAGGGATGACATCATTCTAGGTGTTGTACGGGTGACCATGAAAATCACCTCTATGATGGACAGTCCCAGGGGAGTCAGCAATTGTGGGACCAGAGATGGTGCGAGCTACCATAGAGAAGGTGCAGATCATCTTGGAGCAGATGAAGACTGCATAGAGTAGAAAAATGTTGTATGATGATTGGAGACAGAGGAATCTAGATTTTGAGGATGGTGACCACGTCTTTCTATGGGTCTCACCTCGATGAGGTCTATGGTGGTTTGGCCAAGGAAGAATCTTATCTCAGATATTCATCATACCTTTCCAGGTCCTCAGCAGAGTAGGAAAGGTGGATTACCACTTAGCTCTTCCACCTCAGTTGCACCAGGTGCAAGACCTCTTCCATGTATCTCAACTGAGGAGATATGTGCACGACCCATCCCATATCATCATCCATGGGGAGCTGGACATAGATGAAAAGGCGACTTTCATGGAGGTTCCAGTAGAGATTGAGGATCGACAGGAGTAGGTCCTACGTGGATGGTCGATACCTTGGGCGTGCATTCGCTGGAAGCATTGGAACCTCTAGGAGAGTACATGGGAGCGGGAGGCTCAGATGCGTGTTCAGTACCCGCATTTGTTCCCTTAGTTCGAGTTATAGCTTACAGGGACAAAAAGACCTGAGGTGGAGAGAATTTATAGACCCGGAATTTCTGTGGAAAATGTAATTTTATTTATTTATTTATTTTTCTTAAATACAATGGAATTTTACAAGTCTGAGAAATTTTACGGCGCTTGATTCCAATGCTCAGTGTGCACGAAATCAATTTCTGATTTTTTTTTTCAGGTACATTCAGTAAACGTACGAGTGGGATTTTATATGTTTTGAACTGGTACTCATAATTGAAATCTGAGGGCACTGTTGAACTCGCAACATCGATGATTGCTTATTGAGACCTTCACCACAATTACGTTCTATCTAGAATGGAAGTTAAACTTTGGGATTTTTAATAAGGTAAATAAAAATAAGTGAAGCTTATTTTTATTTTTTGGTGGTTAAAACCTCCAAGAGGTGGTTAGTGGTGGGGGCCACCACACCATAACCTCCAATGAGAGTTTATGGTGGTGGGGCCCACCCGCACATAACCTCCCTTGGGAGGATATCCTTGGTGGGGCCCATGCAGGCATTAAACCCCCTTTAACCCCCCATTTATGTGGGAGAAAACTCTTCACCTTCCTCCATTAATTTAATGTTCCAACCCTCATAATTAATTAATTGAACACATTCATTTAATTAATTGTCACCTTTTTAATTCTTTTGAATTCATGACAACAATTAAATAATAGATGAAGCAATTATTTTATTTTGGTTTTCATCTATTCATTTGGTGAAGCTTTGAGAGAGAACTTGGAGAACCCTTGGATAAATATCTCTCAATGAAGAATGTGAAGAATGAATCTTCATCCTCCACTAAAGAATGATGAACTCTTTTTTTGATCTTTGACCAAGCCAAAAGAAAAGGATCCGACCATGAAGAATGCCGATGACGCTTCTTCCTCGGTCTCCTGCCCTGGACACGTCCCGACGTCGACGGAACGACGTCCGCCTTTCCGCGACTTCATTAACGATTATCGTCATATGAGTTAGGGGTTGGATTTTGAGTATGAATATATTCCCAAGTTCTTCTTAAAAAAACAATGAATGTGGATGTTTTCATTTGGAGGTTGGGAGTAATCTTTGCGGGTGGTTAGGGTTTGATGATCTTGTTTTATGTTCTTGTTGTGCCGCATGTTACCACTCTAATACGGAGGGTGTGGGCCAAACAAACATGGCACAACCCCTCCACCATTCTTCTTAAATTGTGTGTTCATCACGATGGATGGTGGTGGATTTTCATTGTAGTGATGAATGGAGACCACCCTTCGATCCACCAAGAAACCTCTTCGATGTGACTCCAAAATGAGCTAAGGAGCACCCCCGTCCTCTGAAAAATCGAAAATCCCGCATGAGGCACCAGTGGGGGGAAGAATTGAGGAATGATGGGAAATCCCCAGTGGCTGAGGACTTAAAACACTAATTTTATGTTTCCTCTAGGATTGGCCACACTGTTTGGGAAACCGTGGACTAACCGTGTGGTAGCCACTGTCCCACCTGGGGACTTCACACAGCTTGCCCGCACGGTTTGTCAAACTGTGCACCAAACGTGCGGTTTCTACTATCACACTGAGAGACTTCACATAGCGTGGCCCCATAGTTTTTCAAACCATGTGCCAATAGTGTAGTTGGTACTGTCTCACCCCGAGACATCGCATGACATGGCCGCACGGTTGGTTTAGACCATACGCAAACCATGCGCCCCTGCACAAACCTCCATAACTTTGGCACCGGGCATCCGTTTGATGAATCGTCAGCGGAATTGGAATCCTTAGAGCGAGAAGGTGCCTTGAGTATACCCCACTAGAGATTTGGGATGAGATAGTGTTTGGTCAGGTTGGATTGATCATGAATCCAACTGGACCTTGGAATGAAAATGCGAATAACTCAAAGACCGAGTGTCTGATTGACACACCATTTGTTTTGTTGAGATACCAATGACCAGGTGGACCTTTGAGATACTTTTCCATGGGATTTCATGACAGATGGAGTGTCTAACCATAGATTGTGGAGCGAATCCTCCTAGAGATGAGAAAGCAGAGTACAGAGACCTAATAGCTGGGTGAGACCTGACGACTGATGACCTTTCGACACAGAGTGTTTCGACTAGACCAGTAGGGGAGTGCCTCTGTGTGAGCGTGACAGACCCACAATGGGGAGATCCTATGTGTGATGTGGTAGACCCACAGTACTCGACAGGAGGAGTACCTCAGCAGGATATTAGGGCGAGCGCCTCTGTGTGAGCGCGACATACCCACAGTGGGCAGTGCCTCTGTGTGATGCGGCTTACCCACAATACTCGATAAGAGGAGTACCTCAGCAGGCTATGAGGGGGATAGCCTCTTTCTAAGCATGGCAGACCAATAGTGGGGAGTTCCTCTATGTGATGCAGCAGATCCATTGTAAATGATAAGAAGAGTACCAAAACAGTATATGAAAGTGGGTAGCACCTCTGCGTGACGCAACAAGAGCACAATACTCATTAGAGGAGGAGTACACCATCAGATAAAGTTTCGACAGTTTTACTGGGGTTGTTACGTGATACTAACCCTAGAATAAATTCTTTGTTTGAGCTGAGTTAGTGACATTTCTGTTTACCTCATGATTGAGATGGGTTAATAGATAACATAGGTATATGTATGGGCATATACCTAAGTAACGGTTATCTGTTGTTTCTTTACATTGTGGTTATCTTTGTTATATATTTCGAGAAATTGAGGGTCTTGGGATCCCTACTTAGTATCTTTATACTCACCCCTATACAGGCTATGCTCGTACCTCGTTGTGTTGGATGTAGATGACGAACAATGCTGACGGAGGCCGAGAGCGTCGGGACTGGATGGTACCCAGAGGTGGACCTTACGATGAGTCGGTAAACAAAGGAGTCTAAAAGACGTGGAGTGATGAGGTGGCCATCTGTACCTACCCTTAAGGTAGGAACTTTGGAGGAAAATCTAAAAGATTCTCTTTGCCATTCAACTATTTGTCCCTTTTTCAGTTGTACTTGTACTGTACAGTTGGGCTTCTATTTCTAGCCCCCTTTACTTTCCAACAGACATTTTGTATACAGTTTTCACTTAGTGTTTTGCTTCTAGTTGTGTTCTATGATTGTGTGTTTTTACTTTTATAAATCCAATGCCTTCCCAGCTTAGGGATTTATGCCATTGGTGCTAGTCCCCAGCCCATGGCCTATGGTAGGAGGGCAAGGGGTAGTCACGACACGGGTCCCGATGATGGGTCGTGATAGTTTACTTCAATTAGGATAGGGTCATTTTCTTCACTGTCTGATGGTCATGGTATACATTAAAAAATGGGGTTCGACTATTCATTTATATACCAATTACTAATCCATTTTGGTTTTCCATGCTTAGAACTAGATATTTAATTAAGTTTCTAGATACATTAAATCATGATCCCTACCACGATGTGTTTAGCTACTCATGATGGCTATTAAAGCAATAAAAGGGGTAATGGAAATCATGACTATGATAATTAAATTGAATAAATATGCAACGAACATGCAAGAAAATATCAAATATACTTTAATTGTAAGGAATGAAATGAAAATTAAGCGATGCATGAATTGAAAGAATTTAAGAAAAGGAATCCACGACACTTCGATTGAAAATGTAAAAGAATTAAAAGGAATTAAAGTGTTTTAGAGAGGGAAAAAAGAAAAAAAATTAAAAGGATTATAAAAGGAAGAGAGAGAATATACAAGACTTTTTCAAAAGTGCTTCAGAGCTGTTCCTTATATGGGTGAAATTGGTCACGATGTGTACTTGATTGTTACGTCATGAACCCTTAATCTATGTCATTTCGATTAAGATATCTATGTGACATGAAGATATTCCACGTAGTAATGAATTTTGACCATGGTCACGTTGTGTATAGTTGTTCCATGACCTATACCCATGTCTACCTGGCATTTCAAATTGAATCCTTGTGGCTTTCTCAGCGTCCTGTTTGACTGGTGTCATGACACGTATGATGGACTGATGACGTGAACTAAAAATTTCTTCAGTCACATTGGTTGGTCTTGGCTTGGCTCTATGGATTGATACAGAATGTGATCATCGAGTACACGACGTAAACTTTGCCTTCACAATGTGTACTTTTCCATTTTTGTATCTTTTCTTCCTTTATTCTTTGGAATCCTATGAAGCTCTATTTTCTACAAAATTGGACATCTACAATGCGGATTATTCAGTCTATGAAGGAAATAAATGGAAAAGTGATACGAAAATATATATAACATTTAGGATTATGAACAAAAGAATTTGTTAGAGATATTTTAAAGCCCCTCCAAAATTGTTTTAACAATGTTTTACCAATTTTACCATTATCTAGGTGAAAAATATTTACAATGGTCACTATTCACTATTAAAAAAAATCAAATGGAACTATTTAAAAAATATGAACATCCTAATTCTAAATATGTAATAATTTTTGAGATTAAAATAATTGAAATAGAAAAAATAAATTTTAATATAAATGCGTAAAGCATGAAGAAAAATAGTTTTTAGAAAAATGTGGTAAAAGTCCAAAGATTATCTTATACCAAAATAATGTATAATAATGATTCAAAAATAACTAATTGTATGATCTCAAATAAAAGGAATGATATGTTACTTCATGAAAAAATTTACAAAATAAATATAATTTTAAATTACATGATTTTATTAAAAAAATAGTTAGTTTTAAAAATATCTTATTTTAACTATTCAGGTGAAAATAATTATTTATTTAAAAAATACCAAAATTTCAACCTAATAATAAATATTAAGTCAATATTTAAATTGTTTTATAAAAGTGGTATTAATTAAATATAATTCACACACACAAAATGCAGTAAAAACAATTTTGGAAGAAATTGTTTTTTAGAAGCATAAAATGACTTTATTGAAAATTTATAACATATTTGTTATTAAATAATAAATACATTTTATAACACCCTGAGTAATTATGAATTATTATTATTTAAAATAAATGAAATTTATTTTATGGATTGTGTTACCTGCAGCACCATGTTAATCTTGTGCTACACCCAAAATTGTGATAACTTGTGTTACACAGGAAACATATTTTTAACAAAACCACGATAAATTATTAATATAATTATTTAAATGTGAAATTTATAATCTAGTAATTAAAATTAGTGAAATTAATTGTAATAAAATATTTTTGAATATTATGTATAATGGTTTTATATATTGAAAAAATATTAATAAAAAATTACTTTATTTTCATCAAAATTATTATATGTTTCGAAAATACTATTTTCTCAAAAAAAAGTTGATTATTTATTATTCCTTTGGGGAATAATAATAAAATTTATTTTGGATGATTTTAAAAAATTAATTTGATAAAATTAAATTCAATTTTTGAATTGTAATATAAAAATTAGTTTAGGGTGGATTTTTCAGATTTTTCTTAAAAGTTTCTTTTATTGGTCAACAATGAAAATTACAGAATTATAATTGAAAACTTATTTTTATTTTAATTTATTTATAAATTTAACTTATGTTTTAAAATGTTTTTAAAGTAAAATTAGCTCTATTATACATCCAATAATTCAATATGGTAATTGGAATCAATTTAATGTTGAATATCAATAAAAAACCTTGTAATGTTTTGAAAATTTTCACTTTAAAAAAACAGGTTTCTCATCACGTCTATGGGATTAATTTAAAATTTATTTCGTCCTGTAATGTGAATGAAATTTGAAAAAAGTTCTTACATATATTAAATAATAATATTTTCTATTATCTCATATGGTCAAATTAATTTTTTATTAAATTTAATAGTAAAAATTGTCAAAATTATTTACTATGGTTATAGTTAACATTTTTTTACCCAGGGGGGTTGTTAAAAAAAATATAAGGGTTATAAATAACCGAAAATATGAAAAAACAACCATTTTATAGGAATATTTTGGATTATATCTTTTATTATAGATAATGGTCCACTATGGTAGAATTTTTAGATGAAAAAAATATGGGTGGAATTCTTTCTTTCAAAATATTAGTAGTGTACCACTCACCATAATTATAAAAGGCCACCCCCTCTCCACTCATACTCACACCTTAAATACATTTTGTCTTAGAAAATACCTGAACAATTAAATCCCAAATTACATTCCCCGGTAATTATTCTAAGTTCTATATAAAGAGACACAATCCATTCCCAAAATTATATCAAATTCTACTAAAGGACGAAGAATAATATTTTCAGTGAACACATTCTTACCAATATCAATAACAAATCCCAAACTCTTTAATAGAGGATAAGGGATCCATAACAATCGTAATATTCCTTATAGGTTGATTGAGTATAATACATTCTTTGTTCTAGGAGTTATCAATTTTATTAGGGAAATGAATTAGATAATTACGATGTTCCCCACATATAAGACATTGAAATATTGTTGTACCTTAGGATTAAATATATTCCACTCCATCAAAAACATCATTTTCCTAGAGAATTAGTTTCTATACAGCCTAATTTTCTACATATGAAACATCTTACCATTTCAATGATATGGTTCCCTCAGTTCGTATTCCCACATTCATGATATTTTGGAAGATGGATCTGCATCCCTACATGGTAATTATCCCTTGAAATTTCTGGAAACTACATTTTATCTTATTATATATTCTAGGAAACACACCTAGGCTCTAGTTTTCAATCATAAATCTTGGTATAATGTTATTAATTTGTATGTTTCCAACCTTAAACAAAAAATTATCTTATATTTCAGTTAATAATTTAATTTCTTTAACTTTGAGTATATTTTTAGGTATATATGTTAAGAGAATTAGGCCCTAAACCATACATTATAGAAATATATAATTCAAACTAGACACATTTGACTTGCATCCAATTTTTCCACCATATTTTTTTTTTAAAAAACCTTATTTATTTCATGTAAACTCATCATGATTTCCAACTTGACATCATCCCTTCCCAAACTCATCCTATAAAATCAATATAAAAATGTGTGATGAGCATAAAGATATCAGCATGGTATATTAAATAAAAGAAAAAATTATTCTACTGAAATAATAAAAACTTATATAACATTTAACCTTATCATTATTTTTATTTGAGAATATTAAATAAAAAATTTCACATGAAAAACACACATTTTATCAAATAAAAACATTAAAATAACTAGAAAGAAATTAATACTTCTTTCTGAAGTACATCTTACTTTAAAACCCTTTAAAAAGCTTTTAATTTGAATAACTATATGGCTATCATTCAACATTATCATTAAATAATGCATTGGAGATATATAATGGGGATAAAACATTATATAAGCCATATTAGGATCACATGTGTTCTTTAATTATTCTCAACCCTTTGTATCAGCTATATCAGTCTCACCCATGATCTATACCAGGGATCAACACTTTGTATAAGTTGAATCAAGCTCACCCATTTCATATAATTCTAATGTAACACATCAGGAATAAAAATAATTTATCATAAAACAATTTTTAAATCTATTTTAAACCCACATGAAAAAAACATTCACAAAAAAACCATTTTGTTTTAAAAAACTATTTTCAATACCAAAAAACCGTTTCATTTTAAAACCGATTTTCAATAAAAAATAAAAAAAGGGAAATACTGTTAAGAATTTAATAAAATACATATTCTTTCAATTTATGTTATATACCAATTAACATTGATGATATAGGAGAAGTCATTATCACCATGTATGTTATGAATAGAACAACCATTTTTTTGTTTGTCGAAAAGTTTTGTATAAAACAAGAAAAAATATTCCTTTTTAAAAAATATTTAAATAAATTAAGTGATATAAAATGTAATTTATTAATAATTTAATTATATAAAAATTAACTAGTAAAATAGTTTTCAAAACATGGACATGGAAGAGAATGAAATTTTGGGGGGGAAACATTAAAAACATTTTTAAAGTAAATGTCCCTTATCACATGGGAAAAAAGTTAATCATAAGACCCATGAATGATTAAAACAAAATAAAACTTTTAATATCTTGATAAAAAAGTAATTAATTATATAAAATGTCAATGTGTCTATATACATACCTTCTAAATAAATATATGTGCATAACATCAAAAAATACCTCAATGAAAGGAAACTGAGATGAAGTATCACAACTAGAGTCCAATTAATTAAATTTGTCTTTATAATCATGAATAATAAAATTATGTAAATTATTTACTTTATTAATAAATTTTTAAAGTGAATTATTAATTTTATTTCACTTATTAACTATTTATTTACAATTACTTAAACAATTAAGTTTAAGAAAGATGTTTTAACCATATTCATCTGTATATCTAAATGACATTGGTAGGTTAACTATGTTCAAAGTTTTTATTATTTAAACATATAATGAATAATAATAATGAAGTAATTATCTTATTTACACATAAGTTATACTTTTAAAACCAATAATAGTGTATAGTTATGAAAAATGAATGAACATTACGATCAAGGAAATGCTTGGTCGTACGTAAGCATGAGCAACATTTACATATTTCAATGATTATCCTGGAAATTAGGTAAGTAAAATTGAACATTAGATTATGATAATTATATCATAAATACGATATAGTTTAATTATATTTTCTTATATGTGTCAATATTGTGATGTAATGATGAAAAAATGAAACACATTGCCTTAGGGAGGAGGTAGTCCTCACATCTACAAATGATGTCATAACTTTTTAGTGAGTTAAAAGGTAAGAAATTAAATAAAATATAATAATTATATAATTATAAATATTTCAGGAAAATAATATTATTTCATATATATCACATATATTCATTCTTTTTACCCTCATCACCTTCTATGTAATGCCTTAGTGAATACGAAACACGTCGCTTCCCGAGTTTGTAGTCCTCCGTACACACGAATGATGTTATTATATCCCTTAAGTGTTTTAATATAAATGGTTATAGATGATATAATTAATCCCTTAATATATTAATGTTATAAATATCATATATAAACTTTAGATCCATCAATATACTCTCCCGTGAGAGGTGTTAATGAAAAAACAAATGTCATCATTTCTTGATATGGTAGTCCACTATAAACACAAATGATGATTTTATAACCCACATTATAGAATTATGTTTTTTAGGTAAAAACCATTAAATAAAAAAATCTTTTTATATGGATGAAAAATATTTTTTTAAATCATCATGATATAAATATAATTTAAGGAGGTGGACAACGAAATTAAATAATGACTGTTGTTGTAGAACATTACCTATTCTTCATGAATCTTCCATGAGTTTTCACTAAAACATTTCTATAATGGATTTATGACCACAAAAGTCTTATAGAATATGTTTACCTATGTTTGGTAGTGATTTGGGTAGGATTTAGATGAGAAAAAAGGGTTGAGAGGTGTGTAGAATTAGGGAATGTGAGTGCCCTTTTAAAGTTGAGGAGTGGAATTCTTATAAATACTCTAGTGTATTCACTATTTGGAGGTCCCCCATAACTCATATCCTTCAAAAATTGAAAAATAATGTATTTTAGTGCATTTACGGTCGAAAAAAACTTACACCATGAAAAAATGAAATATTTTTCATCATTTTTTCCTTATTCTTTAGGGTTACTCAATTTTACCCTTTTTTGTTTTTACTATAGTTACTATATTTATAATCTAGGTAATTTATCTTTTAAGAATAAATTATAGTGAGTCTTATTATAAAATTTATACCCAGTTATTATATATTTTATATCTAATTTATAATGTATAAATCCATTTTTTGTTTAAATCTAATTATAATAAAAGTTAATCTAATGAGAAAAAAAATTGTTTTAACCGTAATAATGCTCACATTGTTTTCACTAAATAAGGTTCAATATGATTGTTATAAATTAATTTTTTTTCTATTAACGAACTAATTTTTATATTTATTAAAAATTTAAAAACAATTGATATAATATAATATATTTATTATATTTAAATCATTTAATAGAATATTAGTTATTAGAAAATAACATTAATGTTAATTTTGACATTATTTATTTAATTTTAATTTAAAAATATCAATAAAATGATGTAATTTGAATATAGTAATATAAATAATTTTTAAAATGAGATATTAATCTAAAACATTAATTAACTATAAGAATTAATTTTATTTAAATTACTTTTAATTTTTTTATTATTTATTTTAGTTAATTATTATCTAAATAATTTCTGTGTCGGGATTTCTTATGTATTTAATGTAATTATTTAATATAAGAAAATAAAATAAATTATAATGAAAATAAATACATATTTAAATTTAAAAATAATATTTATAGACAGAATTATGATATTTTTTCCCAATCTCAATACTTTATAAATATTAAAGGCAGATAATGTTCTAATTCTTGTCTTTTTATTTACTGAACATGTTATTTAGATAGAAATACTAGAATAGTATCCAAATAACTCATAAAAATATATCCCAATGTGGAGAAAATTTAACTATGTTTATTAAATGGGTTTTGAACATGTTTTTTGGTCATTTTACACCTTATATTCTATGTTTAACTATTTATTAAACTAATTTTTAACTTAATCACTATAAATAATTTTAACCATTTTCACTAATCATTATGGGAAAAAATTATTTTGAAATTATTAGAGAATATAATTTTTTTATTCCAAAACATTATTCCATTTTGTCAAATTCAGCTTTGAGAAGTGGAGAATTTAATTTAAAATTAATCACATAGGCGTGGTGAGAAATCATGTTTTGAAAGTGAAAATGAATAAAAGTTTACAATGTTTTAATATAAAAAATAAATATGGAAATTATTCTAGTGACATATATTATATTAATAAATGTATAATGGATCTATTTTAATTATAAAATAAATTAAAAATGAAATTTAACATTATAAATTATTTATATAAAATTGAAGGTTTAAATTCAAATAAATATTTTTTTGTATTCATCAAAGAATGAAATATTTCATACCAATAAAAAAAATAAACGTAATATAATCTTCGTATTCCTATTTAAAAAAAATGATTTTTATTTTTTTATATACATTTTTAAATGTTTTAAAAATTAATTTTAATTTATGTTCTCCAAGAACGATTAATCCATCTTTTAGAAAAAAATTATTTTTCATAAAATATTTCCTTTTCTTTTAAATGATTCTTATTTTATTACTAATTAATAGATAATTAATAAAAATTTCAATATTATATATTTTCATAATTTAGTTAATACTTTTCATAACCACCTTTCAAATTTCACAGTGATAACTATCATATTAAAGAGCAATTTTAATAGTTTATTATTATTCAATAAAACATGGTCTTGCGTCTAACACAACAAGTTGATAAAACTCATTTTTATTTATTAAAAACATATGTTAGTGTTTCATATCATTTATTCTATTGAAAATAGTCTACTTATTTCAAAATCTTATAGTGTACCCCCAATTAAAAAATTGCTACCTCACAATGTGAACATTATCTTGTTAATTGACGGCAGGACATTCTTAAAAAAAAATTAATCATTTAATAACATTCATAATAAGTTTTTCTGTACAAATTTTTAATAAATGATATATTAATCTTATATTAATATTATTAAAATTCAATTAATTATCATATTAACCCTAATGGTTATCAATACGTTTAAACATATGTCTATAAATTGTAAAAGAAATATTCCACAAATAAATTCTCCTCTAAAATATATACAAAAAATATCTATGAAATATCAATAAATGAATCACTAGGTATATTAACTACATAAAACATCAAAAGAGGCTTGCCTAATTAATTGATCTTAGGATCAAATTTTGAAAAATACCAAGCCCCTTAGATACGTCACCACCTCAATATATGTCCCAACATCAACTGTAGAAGTAGAATATGATTTTTACACCCCCTAAAAATTATAATGATGAGGATTTTCACCTTGAGTAAGTATCTTCAGACATAGGTTATCATAATTCCCCAACTCATTGCAGCTAAAATATCTTACTGATGATTGGTTATCTGTTATATCATTCATGGATCATTCGAGGATCTTTTATTTTCAATCACAAACCTTTTTACCAAACAAACGACACCGGTAACACTTTCCAGATCCTAGAATAAATTCGTCCATTTTTACCAAACATGGAACATATTTTGTGTTTAACACTAGAATACTTAGTTGATTTCTTCTCCATTTCCTTCCACCTTGACTGATTCTTACTCTTGTCATCACATGGAACAAATGTGTTAGAAAAGTCAATTTTAACATTCTCTACAAAATGAAAAATTTCTCAAAACTTATAAATTCCCATTTTTCAATGCTCTTCAAAATAATTGTTTTACCCCTGAGTAAAATCTATTATCTTTATAATCATTGTCTCGATAAAAGGTTGTCACATACCTAGAAAATCTGGTCAAGTTTTCTTGATAGGAATTCATAAAATCTTCATCTTTTTGCCCCAATTTTAGGAATTCTATCTCCATCATACTATGAACAACCGTAGGAAAATATTTCTTAGGGAAAATATTCTTAACTATGACCCAATCCATGGAATAAATATCATCTTTCTCGATGGTGGTCTTAACTAAATCCCACCATTGATATGATTCACCTTATAAATGATATATGGAATGAGTTATCATTTGAAATTCTTAAAAATACATGACTTCAAGTAACTTCTCTAGATAATTAGTCAATCCTTTGACTACAATAGGGTCAGATGATCCATTGAACGGTGGGGGATACTTTCTCATGAAATTCTACACTATAGACATGTACCTTCATGGTAGATCGGGTTCTTCTCTGGCATAGATACAACCACCATTTATAAATTGTGTCAACGAATGCATCACTAAAATAAATTGTTATGTCTAATTAAAATCATATTAGGATGATGATTTGGAAGTATATTTTCTTCTCGGTTCCCTCCAAATATATATTTCATATTTTCTCTCTGGAAAACCGGTGCTAGATGACATAATTTTTATGAAGGAACATGGAAATATCAAAATTATATATCATTTCAACTTAACCATAACGTAAAATATTCTAAGGGAACTTTATTAACACAATCCAATCCTCTAATGTTATATAAACCATAATTTTCTCTCAACTATTAGGCCCCAATATTAAACTAAACATACTCTTGAGTTTTAGTCACGAATTTACTTTCTTGGAATTTAAGGATCTTTTTAGGTGTATATTATTAGATAATTAATCCATATCTCATTCATTAAAAAAATTTATATTAGAAAGTGGTCAATTCTTATTAGTATCCATTTTTAACACCAAATATTTTTTTTAAAAAAAATTATTAATTTTATAAAAACTCATCATGAATTTCAAATTGGATTCTTCCTTTACCATACCTATCATGTGAAGACATTTTAAAATGTGGGATGAGCATTTAAATATTAGTAAGGTGGAAAAATACAGGAAATAGTTAGTCCAGTAAAGTTATGAAAAATCATATAAAATTTAACTCTATCTTCCATGTACTTATATAATATGAAATAAAATAATTTCCCTCAAAAAACGAACACTAGTTTTTTCCTTAAAATCATTAAAACCTAGAACAAGAAATTAAAACTCACTTTTAGTGACTTAGATCATGATATTTATATAACCCTTTCAAAAAAGATTTATTTGGAATAACAATATGTATGAATTCCAAAATTATCATTACCCAACACATTTGATATATATAATGTATATCAACCTTCATATAAGCTCTATTACACTCACTCACGAGCTTAATGGGGATCATCCCTTTGTATAAGCTATATTGAGATCACCCATGATCAATAATTGAGATCGAAACATTATATAATCTATATCAGGATCACGTATTTCATATAATTATCATGTACCATATAATTAATAAAATACCTTCATTATAAAACCCTTTTAAAAGAACTTTTAAACCAATATGAGAAACAATTTCGAAAAAAATATAATTTTATTTAAAAAAATATTTTCAATACAAAAACACTATTATCATTCAAAACCCATTTTCAATACCACAATTACAAAAAAAGGGAAAGATGATTTTTTATTTAATAAAATAGCTAATCTTTCAGTGGATGATATAAATAAAAAAAATATTCTTGTTGGAAGAAAATTCATATTTGTTGTGTATGTTTAGAATAAAACACCTCTTTTTTCATATGTCGAAACATTCTATATAAAACACATAAAAATATTCCTTTTTGAAAACAATTTAAATAAATTAAAAGAAATAAAATTTTATTTATAAATATTTTTAATCCCTATAAAATCTTTAACAAAATCATTTTCCAATCATGGACATGTAAGGTAAAGAGATTTTGAGGGGAAAAAATTAAAAGAATAATTTATAAAGGGAAAGTCCCTTATCACTTGTGAACCATTTGAATCATAATCCCCATTAATGATTAATATTAAAAAATACATTAAATATCATGGGAATAGATTATTTGATGATATAAAATGTCAATGGGTGTTTATACAGACTATATAATTGAATATAGGTGCATAATAATAAAAAATACCTCAATGAATTGAAATTGAGATGAAGTCCCTAACCTTGTGCCTGATTAATCATGTTTGTCTTTATCATCCTGAAAAGTAAAATTATTTTAATTATTTAGTCACTTGAGAATTTTTTTTTGTTTAATATTACTTTTATTTCCCTTATCAACAAGTTATATGCAATTATGTAATGAATTACCTTTAAAAAAGATGTTGTGACCGTATTCAGCTTATATTATAAAATGAATTTGGGTGGTTGACTAAGGTCAAAGTGGCCATTATGTAAAAATATCAAGAATAATAATCCTGAAATAATTATCATATTTATACATCAATTATACATTTAAAATAAATCATAGAATATGGTCATAAATAATGAACTAACATTACGATCATGAAGATGGTAGGTCTTAGATATGTATGAGTAACGCGTCAATATTTCAATGATCATTATGAAAAAAAGATATATAAAAAATAACTTTATATAATTAAAATTATATCATAAATAAAATAATATTTAATTATATATATATATAAATATATATATCATTGTTGTGATGTGGTGATGAAAAATGAATCATTTTGCCTCAAGGAAGATATAGTTTATATGTCCACGAACGATGTCATCACCTTTTCAACGAGTGAAATGGTAAGAGAGAAAATGTTATAATGTACTTAAATATTTATAAATATTTTATCAATGTCCTTATATGTTTTATACATCAAATATATTTATTATCATTACCCTTATTACATTCCATGTAACAATTTATTGAAAACGAATCACAGTGCTCTATGAGACGGTAGTCCACCATACACATGAATGAAATTATCATGTACCTTAAATATTGTAATATAAAATGATTATTTATAAAAAATGAAAAAATATGTATACTAATTTTATAAATATAATATAGAAACTTTATATTCATCATTATACCCAACAATGATAAGTGGTAATGGAAATATAAATGACATCGTTTCACAAGGTGGAAATCCACCATACACACAAATGATGATTTTGTAAACCATTTGATAAAAGTGCGTGTGGTTGTAGGTAGAATTATTAACCATAAAAATTTCAGTTTATGGAATATTATGGGGTTATTTTATCATAATGGTATAATATTAACTAAAGGAAGTGATGAAGGATATAAAATAAAGGCATTGTTGAAAAACATTAACTTTTCTTTGGGTATCGTCCTTTGGTTTTTAATAAAATCTTCATATGATTTATTTATTCGAACAATAAGGATCCTTAGATGAGGTTAGGGAATGTTGGTATTCATTTTTAGTAGTTATGGATGATAAAAATGGATTGATATGTGTGGAGAAGTGGATAGAGTGAGTTGCCTTTTATAGTTGAGGAGTGACATTCTTGTAAAAACCAAAAACTATTCACTATTGGGTGGTACCTCTTAACTCACATGCTTCAAAAATTGAAAAATAAATTATTGAAGGGGAATTATGGTCAATAAATAATTTTATCACAGAAAAATAATATCATTTTTATCATTTTGAAACATAGTTTAAATGTTTACTCAATTTTATTCTTTTTTATTTTTACCATGGTAAATAGTTTTCTATCCAAGATAATTTATCCTTTAAGAATAAATTCAAGTGAGGCATATTAGAAAATATAGAATAAACTATCATAAATATTATAACAATTACATAAAACAAAAATACAATGTATGTTGGAAATTAATCTAAATAGAATCAAAAGTAACACACAAGAATACTACTTCAGCCATAACTGTGCTAACAATGTTTTTACTATTTAATGGTTAATATGTTCATCATAAATGATAAATTGGAACATGAGGGAACACATTTAATATTTATTAACATTTAAAAAACTATTTTTATAATATATTTTTCAGTAAATTTAAATCATTCCATAAAATATAATTTGTTATAAAATAACATTAATGACAATGTTTTCATTATTTATTTAATTTTAATTTAAAAATAACAATACAACGATGGAATTTGAATATATCAATGTAAAAATCACGTAAAATGTTATATTATTCTATAAAATTTATCGAAGAAAATAAATCAATCAATTTACATTAATTTTAACATTTTTCATATCAATTATTTTAGTTATTTATTATCTAAATAATTCATGTGTTGGTGTTTCTTAAGAATTTATAGTAGTTTTTTAATATATTAAAATTAAAATAAATTATCATGATAAAAAACTAATCATTTGACATAAAAATAATGTCTATAACTAAACTTATATTTTTCCACTAACTTAATCCTCTTTAAATATTAAAGGAAAAGAAATTTATTTTTTCTTTACTTAACTTATTATATATATCACTTACATGGAATAGGATCCCAATATCTCAAAAAAAACCCTAATGTTTTAATTCCCAAAATTTATTCAATTGTTTTTAGACAAGTTGAGAAAACTTTTTACACCTTATATTCTTTGTTTATCCTCTATGTAAACAAAATTTTTCCTTAATCTCTATAATCAATTTTAACTATTTTCACTAATAATTATGGTAAAAGATTCTTGAAATGTATTTTCCCAGTAATAATATATAAATATTATGGATTTTTATGGACATAAATAACATTGATTTTGATACTAAAGATATTACATTATGTGAATTTCAGGAAATTACTATTTTTTCAATATTTATTCTGGAATTATATTCATGTTACTAATATATAAGGAATATTTTTTAAAGTGTTCAGAATACATTTTTATATATTTTCAAAACACTATTCATATCTAATGTTGGCAAGAATATTGTATAGAATGAACCCAACATTTCCGAGAATCACATATGGATAATAATCACAACTCTTAATAGTAAGAATATGGATCATAAACCCGAAATTATATGAATTCATGGTTAAGGAACCCTATATATGTAAGGAACATTACATTTCAAAGAAAAAGAATTTTGGTTAAGGAACCATACATTAGTATGGAGCCCTATGTTTCAGTATACAAATGTATGGTACATCCACCCTGATTTTTTAATCATCCCTACATTTTCAACGCTATGTTTGGTATTTTTTGCATTTTATAATGGAACCCATGGTTCGACTATTAAATGAAGGAGATTTAAATCAGTGATTTTATCCAAGATTTATCCAACAGTTTTGATAGAAATAAATATCGATTGAAATCTTTTCCTTGACTGATTCAAAGGCTCGTTATGATCAATTTAAATAAATGTATTCCATGGAGTAAATTATTCCAATTATTAATGAAGGTTAATAATCCCTTGGTCAAGATAACTTGCTAAAGGCTCAGGATGAGGCCCTGAAGGCTCAAGAGGATAGGATCACAGCCTTGGAAAAGCAAGTAGAGGAGGATTACAAAGAGCTGAAAAAGTTGAAGACAATCATGAAAAAGTTGATTCCCAAGGAAAAAGAAACAAAATAGACCCAATCCGATATTTTCTTGTAATGTCTTGCCCTGTACAAATTCTTCCAATTATAATGAAATTGTGGTTCCTCATTTTTTTGGGTTGTCTATACTAATATTTCAGGTACCGTATTTTTTTCCATTCCCTCAAACTCTTTTTGAAAATCACAAAGGGGGAGAAGGAAAAAGAATTATAAAGGGGAGAAGGAAAAATATATATAAGTATAGAATAAATATACCAAAGTAAGAAATATCGCTGTGTAAGGGGGAGTTTATCTAAGGGGGAGTTCTCATTATGAAGATTTACATACCCAAGATAATGAAAATCCCATTTCGGAAAACTAGAATATGATCCTTAGAGTTCGAAAGCCTATGGGAGAGTTAGTCATATTCATCTTTGCCAATGTGAAAAGGGAGATATGTTTTATTAAGTCAATAAATGTTTTGCTAAGTACTTATATTCTTTTTCGTAAGGATTTTTGTGATTTCCAAAAAGGGGGAGATTGTTGTGTCAATAAGGTTTTCCTATTGACTTTTTACATTCATTCATACTTGGGGGAGATTGTTAAGTCAATTTGGTTTCCTTATGACTTTACCATTTCTTCTTATTTTGAAAATCACAAACACCTTATCTTAATGAAAATCTAATTTTACCCCTTGTTTTACTTCTATAAGGAAAATTTCTTTACCGAAGAAAATTTACCCTTACCTAGATTTTATTATTCATATCATAAATTTTCTATGTGTAAAATTCAATTTGAAACCAAAACCATGGAATCAAATAATTACATAGATATAAAGAATTATGTTTTAGAATCCAAATTCTCAGAATTCTGGTTATGAACTCTTATGAGTTCTGACTCCGAAATCTGAATCAGAATTCTGATTATGAGCTCTTCTGAGTTCTGACTCCGAATTCTGTATCAGAATTCTGGTTACAAACTCTTCTACGTTCTGACTCTGAATTATGAATATGAATTGTGGATATGAACTCTTCAATCTTTTAACTCCGAATTTTGATTAAGAATTCTAGAAGAGAACTTCTCTATGTTCTGAATCCGTGCTCTCTGAATACAAAAACTGAACTCCTATGAGTTTTGACACCGAATTCTGATGAACTCTGACTATGAACATTGTAAATTCTGGTACCGAATTCTGGTGAATCCAGATTCTAAATTTCTTTGAAATTCAGACTCTATAATTCTATAGAATTCAGGTTCCGAATTCCTAGAAAACAGAATCCGAACATCTTTGTATTATAGACTCCAAATTAAATTTTGTGTTAGACTCTGAACTATCATTTATTTACATTCTGAATATCAGATTTTGGTTATTTTTACACTTGTTTAGTAGTAAAATCATGTCGTTCATTTAGTTAATCACTAACCATTGTTTGAGTGAAACGTGTACAGGTCCCTCCAAAATTCAATGATGAATTTGACCGTTGGAGGACGGAGCCGACCTTTGGTGCTGTTCCTATAAGTAGGATCTCATTTGAACGAGTTCAAAACACTTGACAACATCCTTGAAAACTATGCATACATGCTGTTGAAGTGATTTCTAGAGAGAGAGGCTCTTATAAACCCTAATGCTTTGGGCAGAAAGTTTTAACAGCTTGTTCAAACTTTTCTTTTAGCATATTTTGTTCATGTAAATCTGATTGTTGTTGTGTACAATCGAGGGTTTACAGGGATAGGAGGACAAAGTTGTCGACTACCTGATAATTGAGGGCTTGCGAGGATAGCAAGACAGACTACGATCTTCATATCGAGGGCTTACCCTAGTGTGGGTAAGACAGACTTTCTTGAAAGTATAAATCAAGGGACCATTATCCAAGGTTGTTGGATACCCTTCTCATTGGATTAAATGATTTACTACTTGTTACTTGTTTTGTTTTAAGTTTTTCCGCTGCATTTGTATTGTTGAGGAACGTATAACTTTCTTATACTTCCTTATAATTGTACTATGATTTAGATAGATTATATACGCTTTAAGGTAGAATCTTAGTTCTTGTAAAATTTTGTTAAGTTTCATTTCCAGAATCACTTTTTTTGGAATCAATCATGTTTTTATAACTTAGAGGTTTTGTGGATTATCTTGTTTAACCTTTCTAAACATAACCGTATTTAAAAGTTACAAAGGAATTTTTAAAAGTAAAATTCACCCCTCTTGTTTTTTAGCATCTAATTTTTACATATTTGATCCTACATTTGGTATTATAGAGTATATCATACTCACATACCATCTCACAATTGGTATCAGAGGGTTGGTACAATCTAAATTAATCTCACGATTAGATTCAGAAGAAAATTCTCGGAATTGAACTTCCAGATTCATAATTTTTCGGAATCTATTCTTTAGAATCAATTTTTTTTGGATTCATTTATTCTTAGAGGAAAAATATCTAGTTCCTTGATTAAGATATTTTCTCATGTTTAAATACTCATACTACTAACAAGAAAACTTCAGAGATTATAAGATTCCAGATAAGGAAATGAGAACCTTTACGAATCAGGAGAAATCAGAATATCAAGCAAACTTCAGAGCCAAAAATACGTTGTAATATTCCATGACTAGGAACATCTATAGTAAAATATCATCTTGTGAAGCTGCAAACAGTATCTGTAATAAACATGAAGTGACAAATTTTGGTACATCCAAATTCATAGATACAATAAGAGCTATGTTAAGAGCTGAATACCATAGCTTTAACTTTCCTTATTGAGAACCTTTAAGAAAAGTACATCAGTGGTTTATGAATATCATGAAAATCTTAAAATCTATGGGAGAAAAATGTTTGGATGTTGAGGCTCTTATAGAAAAGATCATAGATATCATGCAAAATGAAAGGGAGTCCACGAGAAAAGCTATTGATGAGAACAATAAAGTCACTCAGATTTCTTTAGATGAGTTGTTTGGAACTCTTCTTCAGCATGAAACCAGAATGAAAAGAGATGCTGAAAATGTTAAGAAGAAGAATTGGAATGGAGGAGTTTATTTTACAACCACTTATAAAAATATGATATCCATGACCCCAGAAAGAGTAACTAGATCAAAGAAAAAGAACGTCATTATTTAGTTAGAATCTAGTGACCCAAAATGTTCTGAGAATAAATTAGCTAATATTTCTAGGAGAATGAACAAGATTATTGCTCAAAAGAACCATCAGAATATGTACAAGAAGAAAGACTACAGAGATAATAAAGATGTAGAAGTTATGTGTTATGAATGTAAAAGAACAGGTCATATCAGACCTAATTGTCATTTGTTGAAAAATAAGGAAAAGAAAGAATGGAATTCAGAAAGGAACAAGAATAAATTATATTGATCAAAGCACAAGAAAAGCCTTAAAGCCAATGATACTTGGAGTGGTAGTTGTGGAGACCCTTTAGAAAGTGAAGCTTCTAAATATGATTCATCAGCACATAAGAATATGGGATTCATTTCAACTACTTCTTTCCCCAATACATGTCTTATAGACAAGGTACGCTCTGCCGAGGCATTAACAAATTTATCAATTGATAAGAATTACTATTCCGAAAATATTAATTCTAATGAAGATACTTCATCCTTACAAAATGAAGAAATACCATCATATGAAGAAGTTTCTAGATTTTCCATGTTACTTGAAGTGAGAAATTGTAAAATTTCTATGAAATTAGACAAGGAAAATTCTATAGAATAAATTCTTTCAAATGTGAATTCAGATATTTCTAGAGATCTTAGAGATAAAAAAGATTTTTTAGGAAAACATTCTAAAGACCTTGAGTAACAAAATTCAGTTAAATAAGAACTTTCTAAAGATCTTAAGAATGCTATTTTAGAGATAAATGTTTATGAGGAAAAATATAACTCTAAGGAAATGACTCATGAGGATAAGAATTTAGTCATCAGACTGAAATATGAAATATTTTCTCTTTAGAAGCTTATTGAAAACTTAACCTCTGGGAAGGAAAATTTTTACAAGATGTATTCTCAAATTAAACCTCTAGGAAACACTACTGGAGTAGGTTATACTCACCAAAAAACCAGTTTTCAAAAACAACTATTTTATTTATTCCAGTTCCTCTTTTTGCACTAAATGAAAAATTGGTGGGTATTTGAAGAAAATTTACTCCTTGATTAAATTTCAATCTCTTTGGTTTCATAAATATTATTTTTATAAACAAATGTGGATACCAAAAATTTTGTTGTCTAACAATTCTAGATCCAAGATAGTTTGGATTCCGAAAGTCTAACATTTTCTTATTTTCAAGAAAATTGGGAATGTACCAATATCAATGTGTGGTACATGGATAGTGGATGTTCCCAACATAAGAATGGTAACAAAAACTATTTTGAAAAGATTATCAAGGCGAAAGGAGGAAAATTAACTTTCAGAGATAATGCTTAGGGAGAAATTATTAGTATAAGTAACATCATTATTCTTGAAAAAACATTAATTTCAAATGATTTATTTGTTAAGGGTCTTAAGCACAACCTCATTAGTATAAGCCAATTATATGATGAAGGCTACCTTGGGAATTTTAGGAATGACAAGTGATTAGTACACATTTCCAAGGAAGAGTTCATTCTTACTGCCCATAGGCAAGAGAATGTTTCCACACTAAACTTAAAAGACCATAGGAGCCAAGATATACCTTGCCTTAGAGAAATGGGAGACCATTCATGGTTATGGCATAGAAGGTTAGGAAACTGTAATCTTAGGAACTTATGAAAACATTCAAAGAAACGATTAGTTAAGGATCTACCAGATGTTAGATTTGATTCTTAAAAAGGTTGTGACCCTTTTTAATATGGAATGAAACATAAATCAAGGTTTAAATCAGTCAGTGAAGTCTCACCCACTGATTCATTATAGCTAGTGCATATGGAACTTTTTGGTCCAACACAAACTAGAAGCATTAGTGGAAAGTACTTTATATTTGTTTTGGTTGATGATTACACAAGATTTATGTGGGTATATTTTCTAGAAAAGAAATATGAATCCTTCTCTTATTTCAAAAGTTTTAGAGACCATGTTAAAAATGAGAAAATATTTCCATTGAAAACTATTCATAATGATGTAGGAGTAGAATTTAAAAAATCTTGTTTTAAAAATTTTTTTAGTAGAAAAGGAATAACTATTAAGATCTCAGAACCCAGAACACCTCAATTGAATGGTGTTGTTGAATGAATAAATATAATTCTTCAAGAAATAACTAGAACCATGTTGAGTCAGTATTCTGTAGCCAAACATTTTTGGGCTGAAGCTATACGTACTGCTTGTTATACTATAAATTGTGTTTTGATTAGGCCTTTTCATAATAAAACACTTTATGAGTTATAGAATTGTATAAAACCTAGACCTTCCAACTTTAATGTTTTTGGTTTCAAGGTATTCATTCTGAATACTAAAGATAATTTATATAAATTCACACCAAAATTTGATGAATGGACTTTCTTAGGCTACTCCATATCTTCTAAGTCATATAGAGTTTTCAATAAAAACACTTGTACTGCTGAAGATACAGTACCAGTCAAATTTGATGAAACTGATCCTTTTGTTTTAAACAACCCCAACCTACATCCTCAGAAGTATTTTCAAAAAATTATTATCAACCTTTAATAGAAAATCCTTCTGATAAAGAAAATGTTAAAGAATATACTACTGAAACATTTAACCCAGAAAATTTCCTACCCTATGTTGACGAAAAGGTTTTACAAAACTCAAACTAGTTGTTTCTAAAGAATCATCCCAGTGATAGTATCATTGGTTATGTCAATAAACCTGTAAGAACTAGATGTTCCTTATGAAATGAATTAGAATATCAAGCATTGCTTTCCCCATTAGAACTAAAAAGTACTGATGAATTTTTAGGTGATTATGATTGGATTAATTCCATGCAATATAAACTAAATGAATTCGAAGGGAACAAAGTCTGGACCTTGGTTGAAAGACCTAAGGAAACTTCTGTTATTGGAGTAAATTAGGTATTCAGAAATAAGTGGGATGAAAATTGAATCATTATTAGAAATAAAAATAGATTAGTTTCTAAAGGATATAATCAACAAGAAGGAATATACTATGAAGAAACCTATCCTTTAGTTTCTAGACTTGAATCTATTCATATTTTACTTGCCTTTGCAGCATTATTCAATTTCAAATATTTTCAAATGATTGTGAAATGTGATTTCCCTAATGTTTATGTTCAACAGAAATTTTTTTTGAACAAACTCATGACATTCAAGATAAAAAATATCTTGATCATTTGTTTAGACTTACCAAAGCACTGTATGGACTTAAACAAGCCCCTCTAGCTTGGTATGATAGACTTACAATATTTTTTCTTCAAAATAACTATGTCAAAGGAAATGAAGATCCAAACCTTATAAATAATGATAAGAAAAATGTTTGGATAGTTCAAATTTATGTTGACGACATTATATTTGGTTTAAGTCAGTAATCATTAATTAATTTCTTTGAGGATCTAGTGAAATATGAGTTTGAAATGAGTATGATGGGTGAGTTAATATTTTTCCTTGGTTTTCAAATTTCTCAAAAACCAGAAGGAATCTATATATCCCAGCATAAGTATATTAATGATCTTCTTTAAAAAGTATGTATTTGAAAACACTAAAAGTATAAGTACTTGCATTGGTACCTCAAACACACATGATATTATTGAAGCTGGGAAACCTGTAGATTAAACATCTTTTAGAGGTATGATAGGAAGTGTAATTTACTTAACAGTTAGTCATCCCGGCTTAATGTTTTCAGTATGCTTATGTGCATGATATCAATCCAATCCTAAATAATCTTACTGAAAGGAAGTGAACAGAATTTTTCACTACTTAAAGCGAACCATGGATTAAGGACTATTTTATACTTCTGGAAATGATTTTTTTTAAAATGATTTTTGGATTCTGACTTTGGTGGATGTAGAATGGATAGAAAGAGTACTTCTGAAACTTGTAATTTTTGAAGAGATTCATTAGTTTCTTGGCCTTGTAGGAAGAAACACTCTATAGAACTTTCCACTGCTGAAGCGGAATATGTAGCAGCCGGAAGTTGTTGTGCTCAAGTGTTGTGGATGCAACACACACTCACAGACTATGACTTGAGTTTTACCAAGATCAACTTGATGATATTTTCACAAAATCTTTACCCTCTGATAGATTAGAATATATTAAACAGAAGATAAGACTGATAACCATATGGTAATCTTCCTGGATTAGCATTATGTTGAATCAATCTCCATAGAGTAATAAAATACTTTACATAGGGGGAGTACATTTGTTTATTTTTTAAATTTCGTAATGAAAAATTTTGTAGTCAGTTTTTCAAAATTGTGATAATGAAAATTTTCGTAGTTAGTTTTTCAATTTTTTCGTAATGAAAATTTTTGTAGTTATTTTTTCAAATTATTCATAATGATAATATTTCATTCTCTAAATTTTCGTAATGGAAATTTTAGTAATGAAATTTTTTTGTACTCGAGATTTTCGTAATGAAATTTTCGTAATGAGAATTTTTCATACTCGAAAATTTCGTAATGAAAATTTTTGTACTCAAAATTTTTGTAGTAGAAAATTGGTACTCAAATTTTTTTAACAAAATTCTCAACCTTATATTTTTCATAATAAGTTTTTCATAGTCAAAATTTTTGTAATGTAATGTTCAAAAAGAATATCACCTATTACAAATAATCTTCCTAGCAATCTGAAAGGTATGATTTCCTTCTTAAAATTTCCATAGTCAATATTTCATTGCTGGTATTTTCTTTTGTATCTTAAATTCATGGATTCTAGTTTTTCCTAAAAATATCCAAAGATCAGATCCGACCCAAATTTTCCTTGTGGCTATTATTTCAACCGTCAGATCAAATCAAAAGTATTCTCGGCCTTTGGATTGTAATGGGAAGATGAACCGTCACTTCAAAAAATATAAAAGGGGACCCCCGATGGTTGTCCCACATCGGTTTTCTATGTATTTGTGTGTCGAAGCTCTTCCCAACTTCAAAATCCCATTCCATATTTTCAGATTCTTCAAGTCTGAATGTCTGCTGAAATCCTATCTCAAGAAATGTCTTCAGCAAAGCCAATTTCAGAGTGGAAAATTTACAGGGAAAGTTTGGTACATCTGAACATCATTAATAAGTATGACTCTATTATCTCGAAGAATATCCAGAATAATAGATGGGAGATGGTGGACATTTCAAAGACAGGAGCTCAAGATGTAGTGTATCCCGATTTTCTAATAGAGTTTTATGAGTCATCTAGTTTCTTTAAGGAAGATGTTATGGAAAATTTTTCCTTTAAAAGTTATGGAAAGACTTATGCACTCTCTTACACCAAGGATGCTATCTTGGTGGGTCTATCCTATGAAGGGAAAGCCGAGTTCTATTCACAAAAACTGCCAGAGTTTCAAGGAAGTTTCATTAAGGCAATGTCTGTGGAATGCCTTGGGCTTAAAGATGTCAAAACCACGAAGATTGCTCATATGTCTTCCAAAAATATGATCCTAAAGCTATGGGTTCAGGCTCTTATAGTACTGAGGAAGTGTTATAAATACACCTTTAATAAAAGTGACATGTACATCTGGGATTTTTTTGGTAATCCTAAGTAAGGTGAACCTCATGAAGTACATTCTCATTATGATTGAGAACATCATGAACGGGAATCTGAGAGCTCAGATTATTATGTATCCTTCCCTTCTCTCCAAGCTCATTGTTTGGTGCCTTGAATTTTTTAACCTCCCATATAGTTCCATGCCAAGGAATTGCAATGTAATTTTTATCAGTGATGACACCCTCAAGAGAATGAAAGTGGGGTTTTCTAAGGAGTCAGGTGAGTTTTATGATCTACTTAAGGATAAGGCAGAAGCCGTTCCGAAAAATGCTGAAGAAGCCGAACCTTCAATGAAATCTAGAATGAAGGCAATATTAAAGGAAGCGGAAGTAAAAAATAAAACCCCTAAGGCCAAAGATGCTCCATCCACACCTCCAAATCCCAAAAAGTAGGAATCCTATCTGGATGAAGTGGTTTCCAAATGAAGAGAGGATAAGAAAAACAAGAAAGAAGGGGAGCCATAGTTTGGCCTGGTTCCTTTAGAGGCCAAAGAACTGAAAGAAAAGGCTGCTGACGAACTTGAGAAGCAAACCAAAGAGAAGAAGCTCAAGAAGAAAATGCAAGAGGCTGATATTTGTCAATCCCTTCTGAGGGATACAAAAATTTCATCTGAGAATATCCCTATTCCGAAGTCTTTCCTGGTAGAACCATTACCTGAGACTCCAGGTAAGATGTTTATGTCTCCGAAAAAACCACAGGAGATGATTTTGGAAAGGAAGAAAGATGGATAATAAGTACAACAAGCAGAGACTAGTGGTGGCTCTGATGATGTGATTAAGAAACTTGATGATTATCATGAAAAGGAAAGTGATTCTGAAATGTTTTCACTCTGGACGCCTAAAGCTGGATCTTAGAAACTTTCAACTCCGGAAATAGATGACAAAGGTGAAGAGGAATTCCACAAGTTATCTGAGGAAGAGAGTCATAATCATGATTTCATTCTTCTTTAAGACATTGAGGCAAGAGCTGAAAAAGATAAATTTGAGGAAGATAAGATTTTAAAATTATTCAGAAGGGAGCATGAGTCTCCAGATGAGGAAGATGATCCAAAAATTGATATGTGTAAACAAGTGGTTGTCAATACCCAAACCAAAGATATTCTGAGGCAGAAAGAAGCTGGAGGATCCTCTAAGAGGAAGATGGTAGAGCTAGAGGAAGAACCAACCCCAAGTAAAATGTCATATTTAGAGTCATCAGCATTAGGACATGATTTTTTTGTTCAGTCCCTGAAGAAAATTGAGGACACCATTATTTTATTTCTTACAATTGATTCTATATGCCAGATGCTTCAGCATAGCATGAATCAGAAATCAAACTCCATATCCATGGTGATGGATATGTGTGTTAAGATTGTGGATGAACACAATAATTTCTTTATCAATTATGAAGCCCACATGAAATCATACAAGAAAATGGCTAGATAGTCAAAGAAAATCGTTGATGATTTGGAAGAGATTGATCAATTTCAAAAATATGTCAAGGAATATTTTGATACTGAAGACACCAAAATCAGGGATCTTACAATCAAATTATAGGAAAAGATAAATCTTGAACAAAATTCTTGGATTTAGGATATAAAAGATCTAAATGGAAAGTTAATTTATGTTGTCCAAAGTTTTATAACAGAGAGAGATCTCCAGACTGAGATGGAAGAAAAGATTCTGAATCTAGATGACTTGCTGAAGGCTCAGGAAGAGGCCATAAAGGCTCAAAAGGATAGGATCAGGACCTTGGAAAAGCAAGCATAGGAGTATCACAAAGAGATGAAAAAGTTGAAGAAAATAATGAAGAATATAAGGCCCATGGAAAACGAAACAAAATAAACCCAATCTGATCATTTGTTGTAATGTCTTGCCCTATGCATATTCTTCAAATTATAATGAAACTATGGATTCTTGTTTTGTTTGGTTTTCTATAAAAATATTTCTTGTACCATATTTTTTTCCATTCCCTCAAATTCTTTTTGAAAATCACAAAGGGGGATAAGGAAAAATAATTCTAAACGGGAGAAAGAAAAATAATTATAAGTATTGAAGAAATATTCCTAAGTAAGAAATATCCCTTTGTAAGGGGGAGTTTATCTAAAGGGGATTTTCTCATTACGAATATTTACATACCCAAGATAATGAAAATCCCATTTCGGAAATCTAGAATATGATCCTTAGAGTTCCAAAGCCTATAGGGGAGTTAGTTGTATTCATCTTTTCCAATGAGAAAAGGGAGATAAGTTTTATTTTCTAAATTAATAAAACTTTTTCTATGTCCTTATATTCATTTTCGTAAGGATGTTTGTGCTTTCCAAAAAGGGGGAGATTATTCAGTCAATAAGGTTTTCATTATGAATTTTCAATTCCTTCATACTTGGTGGGAGATTATTAATTCAATTAGGTTTCCTAATGATTTCACCATTTCTTCTTGTTTTGAAAATCACAATAACCTTATCTTAAAGAAAATCTCATTTTACTCCTTGTTTTAATTTTATAAAGAAAATTTCCTTACCAAGGAAATTTACCATTACCTAGTTTTTAATGTTCCTATCATAAATTTTTTAAGAATAAAAGTCAGATTGAAACCAAAACCACAGAATAATATAATTACCTAGATTTGAAGCATTCTGTTTTAGGATCCAAATTCTCAAAATTCTGGTTATGAACTCTTCTGAGTTCCGACTATGAATTCTGAATCAGAATTTTGGTTATGAACTCTTCTGAGTTCTGACTTCGAATTCTGAATCATAATTCTGGTTACGAACTCTTCTCAGTTCTGACTCCGAATTTTGAATACTAATTATGGATACGAACTATATAAATTTCTAACTCCGAATTCTGATTACGAATTCTGGATACGAACTTCTCTGAGTTATGAATCTGAGTTCTCTGAATACTGACTCTGCACTCCTTTGATTTCTAAATCCGAAATCTCATGAACTCTGACTTCGAACTTTGTACGTTCTAGTTCAAAATTCTTGTGATATTAGATTATTAATTTCCTTGAAAATCATACTCCATAATTCTATATAATTCAGGTTCCGAATTTCTAGAAAACAGAATCCGAACATCTTTGTATTATAGACTTCGAATTCAATTTTTGGTTAGACTCCTAACATTCATTTACTTACATTCTGAATATCAGATTTTGGTTATGCTTACACTTGTTTAGTAATAAAATGATGTCGTGCTTTCAGTAACTCACTAACAATTTTTTCAGTGACATTTGTACAAGTCCCTCTAAAATTCATGGAAGAATATGACCATTGGAGGAGGGAGCCGACCGTTGGAGCTGTGCCTATAAATAGGAGCTCATTTGAAAGAGTTCAGAACACTTGACAACATACTTGACAACTGTGATTACATGCTGTTGAAGTGATTTCTAGAGAGATAGGCTCTTATTAACTCTCAATCTTCGTGCCGAAAGTTGGAATGTACTGTTCCAACTTTGCACCATGCAGATTTGCTTTGTGTGACTCTGATTGTTGTTGTGTACAATCGAGGGATTCCTGGGATAGGAAGACAGAGGCGCCAACTATTTTATAGTTGAGGTCTTGCGGGGATAATAAGATTGAATCTGATCTTTGTATCGAGGGCTTACCCTGGTGTGGTTAAGAAAGACTTTCCTAAATGTATAAATCAAGGGGCATTTATCCAAGGTTGTGGGATACCATTCTCTTTGGGTTAAAAGATTTACTACTTGTTACCTCTTTTGTTTCATGTTTTTCCGCTACATTTGTATTGTTGAGGAAAGTATAACTTTCTTATACCTCATTATACTTTTACTCTGATTTAGTTAGATTCTATACACTTTAATGTAGAATCTTAGTTGTTGTAAACTTTTGTTAAGTTTAATTTCCAAAAGAACTTTTCCGGAATCAATGAAGTTATTAGAACTTAGAGGTTTTGTGAATTATCTTGTTTATCCTTGTTAAACATAACTATCTTTAAATGTTCCAAAGGAATTTTTAAAAGTACAATTCACCCCCTCTTGTTTTTGAGAATCTATTGTTTACATATTCTATCCAACATTTGGTATTATAGACTATATCATACTCACATACCATATTACAGTCTTACCATAGATAGTCTAGAATATTAACGAATCATCGTTTAGAAATAGTTATTGGAAACATAGATATAGAAGTTAGAATTAGACGGAATGTAAGAAACCTAAATGAATTTTCCACCTTTATATCTCAGTTAGAGCCAAAGTACAAAAAATATGTTTTAAGAGACAAGAGTCGGTTATTAGCCCTGAAAGAAGAACTAAATCAATTCAAAAAAATGAAGTTTGCGAATTAGTAGAAAGAACATAAGATAACCCTATAATAAGAACTAAATGGGCCTTTATAAGTTAAAAGTATGACCAAGAGATCATAACTGGAAATAATGATAGATTAATTTCACAAGGATATAATCAGGAATAAGGAATGGATTATGATGAATCCTTTATGCTTATAGCTATATTATAATTCATTAGAATCATTTTAGCTTATGAATATCATATGAATTTTAAATTATATTAGAGGGATGTTAAATCTATATTTATAAATGATTATTTAATAGTGTAATTTTATATTTAACAACAATAAGGTATTTAAAACCCTCATAAACCAAATTATATATATAAGCATACAAAATATATTTATGGACATAAACACGTACCTAGATCTTGGTATAAATAATTATGATCCTTTTTGTGGGAAAAAAATTTTATGTGGTTTTAGTTGATCGAAAACATTTTAAGAAGACATATTTTCCAAATATTTAAATAGTAAAAATTTATGTTAATGATTATATTTTAATTTCAATAATTAAAAAATCATTGTATTTAATTTTCAAATCTAATCAAAAATGAATTTGCAATGATTATGATGGGATTATTGAATTTCCTTTTAGGTTGTAAAAATTATCAAAAATGTTATGGAAATTTTTGATATCAATGTAAATATATTATTGATTTATTGAAAATGTTTTGTATTGAAAACATTAAGACATATAAAAATCTAATGTGTTCCAATATAAAAATTGATTTAGTTAAATTTGGAAAACCATTTGAAAATAAGTTATATAGAGGTATTATTACAAGTTTATTATATATTACTTCTAATAGACCAGATAAAATATTTTTTGTATGTTTATGTACTACATTTAAGTCAAATCTAGAAGAATCCCATCTTATTATTGTTAAAATAATTTGTATATATTTTAAAGGAAGAAATTTTCAACCAGTTTTTTACCCCAATACATATGATTTTAATTTAATTTCATACTTATATGATGATTTTAGAGAGTGTAGATTTGGTAGAAAAATCATCTTAGGAACCTGTCATGTTTTAGAAAAATCATTAGTCTCGTGGTCATGTAAGAATAAATATTCAGTTTCCCTTTTAATAGACAAGTTTGAATATATATTTGCAGGCAGTTACTATACACAATTGTTGTGGATGAAACACACTCTATTGGTCTTCAGACTAAATTTTAATAATATACCTATTTTATTTGATAATATAGTGCTACTTATATTTCGATAAATCCAATAAGTCAATCTATGACTACGAATGTTGATATAAGACATCATTTTCTAAGAGATCACATTCTTAAAAAGGACATATCATTATTATTTTTAAATTCCCAATATCAATTAACTGATGTTCTTATAAAATCACTTAACAATGTATGTTTTGATTCTATTAAGGGGGAGTTAGGGATATTTAATTTTAAATAACTATTTATTACTTTATTTTTGTTAATGAATTTATCAATTATTTTTGTTAATTATTTTTTGGTTATTTTTCTTAAATCAATAATTTGTTTTGAATTAGTTTTTAAGACAAGTCATTTCAAAATTTAAATATAAATGATTTCCCTATGTAATCAGCATGAGAAATAAGACCACATCACCAAACATTTAGAAAACTATTCATATTTCCTTTCCATTCAAACCTTTCGACTTCCAAAGTCTTCGTATTTATTCAAATCCCAAGAATATGATAACCATCAACCTTAAGATTATCAAAAATGATGAATATAAAGAGAACCGATGAATTTGAACCAAGTGATTCAAAGAATCATTGTGTCCCATTCAGGAATATTCCTTAAAGAAATCTCCTTGATTTTGATTGGCTATATTAGGAAAATATTTTACTGAAATAAGTTATTTTAATTTAGTGTTTGGAGTTTAGATTTAATAGAGAAAATAAAATATTTATTTTTGAGTTAGAACTGATGTAGTAGTATAAGAATTTTATCTTATCTTTTGGGAAACATAGGATATAATATCTTTTTGAATAAACGATAAGCTTTTTTCAATCTCCTATATAGAAATCACATAGTTATAAAAATTACTCAATAAAAGAGTTTTCCATATTGATCTTTGGTCAATTGGAAATAAGGAGAAAAAATTAGAAGATATTATATATTTAGATTTTAGTTCAACCTACATAAAGAAATATTTTTAAAGGATCTCTTCGATGATATGTAGGTACTTGTCAAGTTTATTCAGAAAACCCTTTATCCAAGGATTGATGAGTTAAAAAATATCTTTTACCCATTCATGTACATCATTTTTTTATAAATGAGATTAAGATAAAGTTTCCCATTTATATGCTGAAATATCTGAATCAATTTATCCATTAAAAAGAAATAAATTATTTATTTCCCTATGGTCAGATCTATTTTATACTTTTGTTCCGATTAATATGATTCACAAATGGGAGGTTCATACAAGATGTCACCAACGTAATTTTGTTAATGATGGCACTATATGAAAATAAGGATTCTTTCGGAGTTTAGTTAAAGGTAAAATTCGTCCAATTGGTGTGGATGACCAAAAAAATTAATGTCATGTTTCTTAAAAGGAAAAATGAAATTTCAGTTTATAGGATCAATTAATTTAAGAAATAAAGAAATTGGAGAATCTGGAATAGAAGTTTCTTTTCTAACTACTTAATGAAAAATCATTTTTATCCCAATAAATCAAGATGAGGAATCTTTAAGAGAAGGATCCCATGGGAAACTTGTCAAAAAACCAAGAATAAGTAAAGAGTCTCTGCATGAGGACCCATTGGAAAAATCAACTGGACCTATTGATTAGACTCCATTAGTTTATTTAGATGAAATGAATAAAATTGAGGAAAAAAAATATGAAATTAAAATTTAAGAACAACTTATTTCCAATAAATAATATCAATAAGGAGAAAATTCTTAAGAATGAGAGAAATCTCAGAAATTAGTAACTGAAAATATTAAATTCATTGAGCATTAGGTTATATTGTTCATTGGTCAATCCATGTAAGGAAGACAATATATTTCTTGAGAAAGGATAGAGTTCCATTATGGAATTTATTTTTCAAATGAAGAGACATAGATTAAAAATTTAGTTGTTGTGGTAAAATCTATACGGTCAATGAATCCTGATTAATGAATATCTTTTTCTATGAAAAATCAGTTTGAAGAATTTGTTAACATATTCTAAAAGGTATTAGAGGAGGCCTCCAGTCTTCAACATGAACTAGAACCTGCCATTAAATATTTAGAAGACTTAATAAGTTCTTATATTCCATGTTTGGAATTATAATATGTTCAAAACTAATTTCAAGAATTCAAAGAAAATTTTATATCAAAAAGAGATTTTGATTCTTTCAAGAGAGACATTATATATCATTTAGGAAAAATGAAATAAAAATGTATTTATAAAATAGAATTTTCAAATTTGAAATGGTATTTGGTAAGCTAGTTTTAATTAATAAATGGGAGTTTCTATTAGTATAGAGCTTCCACTTCTGTACCTCCAATATTACCATACTTGGTTAGAATATTTGAAGCAATCACATATGTTATATCAGGTATAAATAAAAAACATCAGTATATTTAGTGTAACATTACATCTCTTGATGTGATGTTTGATAATAAAAGAGATCATATTAATAAGTTAACCTTAAGTGAACCCGTAATCAGGCTACTGCTTATTCAGTTTAGTGATAATAATTATATGTGTCTATATATAGTGTAAAATATGCATGAATTTCTCAAATTAATTATTATTGAAATTTTTAAAGTGAGTCAATATTCAAGTATTTAGTTATGTAAGCTAGATAAAAATTTTTAAGAAAATTTACATGGTCAAATAGTAGAGTTGATGGATTTTTTTAGGTTATTGAAGCTTTAACTGAACCAAAAACCTACTGTGATCAAAATTATTCCCCTTTTTCCAACCCTATGGTGTAATGCTTTTCCTCATGACAAATCAACTTGTGTACCTATAATATCTTTCAAATAAAAAATATATGAATATTTATATTTTATGTGTGTTTTATATAGATTTATAATTTTGTTATTTATGTCCAAATTTTACACTGCCCGAATACTTGCTTTATTTTTCTAAACAGTACACTATAACATTCATTTGTTAATCTATGAATAATTAAATGTGTTTTAATCCTTTTTTCTTTTAATTTATCTTTGATATCAGGATATGTGGGAGAAAATTGGGTAAACACAAACATAACATTCTGAAACTAATAGTTTACATTTTAAATCTAAATATTTTTGTGAAATTGAATTAATAATACAGTGAAACAGAAAATGCTATTTTCTTAATGTTCACAAAATCTTATTTTTTCTAAAAATTATTTGTATGGGTTTTATGAACATTAAAGTGGGGATATTGTTGGGAATTTATTATCTAAAAAATAATCTATATTTTTTAATATGGTTTCTCACAAATACCATTGTTTTCTTACAAATGATATCACTTTAATTTAATTCCATGAAATTAATATTATTAATAATATTTTTTTGGAATTAATTTTAGGTTATTAATCAATAATAATTATTTGGTAAATTGTTTAAAATGAATTTTAATATATCTTAGAATCACTGCTTATACCCTATGTTTTATAGCATTGCATAAGGAATGAACCCTACGTTCAGAACAACGTGTAAGGAATGTACCATACGTTCAGAACAACCCATAAGGAATGAAACCTACCTTTCACAGCAACACATATGGATCATTATCTATATGATTAATAGTAAATGTATAGATCATCAACCCAAAATTTTCTAAATTTTTGGTTTTGGAACCCTATGAATGTAAGGTACTATATGTTTGTATGAATGAAAAGTATGGTTAAGAAACCTTACGTTAATATAGAACCCTATATTTGAAGATACAAAAATATTGTACATCAACCCAAATTTTATGACCAACCATATATTTTCAACCCTATGTTGGAAAACCTATGTTTGGTATTTTTTAATATAAATGAACCCTTCATTTGACTGTTCAATAGAAATGATTTAAATCTGAAATGTTATCCTAGATTTCTATAATGGTATTGATAGTAATAAAGATCGATTGGAAGCTATTCCTCGACCGATTCCAAGGCTTGTTATGATTGATTAAAAGTACTATATTCGACATAGTAAATAATTCCTATTATTAAGAAAAGTTATGTATCCAATCATCAAATTTAGTTTTTATTATTTTATATACTGTTTGGGATATTTTCGGATCTTCTCAACCAAAAGAAAATCTTTTGTTATATATATATATGATCAGTCAATTTTCATAAAAAACTGATATATAATATTCAGCATGACACAACTTAATAAAGAAACATAATACTTTTTTTGAAAATATATTTATAGATCTAATCCAAAAATGACTGACTCTATTATTTTTTAAATGAGGATTCACTTTGAAGATATACTATTCAACCTCGAACTAATATGAACTGCTACATGTTTATTGATATTATTTCCTAAAGATTATTTGCAAAAAGAAATTATTTTAAGTAATTAATACTTGAATATAAATATCATTGAAGAATATACATCTACTTTCAGTTGTTGCTACTACAATTGTGATGCTTCAACTTAAACTATCATAATATCAAATTCTTTTAATTTTTTGTAATTTGAAATGCCCATACACAGTTGTGATTAAGTTTCATATTTTTCCCTAAGTTGTGGATAATTGGTTCCTTGTAAAAGAACCAAAAAATCTTTTTAGACTTATTATAATGGTATCAAATTCCTAAATTCAGTCATGGAGTTAAAAGTATTACGATAAGAGTACATTTTCTAGTGAAAATCACCAATCCCGCAGAGAGAGCATTGGTGGAGTAGACTAAGGGGTCTTTGTGCCTTGAAATAGTATATAAATTGTTTTGTTCTTATTAACTATTTTCCCACTACCCAATTAAATATAATATAGAATAATGTAAATTTTCATTAATCGTAAAGATGTGTCAAAACCCAAAATCAATAAATATTACTGAAAAGACACAATTACCACTTCTTGTGTATCTTTTTATTATTATGACCTAACAAAATTAAGTTGATATTATTAGATAATATAAATTATTTTGATTACAAAAATGAAATCTATTTTTAATAATTCAATTATCATAAGTATAATCATTAAATTTAAAAATAATTGTATAGACTTGACAAGAATGCAGGTTTTTAAAATGAAAATGATCAAAATTATTCAATGTTTTTATATAAAACTATAATTGAGAATTATTAAAATGATAATAATTGTATTATTATATGTATAATTGAAATATTTGGACATTAAAATAAATTCAGTATTTTATTGACCATTGTAAACCATTTAGAGGAAAATGAAGTTTTCAATTAAAATCTTGTATTTTTCAATATTCATCATAAAATAAAACATTTCAGAAAAGCACCAAAATATCACACTAATATAATTTGGAATTACAATTTATGAATTAATGTTTATTATTTCATATAAATCTTCAAAATTTGGTAATAATTAATTTTAAATTATATGTTCCAAAAACAATGAATGTGTCTTTTAGAAAAAAAATAGTTTTTAGCAAATATTCAATTTTTATTAAAATGATTTGTATTGTATTACTAATAAATAGTTAATTAATAAAAATGTGTGAACTACATATTTTAATAATTTAGTTAATCATATTCATTCTCATACTTATGACGTCTAATAAATAACATTCATATTATATAATAATATTAAAAGTATATTGTTTTTCAGTAAAACATGGTCTTTCGTATATTTAAAATTATCGAAGAAACTCGTTGTTGTGTGTAACACAAGATACGATAGTATTTTTTATTATATAATCTATTGAATGTAATATTCATCTTTAAAAAAACTCAGTGTGTTAAAATACAACCATAATATTTCTCCATCCATCTTCCATCCTGATTGGTTTCTCATTCGGAAAACCAACACATTTTTTTTCACACCCACAATTAACTTGGTTTCTCTTGGTTTTATCCATCCAATAAAACAAAAAAATTAGCATCAGTATCCAAAATTAGTAATTAGAGTTAAGAATTAAATTATTATTAAAATAAATCTTATGATATTCTAAATTATGACACCTTATTTCATCCCATGAAACTTTTAGATCGACTAATATCACTATGTATTATCATCGATTTTCATAGGTTCTATACTATCATTCATCATAATGGTTCATAATCAGAATGTTAATTAACAAAATTTTATCCCATGAGAGTGTCTAGTCAGGTGTGTAGTCTTATACTTGGTAATGATGCACTGAGTGAAAATGATTTTTATACGCAACCAACTTTTTTGGGGTGTTTACCCTTATATGAATCTCTAACATAGATGTATTCTATTGTCTATATCCTAAAAGGGATTTCATTATGAAGAAACCACAAAATATTTACATTAATAAGACATCAATATGTCATCATATATTTATAATTATCCCTAGTGGTCTCACTAAAATTCTATAATCCAAATATCTAAAAATCAATATACCCTTCCCAGATACCAATCAAGGTGACATATGCTTTTCATATATAAATATTATAATACTTCAGAGGAATATTGAATACATCCCAAAATAACTAATTCCTCAAAACCATAATGGTTTAGTGTATTTGGATACTAGATATATAATCATATTATTTTATGAAATATCTTAAATATCTCCCACAATGTTCTTCTGACATAGTAAACTTATTAGAAATACCATAATTAGAACCTTTTTCATTAACATAGGAAATAAAAACCTAAGAAAGATGATATCATATAATAGGTAAGGGTACATAGGAGATATAAATTATTTATGATACATGAGCATAAACATAACGGTATGAGGACATTATTATAACATACGAGAGGCATGCCCAATCAGTTAAAGATTATTAATTATCAGTCACAAAATAAGTCATTTAAATAAAAAAATATATAAGTCAAAAGACTATTAAATAACCAATACTCAATCATACACTATGTTAAAATATCATATGATAAAGATATAGAATTTTGGCATAAAAATAATCATAGAAAATCATTTCATTCATCATGAATCACTACTAAAACTATCATTTTGGGAAATGCCCCACAGTGGATTGGGTTTCTACCCATTCCATTATATCCCCATTCAATGTTCACTACCAAAACTATCGTAATGGAAAACATACCATAAATTATTGATTTTACTCCCCATTCTATCATTTCCTTAGTCAAGGTTCACTCCCAAGACTATTATAGTGGCTAAAGTCCCTCACTGAATTTGGTACACTCCCCATTAAATCCCCAATTATTTCATGAGATATAACTTTTTAATTGATGAATTGGAGAGATATATAGTCATGATACCACCCATCACATAATAAACACCTTAGATATGTGTTCCCAAAATAATAAAAACATTAATTATTTTATCATAGCATAATCCACGGTAAGGAAACATGTTTCATAATAATTTCATTATTACTTAATTATCTCATGGGAATGAAATGGTTTTCATAGAAACATCCATAAATAAAATTAATAAAAATATATCTTGAGAAATAATTTGGATGGTATTATATGGTCATATTCCCAGTCATGCATAAAAATACATAATGCATGTTGGCACAGATTAAAGATTTGTTTAAAATAGAATTTAAACTTGTCTTTTAGAACAGGGAAAATATCCTTATCTTTTGAAATATTTAAAAACTAAAAATTACATATATATAAATACAAATATTTTATTTTAAATATACCCATGTAAACATTTAATTGATGCTTAAAACCAAATAACAGTTATTAGGTTGAAAAAATATGTTTATTTGGTAATTATTTAAATGAAGATTCACTTCATAGTTTTAGAAAAATGTCAAAAGTACCTCATTTGGAAAATGATAAAAAGACTCCATTTAAAACAATGAAGAAAATTCCAATATGATTTAATATTATTTTAAATAGTCATTTTATAATAGAAAATATATTTTATGAAAATATCTTAATGAAAATGAAATAAAATGTTCCCTGACCAAAGATGACATATAGTCAGCTTTTCATAAAATCATTTTCTCAATCATTTTTAGCGCCAAAGAGAGGGAAACTGAGCAATTAGTTGAAATTTTCAATATTAACCATATGAGGAGAAAATATACAGGGTTTAATGGATTATTTTAATTTAATTTCCAGGAATGAAAATTTATATTTGGTAATCCTGAAAATAAATTAGGTCGTAACATAAACTCTTACCATAGGACTCATCTTTCTTCGTACAACTTAAAAACACACATATATAAAAGATATTTATTTTAAATCTTTTAATGAAAGTATAACCATGTAAATTACTATGTATCATTCCTTTATAATTTCCAATTATTCTTTTATTAATTATTCTACATTAAAATCATTATTGGGGTCAAAATGGGTTTGATTTAAATGTATATTTTGGTTCAAAGACTCTTTTCCTGAAAATTGCTTATCGTTTCATCAACTAAAAAATATTAATCATGTTATAAGTATCATATTTATTAATTACATACAATTTCATAACTATTAATATATGGTGGTTTTGAAAAATGACTCACATCACTTCGTGGAGATTGTATTTTGTATGTATGCTTGTATGATATTTTCACTTTTCGATAGATGTGAAAAAGAAAGGAAAACGATAAATCCACTTTATAAAATCATAATTATAACATAAATATCCTAAATACTTATTATATATAACCTTATGATTAGGTTTTTAAATAGGAAATGTAAAATGAATCAAATTTCTTCACGGAGGAGGAATTCTACACGTACGCACAAGCGGTGTTATAATTTATTAACAGATGGGATGAAGATAGAAAATAAATATAACATTTAAAAAACAAAATCTTAGTATATTTATGATATTAATTCCATAATATTTATATGGTTATAGTACATTACGAATAGGTTTAAGTAGAAAGAAACATGACAAAGAACGATAAAAATGTATACCATCTCTTCAGGTATCCTCCTTTGAAGAAAACTATATGGATACGTGGATGGGTTTTCTGATGTAAAAAACCTCAATGTCATGTAAAATGATCATGAGAGATTATTTTGGAAATTATTGGGCTAGTTAAAGGTCTAAGATTTTTTGAAAAGAGAGGATGGTATGTGCCCTTTAATAAGAGAGGTGGGTGAAAAAACGTGTACATACTCGAAAAATTATTATATTTTAAGTTTTACTCAAATGAAGTGGCTCAAAAATTGAAAATATTTTAATATAATAAGGATAAGGACTAAAAAAATTAAAAAATAAAATTTTAAAAAGTATTTTCTTCATATTTTAATAATTATGTCTTAGGATAACCCCTCTTTTGATCCTTGAACCCTTACCATGGTAACAAGCTTTTTACAATGATAACTATTCGTTAGGGAAGGAAATTAAGTTATAATCAATAAATTATATTAATTATAATGATTCCAATAATGGAAACCATTTTATAGGATTAAATTTCTAAAGAGGGAACAAATTCATTTTTATATAAGTGAGAAAATGTCAAAACAACAAGATGTAGAAAAATAAAATTTTATGCCTAAATATGAACTTACACTTATACCTAGACTAGAAAAAGCTATTACAATAATGATATAAAAATTTAATGAACATATTATCACCACATTTAATTAAAATCATTGGTAAATAGTGATGAATTTAATTTATCATTATAAAAAAACATTGTATAGATAAAGTACACTTTTTAGAAAACAAATCTTTTTACCCTCAAAAGCTATGCCAAAATAAGTGTTTAGCGGTAGTTTAAACCATATCTAAATTATTCCATGATGATTTTTGGAAAACCATTGCTAAATTATGCATCTTCATTTATTTTGTGACTTGTTTTCAAAACTGTCTGAAAACGATTTAGTCGCAGTTTTTTAAAATCAGAAGAATCATTTTGCGGCAGTTGTTTTTATTTTGGTTATTTTTTTTTAATTTTTTAAATTGTGTTTAGATTTTAAAATTTTATTAATTATTTTTTTAATATCTTTATATTTTAGTAGTTTATAGTTCTCAAAATTAATTTGTTATTTAACATTTATTATTTATTATTTATTATTCTAGAAATTAATTATAAAATATTTTTAATTAATATATTATTATTATTTTACTATTTATTACTGTGGACATGGATATATAGATGCAGATGCACATGCATGCATTCTTATGCTATATATAGAAATTCTATGTTTGGTGGGAGTTGAACCCCTTACCTTTTACTTATTTTCCAAAGAATCATCACTCCATCAAGCTCCTCATGTGGTGAATAAATAGAATTTAATATGTATATATATATATTGATGTATAAAAATAAATAAATAATAAATAATAAATAAACAACTAAATAAAAAATATATTATACTAAAATAATGAAAAATACATAAATAATAAACCAGACCTTAATAATAAATTAAAGATAAAATAATATAAATTAATAATAAATTAAAAAAATCAAAATTAATTAATAATTAATATATACACAATAACAAAATAATTGATAAATAAATAACAAATAACTACTAAATATATAAAAATATAATCAAATAAATAATATATAAATAATAAAATGATAAAAAATAATGAAAAATAAGTTAATAATAGATAAATAAATAAAAAATAAAAAAATAAATAAATAAAATAAAAATAAATAAATAAATAAATAAATAAATAAAATACATAATAAATAAAAAATAATAAATAAAAAATAAAAATAAATAAAAAAATAAAAAAAATAAATAAAAAATAACTAAATAAACAATCATTAATAAAAAATAAATAAAAAATAATCAGTGAATAAATAAATAATGAATAATGAATAAATAATTAAATGAACAATTAAATAAACATGAAATGACTAATAATTTAATAATAAAAAATATGAAAAAATATGAAATAAATTACAAATACATAATTACAAAATACTTAATAAATTGATAATAAATAAATAATAAATTGTGATTAAATAAATAAACAATAAACAATAAATAAAAAAATGAATAATTAATAAATGAATAACAAATTGATATTGAGAAAATAATAAATAATAAATAATAATTAAATATTAAATTTTTATTTAATAGTAATTTCCTACTGAAAACAAATCAATAAATAATAAATCAGTAAAAAATTAATTATATAATAAATATTAGATATTAAATAATTAATAATTAATAATAAATAATAATAGAATCAACAATAAATAATAAAAATATTTCAATAAATAATTAGCAATAAAACATAATAATAAACAATAAATAAGAAATAAGAAATAATAAAATATTAAATGTGTATAAATATTTATAAATATATATACATTTAAGAAAATTGACATAAATAAATATAAACACACATTCATGTTGAATAAATATATATAAACAGACTTAGATATATAATTGTATATGAATATATATATATATATAAAGTCAAGTAAATATATATATGTATATATATAGACATTTGTGACAATAGAATATACAATATTAAATATGTATTACTATTTAGAAATGTATATATATATACAAAAATATTCATAAATTCATATAAATAGACATATACAATTGATAATAAATTATCAAAATAGAGTAAAACACAATAATTGAAACACCATAAAATCAATAAGAATGTAAATCAATGGAATACAACCATAAACAACATAAAGACCATATAAAAACAATCTTAAATGAAGATGAAATCTCATCGAATGTGTACAATATATATAAATACTTAAATTTATTTAATTATATTATATATTCATATTTATTTAAATATATTAGAATATATATATATATGTTTATCAATATACACAAATATGTATATATTAACATTTTTTATATATGTTACTATATATTAATGTATTCATATAGTTTTACTATAATTTCATTTATATACCATATTTAATGATAATGATATATTTATAAAAAAATACATTTATATATGATTTATTAACACAAAATTATTGACACAGAAGTACATATTTTTATTTCTTAAATACATAGAAAAATATTTACATATATATGTAATTATTTACATATATTAAAATATACACGTAAATAATTTTTTTTATTGACAGACACTTGTTTACATATAAACAATACTTGTATTGATATATATATATATATAAAATAACTCATTTTTTAATCTAAATAAAATCTGTAATTATTTATTTTAAATTAAATGAATAAAAAATATTTATTTATGTATGGTTTATATGTTTAAAAATAAATTTCTTTGATAATATGTATTTATAGAAGTGATTTTTCATATGTAAATATAATATATTTATATAGATTTCATTAAAAATAAATCTAAATTATGAATAATGATAAAATTTCTGATCCATAATATCAATATTAATGTAATCTGTAATAATAAATTCAGTCACCACTAAAAATGGGAAACAATATGAACATAAACAAGGATGAAATCCCATAGAATGATAAAACAACAGGGCACCCCAACAAAAAAAATTAGTTTTGGAATAATTTAGGGCCATTTTTGGCCTCTAAAAATGAGACCAGTGTTCAACTTAATGTTAAGGGTGTAGATCTCATCACATGCTTCAATTTTATTTGTGGTTGAGTCTAAACGGACACCTGAATCAAATGTTATGGCTGTTGGATGTTCAATTTTGATTTCTTGGTTTTACGGAAAAAATAAAAATTTTATTCTTTTAATTATTAAAAAATTTAAATCTAATTTTATTTTTGTTCATTTTATTAGTATTTAATTGACTAGCTGTGGTGTTAAAATGGACTCTTTGATTGAATGTTATGGTCATTTGATATAGAAGTATTATTTCCAACATATTGAAGATTTAAATTATGTTTCAAATTATTATTATCTAAGAAATATACATATTTATTAATTAACACATTATAATTAATTTAATTTTAAATAATAAAATATATATGATAGTAAATAATAAATAATTAATCATAAATATTTATGTTTCTTCCTTTAATTTAGAATTGTTTTTCTTAAAAACAACTGTTAAAAATAAATTTAATTTCTTTGGAAGAAAAAAAATATTTTAAAAGCATTTTGTGATGGTTCTAAAATCCATAGCTAAATTTTTTCTCGAAATAAATTTAGTGATGTTTTTTAAAACCGGTCTGAAAAAACTACCAATAAATTGATTTTTTCTTATAGTGAAATTATTTTATTTTCATTTCTAAACGATATATAACTAATGAATTCATTTTATACATGTTAAGAAAAATACATTTTTAATAATTTTTTTTGACAATTCATACTTGTAAATCAAATCATTAGGAGTTAAATATAAATCCCACAAATCTAGTAGTCTAGTATTGATGGTTACTTTATTACGTTGGAACTAGATGTAATGTATCACATCCCAAAGGACAGAATAATTTAGTAGCAGAAGTAAGAAATATACAAACATTAATTTCAAATACATTTTAAAAAATAAAAATGAAAAAAATATTTTTTGGAACACTATTATTCCCCTTAGAATATCCTAGAACTTAAATCATAAAACCCTTCCAAGTATCATGGTGGAAAATAAAACATAATAAAAAGATGATATCAGATGAACAATAATGGTATGTGTACAACAAAACAATCATGAAAAAATATTCCAAATTTATATTCCAATGTCCATAATGGAAACACGTTCCATTTAAAAAATAAGTTGGATATAATATCAAAGAATAAATGGTGATCCATTAGAGACATATAAATAATCACATGAGATCAAATATTTTACATTTATATTCTAACTAATACAATAATAACATTGAAATTAATAATCAATATCATAATGAGGGGATTCATAATTTCTTACATCTAAATCATACTATCAATACCATTCACAAGATAGTTTAAAACTCTGGTTAAAAACTTATATAATTTGGCAAACTAATTTTTCTCATGAGACTCATCGATGTACTAAGGGGCTATCTATAACTGAGATACACCCATTACATAATAATTACATTAAAATACTCATATAAAATGGCTAAAACATAATCAACATAGATATTGTTTCTGAAAAACTAACAAAAAAATTGTTAACACATAACCTATTAAAATAACTATAATCAACAACCATGGAGCACAATATGGTGAATGGTAATAAAAGTATACATCCTTAGTCAAACTGATCATAAAAAATAAAAATAAATAATAAGGATGATATCAATTAAACATATCCCTATTGATGTTTAAGTACAATATAGGGCTTATGTCTTGGATGACTAGATATATCAAAAAAATTCCATAAAGACATTTTTGTGGAAAATAACTTTTTTACTTCGAAAAGTAATTTAAAACTTAAAATTCAAATAATATTTTGAAAATAATTTACATTGAATGTAACATTTTAATCTTTTAAATAATTAATTTTAAAATATATTGATCATTATAGTGGTAAAATTCCATTCTTACCATAAATGTTAAAATAAATATTCCTCTCAAATTTTTAGTAAAAGTCAAACAAGACTTTTTTTGAAAATAATATGAAGATTAATTTCATTTAAAATAAATCCAAAATGTGTAAAATTTCCCTAATAATTCATTTTTAAAAGGCTAAGAACATTTTTGAAATCATTTTTAGAAAACATGGTTTTGATTAAAATGGATTTGTTGCCGAAGAGGGAAATAAAGGCAGATTTTCATAAAAACATTTATCTTAATAATTTTATGTACCAAGTAGAGGATAAATGGTATTATTATATAAATTTTTTAGATTAATAACCATTTTAGAAGAAAATATATTGATTTTATGATATAAATATCAAATAATTCCCCCATTGGATACTTAAACAAAAAACGATCTTGAACAGTGATGAGATTGTGAAATAAACGCTTACCACTTTGGTAACATTTTAATAAAATTCACTATGAATAAAATAAAATATAATAAAACTTTTAAATAAACTTATGAGAATTATATCATTATATAATATATATAATGGTAATTATATGCACCACATAATGGAATTTGTGGTGAATATGGCATTTGTGCCCCGTAAGTGAAAACGAGTTGAGAAACCCTTACCTCAGGTCAAATTTCATTCATATATGTTCAAGAATCTTGTATAATAAATATAGGTTTTATAAAATATGTAAGAAAATAGTAATAATATTTATTATACAATATATTATTTACCTATATTATTTTATCACCTCTTTATTAAAAATTATTTATTAAATTCATTATTTCAGGTGCTAATTTCTCCATTTATCATTTGTGTTTTGGTTTGGTAATTTCGATCCCATTAATTTGATCATGGATAAATAATCTAAAGATTTTTAACAATTATATAAATATCAAGTATATTCATTATATATGTATTAATAAAAGTCTACAAAATTTAGAGATAAAAAATGGATTACATCATTCTTAGAGATGATAGGCCCTCCGTACGCATGACCGATGTTTCCAATTTTCTTGATGGAAGGATCAGAATGAAAAAAATTGATCAAACTTTTATTAATAATAATTCCCAAATATATATAATTTATATTAGTCACATAAATTCTTATTACCAACCTTATAAAAATAAAGGATACATATTTCACATCACTATGTAGAGGTTGTAGTCTACACAGATGCAAGAGTGGCATTGTTATTTTCCGTGGGATTAGAAAATAAGAAGTTATATGTGACATTATATTTCTATAGTAATTTTTAGGTCATAAATATCACATGTAGCCGTTAATTTTAACCTTAAAACCTTCCATGTAAAGTGTAACACAAAAACTAATCACATCGCTTCATGAGGCGGTAGTCCGCCGTATAATCAAGTGATGTTATACAATCCCCCAAAGAATGGAAAGTAAGATGTTATATATGATATCATAATTAAATAAGTATAATAATTTAATAAATATTATATAAATGTGTTTAATCCATAATTATATCTATTCATTAAAGGAGATGATGAAAAATTAATTACATAAGTTCGCGAGGTGGTAGTCCACCGTACACATGATCAACAGTTTTATTTTCCATTGGAGTGAAGTGTTTGTCGATATAATTTATTACATATACCTAATAAAATCATAATATATGTTATATAATGGTTTTGTTATTTTATCATAATAGAATAATATTTTATGTAGGTGGAATAAGAAATAAAAAAAATATGTACATTAATAATTTTACCTATTTTTTCGAAGAACACTTTTAGCATTTTACCTAAAGCCTTCATAGATTGGATTTAGAATCAAAAAATCCTCTAGGTTTATGGGAGTGGATTAATTAAGTTAATTTCTCTTTGATTTTATGACCAAATGAGTATAGTATTTGTAATGTGGATAGGGGATGGGGTGACCTTTTATAAGTGGGGGAGATGATACACATGGAATTTTTGAAAATAAAAAAGTGAAACCATGTTTTAAACATAGAAAATGTATAAAATATTAATTATTATAGAACTTTAGAGTTTATAAAGTTATTATATGGGTGTAAAATGTATTTTGTATAAGTTCTAGTTTATTTGAAAACCTTATATTTTTAATTTTACGCTTGGGTAATCCAATGTTTTGCTCAACTATGGTAATTAATTCCAACTATTTCCCTATTCAATATCATAAAAAATTTGTTTGAAATTATTAGTTTATATTAATTATGATTATTCTAAATTTATAATATATTTTATCAAATTAAACATACATTGTTATAAGAATATAATTTAAATTTATAGCCATAGATGTGATGAAATATCGGGTTTCCAAAGAGAATGTTTTCATAAGTGAAAAAGGTTTTAATATCAAAATTCAATATAAAATTGATTATTTTGATTTAAATTGAATTTATAATAATATTATTTAAATAATTTTTCTTTAAAATCAATTAAAAATATAATTTAACTTTGTAAATAATATAAACAAATAGGCAGTTTCAATTAAAAATTAGTATTTTCACTATTCATAAAAAAATAAAACTCTTTAAAAAAATATCAAAACCTCACTCTAAGGTAATTATTTTATAAATATTTTAGAAATGAATTTATTTTTTCAAATAATTTTTCTAAATGATTCAAAAATTAATTTTATCATAAATGTTCAAGGAGTGAAAAAAATAAATTTCTTTAAAAAATAGTTTTTTCAGAAAACATTTCTATTACTTTCAAGTGAATCTTATATTTATTTATAATCATTATATAACCAATGGAAATGTACAAACCATATATTTTGAATAATTATGTTATTCCTATTTATAACCACCAATTAAATGGATAGGTTATAATGGTCAAGTTTAAATAATATTTTAATAGTGTATCACATTTTTAAACCCATTATTATGTGAATCACAAACTACTAATGAGACTTAATTTATTTTAAATGAAATATATCATAAATTATCAAGGTGATATATTATCTTCAAATATTTTTCTTATGTCATAAATTCTATCAAGCTTTATTTTTTTCCTTTAAAATATCATGGTGTTATATTTTACCCCACATAAATAAATTACATTCTAAAAATTTTATATTCATCTCAATAATCAAGGGTTTGACAATTTAAAGTAGCCCTATTTAATCAAAAATAAAAAAAATTATTAGTAAAACATACTATTAATAATAGATGAGGGGGTGTATTATGTTCATCTAGAATAACACAAACTAGGATTCTAAGTAGTTTAATGTTGGTGTCAAGTGAAGATACAGACATGAAAGAAAAGAATAAATAATAATGGAGAGTGATAGGGATCATTGATCATAATAAATTGAATAAGCTAGAAAAATTATTGACCAAAAATATATAAATCTATGATGAGGTAAGGGACTATTTTAATCATAAAAAAATAAATATTCTAGCATGAAATTTTCATTTCATGATCATTTTATTTTTGTTGAGTAATTCCTTTACCATCTAGAATGAGAACATAATAAAATATACTTATTTGATAAATTTCTGTTTGATATAGACAATTTCATCCATTTTTTATGAATATATCTATTCCTATATCATCTCTTTCTCCAATAAATGAATATATAATGAGAATTTTCTTAAAAAAGAAATAAATTAACCTTTAATATATTAGTAGATGAATAAAAGAATGAAAATTCATTCCTCCTATATCTAGATATTTTAAAACAAAACAAATAGTTAGCACATATTATCCATCATAATAAAATAGTCTCTAATACCTTAATGGTTAGTTTCAAAATTAATCTTAATCTATTTTATAAATGGGTAACCTTAAGACTCATCCAAAACATGTTTGGCTAAATTCAATGTCCAAAAATTTGAAAAGGGAGGTCACTACATCAAAATTATATGCCCCTAAAAATAAAATGTGTCTATTAATGTCACATTAAAAATATTTTAATTCTTTGATCATTATAAAAAATAAATTAAAACATGCATTCTTCTAAAAATTAAATACTTGGTTATTGAATAAATTCTATAAATCCAAACATGCAACAAACTCTAATGAAGATGACATAAACTATAAAATCACTAACCAATTTCAAGGACTCCAATACATTACTAGAAACATAACATTATAATTATCATCAAAAAATAAAGAACATGTTAATGGTTATCTTCTCCAAGTCATGTGTTTTCCAAGAAGTTTAACTTTAATTTTAATCACTTTTCTCAGTTCTCGACGCCAGTTAACATATACTGTCAAATATTTAGTGATAATGTATTTCTATATAATCCTTATAGATTTAATAATTCACATGACAATAATATCATTGAAAAAATACTCTTATAACATAACTTTTGAACATAAAAACTAGAACTTTAATCATTCAACTTAATTTTTAGTAATAATAAGAGCTTATCCATGATTCCTTAGCTTCTTTTGAGGTTTATTCCATTAAGTATTTGGGAATTTATTGTAATATAGACCCATCTCTGTGAAGTTCCCTAACTAAACATTGGAACCTTATTTTGTTCCACTTAAATCATGAAAATGGTGTCCTTCTTCTCAACACTTATAGTAAACTCCCATTCCCTTCAAGTAAGTACCTTGATGTTTCCTTCCACAATTATCACCTGGACAAATCCTTCTTTCCATTCTTACATTTATCCAAAATTTAGTCTTCCATTCTATTACTCTATTTCTTCTATTAAAATACATAAGATTTTAATAATTCTTTCTCTATCTTGATACTATATGATATTATGTCCTCACATGATGAGAAAGTTTGAGATACTAGCCCCTTTGATAAATCACCATAATCTCATCCAAGAAACTATCAATATTTATATTTAGATTACATGCATTGTCTGTAAAATAAATTTATAGCCTTGTAAAGATAGATTCATATTCAACAACATTTTTATCTTCCTTTTTTTATTATACTCCTGAATTTTCTATCCATATCTTCTCATTTTCATTTTAAAAATTCTTCTCCATGAAGATAACCTTAAAATCATTCTATTTAATGTTTTCTAATTATTCTTGATCCTTAGTGTTTTTAATTAGTGAACACTATTTTTATCTATCGACAAATAGATGATAATATATCGTCAAAACCATTTATTTTTCATCACAACATAGAGAAAGAAACATATTCTCTAAGAGATATATACATTAATCACCTAAAAATGGATTATTAATCCCATTAAATGATGAATATTGAGGAAACATTAAGTGGTATAACATTTTTTTACTATGCTATGTGTCAAAATTATGATATATTCAGGAAAGTATATTCATCATAACCTATGTAATCTTCCCCAATATGGTTAAAATTTGGTCACTTCCATTGATAGCTTGAGCTCTAGCTTTATTATCTATCCTTGGAGAGAAATATCTACATAGAATATGTGCATTGTTACAGTTCCAATTTTTTCTTCTTGGAACCATTTACAAATAATAGAATATGCTAGATTAGATCATAAAATTATGATAAAATACTATATAATCCCAAAGCTAGTGATACACATAACATAAATTGATATATTTATTCATAGATAATCTTAAAATCATAAACATGGATTCTTTGGGAATGGTTTCAAATACTAAAATATTTTCAAATCCTTAATAAGGGTTTGTAAATAAAATGTGAAATAACAAAATAATATCTTCCTATAGTGTCATAATAAGTGTGTTGTAAGGCCAGAAATCATATACTAGGTAACAATCAGTTAAATATAGACACACCTTATTCAGAGTTATGACCCATAGGTTCATCTATTTCAGAACCACATATAATTATATAATCCAGAAAAGGATGTATTTCTACGAAAAAAATATGAACTATTCCTTACAAAAACATTACTAAATTCTTCTATACTTATCATCAAATCCCATCATTGGGTTATGGTCCCTAATCTTGGTTTTCCTTAATCTAGATCATAAGGTTTATTTTAAACTTTATCTTAAACAAACTATAAAGACAAAAAACCTAGTATCCTAGAGTTAGTGGTTACATTAGTAAATTAGAATTTGATATAAGGTATTGGATCCCAAATGACTGAAAATTTTAGTATTCATGGTAAAATAGATATATACATTAATTTAACATAAATTAAAAACATAAAATAAAAAAATTATTTTGATTGAGAACATCATTATTCTCGTCAGCATATCACTATATATCAACAATGAAACAATTCATGGTATCTCGGGGAAAAATAAAACATTTGAAAGGAGTGAGCTCATATACATAGTTAGGGTATGTATCCAATGAAAAATATCATAAATGAATAAGAATAATTAATATGTAAAGTTAAATAACTGAAACACATTCTATTTTAATAATGACTTGAGCATAATATAGATAGAATAAATGATGGTCGAATAAATCGTCAAAAATAATAACATGATCTTGAAAATTATCCACAGATATTCTAAATTATAGAATAATAACACATAAATTAATTTCCAATCTCATAGTGAGGTAATTAATTATATCGGACATCTAAACCAAATTTTTCTGAACTGTTACAAGATAGTTTAAAATTGAGGTTAAAAACCAGTCTAATTTGGAAAACTGATTTGTCTCATGAGACCTGTTGATGCATAAATGATATATTTATAACCAGATATCACCCATTATATATTATTTAAAATTAATTAATTACATTAATGTGTGTAAAATAATTAATATAAACATTAATATTGAAAACATGACATATTAAATGTTAATACATACCCCATTCAAATAAAAAAATCATAAAGAATCCAAGGTAATATAGAGAATGTTGATAAAATTATAAATCCTCAGTCAAACTTTGTATTGAACATAAAAATATTGGATAATTATTATATCAACAAAATATATACCTAGTGTTTCAAATGTATAATAAAGGACTGATGACATTGATGAATAGAAATAACAAAAAAATGCCATTAAAATATACTTGAGTAAAATAACTACTTTTTTACTTTGGATGTATTTTTAAAACTAAAAGTCCACAAATGTTTTTTGAAATTATTTAATATGAAAGTAACCTTTGATATATATAATGTAAACTTTGAAACATTTAGTGGCCATGATGGTGGAAAATTCCATTCTTTCAATAAACATTAATGCAAATATTCCTTTCTCATATTCAGTAAATGAAAAGCTGTACTTATTTTGAAAATGACATGAGTATTAGAATAATTATTTTTGTAAAATGTAGTTAATGGGTAAAAAATTATTTACTATATCATTTTGAAAATTTTAAAAACAATTTTTATAAAACATATATTTTGTTAGAAAATATTTTTGACTAGAGTGGGAAATAATGTCAGGTTTTCTAAAAACAAAATTTTCAATAGGTTTATGTACCAAATAGATGAAAAGTTGTACTATTACTAGTAAAAGTTAACGAATAACCACCGGTTAACAAAATTTATTGATTTTAATATTTAAATAAAAAATAATTCCCCAATGGGAGACTTAACGAAAAACATTCTCGAATAATGATGAGATTATGAAATAAACCATTACCACTTTGGTAACATTTGAATCATAAGACACTTGAATAAAATAAATTCAAATTAAAATTATAAATATAATTAAGATAAATATATTCTTCATAAACTATATCAATGATTCAATATATACACCACAAAAATAAATAATTGGTGAATCTGGTGTATATCCCATACAAGTAAAATTGGAATTAGAAACCCTTAGCTCATGTCCAATTCCCTTCATCTGTGTTCAAAACTCATGTATGATAAATATATGTTTATTATAAATATATTATATTACCATAATCAAGTATCTCATACCTTATATGATTTATCCATAATCATTAATCACTTTTTTATCATTATTTGTTTGTTAGAATCACTATTTATGGTGATAATTGCTTCATTTTCGAGTTATGTTTTGTTTTGGTAATTTAGTTTCTTTTAAATTGATCATATATAAATCTTGTATAAAATTTTAATTATGATATAAATTTCATATATATTAAATATTTATTTATTTCTATTAAAATATTAAATTTAATGATTGAAACTGGATTATACTATTCATGGAGACGTCAGGTCGTACGTTTAAATGAATGTTGTTTCAGTTTTTCTCGATAGATGGAAAAAAAGGAAAATAAATATTATTTCAAATTTATATAATAATAATTATTTCATATACACCATTTATATTACTAAAATAAATCCTTATTACCATCCATGTAAAAATAAACTGAAAATATTCCACATCGCTGAATAGAGGGGGTAGTCTACATGTACGCACAAGCTATGTTGTTATTTCCCAAAAAGAAATTGAGGGTTAGAAGATATATGTGATATTTTTTTCCATAATTATATTTATGGAACAAATATTACATATATAAGTTAATTATAAACTTATTACCTTGAATGTATAGTGTAAGTGAAATATGAAATTACATCGCTTTGTGAGGTGGTAGTCTGTCACACTAACGAGTGATGTTATCATATCCCCCATAGAATGGAAACAAGGAATATATGATATAATAATTTTAGAGTAATATAATTTCATAAATTTAATATAAATGTTTTAAATATATCTATATATCGGTCCTTTAATTTTTTTCATTGAACACTAATTAAATCAGTTCGTGAGGCGGTAGTCCACTGTACACACAATAAACAGTTTTGTTTTCCATTTGATGAATGTAGAGATAGATATAGTTAATTAAATTAGCATAATAACCAATATATATTTGGTAGATACAGGTTTTATTATATTAAAATGATTTAATTATAAATTTTTTGAGGTGGAAGAATAAATAAATCAAATACACAAGTTAAGAGTTTTACCTCTTCTTTAGGGAATTATTTTACGGTTATATCTAAATCCTTCCTAGATTTTATTTATGATCAAAAAAAGGACAATAGTATGTTTTGGGAGGATTATGGAAAGTATTTTTTAAAATATTTTCCTTACTAATGGCTTTTTTATTTCTGAATATGAGAGGAGTCATGGTGGCCTTTTATAAGTGTGGGAGATGACACACATTGATTTTTATAAAATAATATGGCATACACATGTTTTTAACTTATAAAACGACTAATAAAGGGTTAATATAGAAAATTAAAGGATATAAGGTCAATATATTTGAAAAAATTATTTTGGATATGTTTTAGATCATTTTAACTCTTATCTTTTTAGTTTAACCCTTGGCAAACCCTTTTTTACCTTAACCTTAGTAATTAATTTTTTAATTTTTTAATATTCATTATGCTCAAAAATTATGTTTAATTTATAATATATTTCTAATTTTACATATTACATATATTTAATACATTTTAACAAAATAAAATCATATAATTAGAATAATTTAATTTAAAATTATATCCATTGACGCGATGAAAAAGCGGGTTTCCAAAGAGAAATTCCCATTAGTTTAAAAGGTTTTAATATCAAAATTCAATATGAAATTGATTCCACTTACATAAATTGAAAATATTATAATATAATTTAAATATTTTTACTACAAAACAACATTTAGATATTATTTAAATTTTAAAATAATCTAAAAAAAAATGTTTTCAATAAAAAACAATATTTTTCACTATTCATTGAAAAATGAAACATTTTAGAAAAATACCAAAAAATAACCATATAAATTTTTTGATATGATTATTAAAAAATGAATTTAATTAATTAAATTAAAATTAATAAAATATTGAAAAATTAATTTTATCATAATTGTGAAAGAAGTGACAAAACCATTTTGTTTAAAGAAAACAAGTTTTTTGAAATCATTTACTACACCTTCAAATGATTCTTATTCTTATTTATAATAAATATATAACCTAAGAAAATTTGAAAAAATATAATATTTTAATAATTCAGTTTTTCTTTCTCATACATTCCAATTTAATGGTTTGGTTATAATGGTCATGTTTACATAATAATTAAATAGATTATCATGTTTCATTTAAACCCATCTTTGTGTTCATTACATGCTATTAAGAATATCGAATTTATTTTAAAATAAATATAAATTAACATCTCGGGGTGTTATATTATCTTCTATGATTTGTTTTTTGTGTCATACAAGCAACTGAACATGGCGTTTCTATTTTAAAATATCAGGGTATTTAATTAATTGTCACATTAAATACTTATATTATGTCATATTTCATGTATAAACTGTATTGTTGGAAGGGAAAGATATCAAAAAAATAAAATTTATTTAAAGTGAAATATATAAAAAAATAATGGGTTTTATAAAATTTGGATATGTCTTTAAATAGATTATTATGAAGGGAATATATGTTTCTATAACCATTAAATCGAAGATATTAATTGAAATTTATTAATGTACTTTATATTAATGAGTGAGAGACATTAAAGTTGAATAATAATTATTATAATTTTATAATAATGATAAAATGATAAACGAATCATAATAAGAGTATTATTCATAAACGGTGATAAAGTGAAATATTTTCATTAAAATAATAATATTTATACTTAAGGGCACCCACATATATGATTATTTTTTTGGGAAAAATAAATTAACACAAAAAATTATAACTTGATAAAAATAACCACGTGATCAAATAAAAAAATAGTTTATCGTGGGTTCTCATATGGTTATTATTATTAAATATGATGTGTTAAATTAGTTTGGGATAAATTCAATATAATGTTTTAAATATATATATATATATATATATATATATTAATGTTGGAATTATGTTAAAAATAAATCCAAATATGATAAGGATATTTTTTGAGGATGTGATTAATTAATGTAGAGAGAAAATCATATAAAATTAAATAATTAATGAGATAATATTCTATAGGAGCTGTCATATTTAAATAATGAATTTCAATAATTTTGATTAGTAATGGGGAATGGAAATAAGAAATCAATTAACTAATGTGATGAAATTAATTCCATGATAAAATAAATAAATGTTGTGAGAGAGTGTAAATAACACTAAAAACTCAAGCTAATATTTGGTGGATTAATATATGTTATTGTTATGAATCAATTTAAGCAATCAAGGGGTGTTAGAAGTAAATAATGGGATATGATGATCCTCATATGGTGTGGATACGATTTGAGTGTTTAGTAGATGATGTGAATATTCCATTTCATTATAGTCGAATCGAATATGGATGATGTAGGCATATAGTAGTGGATTATAATGAAATTTAGAATGTTTTTAGTGATGTAATATAAATTATTTGTTCCAACGAGGATTGAAAAATGTGATTTTTTTATTATGAGGATGTGGTATTCCATGGTTATTATAATCAAGTTACCTTAAACATTATATAATCTTGAGTTTTATGTCAATAATTAATTCTATTACATTTTATGATCATTTAAGGTTTAGATTTTTATATGCTCATAACTAATACCTAAAAAATTAAATTACAAAGCACACCATTCAAATTAGTATCAATTTACCATAATATAATACTTTTAAAATTAATTATGATTTCTTTTCCTAAAAATTCATTAGTTATTTTAACTTGTCTTTTTTCCTCTCTATTATGAATCCGTATAACCTATGAATATTTTTTAAAAATGGGATGCACCTAAAAATATTATTATGGGACATAAAATTATATTCTCAGTAGTCTAGTGAAAAACATTGAAGACCTCAAATTGTTTTGTTAAAAAAACACCTTTTTTCATAGAATGGTCATAATTTTCCCTTAAAAAATATCATTATATTTCCTTTCGAAATAAAATTATATCCATCGAAATAATTACCAAACATATAATATTCTGGTAGGTGGCTTTGGAAATCATCTCATAATTCCCTTATAGAACCATTTCAAATTGGAATAAACATACATCCATCTTCGAATATAACTCTACCGAGAATATAATCATTACCTAATGCATTGAAGTACTATCTTTGTGCACCCATTGTATAAGGTATAAGGGCATCACCCATTTTTATCTTGGTGAACCCATCGTAAATAATTGAAAAGAACCATATCATGAATAAAAAATTTTAAGATCAATACTTTTCATCTTAAAACCCTTCCAAAACTCTTTAAAACCCATTTTTGAAACACCTCCTCATATCAATATATAAATTTATTTTAAAAAACCCTTTTCAGTAGAAAGAATATTCTTTTAAAAATCCGTTTCTAATAAAAAATACACAAAAAATTGAGTATGTGTTTTTTATTGAAGAAAACATGAAATCTTTTAAAGGATTACATGCCTCAAATAATGTTTACAATTTTGGGAAAATTCATTTTCACTGTATATAATAAAATTAAAAATTCATTTTACCATTTATAAAAAATGCCAAACACTCCGTAAAAATATTAATTTTTCAAAAAAAAAATATATATATATATAAACTACCTTTATAAATCTTATATATCTATAATAAAATCATTTTCAAAACACGTACATGGGAGATAAAGAACATTAGAAGGAAAACATTAAAATGGATTTTTTAAAATAAAAGTCCCATATCACGTTGGAAATATTTGAATCATAATAATCATGAAATAATAACATTAAAAAAAATTAAATACCATAATAATATATTACTTCATGATATGACATGTCAATGGGGCGCGTATACACCTCATCGAATAATATAGGCACCTAACATCAAAATATTCCTCAACAAAAGGTAATTTAGACGAAATCCCTTACCCTGTGTATGATTAGCCATATTCTTTCTTTATACTCATAAATAATAAAATTATATTAATTATTTAACTTCATCATAACCATTTCAAGTTTTTTATTACTTTTTTTACACTTATTACTGTTGGTCAGAGTGGAAACTCAAGAGGGGGGTGAATTGAGTTCCAATTAAAATTTCTGCTAAAAACAATTTCTATTAAAATCCCCCAAATTCAAAAACAGATTAAACTGTAGTGAATTTATACAGATTATAAAGGTTCAATTAGTTTCTCAAAGATTGATTAGTTCTTAGTTAACTTAATCTTATGATTAATTTAACTTTTGAAACTAACTTACTGGTTTATAATAAATATAAACACTTGCGAGTTTAACTATCAAAGTAGCCTTAAAAATAAATTATATTTCAAAGTAATAGCAGAGGAATATGAAATAGATATGTATTATATGGATATAAACTTTAACTAAAAACACAGAGGAGTTAACCAAGAGGTTCAGTCTCAAGTTGAGACATAGTCCTCTCAAAAGTTTATATAAGGATGATCCACACCCTGGATCGGGGTTCAACAGTTTACAACTGTCCAGGTCCAAGACCTCTACCACTGTTAACCGTGGGAAACAAACAACAACTTGGAGCTGTCCAGGTCTCGCACGACCTCTACCACTATCCACAGTGGGAAATGAAGTGTAAAAAGGTTTGCTGAGGATTTACAGATCTTCCAGTGAAAGTACAGAAGTCAGTGTGTGTGTTTAATACAGCAGATACCACACACTACTCAAGATGTAAAACAAATGTATCAGAGAGAAGAGATGTGGAGTTTAGAAATGGATCTAGTGATTTCATTGTAGCTCTAGACTCTTTTGTATTTGGTCAGAATTTATTCTGAGTCCTCTTCTCGTTTTTGTTTGAGAAGAAGAGTGTGGTATGCTTCAGATTCAAAGGCAGTGAGATGTAGTCGATGAAGTTCTTCAATGTTCTTTTGTATGCACAGAACTCTTCTTGAGTAGGCTTGATTGTGCATGAGGTTCTGTCTTGCTTGGTTCTTCCTCTTCTTTCTTTACTATATATTATTCTTGTGTTCTTCCGTCCACACTATTCTTCAGCAGAGTCTTCTTTTATTTATGTCACGTGCTTCAGAAGACAGAAAAAGTTTCATTTCCGATGGTACGAGGTACGGTTTCCTGACATCCGACAACCTTTATTAATTAATTGACAGAGCATTAAAATATACCTAATATGACCGTTGGTTAGATAAAATAAAGATATAGATAAAGAAATTCAAACAATTGTTTATGACTATTGAAGAATCAAGTGATCGGTAGGTCATTAGCATTAGTGAGTAATGATCGGTGACTCAGATAGATCAGCATCGGTGAGTCATTTGCATCAGTGAGTCATTTTGCATCGGTGAGTCATTTGGATCAGCATCGGTCTGTCATTTGATCAGTGAGTCAGTTTGATCAGCATCGGTCTGTCATATGATCGGTGAGTCAGTTTGATCAGTATTGGTCTGTCATCTGATTGGTGAGTCATTTTGATCAGCATCGGTCTGTCATCTGATCGGTGAGTCAGATGATTAGCATTGGTCTGTCATCTGATCAGTGAGTCAGTTTGATCAGTATCAGTCTGTCATCTGATCGGTGAGTTAGATGATCGGTGGCTCATTTTGATATCAGATCGGTGCGACCGTTGTCCTTTGATATTGGATCGGTGCTTCCGATGTCTGTTGATATTGGATCGGTGCTTCCGATGTCTGTTGATATTGGATCAGTGCTTCCGATGTTTGTTGATATTGGATCGGTGCTTCCGATGTTTGTTGATATTGGATCGGTGCTTCCGATGTCTGTTGATATTGGATCGGTGCTTCCGATGTTTTTTGATATTGGATCGGTGCTTCCGATGTCTGTTGATATTGGATCGGTGCTTCCGAGGTCTGTTGATATTGGATCGGTGCTTCCGATGTTTGTTGATATTGGATCGGAGCTTCCGATGTCTGTTGATATTGGATCGGTGCTTCCTATGTCTGTTGAAACCAGAAGACTTCCAAAATACTTTGTAAGTCAATAAGCATAGACAAAAAACATGATAACAGATTCATTCACAGATTATAATTAAGTTTATGATAAATCAAACCAGATTAAGCATTAATGATATGTAATGATTTGTGATTATTAAAACATCAATCATAGACATGAAATCAAAAATCTTCTAGAGGGCTCAACAATCTCCCCCTTTTTGATAATCACAAATCTTTATCATAAATAAAAACAAAATTAGAATTAAACCATAAAGAAAATAAATATAAAGAGATATATAAATTTCCCCCTTAATTTAAATTTCCCATATATATTATGCAGATTTCCCATATATATTATACAGATTTCCCATATATATTATACAGATTTCTCCCACTGAGATAGATACATCTCTCATATATATATAGAGCTTTCTCCTCGCCTTATATATATACATATTTTCTCCCCCATATATCTCTCTTCTCCCATATATCATTCGTTTTATTCTCCCTCTTTGGGATAATCAAAAAGGAGGGAAAACATATAAGGGAAAGTGAAAGTAAAAGCAGTCAGCATAGAGGAGAGAGGAAAAGAAAAAAACTGATGAAGTACGGAATATTACAAGCAACACATTGGTGACCCTATCAAAAACAATACAAAAATATTTGCTGGGATACAAAGGGGCTTTTCCTTTGTCTTTGGGATCAATAGTGGGTAAGTTTGAAGGCTTGGAGGCAGGCTGGACTTGGCGAATCTGAAGTGGTGGTAGGACAACTCGGGCAGGTGTAGGAGCAGGTGCCACAGAGAGTTGTTGTTGAGAAACAGGAGCTGGTTGAGAAGCTTGCTGAGGGACTGGTCTTAACTGAGATAGAGCTTGAGCAACAGATAGCTGATTTGGAGCTACATCAGAGCCACTGAGAGGTTCAGAAGAAGGAACTACTATTGCAGTGGCCGGTGCATTCAAATAGGGCTTCAAAAGATGAATGAAGTCCTAAATGACTTCTGCCCCATACTTCATAGCTTTCTCAAAATCATCTTTATTCTACATGAACTGGGCCAAGGAAGGGGTAAAATCTTGCAACTGATGAACTTGAGTTTTGAAGGCCTGAGTGAATGGAGGTAATTTCAGATTCTCTGCCAACACCTTGAAGTTTGCAGCCATTTCATGCTTTTTATAAATCTTGGAAAAGTAAGTATCAACTTTCTCTTTGATCTCTTGCAGAGCTTTCTTAGCATCTACTGAATACACCAATTCCATCCTATGACTATTATCACAGAGCTCTTTCATCTTCCTCAAAGATTCTAAATCAATAATTTGTCTAACAGTAGCTAACTCATCATGCACAACTTCTCTTAGAGCTTCTAGCTCACGGGTAGTGATCTTGGTTACCTTGCCTGTACTGGCTTGGCCAACTATGTGAGTTAACTCAGATTTCAACTTCCTCAGGTCAGACTTGTTGAGATGTTCAATCAAATTTCTCAAAACTTCCATCATACCAGAGATGGTTGATCGGAATTCGCTGGATAGAGATACCAAGCCGGTGTGAAGATCTTTCATAGTCTGATTCAAAAAGGCTATGTGTCTACCAATAAGTTCACCAGTATTGGCCAGGTCTGGCTTCACAGCATTAGATACTCTTTTTGAGAAGGCTTCCAATGAATTTTCAGAAACTTGTAGAGACACTTGAGTAAGAGAATTAGAAATTTGTTCTCTAACTGTGGCTCTCACAGCGGTCAGAAATTAAATCTTAAACTTATTAAGATCAGCTTGAGAGATTCCAGAACCAGGTAAATTAACATTTGTTGGATCAACAGCAGGAACAGACCTTGCTTCTCTTGGAAGGTTCCTCTTCACAGCTGCAGCAGATTCTGGCATTGCTTCTTCTTCTTCAGAATATTCTAAGCCCAACACAGCATAATTAGGGTAGTCATCCCAAACAGCAGCACACAGGGTATATTTTGGTTTCTCATAGCTTGCTGTTCCACTGAATTTTGCTGAATCAACCTTGCCACTGATATGTATTTCTTGTTCTGACTGAGGTGATTCTATTTGATCTTCAAAAAGACCATCCACTGGTCTGTTATCACCATCTACAGTAGCCTCAGCATCATCAGCACGTCCATCATCACTCTTCTCAGAAGCTTCACTGTGATATTCTTCAGTATCAGAATCTTCTTCATCACCAAGAATGGGTTCTGATTCTGGTAGGGCTAAGGGTGGACTAGCAGGTCCAAATTCTATTCTTCTCTTGGAACTAGCAGTGTCAGGATCACTCCTATCATCAGGAGATGACATAATTCCTTCGTCAATCACAGCTTCTTCTTGCTCTTGGGCTTTGGTGGCCTCATCCTTTCCTTCTTCTTGCTCATCATCATCAGAATAAACTGGTTCCTCATCTGGTTTCAAGCCAGGGTCTCTCAAATCCTTTGGCCTCTTGCCATGATCTATGGGATTCTAGGCTTCATACAATTTATCTTCATCTGCAACCCAGCGCTTCATCCATGGATTCCAATTGATTTTCATCCTCTTGCAGATCTCTTTGTTGAGACAGAAGGTATGATCCGTTTCATCAACTTCATCATCTTCATCAATACATTCTAGATTCTTGAGCATGGTAGATATCATCTTTGAATAAAACAAGGTAGTGGAATTCTTGGACGGTTTTACCATTCCATCTATGTGCACCATCACATATCTACACAAATTGATCTTCTCATGTGTTTTCAGAAGAAACAACAGGAAAACATCTTGGTAGTTTACAGCAGAAAAATCACCTCTCCTAGGGAAAAGTTGGTGCTGAATAAACTTGAAAAGAGGTCTACATTCACCATCTAATTCTGAAGTTGTGATTCTCCGTGACTCTCTGTTTCCAGTCAGAAGCTCTAGAGCTAATTCGTAAGATAAGTAATCAGATGTTGGAGGAATATTCCCAGCATAATCCTCATACCGACCTTCATGAGGTACATTCAAGCACTCATCCCACTGCTTAGATGAGAAGGATATTTTATTTCCTTTTACCACAGACGACATCCTGGCAGCCTCCACACTATCTAAAGTGATTTCCAGATTCATATAGAACTCATGTACCAGCTTCGGGTAGTCTATTCGAGAGTTGTCAGAAAACCAGTCTATCTATCCTTGCGATTCAAGAACTTGCAGCAATAGTGACTTACTTGACAAAAGACACGCAGAGCTGACTTCTCTTTCTACAGCAACAATCTGAGTTTCCAGGTTCGGATTTACTGATCATTGAGAGGTATTACTCGACTCACCTCGAGCACGTTTTGAAGGTACAGGGCTATCCGGTCCTTTGCTCGGTCTCTTTTTCTTAGCCATTGGAGGATTTTGGGAAGGCAGGAGTTCGAAGGTTCGAAGTAGAGGGGAAGAGAGGTTGAAAGGTTCGGCGAGAAATGAAAGGTCAAAGGTTTAGGGAAGATAAATATCCACATATCATTTATTTTATCATTTAGAGTTCCCATAAAAAGTATAAAAGAAATTTACAAATTAATTACAATATAAAAAAAAGATCGGTATGACAGATCGGTTGCACAGATCAGTTTCACATATCGGTTTCATAGATCGGTTTCACAGATCGGTTTCACAGATCAGTTTTACAGATCGGTTTCACAGATAAGTTTCACAGATCGGTTTCATAGATCAGTTTCACAGATCGGTTTCATAGATCCGTTTCATAGATCGGTTTCACAGATCGGTTTCACAGATTAGTTTCACAGATCAGTTTCACAGATAAGTTTCACAGATCAGTTTCACAGATCAGTTTCACAGATCAGTTTCACAGATTGATCATACACAACTCTTGTTTAATAAATTTCATTCTTTCAGAGCATAAAGGCTTTGTGAAGATATCAGCTAATTGATGTTCAGAACTAATAAATTTTAAAGAAATATCACCTTTTTGATAATGATCTCTTAGAAAGTGATGTCTGACATCAATGTGCTTAGTTCTAGAGTGAGACATAGGGTTCTTAGATATATTGATTGCACTAGTATTGTCACAGTTAATTGAAACATGTTTAAGATGAAATCCACAATCCAATAAAGTGTGTTTCATCCACAGAATTTGTGCACAGCAACTACCAGCAGCTATGTATTCTGCCTCGGCAATAGACAATGCAACTGAGTTCTGTTTCTTACTACACCATGATACTAGGGATTTTCCAAGCAAATGACATGTTCCAGATGTTCTCTTCCTATCTAACTTACATCCAGCAAAGTCAGCATCTGAATAGCTAGTTAGGTTAAATTATTGTCCTTTTGGATAAAACAAACCTAAATTTACAGTATACTTAAGGTACATAAAAATCATTTTAACAGCTAGTAAGTGTGATTCATTAGGATTAGCTTGAAATCTAGCACACATACATACACTGAACATAATGTCTGGTCGACTAGAAGTAAGATAAAGGAAGCTCCCAATCATACCTCTGTAATTGGTTTGATCCATTGGTTTCCCAGCTTCATCTTTATCCAATTTATAGGTAGTACTCATAGTTGTATCACTTTCCTTAATACTATCCAATCCAAAACGTTTTAAAATATCCTTTGTATATTTACTTTGATTTAAAATAATTCCATCTTTAATCTGAAAAATTTGAAAACCCAGAAAATACTTAAGCTCTCCCATTAAGCTCATTTCAAATTCATTTTGCATAATCTTTGAAAAATCAGTACATAATGAATTTTTAGAAGATCCAAAAATAATATAATCAACATAGATTTGTACTATTAATACATATTTTGAAATCCTTTTTATAAAAAGAGTGGGATCAGCTACTCCTTTTGTAAATCCTTTTGAGATAAGAAAGTTTGAAAGCCTTTCATACCAAGCTCTTGGAGCTTGTTTTAAACCATATAAAGCTTTATAAAGTTTTAAAACATGAATTGGAAAATGAGGATTTTAAAAACCAGGCGGTTGTTCTACAAAAACATCTTCAATAATAAAACCATTTAGAAATTCACTTTTGACATCCATTTTATATAGCTTGAAATTCAGATGTGATGCATAGGCAAGTAAGATCCCAATAGCCTCTAATCTAGCTACAGGTGCAATGGTTTCCTCATAGTCAATTCCTTCTTCTTGATTGTAACCTTGTGCAACTAGCCTAGATTTATTTCTAATGATGTTTCCAGATTCATCAACTTTTTTTCTAAACACCCATTTTGTGCCTATGGTAAAAATGTTCTTAAATCTTTCTACTAATTTCCAGACTTTGTTTCTTTCAAATTGATTTAGTTCTTCTTGCATAGCCATTACCCAAAATTCATCATTGATAGTATCATTGATATTTTTAGGTTCTAACTGTGAAAGAAAAGCTTGATGTTCAACCTGATTTCTTAGAGAAGCTATAGTCTGTGTTCCTCTATCTAGATTTCCTACAACAGCATCTAAAGGATGGTTCTTTAGAGTCCTAGATGGTCTTGAAAAGATAGGGCTAGAGATTTCAGATTCATCTACAGATTGAGGTTCAATTGAAGCAGGTTCTGGAGAATTTCCAGAGCTGGATGTTTTAACTATAGGTCCATTGTCTTTATCATTGAGATTCAAACCAGAGAGATCATCTTCAAGAGAGATTTTAGGTTCATGTGGATCAGTTTCATCAAATTTGATGGGAACAGATTCTTCCACACATTTGGTTCTCTTATTGAAAACTCTATAGGCTTTACTAGAGATAGAGTAACCTAGGAAAATTCCTTCATCACTCTTGGATGCAAATTTGTCAAGATTGTCTCTAGTATTGAGAATGAAGACTTTGCAGCCAAAAACTTTGAAGTAGTTAACCCTAGGTTTCCTATGGTTCCAAAACTCATAAGGGGTTCTCTTAAGAACTGGTCTGATCAAGACTCTATTAATGACATAACAAGCTGTATTTACAGCTTCAGCCCAAAAGTAAATAGGTAGTTCATATTCATTGAGCATAGTTCTAGCTATTTCTTGCAGGGTTTTATTCCTTCTCTCTACTACACCATTTTGTTGGGGTGTCCGAGGGGCAGAGAAATTGTGACTATAGCCATTTTGTGAGAAGTAAGAATCAAACTCATGATTTTCAAACTCACGACCATGATCACTTCTCAGGGTCTTAATCTTGATTCCACTAAGATTTTCTACAGACTTGGAGTATTTAAAAAAGTAAGAACAAGCTTCACTTTTTTGAGCTAGAAAATATACCCAAGTATATCTAGAAAAGTCATCTAAAAGAACATAGACATAGTGCTTCCCATACAAACTAGAAACTCTAGAAGGTCCAAATAAATCCATGTGAACCAACTCGAGAGGTTGAGAAGTTGACTCTTCTTTCATTGATTTAAAAGAAACTTTATGTTGCTTTCCTTTTTGACAGGGATTACAAACATTGTCTGCTAGAAATTTAAGTTTGGGTAAGTCTCTAACTAAGTTCTTCCTAGAAATTTTTCTAAGAGAGTGTACATTGCAGTGTCCTAATCTTCTTTTCCAAAGCCAAGACTCTTTATGAAAAGCATTTAAACAAGGAATATTCTGCTTAGCTAAAGAATCTAAATCAACAGCATAAACATTTTCATTTCTTAAAGCAGAAAATACTAAAACATTTTTTGAGTTAAAAACATTGCAAGAATCATATTTAAATTTCACATAAAAACCATCATCACACAACTGAGAAATGCTTAACAAGTTATATTTAAGTCAATCGACAAATAAAACTTCAGAAACCAAGATTGAATCAGTGTTACCAATCTGGCCTAAGCCGATGATTTTTCCTTTTGAATTATCACCAAAAGTGACAAAGCCTCCATCAAATTTTACTAAGCTCTTGAAACATGAAAAGTCTCCTGACATATGTCATGAACATCCACTGTCTATGTACCATATCTTCTTGTGACAGCTCTTCAAGCAGGTCTCCTACAAAACAGATTTAGATGGTGGATGATTTTGGTACCCAGATCTTCTTGGGTCCAGACATGTTAGCCAATGATACTTTAAGTATCCATATTTGTCTAATGGGTCTCATATAATTTGTAGAATTAACATTCTTTGAATGATAAACCTTATTAGATCCTTAACTATGAATATAACTGGTTGAGGCATATGAAGTTCCAGAATTAACTATCTTCTGTCCAGATTTAGGAATGAATCTAGTTTTGGCAACTTTTCTTTGTCTAGGTTGGTATCCTATACCAGTAGTATATCTAGGTGCAACTTGCTTTCCTAGCATTTGTGTTAGAGTATTCTTGCCATTTGTGAACTTATCTAAGTCTTTTCTGAGTTGCTCATTGGACAATTTTAGTTCAGTACTCTCTTTAAGCAACTGAGCATTATTTTTTACTTCTATATCCAGATCAGATTTATGCTTAACACTTAAAGAATACTGTTTCTTTAAACCTTTATATTTATCTTTAAGCTCATTACAGGTTTCTTCAAGCATATCAAAATATTCAAACAGTTCAGATTTAGACATGTTATCACATTCAGAATCATCTCCAGAATAATATGAATTTAAAGCAGGAGTTTCTGATGTTACCTCAGCAGTGTTTGTCATGAAACACATGTTGGCTCGATTCTTTTCAGAGTCTGATGATTCAGCTTCACTTGTGCTGTCTTCTGAAGCACTCCAAGTAGCCTTCATGGATTTCATGTACTTGTTATCCTTGAATTCATACTTCTTTCTGTATTTCATCTTTGGACAGTCTGCTTTTATGTGTCCTTTTCTTTTGCTTTCATAACAGACAACTTCATCTGATTTATTAGACTTCTTCCAATACTTTTTCCAGTGTCCTTTGTTATCGTACTTGCCTTTGTAGTTTGACTTTCTGAAAAACTTCTTATTCCTATAGAATTTCTTAAATCTTCTAGCAAAGTGAGCCATCTCAGCATCACTGTCAGAATCATTCTCACTTTCATCACTGCTTGAACTTTTATTGATAGCTTGAGGCTTTTCCTTATCCTTATTCTTTGAGGTTGTAGTCTTGAAGGCAATAAACTTCCTTTTAGGTTCATCATCTTCTTCTTTGTTTACCTTGATTTCTTCTTCATACATCATCAACATACCAATTAGTTCCTTGACAGGCAGTTCTCCAATGTCACACGATTCTCTAATGGAGACAGAGGTTCCTCTCCATCTTTCAGGTAGACATCTCAAAATTCTCATGATTTTTTCCTTTGCTGGAACATCCTTTCCCAGAGAAATCATTGTGTTGACAATTTCATTGAACCTGAGATACATATCAGAAATGGGTTCATCAGGATTCATCATAAAATTATCATATTTAATAGTATAGGTATTCAATCTCATCTCCTTATCATTAGTTGTTCCTTCATGAGAAACAGCTAAGGTATCCCAAATTTCATATGCAGTTTTACATGCAGAAATTCTATTAAATTCCTCATCTCCTAGAGCACAGTACAAGGCATTCATAGATTTACAATTATTATTGTAAGCAGTCTTTGTAGGTTCATCCCAAGTAGATCTATCAGTAGTGGGAATTTTGTATTCAGATTCAATAGCAGTCCAAATATCAAAACTCATGCTTTCTAGATGAATTTTCATTTTAAGTTTCCACTGAGCATAGTTGTTTCCATTAAAGAAAGGTGGCAAGTTAGTAGCAGCGCCCTCAAGTCTATTATCCATGATATCACAAAAATAATTTTAAAGAGATAAAAATTTAGAAATAACGGAAATTTTAAGAACATTAAAATACAACTAAAATCACAGTTGAAAACCAGGGTACTTTAGAAAATATTTAACAACCTCTGATACCAAATGTTGGTCAGAGTGGACACTCAAGAGGGGGTGAATTGAGTTCCAATTAAAATTTCTTCTAAAAACAATTTCTATTAAAATCCCCCAAATTCAAAAACAGATTAAACTGTAGTGAATTTATATAGATTATAAAGGTTCAATTAGTTTCTCAAAGATTGATTAGTTCTCAGTTAACTTAATCTTATGATTAATTTAACTTTTGAAACTAACTTTCTGGTTTACAATAAATATAAACACTTGCGAGTTTAACTATCAAAGTAGCCTGGAAAATAAATTATATTTCAAAGTAATAGCATCGGAATATGAAATAGATATGTATTGTATGAATATAAACTTTAACTAAAAACACAGAGGAGTTAACCAAGAGGTTCAGTCTCAAGTCGAGACTTAGTCCTCTCAAAAGTTTATATAAGGATGATCCACACCCTGGATCGGGGTTCAACAGTTTACAACTGTCCAGGTCCAAGACCTCTACCACTGTTATCCGTGGGAAACAAAGAACAGCTTGGAGATGTCCAGGTCTTGCACAACCTCTACCACTATCCACAGTGGGAAATTAAGTGTAAAAAGGTTTGCTGAGGATTTACAGATCCTCCAGTGAAAGTACAAGAGTCAGTGTGTGTGTTTAATACAGCAGATACCACACACTGCTCAAGATGTAAAACAAATGTATCACAGAGCAGAGATGTAGAGTTTAGAAATGGCTCTAGTGATTTCAGTGTAGCTCTGGACTCTTTTGTATTTGGTCAGAATTTATTCTGAGTCCTCTTCTCGTTTTTGTTTGAGAAGAAGAGTGTGGTATGCTTCAGATTCAAAGGCAGTGAGATGTAGTCGATGAAGTTCTTCAATGTTCTTTTGTATGCACAGAACTCTTCTTGAGTAGGCTGGATTGTGTATGAGGTTCTGTCTTGCTTGGTTCTTCCTCTTCTTTCTTTCCTATATATTCTTCTTGTGTTCTTCCGTCCACACTCTTCTTCAGTAGAGTCTTCTTGTATTTATGTCACATGCTTCGGAAGACAGAAAAAGGTTCCTTTCCGCAGGTACGAGGTACGGTTTCCTGACATCCGACAACCTTTATTAACTAATTGACAGAGCATTAAAATATACCTAATATGACCATTGGTTAGATAAAATAAAGATAATGATAAACAAATTCAAACAATTGTTTATGACTATTGAAGAATCAAGTGATCGGTAGGTCATCAGCATTAGTGAGTAATTATCAGTGACTCAGATAGATCAGCATCGATGAGTCATTTGCATCGGTGAGTCATTTTTCATCGGTGAGTCATTTTGATCAGTATCGGTCTGTCATCTGATCGGTGAGTCAGTTTGATCAGCATCGGTCTGTCATCTGATCGGTGAGTCAGTTTGATCAGTATCGGTCTTTCATCTGATCAGTGAGTCATTTTGATCAGCATCGGTCTGTCATCTGATCAGTGAGTCATATGATCAGCATCAGTATGTCATCTGATCGGTGAGTCAGTTTGATCAGTATCGGTCTATCATCTGATCGGTGAGTCAGATGATCGGTGGTTCATTTTGATATCGGATCGGTGCGACCGTTGTCATTTGATATTGGATCAGTGCTTCCGATGTCTGTTGATATTAGATCGGTGCTTCGGATGTCTGTTGATATTGGATCGGTGCTTCCGATGTATGTTGATATTGGATCGGTGCTTCCGATGTTTGTTGATATTGGATCGGTGCTTCCGATGTCTCTTGATATTGGATCGGTGCTTCCGATGTTTGTTGATATTGGATCGGTGCTTCCGATGTCTGTTGAGATTGGATCGGTGCTTCCGATGTTTGTTGATATTGGATCGGTGCTTCCGATGTCTATTGATATTGGATCGGTGCTTCCGATGTCTGTTGAAACCAGAAGACTTCCAAAATACTTTGTAAGTCCATAAGCATAGACAAAAAACATGATAACAGATTCTTTCACAGATTGTAATTAAGTTTATGAGAAATCAAACCAGATTAAGCATTAATGATATGTGATGATTTGTGATTATTAAAAAATCAATCATAGACATGAAATCAACAATCTTCCAGAGGGCTCAACAATTACCATGGCATATAAAATTACTTAATCACTTAAGATTAAATTGTATGTTTCGATGATATTTGGCATATGCGTTAAAATGACATCGATAGGATTAATATTGTTCCTAGGGGTAATATTTTCATCATCTCTAGAATAATAATAATGAAAAATTTAACTAATATATCATAAAGTTATTATTTTAAAACCAGTTGTTAATGGTTGTGGTAAAAAATTAACTACATTACAATCATGGAGACGGTTGGTCGTACGTATGCTTGAGTAACGTTTGAATTTTTCAAAATCATTATAGAAAGGAGGTAAGTGATGGGTTATCGCTAAATAATTATAATTATATTATATATGACATATTATTTCATTAAATATACTTATATATTCCATTTATGTGACATGGTGATTAAAAAAATAAACACATCGGTTTGGGGTGGTGGTAGTCCACACATACCAGAACGATTTAATTAAATTCTAGTGTATGATAGAAAATGTATATTACCATTTTTGAAGGATAAATATTTCATGAATATAATTATTTCTTCATTTATATAACATATAATCCCTAAATTTACACTTATTCAGTTACATTTAATTCATAAATGAAAAATTAACCACATCGCCTCGTGAGGCAGTAGTCCACCATACACATGAGCAACTTTATCGTATCCCCAACAGAATGGAATATAAGAATGTATATATTATATCATAACATAACAATTATAAATATGATAAAAACATCATACATATATACATTAAATTCATCTTTTAAATAATACATGATAGGTTAAGATGAAAAATGTATGACATCAGTTCGTGAGGCTGCAGTATTCCATGCACAGGAATGATGATTTGGTATCCCATTTGATGGTAGAGGATATAGATTTAGGTCATTAAATTAATATAATAACATCTTAATAAATAGTATATTGTTTTTTATTATATATTAATAATTTAATATGATTTTATGTAGGTGGGAGAAAAATAAAATAAGGATGCTTGGTTAAGCATGATACCTCTTCTTCAGACAACCTCCTTAAGAAAGTAGTAATGCCATGTTAGGATGAAATTATTATTAGAATAAAAGATATAGGCCATTGGTAGGTATCTTAAGAAGGTATTTTAGTAGTTATATTCCATGATAAGGGCTATGAAGGTTTCAATTGTAGAGGGGAGGGGTGGCCATTTAGATGCGTGGTGAGTGGCACACTTGTAATTTTTGAATAGAGAAAATTGTGACCACGTTTTTCACATGAAATAAAGTTAAAACATTAAAAAATTTAAACTCAAAGAAATTTTAAATTAGAACATTTAATATAAAATATATTTTAATGATGTTTTTAGGTCATTTTAACCCTTATTGTATTACACTATCTCTCGATAAATATTCTTTTACCAGAGAGATCAAAATTAATTTTTACTATTTCCACTATTAATTATAGAAGAAAATTTCATATTCTTTTTCAGATAATATAAATTATTACTATTAAAACTATGGAATATATTTTATGAAATTAAATTCTTATAATTGTAAAATATTATTTTAAAACAAAACACACAGATGTAATGAAAAAGCAGCTTTTCAAGGATTGTATTTTTGGAGAAAATATGATTTTATATTAACAATACGACTAATAATAATAATTCTAAGATAATGAATTAATAATTACTATTATATTATAAACCTTTGTTATATAAAACCTTCCCCATTAGTAATTATTTTTTTAATTTAAATGGATATATAATTTGAACATTAAAAAACATTTATGAAAAATACCGAATTTTAACCCAAAAATAAACATATACTAAAATTTAATATAAAGGTGATTAAAAAGTAAATAATTATATTAAATATAACTAATTAATACTTATTTTAATTTAAATAATATTTAAAAAATATTTGTACTTTTAAATTACTTAATTTCCTATTAATAAATGGCATTTTTACCAAATTGTTATTTTTTACTATTCACTGAAAAATGAATATTTTCTAAAGAATACCAAAATTTTATCTAATGATAATGTTGATATACTAATTGAATAAATTAAATTAATTTTTTTGAATTCAAATTATATAATTTATAATATATTATTTTAAATAAAACCCTATAAGAAAGTGTTTAGTTAATACTAATTCCATTTGGAATTAAAAAATACTTAATATTTGTTACCGTGAAAATAACACTCCAATTAATATTATTAAGCATGAAAATGATTTGTTATATCACTAAAAAGGTTTTTAAATTATCCATTCCTTTTGTAAATTTCATCCATGTAATTTTATTTACTTATTAAACAAGTAAGGATATATTTCCAACATAGAATTTTTAGATTGTGATGTTACCTCTTCAACCATATGTGGTGTCCACAAAAATGTAACATGGTGAATCCCATTATTCAAAATAAATGTTCTATCTATGTTCAAGAATAAAAATAAGTTATTCCTATTATGAAAGATTCTTTTAAAACTAAACTACATCAGGGATCAAGATATGATATGAATCCGACATATATTTCCATAACAATACAATATGAAAAACATTGTGTATCGAGGATAAAATCATAGGAAAATATACTCAACAAATTTCTCTAAGATTTTATATGGTCCAATGTATCATATACCAATCTTTCCAATTTTAAAAAAATGTATAACACTTTTCAATAGTGATAGATTGAGAAAGACACTATCACCTTCAAAAAAAAAAGATATTTCCCCTAGTGATCTATATAACAATACTAGATTCTTTTTTATGTCCGGAAATATTAAAATATCAACTACACCTTCTCATGGATTTCCTATACTAACTTTAGTCCCATAAACTTACATTATCCTAATTCATCCCAAAATCTAGTGTTCAAATCCTATTTCCATATATTTCCTCGAAAAGAAACATATTTAAACTGAAATGAAAAATTTTTATATGAAAACTACAACTATGAACGATATTTATTCCAATATCCTTGGAAATACATTGGACATGAATGAAACATATCTACCATAATATGAATCATCCACTCATGATGAACATCCATTTGAGGATAAAAAGATGTATTGAAATTTATTTTTCCCCCAAATATGTATAAATCATTTCTAAAATCATGATGTGAAGTTGGGATCATGGTATAATACATTAGATAGTGAAACTCCATGTAATCTGACTATCTCCTTTAGATACATTTTATATATTTAATCAGAAAACATATTAAATTAAATGTTAAGGAAATGCATATATTTAGTTAATCGATTATCAATAAAACAAATCCCATTATTTCCTCGAGAAGTATTTGGAAATACCACCATGAAATCCATTAATATATTTTCCTATTTCCACTCCAGAATTTGTAATGGATTATATATTCCATTTGGTAATTTTAATTTTTCTTTAACCTATTTAAAAGTCAAAAACTAATGGTAAAGTCAATAATAACTCTTTTCATTCCATCCCTCCAGTAACAGTCTAGAACGTATATGTAAATCTTAGTGATTATTGGATAAAGTGAGTACAATGAACAATGAGATTCAATCAATATGTATTTCGTCAAATGGGAATCAAAAGGAACACATAATGTTTCTCCATATGGTAAAATACTTTCTTCATCAATATTAAAATAGAGAAATGTAGCCATCTTTGCAGATATTACCTGTTTCTGCAAAGAATGATGTTCCTTCTGAACATTATTAATTAATTATCGAAAATTTGATTTCACTAAAGTCTAAAAAATAGATTACTTACTAGGATTAATACATTCTAATAAAAATTTCATTAAATCAATACTCAATGGTTCATTTCCAAATGTAATATGGTTATTGTTGCTTTTATTTTTCTAAATCAAGTTGTCAACCACATTGTTTTTTATAGGATGGTAATGGATTGTGAAATCATTATCACTGGTCAGTTTCATCCATATTATCTATTTCATATTCCAATCTTTTTTAATTAATTTACACATCATTCATTTTTAATCAAAATTAATTTTATAGTTTACTACATTGAAATGATGTTTCAAAATTTTAAAATAAAAAAAACATCAGCTAATTGCATATCATATATAATAAAATTTAACTCATGGGTTTTCTTCTGATATGAACCATAAGAAATTAACTAACAATTCTGTATTAGGACACAAAAAATTCCCTTCAATTTAGTATCACTATAGATGATGAATTAACCATTTCTAGAAGGCATGTCCCGAAATTAATCATTGACAAGAGTTATTTTTTTACATATTAAAAACAATCATCCCATTTTTTTCTATATGAAATTTAATACATATCAATTTAACTTATTTAATGGGTTAGAAAGTGAAGAAAAATTTTCAACAAACTAATGATAGAAACCCGAAAATTCTAGAAAACTATAAATCTATGTGATATTTATGGGACATGTTCATAATAACACTTATTTTAGTCGGTTCAATTATTATAAAATATTTATAAAACAAATTTCGAAGGAAAACATTATTTTTAAAAAAATCCAAACACATGAAATTCTCCATATAGTTTCATTTCATTTAATGTTTTCAAAACAATACATAAGTGTATTTTATGTTCCTCTATACTTTTGGAATATACCAAAATGTCATAAACAACATAGCCAATAAATTATCCATGAACTCATAGGAAAATATATTCATTAGGTCTATTATAAAAACATGTTCTTTGGATAACGCAAGGGTATAACAATAAACTGATAATTCCCATTTATAGTATTTAATGATATATTCAGAATTCCATCCCCATTAACCTTAAGTATATGGAACTCAGACATAAGATCAACCTCAAATAAATATAGAACTCTGTATATTTTATCAAAGTAATGATGCATAATCGGATATATATATTTTCTCTCAATATTTATGTTATTCAAGGGTAGATAATCAACAGAATGTATCATTGAACCATATTTCTTTTTAAAAAACAAAATTGGAGAACCCCATGGAAAGGTGCTAGATCAAATGAAACCATTATCTAGTAACTCCTATAGTTTATTCTTCCATTAAAAAAGTTTCAGTTGTGGCTTTTGATAAGGGGGTTTTGAATTTTTATTAGCAACATGCACTAAGTTTCTAGTATACTCAACATCCCGATTAAGAATAATGTAGAGAAAATCATATATAAATATATCCATGCATTCATTCACTACTACCACATGTCTATTTTATAAAAAATACCTTTCAAAATTATGGTTTAAATTATTTTCTTTGTTATCTTCATTAAATTTCTTAGTTTCAAGATATAATAAAAAATGTATGAAATCATTGAATAAATCATTAAAATCTCTAAAATCTATACAAACATGATAAAATGAAATAAAATACACTCCTAGAATAATATAAAACTATAATATAGAAAATTTAACATGAATTTTAAAAAGGACCATCCCACAAATGACAATAGGAGGATTCCTCTAAATCTTTGTTACTTTAATAATTCAACTAGTAACATTAACCAAAAATCTAATATTACCTTCATGAGTTGATATTCTATATTTAAATGAAAATTTCTCAAAAATTAATTAATGAGAAGATGTAATGTTAAAAAAGGTAATAACAAAACATTTATAAATAATTAACATATATTTTACCACTTAATTTGATGGTCTAGCATCATCCTCAGTAGTTGAAAAACAATTTTACACAATTTGTTTCTTCCGATCTTGATGATTTCTATATTGAGTTACAAAATTTGGGAACACATTAGCATAAAAACCAAAATCATTGAAACTAAAAAATATCACCATTTTAGGGATATATATTACCCCATTGGTGTGTTCTTTACTATTATTTTCCTTTAAATCATGGTTTGTATGACTAACCATTCTATATTAATAACAATTCCATGATTTCATAAGACATTCTCTAGGTTTTTATTTACCACACATACCATAGGATTGTAATTTATATTTATTACCACCAAATTTTTTTAATGTATCTCTTCCCATCGCCTACCATACTGACTACTTATTAATTTCATCATCATGAGGAACAAAAGTTTCAGAAAACTATATCTCACATTTTTAATAATAATGAAAAAAATATCATTTATTTTAAATTATTATGAATCCAATTATCTTCATAGAATTAGGTTCATTCCTAAGTAAAATATATTAAATTTACAATTATACACCAGAAAAAAATCTAGTACACACCTTTCTTGTCTAATAAAATTGGTTACATATGTGGCCACATAATCTTCATCTTTTTTACTCAATTATAGGAAATGTTTTACGTCCATAGTTGAAAAACATATGGAAAAAATTCTCAAGGAAAATATCATTAAATTTATCCTATTTGATGGAATCATGATCAAGTTTATCTTTTATATTCTTTATAAAAGACATTCATTGACCAGATCCAACATCAGAATGATAAATGGAAAGGGTTACTTTTTGAGATTTTGAACATCCCATGAAATTAAATATCATTTAAAGGGAAATAATCCATCCCTGAGATATCAAAGTGTAATATGATCAACTTAATTATTGTGGATGTTGCCCCATAAAATGATATAATATTTACATGTTCCTTTATGGAAGATCAGGGTTCTCTCTAGCATAAATACCACCCCTATTTATAGAATTTTTCAACTGATCCATCATTGTAAGAAAATATTCTAACCAAATTCCAACAATCTCAGGATACTAATTTAGGAGGATATTTTCCTCTTGGTTTTTTCCCACCATAGCTTCCTGGTTTCTTCTATATAAAACCATTCTGAACATATATAGTTTAAATGAAGAAATAAGGTAATATTAAAATGATATATCATTCCAAAATAACTATAAGGTAAATTCTTTCATGTGCATGATATTAATATTATCCTAACCTCCAAATTCATCTAAACTATCCTGTGATACTAACTACAAAGGAACCATACTTAAACAATACATTATCTTGAGTTTTATGTTATGAATTATTTCTATTACATTTGAAGAACTTTTTAGGTTTATAGTTTTATGGAATTAGGTTATAACTCATAAATAAGAATCCAATTAATTAAAAAGAAAACACATTTGATCGTTATACATTTTTCTCATAATAAAAAACTTTTAAAATAAAGATGGATTTTTTTCAGGACAAATCATAATGAATTTAAACTTGACATCTTACTTTTAATTAACCATCTTTGAACCCCATTATATTCATTTTAAAAACATGGTATGAGACAAAAATATTAGTATGAGACATAAAATCATAATTCTATTAGTCTAGTGAAAAACATGAAAACCAATGAAATTTTTTTTCTTAAGAACTGAAAATTTACTCTATATAGGGCATCAATTTTCCAGAAAACATATCTGTATATTCCTTTTATAAATAAAAATATTTCCATGAAAAATCATTATAGAACATAGAAAATTCATGTAGGTTCCATGGGTCATCATCTAATAGAACTATTATAGAACCCTAAACAATTGGGGCCAACCTCTAATATAATTCTCTAGAAAATAAAATCATTACCCAATGCAATGTATTTCTATCTGGGTGTACCCATCATATAAAATATAACAGGGTCACCCATCACTATTAGGTTTCACCCGTACTAAAAAATTTCGAAGGACCATATCTTGAGTAAAAAATTTTATGCCTCTATATTTTCATCATAAAACCCTAGAAAAGCACTTTTAAACCCCTTTGAAAAACACTTTTGGATTTTAAAATACATGTTTATTTTATAAAACCATTTTAAATACCAAGATACCATTTTATTTTAATAACCCAATTTTAATTCCAAAATACATAAAAAAAATAAGGATAATTTTCTTTAATAAAAACACAAACTCTAATAATGGAATCCAAGATTCAAATAATGTTTATAGTGGAGGTAAAATACAATTTCACAGTATACATTAAAATACATCATTCCATTTATATTTTGTAAAGAATGAATAACATTTCATTTTTTTTAATTTTTTCCAAAAACATTGAATAAGAGACATAAATTTCCATTATAAAACTCTCATATCTATAATAAAATATTTTTAAATAACTTGGACATGGAGGAAAAAGGGATTTTGAAGAAAAACATAAAAATATATTTTTTAATGAAAAATCCCTTATCACTTTGGAAATATTTGAATCATAATCACACAAGAAATAATAAAGTTAAAAAACTTTAAATACCATGAGAATAAGTAAATTCATGATATATAATTTCAATGGGGAATTGTATACACATTTTATAATATTTTAAGTTCATAACATCAAAATATTCTCAATTAATTGAAATTGAGACAAAGTCCATTACTATGATTCTTATTAATTACCTTAATTCTTTATCATCCTAATTAATAAAATTATGTAAATTATTTAATTTCTTAATAAATATTTCCAATTTTATTATTTCTTTTATTTCATTTATTTCCATTTCATATCAAATTAATTAACAAATCTAGTTTACATCAAATGTTTTGATGATATTTGGCATATATGTGGAAATGAATTTAATAAGGTGACTATTGGTCTAATAGGTAATTATTTATTTACATCTATAATAATAATAATGATATATTTATCAAATTTAAAAATAAATTATTTTTTTAATACCAATGATTAAATATTATTAATAAAAATAAAATATTTTATGATCTTAGATATTGTAAGACATACGTATGCTTGGTTAATATTTCCATTTTTCAAAAATCAATATGGAAAGGTGGTAAGTAATATATTATATACCCAGGATGGCGATGAAATTATATATACCATATTATTTAATTTTACTAAAAATCATTATATAAATATTGTGATATGGTGGTGAAAAAAATAATTACATAACTTCATGGAGGCAATAGTCAAAAGATACACAAAAATATTATCATTTTTCAGTGCAAGAAATAAAATGATGTATTATATTTTGAAAATGATAATAATGTCATGAATATCATTATTATTTGATTTATATAACATATATTAATAAAAATAATCCTTATTAGGTTCTAGGTAAATCATTAGTGAAAAAAAATCAGATCACCTTGGGAGGTGATATTCCTCCATATGTACGAGCAGCGTTATCACATCCCCCACAAATGAAGAAAATAAGAAAGTATATGCCTTATCATAAATAAATAATTATAAATATGTTAAAAATATCATATCTATAATTTAAATCCATCATTAAAAACACTTTGATTGGTCCTGATGGAAATCAAATGATATCGATTCATGAGGTGATAACCAGTCGTACACATGAATGATGACTTTTGTATCCCATTTTATGGAATAGAATATGGATTTAGGTTATGAAATTTAAATAATATCATAAATTTATATGTAATATACTGATATTATTATATAATACCAACTGAATAATATTTTATATAAGTGGAAGAATAAATAAAATAAATACACTCTGTAAAAAACGAAACATCTTCTTTGGACAACCCACATTGGTTATCACTAAAATCAAACATAGGATATTTTTATAATAAAAATAGTGGCCATAGGTTATTGGGATGACATTTACGAAGTTATTTGGTAAGGTTATGTATGATCCAAATTTATTTTAATGCATGAAGAAGAGAGGATTTGGGGTAACCTTTTATAATGGAGGAGATTGAGACACTTTTAATTTTTAAAAAAATGTGTACCCACATTTTTAACCTGAAAAAAGGATTAAAAAGGGTCCATTATCGAGACTAATAAATCATATGGTCAAAATATGGTAATAAAGTTGGCTTTATACAATTTTTAATTTAATTTTAAAACTTATCATTTTTAGTTAACCCATTAGTAAATCCGTTTTTACCTTAACCATAATAATTTATTTTTATTATTTTCACTATTCATTATAGTAAAAAATTAATTTACCTTATTAGATAATATATGTTATTTTAATTAAAAATATTTGATCCATTTTACAAAATAGAATTCCCATTAGTTTTAATATTTAATTTAAATCAAAACCTAGAGACACAATAAAAAAAGTGGGTTTTCATGAAATCTATTATTTGAAAAACAATGATTTTATATTATCAATTTAACAATTGAAAATCATTTTAATAATATAAATTTATATTTATTAATATATAATACATGAATTTTATTTAATATATTCCTCATTAGTTTTTATTTTAATTAATTAAAATGGAGATGTATTATTCACATTAAATCAATTCTAAGAAAAATCATTTTTTAAAACAAAAAACAATCATATACAAAAGTGATATTTAATATTTATTAAATCATAATTAAGTAAATAAAATATAAATAAATAACAATTATTTTATCTTAAATGTTATTCAACACATAATTTACCTTTTAAATTAAATAATTTATTGAAAATAAATTATTTTTTTGAAAAATAATCTGTAATTTTCATTATTCACTAAGAAGAAATATTTTCAAAAAACTCCCAAAATTTAGACCTAAGTTTATTATAATATTATGATTCCAAAAAATGAAAATAATATTTTATAAATAAAATAATATAATTTTTAATTTCATATTATAAATAAAACTTATCAGAAAAAATTTAGGTAAAACTATTTTCTTTTTTGGTTTAAAAATTAATTACATGAAAATGATTTATTATATGGTTATGAGGATATTTTATACAAATCTAATTGTATTTTTGATATAGCTCCATAGATGGTGGGAATCACCCATAGAAGTGAAATGGTGTATTTATGTTTATAATTACCCACTTGTATATGTTTAACTTGTAAAATGACATAAATATTTCTCTTTTGTCCTCACATATCAATCAAGGTTGAGGTTTTCAAAAAAACATTATAAATTGATTTCCCTATCCCATCACTCATCATCTTGAATATGAGAGAATGAATTATTTGGGGAATGAATGGGGTTAGGTATAACCATAATCAACTTATCATCATTAAAGTATGGGTTACACATAATTTTGATGGATTTAGGTACTACCCTATTGATTAGGTCACAGGTCCTCTTTCTCAAGATTTTTTTTGGGTAATAATTTGATCATTACATTAACGAAAAAGTGCAGATCTCCAAAATTATTAATGGGGTAAAGTACTCCCCAATGAGATGAGGTGAGGTTTGTAACACCCCGAGATTTTATGAAAAAATATTCTTTTTAATTTCATTAATGTCTTGTGTTGTACGCTACACCAAAAGGAGCTTGCACAACACACATCCTTGACTTGCCTTACATTACACGCAATCACGACCTTTCTCGATAGCGTGTGTAGTACGCAATACCGAGTTTCACTAAACAACGATGTGCTATTAAAATATTATTAAAACTAGCCGTTATGAATAGTAATAACCAATTTTTGAAATTTTGTAAATTTTATTTTTCAAAATGGACTTCATTTTTGGATTCGGAATATCGAAATTAGCTTAGGGTGAAATTTTGGTACTTTTCAGATAACTTTCATTTTCTGATGAATAGTAAAAATTACTAAATTTTAATTAAAAACAACCTTTTTAATTGAAATAATTAATAGTGATAAATTATTAATTTGAGAGGTTTTAATGTATATTTAGAATATATTTTTACAATTTAATACAATGTTGGTCATTGGATGTAATTTCACATTTAAACCAGACATAAACAAGTGTCAATCTTTTGGTAGTTATTATCTCTTAAAAACATGCTATTTGTTTTGACGACGGGAATCAATTTTTAAATTAATTAATGCAACTGATATGTTTTGAATATGGTAAAATAGACATCATTTTTGAGTTCATAATATCAAATATATCTTAGGCCTAATTCTTGGTATTTTTCTGGAAACTTTCATTTTTTGATGAATAGTGAAACCACTAAGTGGTAGTTAAAAAATGAATTTTTCATAAAACATAATTTTACCGCTTCTGTGAGTGGAATTTCAAAAATCCGAGAGACACTGTTGATGTTAGTAATTAAAATGTGGTTCAATGAGGTGAAAATAATTTTTGGTGAATAGTAACTTTTTACTTTTTTTACCACGGTAAAAAATAAATAGGGTAATTAAGGGTAAAAATGATATTATTATTACCCTAACACATGTCCTAATTCTATTGGATAAGTGTAATTCGACCCAAAACAACCTTAGGAATAAAATATGACCATTTAGGCCCACTTGGATCAGATTAGGACATTTATTATTAATTTATTTAAAGAAGGGTTAAAATAGTTAAAATCAAAGTTTAATAAGTATATCCTTTTTAATATAGGGTTATACATAAGATAAATTCGACTATAAATATTAATTAGAAATATAAAAAGATTTTCTATATAATGGTATTTTATTTGTAATTTTTAGACATTAAATAATTTAATTTATTTATGACACAAAGATGATGCCGTAATTATCTTATTAATGAAATATTGACATAATTGATGTTATAAATACCAAAATAAATGTAATATTGACTTTTTATGAATTACAATAATTTTATAGGTTAATATGACATGTTAGTACTGATTTAATTAAATTTTTTAGAACTAATCATTCTGTTATGATTTTCACAAAAATCAATTACTAAATAGTGTCAAAATTGACATAAAATAGTTTTTAAAACAAATATTATATTATTAATTGTTATTTTATTCCTAAAAATATAAGGTTCGGCCAAATTACTTAGATAAGGTTATATATATTAATAATAAACAACTTGGGGTTCGTTTGGATTCATATAGTAATCTTATTAACCTTATAGTGTAAGAACACAAAAAGTCAAAAAAAGTAAAATTTTCTAACTTAAAGTTATAACTAAATGATAAGGTTAAAATAGTGAACTAAACATGTCAAAATTATATTGGATAAGAGGATTTAGAAGCATCCCCACCTTAGATTCTAAATAACTCAATTTGGAGCTATTTAAAACCGAATTTGGCTTTATAATAAAATAATATTTTTAGTTATTCCAAAGGTGCCCCTCTCCTCCCTTATAAAAGGGCACCTCTTCCCACTCTTCCTCACACCACTTTGAGGCTTCAAGCTCAGCCAACCCCTGCCGATTGCTCCTCTCCTCTTCCCTAGAAACATCCTAGATGTTCTGGTATTCTTCAAAGACCTATTTTAGTGCCTTAAAAGGAGGTCTCAAAGAAGCACTTCAAAGAAGAGGTAATGTCCGTTACCGATTCTTTCATCTTTATTTCTTCTTTCACTTCTTCTTCTTTAGTTGTTTTATTATGAAGTAATAACATCAGTATCAATCACATACTGATATGTTATTATAATTATGAAACAACCCTATTTCACCATCTATCCATTCTACGGAAAAATAAATCACCATGCGTGCGTACGTACAGAATACCATCTCCACGCCATGGTGTAATCTATTTTCCACCACCACCTTACTTGGATGGGTATAAGGGTGAAATTAATGAATATATATGATTATTGTAAAGTGATATTGATTCTGAAATAGTATACATACACTCCAATACAATTCCACGATCATAGGAACGATATCATCACTCGTGCGTACGTATGGAATACCGTCTCCATGATGTGATGCGACTCGTTCTACATGATCTTCATTTCATAATTATTATATAAATGAAATTAATGAATTAATATGATATATATTAAATTAATACCAATCTGGAAATGATGTATATATAACCTAAATAGAAGAATAAGAATTTATTCGACAAAACACACATAAGAACAAAAAGTAATAAACACCCGAATAACAAGTAGTAATGAAATATTACTAATAAGAAGCTAAGAATATGACCATATATGATATCATAACAACAAGTATGATTTTGTAATAATTCAATAACATTATTTAAATCATTATACAGGAGGATCAGATACTTATGAAGCAAATCAGACCTAAGGTAAGAGAAATATCACAATCTCATTTTTTTTATCCGAGATTGTTTATACTTTGGTATTGACTGGGGTGTATTTTATCATCCAAATCCATGTTTCCTCAATATGTAATGTTATTTCAATCCATATACTATTGTTTAAATCCAATTTTACCCTTTGGTGAGTTTTTAGTAAAGGATATGAAAGGAATCTTTTGTCGTTTTACGTACGAGGTACTTTTTGACTTTTCCGACGAAAGTACGAAGAATGTTTTTTTTAACTTATACAGCATGAATGGATTTTTTAAACATTATTTCCAATAAGATTCCTTTACAAGTTTTCAAGTTTATTTTTAATCAACTTCTTTTAGTTTATAATTGTACGACATGTTAAGAAAGGAAAAGTGTATTTGAAGCAGAAAGGATATTTTCCTCAAGAATGGTGTTCAAGTGTTTTATCAAAATTATTTTCCATCTAAGATAATAAAGGGTTCTGTTTTTATCCCTATTATTAAAATGATTTATTTATGTTATGATGGAATTATATTTTTATGAATTCCTTTATCTTATTGTTTTAGGATGTCACGATGTTTAAGATTCCCATTTTTATTACATGGGTTATTCTATGATGTATGGTTTTATGATTTTGTGGAACTCATAAGAATGGTATCATTATGAGATAGGTGGGACCTATATCTCCCTCCAATGAATTGGGTAATAATTTTATATCTCATGAGATAGACATGGCTGGAATGGTAGGTTATACCGGTTCAGTGAAATAGGACTGAAACGAGGGTGACTCGGTTCAGAAATGGACTTTGTCCACTAAGATAGTCTTGGCAATGAGTCTTGACTAATAAGAAATGATTCTCTATGATTATGTGTGTATGCTACAATGTTTCATGTTTTATGTTATGATTATTGGGATTACATTTCACTACTATGATTTATACCATGTTATGAAATTATGATCTCCTTTGCAGGTTATGATTTCCAAAAGATATGTTCTTATGAATATGACGTGATTGATATTTATTTTGATTACCCTTACTGAGCTTTTGAGATCACCCTTTTATGTTTTCTTTTCCCCAGGACATAAATAAAGGATTTAGGTTTTAAAAAAAGAAGATCTTTATGGGAGATATTGAAGATCTTTCACCATGATTAGAAGATTATATTCCGAGTTTCCAAAGACACTAAACTATTATGGTCCTTGTGTGTGTGTTTCTGTTATGTAATAAGTATTCCGCAAAAGTAATGGAATGTCCATGTACGTCAAGTTTCGGGTCTCTACAGTTGGTATCAGAGGAAAGGTTTTTGTCAACCTTTGGAAACTAGGATGTGAAAACGTTAGTAAGATCCCTAGAGATATTTCTAAGGTATGTCTAGGGATGTCCGTAAGGATATGTATACGTATAGGATATAGTCCTAGAACTATGGTAACGATAATAGATTAAACCAATGATGTTAGATATTGAAGTTACACCCCCTTTATTATGATTTTTCCCTCTCACACTATTCTTTTTGGGTTTTTGAAAATGGATGGAAACAAGATGATTCACGATAATGGAGGATATGATGGACAATGGAATGATATTCTTCATGAGCAACCAAATGAAATGGGATTTGGAAGTCCAAACATCATTTTTATGCCGAATCAGCAATTTCATAATATGATCAATAAAGTAAAATTTGGTAAGTTTCCTGACTCGACTAATATGAGAAAGATGGAGTTTCATGATGATCATAGAGGAAAGAAAGTTCAATTTCCCTCATGTAAATCATGTGGGAAGAGGCATCAGGGAGATTGTTTCAAAGGAACTGGAAGATGCTTTGGGTGTGGAAAAGAAGGACACAAATCTAGTAAGTGCAATGCAAAAGGTTCAGTTAAGACCATGGACAAGGATAATGGTATTGCTACGACATCAACAATGGTTAAATGTTTTAAATGTGGAATGTACAGTCATTATGCAAACCAATGCCCTAAGGGAAGTTCTCATGAAGAGAATCAGTATGATAATATGGGTAGTATTTATGTTGATGATGATGAAGAGACTACAAATGATATGGGAGATGAAAGAATTGTTGAAGCTCAGTCAATGGTTTAAGAAGGTAGTGGAATGATTACATGTTTATCAAGTGTAATATTGTATAAGTAATCTCATGGTACTATTGAATAAAGAGACATCTAAGGATTGTTACACTTTTGTCTTTCCTTATGTTTTGAAAGTGTATGATTAATGGTACCAGTAACCATGAAAGGTTATTTAGATATTTTTTTTGGATAGAAAATGATATGAGCATAATGAAGGGAAAAGAAGATAATTAGATGTTTGATTGTATTCATGAGCTCATGACTAATATAAGGACTAAGTGATATTATGGTTTGAGTATATAGAATTTTGAGGATTTTGGTATGTGGAAAGTGTTAACTTTTAACTGCATTCATGTTTTCACTAAGGTTCAATGGGTATTCATTTTTCAAGAGAATACATGATTAAGGCCTTCGAATGTTTGGAATGTGACCAACATGACATGTCTTATGATATATGGGGATCAATGATGGTATTAAATCACTGGTAATCGTTTTCACTATATTATGAGAGTGGACTGCAATATTATGGATAAGCCAAAATATTGGAATGTATTATGATGGACATAAGTTATTATTGTTTAAGGATATATGTTTTTTCGATATTATTGATGGGATGTTATAGTAAAATAGTTTTAGAAAAAGGACAACCTGCAGGACGGGCGACAACCAATCGCGTCGGACAAGGTCGTAGGAATCGAACCCACAACCGAAGCGCGACTAGCCTTTATCGCCTACCACTGGCCAACAGGAAGTCCCTGGTTAGTAGAAACTAGTTTTATTTTATTAAGCGGTATGATATATGAAGTATAAGTACATTTTAGGAACCATATTTGATTAATCTCACTATAGATGGACTTATGTATTTTTTGATAACTTTTCTAATCTTTTGTTTGAGACAGATGGAATGACCCATCATTCTATCACATGATCTGCTAACACATCACGAATGACAAATTCAACTTCATTTCGTTAAGAGATGAAGTGGAAATTTTCCAAAGAACGACAAACGGTGAGACTATACCAAAATCACGAAAGTATTTCTTCTAATTTCAATTTCATCAACTTTAGGGAAATGATCTTGAAAACCAAAAATGTTGTCCTTGTTCCCTTATATCTGATGAATCAGATGGTACCTTAGATCATCACAAATTTATGGAATTATGATTGCTGGATTTTCCATAGCCATGTTCTCTACCATTCTCCATCAGAACATGTTGGTTAGATTTCTCTTCCATATCCATATTTTCACCTATGTGGAAACTCAGTGATTAGTTTATTTGGGTAACTGTTACATTTCATACTTTTGTTTTTATTGAATGGTTTTGGTATTCCTTTTTACGATGTGGGTTTATATTAAAGAAACTTTCGAGTAGTAAACCATTTATAACCCCGACAAATTTCTAGTGCGAAATTCATTTTAAGGGGGCTAGAATGTAACACCCAAAGATTTTATGAAAAAATATTCTTTTTAATTTCATTAATGTCTTGTGTTGTACGCTACACCAAAAGGAGATTGCACAACACGCATCCTTGACTTTCCTTGCATTACACGCAATCGCGACCTTCCTCGATAGCGTGTGTAGTACGCAATACCGAGTTTCACCAAACAACGATATGCTATTAAAATATTATTAAAACTCGCCGTTTTGAATCGAAATAACCATTTTTTGAAATTTTGAAAATATTATTTTTCAAAATGGACTTCATTTTTGGATTCGGATTATCTAAATTAGCTTAGGGTGAAAATTGGTACTTTTCGGATAACTTTCATTTTCTGATGAATAGTGAAAATTACTAAATTTTAATTAAAAACAACCTTTTTAATCAAAATAATTAATAGTGATAAATTATTAATTTTAGTGGTTTTAAATTATATTTAGAATATATTTATACAATTTAATACAATGTTGGTCATTGGATGTAATTTCACATTTAAACCAGAAATAAACAAGTGTCAATCTTTTGGTAGTTATTATCTCTTAAAAACACGCTATTTGTTTTGACGACGGGAATTAATTTATAAATTAATTAATGCAACTGATATGTTTTCAATTTGGTAAAATAGAAATCATTTTTGAGTTCATAATATCAAATTTATCTTAGGCCTAATTTTTGTTATTTTTCTGGAAACTTTCATTTTTTGATGAATAGTGAAACCACTAAGTGGTAGTTAAAAAATGAATTTTTCATAAAAATTAATTTTACCGCTTCTATGAGTGGAATTTAAAAAATCTGATAGACATATTTGATGTCATTAAGTAAAATGGGGTTCAATGAGATGAAAATAATTTTTGGTGAATAGTAACTTTTTACTTTTTTTACCACGGTTAAAAGTAAATAGGGTAATTAAGGGTAAAAATGATATTATTATTACCCTAACAGATGTCCTAATTCTATTGGATAAGTTCAATTCGACCAAAAACAACCTTAGGAATAAAATATGACCATTTAGGTCCACTTGGATTAGATTAGGACATTTATTATTAATTTATTTAAAGAAGAGTTAAAATAGTTAAAATCAAAGTTTAATAATTATATCATTTTTAATATAGGGTTATACATAAGATAAATTCGACTATAAAAATTCATTAGAAAGATAAAAATATTGCCTACATAATGGTATTTCATTTTTAATTTTTAGACATTAAATAATTTAATTTATTTATGACACAAAGATGATGCCGTAATTATCTTATTAATGAAATATTGACATAATTGATGTTATAAATACCAAAATAAATGTAATTTGTGACTTTTTATGAATTCCACTAATTTTATAGGTTAATATGACATGTTAGTATTGATTTAATTAACTTTTTTCCAACTTATATTTTTTTATGATTTTCACAGAAATCAATTACTAAATAGTGTCAAAATTGACATAAAATAGTTTTTAAAACAAATATTATATTATTAATTGTTATTTTATTCCTAAAAATATATGGTTCGGACAAATGACTTAGATAAGGTTATATATATTAATAATAAACAACTTGGGGTTCTTTTGTCTTCTTATAGTAAGTTTATTAACCTTATAGTGTATGAACACAAAAAGACACGGTAAAAGTAAAATTATCTAACTTAAAGTTAAAACTAAATGATAACGTTAAAATAGGGAACTAAACATGTCCAAATTCTATTGGATGAGAGGATTTAGACCCATACCCACCTTAGCTTCGATATAACTCAATTTGGAGCTATTTAAAATCGAATTTGGCTTTAAAATAAAATAATAGTTTTAGTTATTCCAAATGTGCCCCTCTCCTCCCTTATAAAAGGGCACCTCCTCCACCACTTCATCACGCCACATTGAGACTTCAATCTCGGCCAACACCTGAAAATTTCTCCTCTACACTTCCCTAGAAACATCCTAGAGGTTCTGGTCTTCTTCAAAGACCTATTTTAGTACCCTAAAAGGAGGTCTCAAAGAAGCACTTCAAAGAAGAGGTAATGTCTGTTACCGATTCTTTCATCTTTATTTCTTCTTCCACTTATTCTTATTTAGTTGTTTCATTATGAATTAACAACATCAGTATCACTAACATACTGATATGATATTATATGTATGAAACAACCCTATTTCACCATCTATCCAACCTACGGAAAAAGAAATCACCGCGCGTGCGTACGTACGGAATACCGTCTCCACGCCGTGGTGTAATCTATTTTCCACCACCACCTTACTTCGATGGGTATAAGGGTGACATTAATGAATATATAAGATTATTTTAAAGTGATATTGATTATGAAATAGTATACATACACTCCAATACAATTCCACGATCATAGGAACGACATCATCACTCGTGCGTACGTACGGAATACCGTCTCCACGATGTGATACGACTCGTTCTACATGATCTTCATTTCATAATGATTATATAAATGAATTGAATGAATGAATATGATATATATTAAAATAATACCATTCTGGAAATGATGTATCTATAACCTAAAGAGAAGAATAAGAATTAATTCGATAAAACACGCATAAGAACAAAAAGTAATAAACACCCGAATAACAAGTAGTGATGAAATATTACTAATAAGAAGCTAAGAATATGACCATATATGATATCATAACAATAAGTATGATTCTATAATAATTCAATAACATTATTTAAATAATTATACTAGAGTTTCGGACACTTACGAAGCAAATCCGACCTAAGGTAAGGGAAATATCAGAATCTCATTTTTTTATCCGAGATTGTTTATACTTTGGTATTGACTGGGGTGTATTTTATTGTCCACATACTTGTTTCCTCAATATGTAATGTTATTTCAATCCATCTAAAATTGTTTAAATCCAATTTTACCCTTTGGTGAGTTTTTAGTAAAGGATATTAAAGGAATCTTTGGTCGTTTTTCGTACGAGGTACTTTTTGACTTTTCCGACAAAATTACGAAGAATGTTTTTTTAACTTATACGGCATGAATGGATTTTTAAAAAATTATTTCCAAGAAGCATCCTTTACAAGTTTTCATGTTTATTTTTAATGAACTTCTTTTAGTTTAGAATTGTACGACATCATAAGAAAGGAAAAGTGTTTTTGAAGCAGAAAGGATATTTTCCTCAAGAATTAATTTCAAGTGTTTTATCAAAATTATTTTCCATCTAAGATAATAAAGGGTTCTGTTTTTATCCCTATTATTAAGTTGATTTGATTATGTTATTATGGAATTATATTTTTATGAATTCCTTTATCTTATTGTTTTAGGATGTCACGATGTTTAAGATTCCCATTTTTATTACATGGGTTATGCTATGATGTATGGTTTATGATTTTGTGTCACACATAAGAATGGTATCATTATGAGATGGGTGGGACCTATATCTCCCTCCAATTCATTGGGTAAATATTTTATATCTCATGAGATAGACATGGCTGGAACAGTAGGTTATACCGGTTCAGTGAAACAGGACTGAAACGAGGGTGAATCGGTTCAGAAATGGACTTTGTCCACTAAGATAGTCTTGACAATGAGTCTTGACTAGTAAGAAATGATTCTATATGATTATGTGTGTATTCCACAATGTTTCATGTTTTATGTTATGATTTTTGGGATTACATTTCACTACTATGATTTATCCCATGTTATGAAATTATGATCTCTTTTGCAGGTTAAGATTTCCAAAAGACTTGTTCTTATGAATATGATGTGATTGATATTTCTTTTGTTTACCCTTAATGAGAATTTGAGCTCAACCTTTTATGTTTTCTTTTCCCTAGGACATAAATAAAGTATTTAGGTTTAAAAAAAGAAGATCTTTATGGGAGATATTGAAGATCTTTCACCACGATTAGAAGATTATATTCCGAGTTTCCAAAGACACTAAACTATTACGGTCCTTGTGTGTGTGTTTTTGTTATGTACTAAGTATTCCGCGAAAGTAATGTAATGTCCATGCACGTCAAGCTTTGGGTCTCTACAAGGTTCCCCCATATTTGGGGATTGTAGTAATTTGAATGATGTATATCCCCTTGATGATGGGCATTTCCTCCATATATTGGTTCAATAATCCATTAAATAAAAAAAATTATGGTGAGGTTTGTGTCCACAACCGTAGTTATAATACTAATATGAGTTTTCCAAGATAAGTAAAATCGACTTCTTTCTCAGGAAGTATTATTCAAGAGTGAGTATTGTAAACTATATATGCATTTATCTATTTATGAACTCTTTTATTGTTGTTTTGGTTGGTTAGGTTATGGTCCATATCATATTCATGGTCATTTTATTAATTATTAACTTAGTTTTTGTTTTATGAAAAGGTTAGATCACTGACACGGATGACCATATAGTGTTTAATTACTCAAACCTATATACACACATGAATTTTTCTAATATTGTGTCCATACATATCAAAAGATATTTCCAAAGTAATTATCAAATTATAAAGACACAATAAATACATGGATATGGAAAGCATAGAGCTTTTAAAGGTGAAATGATATTGAGATTCAATAATTTATAGTTTTCATTGTAATCCATGTTTTCAACATGAGATATTACAATAATTTATTTTATTTTATACCAGGTATGATGAATTTAGTGGTGTTATGATATTTATGCTTGTCATCATTTTTATTATTTATTAATTTCATTTATTATATTATGTATTTAAATATATTTTAGGAGTAAAAATATTATATATAGTGTAAATTAATCCCCCTTTGTTATGTTTAAAACTTAGTGATAATTCATGGCCCTTAGATTATTGGATATGGACTTAGGTAATTACTTATCCAGGATGTTAGTTTTCTAAGGTGGATAATCAAAGGAGAGAGTACATGTAATTTTCAAACCATCAATGATTTTTATATGTAATGAAATTTTGTATGAGTATTTTTCTAATTATTAGTTAGTGATTTTATATTTTACATTTATATTGAATAATTTTATAGAAGCTCATTGAGGTAGGTGGACCCATTAATTTCACTTTTTTTTAGAAAAACCCATATGTGTTTGGGTGGATATTCTTGAATTAATCCGATAAGGGATAGTAATTAATTTAAAAAAAATAAGTGATTTTAAACATATTCATTTATAGTATTTTAAATTTTCAATTGAATTTTGCGGTTGTTCCCTGATATCTAAAAGGGGTTTTCAGGTGCATATCAGACACTAAGGTAGTTTTATATTGTTAATGATTTTAAAGAGATTTTTTAGTTTAATTTTTTGTTTAGATAATATTTTTGTGTTATTTTAAATTATATAATCTTGTTTGTGATATTGAGTAGTGTAGTTTTTTATAATTGGTGCCATGTAAGAACTTGAGAGGTGTTTGGTGTGACCTATTAATTAATTTTGAGTGAGGATATAAGAAAAAATATCATATACAGACAACCTATGTAAAAAATTTGAAAAGGTATGATAGTGGGGTTGGGGAAACATCTTGACTCTATATGTTCAGTAACTCTATTGGATATATGGAAATGTTATATAACTAATTATAAATATTTATTTGGTCATACAATATGAATATGTGTTCAGTTATGTTAAGTATATAAATGTCATTGCATTGATTGTATTTATTTGGTGGAATGCGTTAATGTGCATGGGTGTGAGTATGAAGGAAATATTTATGATCATCTTTTTTTCACTAGTTAAAATTAGTAATTTTGTATATAAATTTTTTTCGGTAATTAAAACTCATATTATAATTTAATTTACTTTTTTATTGTTTTCATGGGGATGTTTTTGAATTGGTTTTATAAAAACACACAAAAACATTGGTTTTTTCAAGCATGTGATATTGTGGGAGTCATGTGGGGTAATTATATTAGGAGTTTTATTCACCAAATAAATGTATACATTGATTAAAATGGAAACTTTTTTCTATGAATTATAGGTTTAGAGAAGAAGTTTGCATGTGGTTTATGGTTGTGGATTTGAGTGCCTAGATGGTGGATCTTGGATAATATCAAAATTTGGTCATCATTTTAGCCCATTGTTTTATTTTATTTTTAACTCATATGAAATAATGTTATATGGGTGATACACTTTATATTCCTTACTATTAGATTATTTTAAAACACTGGTGATTGATTTTTTTGGGATGTTTCCATCCATTTAAGATGTATCTTAGTTTTGAGTTGGTTTGTTTTATATTTTAGATCTTAGTAGGATGTTAAATATTTGTGAATAAATATTTCTTGGGAAATAATTTCCCCTAATGAATATATAGACCATCTCCAATTATTTTAAATCTATGATGATTCTGGAGAATGTTTTGATGGGTTTTTGTGATCCAGTTTAGGTCTCTGTCATCCTATTTTGATTAATTATAATATTTTCCATGATATTGAGAGACATTAATGGTAAATCTAAAATATAATTTTCGAAGAAATTTAAATGGAAGTAAAAAAAACAAATAGTTCCTTGATAGATGAATTTGAAAAATCGGTTTAATTCTTTATTTGGAAGGTCAATCCATTGAATAATAAATAAATGATGAGAAATGGATATTGTTTATTTAAGATGAATCCAATCAATTTCAGATAAATGAATTTTGAAAATTTATCCGTTGAATTAAAAAATTTATAATAGTTAGAACTAAGAGGGTTTTTGTAATGAAAGTGGAATAATTATATGAAATAAATATTTAATTATTTCCAAGTGATTAAATCAATATGAAGTTATTGATTTTATATAAATCTTTGTTGAAAATAAATTTTTATTAGAAAGAAATGATTTATGAAATCATGGTTTTAAATGTAAAAAGGAATTGTTTGACTTGAAGAAAATACTAATAGATATTGGTGATATTTTATGTGGGTTTACACAAAAAAAATATTTTCCTAAATGTACCAATGATAAAAAATAATTTACAAATAAATGTTCAGAATATATAGGTTCAAATATATATTAACGATATAATTGTTATCCTAATGAATAATCACATAATTGAATGTCTTACAAATCATACAAAAAGTGAATTTGAAATGAGTATTATGGATGATTAAAATTTATTAGGAGGATTTTTTTAAAATTAACATGGGGATATTTTATATAAAAAATTATAATTTTTGAAATATTTTTAATTGATTGGTCATGAAGTGAAATTATACCCATGGATGTTTCATGTAGTTTGTTTGAGATGGCTTTGAGAAAAAAGTTAGTCAAAATATTTACAAAAGGATTATTTATGTTCAATTATACTTATATAATGGTTATATTGATATTATATAATCAATATTCTTTCCTCCGATGGTCGGATGGGGTGGTGCAGGTAGGTTGGGGTTTGGGGAGTGGTTTTGGGGTCAATTCCCTTATCCAGTTGGTTAATTTTCTATTTATTGTTGCGTGTGTGATCTACAATTGGCAATTTAACCTATATAAATAATATATTATCCATATGATTCTGTTAACAATTTAAATATAATATGAATGAATTTCATATTAATATTTTCAAATTTTTAATACCTTTAATAAACTACTTTTATGGGCTTGTTTAACAAAAAATTTGACTAAATGGATTCAATAAGATTTTTGATTTTTACTTTTTGAAGGTGTAATAAAATTTTGAAATTATCATTTTGGTCAAAATTTCCTGATTTAATAGTCAATTAAGAAATGGAATTATATATTATTATCCACTACACATGTTTAATATGTAACACCCTGGGTAAATAAATAGTATGAAATTTTCAAATTTATCCATATTTGTGAATAAAATATTAATATAACTTTAAAGGGGATGCTATGCTCGATGGCGTACCCAACACGCAACAAAAAGCTTCTTGGGAATCTTACGTAGCACTCTAATAATAAAATAATATTATTTTAAATGGTAGTTAACGCCTAGATGTTGTGATAGTGGGAATGAATAGAACTAACTAAAAAATGATTATATATGTTTGTCAAATATTTTTACTTTTTACAATAAATGTTAGAGGATTAAAAATGCAAATGAATCAAATTTTAATATTAAACATTCTAATATACTTTAAAAGGTCGATTAACCACCTTTTGATGGCGAACCTCTATTAAATAAACTTTTTTATAATTTTATGTATTATAATTGACAAAATAATACTCTTCTTTATAATCGGGACATCAAAATTTACTTTGTGTATATTTTTGGTATTTTTCCGATAAAGTACATTTTTTAATGAATAGTGAAAAATGTTGTCTTTTAATTCAAAACCTCATTTTAATCTAATTTATTTATATGATTAGATTATCTTTTAAATTGGTTTTAAAGTGAAATTAGAATATATTTTTACCATTAAATCCAATGGTGGTCATTGGAATTAATTTCACTTTGAAATTGGACTTAAACTAGTGTCAATCTTTTAATAGATATTGTTTCTTAAAAACACGCTATTTGTTTTGACAGCGGGAATTAATTATTAAATTAATTAATGCAACTTATATGTTTTGAATTTTGTAAAATAGACATCATATTTGAATTCGGAATATCAAATATACCCTAGGGTGAATTTTTAGTAATTTTATGAAAAACTTCAATTTTTGATGAATAGTGAAACCACTTAGTGGTACTTATAAAAATTGATTTTCCGTTTAAATGAAAATTTGCCACCTTTGTGTTTTGAATTTCAAAAATCCGACATACATGGTTGTCATAAAGAAGTAAAATGTTTTTCAATGGGATTAAAATAATTTTTTGGTGAATAGTAACTTATTATGTTTTTAATCGCGATTAGAGGTTATTAGTGTAGTTTAAGGTAAAAATAACGATTTAATAATATGAAATGACCTAGAAACATGTCCTACCCTCTTTTTATGAGTCATGGCCGACCAAGAAAATCCATGGGTCAACTTGGGAACCCCATGGAGCTACTTTGGTTGGAAAATGACATAAATACCTTTTTACTTAATGTTAAAATTAAAAAGACACAAACATGAGTTGTTTTACTAAAACAGTTTTTAAATGGGGTTATACAAGTCAGATTTTTGACTATAAATAGTCATTGGAAATCTAAAAGGATTTACTACATCATAGTAGTTTTATATAATTTTTATACATTAAATAAATTAAATTATGTATGACATCATGATGATGTAGCGATGACCTCATTATTTAACGATTTAAATAAAATGGAAAGATAATGTAAAATAAAAGACCTACACAAGTCCAAAAACTATTGGATGGGTGGATTTAGAACCCTTATCACCTAATCCTCTAAACACATCAATTTGGGACCATTAAAATCCGAAATCATTCTAAAATATAGTAACATTTCTTTACATTCCAAGAGTGCCCCTCCTCTCCTCTTATAAAAGGCCCCCACCTCTACCTCCTTACCCACACTTCCAAAGCCTTTGGCTTGGAAAACCCCAGCCCATTTTGTTTCTAAACATCTCTATCTAACTCTTAGAAGATTCAATTTGGTCATAAGTCTTCCCAAGGATGCCTTTGAGCTCAAACCAAAGGGAGTTACCCGATTTTAAGGTAAAGTCTTCACTTGAGTCCTTTTGTTTTATTTTTCGTCTCCACTCCCCTAAACTCTTTTTATTAATTTTTTTTTGTAACAAAAACATTATATTAAATATACTAGGATGTTTTTATGTTAAGGATTTGAGCTACACTTACACACACCTTCGTCTAATGGTTAAAGAACATACTGTTTCTGTAGTGGGTGATTTTCTGCCCCACGAAACGATGATTGTTCAATATTCTTTTAACACCTTTAAAGGTGGCCATTATGATGTCACTGTATTTTATATATGATATATATGGTATTTATGTTTAATATATGCTTCTATATTTTATATTTAAAACATACCTTTATTATTTTCATGTTGTGCAAATGCGATAATTTCATATGAGGAAGTGAGGACTACCACCCCCTCAAGTGATGTGACTCGTACATGAAATACATGGAATGTATAAAGAATGAAATTAATGAACATATGTGACCTATATAACATATATATTATACTGTAATTATAATATATATATATATCATTTATTTTTAATTCCATTAATATGACAAAAAAATGAAAGTAGCGTTCATGCGTACGTACGGCCTACCGTCTCCATGAACGCTGCTTTTCGTTTCTTATCTCAAAATGATATGGAATAGTATAAAATTAATATTTACTAGATATATATGATATTTTAATCATTAATACTATTCAGGAAGTTATTTACTTATAACTACACGGGAAATAATTTTTCAAACAAGGTCATTTTTGACTCATGTACCAATCATCGGCAAAAACGTCTGATATGAAATAACATTATTAAACAATTATTATAACATTATAATATGTGAAATGAACTGAATAATAATCTTTAAAGGATGTCCTTAGTCAATTATAAATTGACCAATGTTTATTATTCAGGAATATAAAGAAACGAACAAGACAAATCGGACTTGAGGTAAGGGATCCTACTCCTCTCGTTCTTTTTTAGTACACTATTTTATGTCATTCCTTTTAAGCTATTATTTCTTGTGATTAGGATGTTATTTTATATTAATCTTACTGTAATTTTTATGTTCATGTGATGAGAGACCCTATTCTCTTTCATTAATCCATTTTGGATGTTTTGAGTTGCGCCGTTAGGATGCCGAATTTTCGTAAGAGATCTAACCACTCTCTTTCTTTTTTAGTACACTCCTTTATGTAACTTCTTTTAAGCTCCTATTTGTTATGTTGGGGGATGTTCATTTATATTCCTCTTAATGTAAACTTTATGTTAATATTATTATAGACCCTATTTGATCTCATCATTCAATTTTTTGTAAGTTTTAAGTGGTGCCGTTAGGATGCCTAGTTTTCGTAAGGGATTTTTCATCTCACTTTTATTCCCGTGAGATTTATGCTACATTTGCCACAATTTCCTTCGAGTGTTGTATGTACTGCCCATTATTTTACTCATTGTGTAATATAATTTCATTTATGAGTATTTACATCAATTTTTTATTGTCCTTCATTAACGGGGTGTATGTTTCGAAAGATACCCATGTCGGTAACGGAACCTTTCACCCTCCACTTTTTTTAAAAGACTTCTTTTGTTATGTCTTTTTAATTCACATAATATTAACTTGGGATTTGTTCTTATATATCCTTATTTATATAAATTTTATGTCCAAGTGATGAGATACCCTTTTTATCTCTCATCAACTCATTTTCTGAATTTTGTAGTGATGCCGTCAGGCTGTCAAATTTTTGCAAGGGAACTTCTTAACCCAATTTTGATTCTTTGGGATAAACATGTACTCCTTGAATCTGTCATTCTATGAATATGTGTGAATAACCTCAGACTGTTTTACATTTAATATTCACTTATATTTGGTGTATTAGTTTGTCACACATAATTATGAAATTGATTTATCCTTAATCCAAGGATACCGTCTTTGTAAGGGACTTCGTCTCAATCTCCATTTATTGTGGCATATTTTGTTTTATACACAACCTTCTTTTATATGGTTTATAAAACCATTTGAATTTTATATTTATCCAAAATGAATCTTTTTTATACGAAGCATTTTACTAAACAACAAAAGGGAATGTTTTTGTCGTATGTATGCGGCGACAATGACTTCTCCGCCGCCGTGACCATTATTTAAGTTTCGGATTTCTCTACAAGCCATACCTTTTTTTAAAGAAAAATAAATACCATGTTTTACATTAATTTTATTTTGGTATTGAAAATGTTTTTCATAATGTTTTTATATCAATGTGTTGTATTGATATCTTGTGGTTGAAATGTGGAAATGTTATGTTTCCTTTATGCATGTTTTATGTGATACGATTATGTTATGGTTCTTGGGCATTATTATGAAGACCGGTGGTTCCGTGAAAAACTAAGGGCGGGTGAGCCCGATATAGCTGTCCAATGCATTGGGTAACGCGAAGGGGTTAAACGTTAAGGTTTCTCCAAAGAGATTTAGGGAATATAATGTGATGGGTATTCCAAACGTAACCAAGAGGGTTACTCCCTACGTAAGAATGTTATTAATTCCTCAAGTTACCTTTTATGTCTTATGATTTCTATGATTTATTCATTATTTGATATGCCTATGTTTTATGGGTAATGTATGATTTCATTCTTATGTATATATGAACTCATGTTTCCTTTCCATATTTTTATAACCCTTACTGAGATTTTTATGCTCATCCCAAGTTTTTATTGAAATGTTTTTCACAGGTCAAGGGAAAGGTACATGATATGATGATAGTGTCAAAAAAGTGTCATGAAAGAATCCATGATTTATTTTTAAATATGTTTCTGTTGATGGGAAAACATGAATACTATCTTTTATGTAACCACTTTGTTTAAATGTGGAATGTAATGCAAGTTTTATGATATAATTCTCTAAAACTATAATCCTGAAAAGATCCTCAATGTGTAATATTGTAATAACTCAAGATTAAGTAATTTTTAAGGCTGGGGCCTTATAGTTGGTATCAAAGGTCAGTTTAGATAACTTTAGAGGTTAGGGTATTCTTTAAGCATAAGTGACATTACCATAATGATTAGGATTTCAGAAAGAGTCCTAGTTTTAGATAAAGTGAATGAGTAAGTATATCTTAATGTTTATCTTCCTCATTAGTACATGATGGTTTTGTTGATATACTCACACTGACCTTTTTTGTTTTAGTAAATGGCTAGATCTAGCAGGCACCAAATTAATAGTGGAAGTGGAGGAAACTGTGACAGTTTTTTGAGCAAGCAACTGAATGATATGGGAGCTGCAACGAGAACTCTTGTGTTTATCCTCAACCAACTATCTAGAGTCATGATTGACCACCTAAACCTTGGAGATTTCTCTAAGGAATCATATATGTGAGAAACAAATCCCTACAGAACAAGAGGTAATAATCATAAAGGTAAGTGTGTTCAAAAACCTATGTGTCAATGATATGGAAAGAAACACCTAGGAAAATGTTTCAAAGGGACAGAAATATGCTATAGATGTGGAAATGATGGTCAAAAAGAAAGAACCTTCCATGGAAAAAGGAAGCATCCAGTTGACTCAAGTAAAGGGAATGATGTTCATTCTGAGGGATCAATTGAATGTTTTAAATGTGGTGTGCATGGTCATTATGCAACACATTTCCTATGAAGATGTTTCGGGAATGGGATCACCAAGATCTTACAAATATTCATTCACCAATACCTAATTCCATTCCGATTGAGGACGAAGAAACTGACAATGACCAATCAAAGGTATGGATTATTTCATAACTTTTGTTTTTCTATTTTGGAATCTTAGGATATGATTAATGATTTTGTTTGTAGGAAAGAAGTATTTCAGAATAAGTTGGAAAGGAATGGTTAATGGATCATGAAGAATGTTGAATGAGTAAGAAGTCAACATATAAGGGCTTCAAGAGTTATGGTGAAATTATTAAGAGTATTAAGTCTCTTTTGATGATGGGGTTACATTAGAAGACTTTTTATAGTATGTGTTACTCTAATGTTAAATATATGAAAATTTTATTCATGGAATAGTTATCTGTTCTTTTGTGGATGTAGTTATAAAGAACCATTTGGGTTTATATGATCCTTACTTTTGAGGTAATTATGGGTTACTATAAGTTATGATGGAAGTGAAAGGCATGAGATAAAATTGAGGTTAAATTATGTTATGGTAATTTTTTATGATTTTATCTCTTTTTTGGGAATGATTTGAGAATTATATAGTTTTGGAAAAAGGACAACACGCAGACCGTGTGACAACCCGTCGCGCCAGACAAAGCTATAGGAATTGAGAGATAATACATTATAGAAGGATAATTTACAGTGCTATATAAATTCATTGAGACGTATTTCAATGAGATCATTGTAATTATGGATTACCTTTATCAAGGGGAAGTTTATCTACATCAATTCATGGAGGAATATATAGTAATCCCTTACTATAAGAAGATTACATCATCTATATTGAAGATAAAAAGAGTAGAAAACATGGGAGATTGAATTCAGATATATCTAATGTGAATGATATGAAAAATTATTCTTTAATTATTGTTCATGAAAATACTAATATTTCTACAAAAAATTAAATATATCATTGATGTATTTTATCGAGAAGAATATATTTTAGAGTATCTTGGGTGAGAAGTGGATTCACCCAAAAAAGTGTAAGACACCGGTCCTTGGTAGGGAGTGTCCATGATAGGACTAATAGTTACCTATAATGTGATGTAATAAATTTTGGTACACCAACACAATGATCTATTTTTGTGTGTTAGGTTGTCCATTAGTTAAAAACCAAGAAAGATATATTTATCTATGCATGCTTTACTTACCTGTATAATTTTTTATCGTTTAATGAGATTGAGTGGAAGAGGAATCATGAATTTTTTTAAAGGATCATTATAAAAATATCAAAATATCCGGAAGGTAATTATATTAGTGAAAGGGAAAAATATATATTAGGAATCACCATTATTTAATCCCTCTCTCACGGTGTCTTAGTTTGGAAAAAGTGCTACTACTGATAAAAGGATTTTAATTATTCTCCAACCTTCTATATTTTGGATGAGGACATATTGAAATATTTTTATCACATTCTATGGAACATTAATCTACAATGGGAAAGATGAAATTTGAAGAGAATAATTAAATTGAGGGAGTTTATTACCTTAAATTAGAGATTTATGGTAATATTAATGAATTAAAAATTCTGATGATGAAAAAAAATTTAAAGATTTGCGGATTTTTGAATGAATCATTCGAAGAATTGTATTACTTTTTAGAAGAGTTTGAATAACTTGAAAAAGTGAAAAAATAAATCAACTAGTCATGTAAACATGAATGAGGTAGTACAGTTCAAATTTTGATTCAAGAACAAGCTAGGGTGAATAAAAATATGAATGCTTTTGTTGATGAATTAAATAAAGAAATTTAGTCTCATGAATTCGTAGATACTATTTTCAAAATAAGGGCCTATAATTTTTCTTTATAAGGTGAATTATATGAAATGGAATATTTTATAGGATTTAGTGATATTGATTAGTCACATGAATATGATTATGGAATTGATGACGATGAACTGGGAAAGGTTATAATGAAGGGAACTGGGTAAGGGATATAGAAAAATAATGAATCTATTGAATATATTTTGGGAGAGTTAGATGGAATAATAATAATAGTGTCAATTATATCATTTAGGAATATGTTTATATAACATTCCTTTTTAAATAACAAATGATATAAAAAATGATGAAAGAAAATGATTGATTTGAACTCTTGATGAGAAATTCGCACTTGTGGACGGAGCATTACAATCAGGTATAGAAGTCAATATTTCTCAACTATATGTTAATGGAAAAGTCTACAAAGGCATTTATATTTATATAGTATCTTTAAATGAAGGATAAATTTATATGTAAAGATCATAAAAATGGTATATAAAGATAATGAAAAACATTATTTGAATAAAATAGATTATATCAATATAATGTGTTTATCTTATGCGATTATAAAGAAAAATATTGAAGATACAGTTGAAGAAAATGAGAATAAATAGTATATATTTGTTGAACTGTCTAAAAAGATTGAGGTGAGCCATATGGAATAATAAATTTCTTTTTATGGGAAAACATATATGTGGTTTGATTCAAAAATATAAAAAATGATAAAAAACCCCAAGATATTTATTAAAATTTGATAAGAGGATTTCCCATAAATAAAGAGATCTTATAATGTTAGAGATAAGAGAATGTTTTTGAATTAAATAGATGGATTCAGATACAATAACATGAAAACATGTTTTTTTTATAGAATTACTTTTTATATAGTAATAATCTATGGAGATGTTATTCAGTTAAATTTAGATTGTGAAAGAAAATTTATATTAATGTTTGAAAGACCCCAATAAAAAAATATAAACCTGAAAGAAAATATATACAAATATAGAGGAATAAATTCAATATTATAGGTAACAATTTTCACTATTGAAATAAATTTCATTATATGGGCAGGAGCATAATAATTATTGAGAGATAGAATCCATAGATGAGGAGAAGAATCTATGACCATTATAACATAATGTGTTATGAGTGAAGATATAGAAGACATATTTAAATGCATTTTAATATGAGAATTGTAGAATATATGATAGGAGAGATCATTGATATTTAAAGTAGTACAATTAATGGTGGTATTGAAAGAAAATATTTTCCACTAACGAACAGATTCATGTTCTTGTTGGAGGATGGTCTAAATTATTAAGGAGTTGTGTAAAAAACATAAAATTAAGCTATAATAATCCAACCATAAGGGAGATAATATAAGAAAGAATAGAGGGGTATGAAAAATAATTGGATTCATTATTGATTAAGAATGATTGTAATAAATATATACTATTACTCTCTAGGATGATTTAAATTGATCCCATTGAATATAAAGTGTAGTAATGTTAAAAAAATGTTTATCAAGGACAAACAATATAAAAAAGAATTGATGGTGGTAAAAAAGTGTTAGAAAAATTAATCATCAGGTGAAAAAATTTACATTGATGGGTATAATCCTAGAACCAAGATAAAACGTTGGATAATAAAGATGATGAATCCTAGTGAAATCATCGAGGAAGAAACATGTACACATAGTATTGCAAGGGTAACATATATTAAGGATGTGAAGAAATTATAAAGTAAATGGTTTGTCTATAAATACAAACTACCCTCCTCATCATGAGGATGTATGTGATACCCCTCTCCCAAAATGTTAAATGTTTTTTAATATCTATTGTATTTGGAACATGATTAATGAGGAGATAAGATCCATGGGTTATGTTGGAGATCAAGGAAGAGGTGTATGAGATTGAAAATCAGTTTGAGATGAAAAGAGATACTTTCATAAAGTGGAGTCAAATGTAATGTAGTTATTTATTAGTATTAGGACTTGAATAAAAACTACAATGATTTTAAAGAATAATCCAACCTAAAAAATGGTTTTTGGAAGATAAATTTTATTTCAAGGAAGGATATAAAGTAACTTATATTGATAAAGAAGAGGAAATGTTAAAGAGAATTATTTGGAATTAAAGGAGGCTTTGAAGAAAAGTATTAAATAACCTATGGTATCATGAAACACTTGTGATTATTAAAGGATATCTATACATATATCAAGTTGTTTTATTCCATAGTAGAATGTAAATATAACTCGATGAAAGTAGAAACAAAATTTATAGAATTATTTTGTATTTTATTGTGTTTCCAATGTGTTGTCATATGGATATTAATTAATATAGTAGAAGCTTCTAGAAGGAGAATTTTATAAATAATAAATGGTTTCCATTTGCTGAAATCTATCTCAACACCTCGAGTCAAGTACCGATGGCATACATAGTAAATTTTTTATGAGAACCAAAAGGCTATTTTGCTTCATCTAGAGAATAAAGAAGCCCCACAATGAATATCACATGATATCACGAGTTTATCCTGAAAATTGGTATTAGTTGGTTTCACATACGGTATGAATCACAATAATTAAATTTTATTATGTATTTGATGATTATTTGATTTTGGTTTGTTTAATATTATAGGAGGAGTTGTTGGAATGTGTAAGGACTCAATCCACTGGTGCTTATAGAGTTATTTTAGTGGAATGGATAGACTTCATGTCATTAGATTAAACTCATAATTTATTCACTTTGTTTTAACATTGTATGGTTAGAGTATTATTTAATGAATCAATACTAAGTGCTAATCTCACTCATAATAAATAATTGAGAAAAAAGTTTCTATTATGGGGAATGTTTCTAAAATATTGAGATGAGGTAAATCTCAAATAATTTTTCTAAATAATGTTTCAAGGGATAGACAGAAAATATATAATTATTTCTATTCAATAAGTTATTTGTAAAACATAGAGTCATGAAGGTGAAAAAATAGATAATAGTTCTGGATCAATAGATGTTATGGAAATTGAAATACATCTCAATGTTTTTTAAGAAAACATATAAATTGTTAGTAGAGATAACAGGTTTTTAGATGTCAAAAAATTATATAATCTGTATTTTAAATACGTTGGAAGATATCACCATCAAATGGTTTGGATAATTATTCTATAATCAAATGAGAGATCAAATTATTTTTTTACGATTTAAGAATTTTGGTTGAATCAGATTTCCTTAGTATGACCTATATGGTAATGTTAGAGGATATTTAGGGAGAAAAACGTATTGAAAAAGGTTTAATTGAGTTTAGAATGAACCCCTAATGAATTTTGTGAGAATGGGATGATAATTACAAGAAATAATACTGATGAGAAAATGGTTTATGTTTTAATAAAAAAATGGGAGTTAGTAGAAATGTGCCATAAATCTATTTACTATTTCATGTTATATATATATATATATAAGTTGGAGAAGGATTTGTGGTATTATTTTCAATAATATATAATGGAGTAAGGGAATTCTACAACGAAGACATTTTTTGTTCAATATATTGAAATTAATATTTATATGTTTACTACTATAAAAATGGAAATAGAATTCAAGGTAGGGGTAAGGAACACCTTGATATCACTATATGTTAGATGTGTGGGATTTTATGAGGGAATTTAGAAAATAATAGTTGAAGATTACTGAGGATATGGTACACTATTACATGGGACACAATATATGGAATATAAAATATAGTTTCTATTGTGTTGTAGAATATGTTTTTACTAATTAAAGAGAGATGTAGTAATATCTAAATTAGTATGGAAATTAATCATTGAAAATTATATGTAGATATGATGGGAGTAATAATATTTTGTAAGAGTCTTATTTCTTGATGTATTCTAGTATTTGTAGTATAGAAAATAGTTTATCATATGTTTAAGGTATTTGAGGGGGTTTGTTGAATTTTTTTATGTAACAGATGTATTTTTAAAGCACTTAAATTTACATGATTGATTTATGTGAAAATTAGTTCATAAATGAGTTTCGGGTTTGCCATGGAACCAAAATATATTTTATCTCATTTGTGAATAAGTGGCATAAGAAGTTTCTGAAATTGAAGGAATTATTTACATGATGTCGTGAATGATTTCAACAAATGAAATTTGAAAAACTAAAAAATATATTGTAAGAACTATGAAAACCATGTTTCATAGAACATATAAAATAGACACAATGGTGAGCAAAATTTTCAATTAGGCAACGAAATTATATTGTTGACATCTTACAAAAACCGATCTTGTGGTATGAATGGATGTAATGATATGCTCCTATTAATAATCTAGAAATTAAAAGTTTTTATGGGGATGTTTACATATAAATACACAACTAATCATTTAATTATATATTAATGAATAATTAAAGAGATATTATGAATAATTTTTCTATAGTAGATGTTTATGGAAATAAGATTAGTTTATGTTGGAATGCAACTTTTGAATAATATTTACTCATAAATAAGGATTGTTCATGTGAATTAGTTTCATTAATAAAGAAAAAAATATTTTAATAAGTATAGTTCTATGAATAATTTAATTAAGGGTACCTCCATGAAGTAGTTCATGAGAAGAAATATTGAATATATGTTTATGAGGATCAGTACTACAAAGTAGTTTTCATTGTATAATACAGTGAAACCATTATGTTGAGGTTATACAAAAAACAATTTCGTCAATGGAATGACATAATTTTTTCATGAGCCCTAAATTTAAAAGGTTTTTTCCTGAGTAGTAAACTATGAATGAAATTCCATGAGATCATGTCAATTTTATATTAATAAATATAGTAAATAAAAAAATATCCATAAATATTTATAGCGCCACATGTAATTTAGATTTATTGAGAAGGATTGAGGGAAGAAAAATTTACCACACAATATTAGGTCACTATTGATGAAGTGCAATAAGATAATTTCTGTGGGGAATTATCTTTATCTAAATAATGTATAGATGATGTTGTGTTAATAGGAAGACACTGAGTAATCCTTTACTATAATTGGATACTCTCATCCAGATTAAATATGATGATATCTTCAATTATGGGATATTTACTAAAAATTAACACAATCTATATATGCACAAATCAATCCATTAATTTCTGATCGTGAAGAGACCCACCTATCTATAAACTATTAATGACCTTCCTAGAGAAGTTATTGAGGTAGAAAAGATGGTATTGAAACATGGGAAATGAGTGATTACACCTAAAATATTGTATGTTAGTGATTCTTGGTGTGGATTTACCATATCTAAATTGGTATCCCCCAATTTAGGGAAGTACTGGATTCTGTTATCGTAGTAAAATAAGATGTGTATCATTCATGAATTATCCCTTATGATGAACCAAGTGAAATACTACTCAATGTATTATCTAATTACTAACATATCTATTTATCATTTAGTGAGGGTAAGTTTAAGAATAATCATGTAATGGGTTAAACAATATTCTTTCAAACACGAGAACAAGATCTTAAATTGAAATTAGATAATAAAAAGGGAAAATTTGAAATTGGGAATCACCTTGATTCACCCCTACTAATGGTGTATCAGGTCATAAGAAAACCATTCAAACCTTATATATTCAATATAAAATAAATTAATATATATATAATTAATAACTTAAACAAAATATGGTGTTACAATTCAATCAATGGTAGGAATTTATTTCCATGTAAAATACCTCATATTTTTCTTCAATAAAAAATTACAATTATTAATATTGTATATTAGATTCCATTTCCTTTGGATCATTCTGAACTCAACCATGTTTCAATAACACTTGAACCAATCGAATAATAAATCATTTTAAAACCCTATAAAACATTTTTATAACATGAACATTCCTTTTTATAATGATCTTATTATCCTATAGATTGTCCATATTCCAATATTTTATATTTGAAGGATTCGATTGATACTTCAAAAACTAAGAAACTTTAAAAATGATAAAAATTAAACTATACTAATGTTTAAATTACAAATAGTAAAATATATTTAAAATATGTTAAACAATATCAGAATAACACATATATCATAGTGTTACAATCCTTATCTTACTAAGTATGTGGTACACTAATCAGGGAAACACTCTTAAGAAGTCTTCATCTCCAACCCCAAAACCCAAATTCTATCATTGATGATTATGATATTATTTTTTTAGTAAATATTTTCATCACAAATTATCTATACAAACGAATTTATCTATAACATATTGTAATATACTTGGCCAAAAGACACCCCAAGATCCCAGTTTTGTCCAATATAATAATTTTCAACAAGTTTTTCCATATAATGTTTCAAATTATTTTATAAAAATTGAATCATGATATCTATTATTATATGAAAATTCTACAAAGAGTTATATGAAATTAACCTGAACTTTAAAAGTCCAAAAAATTATCCAAATTCACATCATATAGAATTTTTATCATCCTCATTATTTTCACATTAATTTGAGGTAGATAAGCTACACATAGCATAAATTACATACCCATAGTGATCAGTAGTCCTTCATTAAATATTTATAACATATGTGGATTAAATTGTGAAAAAATAAGTACTAACTCCATCAAGTACCACTAAAAGATTAATGATAAGATTAATAAAATATTTACTGGTAAGGATATCTTATATGATTGAAATATTGGATGATTTATTTAGTAAATAAAAAACCCTCCAAATAACATAATACTTCCACAGTGGTCATAAAAAAATAAAATAATGTTTATTGAAATATTCTCTTATTTCTATGTCGATTCTAGAAATAGTTATAATAAACATGCTTGTTAGTGATGCGATAATTAAAATGATTGAAATTTAAATATCATGAGAAAAAAATTTATATGTATTTCATTAATCCATGAAACAACAGTTTTCTTAATATTTTGATACATCTGAGTTGCACCAACATTAAGAACCAAACTTGAATGTTAAAAATATTTTTTTTATTTAAATTAGTTGAAAATTCTACCTTATTCATAAAAAAAAGATAATTTGTAGCTAGTAATGTATATCTATGAATTATATTCCCACCTTTTAATGTGTTACCCATAACATTAATTTATGAATCAAAATGTCTATTTTAATTAAACTCTTTGAATTAAACTAAAATTTATAAAGAATAAACATATATTGTGTGTAATGACTCTAGTTTAGATGATATAGTCCATTTGATATTTCTACATATATCTCAATATTTTTATTAAAACATTGCACTATTTTTGGTTTTTATGGGATACTAAAATTAATATATTAAAAATATTAATTTATATTAAATCATTAATGTGTATCTCTTTGGAATAAATGGTGTTCCCATTTTTTTTGGATTTTGGATGGGGGTATTCTGATCCCAAAATTGTTTTCAAAATGCGAGATTTACCCTAGGAGGGACATAAGGTTGGTCAGTGACTAGCATTAAGTGGATGAAGGCTATTAGAAGATACGATGATTAAATAAATAATTTAAGTTATTTGATTAATTACAATGGATAGAATATCCCTCCACTCACATTTGGATTCCCGTACACAGAAGGAAGGAAGGGTTTCTCCCATAAAGGACATAAAAACTGAAGAGAAGAATAAGTACCTCAAAACATCATCCTTGATAGAGGTTAAGACTGTATAAACATGTGTCGACTTATGGGTATCATGTTGGACATTTAGCTTCGTAATTTTAGCCACAATGTCGGTAGATTTTGAGCGTTGACCTGTAATCCATGTTGATGAGTTTTTATGAGTTTTAAATAAATTTTATGAAAGCTACAAACCACTGGGGTTTAACAAGTTTGTGATTGTGGGAGGATAAGGGTTTTATATGTTTAAAAGGGATTTCATATTGGGAAATCCAGAGAACATAATGTATAGTTTATGAGAACACATCAGGTTTTATTCCCATTGGAGGAAGAAACCCATTTTTAGGAAAGACACTATATACTTGTAATACATGCTGTTTAGTGGGAGTTGGCCATGTGACTGAGTACATGGGCTTAAACCCCATGATAAGAGGATGCAGATGTGTATCTCTTCATGGACGTACCCTAGGTGTACTCAGAAATGAGGCCCGGTACATAGGTATGAGGTGACCAAAATGAGCATGGGATTTTTTACAAAGGTACAAAGTAGAGTAAATGGGCATGCCCTGAGAACACGAGATGCTCTATGTACTCTATATACATGATGTGTATATTCACATGGCCAACAAAGCCATGTATAGGTGTGGACATGCCACGATTTCCATGCGAGGTCACACACCACATGACACATTATACACATAGTGTATTTTACTTTACATGTCAAGTACTATACGGGGATAAAACCCATGTTTGGCCCAATGAGACACACAACATACCCAAATAGGACACACCATTTACTTCCCTCAAATAATCCTTCCCAGTGTATCTACTTATTAAAGAAATTGTTTGGGGAACTTATGTATCATATCCAAAGTGGGATTCATCCTATAATCAGATGGTGTATTTTGTTTGGAATTATGGATTTCAAACAAGTTAATGCTATCGAGATGTTTCTTTTAGCTATTGGTAGCCGGTGACAGTGAACATGTTTTATCATCAATGTGTTAATGGGGTTTTCAACACCCTATCTCACTTGGGAATGGGTCCCTAATACACTCTATATGTAGAGTTGGTATCCCACTTATTCAATAGGGAATGTTTCCTTTATCTTTGTAGTGGAAACCTCTATCTCTATTCTCTGACAGGGAGCATTTCCTCTATTAAAGATTCCTTCCCCAATTCTATGGAGCATAGTAGTGAGGTTGGGGACCTCAACATGTTTTCTCATATGTTACATGAGATGCGTGGGTAGGAGATAGGTATCGCTTAGTTGTGTCTCACATTATATAGGAGAGGTCCATTAACATTGTATTTGATAAGGACACATGTGTTTTAGGTATCTAATAGTAAAACTAAAAGTATACTCTTCAAATAGGCTTTGCTCTTTTTACTACCCTTCTTGAATCACATCCACATTTATTCTGATCTTACTGTAATATATATTGTTACATATAGGATGAATCCCTGATGAAATCCATCTTAGATGATACTATCAGATCATGATGATGTTAAATTGAGAGATGGTGCCTCATTTCACAGACCCACTCATGATTTGTTTCTTCCTATATGGAGCATAGTGGTTCCACCACCTATTAGGTTCTGTGTGGATTTGACAGTAGTGGTTTAGGTGGATGATTAACTACTTGTTTAAATACAAATATTCCTTTTAGGATTGGATGGAGATTCACATGATATTAGTATGATACAAAAGATGTAGTATTAAACACCACTGATGTTATATTGGGAGCTAGATCCTCATGTTGTAGAGGATTGTCTTGAGTTAGTGGTTTAGCTTTTATGGATTGTTCAGACCCTGAAAAATCAGACCGTTAATCATGTAACCAGTCCTCTACATGGAAGAGATGGGTTATTGTTGAGTTCAATAACATATATCCATGGTGATGGGACACTGTTAGGTCTATATTTCATACAGTTGTTCTATGATCAGTGATACCCCATGAGATTACTCTCTGTGCAAATTTAAGTGCTTATCATGCTGCAGAAGGGATATATATTTATTGATTATTATTCCATGAGGTTCACTGACGTCAGACGATACCACAACAATATGTTTTCTCTAAATATACTATGTTTTAATCGGGTCTTCATACTGAAATTTGTGACGGAATTGTCACCTTATTCCAACCCACATATACCGGAGTATTAGAGAACGATCTGGTTATAGAGAGATTTATAGTAGAAGGATATTGGATGGGTGAAGCTATCATGAGTCTTCATGAGGAAACTTATTCTCATGTGGTTAGTATGTGATAATCTTTTAGGTATCTACATAGGGAACCACCCCATTCCTAGGTTTAGTCTCATGGGTTTTTAGTGAAGTTTTTACATAGATGATACACTAATATTGGTAAGAGATGATGTTATTCTTGTTATTGGTGAGGTCATATGGCTTTAGATTTCCCCCCACAGTGGGCCAAGATGAGTAAGAATACATTAGATGAACATCCACGATGGAGACAACACTGTAATCAGGGGACTCTTGGGTGTGGTTAAGGAGGCCCCTAGAGAGATGATACTTAGATTAGGTGGAGCTATAGAAGGATGAGATTCTTTTGGAGAATGACATTTCATGCTATCCCCACAATATCCACCAGGTGCACATGATAGTCCTACTGGGCTAGTAATCGAGGCCATGGGCCACTATAGGCTATAAGGGTATATGACTAGGATTCCCATGAGATGTTTCGTTGTACAATATTTTCCTTTTATTCTATTTATCTAGTAATTGTAGACATATAAATTATTAATTCCATTATCTATTGATCCTTTGTGCAAGAGAGAGGGATTACCATTGAGAATTTGGCCTAGAATCGAGGGCAAATGGATCCAAATGGGAGAAATTATTTTCTATCAGAACTATTTCGGTAGTGTGATTTGTAAATTTGTGGAGGGAGTTTTGGGTAAGACCTTTCATCCATCATAATGAAACCTTATGATGTCATCATGGTTATGGGATGGTTTTCTATGGATGGTTCTTTGAATAAATCTCATCGTAGGATGTAAATATGCCTTTAGATAGATGGGATAATAATCTCTCTTCTAGGTGAGAGAGATCTTATGGATAATAGTATGGGGATAAACAGTAGGAATCTTCATAACATCACCAATCGGTAAGAGGGTTACACCCTTAGTGATTCATGATATTTATGAATCCAGATTCCAGTAGTGGTGGATGATTATATATATATATATTTCCAAAATATTTCATGGGACTACCTCCAATATGGGAGACAGACATCCACCCTGGGACCAGAACGATATATTTTATGGTATAAAAAATGGCCCCAATAGAGGTCTAGGATCCAGGTATGTAGTTGTAGGATATTTGATCGAATATTTTTACCACAACTAGTGTGCCTCTGGACGACTCTGATTTTATTTTTGAAAACGTATGATATAAAATTAAAGATTTGTGATAATTATTATTTCCTAAATCTTGTTAAAATAAAAAATAGTACCCTATTCTACAAAATGATAACCTCATTAACTAGTTAAGAGGTGAGACTTGGTTCCCTATGATCTATCTTAGGCTCAAATACCACCAGTTGTGGGTTCTCATGAATGATATTTCAAAGTCCACATTATGATGTCACTATAAAAATCTATGTCCCTAGTGACACCTTGCAGTGTGAATAATTACCACATGATGTTTACTATTCTAATGGAATAGTTTACCAAGTCAAATTAGGATTGAAACATAGTTGTTTTCATTCATAAAGGTTCTCATAAACTTTTTATCCTAGGAAGAATGTTCAACCAATTTAAGGCTAGTCCTAAACATAATCCAGGAGAACCAAATTTATTGTATGCCTTTTATGTGTTAGTTTTGGATCATCAAGTTCAATTTTGGGGAATTTCATCTCTGAGCATGGTCTAACTATGTTTCCATTGAAGATTTATGTGGGGATTTCATGAGAACCACTCAAGTGTGAGATGAACGTGTGAAGTTTACATGGTTCGGTTTGGTAATAAAGGAGGTTTGTGGTAGAATTTTCTTGAATAATAGTCAATTTATCTACCCTGACACGGATGGAACGACGTTTTTCTAGACTATGTTGTTTCATAATTATGTTTTAAATTTGGGACTATGGATGAATAGTGCTCTTATTTTGAATCTACTATAGGAGGGTGTTGAGTTAGTAGTTTTTTTGTGATGCCTCTATAGATGGGCTCAGATGCATGTTGATGAAGAGGAATGTAGTTATTCATTATGGGCTAAGGTATTTGAGACCCCATGAGAAGAACTATTTAGATCATAACCTAGAGATGGCAGTGGTTGTCTTGGATGTGATTATATGAAGGCACTATCTTTTGGGTGAGGATTTTGTTATTTACTTAGACATTCAGATTCTCAATCATATCATCACTAATAATGAAATTATATGAGAGAGAGGGATAGGTTGGGGCTGTTGAAAGATATCTATAATCATGAAAATTTAAATGTGGTGGCATATTACCTTATCCAAAAATCATGTTTTTTGCTTTTTGGAGGAGGGTTTTAAGTATTCAGTTTCATTATTTCAAAATCAAGTGGAGGAGAGGGGTGAAATTTTTCTTTAGTTGATGTTGGGGAATTTTCTACATCTTTATCATCCTTTGGAGACAAAATTTGGAATCATTGATTCAAAGTTTGTATGTTATGAGATATCATCATGATATGTACAATTTGTGTTTTTGAAAGGAGGGGAGCATGAAATCCTTTTATAGGGACATATTGTGGTTCTTATCATATTTTGTGAGGAGGTGATGAGGGATTTTCACACATCTCCCTCGAATGTACATATCGATGTGTGAAATATGTAAAAATACCATCAATAAAAGAATTACCGGGAATAAATGAGGTTGATTTTTGGTGAGTTCTTCTCCTAGTATCTCACGTTTTAGTTGGTAAAGGTGAAACACCAGGTTTCAGTAAAACCTAGCCCCATGAGATCTCATAATGAATGTGGGATTACATATCAATGGTTTTAATGATGGGTATTCTATGGATAGAAAGTGTCCACAATGATATTTGGGTTCTTTTTGAATGACATACCAAGATGTCACACCCTCTTTTTATATTGGAGAATGTTTTGATTAAGGGGTTGGGGTAGTTTTATGTGTAGGAGGTTTTCCAGATTCATGGTGAACCCTTGATGATCATATCCTACCATGATCCATTGTTTTCATAATTGTTTTAGAGGGGTATTTAGGAGGCTTTTGGGACCTGGTGACAAATGAACATGTAATTTCACCCCCAGATAGATAGGAATATTGAAAGAACTATCCATGTATTGAATGATATATTGTGAGAATATTTGTTAAACTTTGATCAGAGTAGTGAGGATAAATTAAAATTGGTAGACTTCGCTTATAATAAGAGATATTACGCTACTATCATTATATAAAATTTTCATTCCCTATATGGGAGAATATACAGGTCACTCATATGCTGGACTGATATTGATGATACATCACTAATAGGGATAGAGCTAGTAAATGAAATGAAAGAGAAGGTATAGGTGAACCACATGCTTTTGAGGTCATCCCATAGATTTAAAAAAATATAACATAGATTTACATCAATTTACTTTGTAGTTATCTTAGGAAGACCATGTTTTCCTGATGGTCCCCCTATAACAAGGAATACAAATATTTTGTTGAGGCTGAAAGCTATCCCCGAGGTTCATCATACCATTTTTGATACTATATGTGGTTGGAGATATTTCTTACCTATAGAAAAAACCATCATAGTTGGGTCCAATGAATGAAATCTTCCTTATGTCATAGCTGTGGTGGTGTGTGCAATTCTATATGAACATTATTCATTAGAGATATATGGGCATCAAGGACAGAGCCACCATTTTAGAGTACCTAATGTTGATTGAGAATCCACATGAGAGGATCATATATAGATGGACTATTCTTTTGGATTGAGTGATTTGGAAGTAGATGATAATATATGAGTCCTTTTTGGAGTCTGATATCCACATATAGGTGTATTACCCACACCTTATTGTGTAGGATGTGATTTTTAAGATGATAATTCATGAAGGCAAAGATAATTTAAAGACTCTTGGTTTTCTGTATTGTCATTTAAATATTTCAGTTTAAATATCATGATTTTTCATTAGAATCAGTGTTGTGTTTATTTGACATGGGGCCTTGACATTAATATATTAAAAATATTAATTTACAAAAAATCATGAAAAACCATTTGTCAGATTGAATGTTTTTACTATTGTTTGAGACCTCTAGTGGGGAATCCAGAATCATAATTTTCTTCTGAACATGGGATTTCCCCTAGGAATGAAATAAAATTCATCGGAGTGGAGTGTTCGACGGAAGGATACAATTAGTATAATTTATTATTAATTAAATAATTTATCTTATTTAATTAATTAAATAGAAAAACATGTCCCTCCCATACCAGTTGGATTCCAATGCATGAATGAAAATGAAAGTCTCACTCATGAATTAAATTGGAATAAAGGAAGAGATGATATGCCTCTAAACTTCACACTACTGGAAAGGGGGTCTATCCCCACACATCTATCCCCACGGTTTGATAAACCGTGGGGGTAGGCCTTCTTTGTTTATCAATACCCACGGTTTTTTAGAACCATGGGTATTCAATCCACAATTTCATCGGGGTATCCTCCTCACTCTGTCTCACGCTCCCCCATCCATTCTCCTCCTCACTCTCGTGCTCCCCCGCTCGAACCCTAGGTTCCAGACCTCTGCCTCCGGCCCTCTCCCCCCCTCCCCGACCACTACCTCTCGGCTATCCGACCTCCGCCTCCCAGACCTCTACTCCCCTCTCCGGCCTCCGCCTCCTGGCCATCCGACCACCGGTACCCGGCCATCTCATCCCCACTCCGGACTCAACATCTGCTCCCGACCTCGACCTCCCGGCTGACATTTCCACCTCAACGTCTTGGCCTCAGCCTCCCTTCCTCCAGCTCCAGCGACGTGCCCCTTCCCCCTGTAGGATCCCTCTCATCCGGCAATGTCTCTGCAGATTCATTGCATTTAGGTTTGTAATTTTTTCTCCTTGATTTTTTATTCTTTTTAAACTAATCATCGATTCTTATATCAAATCACCGGAAGATTCATTTCATTTATGTTTGATCGATTTTGGGGTTGAGGTTTGAGTGTGGTTTTATAATGGGATATTCACATTACGTTATGAGGAGTTTCAAGTTAGGCATTTTGGTGTTTCAAAATCTATTCATCCATTCTTCTGTTGTAATTCCATCAAACATTCATATTGATATCTAGGATTCAACAACTCCCCTTTATTTTGTGTAATTTATTTGGATAGAATGATATTTTTCATCTTTGATTTAGTATTATCTATTTCACTAAATAATATAATGTATTGAACAATGTGAATTGATGGGAAGGGGAGTGTTTCATGGGTGTTTACCCATTTATTCCACAATTTTTTCGTGTTTTTGATACTTATTGTTGTTATTGGTAAAAATCATTATGGTTGATAACAATTTTGTGTTCATGCTATTATTTTCACACCTTTAATATATGGATAATCACATAAATATGTTAAATTCATTAGTGGTGTGCAAATTGAAAATGAAAGTGTGTTATTGGATGGAAAAGGGCATTGTAGTAGTTATTATTGTTGGAATTTGGTTGTATTTTTTGGAGGTTCATGCATTACCTTTGAGGGGAATAATTTTATGGTTATGATTATGTGGTTATGTATGGGTTTTTATCAGGACTTTGTCATAGTGATTTATATTATCACAGGGTTTTAACTGAAATTTTTGGAAAATATAACCTAGTTATCATCAAGGTTTTAATTCCTAAGTAATTAAAAATGTAAATAGAAAGACAGTGTTGAGGAAATTTGATTACAAGATTTCAATATTTTATATTCCAATCAATGGATCATGGAACATGAGATTAATGATACTGTTAAGATCGTCTACCTAAATACAATGAAATACTTCTCAGGCCCAATTCTAGACTATAAAAAGATAAACATGTATCAGTACATATTTAATTTTTTAAACCTTTGATGATGTTTTTTTATATTTTGAAAATACCTATTTAATTATAATTATTAATGAACTACACTTCATGACAAAGACATGTACTAGTGAAGTAGAAGTACAATCTATAACATATTGTAGAATCCAAAAAGTTTCTGAACAAGTAATGAATTTGGTCAGGGCATGAATCCTAGCATGGGTAGAAGTTGGTCGAGGAATAAAGGTTCCATCCTTTTCAGTATCTCATTGAATATATCAAACATAGGTAGTTATGACTTACTGGATGATTTTTTTATCTATTTGAGATGTCCCAAAATTTATTTTAAGGTTGTGGGAATTTATTTGATTCAAGTGATTCATTACTATCCCTTGTGATTCATGAATATTTCCGTAAATATTATGTAAAATACATTCACTAAATATTAAACAAATAAAAATAATTACTTAAATAATAAATATATATTGTCGATAATTTTTTTAGAAGATGAACATATACATTTTCATATCAAAGAATAGGATCTTAGAATATCTAGTAGTGTTTATTGTGTAAGAGATAAGAAGAATGAAATTATTAACTGGAGTCTATGTGGAGGCCCATATACATATTTGGAAATATTTATTTTTGTATCTTCTTGTATTGATGTGATATTGTAACCAGTTGGGGACATCATTTGTAAGAGTTCAATGCCACTCCCTTTCTTGAGTTTCTTTTGATAATAAGTACTCTATATTTTGTGTCTAATAATAAGCAGACACACAAGGGACATATTTTTCTAAAAATAGGTGAAACTCAATAACAAATATATTTTGTCTTTCATTACTTCTATGGTAATAATTTTAAAATGTATCTTTAATGGAAAATATAAAGAGTGGAATAGAATTGAATTTGGTATAAATAATTATTCAACCTTCCCCTAGTATGTGTCACCATTCATGTTATTCAATAATTAGTATTAGAATAAGGCTGAATCTATTTATGATTAGTGTCTAACATAGATTAGTATAATTTTTTAACTGTTAAAGAAATGCAATTTAATCCTATTAGAGGATTTAACTCTTAGGAGACTCCATTTTAGAGGTTAATCCATCTCACACCGATCTTTATTAAGATAGATTTCAATGTTGTATGGTACTTTGTCCAAAGTTTGGATGAGATCTTCCACAAAAATAATCTTCCCATTGAAACGATTTTCTAGTATTCCAAGATGATTGTGGATCCAGACACCTTTCTCCTCGGAGTGGCTAGCCTGAAGATGCCTCCCCAGTAACTGGTCATATTCCTCTTATGTAGTAATTACCTGAAGGATCTTGTCACAAAAATCTTCCTTACAGTTGATGATGTTTCTAAGTAGTCATATTCTATCAATTCCTTAACACACTAAGGGATATCAAATTAAGTAACCTCCTTGGCAGCATGCACCCAGTCAGATGTAGATTAATCCTATGCTGAAGAGTCAAGCCCCTTAGATGAGTTTACCTCTTCTGGATTGGAAACCTTTAGAGGTATATTTCCTTTGCTTGAGGATTGAGTAACAGGAGGGATATGTAATAAATAGTAATATTTCTTTCTACACAACCTTTGAGAGAGCTAGATAAACCCTTATGGATCGATAAGAGTGTTTCCCCCTTCCTTTAAGTGGTTATAATTTATTCCCTATCCATGTCCACTTCCTTAGACTTAATGAGCGCATCTAAATTAGAATACCTTTCTTTATTAGGATCCTCCAAACTCTTATAGAGGTTCACATCTTGGGAGTACACCAAATCATTCCTTTCCTCAAGTGTATGTCCTTCTACTCTCAACATTGAAAATTTGTTTTTAGAAAGTATGACCTTTCCTTCTGACTTAACCATATCATTATAGGATGGTCTTGAATGCAAGACTTGTACTAGAATGTCTGGACCTGTGGGCTTCTCATATCCACATCATATAAATTGTGGTTACTTGTTAGTGTCTTCCCAGTCCCAACAATGAGGTCCACTAGGACCTTAGTCATCATAGACTTTTAAGTTCACTACCACTTCATTGATTGAGCAGACTGAAACCAGATATCCCACCATATCCACATCCAAGGATGCCTCCCTCTCCATTCATTCCACCTACACTGAATCCCCTAGCTTTCCAAGCATCAATGGGTTGATACCCAATTAATGGGTCAAGCAGGAGTAGAAATCCATGACCCATGAACATGAATCCTTAGGCTTATCACCCTACACTACTATTGGAGTCACCATAGAATGGTAATGCAGGTGTTGATCCACTCCTAGAGTACTTGGACCCTCACAGGAGCTGACTTCCAGAACCTTTGTAATGGTAGGAGAACCCCGATAATGAATAAGATGATCCTATTCAATAATTGGTCCTTATTGATGGTTTACACCCATGTAACACTTCATTATATCAAAAAATTTCAGAGACCATGGCATCATTAGAAACCTTACCATTTGGGGGATGGAAAATCGTTTATGAGGCCTTCCCACCTAGATTTTCAATAGCTAGAGAATTGGGAGATGTATACCCATTCTGTGGAACTTTATTCATTTACCATGGGTGAATTGAGCGACCACACCAATAAACATTAGATAAGTACCCCAAATGGTGTCATGAAGAGAAGAAGTCAGGACAAGATTAAAAAATCATAGGTTTCTGGTACTAGAATTCCCCCCCAAATGTGATCCAAACATAGTCAATGGGAGGTTTAGAAACATCGACCTCAAAATAGATGTTTAGGGAGATGTGATGACAAATCGGCTCGGTTTGACTATCTGAACACAAGTAGTGATGAACCATATTTCCAAGCATATGAATAATTGTAGGATTTTTAAAAGGAAGGGGGTGTTCAGAAAAACTATCCCAAATTGAGGTCGATAGGGCATCATGATTCATGTAGAAATCATAGGTCCAATGAGAAAGATAGAATTGAAATTCATTGCAAACATGTGGAGTTCTAGACCACACTAGTATGATGTCTTTTTATGGAAAAAAACAATCCATTAATTTGTACTTGTCCGAAATCCCCACAACCACTCTATAGTGTAAATTATAGGCAGCGAAAACAAACCTATCAAACTGGTCGACCAAATGATGACGTTGCCTAAATCACTCCAATAGGCCATGAGTAAGTTGGTTGAAGCTTCATTGAATTCCAAAAAAGATATAGAGATATTTGGGCATCCTCTATTGATATCAGCAACATTGTTAACCTTCAAATTTCTGGGGGTATTTATACTTGGAATAAGAATACACTCAATGGTAGAATGTCTTGTAAACTTGATAGGTTCTTTGTGTTGGTTAATGATGGAACTAATTCTTGTTTTATATATGGTTTTACTCTAATCTGATTACATTCAGGTCATAATTCATTGATTATTGATGTTTTTACAATCTAGAAGGGTTGAGACTATTCTGTTGTGATCCGGTTGGATACTCTCACTTTATGCGGTGGTCTAGATTTTGGTTGATCTGTCAGGGGGTCCTTATTGGGGATGAAGAGAATGATTATGGACTTTCTGTTTATGCATAGAAAGGAGCTTCTTCCAGATTGCAGATTGAGTTTCAGGACCGTCTGATTTGGATTGATAGTTTCTCTTGGTTTGTTTCTGAGCTTCAGCCGATGGACATGGGATTGTTTATGAACTGGTTTGGTTAGTTGTTTTCCGGTGACATGTATTTTTGCTGCTATAACTGATTAAAATCAGTATTGATGGTTTTCTAAGATCTGTTGCTGTATCTTGAGCTTATCTGTTTACCTGCTATGAGATATGATTTCACTTTCTTCTATTCATATCAATTGATATGTTTTTTTTGTGATTCTCCAAGATTGGAGGGAATTCGAAGGCTAGAGATGATTGGCATATGCTGGTTGAATATATGTTTTGGGTTTTCATCATGCATTGCACAAATTCTGTTTCATTTTAAAGGATGTCTGATCTAGACTCTTGATGGTCTGATGTTTCATTCTATCTTCTCTCTGCCTGATTATGCAAACTTGACTCACAAAAATGAAACAGATCATCATGCATTGATGATCTAGACTCTGCTTGATTATGCATTGATGAAACAGATTCTGTTTCATTTTAAAGGATGCCTGATCTAGACTCTTGATGGTCTGATGTTTCATTCTGTCTCCTCTCTGCCTGATTATGCAAACTTGACTTACAAAAATGAAACATATCATCATGCATTGATCATCATGCATTGATGTTTCATATCAATTGCTATGTTTTCTCTGCCTGATTTCACTTTCTTGATGGTCTAATGTTTCATTCTGTTTAGGTTTTTCATCATGCATTGCACATATTCTGTTTCATTTTAAAGGATGTCTGATCTAGACTCTTGATGATCTGATGTTTCATTGCACTAGCCAAAGTATATAATCCAAAATTTAATTACAGTTATGTTTTGGTAAGAAAATTTTCATTTGTAATGTAGGTTCAGTTTTGGTTTTTATCACACTTTCTTGTAGTTTTCATTAGTAATGCTAGTTCAATTTTTTTGTTTTGGTATTCTATTCTGTTTTTTATGGGTGTATGTCTATATTTTTTTTTACAGATCATGGATCTAGCACTAGCCAAATTATATACTATAGAATTTAATTCGAGTTATGTTTTGGTAAGATATTTTTCATTTGTAATGTAGGGTCAGTTTGGGTTTTTAGCACACTTTCTTGAAGTTTTCATTAGTAATGAAAACAATGCATTGAGATTCCATTTTGATATTCTATTATGGTAAGAAAATTCCAGTAATATGTTTTGGGTTTTCAATGCATTGAGTTTCCAGAATTTAATTCCAGTTATGTTTTGGTAAGAAAATTTTCATTTGTAATGTAGGTTCAGTTTTGGTTTTTATCACACTTTCTTGTAGTTTTCATTAGTAATGCAAGTTCAATTTTGTTGTTTTGGTATTCCATTTTCTATTCTGTATTTCAGAATTTAATGCACACTTTCTTGTAGGGTCAGTTTTGTTTTGATATTCTATTCTGGTTTGGCTGGCTCTTCTAATGTTTTAATAGGTAGAAACAATGCATTGAGATTCCAATTTTTTTTCATTTTGATTTGCATTTTGGCTTTTGCATTCTGGTTTCCAGGATCAAGGTGAGATTCCTTTGTCTGCTTCGTTTTTGGGCATTTTGGGTTTTGCATTCTGGTTTGAAGGATCAAGGTGAGATTCCATTGAGATTCCTTTTGTCTGCTTCTGTTTTTGGGTTCTGGATTTCTGTTTTTGGGTTCTGGGTGAACTGTGTGAGCTGTGCTTCTGTTTCCAGGTAAACCATTTATACCGACGGTTATATAAACCGTAGGTATATATGCTGTTGTGAAAAAATCTATACCCATGCTTCTTAACTGTGGGTATATATGTTGTTCTTTTAAAATGTATACCCACGGTTCTGTAAACCGTGGGTATAGATGTATACCCACGGTTTATCAGAACCCTGGGTAAGATGAAATATTAGTGGGCTATACCCACGGTTTTCAGAAAACAGTGGGTATAGACCTATTGCGACGGCACTGCAGCGCATGGTTTTTGAATCCGTGGGTATATCCTATACCCACGGTTTTAAGGGCTATACCCACAGTTTAGAATTGTGGTTATAGGTTATATTTCTAGTAGTGTCATCCTTGATGGGGTTTGAGACTAGATCAAGGTTCAACAGCTTCCAGAAATCATTTTTGTCCCAAATCAATGAAATTTCAATCACGAAGGTGGTAAATTTTGTTTTTTCATCCTCAATCATCATATATGAGTTTTTAATGATTTTTATTCCCTATAATGACTATTAACAACCCCCAAGGAGTCGATCTATTTGTGATTTGGTAAAATAAGAATTTTTGGAGGTTTGTATAGTTTTCCAATTCAAAAATACTGATCCCATGGTGTATTTCTTAGGATCATAGGCTATTTGTCATTCCCATTAGGGGAAGAAGTAGTTTTGGGGACTATATGTCATGTACTCTGAGTATGACCCATGTAGTAGGACTTATCCAAGTGGTAGATTACATGGAAAAACTCCACATAATAAGAGGACAATGTTTTAAAACAACACACTACTTGATCCCAGGTGTACCTAGGCATAAATACCCATACAAGGGAAATATGAAATTTACACAGGAACAACATGAAGTACAATGCCATGCTCTGGAGGACACATTCATACCCTAGGAATCAATGAAAAGTCATGTAATCCATATACACATTATGTATATTCCCATGGAAAACCATGAATTGTGAAGGCTAGGAGACACCATGATTTCATAGTGAGGACACACATCATTTTACACTATGTACATTCCATTTATTTTTCTTATACACACCGAGTACCATGAGGGTAAATAGCCATGGTTCATCCCCCTGAGACAAGACATGTACCCAAGGAGGAAATATCATATACTACCCTTATAGTATATTCCATCATATATCTCCTTTTTCAGGACATGGTGGGGGGCCCTTGAGTGGTTCATAATGAGTGTTTTTCTACGATGAATGTGATGGTTGACATTTTTGGAATCCGATATATGAAGTGAGGTGATAATTATGTGATACACTTTCAGTGACATGTAGCAAGTGACAAATATCATGTTCGATCACTGAAGTGTTAATGGGGATGAAAACCCCAGAGTCGGACAAGGGAGTGGGTCCCCCAAAATCTTTACCGGTAGAGTTGGTAAAACCAATAATATATTTAGTGTTAAAGTCCTATATCTACATAGTATAACCCCCTATATCAAAGCTCTGGTGTGGGTAGGTCCTCCACTACAGATTTCCCCCCTTAGCTATGAAGCACATTGGTGAGGTGAGTGCCCTCCAAAATGTTTCAGAGATGTTATCTGAGATTCATAGATAAGAGATGAACCCCCCTTAGATGAATCACATATTTGAGATGATTGGGGTTTTCCACTTTCTATTTTTTATATTCACATTATATTTTCAACATTATTAATTTTACCCCTAGTGATTTAGGAAAACACATTATACTTAGATTGGATTTTGAGATTGAGATCCCCTTCCTCTCATTCTTGGGGTTCTTTATAAGAATATCTAATGGGGGTTTAACCCTCTTTATCAAGGTTTGATTTTATTTATGTTTCATTACATTGAAACCTTTTAAATTATTCATGTTCCTAATAAAAATATATATATTAACCCCTACATGGGATCCTCCCACCGGTGTTGTATTTTATGTAGATGACAGGAAGATCAAAGTTGATTTTGGAAAGCCGTGTTTGAGAGGATATTATTATCCCATAGAAAAAACTATGTTTTATTGTCAGGATAGGATTTTGCGATCTAATATCTCTATAATCTACCTCTTACTAATTTTGTTTTTCAGTTTGGGACATCATTTTTTGGGTGTGCATGTATTTTTTCTATTTATACTTTATACTACACGACTATATTTTGATGATTTACTAGAGTTCTTTTGATGAATGGCTACACTCTAAATGGTAATCCATTTATATTATATTTCTAGATAACTTTATGGAGATGGTTGTGTGAGTGCATATAAGTACTTATTCTAAGGATTCCTATTATCATTATGGCATACTCATCACTTATTGACATCCCCTATCCTATTGTGGGTGGGATTGGGGCATGTCACTCAGCTTACTACTGGCTAAGTGGTCCCTTGTGGGTTGGGTCATCACATATTATTTAAAAAAATTAATCCAGTGTGAAATTATTTATATATAAAAATCAATTTCCATAAACTATCTTTATTATCTTCCACTTGAGTCTCTTTTTTTAACTCAACTAAATACATAAAACAATCCCCTTTCTAAATGTGTATAAATGTTTAAATTTTCAAATATAAAGGTGTTCAACCCAAAATTATTTCTTAATGTTTATAATATATATAATATATACTTCAATATTTAATGATAAATATACAAAGTAAATTTATCATGAAATAGGAATCATATCTATATTTTCAAATAATATCCAATGGAAGAATATAATAAATCAAGTATAGTATAATTATTTTTCTGACACTATGTTTTCATTAACTTTTAATCCACCAAATTATCCCATTACATAATCAAAGAACCCAAATTTTTTTAAGATTTATTACAACACACTGTATAACCATCACCAAGATAAGGTACTATTAGAAATGGAAGCATATTAGTTTCCTCAATCATTTACAAACCTATAATCATAGCTAAGTTAATGTATCTATATTTTCAAAGCATGTAAATTTAAAAAAAATTAAAATCATGCATAGGATGATTATTTTCATGAGGGTTTGTTTAATATATTTCATAATCCCCCACAATATTTCCTTGCATAATGAGGAAAACCAATCTTCTCACGACACACCACAACACAATATACAACTGTAATTATGTTAGGGTTATATCAAAACTAGAACCAATATTCTTATTTTATTTAATTCAATACAATATTCCTAAAAAATTTCATCCCATTTATACATCAATGTTTTATATGAAAGAAAATAATATGGTCAAAATACAGACAAATCTTGAATAAAATATCAATAATAATCATCCTATATAAGAAAACATAAGATATCAAAAATGTTGAAAAGTATTTATCCATACACTAGCAAATTTAATTTTCGAGCATCATTAAAATTCATATTAATTGAAATTAAATAATATATAAATTTCACTTATTTAATATTGTAACATCACTTTAAAAAATGACATGAAACTTTTAATTGAAAAAAGTCTCTTAGAAACTACACAAATATATGTTATTCTCTCTCTATGTTCCATAATGAACCAAATATTCAACTAAAAATACCATAAAAAGGTGTTATATATCTATAAAATATATGAATTATCAAACCCATGAATATAAATAATGTGCTAGTCAAGAAAAAGGAAATTAGAAATAGTTCATAATACCTATATTAGATCTATAAATATATATTTGGATAGTCACGTTCCTTTAATCCAGACTGGTGGAATCCTAATATAAATTTAATCATACAAAGACACATTGAGTTGATCAAATAAATCAATAAATGAGGTAAATGATATATTTTCATGATAATTACTAGATTCAATTTTAAATAATCAATTCATAAATATTGGCTACTATTAGCTTTTTTAGCTGAATGGACTAGTGCAGATAATGATAAAACATTTGTTTGTATAAATACCATGCTCTTTAAATCATCAACTAAATTTTTTAATAATCCCTATTCCTGATGTTTAATGTTGAAAGTTGTTATAGAATATAATACTCCTTCTTGGTGAAAACTGATTAAAAATAACCATATCCATTTTTGGTTTTAGTTCCCAAAATCCTTCATGTAATACATTTGAGTACTTACCCACTATAGAAAAAAGATTATATTAATTAATAACTTTTCGTAAATTAATAAACACTATATCTAATTTATAGGATAAATATATGAGTTCATGATCAAGGATTTATACTAAACATATATTAATACCTATATTCCTTTGAATTTTTTAACACCCACATCTAGTGAGATGAAAGAAACCATAAGACTATATTAGTTAATAGAATAATTATATCTCACCAACTAGTAAATTACAATGAAAAGGTTATAAGTTTTCATATTATAAACTAGAAATTCCCATAATATTCCTTTATTATCTATTATATTTTAACATGATTTATATTTAAATACTTATTAAATTATTTACCCAAGGGTGTAATAGTCCTCATAGTATAATGCATTAGTTTTATGTACAAAAATATTTAATTTATAAATTATGAAAATATAAATGAATGAAATGCACACATTTCAAAACTGTAAATCTTAATGTAGTTTAGATCAATATGGAACCTCATACAGTCATGGATATAAACATATAATTTATTTTGGATAGTTCTATTTTAATGAAATATTACAAATTCTTCATAGGAAGAAATACATCCCTCAACTGATGGTTTCTGTTTTTTTAGCATATGATATAGAACCAACCTCTTTAGACTTACAAATTTTCATTATCAATCTCAATGCCTATATAGAAGATACCATAAAATACTACTATATGAAAAATGAAAAAACCTGTATAGATGTCGAATCCTTACAGAGAGAATCCATTTTCACTATAAAGATGTACCAGTAGACTTCAAATGTCATACACTTCTATATTATAAACACAGCGGTGGACTCCTATTATGGATATGGATTTAAATACATGTAGGTTATAAAGATATCATCCCATTTTAATTCATTCATATTTATCGTCCATCCCCCACAATAACGTTTCAGATTACCACACTATACTAGATTCAGGAAAATAATTTGTTGGATTTTTTTCATCACTTTTAAATATCACTATGAAATGAATTTTTGTTAGTTATAATATAGAACTAAAAAATGATTCCTTTATAAGATCCAATAATTATAGTACTATGAATGTAAATTATATTATAACCATAACATGACTTTTCCTTCACCCACATCTCGACAATATATTTAATTGTTTTAAACTATCACTGATGACATTCCGGTTGCATTTTCCATTGCTATTGGGTATTTCAACCTCACTAAATTATATAAAAAACATTAATAATTTGATCAAAATTTTAATATTTCTTATTATGATGTAATTTTATAAAGTAATACTGATTTATATTTTTATATGTATATATGTATATATATATATATGAATATATGAATATATTTATACATATACACATATATATGTACATTTATATCATATAAATATATATATATATACTCAGTTTATATTGTTCATATATAAGATATATATATATATATATAATCTATTTATAATATAAATATATACAAATATTGTTTATATAGTACTTTTAGATATGTTATATATATATTTTTTCCATATATATCCGTCTCTCCCTCTCTCTGTGTATATATATTTATATATATATATTATATTGGTTATATATATATATATAAATTCTGTTTATAATATATATATGTACATATGTATATATAAATATATATAATTTATATAACATTTTCATGTATCTAATATATATATATATGTCTGTGTATGTGTGTTTGTGCGTCTCTTTGTTTACATATATATTTACATTTGTTTTATACTGATTATATATATATATACTGTATACATAATATAAATATATATATTGTTTATAGTGTTTTCATGTATATTATATATACATTAACATATATATATATATATTATCACATATATATATAAATTTATGTTAGTTATATAAAGTTCTACTTACTTTGTTGAATCATATAAGATGAATAAGAATCGAAAATGTTAGAATGCTAATGTTTAGTTATATATATTTTTTGCACACCAAGCCTAGATACCAAAGAAAGGAACCCAATATTGAGGATAATTAGAGAGACTATTTTTTGAATCCGGGTTATATGTAATAATTTGAGGCTATAAAAGATCAACTTTATCGTTAAAATGAAGTGGGTGCAGGAAGGGTGGAGAAAGAAGAAGCTAAACTAGCACGTAAAATGGATTTTTTAAACACCCAAAGGGGAAGACATTAAAAAATGCATTTCTCATTAAATCCACAATGGATGATGTCAACATGATGTATGTAGGATGGATTCAATTCATTTCAATCAAAGAATAAACAATATTTATTATCACTTGTGATTGTATGTTTCTGTGTGGATTTAATGATGGGAAGATTACTATGGAAGTGTATCTCAAGCCCTGGGATAATATGGATTATTTATTCAAGGATAAGATACATGATGAATCATATTATAGTAAATATATTATTTATAGGAGTCATCAATGGGACCATGATTCCAAAATTTTAAGAATTTATTCTGGAATGGATTAGTTGTTTCCATTGTTGGATAATTTATTTTTTTTTATTTTGAACTTATTTGGGTTCCTATTTACCCCATAAAAGTTAATATTAATTACAATAAAAATTATATAATATAGAGGAAAAGTGGCTAAATGATAATCATATGATGAATAATTATGAGGATGGTGCCAATTATTTAATCAAAATTACAAAGGATAATGTGAATGGCCATTCACAAATGTTTTGTCTAATTTTATGTGGTTTTTTAAATTTAATTAGTGTAGTAGAATTGAAAAAACATGGACTATTATTAAATTTTTTGATGTAATAAATGTTGAATAAAACACATAAAATAAATAAAAGTATCTATTATGTGGAATTCAAAGACATTTTATGAACCATATGATATCAGTGAAAGTGTATACAATGATGCAGATTATATTCAAAAAATGGAAATAGTGGTAGAAATTGAACTTATGGATTGTCCAAAAATGTTTGAGATATTGAATAAATATGATTTGATTTAATTATATGATAGTTGTATGAAATACAAAACACCATTAATAGTTTTAGAACTATATAATATAGAAGCGGGAAACCAATAGAGCTATTATAGTTTGTAGAGTTGCATTCTCTACTATAGGATATGTTTCTAATTAATAATTAGATTACATATCAAGTATATAAAGATAATGAAATTTTATTTTCCAAATGTATTACCTATGAAAAAAAAAATTATTGACCAAATGACTTCATATTATTTGAAAAAAATTATGAATATCTATATATATTCCCCAAGTGCAATGCTTATTGATACAAGAGAAAAGATATTCTATGGAAATTTTTAGCATAATTTCTAATAATTTCTAGATTTTAAAGATTGTACATGTGTTTAGAGACTAAAATTATGTTGATGTGGCATGTAGATTGAAGAATTTAAGATGGTAAAATTTAATACCAAATAGACGATCCATAGTGAAAAAATTAAAAATATATATCCAGAATATGGGGAAGAGTAAGGAAACTTTAATCTTGTTTTAACTATGGAGGGAATTAATCCCCATGGTTGAGAAATTATCACTCCAAATACGTGGTACATTTTGTTGATAAATCACAAATTACAATTATTTTTATTCCTGAAGTGTATGTAATGACCTGACCCAACCCATCAGGACTCTGCCTACGTAGGTAGTGTATCGAGTCATCCACACAAATCCCACCTCCAATTGTATATGGGATAGTTACTACCACCAAGTTGAAATATCCCATAATACGAGTGACCTTATCCTAGATAACCAAACCATAATACATTTATCCATATATGATATAGTAATTATGAATGTTATGAAAATAAATAGTTCGAATATTTAAAATCACATGGAACACAAAAACCACTGATATAGTATAAAAAAAGAAATACCACAAAGAAGAGGAAAATAGAAACCCCAAAATCAAAAGTAATAAAAAAACCCAAAAACTATAATAGGGGAACTCCTTAACAAAACATTGCCTAATTGAACATAGTCCATTAAAACGACATCAGAGATGCATTATGTTCCAGCTTCTCTGACACCATGTACACCATAATCACTACTAAAAAATATATCATTTTCATAAGAAATGAAACATGTGGATATAACACCCATGTAGTGGTTAATATATAAATAACCAATAGGAAACCCTAAAAATAATAAAAGTATAATAAACACAATCTAACTGTGAACCGATTACAAAGATGAGGCTGATAAAAAATAAACCAATACATGTTTAAAAAATATAGAACCAAGGGAATAGTAGAGCGTCCTAATCGTCACAACATAGATACATAAGGATCTTATACTCAATATTGCCCATGGTATCCAAACTCACAATATTCACTAAACCACCATGTCTTCATTGATTCTACAGTGGGATAGCCACACCTCATTAATGTATGCTTGTCGCCTAAGGGAGTACCGAACCTAGTTGAGGAACCACTCATCATCAAGTAGTGTATATCAAAAGAATGATTAACATACACAGATCGAGGAATTTCCCATACTAATGAGGGATTCTTAAACTCCATTGTAAAATAGGGTACCCAATAGTTTTTATAACAAATGGAGTACCAAATCAATTCCCAAACCAGGAGAACTCGCACCCTTAAAAAACTGGGTAGTTCCAAACTCATGGGAAGTATTCAGGGGGCACAAATACTATCATTAATACAATTTTAGGGGAGTTTTAATATTATATATGCATATGAGTGACACATTCCCTATCATTAACATGTAACCAGGTGAGTTCTGGACCCCGTGTCTTCTCAAATCACCAAGGGTGACCTCATCCATCATCCCTAAACAGCTAAATATGATAAAAATCCAAAAAGATAGTATAAATTTTCTCAGATAGTAAAAAGGATTTCACTATTATGTTATTTGAGAAAAAATAATCCGGATAAGATATTTGTTCACCTAAAATCAATACATATTCTATAAGGTGAGAAAATAACCAGGGATACATAGTACATGGAATATACATAGGGGGCATTATTTGTATGCAATAACCCTAACATAGGTTACTAAACATATCTTGACTTAAGATGATACTAACTAATGAGTATTCTCCAATCAGTAGTGGAATATGACTACTGTCATAGGTCTAAAGTGAATTTTGGGGAATGATTTACTCTTTGACTGAGAACATAATCCATACACAGTAAACCCTATAACATCGGTATGACTCATCAATAAGTTAGGAATTCGTAATGATAAATAAATATATATTTTTCTACAAATAGACAAACAAAATACAAAAATTTATCTATATGAATTAAATTAGAATCATAAAAAGTGTAAAAATGTACAGAAATTATAAAATAATACATTCAAGGTCACACAAGACATATGGAACTCAAAACTAAATAAAATTGGTGATATTTGAAATAATATTCTATCCAATGAAACCATGAGTTCTAGTATTGAGGTGGAGACTATAATAGTCTTATAAAAAAGTCGCCCAATGATTTAATGAACATACATCAGTCCCTAGGTACTTAAAATACATCAAGTGAAGCTGCATTTCCACTGGGGGGTCTATGTAGGGTGTGCTCATATACTAACTCAGTATGTCACCAGAAATATAACACAATATAGTTGTGAATACTATATTTTATGGTTGAACATTTATACTCATTTACATATATATATATATATATATATAAATAGTTTTTAAAAGTAGTCATTATCAAAAAAAATGGAAATAATAACTTACAAGATTGTGATGGATGAATTATAATATATAAAAAGAAACTCCCTATATCAATGGAATTCATTCCTGTACATAACTAAATCAAGGTTTAGATCTGCATTTGATATGTTTTACCAATGCTATCCTCAATAAAATATAAACTATATACACGTATATTTATAATCTTACACACACATAAATATATATTTATATTTCTCCAAGTCATGGTCTTAGGGATCTATCCCAATTGGGGGAAACAGAAAAGGGGTATACATAGATATGGAAATATTATGTACAATACTATGGGGAAAGGGAAATGTGGTAAACTAGAGTTAGGTCACTATGTACCCATCCCATACATTATAATGCATATAAGTATTTGGAGTTAATTTTTTCTAGAAATTTACTATTTATAAAATGGTCATATATATATATATTAAAGAACTATCCATGATAAATATATCATTACCAATTAAATCAACATGCGTACTAAGAAAAATAATCCAAATGCCCATAAATAGTGATCATATAACACATCCATCTTTACATCAATCATGGAAACATGAAAAAAAAATTGACAAACTAAACCATGCATATATTATCACAAGGAAAAAACAAAACAAACTAGCATCAAATTAATGATAATATAATTAATGGAATGTTCAGTTCCATAAGTCATTACAATATCAATTTAACTGAAATTTAAAACAATACTTGATTTAAAATGGATAAATATCATATATAATACAAATATAAAACTAGGTAATGCATAATAATATATTAGTCCACACCACAAGTAAGATCCTAAATATGATATGTTTTTCTAATTTAATCCTCTCTTAAGGGTATAATTTCCTTAATAATTTTCTTATAAAATAAACAATTTTTATGTAACACTTTTACTACATATAATATGTGATCATAGTTTACATTAAAATCATAATTTTCATTAAAATTTAGTACTCAGTAAACTTGAACATATAAAAATATTTTTAAATAAGATATATAATTATATAAACTAATAGAAAACCAAAAACAATTCTAGTACTTGACAGAAAATAAAAAATATTGGTTTACTAAAATTTAATTTTCATTTAAGAGAATGTATTAAATCTATTTTGGAAATTTATATTTTATGAAAAACTCATGTTTCTAAAGGATGAGAATAGGAATGTACTAAAAACCCCAAAAATACAGAATCCAATCATTTCCCATTAATCAAGAAACCTATCTATTACATCACCAACGATTTATGATCTTCACCATGTATAGTTCAAATCATTGATTTTTAACTCATTCACAATAAAGTGGAATTAAATGAACTTTTATATGAAACATGAAAATAGATTATGATAATATTTTAAAAGAAAAACTTAGTCACACCACCCAAGATTGTTATTATAAAAGTCATTGTATACATACTCACATGTTTTAAGGTAATTTCACAAATTCATCTAAAATAAAGAATATAAATTCTTAAAGAAAACATGAAAAATATACCCTATTATTGATGTTTTCAAAATAAATTAAAATAACATGATTAGAAAAAAATTAAAAAATAAGGGTGGAATAACATTAAAAAAGCATAAAAATAAATGAATTGTCTAAACTAACTTTCACAAGCCTTCAAAATAACGCCCCAATCGAAATTATAATTCCATTATAACATTATATTGATTCACATAACATCTTTTTTAAGAAAACAATCTTCTTTTCATATAAATATATAGTTGGAATTATTTCATATTTAATTTTATATTTAAATATATAAATACATGTATTTAGTATTTATAAACCATTTAGAAAATAACAAGCATGAATATCCTAGAATTATCCTGAAAATTCACTCAATGGATTTGGAATAGATTTAATAAACATAAGAAATATTTAATAATTCCAAAATCACAAAATAATTTGATAATGGACACTAAAAAAATCCTAGGTACCATTAGAAAAATATTCCACAATAACAATCCCAAATAAACTAAAAATCACAATTGAATAGAATTAATAATCAAGTAAAACCATGGAACACCACTCCTGAGATCCATCCATTATAAAATTAGTCCAAATAAACAATTAATAAAATTAAAAACAAATAATTTTATACTAATATCAGGAATACCCTAACACAAATCTCACCCTAATAACCCGCCATAAAAAAACTACACTGAAGAGGAAAACAACCCATTGGAGTTTTTTTCTCATAAAATGAAGGAAAATACCTAGGATTATATATGTGTTCAATATGTCATAGGGAAATGAATAACTAAAATCTACAACCACGGTACATATATATATAAATCAAAAAGGAGAAAGGTATTAGGGGATGATGATTTATTACTATGGATTTATAATGGAAACTCCATGTGATTCAACCAAATGCCATAATGTATGAATATGAGGTAGAGGATAATATTGAGGAGGAATAAAGGGCTCTTGAACAACTAGGGAAAATATAAGTTTTTAAGTGATAAAATAAATAAATAAATACATTATATAGAAAATAAACAAAATGCAAACTGAAATAAACATTACTCAAGATTATCGGGTACCCAATCAATGGACACTTGTTGCTCGATAACACTACCTAGGAAACATCACTTCTTATAGACTCATTTGGTACCTTAATATACCCTACAAGGTACTTAGTGGAAACATATGATGTAAATATTTTTGTGGCACCACCTTCAAACTACACCTAAACCTGAAAGTTTTCAAATTAACCTCAAACCACACCCAAAACACATATAATTTCATCATGGAATTTTAAAATCCATGATCAAATCCTTTAATAAAATTTGAACCCTCATAAAAAAAACTAAAAATGAAAATGATCTATATTCCCTTACATAAATTTCCCAATAAAAACAAAAAATTTACTTAAAATAAAATCATTAGGACATGGGGCTTTAAAATCCCCTTCCCAACATATTCTCATTTTTGAGATGTTTCAGGAGACTTTCACCAAAGGAATAAATACCTAACATATTCCACAATCCCCCATGTTGTATTTTTTGATTATCCCAAGGAATCCACTATTATTTTGACATTGAACTTCATGAATTCACATAAAAATACTAATCACCATAGGAACCTTACATCCATGATATACTCAAATTTTTAAATTATAATGACGTGTCCCAGATCAGTCATAATATAATATATAAATAATTATATAAGAAAAAAATATCTGAAATTACCAAATATAACTTTTAACCAAAATCCGAAATGAATCTAAATGATATATTATTAATCAAAATTCTGTAACTCATCCTAAATAATCACCATGATTATGATGTGTGATTCTCAAAACCATTATAAACCATGAATATCTGAAGATCCCTATTCCCATTTTCACCCTACTATACATTTATTATTCAAAATTCAGACCATCAAAGTACATCAAATCTTATGGTAGTTCCCTCTATAAGATATACTTATGGAATACTATGCTTTCCCTGCCTTAGAATTTAAATTTATCAAAATAAATTCCTTTTTAATTTTCCAAAAAAAATTTTATTTTAAAATCATTAGGGGATATAATTTTTAAGATACAAATATTAAAAAACCAAGTCACCCTATAAATATACTTTAGTAAAATAGTTTCTCAATTACACATTTCCAAAAAATGTTACTAAATAAAATTTCATTTTGAAATCAAATATAAATATAATTTTCCTATTCTTATACTTTTATAAAATAACATACAATATTATTTTAAGAGAAAAATTATATTACTAACTTTACAAAAGAACGAAAAATAAAATGAGACTAATACTATGAAAATAGGGTTAGAAAATAACAAAAATCATGCATATAATACAATTTTTATGTAATTATAATGAATAATTACTTATGGGGATCTCATGTATAATATAATACTAATAAAATATTATTAACAACTAGAAATATAATTTCACTAAACCTCAGATGAATGAAATGAATAAAACTGTAAATGAATATAGTTTTTATTGTACTTTAATAAATAGAAATAAGTTAACATCATTTAGTGTCCAAGTCATTTAATAACTCTAAAATTCATTACTAATAAAGAGTGAATGAAATACTTTGAAATATAAAATATAATACTTTTTATAACAAATATTATATATAAACTTGGGATAACATACTTTTATAAAAAAAATATATTAGAAAAACATGTTGAATAGAAAAGTTTATAAAACAATATAAATAATACGACATTAATGAGAAATTCAAAATAAAAACTAACACGTTCATATAGGTGTGATACCTTAAATAATTTGATTACAACTAATAAATTATATTGGAATTTTTTTTATTTTATTTTTTTATTTAATTAATTTAGTTCATTTATATACATGATTTATAATATAAATCAAATATACCTAACATCCAATTCCACCAGATAGTATAATTCATGAACTAACACAAGAAGTGTATTCTAATCTATCCTAATACATATCTTGAGTTACACATCTTCATAATTTATAGAAACACTTATATGAATTTATAATGCATACTCAGTACCTAGAAATCCCATTATAATGTGAAATTTCACAATAAAGATCATTATTGGGCCTATTTACGAGTAATATCGAATGTTTTAAATAGTTCTATAGCCTATCCATGAAAATAATAAATCCCAATAATCCAACCCCTCTTTGATAAAATTTTATAGATACCCTAGAACAGATTCCAAAATAGAGCCCAAGTTGGGATGATTCTACCCCAAGAGTATTCCCTTATCTATAGGGGTTGGTAACTAACATCGTGAATCAAAGATAAATTTTGGAAAATTATTTTGTAACTTAAACTAATTCATGATTGGGTAACCCTAGAAAACTATTATGGATTTTCCATAAGCTATACATTCCAGAAGACAACTAAATACCCTGTATTACATAACTATATAATAACAATGGAGAAACATTTTTTTCGATATGAAAAAAACAAAACTCATACAAGGTATAATGAAATGTATGAGAAATAAGAAAAAATTATGTCTCTAACCAACCAAACCATAGCTCCACTATCGAGGGGGGAGTTTATCCCAATATAATGATTTTCTCACCCAAACGTGCCATGAACATCCATTAATCTTTAAGAACCTGAAATATTTCTTGTGAATATACATGTCCACCTGGTTATATATACATGGTGCGAGCATATTCAAACACAATAGGGAATACCCATCACACCTAAACACATAATTGAATTAACAGGTGTATGAATGAATGCACCTACTCATTTATATACATATATGCAGACCTTTTTTGATATGTATTTTTTAGTAAATCATGTAAATAATGAATAAAAATAAACAGGAAGATAAATTATATTCTATAAAAAGTAAATCCAAATACCATGAGGGTCCATACCTATACATACACACTTAGAGCCTCATCTCAGTATCAAAAATTTATTATTGGTGTCATTATTAATATGAGGTGAAGGGAATAAATGTATTTATAATCACCCAAAAACACATATATAGATGTATATTTAACCAACTTGGAGTCCAAGATCCCCATTTTATTCTAGGGAGAATAAAATTGGTATACAAAGTTTAATATATCTTAAAATACAACCCATAAAAATCCAATAATGAATCCCAAAATAAAAAAAACATCTCATTGGGTACCCAAAATTAAAAATGGACCATATCAAAATTACTTAAAACTCCCAAGAAAAAATAAAAATTTCATATAAATTAAATCACTAAGGACATGATTTGTTATAAAAATGGCCTCATGAAGTATCTATGAATGCACTATCATCATCCTATTATGTAATGGGATACATACACGACATGTGTTATAAGGGGACATGGTGCTTGGGACCAGTGATGTGCCGCATTTGACCCACACTCTAGGGGATGGTTCTAGAATCCCATACATTACATACTGACGTAGATACCAAGTGATATAACCCATACAAAACATGCATATATTTTAAATTAATATTTTACCTCACAATAATCTCACAAATCTCAGAGAACCATTAGATTTGTGTCATTAGATATTAGATATAGAAATATAATATTTTAAAATAATTGTGAAAATTTCACTATAATCATACCCCTATATAACTCATTATATACTTATTGTTACACCCATAGATTTTATGAGATAGATTCTATTAATATATTTTATGTCTTCTGTTGTACTCTACACCATGATTTGCGTGCGCTATACGCAACACCAAATTATCTTGCAGTATACACAACACTATTCTTGCTTTTGATACACACAATTTCAAGTTAATTAGATAAAATTAATATCATACAATACCAAGTACAAGTGATAACTAAATTTTATAACCTATTCATTATAATGGAGGGTTTGAATTGTATTAACGTCCTTCTAAAATAAATATTTAAAAAGCAATGAGTGAGTCTATAAAATAATAAAATAATCTTTTATAGATTTTATTAGTGATATATACATATAAATATAATATTCAATTTAATGTTTTAAATTCATCTTATATGTTTTCTAGATATCATATAATAACAAATTCAATTTTTTGGATAAATGATTTTTTTTTAAAATATAGTTTTACCACCCTTTGATAGAGAACCCTTTTTAAATCTAATTTTTAAAATTTTGTATTATATATTTGAAAAAATAAACTTATTCACTGGTTGTGGGATATAAAAATTTTCCTTTTTCAATATTATGGTAATATTTTCATGAAATTAGTATTTTTAATGAATAGTGCACAATACTGCATTTTAATTAAAAATTTCCATTTGATCTAATTTATTTATACAAACAGGTTATATTTTTAATTTGGTTTAATGTGTAATTTTATTATGTTTTAATCAATTAATCAGATTTTGGTCATTTTAAGTAATTTCACATTTGAATTGGACATAAACGCATGTCAATCTTTTGATAGTTTATACTTCTTTAAAATCCTCTTTTTGTTTTTGACAATGAGAATTAATTTTAAAATAATTTATAACAATTATGTGTTTTTAATTTATTAAAATGGATGCTATAATTGGAATCATAATGTCCAAATTATTTAAATATGTTTCTTTTATTTTTGGTTTTTATGAATTTTAACATCACTAATTATTTTTTATTTAACATGGTTAAATGGTAAATCAGGTAGATAAGGGTAAAAAAATAACATTATAATAATATAAAACTACCCAAACAAATGTCCTAATATTATTGGATGTGTCATAGGAGACTAAAAAACCATTAGAAATAATTTTTGGCATTTGAGAACCTCTTGTTTGTGAAAATGACATGTTATAATAATTAATTTAAAGTAAAGGGAAATATAACAAAAACTTGTATCTTTTTAATAAAATAATTTTAATGTGGAGTTATATAATTTATCTCTTTTAATATAAAACCTCCTTATAAATCTAAAAATAATTCTAAAGTCATGGTATTTTCTCTATAATTTTTAGGCAAAAAATAGATACATGTACTTATGACACAATGATGATGCATTGATTACCTTATTAATGAAATATTTAAAGAAATGATATTATAAATGTTATAATTAATAAAATTTGAACATTATTATTTAATAAAATATTATTTTTGAAGAAATTTTAATGTTAGTTATGATTAAATTTCTTTTTTTTGAAATAAAAAAGTCGTTACGACTTTAACAAAAAAAGATTAAAAATTTGTGTCAAAATTGACATAAATGTGTTTTTAAAACAAATGCTATATTATTAAATGATATATTAGCACTAAAAACATAATACATTAAATCTAAAATATATAATGTTACAAATGTCATTAAATATTCACTTGTTATTCTATTGGAATTTTATAGTAACTACAGTAACCATATATTATGAATACACAAGAAGACATGGTAAAAGTTAATGTTTTCAACTAGGGGTTAAAGCTAAAAGATAAGGCTAATTTTGTGACCTAAACTTGTCTAAAATTTTTTTTTGAGAGGATTTATTATCATTGTCATATTATATTTTAAATAAATGAGTTTGGGGCCATTATAAACCGAAACTTAATTTCTAATAAATTTATATTTAATGACTTTCCTAATGTGCACTTCACCTCTCCTATAAAAGGGATCTTCTCTATATCTTTTAACTACACATCTAAAGCAGTTATTTTCAGAAAAAACCTTCCCATTTATTCTCCAAACTTCTATAACTTCATCTTATAGGCCTAACTTTGGGTAGAAAGCCATATGAGGGTGACCTTTTGTTCCAATCAAAAAAAAAAGATATTTGAAAAAGAGGTAATTGTTTAATCACCTCATTAAAAATTCATTTCTTCTTATAATTCATCTTATTATATTATTACCATAATAAAGAAATAAAAATAGTATCTAATACCTGGTGATATGTAATTATAAATATGGTATATCCTTATACCTCTTTTTATCCATCAAATGAATAATAATATCACCATGCATGCGTATGTACAACTTACCATCTATACGACGTGGTGTAATTTTTTATTCAACAATAAATAATTTGGATGGGAATAATGATACGTATAATGTATTTAAATAATGAATATAACAAGATAATTATTTTTTATAATTAATATACCATCCAATTTCATACCATTTAACAATTAACTGAATGATATCGTCGCTCATGAATACGTACGACCTACCGTGTCCACGACGCGATGGGATTCATTATCCACATTTTAAACACAAGAATGATTATAAGCTATATATAATAAATATGTATGAAATATATAGCATAATAATTCTACTGGATATATATATATGTCATTTAATTTCTACTATTCAATTCAATAAGGAAAAACAAATAGCTTTCATGCGTATGTACAACCTACCATCTCCAGGAATGGTGCATTCCATTTCATTTATATATGTGTTATATATATACTTATATTATGAATATTTATCATATATAAATAATTTTATACTTTATAGAAGTAATTATATCACAATCTATGTAATAAGATCAAGGATAACAAGTTAAAACATTTACAATAAAGAAAACGATTATTACCCTAAATATAGTTTTAACATGGAATTGATAAATAAACAGTTAATATAAAGTAATAAGTGAATAATATATAATATAATAGATATTATTATTGTTCTATTACAAGTTAATAATATGTATAAACCCACTATACAATAGTTTCAGACACAAATGGAAGAAATCAAACCTAAAGTAAGGGATATTTTTGCAATCTCATTTTTATCTGAGATTGTTCATACGTAAGTATTTACTAGGGATATATTTATAATATGAGTCAATGTTTTATAAAAATGTTCTCATAATTTTTTACTATTATTCATTATATTTTACCCATTTATTGAAATTTACTACACTGTATGAATGGAAACATTCTTTCGTTTTCAATAAGAGGTACTTTTTGATTTTTCCAGCATGAGTATGAGAAGAATTTTATTATCTTATACAGAATGAGTGAATTTTTATAAATTCATGATTCCTTATTTACATGAAGATTTCATTACTTTATTTCATGTTTATTTTAAATTAAATTATTTTCTTTTAATATTGTGTGGTATTTTGAAAAATGAAAAAAGTTTTTGTAGAAGAAAGGATATTTTCCTTAAGAAATAAGGTCAAGTGTTTTATAAAAATTATTTTCCATCTAAGATGACACTCATTAAATAAAGAAATTCTTCTATCCATATTATTACTATTATTTTATTGTGTAAATGATGGAATGATATTTTGTATGGATTTTGTTATATTGGAATGATGTTTGAGAAGCCAATTTTATTCCTTGGGTTATGCTATGATGAATGATTTATGTTTTTGTGGAACATGTAAGAATGATTTCATTATGAGGTGTGTGGGACCTATATCTCCCTCTAATATATTGGGTAATGATTTATATCCCATGATGTTGAAATGAATAGAACATAAAATAAATCTAGTTCAGTATTACATGGCTGAAATGAAAAGTAAATCCGGTTTTGTAATACACGACATGAACGTCAAGTAAACCCAGTTCAGTAATGGAATTAGACCACTATGATGGTCTTAGAAGAAATACCTTAGATACTATGGAAATTATATTATGTGATTATTTATTTTCAACAATTCCATTTTTTATGCGAATTATATTTTATAATCATTAATGTTCCTTTATGATTTGTGCCTTACGTACTACCATGATTTATTTCATGACTCAAGATTTTGATATTTAAACATTATATTCCCGTTTATATATTCTTATGTTTATGGTGTAGTTTATGTTCTCCATGATTTCCCTTAGAGAGCATTTGAGATAATTCTTTTTATCTTTTCTTTTCCCCAGAATATAAAAAAAATATTTAGGTAGGAAAAAAAGTGGAAGATCATTAAGAGAGATATCTTGGGAACTCTCACGTGTGAATGTTGGACGACGCATGGCTCTCCGACCAAGGTATTCATGACGAAATGGAAACCACTGAGGATGGTGGTTTGTCTCACCTAGGGGATGTAGATTCCCATGGAGTTCTCGGATAGGTATCTATTCTATTCCAATGGAAATAATTTGTGACTGTTAAAGTTGGTATCATAGTGAAGGTTTAGTTAATCTTTAGAAACTACAATGAAAAAAATTTAGTGAGATATCTTTAGATATTTATAAGGTATGTCTTGGGATTTTCCTAAGGGTAAGTATAACTATAGTTTATAGTCCAAGAATTATGGTAATGACCTGAATAACCTAGTATTAAACCTAAGATGTTAGATATTGAATGTACTCCCCCTCGTTTATGTTGTTTTATTAGTATGATTTCATCCTCTCACACTATTATTTTTTGGTCTTAGACAATGGATGAAACCCAAATATACCGTGTTAATGATCAATGAACTATGAAATTCAATGATTTTACTCTTGGAAGACCAGATGTTATAGGATATGGAGTGAAAAATTTTCTTTCTATACATACACAAGAAATTAATCATTCTAGACTTCTAAATGAGATGTGAATGGAAAAAAATCTATTTAGTTCTTTTTTGGGAAACAACCACCTTCTTTTAGTGGATCCCTTGATCAACTTGTTTCTAAACATTGGATCAGTTCCATTGAAAATATATTTTCCATCCTTTTCTATTTAGAACACGAAAAATTTATTTAGATGTTTATGGTTTATAAGGAGAATCAGACCTGTGGTGGATTCTAATCCAGAATAGAAGGAAATAAGATGAAATTAAATTCATGGAATGGTACAAGTCTAGAATATTATTTTTCAATAAGTACTTCAATCATTCTCTTTGAAAAGATATGTATAAGGAGTTCCTTTTTCAAAATAAAAAGGAAGATGAATCTGTTGGTACATATAAGGAAATTTTTCCAAGACTTACATGATATGTTCTTGGCTTTATCATCCAACCTAAAGGTAATGCTGATCAATTTTCTATTGCTTAAAACCAAGTCTTATAATGGAATTAGATATAAGATACATTAGTATATATGATGATATTGTGCATTGTTCAATCAATGTTGATATGGAAGTCGGTGTTACATATCAATCTCATGGTTTTGACAAGAAACGAAAGATATACTTCAAGGGAAAATCTCTAAACAATGGTGAAAATAAGATGAATGTTTCCTTATGATCAAAGTGTGGAAGGAAGCATGGTGGGGAGTTTTTTATATGGAATATAAAATGTTTTATGTTTGTAAAAGAAGGATATAGAGTAGTTGTGTGCCAATGTAATGAGAAAATGGTTTCTATAGAAATGACTACAGTGAACACACAAACCATACTTCAATGATACAAGTGAAAGAAAATGTGGCATTATGCGAACCAATGCCCTAATCTAAGGGTTATGGATCATTATCATTGTCAGAAAGATGTTAAGGCCAAATAAAAAGGAAAATCACATGAGATCACTATTAGATATGTTTAGTATGACACTGAAGTGGTAGAATGATTAAGTGTTTATGTATTGGGATTCCAACATAATTTTGTATAATATCTTTTATATTATTATGGAATAATGTAATATCCATTTATTGGTCCATTTTAGTTTTTCATAAGTATATGGTACCGGTAACCATGGAATGTGATGGAAATATTTTGGGAAAGCACATGTTATGCGCATAATGATGTAATAAAAAGATAATGAGATGATTGATAATATTAAGGACCTCATGACTGATATAAGGAAAAAGTGATATCATGGTTTGAGTATATATATTTTTGATATTTTTGTGTGTAGAGAATGTTAATTTCAAAAAAATGCATGTTTTAACTATGGTTCTTTGGTAATTCAAGTTATTATAATCTTTCAATATAGTACATGATTAATGTATTCAAATGATTGGAATGTGATAACCAAGAACTAACTTATGCGAAATAGGATATATATGTTAAGTCGATTTAGTTCAGCAATTGGTAAGGTTTTATATTTTTTATTTTTTGACGGATTGTAATGTTATCCATTTATGTATTGTATAAGTTATATTCTGGTTGTTTTTTGTTAGAATAATGTATTATATCACTATAAGTGGGATTTTTCATATTTTATTAACTATAATAACCTTTTTGTTGATATAAATGGAATGTCCTATCATTCTATCGCATGATCTACTAACACTTCAACACTGAAAAATTCAACTTCACTTCATTGAATTAGAGATGAAGTGAAAATTTTTCATGGAGCGAACTATGATGATATTGTACTAAAATTAAATAAGTATATATTCTCATGTTCTTTAACTTTCGGAGAATGATCTTGAAAACCAAAAATTTTATCATAGTACCTTTTTATATGATGAATTAGATGGTCCATTAAAACATTACAACCTTTTGGCTTTATGGTTTTTAAAATTCTCCAAAACTTTTTCTCTACCACTATCAATCAGAACATGATGGTTATATTTTTTTCTTCTATATCCTTGATTTCACTTCCCACAAATGGTCTTCTACGTGAAAACCCAGTGATGAGTTACATTGGGTTACTGTAATTTTTCTAACTTTCCGTTTTTAAAATGATGTTTTAATATTCCTTTTTACGATACGAGTTTCTATGAAATAAACCTTCAAGTTGTAATCCATTTAGAACCCCAATGAATTTTTAGGGGTAAATTCATTTTATGTGGGGTATAATGTAACACCCTATGATTTTATGAGATAGATTCTTTTAATTTCTTTTATGTCTTGTGTTGTATGCTACACCAAGATTAGCATGCTCTAAACGCAACACTGTATTAGTTTGCAGTATACACAACACTATCATTGGCTTATGATACACTAAATTTAATGTTATTTTGATATAATTCAATTAATTAATGATAGAGTACACGTGATATCCCAATATTATAACCTAGTCATTATAATGGTGAGTATGAATTGTATTAAATTCATCTTAAAAACTATTTAAATGAAAATAAGTGAGTCTATAAAATAATAAAACCACCCTTTATATATTTTATTAGTAATATATATATTTAATATATTCATTTTAATGTTTTAAATTCATATTATATGTGTTCTAGATATGATATAATAAAAAATTCACCTATTTAGATAAAAGAAGTATTTATCCAAAAATATAGTTTTACAGCCTTTTGTTGGAAAACCATTTTTAAATATACTTATAAAATTTTTATATGTTCCATTAGACAATATAATGTTATTAATTGGATGAGGGACAAAAAATATACCTTTGTTGATTTTTTTGTATTTTTATGATGAAATTCAAATTTTAATGAATAGTGAAAAATACTGTATATTAATTCAAAACTATCTTTTAGCCTAAATTATTTATATAGTTAGATTATATTTTTAATAGGTTTTAATGTGTAATTAGACTATGTTTTTATTATTTAATCCAATTTTGGTCCTTGTATGTAATTTAACATTTAAATTGGATATAAACAAATTTCAATTTGTTGATAATGTTTACAACTTAAAAACCAGCATTCTGGTTTGATGAGGAGAATTAATTTTAATGTAATTTCTTCAGATTCTGTGTTTTGAATTTAGAAGTGTTGATTCAATATTTGGAATTAAAAGTTACAAATTATTTAAATTGTTCCCTTTTATTTATTTACAATATTAATAGTAACTTATGTAATTATTTTTATTTACCATGGTTAAAGGGTATATCCAGAAAATAAGGGCAAAATAATAATATTATTATAAAATTAAAATACTCTAAGATGGGTCATAATGTTATTGGATGAAACATAGGTGACCAAAATAACCCTTAGGTCGAATATTTTGCTTTTGAGAACCCCTTGGAAGTGAAAATAAGCTATTATAATAATCAATTTAATGTAAAGGGAAATTTATTATAAACATGTATCTTTTTACTAAATCAATTTTAATGTGGGGTTATATAATTGATCTCTTCGACAATAAATATTTAATAGAAATAAAAAAATATTTCCTAAAACGTTTTATTTTATTTATAATTTTTATAAAATAAATAAATAAATTTATTTATGATAGAATGGTGATTCAATGATTACCTTATTACTGAAATATTCTAATAAATGATATTATAAATGTTAAAAAAATTTAATTTGAACATTTTTATGCCATAGAAAAATATTTGGAATCCATTTACATGTTATGTATGAGTTCATATATTTGGTTATAAGGATTCATGTTGTTATGACTTTAACAAAAATCAGTTACTAAATAATGCCAAAATTGACATAAATGAGTTAAAAATACAATTTTATTAAATGATATAATATTACTAAAAAACTATTATTTTGACAACAATATTATATTATGTTAAAAATGACATTAATGATCCACTTGTGGTTATCATGTCATTTTATAGTAACTATAGTAACCATATATTATGAAAATACAAGAAGACATAGTAGAGTTATTGTTTTTAACTAAGGATTAAAGCTAAAAGATAAGTTTACTTTTTGATAAAAACTTGTCTAAAACATATTGGTTGAGAGGATCTACACCCATACTCACCGTATCTTAGAAATAAATGAGTTTGGAACCATTAAAAACTGAAAATATGTTTATAATAAATAAATATATATAGAATTTCCAAAAGTGCACCTCACCTCTCCTATGAAAGGGAACTTATCCTTCTCTTTTAATCACACCACTAATGAGCTTTTTCTCATCCCCACTATAACGACCCAATAATTTTCAGTGGAACTTAATTTCTTATAAATATGTCATAATTATATGAAATAACGACATAATTAACTATTATGTGCTATGTGCCCCTTTAAACATAATTTTGTCATTTTTGTGATGTGAATTTTGAAAATATGGCATACACGGTTGCGATCAGTAAGTGATTTTGAGTCCAAGAAGGAAAACATAATTTTTAGTGAATAGTAACCTACCCTTATGAATAGAAACATAACCTTATAAATAGTGACATACCTTAATGAATATTAACTTTATCTATTATGGTATATAAATAATATTCTAGTATAAGTACGATATACCTATGCTTTGGAATAAGTTAATAAATGTTTTATAACTAATGTTTTTATAATAAATTATGATTTTAAATAAGTATTAAATTTATCATATATAGAAAATTAATTTTAAAAAATTGACTTCATTTCAGGATTCTACACGTCAAAAAATGGTTAGGGTGGATTTTTGATATTTTTCTGAAATACGTGAATTTTTGATGAATAGTGAAATATAATAATTTACTAAATATTCTAAATAAGCTAATTATAGAGACATGCATGATGTTTTTATGATATAATAACAATTGTTTCATGTTTAAATGATAAAATTACTATTCTTGGTCATGGAATACTCACTATTACTTCTCTTGTGGGGAAATAATAAATTAATGAATTTTATATTGAGAAATCCCCTCTCCTATCCACTATAAAAACCACCCATCACTCCCTATTCTCTTCACACCTCTCAAGCCTTGTTCCTTCCCCGAATTCTGTCCAAATATCCTCCCAACCTCATCTACCACGTCCATCATTCCTTGGTCTCATAAAAAGACCAAAAACTATCCCTTAAAGAGGATCTCAAAGATGTTTGGTTCAAGAGGTAAATTCCTCTTTTCAATTCATTGTATTTCCTTTTACATTCATTTGTTTTTCTTTTCTATTATTACCTCTTCTTATCCAAATTTTGTGATGAAACCACTAAATTACATGTAGTGTAATGTTTTACTTATAATGGAATAAGTTATCATCATCTCTTCCATTTACCTTCTTCTATACTAGTAGCAAGAACACCATATGAGATGTGTCAATTTACCACATTCAAGGACAATGGGCTTTAAATTTCAACTAACATTCTCAAATATGGTCCTGAAATCATTCGTGTTATGGTTGAAATAGATTATTATATATTTAATATAACCTATTTAAAGTTCTATAATCCATTTTTACAAATGGTATTAGGTTATAATGAAAAATGAGTCCCTTGTAATCAATACCCACAATTTGACGAAAAAATTATCATTAAATATCTATATAATAACTCATCCTTAGGAAATGCTACCAAATTATATAAATTAAAATTAAAAACTATGTATGATCATAAATAATATGAGAATTAAATTACGGAGATTTACATGAAATGCATTACATAAGAACAAGTAAACCAATTATGAAAGTAAAGAAAGCAAACATTGCGGAATGACGAAATTCAATATAAAAACATATCCATAAGGGAATAAATGAAATAAAAAGAAAAATGATAAAATATTTAAATTTCTAATAGGTTCTAAAGTAAGTTACTAATAAATATAATTTAATATTCCAGGATCTTAAGTTCAAGATAGGAAGACGTTTGGAGTTAAGGTAAGGGTTTTTTCCACCCAAACTTCCATTTTCATTCGAGTTACTTTTATTGTCTATTAACTCAATGAAACTATTTTGTTTTATTTTGTAATCCTAAAAACTAATGTTCGTGAGTTATATATATATGTTTAACAACCATAAACTTTCCTTATTTTATGGATGGTTACACATTTTAAAAGTAACTTTTAAAATTGTTTCCGAAATACAAGCCCGATCTAAGGGAATTTCTCTAATTATTACATATTTTCAATGGAACTATATAAATGTATTTGAAAACCATTCTCTTTATAAAATCACCAATGTTATTATGAAAATACAACCTTACTTAACTTCTGGGTTTTATACAAATATTTTTTAAAAGAACTCTTTTTTTCATGTAAAACAGTATTTATCTCAAGATTTACTCGATGATTTTATAAGACTATCTTCGTCTGTTTCAACACTATTGTTTATCGTTATGTATTATTGGGATTAGTATTCCATGTTATCATATAACATATTTAATTAATGTTTTATTATAAATTTGGATATGTATTTGATATCTTAAATCCATTCCCAAATTTACTCAGAATGGTTACTGTTTCTGATTAATGTTTGGGGAATGTTATTTGTATTTCATATGTTAATTTATATATGAATGTATATGTTGTCTATTTTTATCCCCATTCATATGAAGAATGAATTGGACATATTAAGTGTTGTGTGGGGTCCGTTATTTCCCATTAGGGCATCATTAGGTCTCATGATGCAAACTACTGTCATGACACAAGGCCATGACAAAATGATTACTTATGGTCTTGGCAAGAGGCATTGACAGTATGGTTATGTTGTCCCCCATTGTGCATTCCCTCATTAAGAAAATAGTATTGATGGTTCATGTGGTTATTCTAATAGTAGAATACCCATTATTATGTTATGTTATGGAAATATTTACTCAGCTCATTTTTCTTTCATATTATGTTCATGTTTTTTAGAAGAATGTGTTTTAAATTATTCCCCATATATAACGTTTTTGTTATCTTCCACTGTATTGCCTACCCTTAATGAGAATTTGAGATTTCCCCTTTATTATGTTTTATTTTCTTGGGACATGAAGAAGTTTATTATGAATAACATGCTAAAATAACCAAGGAGTTATGGATATTATCTAAGGAGTCTCTATGTTGCATCTCCTTTCAAGTTGTAATGTTGAACTTATGTATGAATATTGTCTCCATTAATACTAAACTACTCTGTTCTTTGGGAAGATTATTCCAGGTTAGTTTACCAATGTAATCCAATAAGGCACCAGATCTGGAAAACAAGGGTCAGGTCCTTACATTTGGTATCAGAGGAAGTTTAGAAGAAAACAAGGAAACAAGATTTAGAAAACATAGATAAGGGAAGAGTCCATAAGTTAGTCATCGAGGATAAACATACAAGAAAGTCCTAGTATTTTTGTAAGGAATATATTACGTGGATCTTTTAGGCAATACATCCTTTTCTGGATATGAGAAAGTAGAGGCGGCTCGGGCACAGTTGTACCTAGGAGTGATAGCTCAGACAAAGAGTTTCGGGCTTTACCCGGGGTATCTTGGTACACGATAATTGGTAGTGCGGCACTCTTGGTTATGAAACATTCAGGGTATATGATTTGGATAATTCACATTTTCATTACAAGCCATTATGAAGGATTTAAATGTAAAATTTTCCTCAAAAAAACCCTTTTTGAGATTACGAGGTTAACCATGTGAAGGATTTCAATATGTTCTATGTATTTTTTTATGTTAAGATTATACATTATGATTCATAACCTAATCTATTGTATTTCATTTTCTAGAGATGGTGCCTAGTGGAAGGAATGGAAACTACACAAACGCACATGTCCTCTATAGGGATTTCCCTCCAATGCAAGATAATAATGTTGGCTATAGTGTTGTGACTGGTTCTGAGAAACTCATAACTATACATGGAAAACTTACTCAGGTTATAAATAATAACCAAACCCATATGGAGCATCCATATCCACCACATGGAGGAGCAATGTTAGATCGCTTTACGCATCAACAAACTCCACCATTCAATGGGACTAAAAACCCATTTGTAGAAGAGAAATGGATATGTTCCCTTGAGAAGATATTTCTCACATTGGGATGTAATGAAAGAGGGAAGGTTGTCATGGAAGTTTATCATATAATGGGAGATGTAGATCAGTGGTGGTCATTAATCCAAAACACAAAGGAGGAGGAAGAAATAGAATAGATGGAATGGAGGGAATTTATGGAAATCTTGGTAGAAAAATATTTTCTTTATGAATAGCAGGCAGATATGGAGAGGAAATTATTTAATTTGAGGAAGAAGGTGGATGAGAAAGTCTCCAAGTATAAATCCCATTTTACAAGGCTGTCAAGGCATGCTGCAGACTTCATACCTAATCTAAGGAGAAGAATTGATCGATTCATTGATGGTTTAAAACCATTCCTCCAAAGGGAAATATTCTCCAAAAATTTATCATCATATGAAGATATATTATCATGTGATATCAACATAGGAAATAAATTATCTTAGTCATATGACTTTAAGGGAAATAAAGAGAAGAAGAGTGATTCTAAAAACTCTATGAAAAGAAATAAGTAAATTTAGAAGAAGGGAAGAGTTCAATTTCCATCATACATTAATTGTGTGAAGAAACACCCTGGCACTTACTCGAAGGGAATGGAAAAGTCCGTTATAAGTGCTGAGAAGAAGGACACCTATCGTGCGATTGTAAGGGGAAGAAAGAATCTACCATTGTTCTATGATACATTTTCTTTGAGATGGTACATTATGCACATTAATGTACTAAGTTTCAGCGAAATGTTCCCCAAAGAAGGCCAAGGGAGAAAGGCCAAGATTATGTTGTCACAATTGCGGAGGTTGAAGTTCCTAAAAATGTGGGTGTAAGTACATTGTTCATTTAATCAAACATAGAAAACGATTTATTTGATTCTGGATCATCGCATTCATTTATATCTTCCGAGTATTCCATGAATATTAGATATGTCTAATTTGACTTAATAAAGGAGTTATCAGTCAAAACTCATAGTGGATGTTACATTGTAACAAAGGGGTATCGATTTGTCCCCCTCATGACACATAAAAATGGTTTAGTTTATAACCTTATCATCATACAAATGGTTGACTATGATATAATTCTTGATATGAATTGGCTATCAAATTATGATGTGAAGATCTATTGCATGAATAAAGAAGTTACAATTTTTTAAAATGGTGTAGAATCCATTATTTTTAGAACCAAAACCTGACCATTTGATTCCCATTTAGATCCACCCCCAGTAGCACTAATGAATTAAATTATTGGTGAGGAAGGGAATGAAACCAATAGGGTTGAGGAGAAGAATGCATAGATAGAGGACGTAACCATTGTGCAAGAATATGTTGATGTATTTCTAGAGGTTTTACCTGGACATCCTAAAGAGCGGTAAATTGAGTTTTTCATTGACTAAATCATTGGTTCAAGGGCCATATCAAAGACCCCTTATAGAATGGTCACTGTTGAGTTAGTGTAACTAAAGAAACAACTAGAGGAATTGAGTGATAAATGTTTAATTCAACCTATTGTTTCTCCATGGGGAGCATCTGTCCAATTTTTCATGATAAAAGATAGATCCATGAGGATATGAATTTATTAAATGGAAATAAGTGATATTAAAATAAAAAATAAGTATCATCTACCAAGAATTTATGACTTATTTGATCAAAATCATAGAGCCAATTTTTTTTTAAAAAAAGTGATCTTCAATCTGGATATCATCAGTTTCTTGTGAGGGAGGAAGACATTCCAAAAAAGCCTTCCAAACCTAGTACGAGCATTACAAGTTTATAGTTTTCCATTTGGACTAAATAATGCACCATCATTTTTAATGTATATGATCAATATTGTTTTAAAGGAATATCTTGATGAATTTGTGGTGGTTTTTATTGATGATATCATGGTATACTCTAAAATCCATGATGATCTTGAAAATAACTTGTGCACTATTCAGAAGACACTTAGAAGAAATAAATTTTATGAGAAGTCTAGAAATTGGGAATTTTCGCTCGAATCAGTTTCCTTTCTGGACCACATTGTCTCTATGGATGGAATATTTGTAGATCCAGAAAAGATAATGGATGTGCAAGAACAACCTACTCCAATGAACGTAACTAAGGTACATAGATTAATTGGTTTAGCAGGTCATTGTTGGAATTTCGTTCAAGACATCAACCATTTAGCCAACCCAATGACTAAGCTAACACGAAAAGGGGTTATGTTTTGTATGGACAAAATATTATGAAGAATGTTTTGAAGAATTGGAGAGGAGGTTAGTGAATTATCCGGTCCTAACCCTAGCATTGGGGAATGGTGGGTTTGTTATCTATGGCAATGCATCAAAGAAATTACTTGGTTGTGTCCTTAGGTAGATTGATTGAGTGATTCCCTATGCATATAGGCAGCTATAAATTCATGAAAAAACTATCCAACTCTTGATATTGAGTTAGCAGCGGTAATCTTTGCTCTGAATATTTGGAGACATTACTTCCAGGGTAAAAATGTGAGATATATACAAATCATAAGAGTTTGAAATATATATTCTCAAAAGAATAACTCAACATGAGGAAAAGGATATGGATTAAGCTACTCAAATATTATGATGGAATAATACACTACCACCTAGGGAAGGCAAATAAGGTAGCATATTATTTGATCAGAATTGATCATTGAGTTTTGAAAAATATGAGCGTTTAAAGGGATCCTTTGTTCAAGGATCTAGTAAATATGGATATGGGAATTATCAAGGAAGGTAAAACGACACTAATTTTTCAAATAGTTTCCTAACCTTCTTTACTAGAGTGGATAGAAAATTATCAGGCTGATGATGAGGATTTTCAAAATAAAATGAATGTAATAAATGATGGGAGGTGATTGACATCGTATATGAAGGTTGTATTTAAAAATTTGGAATGAGGCTTTGTGTTCCCGTTATTCCTGATCTAAAGAGGGAACTATTGGTTGATTCTCAAAGCTATAATTTCACTATACACCCTAGTAGCACTAAGATGTATCGAGATCTCTGAGAAAACTTTTGGTGGGATAATATGAAAAGGGGAATTGTTGAATATACATCAATGTACCTTGTATGTCAACAAGTGAAGGATGGGAAGAAAATGTCTAAGTGGATGATGCACCCACTACCCATAACTACATGGATGTAAGAGAACATTACCTTGGACTTTGAAACTGGAAATCCAAGGAAATCTAGAGGAAAAATAGCTATATGGGTCGTTGTGGATCATATTACAAAGAAAACTCATTTTATCACTACTCGAGAGGACTTCTCATTAGATCAACTTTCAAGGATTTACATCAAAGAAGTGGTAAGGATAGATTGAGTACGACTACTTGTTTTATTAGACTGTGATCCTAGATTCACCTCGATGTTCTTTAAAAGTATCCAACATGATCTAAGTACTGAACTGAACATTAGTACGACCTATCATTGTCAAATTGATGTCCAATCTAAGCAGACTATTCAACACTGGATGACATCTTGAGAGTGTGTTCAATGGAATTCAAAGGAGGATGGGACCAACATCTTCCACTGGTTGAATTCTCTTACAACAATAGATTCCACTAGAGCATCTGAATGGAACCATATGAATCCCTTTAAGGGAAAAGGTGAATAACACCAGTGTGTTTGGATGAATTTATAGATAATATGCTTCTAGGACCTAAAATGGTGGAATAAATTGTGGAGAAGGTGAAAGCCATTCCGCAGTATATCAAGGAATCACAAAGTTGACAGAAGAGTTATGTGGATAACCATTGACGAGACCTTGAATTCAATGTTGGAGACTAGGTATTTCTATTAATTTCTCCATGAAATAAGGTCATGTGGTTTGGGAAGAAAGGAAAGCTATGTCCTAGTTATATCATCCCATTCGAGATCCTTGATCAAGTCAGAGTTGTGGCCCGTCAACTGAAACTTCCACTTACCTTGTCGAAATTAGAAGATTTCATTCATGTATTCATATTAAGGAAGTACATACTAGACCCTTCACATATACTCTCTTCAGAGGTTGTACTGTTGGAGGATGATATTTTCCTATGAGAAGCTGCTAGTGAAAATCTATTATCATAGAGGCAATTTTGTACACAACAAGACTACTCATCTGGTCAAGGTAATATGGCAAAACCATAATTACAAAGAGGAAACATGGGAACTAGAGGAATAAATGAAGCAAAATTACCCCCACTTATTTTGGGATAAATTGTAAAATAAAATTTTGAGGGCGAAATTTCTAAAGGGGGGAAGAATGTAATGACCCAATATTTTTCAATGGAAATTTCATTCTTATAAATATTTCATAATCATATTAAATCACAACATAATTAACTACTAAGTGCCATGTGTCCCTTAAAATACATGTTTGTCACTTCTGTGATGTGAATTTCAAAAATATGACATACACGGTTGAGATCAGTAAGTTATTTGTAGTCCAATAAGAAAAAAATAATTTTTGAAGAATTGTGGCCTACCCTTATGAATTGTAGCATACCCTTAGGAATAGTGATATAACATAATGAATAGTAACTTTACCTTTTATGGTATATAAATAATATTCATGTGGGGGTATGATAAACCTATGCTTTGAAATAAGTAAATAAATGTTTTAAAACTGTTGTTTTTATAATAAATTATGATTTTAGTTAAATATTAAATTAATTATATATAGAAATTTATTTTTGAAAAATTGTCCTCATTTTCGGATTATACATGATGGAAAATGGTTAGAGTGAATTTTGGGAATTTTTCTGAAATACTTGATTTTTTTATGAATAGTGAAATGCCATAATTTACAAAATAAGCTAAATAAGCTAATTATATAGTCATGCATGATGTTTTGCAGATGTAAGCCCAATTGGTTTGGTTTCACATGATAAAATTACAATTTATGGTCATAGATGACTCACTATACCTTGTCTTGTGAGGAAATAATAAATTAATGAATTTTATATTGAGAAATCCCATCTCCCCTCCACTATAAAAGACCCACATCACTCCCTCTTCTCTTCACTACTCTCAAGCCTTGTGCCTTATCCAAATTCTGTCCAAATATCCTCAAAACATCCTCTCCAACTTCCAGTAATCCTTGGTTTCATAAAAATACCAAAACCTCTCCCTTAAAGTGGCTCTCAGGGAAGTTTGATTCAAGGGGTAAATTCCTCTATTCAATTCTTTGTCTTTCCATTCATGTTCATTTGTTTTATTTTTCTATTATTAACTATCTTTATCCAAATGTTGTGAGGAATCCAGTACCATACATGTAATGTAATTTCTTCATGATAGCTGAATATTTTATCAATATCTCTTCCTTTAACATTATTTTATACTAGTAGCAAAAACACTATCTGTGATGTGCCAATTTACCACATTCAAGGTCGATGGGATTTCAATTTCTACTATCTTTCTCAATTATTTTCATGAAATAATTCTTTTTATGGTTGAAATAGATTATTATATATTTAATATACCCTATTTGAGATTCTGTAATCCCTTTTTACAAATATATTTAAGTTATAAAGAAAAATGAGTCAGTTGTAATCAAAACCGACAATTTAATCCAACAAATTGTCATTAAATATCTATATAATAATTCATCCACATTAAATGTAACCAAATAATATAAATTACAACTAAAAACTATGGATTATCATAAATAATATTATAATTCAATTATGGATATTTATATGAACTCCATTACTTATGAACAAGTGAACCGATTATGAAAATAAAGAAAACGAACATTGCGGAATGACGGAATTCAATATAAAAACTTATCAATAAGGGCATAAATGAATTAAAAAGAATTATAATAAACTAAATATATTTCTAATAGGTTCTGAAATAATTTATTAATAAGTATAACTTCCTATTCATGGAGCTTAAGTTCAAGAGAGGAACTAGTTTGGAGTTAAGGTAAAGGTTTTTTCCACCCAAACTTTCATTTTCATTCTGGTTACTTTTATTTCCTATTACCTCAAAGAAGCTCTTTTTTTTATTATATACTCCTAAAAAATTATTTGTCTGGGATATATATATGTTTACCAACAAGAATCATTCCTTTTTTATGGATGGTTACACTTTTAAAAAGGAACATTCAAAATTGATTCCGAAATACAAGCTTGATCCAAGGGAATTTCTATAATTCTTACCTATTTTCGAGGGCACTCTATAATATTTTATTGTAAACCATTAAATTTATAAAAACACTAATTTTTTATGAAAATACGATATTACATCACTTTTTGTTTTATAGAGATATTTTTCCAAATGAACTCTTCTTTTCCAAGAAAAAGAGTATTTATCTCAAGATTTACATGAAGATTTTATAAGAGTATCTTCATTTATTTCAACAATATTGTTGATTATTATTTATTGTTTGGATTAGTAAGCCATGTTATCATATACCATATTTAATTTAAGGGTTTATGATTACATTGGATGTGGATGTGCTTTCTTAAATCCATTACCCAATTTACTCTGAATGGTTAGTGTGTATGCTTAATGTTCAGGGAATGTTATTTTCATTTCATATAATAATTTCAATAGGAATATATATATTGTTTATGTTTATCCCCGATCACATGAGGAATTCAGTAGACATACTATGTGTTGGGTGGGGCCTACTATATCCCCTCGGTGCATCGGTAGGTCTCATGAGATAAACTACAGTCATCACATAAGGCCTTCACAAAATGATTACTTATGGTCTTGGCCTGAGCACTTAACGTTATGGTTATGTTGTCCCGCATTATGCTTTCCCACATTATGAAAATATTATTGATGGTTCATGTGGTTATTTGAATTGTAGAATACCCATGACAATTTTATGTTATGGCAATATTAACTCAGCTCATATTTTTCCCTATAATGTTCAAGTATATTTTTAGAGGTGTGTGTTTTCAATTATTCACCATTTATAATGTTTTGGTTATCATCCACTATATTTCTTACCCTTACTGAAAATTTGAGATGACCACTTTATTATGTTTCATTTTCTCAGGATGTGAAGAAGTTTTTTAGGAAGGACATGCTAAAATAACCTAGGAGTTATGGATGTTGTCTAAGGAGTTTCTATGTTGTTTTTATTTTCATGTTGTAATGTTTAACATATGTATGAATCTTGTTTCCAATAACACTAAATTGCTCAGTCCTTCGGGATGTTTATTCCTAGTTTGTATGACAATGTAATCAAATAAGGCACTAGATCTGTGAAACTGGGGTCCGGTCCGTACACAAACCCTACCCATTTCCACTTTAAACATACCTCACTTCATCTAACAGGACAAACATTGGGTAGAAATCCATGCTAGGTAGACGTTTTGTGCAAATCAAATAGAGATACCAGAAAACGAGGTAATTGTTTTATCACCTATTTCAAAATTATTTTCTTCTTCTACTTACTTTTCTTATGTTGTTCCCATAATAATGTTATAAATCCAGTAAATTATTATTTTTTATATGTTATTATAATTATGGGACAACCTTATACCGCCTTATATGTATCTTAGGAATAACAATATCACTATGCATGCGTACGTATGACTAACCATCTCCACGCCGTTGTGTTAATTGTTATTCAACAATCCCTAATTTGGAACGGTATAAGGATGAGTATAATGGATGTAAATAATGAATATTAGAAGGTAATTATTCTGAATAATTAATATACCATTAAATTACATAACATATAAACCATAAAAGAATGAAATCATTGCTCAGGCATATGTACGGCCTTCCATCTCCACGATGTAATGAGATTCATTCTCCACGGTAACCATTCAAGGATGATTATAAAGTGTATTTAATAAATATGAATTGATCATATGAAAAAATAATTCTACTAGATTTATGTGTATATATATATATATTTCATTTTCCTTCTTCCATTCAATTCAATAAGGAAACAGAATCAACATCCATGCGTACGTAAAACTTACCATCTCTATGAACAGTGTATTCTACTTCATTTATCTATATATAATATATATTTATATACTGAATATTTATGATATATAAATCATATTTTACATTATTGATGTAATAAAATTAGGATATACATAATAGGATCAAGAATTACAAGCCGAAACATGTACGATAAATAAAATGATTATTACCCAAAACGTTTCATTAAAATGGAATTGATAGATAAACCAATTATATAAGGTCATAAGTGAATCATATATGATATAATAGATATTATTATGATTATATTATAAGTTAATAATATTTTTAAATCCACGATATTGGTGTTTCAGACACATACTAATGAAATCAGACCTATGGTAAGGGATAATTTTGTAATCTCATTTTTATATGAGATTATTTTAATATAAGTATTTACTGGGGATATATTTATCATCCATGTCCATTTTTTCTAAATATTTTTTATAAAATGTTTATTATTATTATATGTTTCTTTAATGTCATTTTTACCCAATTTGACTTTTATTACATGGTATAGAAGGAATCTTTCTTTTGTATTCAATATAAGGCACTTTTTGACTATTCTAACAAAAATACCAGAAGATTTTTTTTTAACTTATATGACATGAATGTATTTTTAAATATTCATAATTTCTTTTTTAAATGATTTTTAATTTACTTATTTTAAGCTTATTTTCAACTAAATTCTTCTCTTTTAAAATTGTGTGACATTTTGGGAAAAGAAAATGGTTTTGGAGAAGAACTAATATTTTCCTCAATATTTAATTTTAAATGGTTTTTCTAAATTATTTTCCATCTAAGAATACCATATTTGAATAAGGTTATGTTTATATCATTATTATTATTATGATTTTATTGTGTTGGTGAAGGAATGATATATAGTTTGGATTATGTTATGATGAAGTGATTTTTTAGAAGCCCATTTTATTCATTGTGTTCTATAATGATGAATGATATATGTTTTTGTGGAATATGTAAAAATTATTTCATTATAATATGGGTGGGATATATATATCCATTTAATACATTGAGTAACAATTTATTTCTCATGATATAGATATTAATGGAATGGAAAGTAAACCAGGTTCAGTAATGTAGGGATGACATGGCATGTTAATCTAGTTCAGTAATACAAGGCTAGAACATCAAGTAGACCTAGTTCAGTAATGCAATTTATCTACTATGATTGTCTTGGAAGAAATAACTTGGCTAATATGGAAATAATATTATGTGATTAATTGTTTTACACAATTCCATTTTTATGCCAATTCTATTTTATCATGGTTAATGTTCTGTTATGATATGTGCCTTACGTACTGCTATTATTTATTTTCTAACTCAAGATTTGGATATTTAAACTTTATGTTCATGTTTTTACATTCCTATGTTTGGGGTTTGTTTTAGTTTCTCGATGTTTACCCTTACTGAGTATTTGAGATCACACTTTTTTATGTTTTCTTATCCTGAGGATATAAACAAAGGTTTTAGGTAGGAAAAAAATGGGAAGATATTTATGTGAGATGTTTAAGATCTTTCACCAAGTTTAATGATTATGTTCCAATATTCCAAAGACACTATACTAATATGGAACTTGGTAATATATTTTTGTAATGTACTATGTATTTCATAAAAAAGGAATGTAATTTCCATCTACGCCATGATTCTATCATTAGACGTCTCATAGGTTAGACCAATCTTCATAACCTAGGGAATGGATATACAAGAAATGAGTGATCACAGATTCTCAATAAGTGTAAATATAAGAGCTAAAAATTGATGTTATAAATGAGATTAAGATAATAATATAGATTTTCGGTCATGTTAAATGTCTAGGACAATAAAATTAGGAAATAATACCTAAATAAACATGGATCATCGATAATAAATCATGGAGAAATGATATAGGCATAATAGAATACTAGAGACCTCATAACAAGAGAATATTGAAAAATGTAAGATTATATCATAGACATAAGAATCCAATATCATTTCATTTATTAGATACTATTTAAAATATGTTCATACCCAAAAGAATAAAAATAAAATATTGAGTTATCGTATAAAGTATAATAATAAAATAGGACATGAGTCATAAGAGTGTGTAACATCATACAATCTTGATCTATGGGAGAAAAACATAGACATTCAAATATGAAATAAGAGTGTTTCATTAAAATATGAATATAACTAATTAGTAAAGGATAACTACTATGAATAAAATCACATAATACGATCATTATAACAAAAAATTTAGCTTTATGGGATTGGGATAACTACCTATGTAACCACTTTATATTAGGCTAATCGGCAATGTTCCCTCTTGGTTTAGGCTGACCACCTATGTACCCTCTTTGTCTTTGGACTAATTCTTGTGTACCATTTAAGATCATAAGATATAAAACATTACCCAATGAATTATAATGATGTATAATTTCGGCACCATCTTTAACACAATGAAAACTATTCATAATTGTTGTAAAAGAACATTAAAACATTCATTATTTTATCATATCTAAATAAACCCATAAAAATGAAATGAGTTTCATGGAATCTTCTTTAAATCATCATAATCAAAATCCATCTAGAGAATTAGGTTGTATGGTAACATAATAAAACATCTAAACTGTAACATAATAAAATTCAATTTATATTTACATATATGAAAAAAACACATTTTATGGATAACACTTCAAATGTTACAATAGAATATTGGATCAATAACTAGATCATCTGATATTTTTATTTTAATTCCTCACTAGAAAAATTCAATAAGATAATTCATAGGGTAATTCATGAATCATTGATTTCAATAAAATAAATTCTATTAGGATAATGAGGAAACAGATGTGAAATGGTAAGAGAGTTTTTAGAAGAAATTTTTATCATTTTTGTTTAATATGATGTTATCAGTCACTTTCAAAAGTCATTTTCTAATAGGTTAAGTAATGATTTGGAAAAAATTTATTTGTTAAAAGAATATTAAATAACATACATTAAAAATGATAAAAATGTTATCCAGAGTAAATTTGGGGATGAAAATTAAAAATATGATCATGAATTGAAAAAGGTTTTTAATATTTTAAAACCTTAAATTTATGGAATCCAACATCGTAAAAAGGATAATAAGAAATAATTTGAAATGAGGAAATGAAAATTTTAGAGAACACTTGAGATAATCCATATTTTGGTTTCAAAATATGACAAGAAATAATTTTCTTAACAATTAATATGAACATGGAGGTGAAATGAACATCAAATAGTACTAGGAATATTCTTAACATATATGAATTTTTATGAAGAATAAAGACTATAAATATAGAATAACTAAGTTAACAATCCCTTGAAAAGATTTCATGGAATGGAAATGTAAATCATTAGAAACATGGGATGAAGTGAAATATAATTCAATAATAGGACATGATGTACACAATATATAACAATAAAAATCGAGAAAGAAAAATCATAACTAAATGAATAAGAATTTGGTTAGCAGAAACCCTTATAAAAAACTTGAATTGAAATCTTTTGACAAATTGAACTTTTGATGAATTTATAAATATAATTAATTTTATAAAATTTATGATATGATCCATATATAAAGAATTATATAAACCATATAAAAATAAATATATGGAAATTAAGGAATTATTTTGAAAAGAATAATGATGAGATGAATAACCCTTACCTTATATATTGACATCCATGAAAGCACATGAACCTTTTTGAGGAATTGAGATAGCTATTGAAATAATTAGAGGAATTGGAAGTCATGGGATATTTTTATAAAAATGGATAATGTGTAAGGGGTTTCTAGGAGAGGTAAAATGTGATTGGAATAAAGCAAAATTCCATGTTTATGTTTGTCTTGAAGTTGGTGCAAATTAGATCCTTGGTAGGTGAAAAGGGTGTATTTTCCTTGGAATGGAATGACATGTGAGGGTTAAAGATGAAATTACATGAATGTTAGGGAATTTGGGTGATAAAGTATTTGTATTAAATGAGTGTTTGAGTATCAATCCAAAAAATGTGTTCTAAAAGGACTATGTTTCACAAAAACATACAAAATTTGGGCCACTTAAGTTTCCCATTTTTTCCTAATTAACCTTGATTAAATTTTTACCATGATAAATAATTTTTTACTAATATTATAATTTGATCCCCTCTTACAAAATACGGACATGATGATTAGAAATTTGGGCTCTATTCAGTCTCATTCAAATTATAAATATAATAAAGTTATCTTTTAAATGAAATTTATAATCTATGAAGAACTATTTTTTATAAAATTTTATATTTAAATGATTAAGTGTTCTAAGAGTAAATTAAAATCAATGAATTAATATATAATAGTTTATATTATTTTCACATGTTAAAAAATAATATTACATTTATAATTTTAAAATATAAAGTCAATTTATTTTGTTAAAATTACAAAAGAATTATGAAAACAATTAATTGAAAATAATCCTTGAAACCATATTATGGTAATTTAATTTAATCTAGGAAATTTACTTATACACATAAAAATTAAATTTTTTCGTATAATGTAATAGTAAAATGATGGTTAAATATGTATAGCATGTAAATACAATTTTAGCGAAAAATATTCCTTTTAAGAATAAAATGAAATAATTAATATCTTATTTATAACAATTGGATGAATGCTTAATAATTTTATTATATATATAATCACTAAATTTCATTAAAATCTTTATTTAACAATTATGTATGAAAAATCATAGTACATAAAAATTAAATTTTTAGTGAAATATATTTTTGTGAATAAAATAATATTTTGGATAATTAAATTAAATAAATGATTTTGTTATATTTATTATAATTTTAAATTTTCTTTATTTTTATTTCTACATATATTTCACGACACAGTTTCTTATATTTATACACAAAGACTTAACTACTAAATTTATAAGAGCCACATTTATTATTACAAAATTTATCTTAGAAAAAAAGTATTTTCATTATAGTTCAGTGTTTCATGTAGAGTAAGATATTAAAAATAGTATTTATTTAAAATAAAATATATACAAATATCTCAATGTTACATAGTACACCTATAAATAAATTATTTCAGAATTTTAATTTCTCTCATCGATGAAAATAAACGAAAATATTATTTACATAGTTATGAATAGAAATATATTTTTTTAATGAAATTTCCATTTTATTAACTTGGGAAATATAATGAAACACATCTATTGAATTATTATTGAATCACATATAATTTAATAAATCTAGATACTATGTTTATAATTATCCTTTGAATGATATATGATCATAGGTTGACTTAGGATATGAATGGAGATTTTTCTATATTATAAAATAATGTGGTGTCTATGTAGAGCTAAAAAAGCCATTTCTAAAATCAAATTAAATTCATTTAGAAAAATAATAAAACTATTTTCACAATGATAATTCTAAAAAACTCTATCTTGGAATCCAATAATGATAAATTTAGATGTTTTATTTTAAAAAAAAGTATCAAATAATTTGTGTGGAGATTTGATGCATTTAGAAAATGAACAAGATATATAAGAGTGGATAGATCTATACTCAGGTAAAAATATAAATTAAAGGATAATTTTAACCTAATTACCATGAAGCACTTTAGTGGTAGATATTATATTGTTTCTTTGTTTTACCCTTAAGAGTTTCTCAATCCTATTATCCTTGTTTTAACTTGGCATAGGGAATTGATTTAACTTATTTACAAACTACTAGAATTTTAGGAATTTAAATGTGGGTGGACCATTATTTGGTTCCATTTTACCAACCATTTTATTATCAGATGTCTTTATCTATGTTTTAAAATAACGTGATTGATGTAAAATCCATCTATAGTGGAAATAATCTCTTATTCTAATGAGACATTCATACAGTAATTTCTTCCACATTCTTGACACTTATATAGTTGAGTAATATTTCCTCCAATATCATTTTCACCGAATATTAGGAAAAAATCTATTAATATCATCTTTATAAAATCATAGAGTTTGTTAATGTTCTTTTTATGAATCATAACTCATGATAATTGAGTGGGAATAATAAAATGATTTTAAATACCAACTTCTATATCATTTGGATTATCATTGGGATAATCACCAAATTTAACATCATATCTATTTTTAAATATATTTCCTCTTTTTCCAACCATTACATTAATGATGTCAATTTATAGTATCACAATACTTTAATTAGAAAATTTTAAAAGAAACAGTAAACCTATAAGAAATAACTCATAAATGACATGCATAACCAAAATTATTAATCTATATGTTTTAATCTATGTTATCAATTATCACATTCTTAAAAGGTTTTAAAACCCAACTAGTTATATATTTCATCATGATCATCCATTTAAAACATTCATAATTTTTCATAAATATAATACGAATTAACTAAATAATACCCCCAAGAGAGTAAACCTAGGTGCGCAATTTGACAAACTTATTTTTCACTGTGTGAAGTTCATGTTAATACTCAACCAAACTATTTTAGCATTGTTACCACTAGGTGAAAATGTTCTAGATCATGTGTCCACTAGTTTTTATCTAAATTGAGATTCCATTGTTTTAAGACCCCTGGCTCTATACATTACTAATATTTTAGAATTTTAACCTATATTTAGGTTTATAAATAATGATTTTGGAAAAATATCTCAAGTACTAATACCCCAAAATTATCCAATCCCAACTTTGATACCAACAAATATTCCCAAAACCCATACGGGTATAGTGAAAAAATCCAATTTTGATATAATGGATTTATCATCATGTGAGATGACCCACGATATAATTTCATATATATCACATAAATATTACATCTCATAATAATCTCACACAGTCTCAAAATCCATTAGGCTTGGTGACATTGGATATTAGAAATATAAACATCTTATTTTACAATACTTGTGAACATTCCTCCATAATTGCACCCCTCTAGACATCCACCTAGACTTATTATAAGTTTTATACATCTTCACAAACTAGAGAATGGAAGCATAATAATAGTGTGATCTTATATGAATTGTATGGTTAAAGAGAAGAGATCATAATTTATGGTCATAAGTGAGGTTAAGATAAAAATGTGGTTATGAAATAATAGTCAATGTCACTGAACACAAAATTAAAATACCATATATAAATAGACATGGATATTCTATAATAAATCAAGGTATAATTATATAATCATAAAATAATACATGAGTTATCCTAACATGATGAAATTACAATCAATGATATTATGGCACACAAATAAGAATCATAAATAATTTCTTTTTTCATGGCTCACACCAAGACGATCACACCAAAAGAAATAAAAATCAAATAATGAATCAAGGCATATGATATCAACATAATAGAAGATATGAGTAATAATAGTGTGAAAAATCAAAAAATATTAATTCAAGACAATGAGAATTAGGCATAAAAATATGAAATAAGGGTGTTCCATAAACATAAGTATATATTCATATGTCCAGGATACCCACCAAGACATTTTCCATATAGTATTATTTGTAAAACCACCGATGTACCTTCATTGGCATGGGATAACTGCATGTTCACCTTAATGGGATTAGGATAATAGTATGTTTTTACAATTGTAATTGGGATAATAGACAATGTACCAATTAATCCCATTATATATAAAACATTATCAAATTCATCGAAAAAATATATTTTTTCTATCCCACATTTCACATAATAAAAACTATACAAAATTATTCTACATGATCATAAAAACATTCATCATTTAATAATATCTAAATGAACTCATTGGAAAGAAATTATTTTCATGGAAAATTCAATAAAACATCACTAAAATAAGACATAAATTGAGATAAGTTTATTGGTATCATAAGTACATATACAAAATGTATCCTAATGAATTTTAGAGAAATATTACATAGATGATTTTTTTAATAAGAACACTTTGAATTGTACCTCATTAAAAGGGATCAAGAATTTTCTCTATTGATGTTAGGAGTTTAACCCCACAAAATAAAAATAGTATAAGATAATTTAGATTATAATTCATGAAACATAACATTCACGGATCTACATCCTTTTGATGTAAATACCAAATGGAATAGAAACCATAAAATACTTTTTTCAAATAAGTTTTAATATTTTCAAAAAAGATGATGTTATATGTCACTTTCAAATGTAAATTTTGAAGAGGTGAAGTGATTTTTTTTGAAATTTTTTACTTCTCAAATGAATCATTAATCATGGAGCCTTAATAAATTAATAAAGGTTTTTTAGTGGAAATTTGGGGTGGAAGATAAATCATATGATCATAAACTAATTTTTTTAATATTTATAAAATTCCTTCAATGAATCAAAAATAATAAAAATTATAATAAAATATTGTTTTCAAATGATGTAAAGTGAAATAATGAGAACATATGAGATAATCCATATTTAGATTTCAAAACAATAGCAAAATACATTTTTTAATAACAAAATATAGACATACTGGAGAAATAACTATCAAAGAGGATGAGGATTATTATTTACAAAGTTACATTTATATGAAGAAAGAATTCCGTCATTGAAGAAAAATCGAGGTAACAACCCCATCAAAATGTGTTTTAGGAAATAAATATAAATCATTCAAAAAATGTGAAAAATTGTATTATAATTTATTCATTGGGTAAATTTTACATAACGAATAAAAATACAATTCACGAAGAAAAATTTTAAGTAAAAAAATTAGAAGAGATATAATAAAAACCATCATGGATTTAGTAGCACTTGAATCAAAAGATAATGAAAATGTGAACATTTGATGAATTTGTAAATTCCATTAACTTTATAAAAGATATAAAATTAGGGATCCATATAGTAGTATATAAACCAAAAAAACAAATAAATAAGTGGGGAATATAAAATATATCTAAAAGGAAGAATTTTTAGGTGAAAGACTCTTACCTTAAATCTTTACTTCCATTAAATCACTTTAACCTCATTGAGGATTTGAGTCTTCTCTTGAAAGAGTCCTTATAATTAGTGGAATTGTGTAAATTTTAATAACTAATGATTGAATAATGTGTTTGGGGATTATAAGAATGGTATAATTCAAAGGGGTTCAAGAGTTATTTTAAAGTAATATGTGACTTGATGTGGGTGCATGTGAGATCCCATAGATGTGAAAAGGGGTAATTTTCTATGGAATTGAATGGATGTTAAGAGATAAATATGGAATAACATAGTATTTAGGTGAGTTATTTGAACAGATGGTGAGCCATATGGGTATGAATTTAAAATGTAAAAATTTCCATATAGTTGGCCTATGTGTCATATAAACTTAATGAAGTATGATCCACCTAAGTTTCTTAATTTAACCTTAATAACCATAACTAAATTGTTACCTTGGTAGTTTTTTTTCTAGAAAAATATGATAAACCCTCTTAGAAAATTAAGACACGAAGATTTATAATTTGGAATCCATATAATCTAATTAAATATATAAATATGAGAAAATTATAATTAAATTAAAACATATAATATATACATTCCCTTGTGAGTAATAATTTATATACATAATTTGTAAGACATTAATTTCCATAGTTGGGAATGGGGTGATCCCTAGAAAATGTATTTTAAAAAGGCTAATTGTTCTTAGTCTAATTTAATACCATTGACTTATTTTATGGATTCTAATCATTTTTTATATTATTAAACATTTTATTCTAGAATATATTTAAATAGATCAATTTAATTTATTTATATAAGAATTACATGACATTTGTGAATACAATGACTAAAAAATAACCATTTTACCCTTTTCATGGTAATTTAATTTAATCTTGTTAACTTATTTTATTCCTAAATATAAAAATGTTCGTACTATTTAATCATAAAACGATATTTTGAAATGTTGAAATATTTTTATTTGATTAAATTTAAAAAACATTAAAAATGTTATTTTAATATAAACACATATAACACGTAAATAATTTTTTAGAAAAAAATATATCATTTAGCATAAAATGAGCTTTTGAATTTTCTTATAATAACTATTGGATGAATTTTAATTTCTTTATATATATATATTATTAATAAATTCCATAAGAATAACTATTGAACCATAATACAGTTAAATACAGAGTGCATAAAAGGTAATTTTTTTATAATATATTCTTCTCCATAAAATTATTTTGTTAATCATTTAGATAAACTAATTGATTTATATAAATAATTTAGAACAAAAAATGGCCATTTTTTCATATCTTTTATATTGTGTTTAACTCTATTAATACCATCCAAAATTTTTTGTTTATGATTGTAGTTTCAATTGTGTAAAAATTTAAATATTTGTTAGGTGTTGGAGAGAGGTGATTTTGGAGGATTATTATTGAATACATCCTCACGATAAAAAAATTTTATTCTTATTTCACTAATATTAATGAATAATAATTGTGTTGGTTTATTTAGACACATTGTCTACAACATTTGATAAAATTTTGAAGGCTTCTGGACTAATTGAAAATGGATTGAGATGATTTTCATTTGAAATTTCTGCATAGATAAAGGTAGATATGTTATTATGTAGGATGAATGATGGTATCCATGAGAAATAATGGATACATGAAGTAAATATGGGATCGATGTGAGTAACAAAATTTTAATCCCATACATATGTAAAGGTTTCACTATATTTAATGAATTGTCTAAATTCATTGATGAAAATTTTAAGGTATATAAAAGTATTGAGTTTAGGAACTTCGTAATGGTTTGGTGGCACTATTTAAAAATCATACACTCCTGAAGAAATTTTAATATATCATAAAAGTTATATGTTTTGGAGAAATAAAATCATGGAGCCAATGGGAAATCGACATACACTACTAGATAAAATTTAATTTCACTATAGAGCCATGTTCATTATATAAATCTTACTGAGTGTAATAATTTGTTTAAAGATACATAATAATGAACTAATTTTTTCTCCATTAATTATATGAAATAAAGAAACTCTCATGTTTTAGATAACATTGCATGGAAGATTGGGTAGATGTTTCAGAAAATGATATCAAATGTGAGACAAAATGAATCTCTCATAGCTTAGTGAAATATGTCTGAAATGTTTTGAGAATTTATTGATTTTTTGGGAAATGGTGAAGTTTCACACTACAATAAGGTGCACCATGTGGGAAGATACATAAACACATTTTAGTGGATATTTATAATAATATAAAGACGTAGATTTTGTGGACGAATTAAAATAATGCAGTAAAACTAGTCACATAGATAGTTAAAATGAATATTTTTTTAGGGATTTAAAGGAGTTTGAATGAGAATCAAAAGAAGACAAACAACAGAATCTGAATATCATGTAGTTACCATAATTAGAATATGGGATTAATAAATTAAATATTTTTAGAATAATATTCCATATTTTGTTATTGGGGATATAAAATAAAATAAAATATGATAAATAATATGTTTTATCATTTAGAATTATGAGATCTTGATACATTATTATCAGTGAGAGAGAAAGAGTCAATGTTGGGATCTATTGAATAAAAATTAGATCTATTATGCACTCATGTTTTTGTGAAAGATAAAAATATTCAGATCACCCATGATCGGGATAAAGTCTCAAGAACAATAGTATTTATAAAGTTATTGAGGGAGTAAACATATAGACCTGCTAATCTTTCCACATGTGGAGGAGGACCAACATCTAGTGGTGTAACGAATGACAGGTGTAATATGATGGTCATTCATTTGTGAATCTTTTTTTGTGATGAGTTTTTAGATATTCATGACGAATCTAGAATCCATGGAGGGAATTTTGAAATATTGTTTTAAGTAATTGATAAAGATTGTGTAGAATCGATGTTGGGGGAATAATCCACATGGAATAGAGTAGGAAAATTAGAAGAACCTTTTAAATACGACATGATACTCTCTTAAAAATTATTACATCAATCCAATGTGGTATTGTTTGAAATAATTTAGTTAATTAGGAAAATTAACAAGTTCATGATGTTTAGTTGAAATAGAATAATTCATAAAAATAAAAGTGATAAATGATTCACTTTTCTTCCACTAAGTGATCCAATTGGATTTGGGAACAATTTTTGGTATCTAAGAAGGTTCCATATAATGATAAAAGGAACAAGTTTAAGAGAAATGGAAATATTAGATTCTTTGAAAAATAGGAAATAACTATCTTTTGTGGAACAAACTACCATAATTAGGTTAATTTAATTGTACCCTACCTAATTTCACTCAACATAAGAGTAAAAATAATGATACACATGGTTTTCATCCCACTATTGATTGTGGTAATAAGACTCCTGTTGATAAGTGAAATATGGTTCTTAACAGAGTGGATAAAAATTATATATTGATTTCCCTTTTAGAAAATGTATACATAAAGGTAGTGGATTCAAATAGTGAAGTATATATTAGAAAAATAATTAAGTATCAATGAAGGAAATATCAATATGAAGGAAGGAATGATACATGTATTATGTAGAAAATTGAAGAATATTAAAATAGTGGGTGATGAGAATATATATGACTATTTCACCAGGGTGGATGAGAGAGTTATGAACATTCAGTGATTTGGAGAGAATATAGAAGGTTCTATCATTGTAAATAATTTTTTGAGAAAATTTCAATACCTTTTTCATTCCTTGATTTCTTCTATATAAGAATGTGAATTTATGTACTTTTATTACCTTTAAAATATTCTAATTTAATCATAAATTAAAAATTAACTATATAATAAATAGAAAGTAAAAGATGTGGGTTCCTTTGAGGAAATGAAGAATAAAAATGTCTGTGAGGAAGTGGGTTTGTAATATGATGATTTGAACACTAAGGATGATAATGACCTAAAAAAATTGTTTCTCTACATTTAAAGAGAAATATGACTGGAAAATATTGGGGAAAAGTTATGTAATTACATTGATATTATAATCATTATAATATTGTTCATATTTTAATATAATTCCCAAAAGGTTGGTTAATGATTCCAAATTAGATAAGGAATATGAGAAGGTAAAATTATATTAAAAAATCAATATGAGGTATTCAATCATTAAAAGAATAATGTTTATGAAAAATAATGTGGAGGATGACTCATATAGAAGATCATATACTGAATTCAACTTCTTATCTTATGTTGAAAATGTATGAGATTCAACATGAAGTAATTTTGGTTGAGTATAAAAGATATATATTTAGATGGATATGTATGGAATGTTGGAATCTTATATTGATTATAATACAAAAATCAAGAATGAAAACATGTGTGACTAAAAGAGAAATAAAAGGAGAATAAGGAAATGATGACTTGATCAAGAAGGAAAGAGAATATGTTGGTGGGATTGGTAAGAACATGCTTAAAGAGTTTTAACAAGATAAGATTATATGTAACCTTTAGGCGAATCTAGATGCAAGATAAGAAAAGTTTATAGAGAAAAAATTATATGTATTTTTGTTTAAATTGATATGAAATTATCACAATAATACTTTTGATTGTCTTTTGAGGATAATGATGAATCATCCCATGTTAGCGAGAAGATGGGTTCCAACATTGATGTGAAATCTACATCAAATCTATCTCATTTTGGTACTATAAATTCTTATAGTGCAGGTGACCAAAAGGGTAACAAAAAGTGTTGGACTAAAAAGGATAATTAGGAAAACTATTTTCCATATGATGAAGGTATAATGTTAAGAAAATAACTACCAGTTAAGAAAAAGGTAGGCATAATTTATATCAATACATCAATACGAAAATTATGGGTATATTAACTATCAAAAAGTAAGATATAATTTTAGAGGTTATTATTCGTAGTGTGATAGGTATCGAAACAAATCCTATTATTCATGGTATAATATGTCTTTACATTGGAAAATGAATGAACCTTTTGGTGTTAAAATGAAGAAAAAACATAATCAAAAAGGATGTTACGAATAGAAATGCTCTAAATATGTCTGACCAAAACTAATTTTGGTTTTCATAAGAGGTATGTGTAAAATATGTACAAGAATTTCACAGGGATAAAGAGTGAATGAGTAGACTTCCCGGATAGTTTCAATACGATTTGAAATAGATGAAAATTCAAAAAGAAAAAAGTGGAATTTTATGATCTCGAAACTATGAATATTATTTGTAAGAATCCCCAAGATGTTTTCAAGGTTGTGAAATAATATTTAGTACACTTTAAAGAATAGTTGGGGTTGGTCAAGAGAATGTATAATTAAGAGATGGATGAGAAAAATAAATTAAAAAAAACTCTTATAATTGAAGAAGATTGAATTCATGAGAATTGATCCTAAAATAAAAATTATATTTTGGTAGAAATATCATGTTAAATGTGTTGTTAGTATAAACAAGAATAATACTTTCATAAATCACTCCAGGATAAGAATATTTCATGAAAAGAATTATATAATAAAGCGGCAATAAGGATAAATTTATTTCATAGGTGATTCAATCCAATTAACATGAAGTGATTGTTCAAAGAAATTATATGAGTAAGTAATCAGTTGAGGATGAAAATTGGAGAAGATTTATAAATAAGTCTTCCTATACCATGCTTTGAAAAAAATATCAGTCTAGGGTAAGGGATAACTATCATCAGGAATTTTTCTTCTATAGAACTAATACGTTTACTTTTTATTCCCTATTATTGTTTTTTATTTTCACTAAAATTGACGAAATTGATGGAGAAATGTAAGGATTTCACCATAAGAAATCGTTATAAAATTATCCTTCAATGTGTCGAATAACTACCATGTAAATGAGGAAGTAGTGTGGATCTCATGAGGGGGAGAAAACATGAGTAGAATATGTCACCATACTAAATTCTAGTGAATCTAGAAACTTATGTATTTATTTTAAAAGTGTTGTATTGAGGAAAAAAATAATACTTTCCAAAACATGTTATGATTTTTTAAAATATTATATAATAGAGAAGTGATGGTTGACCATAGTATTGGAAAAATAGAGAGTTATATATTTTTTAATTGAAAATTATGATGTGATTATTGAGATATGTGTAAGCTATTACATATTTGTTCATACTAATTTATGAGTTTACCGAATTTGAGAATGATATCATATTATTGGTTATTAATGGAAATAATTGACACCAAATTTTAAATCCATAATATTTTGTAAACCGATTTATACCATGTTGAATTTTATTCAACTAACATTAGTATACTTTCCAATAAAAATAATATGATATCATCCTTCTCTTATTAACAGAAAAAAAATTCTTTAAAGCAAAAGAAGTGGTTTTCTAGAATGGCTGATATTGATGAGTTGATGAGTGACCATTGTTCATTGGAATTTGATTTTAAATAAGGGAACGAATGGAAAAAACACATATATTTACTTTATAAATGTATGATAATATTTATAATATTTAAAAAAGAAGGATATTTTTTCCCGAAGGATTTCATTTTATTTTTTTGACAATTTTTCAATATGATTTTATAATTAGAGTGAATTGTTGCATAGAGGTTATTTATGTATTTCATCCTAAATATATCAAAATGTGAAGATAGTCACACTGATCTTCAAGCAAATAGAAAGTGCAGGTGGAGGTATAGACCCTATCTATAACATTATATGGAATTTTGAATGTCTAGGGATTGATTAAAAAATGGCATGAGATTATTTTTAGTTTATTTTTGTACTTGGGTAATGGTATATATACGGTTATACATGTTTTGTGTAGGTAAAATTGAGATATAGTGGATAGATATAAGAAATATGGGCTAAAAGTGTGTTAAAAAAATGTAATACCTTACCAATTTGAAGATATCAATTTATTTCATAAATCATTATAAAGGTAATTAATTTAACTATTTCATGAAGAAAATGCGGCATTATAAAATCATTACACACTCCTAAAGAAATTATGAAAATGTGTAAAGGTACTATGTTTATGTTTTATGTAAATGTATTGAGGCACTACGTAATAATGCACTTCTGTGTAAACATGAATTGAACTATATAGACCCGATCTGTATAGAAATCATGTTTAGTGCTATCATGTTTGTGGTGTTTCATAAAGATTTACTCATGATTGATCCATGGGTGCTGTGAAATAAAGACATCACCACAACATAGTGAAATTTTTTCATCTATTTTGGTTTTGGTTTTAGAAAATGTTATCACCAATGAGATGTAAAAACTCATTCACACCATAGTTAAATGTGTGTGGGTATTTTGAAGGTTGTGGTGAGTTCAGGAGAAATGGTTAACTTCCAAACTCCAAACTGGAGGCCCACATTGAAGAATAACAATTCCTTGCACATGGAGATTTTGAATGGTTTAAATAATTGGATTTTCTGGTTGAATAAAAAAAATTAAATAACCAAAGTCATTTGGAGATTTCAAAAATAAGATTTTAACATAAATTTAAGAGAGTTTAAATGATAAAAAAAGAGAAGAACATATAACCGATGATCATGGAGATTATATAATGAAAATATAGGGAAAATAAGTGTGATTTTATGAGAATAATATTCAATATATTATTAGTGTTAAAATAAAAGGAAAACAATGGGTATGAAGAAGGTGTTCATGAATTGAAAATCATGAAATCATGATACATTATTATCTAGGAGAGAGGAGTTGAATATATGATCCATTTATGAAAAAAAGAGATCATGTTTGAAAAAAAGTTGTTATGATGGATGAAGAATATCCAGATCACTCAAGATCTTGAAAAAATCTCATGATAATTATTAATTATAATCTTCTAGAGGGAGTTCATGTGAATACAATTTGATCCATCCACATGTTGATAAGTAACACTATCTAGTGGTTAAGATAAAACTAGGATATGGATGAAGGAAATTATTTATTGGATCATATGTGTGGAGAGTTCTTATATCTTTTAATGGAATATGGAAGTATTGGAGATCACAATGGACTCTTAATTTGAAATGATTATTTCAAATTGTTGATAACACATGTTGGGGGGGTATAACCATCATGGAAAGGATAATTCCTTTCAATCAAACTATTAAATATTGTGTGGTACTATATTTCATACTATTACTGCAGATTATGGTGAGATTGGGACAAATCATTGAGAGGATCAAAAACCATAGAAAATTCCTGAGGTTTTGATAAAATTTAATAACTCATTAAATGAAAAGTGACCATTGATTCATCCCTATAACTCTCTGTGATATAATTAGATTTGGGAACAACATTAAATTAACAAATACATTTATAATTGTCAAATTTAATATTAAAAATATTATCTTAATAAAATGATTTTTTTTATTTTAGCACATTATGTAAAGTTCAGTATTAGACAGAGTATTTAAGTAAATAAAAAAAGAGATCAAAATATCAGGGGGTTATACGCAACCAACTCTATGTGTAATACTGATAAATATTTTCATGTAGTCTGATACTACACTACGTATTCCCTGATACTAACATTATGTGTTTCTAAAGGGGTATAATGTTTGTGTACTCATATTCACCCTAATTCACCAAACATAGACCTAAATTCTATTTGGACATTGGGAATATATTGCGTGATTACTAATTTATATATGAAAAATCTATCATCAATAATATCAGACCTTTTCCTCCATATTTTTCTTTGATAACTCTTTTATAATCACAACTAACACAATAAATCGCTTCTACACCACCCCAGTTCATTGTTACCATCTATTAAATGTTAGCTGACTATCCTTCGACCAAAAAGTTTTGAGTCTATGAGTAATTTATACCACTTTTAAAAATCACAATAAAAATTATATTAATTTGATTTAACATGAGGTTTTATTTTATGTGTTTTTATTTTAGTAAAAATTTCTATTTACTATAAATCTAGAAATTTTAGTTTCTATTAAACCATGTGAATATAATAATACATTATTTTCATCTAATTACATTTAGTAGATTTACAAGCATTGTACCATAGATGGATTTAATTTATCAGAATATAGGAAGCTATGACGAGTTAATTGAAATATGAAAAATTACTTATGATGTAGTTTAAACTATCCCAAAAGTATGAATATTCTGAACATTGGTGGTTTTTCAAAAAAAGACTGAAGCTTCATGGATCAGAAGATATGAAAGTATAACAGTTCATTACATTGGGAATTATAAATGTTTCTAATTTCTTTTAAGGCTGGTAAATTATTACTGTATCGATGGATACAAATCAATGCAATTGTTTAATTATTGGGTTTTATATGAAGAGATCATTTGTGATGTCTCAATTGTCAATATATCGTCATTTACATGTAAACTACTATGTTTAAAATCATTCATGATCTAGGGAATCTATAAGGATGATAAAGTCATATCCCATCTTTGTGAGCAGGTGATTCGACTTTATAGAAGTGAGTAACATTCAATCGAGTTGATCTAGGGATTTCAATGAGGAAGTCAAAGTGTCCATGGTCAGGACCCCGATACCTTCCAATATGTTAATGTTGATGGATTATAGGGTATAGATAGATACACCTTTAAAAAGGTATGGATATGAGGATACCTTGGATTGAGTTTATGATCCTCTATAAACATTGAATTAAAAGCGTGGTTTGATTTTTAATATACTATAAGGTATAGATGGTCTATTAAATAGTACTCCATTTTATGTTTTATTTTTACATTTATTAAAATTTTATTACTTCTTTATATTTCCACTATGAATTTTCTTTTTTCATTGGTTGTTAATGTTCTAATCCGTTTAATTTTTTTCACCAGGTATATGTTTTTTTATCGGATTTTATATGGGTAGACAAAAAAACTTGTTATTTGTAATAGTTTTTGTATGAGGTGGATGAAAAAAATTTAGTTATGATTTTAATCTATAGTTCATGCCCTCTTATAGTTTATTTTTTATGTAAATTTAGGAAAACACATTATAATGTCCCAACCTAGATTCCACTAAACTGGATTCTCAATCCTATTCCCCACATGAACTAAAGCGTACCTCCTCATATGAAAGTGGATTCTACCTAGTAGTGGAGGTCTAATATTGAACAATGAGGATACTATAACCCCACATTAGAGGGAACAACTAGAAGTAAATAAAAAATAATCTTACACATCAGAGTATATTGAAAGTATGAACAAACTGAAAATAAAATTTTCTTTAACAATATGAAATTTAATCAGGGAATTAATTCCCATGTCATACAAACAATGAAACACTCATTGGGATAGTATCAAAACATGAAAAAAAAGAAACTATAATAGGCCCCATAGCATAATCGAGCCAATACGATACAATCATCTGATACATCTTGAGAAATTCATCTTGACCAATCAATACTCAGTGATGACCTCAGTTAAAAACTGTTCCAATAATAAACATATGATAGTTGATTAGATACTTAAATGAAATGGAGGCCTTATTAGGGTGTGAGTAAGACTCATTAATCCATCACCAACTGTGTGTAAAAAATGACATTCATAGAAACTGTGTTTGTAGACAAATAGTAGAATCAATAAACAGTTCAGAAAATAGATACAAGACAAGAAACAAAATAACTCATAAAGTATCCACTTCCCCAAAGGTTGTATGGGGATACATAGGAAAAAAACAAGTAATGAACTCACTGATCCCTTGAAATCATAAAATAGGGAGTATTCACTACTGTTAATCAACATAAAGAAGAATAATTCCTACGTTTGTGGTACCTAGTTAATATACCCAAACCATTTGTTCCTACAATGTCTATTTGGAATCCAATTAAAATTTAGACCTCCATATAAAATTTGGATGGAACATTCGTCCAAAAATCAACTAAATACCAAACTATCGACATAGATACCGAACATTAGGTCTATATAACCCATCCCAAAGCATAATAGTAGATACTAAGACCTCAATCCATCATCAATATATAAAAAACATTTGTTTTTCATAGAACATCAATCTAGCTCGGGCCAAGGAGGAGGAGCATCTGTACAATATCATTTTCTATATGGTATACCATTATTTCCCAGATCCACAATCTTGAACATCAACCCTAAATTATACTTTCAGTTTCTTGAGTCTTGGTCAGACACCTAATCAGTAGTATACTACCCACTCTCTAAGAATTAGTGCACTACCAAAACCATTCCATCATTCCTTTAACAATATTAAAAAACTACAAGAATATAATTACATGATAGAAAAAAACAAAAAACCCTTTTTAAACCATTAACACTCACTAAGGTCCCTACGAGCCTTCAAAACCAAAACATGACATAAAAAAGCCCAACCATTTTTCACATTTTAGAAATAACTAAACAAAGCCCCATTCAACATTTCAAATATATCATTTTAAATTATGTGTCATACTATTAGAAAAAAACTAATATTCCTATATTTCCTATAAAACCATCATAGTATACATTATGAAATTTTCACCACAGAGTTCACCACAAACCCTTTTCAAATCAATATTTGAAATCCATTTAAAACAACATTTAAAAAACCCCATGGAGGACATCACCTCAACTCAAATCATATATTTCACCCTTTGACACCCAAAATGATGTCAAAACTCAATAAACCCAGATAAAAACCATTTCAAGAGCCCTATGGGAATTTCAAAAAACTCAACCCATAGAATACCCCATTTTATCCCCTAAAAAAACACTACCATTTAATTCATATTTCTACCCATTAACCCTTTTTACTATTTATTCCAACCAATAAAAATATTAATTAGGTTACTCTCACCACCAATATACATTACATAAACCATGGAAGAAAACATGCCCCTCAGGGTGTTTATGTAACACAACATATACACTTGAAAATAAACTAATTATACTATTGGTAAAGTTATTAGACAACCAACATCATTAACGATTATTATTAAAGAAACTATAGAGAATGGAGGGCCTTTCATGGACTATACATGAATCATTAAAACCTCTCTACACCAATTCAATACCCTGATGATCATCCAATAATGATTTCACATGCTACACCGAAAGTAAACCAACAAATAATCGATGAATCAAGACATAAACCCAACAAAAATCTATGTCCATGTCCTCAATGTAACACTGATAAAAGATATGAAGAATCCATATTATGATATCAACTACCCAAGAAAAACATAATACCAAAGAAAAATGGATTATTCCACCATGCTCAGGAGGAATCATCAATAGTACCTAAACATTATGAAAAATCAACACCAAATTATCTCCATGGAGAGGATTTAAAAATAATTGAAGGGATCAAAAAGTCCTCCTATGGTTCATGCATGCTATATGCAGGGAAATGGGAGAGGTACCATAAACATATGAAGGTAAAATGGAAAATATATCATTTATATGTTATTTTGGATAGACACATGGTTTTCCAAACTATGCTCCAACCGAGAAGTTGGGCATATCCAAGGAAAACCCACTCGCTTGGTTTTTCCACATGGTTGGCGAAACATTGCACTAACAATATGAGACCCTACTACCCTAAACCCATTCCCTATATAGTTAGGTTACACGCTTTAAAAAACTGTTTTCCAACCATACTATATGTTCTTCTTGTCCTCTTCTGCGTGGCACATGGTTTATCTGAACCCATGCCAATCTTGTGTGCAATGATTGATATCCCAAAATTACTAACATGGTTTCCCCTTGGAAGACACAATATTTTTCCATAACCATGTTGTAACCATAAAACCCAAACATTCTTAGTTAAAAATGAAACCAAAACCCCCTGAGCATAAAGGTTTCACACGATTTCTCTTATACCATGCCCAAAAATCTGTACACGCTTTCCAAAAAACTCCAAAATTCCCAATACATTATCTAAAGAGCACAATTATCAATCAAACACCCATGAAACGTTTTGATAATCATTCCTCATCTCAAAACACCACATTGTGTAATTCCTAATCCTGGAATCTAATTTATATTTTTAATTCATGATTATGTCCTTTGGGAAATGAAAATTCAATTTAATTTAGAAGTTTTTTGATCCAACCAAAATCAGGATCTTACAACATCCTCGAAATAGTACTTATCATCCCTGTGAAGACTAAGTGTTCATCTATCTAGACCATATAACCTATATCACTCACAATATCCCATACAACAGCCTCATCCATCATTGGGAATCCTGAAACACTACAAAGGCACAAATCTAACATAAGGACCTTAGTCAACCATATCTATAAGTTAACACCTAGTACCAAACCGAAACACCATGATTTTTATTACCTGAGATCATAAAATTGAAACATTGATTAAAACATCCCCTGAGAATCCATTGAACCATGGTTCTTCCAATCATAATCACCAACTAATGACCACCAACTTCTCATATATAACATACTTTCCGTTAGGAAATCCCAACCAAACTAGAACTTGTGATCCAAAAACAAAACCAAACAAACATCAAAAACTACATCAGCTAAACACCCATGAGAACATAAATCACTATAGAAACATGTCCACATCATTGAAATCCAACATAAGTAAGGACATACATGTTATACATGCATGAACTGAAAACACAATAGACTTTCATAGAAATACCAACGCAAAATGAAAACACACCCATAATTCCTAAAATTACAAAAAAGATATAGCCTGCCACATTTTTCACAAAAATTAAGTGCTAAACATGTCAGAATATCCTCAACCAACTGGTTTACAAAGGTCCCAACTCCATCTACTAGACCATATCCATCTCATTTGACCACAATGAGTTCACTTCCAAGGCATTCCAAAACCACCCAAAAAATTCCGATTGGGTACACACCCATTCCCCAGTGATATTATATAGTCATTTACACTACTAACTCTGAAATGCAACAATTTACTTCCACACATATCAACACACATAATATAACATCCAATTTAAATTTCTCTTCAAAACCACATGATCCCAAGCCTACACTAATCTTGATCATCCACTAAAAACTCATTCCTTTTTGTATTCTGTATGTAATCTAAGACTACACTTTAAGGAATCCTATCTATAATCATGGATCCACAAAAAGTTCCATACACCCCTGACCCACCCATTAAAGGGTTATATCTAAGAAACCATTACATCACTTCCCACCATAAGAGTTCCATCATCATCGACTCACCTAAACAACCCCAACTAATTCATCCCATGCTCCAACCACTGAAAACCCAGAAATCGAACATGGAACCTCACCCCCTCATGAAAGACCAAAGAAAACATCAACTTTCACCCATTCCCAGTATCTGTGAACAACACCCATGGTATCTTCTGACATACAATCTATCATAAAAATCATAATCAAAGATGAGCAATGATTATCTTCCCATCACACATCTCCATTTTCACTAATCCTTGATTGAAACTCCAAAATCCCCCTGTCAAACTAGATAACACATTTATGAATCAAGGATTATATTTGTTTCCTTCTTAACATTCTTGAGATAATGTCAAGTTATTGGTAATGATCATCACTAACTAAGATCATACTAAGATGTAGTCGGTGAATACTACCACCACTCATGAATTTTTAATTTTTCCTCTAATAAAAGGGACATAACAACCCAATCCGAAATCATGGTCTTCCCTGCATGTAAGAATATCATCAATAATACATCAATCCTCACCCTACTCATATTTTCTAACATATCCTTATCACCTTGTATGTTTGATCCTCAATGTCCAATCCACAAAAAAATGATACAACACATCACCAAACATTCATGACACCTTGATTCCATTAACGCATAATAATCATAGACACTCTTGTGTGATCCAACCACATAACATAATTTTTATTTTAACGATTAAATATTTGGAAAACTATGGATGAAAATTCATATTAATTGGTCATTAGTACCCCAAATTCCTATCTCATATGTCGTAGATCACCCTGGGATCCTTTCAAAAGAAAAATAAATTCGATGAACCAAATCCACCAGAACGAACTCTCAATACTCGATCCTGATTGAAAAGTTACTCTATGTTCATGTATTATCTTACGACATTTATAGAAACACATCCAACACTTACCAAGTCAGGCACCTAACTAATCCTTCCCCCCTAAACCAAATTCACTACCAAAACACCATCACCCCAAGAGATTCTAATTCCAATAAAACAAAACACCTCTATGCACCTCTTGCCAAATGAAAAATGCACATGGATGAACCCCAAAAAAAGAGAAGAGATGAACATAAAACCACATTTCCTCGATCACCCTTATGCTCCCGATCCATCACATAACCACTTGGAATACTCATCTACACAACCTATACCAAGTCTAGGCACTTGAACAAACCTTCCACACTAGAAACCTACAACAATGTAGTAACAGCAGCACACAAGTAGTCCTTAATTAAATAATCCAATATTCCTACACTGAAAGATAGCTCCCCGATTCATGCTCACATTTCATGTTTCCAAAGAATCCATCTATGCCCTATTATACCAAAATTTCTCATAACTTGATAAACCCCTCTCACCATTCACCATAAAAATCCACACAACACCACTCCCGAAACAGGATCCATGTCAAAAGGTCACAACTCAAGGGGTTTAAAAAATGACACCATCCTAATGTTACATTACAAAAATTAGACAAAACACCCATTTCTAGGGTCTCACACCATAAATGTGTCATATACCAACCCTCTACCCATAACTAGGGTATATATCCTCTCTAAGAACCTATACATCAGACCTCTCCCTAGAGGACCAAGACATACTACCAAACTCCAACCCAAACCACCTACAAGGGTATGACAATTATACACTTATACCACATGAACCCATTTGGATCCCACCACCTAATGTGCATGTGGAATACACCAGCATCCTCATAAAAGAGAATCTCAACATAAATCCGCATTACTAACCGTGAGAAATAAATACACAAAATCATAGAATAAAGGTACTATAACATGTGGATCCTACATGATTTACCTAATGCATGAGGAATCTTTTCCTGCATTGGATAAGTGTCAGAACCACATCACCTGTCTCTTACCAATGGGCCAAGAGTCTAAAATACCCAATAAACCATCAAATTCAAACAAATTGTGTATCGTATGAAGAGAAAATCCTGTACAACAAATATAACACAAATCCATAACACTAATACCCATCTCTAGTAACCTAGAATTCCATTCTGAATATGTGTTATCGACACACCGACCCCATATCCATCCCATGCTTAGGCACATTCATATATCTCATGTCTACCAAATCCAAAATAGTACAACAATAGGAATGTAAATTCCCCTGATGCAACTTTGTAACATCCCAACACAGATTTTACTAAAATAGTTCCACATGCTAGTTTTAAACATGACCTCAAGCACAAGTACTTGTACACTAAAGGCTTCCTACTAGTTGTGGGGTTCTAAAGTAGAATTGTAAAGAGAAAATGCCTCCATATCAGAGTGTACAACTTGAAGTATATAACCTAAAATCATAAATATCATATAACTTATAAATCATAAGAAAAATAAAATAGAAATATCTTATAACAATATAAAATTAATGAAGGCCTATAATGACCATGCTAAACATAAAACAAACCACCCATTGGGCCTGTTTCATAACTTAATAAAATAAAAGAAACTATAGAATTACCAACAATATCACTTAGTCAAAACCATCCCAAAATTTGATAGAACATGATCAAATCATTCTTAACCAAACAATAATCAATATGGGCCTTATCCCAAACCTATTACTTCACCAAACATGTTCGAGCTACTCAGGTACCCATGTACAATGGTGGTCTAAGAACAGTGTGAGTAAACCTCAGTAGGCCACCATCATCAACTTCTAAAGAAAATATCTGTTAGATAAATAATGTATGAAGACAAATAGTTGAATAAATAAACTATAAAAAAATAGATACATGAAAAAAACACGGTAACTCATCTGGTTTCCACTAGACTAATGGTTCTAAGGTGAAAACCCAACCAACAAAAAATAAATGACCTAATCTATTCCTTAACATAGGGGGTATTTACACTTTTATTTGACTCACATAGGAATAAAACCTACATCAATGATACCTAACTAATGTACCTAAGCTATTAGTGCCTTGAATTTATGTTTAGAATCCATGTCAAATATTAACCTAAATATCAAATGTTGTGGGAACCTCCATCCATATCCTAACAAAATACCAAAGTATTAGTACTGATACAAAAAACCGGGTCTATTAATCCTAACAAATAACATAACAATAGTTTCTAAAACATGAGTACAACAACTATCTATACATAACATATGTGGTTTATAGAGAATCAGTATATCCCAACCAATGGAGAAGCAGAATCAGTCTAATTTCTTTTTCATTATGTTATATCATAGGTTCCCAGAGCCTTAGTATGTCATATTAATCATGATGTATACTCTCAGAGCCCAGAGCCAAAGACAGACACCTTATCGGTAGTATACTTCTCATTCATAGAGAATTAGTAAAGAACCAAAAACACTCAATAATTTCATAAACACCAAGATCAAATATCATATATATAATAAACATTCAAGGAAAACACAACAAACACTTTTTAAATCATTAACTATCACTAAGGTCCCTATGTGACTTCAAAACTAAAACCTGCCTCAATAAAGACCAACCCTTTATTGACATGACCAAATAATTAAACCAATCACCATAGTTAAATATTTCAAAAACACAATTTTAAAACATTGGTCTTTATCTCTGAAAAAATAAGACTAATGGACTACATTTTCACTCAAATCATCACAATATCCAATAATTAATTTCCATAAAATGGGTCACCACAAAACTATTTCAAGTGAACATTTGAAATATATTTTAAAACCTCCATAAAAAACATATAGGACCTAAAATCAATTAACAACATATATTATCCCCTTTAAAACCAAAAATCTTATCAAAAATCAACACAAATCGATAAATAACATTTCTTGATCCCCATAGTCATTTCAAAAAACTCAACCCATAAAGCACAAAATTTTATCCCCTTAACATTCACTACCATTTATGTCAAATTTCTACTCATTGCCCATTTAAATACTTCATCCAACAAACCAAAAAACATTTTCAGGTTAATATCTCCCCCAAACTACATTACATAAACCATGTATGAAAACATTCCACTCATCAGTTTTATAATTCACACTAGAAACCCATGAATGTTAATTTACAAGACTATAGGTAATGATCTTAGAATACCTACCTTCTTAATGAAACATTACAAAAAAATTAAAAGATTACATGCCTTATTAGGGAATGTTTATGCATCACTCGAACCACTTGGAACCCAACTGATCTCATCACGATCCCTGAAACTTGGGTTCTCATGCCACATCAAAACTGAAGCTAACCACTCACCGAAGACTCACAACATATCCCACACCACATTCTAGGACCAATACCACAACGAGACACCACAAAACAATGTGAATAATCCATATCATGATCTCCAATACCAAATATGCCCAGATTTATAATGGAAAATGGATGATTCCACAATTATCTGGTGGAATTATAAAAAATACCTCAATATGATAAAGAAACACCACCAAATCTCCTCCTTAGAGAGGCTTGATGAAGGTATGAATTGAGAAGATTCCCTACTATGGTCTGTGTGCAATAGAGGAAGGGAAAGGTTACAGGTAACATATAAACCCATAGTGGTAAATGGTAAAAATTTAATTTCAATGAGATTCCATGTAGTCACATAGTTTTTCGTATTATTTTTGAAACTGTGCACCAACCATATGATTGGATACGTCTAAGGAAACCCCACTCGCATGGTTTTGATACATGGTTGGACAAAACATGAACTAATCATTAACACCCCTACTTCATAGAAACCATGCCCCTCACTGTTACATCACAACTTTTGACATACTATACACCAACCATTCTTTGAAAACATCCTTCCCTCTATATTAATGAACATAGTTTCTACGAAATCATACACAAGCCAAGCATTGTACATCAGGTCCACCACATCCTAACATGGTTTCCCATGGGAAAATGCACTTTTTATTCTTAACAATTTAGTGACCACGAAACACTACAATAATTAGTTTAAAATGAACTAAAAACTTCCAGACCATCAATGATTCACATAGTTTCTCCTAAACCATGTACACAAAACAATGGTATCATTCCAAAAGACAAATATACTCATGAAACCTATCTCGAAGACTCAAAGGGTTAACTAAACACCCAGTCCACCTCTTGAGAATTATTACATATCTAAAAAATCCACATTGAGGCATTCCAACACATGGAATCTCATTTGATGTCTTAATTCATGATTTGAGCCTTAAAGTAACGAAAATAAAAATTCCATCAATTTTTTTGATCTATCCAGATTTGGAATCTAACATACTTGGTATCAAATCCAATATTAATATTTAAGTGTGATATTAGTCATTTTTTATTAATTTATATTTTTTATTTTCATTTTAATTTATATTCCTTACACTAATGTGTTGTGGAGGAACGTTTTTTGTTTCTATTTTTACAGTGAAATTTATTATAAAGATTGTTTTTCAAGTCAATATTAATTTAGAAAATACCAATTATTTTATAATTCAATGTCTAGATTTATTGGAGAGATTTAATGGATTTTCTTTTTAGAAATATTGGACTAGTTAATCATTTATTCTTACTAGAATCAAAAGGATTCCTTAGAAATATATTACTTATTTTTCAAGGGAGGAAAAAGTTGGATAATTACTAAACTTGTAACACCACGAGTCTTATGATTTTTTATAAATTCAATTTATTTAAGAGAATTCATTACACACAACTCCAATTAAATAATTCTCTACATGAAATACTGGGAACAATTATGTTACACACGACATCGAATTTCATTAAAACCATGATATATTATTATTATAGTTTTTAAATGAAACTATTATTAACTAGCCATTAAAATTAGTTATTTGAATATTAATAATTAATTTTTAAATATTAATTATAATGGGATTTTAAAAGGGAAATATATTTATAAAAAGGTACTTATTTTTTTGTAACGTCTTTATATGTTTTGAAAATACAATTTTCCCAAAAATGATTTTTATTTCTTTTTTGTGAAAATTAAAATAATTAACTGTTCAACCTAATAGAAAATTAATTTTATAAAATAAAAATTATTTTTGAAATCCTAATTTAAAAATAATCTTAGGGTTAATTTTTGGGACATTTTTTTTGGAAATGATCATTTTTTTAATAGTGAAAAATCTTAAATTTTAATTGAGAAGTTCCATTTTGATTAATCTATTCTTAAATTAAAATTGTTTATTAAATTGTTCTTAAGTAAAAATATTTTAATTATACATCCAGTAATCTAGATTAGATCATTGGAATCAATTTCATGATGATGTTCAATATAAAAACATTGCAAACTTTTGAACATTTTCTCATAAAAACACACTTTGTCATAGAGTATACAAGATTAATTTAAAATTAAAAATTTGAACTTTTATGATTTGAATTTGTAAAAATTTATTTAATTATATTAATCATTATAATTTATATTGTCTGTTATCATCAAATTAATATTTTGTCAAAATGAATTGAAAAAGAAGAAAAAAATCTTTACCATAGTTAAGGTAAAAATGTTTTAACCAGGGGGTTAAACTAAAAATATAAGGTATATAAATAATCCAAAACTTTTCCAAAACCCTTTTTATAGACATATATCAACCTTATCACTAATATTATTTAGAATGTTCCTTTTTTAATCTATTGGGATGATAAAAATATGTGTCTATATATTTCTCAAAAAAACATAAAAGTGTTCCACACACCTTAGTTTTAAAATCAAAACCCTTATCATATCATATTAACCCGAAAAACGATTTTTTAAAGAATATACATTCCAAAATGTCTTTAAAAATTCCTAATATCATTTTATAAGAAATTTTTATAGCTAAATAAAACCAAGGAATGATTTTGGAGAAAACCTAATGAGGATACTCGAATAATTAGAAACATACATCAATAAGTATTTTCGTATTTATTCCTTCAACCAATTAAATTATCATTAAAAAATTATGATATAATAAAATCAGTCTCTTAAAAATACTTATATGTTTTTATGTTACTGTTATAACCTAAAACCATCAACATTTCTGTCAAATGGGTTACAAAATCATTAAACATGTGTATGCCAGACTACCACCTCGTGAACCGATATCATTTGTTTTTCTATTACAACCTATCATATATGGACATAATTATGGATTTATTATTTATATAATATATTTATGATATAATAATAATTTTTCAATTATTATGTTACACATACCTTCATACTCTCCAATTTTTGGTAGTATGAAAACTTCACTAATGTGTATGGAAGACTACCTCCAAAGGAAGCGACATGATTCATTCAATCTTTACATGGATAGTAACAATGATGAACATAATAAAAATATTTTATATATGTGAAATAATTATATTTTTTAAAAGATAATATATCCTTTAACTTTGTTTATTTCAATCCCTTAAGGAAATGGAAACAATGATCATGCGTACGTACAGTCTACCGTCTCCATGAATATGGTAGTTCTTTTTTCTATCACTAAATTTTTTAGATTAATATATATATATATAATGGATATATATATATTTTTATATAATTATTAAAAATATGGATATTTTTTAAAAATGATCAACATAATAGGACCAAAAATAATAAATAAAAACTTATATGAGAAACATAGCAGTTATAACTCAAAAAACAACTTTAACCTTGAAATGTTAATAAAATAGTAATAAAAGGTCAGAAGAAAATAACATATTGTAACACCCCAGGTAAATAAAGAGTATGAGATTTTCACATTTATCCATATTTGTGAATTAAATATTAGTATGACTTTAAAGGGGACGCTATGCTCGATGGCATACCCAACACGCAACGCCGAGTTTTTTGGGAATCTTACGTTGCACTCTAATAATAAAATAATATTATTCTAAATGGTAGTTAACGCCTAGCCGTTGTAATGGAGGGAATGAACAGAACTAACTAAAAAATGATTATATATGTTTGTCAAATATTTTTACAATAAATGGTAGAGGATTAAAAATGCAAATGAATCCAATTTTAAGCGTAAACATTCTAATATTATTTAAAAGGTCGATTAACCGCCTTTTGATGGCGAACCTCTTTTAAATCCACTTTTGACAATTTTATGTGTTATCTTTGAAAAAATAAAATTCTTCTTTAGAATCGGGACATCAAAATTTAATTTGTGTAAATTTTTGGTATTTTTCCGAAAAAGTTCAATTTTTAATGAATAGTGAAAAATGTTATATTTTAATTCAGAACCTCATTTAATCTAATTTATTTATATGATTAGATTATCTTTTTAATTGGTTTTAAAGTAAAATTAGAATATATTTTTACCATTTAATCTAATAGTGGTCATTGTAATTAATTTCACTTTGAAATCGGACTTAAACTAGTATCAATCTTTTGATACATTTTGTTTCATAAAAACATGCTATTTGTTTTGACAGCGGAAATTAATTATTAAATTAATTAATGAAACTTATATTTTCTGAATTTTGTAAAATAGACATCATTTTTTAATTCGGAATATCAAATATATCTTAGGGTGATCTTCTGGTAATTTTCTGAAAAACATCAATTTTTGTTGAATAGTTAAACCACTAAGTGGCACTTATAAAAACTGATTTTCCGTTTAAATGAAATTTTGCCATCATTTTATTTTTAATTTTAAAAATCCAACATACATGGTTTTCATTAAGAAGTATAATGTGGTTCAATGCGATTAAAATAATTTTTTGGTGAATAGTAACTTATTAAGTTTTTAATCGCGATTAGAGGTAATTAGTGTAGTTTAAGGTAAGAATAATGTTTTAATAAAATTAAATGACCTAGACACATGTCCTACCCTAATTGGATGTGTCATTGCCGACCAATACAATCCATGGGACAACTTGGGGACCCCATGGAGCCACTTTGGTTGGAAAATGACATAAATAACATTTTATTTAATGTTAAAGTAAAAATGACACAAACATGAGATGTTTTACTAAAACAATTTTTACATGGGGTTATACAAGTAATATTTTTGACTATAAATATTCATTGGAAAGATAAAAATATTTCCTACATCATAGTATTTTTTAATAATTTTTATACATTAAATACATTAATTTATTTATGACGTCATGATGATGTAGTGATGACCTGTTTATTTAACGATTTAAATAAAATGGAACGATAATATAACATATAAGACCTACAAATGTCCAAAACATATTGTATTGGTGGATTTCGAACCCTTATCACCTTATCCTCGAAACACATCAATGTGGGACAATTAAAATCCAAAACTCATTCTAAAATAAAGTAAAATTTATTTACATTCCTAGAGTGCCCCTCCTCTCCTCTTATAAAAGGCCCCCACCTCTACAACATTACCCACACTCCCAACGCCTTTGGCTCGGCCAACCCCTGCCCATTTTATTTCTCCACATCCATCTATAACTCCTCGAAACCTCACATTGGGAAGAAGTCTTCCCAAGGAAGCCTTTGAGCTCAAATCTAAGAGAGTTACCTGATTTTAAGGACGTTAAAGAACGATCGAGTCAAGTCGGACCCGAGGTAAAGGACTTCGACTCAATCTCCTTTAATTGAGGCATATTTCATTTTATACACAACTTTATTTTATAACGGTGTATAAACATATTTAACTTTAACTTTTATACAAATGGAATCTTTTTCTACGAAGCATTTTACAAAACGACAAAAAGGAATGTTTCTTTTAACGTACGCGGTGACAACAAACTTTTTCGCCACCAAGAGTATTATTTGGTCTTTGGCTTACTCAACAAGCCGTAATGTCTTTAAAATAAAATAAATACCATATACTATTTTATGTATTTTGGTATTGAAAATGGTTTTGATAAAGGATTCTATTATGACAATATATTTATGATATATTGTGATTGAAATGTTGAAATGTTATCATTCCTTTATATTGGTTTTATGTTTTATGGTTTTATATTGGTACTTGGACATTTTAACGGGTGGTTACATGATAAACCATATGACGGGTGGTGCTGTGAATACCAGGACGGGTGGTTACGTTATAACCTCCAATGCATTGGGTATGGAAGTCGGCCGTATGGCTATTCCATTAAGTGATATGTGTGGAAGTAGACCGTATGGTTATTCCACATAAGTATGTTTATGTCCCAAGTTACCTTCATATATGTTATGTGTTCTTTATATGGGTTTTATGGTAATCCTTTGGTTACAAAAAGGTAAGTACTAATATTTTATTCAGTGAAGAGTTTTTTACTACTTCATGAAGGTGAAGGTATTACATTGATAAAGTATACATGGTTTACTTGATGTTTGAAAAACTAACCATTTTCATTCTTTGTGTATACCTTACTGAGCTTTTTATGCTCACCCCAAGTTTTCACTACTGGAAAATGGACCTATACCCACGGTTTTGGAAAAAACCGTGGGTATAGGTCACCCTATCCCCACGGTTTGGCCATAAACCGTGGGTATAGGTGATCTCTATCCCCATGGTTTGCCCAAAACCATGGGGAAAGCCTTTGGATAAAATCCTATACCCATGGTTTTGACAAACCGTGGGTATAGGTTTCCCGCGTTTGCGTGGGAATTTTTTTTTCCCGCGGGAACAAAATTTTTTGGCAGGAGTTCTATACCCACAGTTCTTCCCTCTATACCCACAGTTTAAATAAATATATTTAACAAAATATATATACATATACGTAAAGCCGACATTGGGGCAGTGGTAAGGTGGTTCGTTAGCGGCGAAGAGGTCACGGGATCGAATCCGGACACCAGCTATTTTATAAAACCTATACCCACTGTTTGAAAACCGTGGGTATAGAGTATTGACATGGTGGCAAAAACCTATACCCACGGTTTGACCAAAACCGTGGGTATAGGTCAGGGACCTATACCGACGCCATTCAGCTGCACGGTTCCCAGAACCGTGGGTATGGGCTATACCCACGGTTTTGGGGGCTATACCCACAGTTTTGAACCGTGGGTATAGGTCTATTTTCTAGTAGTGTTTTTTGAAATGTTTTTCACATGACTTAATGTGGAATATGGTCAAGGATGGGATCAAGGGAATGTCATGCTATATAAAACATGGAACTAGGAATGTTTCTTTTTAAGAGTTTTTTATTCTATGGAAGCTTGGTAGAAGTGTATAATTTGTAAATCTTTTGAGATGTAATAGTTATGTTCTAATTCTCAAAAACTCTAAACCTGAAAAGATCTTCAATGTGAATTATTCATTTAATTAAATATTAAGTAAGGTTTAAGGCTGGGGTCTTATAGTTGGTATCAGAGGTCAGTTTAGATAAATTTAGAGGTTAGGGTATTCTTTAAGCATAAGTGACATGACCATAATGGTTAGGATTTCATAAACAGTCCTAGTTTTAGATAAAGTGAATGAGTAAGTATATCTTAGTGTTTATCTTCCTCTTTAGTACATGATGGTTTTATTGATATACTCACACTATCCTTTCTGTTTTTAGTGAATGGGTGGATCTAGCAGGCACCAAAGTGACAATAGGTTTGAAAGAAACTGTGGTGGTTCTTTGATTAAGAGACTGGATGAAATGGGGGATTCAATGAGGAAAGTCATGGTTGTTCTAAACCAACTATCCAAGAGTAATGATCAACCACTTGTACCTTGGTATGTTCTGTAATTCATCATGTACGAGATGACCAATCGATGTGGAAGTTCAGGTAATAATTATAATGGTAACCATTAGGGTTTATATGATCCTTACTTTTGAGGTAATTAGGGTTTATTATATGTTATGATGGAAAATGAAAGGCATGAGATAAACTTGTGGTTAAAATATGTTATAATTATTTTTGAAGATTTTATCTCATTTTGGGGAATGTTTTAAGAATTATATAGTTTGGGAAAAAGGACAACACACAGACCGTGTCACAACTCGTCGCGTCAGACAAAGCTGTGGGAATCGAACCCACAACCAAAGTGTGACGGGTATTTATCGCCTACCACTGGACTACGTGAAGTCCCTAGTTAGTTTGACTAATTATTTTTAGTTAGATGATTTTTGGAATCAAGATTATGTTTATTTTGGGTTATTTATGGAAATGATTAACCTATCATGGAGGATATGTGATTAGGTTAATTACTTCTCAATATGAGACATTAAGAGCAACTGATTTTGTTTGGAGATAAATGTTACGATTTAACTTGGAAGACTATGTTACTAAATCCTTCAATTATTTGGGTTTCAATATTAGTTTGGTTTACTTTGAAGAATTTTATGGACAAATTTTTTATTAGATGGTCCTCGTTGAACTTTGGGATTTGTTGGACAAATTTTGGAGATTAAGAATATATTTTCTTTTTATAAAGGGTTATCCTTTTATGGATTATCTGATCTTGTACTAACCTTTTTGGTTCTGGTTTTTGTTAGAGTCTAATGACATGGGAAGTATATAGTTCTCTATTGTGGATTAGGTGATTCTCTAGAAATTGATCACAGTACTCTTAATGTGAAAAATTCTTCCTAAATACTCGTCTTTTGGTGAAAATATGAGTTTGATTAAGGAATCTAGTAAAAGTTGAAAGTCAACATGATAAGTGATTATGTTTCCTTATGAATAAATTCCTCAATAAAAAGTAACATAAAACCAAAATGTTGTCTATTAATGTTTCCAACTGGGGAATCAAATACTGTATAACCCATCACAAGTTTGTGCTTTTCTTATGGTTAACTTTCTCCTAGACATGTTTACTATCAAACTCCATCAGAAAATGACCCTTTGTTTTTTCTTCCATATATATATTTTCCTACTTGGAATCATAGTATGGGTTAACTTGGGTGACCTCTGTACTTATCTCCCTTTATTTTAAAGTGATTGTTTTACCGACTCTTGTTCCGATGTGGGACTTTCAACGATGTTTTCGAGCCCAATTTAAAAATTGCAAGGCCACAATTCTCAAAATGGGGGAAGGATGTAACACCCCAGGTAAATAAAGAGTATGATATTTTCACATTTATCCATATTTGTGAATAAAATATTAATATGACTTTAAAGGGGATGCTATTCTCGATGGCGTACCCAACACGAAACAACAAGTTTCTTGGCAATCTTACGTTGCACTCTAATAATAAAATAATATTATTATAAATGGTAGTTAACGCCTAGCCGTTGTAATGGTGGGAATGAATATAACTAACTACAAAATGATTATATATGCTTCTCCAATATTTTTACAATAAATGTTAGAGGATTAAAAATGAAAATGAATCCAATTTTAACCGTAACCATTCTATTATTATTTAAAAGGTCGATTAACCGCCTTTTGATGGCAAACCGCTTTTAAATCCACTTTTGAAAATTTTATGTGTTATCTTTGACAAAATAAAATTCTTCTTTAGAATCGGGACATCAAAATTTACTTTGTGTAAATTTTTGGTATTTTTCTGAAAAAGTTCAATTTTTCATGAATAGTGAAAAATGTTCCTTTTTCGCAAATAGGGTTTTAAACCCTATTCTTCCTTGCTAAAAATATCTTAGAAATCCGAAACGCGCGCAAAGGTCTTAATTAAATGCTTCATTAATTCATGGGTCAGTTAAAACCACCCAGCGCCATTAATGATGAGTCAAGCCACGTGGTCAACCCACGACTCCCTCGTCTTCCGTGGTTTTGTGTTTTCATCTCAACCGTGCCCAGCCCTTATAATTAAGGGTTAGGCCGTGGTTTTCCCCCTTCTTCGATCGTGGCCCTTCTGGTGCATCGGGACCGCCGCGTCGTTATCCGTAAAGTTCCGCGCCCCCGGCCTAAACGTCGATCATCCATCAACAAGTAGGGAATTTCTCTCGTCTCTCACCTTTGTGTATCATGCGGGGTGGGCGTTACTTTTGTTCCTATGGAATTGGTTGAACCAAACCCTAATGAAGATACTAAACGAAGTTCTAAAGAAAGAAGGGGAAGGGGTTGTGATCGTTGTTTATGCTTTATCTTGTGATCATCCCTTTTGTTGTACTGGTCTATGTTTTCTGAAAATTGAGGCCGTTGGTGGTCGTGTGTGTGCACTTGAATCCCCTCGTGATGTTTTAAATGGGTTGCTGAAATTGTGAACTCCTGCTGTGAAATTGGTTAATCACGTATACCCGGCTGAATAATTGAAAGCACCAGGATCAACCCTTTTGTGATAACTAACGGATAGAACACATGGAATTTTGAAATCATGGAGTGTGTTAAGTCGTTTAAATCTGAAAATCCCTGACTCGTGTTGGTAGTGGTTGTTGGTTGTTTTCCCTTCGGGCCGTTTGCTGGAAATGTGGGAGGGGATGGGATCCCCCGTTCTTTTTATACTCTCGGTGGCTGTGTGAATTTGGGGGATGGGATCTCCTGTTGGCATGGTTTCAGTGGTTGTGGGTTTTTATCACAAACTGGGGAGAGATCCTCTGTTGGCAGAACCGGGTGTGAGTGTTTTGGTTGATCTATGCTTGACGTTTTCCTTGGTTATGCTTATGGTAGTTGCCCAGTAGTGCTTAAAATTAATTGAACATTTGACTGAACGTGAAACAAGAATGGGACAAATGGTTTTGTGGGCAAGGGTCGTGAATTGTGACTCGGGCGTTGTGGTATTGTGTTCTGTAGGTTGGCTAGGAAAACCTAAGTTTTGGGTGAGTGTTTGTTACCTATATCTATACTTGTAGCTTTTTGTTTCTTATTCGCGCCCCACCCCAGTGGAGCACTTAGTGCCGAACACCCCCATTTATGGGGGAAGGGTGTTTTTCCCAACACTATACTTAGTGGCTGGTTATTAGCTCCTTTTCTGCTCCCTTTCCCGGATAGCCCAAGTACCTTCGGGCAGGCTGTGATGGCCTGAAGTCCATTATTAGCCCAAGAACCATCGGGCAGGGTGTTGTGGTGGTTGGCCAGGTGTGTGCGGCAGGTGGTTTCCCAAGTGTCTTCGGGATGAGGCCCAGGTGTTTTCGGGTGTGGCAGTGGATTCTTTAGCCCAGGTGTCTTCGGGCGTAGCGGTGGTTGTTCTGGCCTAGGTGTTTGCAGGCATGGTTACTTGTGACAGTTGTGGCCCAGGTGTGTGCGGGCGGGATTTGGCAGTGGGACTGCGTGTGGTTGTGGCCCAGGTGTGTGCGGGCGGGATTTGGCAGTGGGACTGCGTGTGGTTGTGGCCCAGGTGTGTGCGGGCGGGTGTGGCAGTGGGACTGCGGTGAGAATGGCGGGATTGGTCCGATGCGTAGGATGTCTCAATAACCAGTGGGAAAGTGGCGCGGGGTACCCAAACATCGATGTGCTCTTATATATATATTACTTGACTTGCGTTATTTGGGGAGCGAACCTTGGTGAGGCTTGGGATGGATAGTTGCCTTGTTAGGTGTTTGGTTTACTCTTTCTCACGGGACTTTAGTACGTTTCCCCCACTTGTGCACGAGAGTCTTGGTTTTCCCTACTGAGTGTACTTGTATGCTCACCCTACGTTTACTTTCAGGTTTCCAGGAGGACTACCAGGGCTGCGCGGGACCCTATTAGTCGGACAGTTGGAGTTGTCGGTGTTGTCGTACCTTTGTTTTCTTTTGGTATTGTACTTGAGAGCTTCTTTTTCTTTTGTACTTGTACCTTGTTGTAAACTGTTTAAACATGCATGTGGGAATGGTTTACTTTTGGCTTTACTTTTCTTTCTATCTTGGTGTTGTTGGGTTTTCTCCTCCTTATCTTTTGATCCTATAAAATAAAAAGGGTAATGCCTTCCATTTGCGAGAACATCCCATACCCTTGGTGCTAGTCGCCACTCCGGGACCTATTGAAGGCGGGTTTCGGGGGTCATTATCTCTCCTTCAACTCAAAGAAGGAAGGGCCTGGAAATCTGCTGACCCTTCCCTCCTTTTGATGAAGGCGGGTCGTGACAGAATGGTATCAGAGCAGAGGTTGAGAGATAGGACGGAGTCTGGAGTTAGGCACAGTAAGGATTTCATGGGATGGTAAGGCAACAGCGTTGGGTGACCTTGGTGCGTGAAATAGGCCAGGGAGGACCGGCTAGGACACGGGATTTTAGGGCCCCCCGTGATCCGATGCAAGGACTCTGGGCCTACCGAACGACCAAGTGAAGCCACACTGATTGCAGGGTAGAGACCCTAGGAAAGGTACATGCATCATAAATGACTTGTGTTCTTGTGTTTCTGGGATGTCTTGGGAAATTAAGAATAAATTAAATCTTAATAAGTTTTGAGAACGGTTTTCTTTGCACTACTGGGCTTAGGTATTCCTTGTTTACCTTGCAGCTATGGCACCTGGAAGGCGACCACGTGTGGTACAGGCGATCGAGACTCCTGAGACTACCTTGGCCAATCAGCAGAGAGCTGATCGGGAGGAAGAGGACGACCGGTGGCAGAAGACTCTTCGAGCCTTTCAGCGACAGGCCCTCGAGAAATATGAGGGCAGCACCTCTGACATGAAGACGGAAGGCTGGCTGGAGGAGCTAGTCATAGCCTTCGGCCTGATTCGGGCCCCGACAGAGTACTGGGTTCCTCTGGCTGTTAGCCAGATGCGAGGAGCGTCACGTCAGTGGTGGATGCTTCACCTGGGGAGTAGGAAAGAGTCTGAGGTTGCTTGGGCGGAATTCGAGAAGGAGTTCCGGGCGGAGTTTCTCTCCTCGACAATGAAGGCGGAGAAGAGACAGGAGCTACTCTCCCTCCAGCAGGGAAGCATGTCCGTGAGGGAACTTGGAATCAAGTTCAAGGACCTCCTGCGTTTTGCTCCAGACCTCTTTCCCGATGAGGAGTCTCGGGCAAGACGTTTGGAGGAGGCGCTCCGACCCTCCCTCCAGTATGATGTTACTCCCTTTACCCTTCCGACATACTTAGAGGTTCAGAAGAAGGCCGAAGTGGTGGAAAGGATGCACACTCTAGGCGGACTGTCACGAGAAGGGATCCAGCTGGGACCATCGAAGGGGAAGGCCGTCAGCACCAGGCCCCCAGCATCGGGACCCTCCAGGTTCCGACCCGCAGGGAGCAGGCCGCAACAGTTTCAGTTTCGATCCCCTGGCCCACGTTCTTTTCCTTCGGGCTCGGGACCACGGTGCTTCATCTGCGGGAGCCCTGGACATCTTCGGAGTCAGTGCCCCGATCGGGTGCAGTACAGCAGTGGCAGTCATCCCCAGCATCCGCCACATCAGCAGTTCCCAGCCAGACCCTTCCAGCAGCAGCAGCAGGGACAGCGAGCTCCCGCTCCTCCGCAGACAGACATAGGAGGGGGAGGCCGACCTCAGGGCGCTCCCCAGGGACCTCGACCAGGGCGTGGTCGGGGAGGTGGCCGACAGCCGAGGGGTAGGGGAGCTGGGCGTGGACAGTTACACGCCGTAGAAGCAACAGTTCCAGCAGGGCCAGAGGTTGTTCGAGGTACGATCAGTGTGTTTAGCACTCTTGCTTATGCTTTGTTCGATACCGGAGCTTCGCACTCCTTTGTTGCACCCAGTCTAGCCCGCGCCTTGGGTCTAGATGCCGAGAGACTTCCAGTGCCCCTGGTGTTGAGCACACCAGTTGGAGGTCAGACCGACTTGCTGTTCGTTTGTCGGGGATGTAGACTGATGTTGGGGCCACATCAGTCGGTTAAGGATCTCCTTCTGCTACAGATTCGACCGTACGATGTCATCCTAGGCATCGACTGGCTATTTTCTGTGTGCGCCGTCATCGACTGTTTCCAAAGGAGGGTGGTGTTCTCCGGTTTGGACGGCCAGCGTGTTACTTTCACCGGCGAGCGGAGCTGTCCGAAGGGAAACAGGAGGGAGGAACCTCTCCTCTCCTTGTTGACCGAACTGACGATAGAATCAACAGATGCGGAAATGGTGGAAGTACCAGAGATCGTTCGTGAATTTATGGACGTCTTTCCTGAGGAGGTGACGACTCTACCCCCTCGACGTGATATCGAGTTCGGGATAGACCTGCAGCCCGGCTCTCGACCAATCTCGATGGCTCCTTACCGGATGGCACCTTCGGAGCTACGGGAGTTGCGGATACAGATTGACGATCTGATGAAGAGGGGTTATGTTCGTCCAAGTGCATCACCGTGGGGTGCCCCAGTCTTGTTTGCGAAGAAGGCAGATGGTGGCCTCAGGTTATGCATAGATTACAGGAGGCTGAATCAGGTAACAATCAAGAACCGCTACCCTCTTCTGAGGATAGATGATCTTTTCGACCAGCTGAAGGGGGCAGGATGGTTCTCGAAGATCGACCTGCGATCCGGGTACCACCAGCTGAGGGTGAAGGATAGCGACGTCCCGAAGACGGCGTTCAGGTGCAGGTATGGGCACTTCGAGTTCGTGGTCATGCCCTTTGGTGTTACGAACGCCCCGGCCGTGTTCATGGGGCTTATGAACTCCATCTTTCGGGAGTACCTGGATCGGTTTGTGGTGGTGTTCATCGACGATATCCTGATCTATTCAAAGTCAGAAGAGGACCATGCAGAGCACCTGAGGACAGTTTTGGAGGTCCTACGACAGCACCAGCTCTATGGGATGTTGTCAAAGTGCAAGTTCTGGGCGCGAGAAGTGCACTTCCTTGGACATGTAGTGTCTGAGCAGGGAGTAGCAGTCGACCCATCAAAGGTTGAGGCAATTGTTTCTTGGGCAGCACCCAAGAATGTGGCAGAAGTTCGGAGTTTCCTTGGACTGGCAGGCTACTACCGGAGATTCGTACCCAACTTCTCCCGGGTAGCAGCCCCTTTGACGGCTTTGACCAAGAAGGACCAAGTTTTCATGTGGAGCGAGCAATGTGAGTCGTCCTTCAGCTACCTAAAAGAAAAACTGGTTAGTGCCCCAGTGTTGAGGTTGCCAGAAGAAGGGATGGCTTATGAGGTATTCTGTGATGCTTCAGGACAGGGCCTGGGGTGCGTATTGATGCAGCGACAAGGGGTGATCTCTTACGGGTCCAGGCAGCTACGCCCCCATGAGCGGAACTATGCCACCCATAACCTGGAGCTTGCAGCGGTGGTGTTCGCATTAAAGCTGTGGCGACATTACCTCTTTGGGGAGCGCTTTGTGGTATTCACCGACCACAAAAGCTTGCGCTATATCTTCTCCCAGCGTGACTTGAACTTGCGACAGCGGAGGTGGGTCGAGTTTCTCCAGGACTACGACTTTGAGATCTCATACACTGAAGGTAAGGGAAACGTTGTGGCTGATGCCCTGAGCAGGAAGCCGCATCAGGAGGTGGTTCGGGAATCTGCTGATGCTTGGAAGGCAATGGGGGATTTGGCTGCCTTGCACTTGGATGCAAGGGTGGAAGGTACTAGAGGTTGTTTGTTTCAGATGACGGTACAGTCCTCCTTGTTGCAGCAAGTGGAAGAGTCTCAGTGGGGAGATCCTGAGGTAGAAGTGTTGCGGGATCGTGTCGATCAGGGGAACGCCCCGGAAGGATGGTCGGAGGACAACCGACATCGGATGCTCTTTCATCGGAGGTTGTTTGTTCCAGAGGTGATGCGTGATGAAGTCCTTCATGAGTTCCATAGCTCAGCCTTGGCGGTACATCCGGGTGTTTCGAAAATGTACCAAGGCCTGAGGGGACAGTTTTGGTGGCCCGGGGTGAAACGGGCAGTGGCAGAGTTCGTGGCTAAATGCCTGGTGTGTCAGCAGGTGAAGGCTGAACACCGTGTTCCTGGTGGTCTGTTGCATCCTCTAGATGTTCCCGAGTGGAAGTGGGACGACGTCTCAATGGACTTCGTCACGGGACTACCCAGAGCTCAGGGCGGGCATGATGCTATCTGGGTAGTGGTGGATCGATTGACAAAATCTGCTCACTTCTTGGCTATCAAGGAGTCGGGACCCGTGAGTACCTTAGCACAGAGGTACGTGGATGAGGTGGTGCGTTTGCATGGAGTTCCGAAAACGATCGTCTCGGATCGGGACACTTGATTCACCTCACGAGTCTGGAAGGGGTTACAGCATGCTTTTGGCACCCAACTACGCCTTAGCACTGCTTTTCACCCTCAGACTGATGGGCAGACAGAGCGGACTATCCAGACTTTGGAGGACATGCTGCGAGCATGTGTTCTGGATTTCGGAGGATCATGGGTACGACACTTGCCTTTAGTAGAGTTTGCCTACAACAACAGTTTTCACTCTACTATCGGCATGGCTCCTTTTGAGGCTTTGTATGGAAGACCATGTCGTTCACCCTTATGCTGGGCAGAGGTTGGTGAGACTGGTACTCTTGGACCAGAAGTAGTGCAGAGCACCACGGAGAAAGTCCAGCTAGTGCGGGAGAGGATGAAAGCAGCTCAGGATCGGCAGAAATCTTATGCTGATCGTCGGAGGAGGCCCCTGAAGTTCGAGGTGGGAGATCATGTGTTTTTTAAGGTTTCCCCTCGACGGGGGCAGCGGAGGTTCGGAAAGGGGAGTAAGCTCTCCCCTAGGTTCATCGGACCTTTCGAGGTGCTGAGGCGAGTTGGCGAGGTGGCATATCAGCTGGCCCTACCACCTCAGTTGGAGAGGGTCCATGACGTCTTCCATGTCTCCCAGCTTCGTCAGTACTTACATGATGACTCTCATGTCATCAACTGGGGAGAGCTAGACGTAGGAGGAGACGCGACCTTCGAGGAACGGCCAGTCAGAATCGAGGATCGCAAGAAGAAAGTGCTCCGTGGACGAACCGTCGGCCTGGTTCGTGTGTTGTGGAGACATGGCGGCCTCGAAGAGAGTACGTGGGAGAGGGAAGCACAGATGCGTGCCCAATACCCCGAGTTGTCCTGAGCTTTGAACCTTTGGTGCCTGTTGTGACAGAACGTTTGACCTTTTTGGCTATGAAATGTGCTAGGTTCCTTTCCTCTGTTATGTGTGGGAAGCCCCGGCTGAAGGGAAGGGGAAACCCGACCCCTAATCAGGACGCATTAAGGTGGATGCGATTAAACCCGTGCGGGCGAGTCAGTGCCGCCCAAAGCGGATAATATCTTGACATGGGGGAGGGGGACTCCCCAAACCCACATGACCGGGCGGTTTGGCGTGATATGATGCTTGGTTCTTGACAGGGAGTATTTTCAATTAGCGGGGGTCCACTCCTAAGAGGTATCTTCGAAGATGGTTGTTCGGATCCTCTCTTTCCTTCTAGTTTGTTTTGATTCTCGGGGACGAGAATCGTTTAAGAGGTATCTGATGTGAAGACCCAGACCCCCCTTGGTCCCTTCCTTTGCCAAAAATCCGGTTTCCTTGCGGGGTACCGATCGGTGAGACCGATCGGTGAGACCGATATCGGTGAGACCGATCGGTGACACCGATCGGTGAGACCGATCGGTGAGACCGATCGGTGAGACCGATCAGTGGGACCGATCGGTGAGACCGATCGGTGGGACCGATCGGTGCGACCGATCGGTGGGACCGATCGGTGAGACCGATCGGTGAGACCGATCGGTGACACCGATCGGCGAGACCGATCGGTGAGACCGGCCCTGCCAAGTTGTTCCAGTAATGTTCCTTTTTCGCAAATAGGGTTTTAAACCCTATTCTTCCTTGCTAAAAATATCTTAGAAATCCGAAACGCGCGCAAAGGTCTTAATTAAATGCTTCATTAATTCATGGGTCAGTTAAAACCACCCAGCGCCATTAATGATGAGTCAAGCCACGTGGTCAACCCACGACTCCCTCGTCTTCCGTGGTTTTGTGTTTTCATCTCAACCGTCCCCAGCCCTTATAATTAAGGGTTAGGCCGTGGTTTTCCCCCTTCTTCGATCGTGGCCCTTCTGGTGCATCGGGACCGCCGCGTCGTTATCCGTAAAGTTCCGCGCCCCCGGCCTAAACGTCGATCATCCATCAACAAGTAGGGAATTTCTCTCGTCTCTCACCTTTGTGTATCATGCGGGGTGGGCGTTACTTTTGTTCCTATGGAATTGGTTGAACCAAACCCTAATGAAGATACTAAACGAAGTTCTAAAGAAAGAAGGGGAAGGGGTTGTGATCGTTGTTTATGCTTTATCTTGTGATCATCCCTTTTGTTGTACTGGTCTATGTTTTCTGAAAATTGAGGCCGTTGGTGGTCGTGTGTGTGCACTTGAATCCCCTCGTGATGTTTTAAATGGGTTGCTGAAATTGTGAACTCCTGCTGTGAAATTGGTTAATCACGTATACCCGGCTGAATAATTGAAAGCACCAGGATCAACCCTTTTGTGATAACTAACGGATAGAACACATGGAATTTTGAAATCATGGAGTGTGTTAAGTCGTTTAAATCTGAAAATCCCTTACTCGTGTTGGTAGTGGTTGTTGGTTGTTTTCCCTTCGGGCCGTTTGCTGGAAATGTGGGAGGGGATGGGATCCCCCGTTCTTTTTATACTCTCGGTGGCTGTGTGAATTTGGGGGATGGGATCTCCTGTTGGCATGGTTTCAGTGGTTGTGGGTTTTTATCACAAACTGGGGAGAGATCCTCTGTTGGCAGAACCGGGTGTGAGTGTTTTGGTTGATCTATGCTTGACGTTTTCCTTGGTTATGCTTATGGTAGTTGCCCAGTAGTGCTTAAAATTAATTGAACATTTGACTGAACGTGAAACAAGAATGGGACAAATGGTTTTGTGGGCAAGGGTCGTGAATTGTGACTCGGGCGTTGTGGTATTGTGTTCTGTAGGTTGGCTAGGAAAACCTAAGTTTTGGGTGAGTGTTTGTTACCTATATCTATACTTGTATCTTTTTGTTTCTTATTCGCGCCCCACCCCAGTGGAGCACTTAGTGCCGAACACCCCCATTTATGGGGGAAGGGTGTTTTTCCCAACACTATACTTAGTGGCTGGTTATTAGCTCCTTTTCTGCTCCCTTTCCCGGATAGCCCAAGTACCTTCGGGCAGGCTGTGATGGCCTGAAGTCCATTATTAGCCCAAGAACCATCGGGCAGGGTGTTGTGGTGGTTGGCCAGGTGTGTGCGGCAGGTGGTTTCCCAAGTGTCTTCGGGATGAGGCCCAGGTGTTTTCGGGTGTGGCAGTGGATTCTTTAGCCCAGGTGTCTTCGGGCGTAGCGGTGGTTGTTCTGGCCTAGGTGTTTGCAGGCATGGTTACTTGTGACAGTTGTGGCCCAGGTGTGTGCGGGCGGGATTTGGCAGTGGGACTGCGTGTGGTTGTGGCCCAGGTGTGTGCTGGCGGGATTTGGCAGTGGGACTGCGTGTGGTTGTGGCCCAGGTGTGTGCGGGCGGGTGTGGCAGTGGGACTGCGGTGAGAATGGCGGGATTGGTCCGATGCGTAGGATGTCTCAATAACCAGTGGGAAAGTGGCGCGGGGTACCCAAACATCGATGTGCTCTTATATATATATTACTTGACTTGCGTTATTTGGGGAGCGAACCTTGGTGAGGCTTGGGATGGATAGTTGCCTTGTTAGGTGTTTGGTTTACTCTTTCTCACGGGACTTTAGTACGTTTCCCCCACTTGTGCACGAGAGTCTTGGTTTTCCCTACTGAGTGTACTTGTATGCTCACCCTACGTTTACTTTCAGGTTTCCAGGAGGACTACCAGGGCTGCGCGGGACCCTATTAGTCGGACAGTTGGAGTTGTCGGTGTTGTCGTACCTTTGTTTTCTTTTGGTATTGTACTTGAGAGCTTCTTTTTCTTTTGTACTTGTACCTTGTTGTAAACTGTTTAAACATGCATGTGGGAATGGTTTACTTTTGGCTTTACTTTTCTTTCTATCTTGGTGTTGTTGGGTTTTCTCCTCCTTATCTTTTGATCCTATAAAATAAAAAGGGTAATGCCTTCCATTTGCGAGAACTTCCCATACCCTTGGTGCTAGTCGCCACTCCGGGACCTATTGAAGGCGGGTTTCGGGGGTCATTATCTCTCCTTCAACTCAAAGAAGGAAGGGCCTGGCAATCTGCTGACCCTTCCCTCCTTTTGATGAAGGCGGGTCGTGACAGTGAACTTTTGGTAAATTTCTGAAAAACATCAATTTTTTGATGAATAGTGAAACCACTAAGTGGTACTTATAAAAACTGATTTTCCGTTTAAATGAAATTTTGCCATAATTGTGTGATTAATTTCAAGAATCCGACATACATGGTTGTCATTAAGAAGTAAAATGTGGTTCAATGGGATTAAAATAATTTTTTGGTGAATAGTAACTTATTAAGTTTTTAATCGCGATTAGAGGTAATTAGTGTAGTTTAAGGTAAGAATAATGTTTTAATAAAATGAAATGACCTAGACACATGTCCTACCCTCATTGGATGTGTCATGGACGACCAAGAAAATCGCTGGGTCAACTTGGGGACCCCATGGAGCCACTTTGGTTTGAAAATGACATAAATAAATTTTTATTTAATGTTAAAGTAAAAATGACACAAACATGAAATGTTTTACTAAAACAATTTTTACATGGGGTTATACAAGTTAGATTTTTAACTATAAATATTCATTCGAAAGATAAAAAGATTTCCTATATCATAGTATTTTTTTTATAATTTTTATACATTAAATAAATTAATTTATTTATGACATCATGATGATATAGTGATGACCTCATTATTTAACGATTTAAATAAAATGGAAAGATAATATAAAATATAAGACCTACACATGTCCAAAACATATTTTATTGGTGTATTTCGAACCCTTATCACCTTATCCTCGAAACACATCAACGTGGTACCATTAAAATCCCAAACTCATTCTAAAATAAAGTAACATTTATTTACTTTCCTAGAGTGCCCCTCCTCTCCTCTTATAAAAGGCTCCCACCTCTACCACCTTAACCACACTCCCAAAGCCTTTGGATCGGCCAACCCTTGCCCAGTTTGGCTCTCCACATCCCTCTCTTACTCCTTAAAGCCTCAATTTGGGCAGAAGTCTTCCCAAGGAAGCCTTTGAGCTCAAATCTAAGAGAGTTACCCGATTTTAAGGACATTAAAGAACGATCGAGTCAAGTCGGACCTGAGGTAAGGACTTCGTCTCAATATCCTTTCATTGAGGCATATTTCGTTTTATACACAAATTTCATTTATAACGGTGTATAAACCCCATTGACTTTTACTTTTATACAAATGGAATCTTTTTCTACGAAGCGTTTTACAAAATGACAAAAAGGAATGTTTCTTTTAACGTACGCGGTGACCACGACCTTTTCCGACGCCGCGAGTATTATTTATTCTTTGGCTTCCTCAACAATCCGTAATGTTTTTAAAATAAAATAAATACCATATACTCTTTTATGTATTTTTGTATTGAAAATGGTTTTGATAAAGGATTCTATTATGTCAATATATTTATGATATATTGTGATTGAAATGTGGAAATGTTATCATTCCTTTATATTGGTTTTATGTTTTGGGATTTTATATTTGGTACTTGGACATCTTAACGGGTGGTTACATGATAAACCATATGACGGGTGGTGCCGTGAATACTAGGACGGGTGGTTACGTTATAACCTCCAATGCATTGGGTATGGAAGTTGGCCGTATGGCTATTCCATTAAGTATGTATGGAAGTTGGCCTTTTGGCTATTCCATTAAGTGATATGTGTGGAAGTCGACCATATGGTTATTCCAGTTAAGTATGTTTATGTCCCAATTTACCTTTATATATGTTATGTGTTCTTTATATGGGTTTTATGGTAATCCTTTGGTTACAAAAAGGTAAGTACTGATATTTTATTCAGTGAATAGTTTTTTACTACTTCCTGAAGGTGAAGGTATTAATTTGATAAAGTATACATGGTTTACTTGATGTTTGAAAAACTAATAGTTTTCATTCTTTGTGTATACCTTACTGAGCTTTTTTATGCTCACACCATGTTTTTTTGCAATGTTTTTCACAGGACTTAATGTGGAATAAGGTCAAGGATGGGATCAAGGGAATGTCATGCTATATAAAACATGGAACTAGACATGTTTCTTTTTAAGAGTTTTTTATTCTATAGAAACTTGGTAGAAGTGTCTACTTTGTAAATCTTTTGTTATGTAATAGTTATGTTCTAATTCTCTAAAACTCTAAACCTGAAAGGATCCTCAATGTGAATTATTAATTTAATTCAATATTAAGTAATGTTTAAGGCCGGGGCCTTATACATATGATATTATATTTATTAATATATTTCTTTAATATATGTATAATATACTTATATTTATTATACATGAGGTTTGATCATGTACGAAGGATTTCAAGACTTATGGTATGTGATTTTTGTCTCAATTTTCCTTCTTTGAGACGTACAAGAAGTTTTAAACCAATAATATTTATTGAGGTGTATATACAACCCATTTTAGATGTAATAGTATAATTTTTTATTCTTCATGATTTCTTATGTTCCATTATATTTTATTCCATAATGAATCTTATGGGTCAATTTTACCAAGATCATAACTATTTTGCGCTAAAATCACATCATTTATCGAGATTTTTTATGATTATGTTTTGGATGACAAAATAATTTGATCCATATATCAAGAAACTCATATATCTTCTTATAATTGTATTATTAATTATATTTTTTTATTAATATTACCATTATCACACTCTTTTTCACTTTAAATAATTGATAATTTTTTTATGAAAATCTAATATTATTTCACCCTTCGCTGAGAAATCCATTTAATTCCAATAACGTATTTTTGTAAACAAGTCTATGAAAAAAATTTATTATTTTTTACAATTTTTAAATGAAATTTTTAATCATGTTTTAGATTGTTACAATTATTTTTTAAAGGAATCATCATTCCATTTACCAAACAATGGCCATTTGTCTTTTACCAAAAATGGGAATGAAATATTTGTTTTAACCTGAACGAAATAAACCAAACATTTAATAATTATAACCACTATTTTAATTGAATATTCATTTTTAAATTTTCATGTTTATTTTAAAATAAAAATATTCTCAATATTTTTTATGTTTTCAAATGTTTTTTTCAATGTGGAACGATATTTTACTCAATTTTTTTAAATGGTCAATCAAATTTATTTTCCTTCTAAGATGAAATTAATTAATGTTACCTATTAATAATTGAGGATATATTCCATGGACACTAATATTATTATTTATCTGAATGGTTTAGGTTTATGATTTAATGATGTAGATAAATACCTTTTTTATTTCATTGGTGATAACATGATAAATGTTCTGTGAAACTCGCTTCTTTTTTCATGGGTTATGCTATGATGGAATGAAGAAATGATTATGGAACATGTCTATTTTTTATAGGTTATGATATGTTGTAATTTTTATGAATACCATTTCATTTAATGGGTTATATTATGATTAATATTTTATGATCCTGAGGAACACATAATTATGGTTTTCATTATCAGATGGGTTGGACCAATCTCTCCCTACAATGCAGTGGGTAATGATTTATATATAATGGGATAAAAATTAATGGAATATAATGTAAATCGTGATCAGTAAGGGACTATATCCACTATGATTGTGTTGATAGCGAACCTTGACTACTATGATGGTTTGGGGAGTGATCCCATTTCACTATGATAGCCTTCTCAATTATCCTTTAATACTATGGAAATGATTTGATAGGAATGTGCATGGACCATAATTATATGTATTATAAAAATGATAAGCTATCATGGATCATATAATTTAATGTCCTTATGATTTATGTCTTATGAATTTCTAATCATTATTCTATGAATCATGATTATGATCTTTGACTTACATGTTATTGTTTTCATATGTTATAATCAAGTTCTCATCCCCTTAGGTTATTGTTACGGTTAAATATCTTGGGAGTGAACCATGAATACTATGATGGTTTGTGGAGTGTACCCATTCTACTATGATAGCCCTGGTAATGATAATTGACTACCATGAACATAAATTTCTCGGATTATGTGTGTTCCACAAATCTATTTCATATTCTAATGTTATATTCCCATGTGTTATACAATTTAATTCCATTATGATTAATATATTATGAACTACCACTGTCTATTACATGATACAATATTACAACCATTGATATGTAGTTTACATTTTTAAAATGGATTGTTCATGTTTCCATACACTCATATTCATATTTTTCTAATGTATCTATATTATTTACACTTATTGAGAATCATATATCTCCCTTTATTATTTTTCCTTTCCCAATGTTATTATGATAGGTATTGCATATTATATCTATAATAAGGGTGATAATTATGAACATTAGAGTGGGAGATGATGTAGGTCACCCATGGAACAATTATTTCTGTATCAATATTTTTAAAGATACTAAAATATTACGGTCCTTAGGTGTGTGATTTTGTAATGTAATGAATATTCATAAAAATTGAATTAATATCTAGGTATGATATTATAGGTCCACTATATTACTCCAATATTCATAATAATAATGTATGTTGAATCCAATAGAACATATACAACCATGTTTCCTTGCATGGAATTTCTCGTACAATATAGAAGAAGTTAAAAGTGGCACACATCAAAATATATAAAGTTGTTGAAAACAATAAATCCAATATTAGAGCTCATTATAAAGTGATTGGATTTTTATTTGGAGATAATATCATTAAAGTGAATCAAGTAGTAATATAAATAATCAATAAATTGATATATAATTTTGTGAAAGACATTTCATAAGAATAATATGTTAAGAAAGTTATTGACATACATATAAAAGAGTGGTAATTAAAAGGGAAATATATTAATGATACAAACCATATCAGTAAGTTGATCCTAGGTACCTCATCAAATCAATAATGAAATATGGGAATTTTTTGAAAAGAGATATTAAAGTAGAAGTAAATAATATTAATATTGCTTTTACTTATACTAATCATGATTTAAATTTGGATCTCATAATGAGAAGCTTGCTACATCAAGAGGAAACAAGTTTGCTATGTTGTATAATCAAAAAATTTCCCCAATTTCTAGAAGAATGAATCAGTATATCAGAAAAATAATTTCTTGAGGGATAACCCGAAGGATTAAAACGAAAGGTAAAATAAGTAATTTTTTTAAAACCTATCTTCAAGGAGTGTATAAATCTTGTTATTATATGGTTTTATTTTCTTCAATTTAAAATAATATATAAAAATTATTTGAAAAAAATAAGAGAATAAATAAGAAAATTTGAGATGTTATAAACACATGGAGTGCTATTGGTGGTGATACTACTTATTACATTTCATCCTAAGATAATTATGTCTACATAAAAATCACCGGATTCTATTTTAATGTTTCATTGTTTAAAAAATTCTTCATGTGAAGGATGAAAAATGAAATGCTATCTAATTTTACTCTTGACTAAAAATGTTTTTATGATTATAGTAAGAGTTAAAGTGTATATATATACGATGAACCTATTGTTGAGGAAATTGTGATATATATGACAATCTTTAGAATATATAGAGTATGATGAAAGATGAGTGATATACTGTTATAGATGATTTTTCCAAACATAATAAAAATTATGTTAAACATGAAGTAGAATATATTTAATTGAAAGAGAAATTGATTAATTCTACATGTGATCTTTCTAGAATGAATAATTTGAATGAAAATTTGAATGTTTAATTATAGGAAATTATATGTAAATTTTATAATCCTTCTACTTATTAAAAATGTACATGATTGTTTAATGCATCATAAGATCCCCTAAGATAGATGATAAAAAAAATAACATTTTCAAGAAGAGAAAAAATTCATCTCATTGTGTGAATGATGTTATTATATTGAAATATATAATTAAGATATTGAATAAGTTACTGAATAGATTTACTATAGGATAAAAATCACCTGATAATATATACTAGAAACTAGGAGATAAAGGGAACATGTTTTGTGTTAGTAAAAAAATCACCAGAAGTTATAATTTTATAAAAATATTTTTCACCTAGTCAAGGACCCTTCTAAACAATGTAAAAAGGGAGAGGATTTTATTAGGGACATTTTTCCTCAAATAAAATTACTTTAGTCATAATAAATTATGATTTTACTTCCATAAAAATTCTTTCATTTAATCATTATAGATATAAGAAGATATATGTTCGTCAAATTTTTTTTTTCGAAATGAAATATACTTTTATGGTTGAGTGGGAACCACAAAACTTCCACCATTAAAAAAAAACTTACACCATACAAAAATAAAAAGTAGATCCAAAAAATACCATTACAAAACCCTCAAATTCAATATCAATAAAAAATTTGAAATCATCACCCATCATCATCCCCACAGGCTGGAAGCCACCACGACCTACACAACCATTTCACTAGTCAATATCACATCATCCACACCCCATCAACGAAAATAAATTGAATGAAGAAAAAAAAAATAACTAAATAGAACATCAAATAAACTAAAATCCATCTACTGGAAACAAACATCACCTTCGTCAACAAACAATCGTACATTGTAGAACCCAATCCATCAATAATAACCAATAGTAGGAATCAACCATTAATACTTGAACTAATTGTGAAGTCTTTGGAGAAAACTAGATTCACCAAACTAGGAACAAAAAAACATCATTTTCAAGGTCATACCTCCAAAAACCCTGAACTTTGATAAAAACCCACTACTGAAAAACCTGATCAAGAACCACTACACTAGTCCGACCTGGTTTGGAGAGATAGAACATGAACCAAGGGAATATTTTGAAGAGGGAATTCCTTACCAGGGAGTGAATACCTTCGACTGGACTACGAACTAATTTCTATGTAACCACTAATAGGAAGATAGAGACCGTCAAGCTATAATGATAGAAATAATAAATAAGTCATTAATAACCACTAATAATGTCCAATAACCAGTATAAAAATTAAACACAAGCAAGTAACACCATTCCACTAGTAGAAAATTCTATTCAACCAAAAACTAAAGGGATGGATAACCCCAACCAAATCAAACCTCAACATTATAAGACTCCCCCAACACCATCCCATGACACTACAAACACTATCATACTAAGATGTTGAGAATTACAACAATAATACATGGTAAGAAATGGAATAAAAGGTTGAAAAATCCCACGAGGATGATCCACCGGGAAAATATACCACAAAAAACCGTAACCATAAATGAATATTTTTGACAAACCAAGATGGGGTTTTAAAGAATGATTCAAGTGATAAAGGTGATGGGAGTAGAGTTCATTGGATGTGAAATGATAGGGAAAATCTAACTGAAAGGAAGCCTTAAAATCAAAACATCCATAAGAACAATTAGGAGAGAAATATTGAGGGGAAAAGTAGCAGCACCTCAGATAGAGGTAATGGAAATGATGAGAATGAGAGGACCTAAACATCATGAGATATTTTAATGGGTTTAATATTTGAATAAAGTTTTCTAGAATGATAGTTTTATTTCCACCGTTCTCACATGATCATCACCTTTGTAAAATTTTGTGGGGAATTTAATTATATATGAAGGAATCAAATATAAAAATATCTTAATTAATGTAACACATATATATTTTTACTCTGGTATTTTTTGAATGTATCAAAACATCATGTTTTCACTAGTTTTTAATTTATGTGGTAGTAAAAAGTATATGTGTGTTTGAAAACTATAATTCATCCCTCTTATAGTTACCTACAATGTACATATAGATAGAAATGTAATGTATAAACAAACATGTCATTTCCCCACATTGCTACTGAGTTGCGAAACTAGTCTCACTAATCCCCCAACTATTGTTTTTACATGCCCTGCACCTCGTGCAACACCAACATTATCGTACATCACCCATCATGTTGCTAATGTGTCCAAAATGGTATCTTTCAATCTTTATTTCCTTCCAACCATCATCCAATGAAACCATCGTGAAATCATTATCCCTGATAAAGGAAAAAAGTAATCATGAAATGAAATTGGTGTTAAATAAAAATAAAAGGTGTTGGGGCTGGTATATTCTTTAAACATCACTTTTTTGGTGAAAATACAACCCTTAATGATGAAATAAATGTAAATAAAGTTTCTAGGTAATAATATTCTAAAATAATTACTCTGGAATTTGAAATACCGAGTAGTGAATTATGAATAGGAAATAAAATAAAAAAACTAATGAATATCAACCAACAATTGAAATAATGAGTTCCAGCAAATGATGTGATAGTCATTCATTGGAAGTTACATTCACACCTTGATCTTTTGATGATCCCTTAATGAACATGAATAATGAATCTTTAATTCTATCAACACTAATAATCTAGACCACTCTCCATCTTTTTAATTTTTGGTTTAGCAATAAATCACCATAATTAGAGGGTTAAACATGATCAAATAGATAATATATATGATTTTTAGATCATAATAGAATACCCGTGATAGGACTGGACCTGGGTCTATGTGAGAAGTAAAATTATACCATCCCTAGGTTAAATCCACAATAATATTTTTTGTTTGAATGAAAATTTTCCAATTTAGGTATTTTTTAACAAGATATTTAGGATTCTATTGGAAAACATGTAAGTTAACTGAAGATTAGTATATTATAATTAATAAAATATATTATAGAATACACAATGAAGATTAAATGAAAATGGCATTGTGTCCCAATCATAATATATTTTTCAAAATATTCTAAACATTCAAACACAATTATTTGCATTTCTATATACTTCCACTTTCACATATTTTGAACTCAAATAGAATAAACTACTCCAAAAGTTATGGGTAATGAGCTTGTATTAAATTTTAAATGTAACCTGATCTTTTGTGAATGTTCTTATAATACAACTGATCATACTCAAATGTTAAATCTTGATCCCAAATGGCCCTCTCTCACTAGTCCTTGATTTATACAATGTACTCCAGGAAGGAAGTTTCGTATTTGATATCCAACTCACCCCAATTGATGGTGAATGTAAGATCATTCATATAAATCCTTCTATGTGACACGTGGAATAATTTATAATCCCTATCTATTGGCCTCCATCATTGGTTAGTGTAGGAATTATGATGGATTTTAGTTCTTCTCATCTACTCAAAGATCAATTGAAAATTCTTCATCATCAACCACACCAATTATTTTCCCATGGGTGATAACGCACCAATATACATCCAATATGTTGGGTAACCTATAATGTTTCCAATATAGAGCATTTAAAGGTCATATTTCAATATTTTTTTGGTAGTTTTTTTTATATATGAAATACTTATTAGAAGGATATTATCTCATCTCTTGCTAAAATGGAGCATTCAATTAGTCAATATATCCTCAAGAATGTGAAATTTTCTCTTAGACTAACAATCCTTCTAAGAGATGAAGGACTTAATACACAAGAAATGAGTATGAAATGTATTAAAAAATATCTTAAAAATTTGGGAAGTGAATCAAGAATCTAGTTCTAAAACGAGGGCCAAAGAAATCACATCTAACCGAACAAACTCATCTATGTACAGGATACCCAGAATCTCCACCGAAATATACTCCGAAATAAGAATAATGTAGAAAAATATGGTCATTGGATTAGTGATCAACCATAAAGAATAACATCCCTTTAAAAATTTAGGATTTCTTTTTTAAAGAAATGTATTTAAATACCAACAAACTACCACTTCAGGACCTCTAGGATTTTATCCAAACCAACTGGATCTAGGTGATTAGTCTTCACCCACTAACAGGCGGGACACTCTAATAGGAACTCAGAAAGACTCTATATCATACATAAACACAAATACTAGTAATTGAAATCTTAGAAAATTTTCATCACACCATGATGCACTACCAAAGTGGATGTGTGAAATTTCTCAACAACTATTCCATTTTCATGACTCAAACATCTTTCCTCCCTTAAAAGAGAACTAAATGCTCCCAACCATAAGATAAGTTGTTAGTTGAATTTCATATGTTTATTTGAACATACATAAACTTATAATATATGTATCTAATATGGGAATATATTATGAAATACAAAAGTGGAGGGGCTATCACAATCAATAACAGATAATAAAATATATCCCCCTTCCACGAATTCCAACTACATCACGACCAACAAATCGAATTCCTAATCTATCAACTAATCACATGACACCCTTATAAGGGAATCATCCAAAATATTTTCCTTCATAGGAGTATATGAAATATCAAATTCCTAGTCTTTTTAAAATTTCAACCATATACCCTATCTCTAGTAGAGATCTCACTGGGTGAAAATATACATCAGACTATTTTGGTTCGTATAGACTAAAAACCATAGTCCAAGGATGAAATATATCCTAGTATACAAAGAGAAAATTACAGTTTTTATATCCAAATCATTGTTCATATAATTATTAATTTGGGTGTCTAATATTTACAACCATAATCTCTAACCGCTTTCATCTAAATTAATAATACTATCACATTCAGTTCTAGAGGCAATGAATAATACAACTCACTCAAACCCCTCATTTTGTAGTCTAATAACATGATCATTTTCCAAACAGATGATTTATCTTTTTTAAATTTCCCAAAATTTAATAATAAAATATGAAGGGTTTCCCCTTTTAGGTAGGGTATGAAATAAAATAAATTTCCTATATAAATATTAGATGAATCCCTAGTAATGTTTTCTGCATCTAAGGAATCTACACACCTCAAACAAACTCCACGGTGAATCCTATGTATGAACTGACTAGATATTCATGGGAACCACAAATACTACTCCATCTAATATAACATTAAACAGGATATGAACCTATTAAATATAGAACATTCATTTCAAGTGTTTAACCAATGGATTGTGAAACCCAATTAAGCCTTAGAGAGAATTCAGATGTTCCGCACAGTAGCTTTATGATGATAGAATATGGAGATTTACATGATGAAGAAAACATAGAATCACTTTATTAAGGGTGGGGAGATACTTTTCATGAGTCCCATGATCATAGTTGTGGTGTTAATTATAATGATTAGTGTCACCAGAAACACATAGTTTCCATAGAGTCACCTACATTTCATCTTTAGGGCATTCGCCTCCCAAAATCAACGCTTCTGAAACCCGAGCATGAGATCATCATCTGGAAACCAACTATATTTTATCATCTAGTTGAATTGGTAATATATCCTTGAAATAAGTTATTTTTTTATTTTATTCTTAGTGATTAAATTTTGACTAGTTAAAAAATATAAATATGTTTTCCACCATGATAGGTAAATATAATTGAGATGACTTGTAAAGACATTGATTTTGATGAAACCATTCTCTATAATGTCCTTAACTCTACCTTTTCCTCCCTAAAATCCAATAGGGATATCATATTAGATATTGAAGATAATTATGTGTTCATAAGGTGATGATCAATACAAAATTTTATCTCCAAAAGTGGGGGAAATACTAAAACTTCTATTATAAAACATCCATGTATTCTTCTATAATTATAATAAGATTCTAATCAAAAGTGCCTTCTAAAAAAATAGAGAAACTAACCAACTAATGAGTGATCATAATCATCTTCCCTTGGAGTGGACCTAACATTCTTGACTAAAGGACCCACTCCCATATGATTTAAAAACTCAATACATCCACTTCAATGCATTACACAATTTGATGATAGAAGTTTATTTGTGAAAAAATTAAGGATTGACAGTCCCTTCCAAGGATGAAAAAATTACAGAATAAACCTGGACAGAAATAGGTCTCATGAAATCCTATAAACACTAATTTTATCTCACAACATTAGAATATATGATTGGACTTGTCTTCATGACAAGTGGGAGTATCTATCCATATAGTTTGATCAAGGGGATATTTTATAATATAAATCCCTCAATATAGGAATATGAAAATGAAGTAATGGATCATAATGATTTTTTTGAATATATGTTCTATTGTGGAAAAAAATCATAAATCCAACCATGCCGATAATCACTAGATCATATATTTCTATCACCTACGTTTATCCAGATCATTAGTCTCTAGCTCCATAATCTTGGAGATAATAATGAATATGTGGTGGTGGAATAAAATCATCACATCATTCACCCTATCATACTACTAGTTTATTTTCATATCTTCTATAAAAAAAACACCCATAATATCCACCTATCCCATTGTAGGGACGATCCTAACCATGGTGCTACCTATAATGTGGGGGTATATCCAATATTCCACCCTGACCTCCCTCTACTAAAGGTTGGGTCAAATCTCCTAATTCACATGATATCTTCCTCTAAAAGTATATAAAAGCATATCTCTCTTATTATAAAATCCTTTATATGAATCTCCAATTACTGATCATGGGGAATTAGATCATTCACTCACATCCCTCTATCTTTTTTAAGTAGATGTTTACCATTTAATTACAACAACTAAGGAATCCACTCTTGAAATTCCATTACTAGATTTTATTATAGGATATAACTATTCTAATAAAACATAATCACTATAAGCCTCTTAAATACATTATCATAGGTGATAATATAATCTGTGACAACCTCAACTAATATATTTTAGTTTAGGGTATTACCAAATTTCTATCCATGAAGGAATCCATCATAAATGATGTTAAGATAGTACATATTGAGGGGTTGTAGCTTCTTTTTCTCTTGTAAAACTATTTATCTACCAAACTATTTACCCTGGGTATCTAAGGTTTCCTCCAATATTTCAAATATAGTGATTCTTCTACATAATATTCCCATGGCTGTGTGATAGGTTTTTATCTTACATTACATATGGGGTCAACATGTCCATCTTATAGGATCAAAATTATTCCTTTTTCTATTGTGAATTCATCAAGAGACATATACATCATAATATGAGTTCATACATATTTCCACATATTCTTATAGTTTCGCCCATATGGGAATCCATCTCTCTAGACCCTCATCATTTTCATCCATTTTACTATCCTTATGGTTACTATGTTTGATAATTTCTTACCGCTATAGATTGTTCGTCCCAAATCACAATCATTTCACATTTCATCCTAGAGTGGTGCCTCTATTCCAGACTATCAACTGTTCCATATTTGATAACATTTCTTAATGATTTTTGATTGAATATCCCAAATTTGAGTGGAATTAAATTAATTTCACCCAAAAATTTCTAGATCATTGAATCTTCAATCTAGATTAATGTGGATTTAATGTTGGAGATGTATTTGCATATGTAGTACGATCATCTTTTAAGAGACCTAGACTATCCAAGATGTTATTTCATTCTATTCTTGTCACCTATATATCTATATAGGTTTTCTCTAGAAGTAAGGGGTTCCAAAAAAGTTTTATAGATTACAATATTTTTTATAGAGCTCTGCAGTATCCTATTTATGGATAGACCTCATTAGACCTTAGGTATTATAATGTCCCTCTCATGGTTATATCATTCCAATATACTTTTTGGGTAGTTTTTATGTTGGTTCAACAAAATTTAATTATCTAAATAAGGTTACAGTTTTCAATGTGTTAACAAATTTCTAATGAGTGATGTAGTGTGTATGTTTCATTGGGTTGGTTTTGAAGGTGTTCTTAAATGGTTGTGATTTTATTATGGATACTATGGGTCTTTTATAGTGTAAATGTTATGAACATGATGCTACTAAAACACATTTGTGACTTTCTTTTCCTCATGGATCTCAATCTAACTTTTCAATTGAATTATCTTCTTCTTTTATTAATGGGGTTTTCTATCATGGTGGTTTGTTCCTCTTTTTTCTGCTTCGATACGCCATTAGATCTTTCTAGAACGGTTCAAATGATGATGTTCAGTAAGTTTAAAAAAAATAATATATGGGTTCTTTGATATATGGTAAGACAGAATTCCAAGGCCCCTATGGTTTTCTGTTCTCGATGGTCAAGGTGCATTTTGGGGGATTCCTATTCAAGGAATACATCCATTATAACATTTAAGCACACCTAGTACTTAGATGATAATCGTTGATAACTCTATATTTTCACTTTTATAATTTTATTGTTTTTGGGTATTTATATGATTTTGAGTAGTTTTTAGATGTTTTTCAGTTATCCCACTATTTTTTATAAAATTTAAAAGTTGATTTATGAGTAACATGTGAAGTTCGTGAATATTTACTCGTACTCTGTGACTAATATTCTACCTTGCAAAATTTTTAATAGATTATGGATATGAACCATCATCATTGTACCTATGAAAAATCTTCATGAAAGAGGTGCACAAATTCTGACCATGGGAGAGTTTCATTTTCATGGGTATTAATAGTCATGGTCAACCACCCACCAACAATACCTTAGGGAAAGATGGATGTCAGAACTATCATTTGGTAAGTTGTTTTTAGGACCAGGTATAACAAATAAATCATTGTCTCATGTTAGTAATATATATACTAGGGTCCAAACACTCCTCAAATCCTAGGAGGAATATATCACTGAAATTCATACAATGCACTGATCTAATATATATCCTCATTCGACATGATTGGAACCATTCAGTACTTGAAAGTTGTTGGATAATACCCGTGCAATACGGGTGGATTGTACTCTCACAGTACTATGGTTAGAGGATATTCTCCATTATCTCAAAATCGAAACATCTCATGATTAAGTATTTGGATGGAGGCTACTTCACTTTTTTAGTTTGGGATAAGTTGATCTAATATAGGAATGGGTTGTCACAATCCTATGTTGGGATAATTAATAGAAGTGGGAGTAGTAGAATCTTTCTTTTTATTAGGTGAAAATATTTTTTCAATGAATTTTCGAGGATATGACACATAAAGGACATATATATCATCAATCGAGCACTACATGATTCATGATTAATGTATCATATTTTGATCTTTGAAATTGTGGATTGGGTTTTGTTTTCAAGTTGTGGTCTTTTTTGTGTTTTTGAAATGGTATCTAGTAATTTGTGAGGTTCCCACTAATCCCAAAAGTGGTTTATTCAGAAACTGAAAAAAAAGATTTGGAGGAGTTATCAGTGTCCTGGTGAATGGATACATTAGTAAATGCACAAAAATTTGGTTTCCTATCCTTAATGTTGGAGTCACAATCCCTCAACATTGTTTCTATAAATTAGAAAACCTCAAATTACTCTTAACTCCAAAATTAATACCTAATACTAACCAACTCTACTAGAACTCTAATATGGCGCAACACATCACGAACCATCTTTTTTCAATAGTATGTTGAGTGTTCAATCCTAACCCCTCCTCAAATAATACAGGGGCTAGTGAATACCACCATATATGGATTTCGAAAAATATTTGAGGAATTAGTTAAGGTGACCTAAAAACAACACATGGATCTATATATAAAAATCATGTAAGAAAGAAAATTTTTTCTAAGGAATATATTGATGCATGTGACACAAGATAACCATACACACAATATGAAAGAAAACCCTTAATTTAGGGGAAAATAAAAGCCTAAAATAAATGGTAATAACTAACCAATAAGAATTGGAACAAGGAAACTTCTTGGTGAACTATTTACAAATAATAAAACCATTTATAAAAATTACCTCTAAAAACCAATGTTCTTTTTCTCCCATAATACTATGTCCACTATATTCATTACTGAACTTTGCACCATATACATAATACAAGACACAAGTGGGTGGAATACCCTTGTAGGATTGAATATAAACATACCCTATGGGTCACCCTAGAAATAAGAAAGGAGGAATAAATTTAATTTAGCTAAGAAAACACATTAAAGAGGAGGGTTAGAAAAATTAAACCCATATCTAGTTATAATATTGAGGATCAAGATCATATTAAAGTATCTCAAAAATCTAAAACCATTTATACTAGGATTTTATACTATGATAAACCCAAGAGAACCAAACTACCCAACATTAATAAAACATATTCCTCCTATCTAAATCTATTGTGTTGAACCTATGCCTCACCACAGTATTTATGTAAGTTAAGGAGTAGCCAAAATCGATTGAGGACTCTTTCCTCCTAGAGTAGTGCACATTAAGTGAGGGCGTAAAATGTTATATTTTTACCTAGAATCATGTTACACATTATTATTAATTTATTATATATTTAAAAACAAAAATATTAATAAAAATATTATTATATGATGATTATTCGTCTATATAGAATTAATTTAATATATCCCTTGGTGTATTTTTCACAACAAAAGGATATAGAAGTTTCCCATTAAATTGATAACCATGATGTGTTATTATAATATACATAATTATATCCTATGTCTAGAGGCCATCTATTTGATTTGTCAAATATGATGTTTCATTATCAGGTTCTTAATGCTTGTAAGCAGACGAGGCTCCTTCCCATGATTGTTTTCACTTCAAAATTTCAAATAGTGAGGTTATAAGGATTAACCCACCAAAAATAATTCAGAAATTTATATGTGTTATTAGAAATTCCTATATAAATATATGTATAGTGGTACATAGAGTTTAGATTATTGTTAATGTTTATCATGGATGATGTAATTTGAGGTATTTCCATATATCATGATTCAATATTCTCACAGTTAAGAAGAATACATTGTATGATACCCCCAAATCCTTAATCATAGATCTGATGTAAAAATATATATTCATAACACTCTAGATTTTATACCAACTAAGATAACATTAGAATAACATGAATATATTTTACATAATTTCTCTAGCTTAAATATTTCATATATAAAATAATGACTCTATTATATAACCCAAAGGATCATTATATTTAGAGATTACCAAAAACATAATTTTATTTTACAATAAGTTTTTAATACTTATAAAAAATATACTTCTTATGTGATACCCTTCTAGTCACATCAAACACTATACTCTTCTTTAAAACATTGGGAAAAGGATCCTATTAAAGACGAGATTAAATTCTTAGTAAGGGAAAATTGATTATATATAATGTAGTTATCTTATAATAATATGATAAAACATTACCATGGGATAAATATCTAATTAAAAGGATCAAAAAATAATAAGACTTGGTCAAATGAAATAATAAAAGAATATTTAACCTAAAATGGAACAAACAAGTACCATATCAATATAAATTATAAAAATAAGACTATAATCATCTTCCATTAAACATCACACAATAATGTGGTATAACAATGAAATTTTGAATAAGAATATGAATACGAAACTATATCATTATGAAAATAGAAAACCAAAATCAGTCCCATGTATAATGTTTAGAACTTAGCTAATCAAAATCATGTTCTGGTATTATGATGTGAATATATCTGATTACAATAAGTCATGTTCATAATCATGTGAAAATTACTAATCAAATTTATTTTAACATTCCACTAATTTTTCAATTGATGAGTTCCATGAAATATAAGAGGAAACCTTGGTCGATGGACCTTTTCCCATTCCTTCACAGGTCTGATACATGATTATTTAGCATACGCCATACTAGATAATTTACTATTGAATAACATTTCCTTGACTTTATATATTTCTTATTATAGACCATGTTTAAATATTGGATTTCCCAACTTATCTTGAAAACATTATTCCAATTATATTAGCACACTCTTATAGTATATATACATGGACTATATTTTTTAAAGATTCGATTGGTGGGGTCATACTTAGTATTTCACTCACTTATTTGACCCGCCAATTTCTACCTTGATAAACATCATGCTTTCAGGTTCATGATCATAAATTGTGATTGAATTTTATTTTTATTCTCGGCTAGGAATGAGTTATTAAGATGTGGACCAGACTAGTTATCATGACGCTATTGGAGACAATAGCTAAGTCATTTATTTATTATTTTTCAATGCTAGTCTGACCCTATGTATTTTATTTTATTTCTACTTCCATGTGTATATTCTCTTTTATTTTCAGCTTCTTGTATATTGTATCATGTTCATTCATGGTTATTCATCCATTTATATTGACTTCCAGATCATATTAAATTCTACTACTTTTTATTTGTGATTTCTTACTCTCTATTTATTTGATGATATAGAGGGTATAGTCTCCCAGCTGTATAACCTTTTTACCATTACTTCTAGTCAATAGTGTCTCTTGTACGAGATGTGCACTTTAGGCCCATTGGAAAAATCAACTGGGGAAATGTTTTATATAGATTCTAGGTTGAGGAATTATAATAAACTTGTGCGCCCTATGAAATTAATCATTTATCTTATCATGAAATAAATGGAATGACAGTGGACATCAAATGATATCACAAAAAGTGAGATTAAGAGTCGTTTTGTCGATGAAAAAAATCATCATCCAAAAATAAGTATATTATACAGGCACCTAGAGGATGAGAAAGATATATAATCTATAAGAGATAGAACTTTTTAATATTGAGAATAAAATGGATGTAAAATTATAATAATAATTATAATAGAGCTTCTATAATATGGTTCTGAATAAAAAATTATAAGTCAATTAAAAATTCCATTTCAAGGGGGTCAAAATAAGATATTTAGGACCATAATTTTAAAATAATTATAATTATTAATTCTTTCAAAAAACATCTATCATTAATAAGAAATTTTTACTGGAATATAAAAACACATTAGTGGATTAAAATTTCAGTATATATACTATTAAATGATTAACCTTTATTTTTAACATGAGAAATAGAAAAATGGAAACATAAATTAATTTGGAAAATTTTGAAAACATGAATAATATATTTCCCTAATAAGAATGACTAAAAATAGGAAAAGGATCTCATGTGTTAAATGTTAAAAATTCAATGCTTTTCAAACCTCTGCAAAGAAATTCAGAAATGAATTTTCAGGTAATATTTCAGAATATCCGTTTTAATCCATTTAAAGTAAAATGAAATATTGTAGAAAATGGCCCTAAAAAATAATTTATCTGTAGAGAAGAACATTTTCGAAACATTATAATGAATATGGACATGAAATTAAAAAGTAACATTATAAAATATGTGAGTTAATTTTAGAAAAAATCATATTTTTTTGGGAATGAAATCCATCAAGGAAAAATTAATAAAAATAAATAATTTCCCCAAAGAAAAAATATAAAATACCATGTATAATATATATATATATATATATATATATTATAATGAAACTTGGTAATCATATATTTATTTTATAGTATTTCAATAATATAAATATTATATCTCAGAAAAATAATCTCAAAATCCCATGAATAGGAGGATTAGTGTCGTTGAAGACAAACTGCATTAGAATTTTTTTAACAATACTTGTGAATATTTCCACATAACTGAGGCACACTAGAATCCTTATATATTTAATATAATTTATACTAACATTGTTAACAAAAGGAATGTAATCATAATAAAGGTGTGAGCTAAAATTATTACTAAAGGAATAGTTAGAGTAAATCACGATATTAATAAAAAAATTAAATTAGTATATAAAACATGATATCATAAATATAATGATCAGAAGCATGGAACCATGGAATAAGGAAATGACATCATGTGATCATGGAATCATTAATATATATTAACAAATTCAAACATGAAATCATATATATAATTAAAGGATCCCTAATAAGACTATCATATCGTAGTGGAAATAGACCCATGGTGGATTGGGATTATGCAACATTTATATAAGAATTATAGATTGAGTCCCATGGTATATTGGGTTTACTCCCCATTTCTAGAAGATTAGTGGGAAGAGTCCCCTTAGTGGATTTGGATCACTCACCATTTTCATAAACATAGTGGGTAGTTTCCCAGGGTGGTTTAGGTTTACTAACCATTCCTATAAACATAATTTATATCATCCCATGGTGGATTTGTTTCCTACATAATTCCCATAAATATAGTGGATAGAGTCATATGGTGGATTCGGCTACATCCCCATTACATTTCCTATTATCTCATGTGATTTGAATATTTAACCAATTAATTAGAGGGATATATAATTTTAGGAATACACATTCCATAATGAAATTAATAACATTTAACTAAATATGTGTACTAAATGAGTAATGGAAGACATACAAAAGCTTAATCACGAAATAACCCATGAGAAAGAAGCGGGTTTCATAATCTCCACTTAATTCAGAATTGAATTCTATATCATAAGTACTTCTAAATAATTTGGAATTATGTAATTTTTGATATTTATATTGGATAAAGATTAATATTCCTTGAATATTGAGTTACTATATAGAAATATTTATGAGAAGGATTATAGAAGTACGAATAAAAACAATTCACTTAGGTGATGTTTTATAAAATGAATTAAGGATCTATTAAATAAAGTGGGGTATTATTATTTTACTTTTAAACATAGAGAAACCATGAGGGTATTCCATTTTGTAATTACAGTTTAAAAAGAACTCATGGTTTGAAATGATTGATTGATCTGTTACTTGGGTTAAAAACTAAATTGGAAAGTTCTCTTAAACCACGATCACAAAAAGGAGAGATTTGTGAAGGTAAAAAGAAAATTTATTATACCCAACAATGAAATATACAGAAAACTATTTATATATGTAAATCACATATATATAATATGGAATAAATACTTTATAAAAATATAAAAGAAAAGAGAGAAAAATAAAGAGAATACGTAAAACAAAAAATAACAAGGGAGGTTTGTGGGGAGAATTGGGAAGAAAAATACAAAAATCTCAAACTATTTTAGATTTATATTTAATATATTTCATTTCAATACATTAAAATGGAATGTAATGCTTTATTATATTTGTATATTAGATAAATAATCATCTTATTTATTTTAATATCATCAACACATCACATAATTATATTCAAATTTGTATACTTTTAGACATATCATACATAGAACCTCCCATCTAAACATGGGGATATAAAACATAAGAAAACATAATATTATCACAAGGTTATGGTAGAAAAATGAAAACCATTTTCTCAATATAATTTTTTTGACTAGAGAGTTTTTAATTAAAATTTCCAAAATCATACCATATCTAGAAACTTGGTTAATAAGGTTTTCAAAAAATTAAACATCATTCATGAGTCATAGTATATTCTTGTATCATATGACTAATAATAAATAACAATCTTTTAAATATAGATATTCACAATCATTTCCACATACAATCTTTTCAACAAATCTAAGAGAAGTAATACTCACAAATCAAATTGTGAACAAAAAAAATTAAAATCATATTTATACATAATATTTTGAGAATATATTTGATAAATAATTCACAGAAAACAAAATGTGGATATAGGAATTCACAATCAAGTACCCACTTATCATGACCATATCCTTAGATATCTATATTAAATTTCATAATACATTTTATGGACTATAATAGAAACACCGTAAATATAAGGAAAACCATCTATATTTGTTACACAATATCATAAAAAATCAATAATTCATCATTTTAGAACCCATGGTAAGGACGCATAGTTCATAAACATTCCATTATTTTATAATAGAAAAACCCATGGTGAAGAAATGTGTTTCATAATAATCATACTTAAATAATAATCACGATAATTTATAATGATAATTATTGTATATGTTATGATAAGAACATATACCCAGTAAAGAAAAACAATAATAAAATGATGTGGACATAGATGAAGAATACCTTTATTAGTGAATTTAAAATTTTCATAAAAAATGTAGAATATAACCTTTTTTATGTATATTTAAAAAATAAAAATTTAAAGAATATTGAGAAAAATATTTTCATTTAAAATAATTGTTGAATCCTTTAAAATATATTTCAAATAAAATAATTTTTATTATTAAATGGAAAGTAATATATGTTGTAAATATTAAAATAATGATTCATTTCACACATTTTGGAAATTTCCATAAATAACCTATCTAAAAACATCGTAAATATTAATTTATATGAAAGTAAAAATAAATTCATATATGATTTAAAATAATTCTAACAATTATATTTTTTTTAAAAAAATTATTAAAAAACATTATCCTACATGAACATTAAAGGAATAGTCTTTCGACCAATGTGGAAAAGTCTGGTTTTCTGAAAAACATTTTCTCAACCATTTTTTACACCAATAATAAGTGACATGTACTAATACTTGATGTTTCCAGAAATAATAATAGGAGAATAAAATATATATATTTTTAATTTTCAAGATCCATATAATTTAGCTAAATGTAAATTTAGTATAAAAAATCCCAAAAAGAAACGATATTGTAACATAAATACATTACCAGAAGTACAATATTTCATTATACATGTTTAGAACAAATATGTAATAATATATATTTATTATATATTTATTATATAACCATATTTATACAACACATACTATGTTACATGTTTTTATAATTTCCAATTATCTTTTCATTATATATTCTTTTTTAAAGTGCACATTTAGGTAAAAACTGGTTTGTTTTCCATGCATGTTTCTGTTCGATGGTTAAAGTTATTTATCCGTTTTTCATGATTAAATAATCTGAATATATTATCAAATAAATAATTATAATATATATTCATTATATACACTATAATACCATTATTATAATGAGGTGATGAAAAAATAATTATATCATTACGTAGAGACAGTAGCCTATACCCTTGCGTGATTGATGTTTCCATTTTTAGATGGATGGAAGGAAATAAATGTAAAATAAAACATAAAATTTATATAATATATATTATACATTATTTATTAATGAATTATGTCATTATTACTATCCATGTAATACATAAATAAATAATAAATCACATCACTTCGAGGAAGTGGTAGTCCAAATGTACACATGACTGATGTGAAAATTTTACAAAAAATGATATGGTAATAAGGTAGATGATATACTATAATTAAAACAATAATTTTCTCATTAATATAAAATATACAAATTAAAACAATTATAATAACCAACCATGAAATATGGTGATAGAAAATAAATCAGATCACAACATAAGGGTTATAAACCATACGAACACACAAGCAATACTTTCTTTTTTCATTATAAGTAATGAATGTAAAAAATGTTTTTACACCAAACATAATATAATCATATTTTATTTTTGATATTTAAGTCATTATATGTGGTTGGATACCATATATTTAGAGGATGATGAAGAATAATGAATTTTGGAAAAGACTGGTAATAACATATAATATTTCTTTGAGAGAACTCTTTTGAATCACATCCAAAGGATCATTTGGTTGGCCTTTTAAGAATAAAAAACCCTCTAGAATGTGTCATGGGAAATTTATTAGATATTTGGGTATAATTTGGTTTATTGATAAGGCTTAAGTGGTGTGGATAAGACAAAAGTGGTAGTGGCCATTTTTATGTAACATGAGTGGCACAATTGCATTAATAAAGAAAAATAAAATATAATAGAGTCACTCTCATTTGAAAGTGGATCCAAGTTCGACCAGGTTAGAAGATAAGATGATATATAATTAAGGAAATTGATTTATTCAAGTTTTTATGTAATTTTAACAATTATCTTCATACATTAAAGCCTCTGTAATCTCTTTTAACCGTTACCATAATTATGAATATTTTCATCCATTACTATTCATAATGACCCAAAATAAGTTTAAAATTTTTTCATATTAATTGAGATGATTCCAAATATATAATCCATTGTACAAGTTTCAGTTTCATTAATTCAAAGAAAATCACATTAAAAAAAGTGCATAAAATTCAATAAAACTATTTTAAGAAATATTCATTTATATGTAAAAATTTTGTTTTTATTTCATTGCACAAAAAATATTAGATGAATATTAAAATATTTTATTTAATAAATTACTTAAAAGTTTAATTAAAATCATTTATTACTATAAATTCATATTTTTTTTAATATTAAAATATATTATGCAAAAAAATATATTTTTAACAAAAAACATCTATATTCACATTACAATGCTTTATTTTATTTTATAAACAATTAAAAATCATTGAATAATTATATATATGATTACAATACTTGTTAATATACTATTTGGTCAAAATCAAACCCATAAATCAAATAGCTAGATGAAAATATTAACATATAATAACAATAATTCATTAGTATATCCCAGTTTCATTAAACATTGTGTTGCATGAAAATCATGCCACACAAAATTATATTTATATAAAGAAAATATATCATAAAATAGTAGGGTGTTAAAGATTGGAAGATAACATTTTATGTTTTTAAATAATTTTTTTAAATCTATATCATTAAAATTAAAATAAAACATTTTTTGAAAAGGGGTATGGAGAAACATGAGGAACCTAGGAACTAAATCATATTTTGGTTCCCAAAGTGGAAAGGAAAACACGAGTAGGGAGGTTAAACATGTACATGAATTAAGTAAATCTGTAATAATGGATGAGTATTAATCTTAACAATGCCATAACTTTGATAATGAATTAAACTAGTGAAGATATTTTAATATTAATGAATTAATTACCACAATGGTAAAGAGGTGTTTCCAAGTAGAATCGAGAAATTATAGTATAATAAACTTATTAATGAATAATAAAAAATGAAAGATCAATACCCAAATGGAAATAATAATTTAGTCAACAACCCACTTATGAATTCAATATCATTTGAATAAAAAACCAAAAAAATGTATAACATAAAATTGAATGGTAAATAAATTAGATTTAAATAATACGGTCATTAGGAAATATATGAGGGAAATATTTACATCACAAAAAATAACCAAGTGGTCAATACCAATCAAATCACAGTGCATCAAAATTGATGCACAAAAACCCTTACAATGTCATATTTTTTCAAATTGAAAGTATATAGAGAGTAAAAATGGGAATGATTTTTAAAACCCCAATTATTTCTTGAATGATATGAAGAAAAATAATTTTATAATACATATACTAAAAAATCTAACTAGTGGTAAATACCAATGGTATCATCCTATATTTAAAAAATGGATAGACTATGTTTGATATCATACATGATACACAATGACAAGTTTAAATGAACAGTTAAATGTTATTATTTAAATTCAACCATTATAACATATTTGATATAAAGAAAGGGAATGAATAATATTACTTCACTTATGAAAATATTGTTTAAACATGTATATATAATAAATTATTTTTCCAATTAATTATAAATGAATGTAAAACCAATTGTTAAATAAAACAATATGTTTTGATGAAAAAATATTTAAATATGAAAAAGTATATTTTTATACAAATAAATACAAAAATCACCATTTTTGGATTATATTAAAAAAATATATGTAAATAATATATTCAAGATACTGTTTAACTTTCATTATATGAAAAAAATCCAATTTTACTTGTAAAACAACCATTTTTCAAAAAGGGTAGTTTTACCACCTTTTGATGGAATGCATGTTCCAATATAAATTTTGACCCATATATTAGATATATTTTAATAAAAATAAAAATATTATTTTAAATAAGATTATGAAAATTTACTTTTCTAGAATTTTTGGTATTCTTTTCATAAGAATGATTCAATGATGAATAGAGAAAAAGTACTCAATTTAAAGGGAAACCAACTATTCCAGAAAATGAATTTATATTTTTGAATTATATATTTGAATGGTTTTAACGTTTAAGTAGATAATTTTTTACCTGTTAATTAAATTTAGGTAATTTTAATCAATTTTACATTGGAATTGGATATAAAAAGAGTGTGAACATTTGAATATTTTCACATTAAAAACATATTTCCACGATCTATTATTGAGATTAATAAAAAATAAATTTTATCCTCTACTGTGTTTTTAGTTTTGAGAAAAAAACATAAAAGGTTGTAATAAGTATTATACTTATGATCTAATTGGATAAAATTAATTTTATGAGATTATGGATATTAAGTTTAGTAATTATATTTATTACCATGATTAATGGTGATTATTGTAATTAAGGGTAAAAACAATATTATAAATATTATAAATTACCGTAAAATTTTACTAATCTCACATGATGATTCTTTTTTTGTCCAAAATGGACTATTGGAATGAAATATATCCTTTAAAATCCACTTGGGATGTAGTATGATATTTATAGAATTTTATTCAACGAAAAGTCAATTTTTACACAGTGATGATGTAATAATTAATTAATTAATGAAAGAAAAAAATAATTACTATAGTATTATAAATATAATGAGATTTTATTATGATAATATCATCACTCAAATCCTTCTTCACTTCCATAAAATGTGAAAATAATTATTCACTTGTGCGTACATGTGAACTATCACCTCCACGAACAGATATTATTCATTTCTGTTTCTATATCTAAATATTTGTTATAATGATAAAATTAATGTGTATATGTGATATTAATTACATATTTATCATTATTGAATAATAATATATCATTTATATTCTTACCTTTTCATGAACATAAATGTGATGAGGCCGTTCGTGTGTACATGTGAACTATCAACTCCATGAAGCGATGTGATTTAGTTTTCTTCACCACATCACTGGAATGACATATATAAATATATATAAATTATGAATATAATATTAATAATATTATCATAGATATGGAAAGATAAATAATACTCATATTCTTTCCATAATTATCATTGAAAAATGAAATCGTTACTATTGCGTATGTATGAATTAGTGTCTCTATGATTAGAACATACTTAATTTTTCATATTCATATATAATGAATGGATTTAAATGTATAATTGATGAAAAAAATTAATTATTATTTCAGGAATATTATTAGGTATATGATTTACTAATGATCAATTTCACTATTGACATCATTCCAAATTTATTTAGGACTCTTTTACCTAATTTTGTCAAAACATCTTACGTGAGATTAAATAAATAAATAATTTTTATAAAATGATAATAAGTGATACAAAAGGAATAATAATATTTAAAAAATTTATAAATAAATTAAATAATTATCTTATGTTTACTATTTAGTAAGATAAATAACAAACCTAATGAACCAGACCCAAGATGAGGGATTTCATCTCAATGTCCTTTCGTTGAGGCATTTAATGATGTTATGTATCTTTATTCTTTGATAATATGTATATAAAGATACAATTACATTCAATTTCTATAATTTAACTATAATAATTCTATTTAATGTATTGGTAAATTTATTCTCACATAAATATTATGACTTAAATGTTTGAAGTGGGGTATTGGACAATTTGAATGATTAAGGATTTGATTATCAAATATGTTTCTCTGGGTTGATATTCATGATATTATTCTACATATTTATTTATATGAATATATAAGTATTATAACGTAATTTTAATTTATATTTCTAATTTCATTCATTTTTTTTCAAAAAGGAATATTTTTAACTTTTTTTAGACAAAACATTTTGACAAATTTTAGAAAGAATGTTTGATTCTCAAAGTGTACAATAGAAACAACTTTTAATCCAATGTGTCCATTATTTTATTTTCATATTCTATTTTAAGATTTAATTTTTCCTTAAATGAAAAACCATCTCAAATTTTTTTTGTGTTTTGGTATTGGAAATGTTTTTTCAATGAAAATGATGTTTTTCATATTGAGGATGTGTTTCTGAAAGAAGATGGTATTTTAATGTAGATGTGTTTTCATATGGGATTAGAAGAGTTTTAAGTGATTTATAATGATTGTATGTTATTAATTATATTGTAAATGTGTATTATATGAAATGGGTGAGCACTATGCCACTTATATGATGGTTTAATCCCCATTATAGCTCACAAGAGAGTTCGATATAGCTTATACAAAGGGATAAGCCCCATTATAGCTTACAATTGATCCCAATATATCTTATCTGAAGGGATGAAACCCATTATAGATCATGGGTGTGAACGATATAGATTATATGAACAGATAACCACATAAATGATATCCAATTAATTAGGTAATAATAATATTAGAAGTTAGTCATATGGTTATTCCAATTGAAAGAGATTTATATACATGTTTCTCTATGTTACAAAAATGAGAATTAATTGATTTATATTGGTTTTATTAATTGTCATTAAAATAAATTAATGTGTATTATTCATGTAATTCTTTTCATTCTCTCTAAGAATAGTAAATGGGTTTCCATGTTTCTCACAATACTAATGGGTTTGTTCCTTTTTTATGTCCCTAAATTTGAATTTTGTGCCATCCCTTGTTTTAAACCATTTTCAACATGTTATAAGGATGGGTAAAATAATGGAGGATGAAAATATTAATGTCATGATGATTTTCAGAAAAATTGAATCTTGTTTTTTAAAGTATTATATTTTGGGAAAATGGATATTGTTGGAAATTGTCCACTTTGTATTGTTATGATTTTATTATGTCTGAGTTTTGGCCTAATTGTCTAAAATAATAAACTTGAAATGATCCTCAATATGAAATAAAGTAAAATTATTTACGTAACATATGATTATGTAATGTCTCAAGGTTGTGTCAATTCAATTGGTATTAAATGAATGGTAAAGATAACTTTAGAGATTAGGATGTTTCCGTAAGTATTAGGGATATAGTAAGGGGGTTTTAATATTATGGTTCATCAAAAGTAAAATGTCTTATAAATCACTTTTTATGCTTTATTTTATTAAATTTTAAGGTGACCAATATAATTTTTGGAGACATTCATTTTTCGGTAATTATTATTTTTTCCATTTTGGGATGGAAAATTAATCGTGTAAGATAACGTTTGAGGTTAAAACTTGTTCTTGTTATTTTTGAGGATTTCTCACTAGTTGTTTTATGTTATAATAATTATATTGTTTTACAAATATAAAACATATAGGATGGGTGACAACCCATCACGTTCGCCAAGTCCATGGTAATTGAACCGACAAGCAAAGGGCGATAAGGGGACATAACCTTCGACTGGCCTACATGATGTATTTCCTTATTATGACTTTTTATTTTTAGTTAAAAGAGTTTATGGAATAACAAAAAGTTTATATTTTGAACAAAATACTTACCATATTGAAAAAATTATTTGGGGGTTAAGTGATGAACGTTATTTTAGATGATATTTTCTATTTTGGAAATTTTGTATGATCAACGTAAATAATAAATTATTCTATTTCATTTGATGAATAAGATTTAATTATATTTTATAATAATATATTATTTAATGCTATAATTATGTTGATATAGGTTATTTATGGAAATTGTATTCATGTCATGAATATTAGTAGGAAAATTACATTTTGGTATTGGTCTTCAAGAGTAATTGAAGTTATTTGGAGATAATTATTAAAATTCATCTTTGATCGATATAGAATCGAATTGTTCTAATTTTTGGATGTTTTAATATTAGTTATTATATTTTAATGGAATTTAATGTATAATTCTTTTTTGAATGGTTTATAATGAACATCATGTATTACTGTTGAATTTTGGAGATTAATGTAGTTTTTAATAATCTAATGGATTATTATTTTTGGGGAATTATATTATGTTTTACTAACCATTATGGTTATGGATAATATATAAACATAAAATAAAAATGTAGTTAATATATTTTGGATTATGTCATCCACTAGAAGTTGATTTTAGTGATTTTGGAGAAAAAAATTCATCTTGAATACTCATTATCTCTTGAAAAAGAGGAGTTTTCAGTGTAATTTGAATAATGGATGAACCTCTAATTATAATGTAATTATATTAACTTATTTTCTTAGTCCATGTAGAAAAATAGTTCCTCAAATATTTGAAAATAATCTTAAAACAAAACCATTATTCCTTTACTTTTCATTCTTTGGAATCAATGACCCTTTATCCCATCAAAGACTTACGGTTTTGTGTTTCTTTGTCTCCCCTAATACTATGTGCACTGTATTCACTACTGAACTTTGCACTATATAAATTATAAAAGACACAAGTGGGTGGAATACATATTATGGTTTTGTGTTTCTTTGTAGGAGCGAATATAAACATACCCTATGGGTCACCCTAAAAATAAGAATGGAGGAATACATATAATTCAGCTATGAAAACACATTAAAGAGGAGGGTTAGAAAAATTAAACCCACATCTAGTTAAAATATTGAGGATCAAGATCGTAAAAAACTATCTCAAACATCAAAACAATTTAAAGAAGGATTTTATACTATGATAAAACCAAGATAATCAAACTACCCAACATTAATAAAACCTATGTATCCTCTCTAAATCTATTATGTTGAACCTATGCCTCAGCAATGTATTTATGTCAGTTGAGGAGTATCCAAAATTTATTGGGGACTCCTTCCTTCTAGAGTAGTGCACATTAAGTGAGGGAGTAAAAATTATATTTTTACCTATAACCAAGTTACATATTATTATTTATTTATTATATATTTAAAAACTAAAATATTAATTAATATATTATTATAGGATGAGTATTCTTATATATATAAGTAATGTAATATATCCATTGGTTTATTTTTCACAACAAAAGGATATAGAAGTTTCCCATTGAAATGAGAACCATGAAGTGTTATTATAATATTCATAATTATATCCTATGTCTAGAATTCATCGATATGATTTGTCAAATATGATGTTTCCTTATCAGGTTTTTAATGTTTGTAAGCAGACGAGGCTCATTCTCATGATTGTTTTCACTTAATAATTTCATATAGTGAGGTTATAAGGACTAACCCGCCAAAAATAATTCCATATTTTGTATGTGTTATTAGAAATTAATATATACATATATATATAATGGTACATAGAGTTTATATTATTATTAATGTTTATCAAGGATGATGTAATTTAAGTTATTTCCATATATCATGATTCCATATTCTCACGGTTATGTAAAATACATTGTGTGATACCCCAAATCCATAATCATAGATTGGATGTAAAAAATATATTCATTACACTCTAGATTTTATACCAACTAAGATAACATTAGAATAACATAAATATATTTTACATAATTTCTCTAGCTTAAATATTTCATATAAAAAATAATGACTCTATTATATAACCCAAAGGATCATTATATTTATAGATTATCAAAAAGATAATTTTATATTACAACAGGTTTATAAAATTTATAAAAAATATAATTCTTATGTGATACCCTTGTAGTGACATCAAACACTATACACTTCTTTAAAACATTGGGAGAAAGGATCCTAGTAGGGTTGAGACTAAATTCATAGTAAGGGAAAAATTGATGAGATATAATGTAGTTATCTTATAATAATATGATAAAAAATTACCAATGGATAAATATCTAATTAAAAGGACCACAAAATCATAATATTTGTTCATATGAAATGATGAAAGAATATATAACCTAAAATAGAACAAACATGTACCGTTTCAATATAAATTATAAAGATAAGACTATAAAAAATCTTTCATTAAACACAACACCATAATGTAGTATAACAATGAAATTTTGAATAAGAATAAGAATATGAAACTATATCATTGTGAAAATAGAAAACCAAAATCATTCCCATGTATAATGTTTAGAACTTAGCTAATCACAATCATGTTCCTTTATTATCATTTGAATATATCTAATTGCAATAAGTCATGTTCATAATTATGTGAAAATTACTAATCAAAATTATATGTACATTTCACTGATTTTTCTATTTATGAGTTCCATGAAATATAAGAGGAAACCATGGTCAATGGAACTTTTCCCTTTCCCTCACAGGTCTGATACATGATTATTTAGCATACGCCATACTAGATAATTTGCTATTGAATAACATTTCCTTGAATTTATAGAATTAATATTATAGAAAATGTTGAAAGATTGGATTTCACAACTTATCTTGAAAAATTTATTTGTCACGACCCCTTCCCCACAAGGTGTACCGCTCATGGGAAGGCAATGTAAGAAGGGAGATAATGACCCCCCCGAGTCCCGCCTCCAGTTGGCCCCGGGTTGGCTACTAGCACCGAGGGTATAATAAACTCACAAATGGGAGGCATTACCCTCTACGAGAACACATGCGGAATAAAGAGACAACATAAACACCAATCAACTCCAACTCAGAACTGAAATATAAAAGAAACCCATGTCCATATATGAAATGACATGCAAAAAATACTACAACTGAAAGGGAAAAACTGCAAGTACCCAAAAGAAAGGAAAAGAAAGCAGAAATTACAAGCCCGAACAGCTCCTGTAACCATAAGATAGAAGTAACCATACTGATCTCCCACCTGCTCCAAGTGACCTGAAAAATAGTTTATATATACGTAGGTTGAGTATGATAGTATACTCAGTAGGGACCTCCCCAAAGACTCTCATGCAAAAGTAAAGAAATCATGCTAAAGCACAGTGAACAACAAGCGAAACCAACTCGTCACCTAATCAAGTATACTAAGTTCCAAACCTCACCATGGCTACTCTCACCAAGTAAAACATACATGAATATAGCATATAATAAAGAATATCAAGGGTACCCTGCTACCACTTCCCCGCTGGTTTGCCGCTTTTCCACAATGACACTTGTCCTGTGAATCTCTCTCCAAAGGATTGCCCACATAAACATGGGCTAAGCTCCACAATCTGCACCATGTGCACCATAAAGGCTTGCCCGCAGACACCTGGACTAAGCACCACATCATCCTCACAACCAAAAGTAACCAGGTAGTTTCTAAGAGCCACCATAGCTCGCATAACGTGTATCATATGTCGGGTATTACACCTCAAGCTATCACAGCCCATACGCTGAGTATGGATCCTCAAGCCATCAAAGCTTATACACGTTACACCTATAGTAGTCCATAGGATACTATATCCAGAATATATGTGTGTGAAATGACCACAAGACAATTCAACCCTCTACACACATATATCGGGAAAACTAACCACTGTGCCTACCAGCACACTGATCTACCAAGAGAATAGAGCGGGGTCAAAGGGGGTAGTTAGCCATTCAACCTCCCATCAGAATGTTGGGGAAAACCCCCCCCCCCCCCCCCAGGGCTCAGAATCCGCGGGGTGTCAGTTGCCCTTACTGACAGGGTGGAGTACCATTTAGAAACACAAAAAGTGCAGAATATAAATATATCTCACAACCACACTATGTTCATAACATAGTCTTAGACACAACTACAGATAACGTCTCTCGGACTCCGGGCTTCTACTTCTAAAACTAGGTATCCTATAAGCAGACCACCAGTTAAAGAACTTCATTAGGTTACTTCATTCCCTGTTTCATTAATTCCACTTTATGTTAATTAATTCATTGCACATTAATTTACCATGAACAAATCTACATTAAACTTCATTGGCATACACCAAGGGTCCACTTTCCCTTTTTCAAATTACCACTTCATCACTATGTTCCAGCTAAATTCCAACCCCAAGGGTTAACACCATTTAATCAATCTTTCATTATAGAAATTACTTTCCCATATTCCCAGGAATTCTAGAAAAGAAACCTATTCTACTAAACACAAAGGGGGCTCAACATGGTGAGTATATATGCTACCCTTCAAGTCTTTTCCTCCTGTAGAAAGAGCATAAACCCATTATCCCTCGAGAAGCTAAACACGGAAAGCACGTGGCATACCCCGTGTGTCTTCGCCTCCTTCGGAAGGTGGGTAAGATAGACCATCTTCATTGAGCAGTGGGGAAAATTAAAGCAGATAAACAACCAATCAAAACCACTAACATCTCGCTGTCACATCCATCCCATACCATCATCCATGGTGTCCTCCCTGACACCCACATGCATAAACCGATTCATCTTGCCACTCTAGGCGCTATCTGCTACCACAACCATAAGGCCTCCCTGCCTTCACATATAACAACATCCATCCAGGCTCACATAACAGCACAAGCAGTAGGAAAAAAAACATCACATCAAATGGACTCTTGGCCCTTTAACAAGGATTCTATCCTTCATACAAAAATGAGCACTCATGGCTCCAAACCACAAGGAATTTGGCCTTACAAGCAAGAGGGTAACTCAAAACCCTATCAGGTGTTATCTTTTATCAACCAACCAGTTATTTAATTCATCTCAATTTAACAAATTTAGTAAAGGTAGGTTCCAAATTCAAGAAACCTAATTAGTAAGCTATCACAATTAAATAAACATGCTTACTGCACTAATTTGATTAACATCAAATTACAATAAGAACCAGATTTATTTTCATGCCTCTTTATCTTTAGCCAACAATTATCAATTAATCCCGATTTACGTTCTTTACTGATTTCCATCAAGAAAAAACATCTAAAAAATAGCAAGCATAGATATCACACTATCTAGCAAAGAAATAGGCAATAACATACGAGCGATAAAAATTTGATTATCAAGTTATAATATTTATTTAGGTCATTTTCATTGTGATCCAAAGGGCTAAATCATGATAACTCTACGATTGCACATAACAATTAGAGAAGACATGAATCCCCTACCTCAAACAGTTCCTCATGTTATATATCCACAAAATGGGTCATGATCCTTCTCTCGCGACAACTACATCCACCCGAGGATGCCACGATATGTTCGAACCAAACGAACCCCAAGAAAACCCCATTAGAAGTGTGGAGATTACATGCTAATATGAAAAGTAGAACAATAGAAGATGATCCCTGAAGAAATGATGATAATCAGACCTTATCTCAAAGAATGATTGATAGAGCTTGATTGCATCAAAATAGAGTGGAACTGATCCGAGGAGTAAAGGTAGATTGTGAAACTCCTATGGGAAGGATTGAATTGTTCTATCATCTCATAGCCGAGAACAAAGAGGAAGAACAAGGGAGAATGATATCTTGTCCTTTTTTGAAGATTTAATGGGGCGACGGTTTATGATGCGCTTAATTCTCCATTAAAAATGGATCGCATTAACCCACACAGTTTGACCAATTAAAACATCCCGGCCATAGGAATAATTATTATAGGATTTATGGCCTATGAAACGGCCTTAAGATCCATTAAAATAAGGCTTTAAATGTATTTTGCGTAAAAGGAAACATCAAAAAGGGGGAAAACTGTAGGAATCTGCAAACATTGTTCACCCACCGTTGCTGTACACGAAACCGATCTGTCAGACCGATCTGTGAGACCGAACTATGAAACTGATCTGTCAGACCGATCTGTGAGACTGATCTGTTAGACCAATCTGTCAGACCGATCTCTGAGACTGATCTCTTAGACTGATCTGTGAGACCGATCTGTGAGACTGATCTATGAGACGGATCTGTCAGACAGATCGGTGAGACTGATCTGTCAGACCGATCTGTCATACCGATCTGTGAGACCGATCTCTCAGACCGATCTGTGAGACTGATCTCTCAGACCGCTCTGTGAGACCAATCTGTGAGACCGATCTCTCAAACCGATCTGTGAGACCGATCTGTCAAAACGATCTATGAGACCAATCTGTCAGACTGATCTGTTAGACCGATCTGCCAGACTAATCTGTTACTATTCACAAAACTGGAAAATGGGCAAAGTGTTAGGGATAAGTCCCCTTGACCTCCCGGAACACCTCCAACACCATAATTTCAAAAATTAATGCACCGGAGAGGTTCAGGCCATTACATCAGATACCTCTCAAAACATTCTCATCCTCGATAATTTAAAACCAACCTAAAGAAAAGAGGGGTCTGAACAACAACCCCGTAAGATACCTCTCAAGGGAAAACCACCCTAAGTTGTTCTAAAGATGGAACAAAACCACGACATCCGAGAGCAAGGGAACAAAAAAATCCATATCCATACCATTAATTCATAACATCACATCAAAGGTACACAAAAAAATATCTAATAAAAACTCACCACAACAACTTAAAATAGCTCTGGGTACTGAACACGCATCTGTGACTCACGTTCCCAAGTACTCTCTTCCATGCCACCATGTTGCCACAAGACACAAACTAAGGGAATAGAATTCCCACACAATACCTTCTCCTTTTGATCTTGGATCTCCAGAGGTCTCTCCTCAAAGGTTGCATCATCATCAACATCGTTCTCTACACAATCGATGATGTGGGAGTCATCATGAAGATAACGACGGAGTGGTGATACATGGAAAACATCATTTATCCAACGCATCTGTTGGGGAAGTGCTAATTTATATGCCACAACTCCAACATGAGCTAACACCTCGAAAGGCCCAAAAAACCGGGGAGAAAGCTTACATCCACGACCAAACCTTCGCTGCCACGATGGGGAGTCACCTTCAGAAACACATGATCCCCAACATTAAACTCCAAGGGTCTCCTCCTTTGATCAGCATGTGATTTTTGATGATCTTGTGCTGTCTTAATCCTCTCACGAATCAGCTAAACCATCTCTATTGTATTCTGCACTGGTTTCGGTCTGAGAATTGGTGACTCTCCGACCCCAGTCCAGCACAATGGAGAACGGCAAGGCCGGCCATAAGAGGCTTCAAACAGCACCATACCGATGGTGGAATGAAAACAATTATTGTAAGAGAACTCCACCAAGGGTAACTGCCTCATCCATGAACCTCCAAAGTCAAGAACACAAGAGCGCAACATGTCTTCAAGAGTCTGGATGGTTCGCTCTGTCTGACCATCCATTTGAGGATGAAAAGCAGTGTTAAGGCATAGCTGAGAACCAAATGCATGTTGGAGACCTCTCCACACCCTAGAGGTAAAACGAGGATATCAATCAGAAATGATTGTCCTAGGGACTCCATGAAGTCTCACTACCTCCTCTAGATACTTCCTCAACAATACATTCACTGATCGTGACTCCTTGATCGCTATAAAGTGGGACGATTTTGTCAAACGATCCACTACCACCCAAATAGCATCATGTCCTCCCGGAGCTCGTGGTAAACCAGTAACAAAGTCCATTGAGATGTCCTCCCACTTCCACTTAGGAATCTCTAATGGCTGGAGAAGACCACCAGGAACACGATGTTCAGCCTTCACCTTCTGGCAGACTAAACATCGAGACACAAACTCCGCAACTGCACGCTTCAGCACAGGCCACCGAAACTGAATCCTGAAGGATCGATACATCTTTGTCACACTAGGATGTACTTCTATGGGTGAGATATGGAACTCTTGGAGAATTGTCTCACGTACCATCAAGGGAACAAAAATCCTTCCATGATACAACACTCAGTGTTGTTCATCCTCTGACCAACCATCACGGGCCTCACCACAAAAAACTCTATCTCTCCAATCATCCACCTCTGGATCTCCAAACTGGGACTCTTCCACCATCAATACTAGGGATGAATGCACAGTCATCTGGAAAAGACAACCTCTACCTCCAACCTCTCCCATATCAAGATGTAAAGCTGACAGTTCCTCCATTACTCTCCAGGAATCACCGGATTCACGCACAGCATCACTACGTGACATTCGACTCAGCACATCAGCTATAACATTCCCTTTTCTAGGATTACGATATTTCAATGTCGTATTCCTGTAAGAACTCTATCCACCAACACTGTCATTAGTTCATGTCACAGTGGGTGAAAACATACCTCAAACACTTACGATCAGTGAAAACCATAAAGCGTTCACCAATGAAGTAATGTCTCCACAACTTCAGTGAAAACACCACGGCTGCCAACTCAAGATCATGGGTGGCATAATTGCGTTCATGGGGACACAACTGCTGAGACCCAAAATAAACAACTGACCTCCGCTGCATGAGAACACAACCTAACCACAGAAGTGAAGCATCATAGAAAACATCAAACTGGACTCCCTCAGCAGGAAGACAAAGGACTGGAACACATACCAACTTCTCCATTAGATACTCGAAAGCTGCCTGACACTGTTCAGTCCTTACAAAGGCTTGATCCTTCATGGTCAAAGCTGTTAGAAGAGTCGCAACCCATCAGAAATTGGCTACGAACCTTTTGTAGTATCCTGGGATATGAAATAAACTTCACACCTCTGAAACTTTCTTGGGGGCTACCTAAGACACAACTGTTTATATCTTTGATGGATCCACTACTAATCCTTGTTGGGACACAACATTCCCAAAGAAATGAACTTCTTGAGCCCAAAACTCACACTTCGACAACATCCCAAACAACTAATGTTGGAGAAGAACTCCCAAAACGGCTCGTATATGCTCTACATGCTCCTCTCCAGATGTGGAGTACACAAGGATTTCGTCGATGAATACCACTAAAAACTTGTCCAAGAACTCATGAAACACTGCGTTCATCAACCCAATGAATATAGCTAGAGCATTCTTCACGCCAAATGGCATTACAATGAACTCATAATTCCATTGATGACAACGGAAAGCAGTCTTCAGAATATCCTCATCCTTCACACACAATTGATGATATCCTGACCGCAAGTCGATCTTTGAGAACCAACTTGCACCCTTCAGTTGATCGAATAAGTCATCAATCCATGGAAGAGGATAGTGGTTCTTTATTGTCACTTTGTTTAAGCGATGATAATCAACACACAACTTCAAACTTCCATCATCCTTCTTCACGAACAAGACTGGTGCACCCCATGGTGACACACATGGCCGAACAAAACTGCACAGCAACAAACCATCATGTTATATATGTAGCTCTCTCAACTCAGAAGGGGACATCCTATACGGAGACATAGATATAGGAGATTCTCCAGGCTGTAGCCCTATCCCAAACTCGATCTCCGGTCGAGGGGGTAATGCTAGGACCTCTTCTGAAAAGACATCAGGGTACTCCTCCATGACCATAGGAAATGCCAGCTTCTAAACCACTGAAGAACTCAACATCAACTCATACGTCAAGGATGATAAGGATGGAATCTGCCTATGACCCATCTGGGGATCTCGCTCACCAAAAAACACCACCTTCACTCCATACGCACCAAAGATGATGACCTTCTTCCTAAATAAATCTATGATAGCCTGCACAGAATACAAACAATCCATGCCGAGGTTGAAATCATATGGTTGTATCCGTAAGCATAGGAAATCTCCCCAAGAGCGGTGTTACCCAAACACTAGCTCATAGTCTGTACATACATCAAAAAAACTTGCTCAACCTCCAACTGGTGTAGTCAATGCCAAGGGAACTGAAAGCCTCTCTACCTCAAGTCCCAAAGTATGGACAAGGGTAGGTGATATGAAGGAGTTCGTCGCTCCTGAATCAAACAAGGCATACACCAAAATAGAAAACAAGAAAAGGGTACGTCGAACGACATCTGGCTTGCCTGTGGCTGGCAACACTAGAGCATGAAGCTGACCACGGCCTCCACGACCTCTCTGGGCCTCATGGTGACCACCACCATGGCCTCACTCTACTCTCTAAGGACGGGGAGCATTATGGGGTTGTCCTCTGCCTGACCCATCTCCTCTATGGTGATCTAATTTTGGTGTATCATGCTGCTGTTGCCTCAGCTGGAACTGCCTCAACAGAGGAACCTGGAGCAGAGTGCCCAGTGCACGATGACTGCTCTGAAACATCAGGCACTCCTGCTGCTGATGACCACGACCACCACAAGAAAAACATGCACCAGATCCCTTGGCATAGGCCTGAGAGTTGCTGCCTCTAGAGAAATGAGATGGGAAGGGATGTGACCTACCCCTAGGTGAACAGAAACTCTTCTTCCCTAAAAACCGAGATCCCCGCACCACTGCTCTGCTTCGTGAGAAATCATGACGATTCCCCTCTCATGAAAATCCAGTCTGGGCCAATGTCCTCTCAACAACCTCTACTCTTGCCAGCACCTCAAGATATGTCTTCAGCATAAAAGGGGTGACCTGGCACTGCTTATCTTGATGCAAAGCCTCCTCGAAATTCCTCGCCCTGGCCTCCTTATCTGGTAACAGGTCTGAAGCATATCATAGAAAGTTCCTGAAATGGATTCCAAACTCTCTAACACTGGAGCTCCCCTATTGAAGGGTAAGAAGCTCCTGACGACTGGACGCCTTCGCGGTCGAAGAAAGGAACTCAACTCTGAACTTGTCTCGAAACTCCTCCAACAAGATCACTGAATCCTCACGATTCTTGAGGAACAAGAGCCACCACTGCCTCGCGGCTCCACGCAGCATCGTCACAACCAAGGACACCCAGTTCTCCTTCCGAGCACGAATTGAACTAAAGCTGATCTCGAACTCCTCTAACCAGTCTTCCGTGACTGTATCTGCAACGGAGCCCTCGTACTTCGACAAACTCTGGAACTGAAACTCTCAGAGTGACTTCCTCCAAGTGTTGTCGTCATCAACCTCTACCCGGTGGCGATATGTTGGAATGGCATGCTAGACATTTTCTGCACAAACCTGACGAGGACGTCCACCTGGAGCCATACCTGCAAAAGAAAAAACCGTTAGAGATTTTAAGCTTGGATTTTGGAAGAATCAGTACAAATTAATTTATTGTTTTCTTCTATTAATTTTATGTTAACCTATCCCACGGTCTACCCATTCAAACACAGGTGAAAACAAGAATTAATCCTGATCCTTTCCTAGGTCTCTACCCTACAACCAGTATCACCTTGTTTAGTAGCCATCATAAACTTAATGTTCCGTTCAACAAATCTTAGGGGGCCCTAAACGCCTATGTCTCTGCCTGTATCTAGTGCTTACCCCAATTGCTAACACAAATGACATCATTTCCCTACCAACCCATGCAACCTAACCTGTTCCTAACTCCAATCTCCATTCTATCCCTCAACCTGCCTTCGATACCACTATGTCATGACCCCCTCCCCACAAGGTGTACCCCTCCTGGTCTTGCAATGTAAGAAGGGAGATAATGACCCCTGAGTCCCGCCTCCAGTAGGCCCCGGGTTGGCGACTGGCACCGAGGGTATAGTAAACACACAAATGGGAGGCATGGCCCTCTAAGAGAACACATGCAGAAGAGAGAGATAAGATAGACACCAATCAACTCAAACTTAAAACTGAAATATAAAAGAAACCCATGTACATATATGAAATTCCATGAAAAAGTACTACAACTGAAAGGGAAAAACTGAATGTACCTAAAAGAAAGGAAAAGTCAACAGCAACTACAAGCCCGAATAGCTCCTACAACCACAAGCTATAATTAACCAGCCTGATCTCCCACCTGCTCCCAGTGACCTGAAAAACAGTTTATATATACATAGGGTGAGTATAACAGTAGACTCAGTAGGATCCTCCCCAAATCATCTCGATCAAAAGTAAAGAAAGCGTGCTAAAGCACAATGAACAACAAGTGAAACTAACTCATCACATAAACTGGTATACTAAGTTCCCAACCTCACCATAGCTACTCTCACCAAGTAACGAATACAAGAATATAGAATATAGTAAAGAATATCAATGGTACTCTGCTACCACTTCCCCAATGGTTTTCCGCTTTCCCCCAAAAATATATGTCATGTGAATCTCTCTCCAAAGGCCTGCCTGTATAAACTTGGGCTATGCTCCACAATCTGCACCATGTGCACCACAAAGGCTTGCCCGCAGACACCTGAGCTATGAACCACACCATCCTCAGAACCAAAAGTAACTAGGTAGTTTCCGGGAGTCACCACAGCTCGCATAACGAGTATCATACGTCAGGTATTTTATGTCAGGCCATCATAGCCCATACGCCGAGTAAGGATCCTCAAGCCATCACAACCTATACATGTTACACCTATAGTAGTCCATAGGATACTATATCTAGAATATATGTGTGTGAAATAACCACAAGCCATTACATCTCTCTACACACATATATGGGGAAAACTAACCACTGTGCCTACCAGTACAAATATCTACCAAGAGAAGAGAGCGGGGTCAAAGGGGGTAGTCAGCCATTCAACCTCCCGTCATAATGTTGGGGAAAACAACCCCCTAGGGCTCAGAATCCCCGAGGTGTCAGTTTCCCTTACCGACAGGTTGGAGTAGCATTTAGAAACACAAAAGGTACATAATATATATATATATCTCACAACCACACTATGGGCATAACCTACTCTTAGATACAACTACAGAAAACGTCTCTCGGACTCTGGGCTTCCACTTCTAAGACTAGGTATCCTATAAGCAGACAACCAGTTAAATATCATCATTTGGTTACTTCATTCCCTGTTTCATCAATTCCACTTTATGTTAATTAATTATGTTCACATTAATTTACCATGAACAAAACCACATTAAACTTCATTGGCAAACATAAGGGTCCACTTTCCCTTTTTCAAATTACCACCTCATCATTATGATCCAGAAAAATTCCAACCCCATGGGTTAACTCCATTTAATCAATCTTTCATTACAGAAATTACATTCCCATATTCCCAGGAATTATAGAAAAGCAACCTATGCTACTAAACACAAAGGGGGCTCAACACAGTTAGTAGATATGCTACCCATCGAGTCTTTGCTGCCTATAGAAAGATCATAGACCAATTCTCCCTCAAAAATCTAAACATGGAAAGCATGTGGCATACCCCGTGTGTCTTCGCCTCCTTCGGAAGGTGGGTAAGCAAAACCACCTGCCTTAAAAAGTGGGGAAAAGTAAAGCAGATAAAAAAACAATCAAAACCACCAACATCCAGCCATCACATCCATCCCATACCTTCATCCTTGGTGTCCTCCCCGACACCCACATGCATAAACCGATGCATCTCGCCACTCTAGGGGACCTCTGCTGCCACAACCACAAGGCCTCCCTGCCTTCACATATCACAACAGCCATCCAGGCTCACATAAAAGCACAAGCAGCAGGAAAAAAACAACACATCAAATGGTCTCTTAGCCCTTTAACAAGGCATCTAGCCTTCATACAAAAAATGAGCACTCATGGCTCCAAACCACAAGGCATTCTACCTTACAAGAAAGAGGGTAAATTAGAACCCTATCAGGCGTTATCTTTTATCAACCAACCAGTTATTTAATCCATCTCTAATTAACATATTTATTAAAGGTAGGATCCATATTCAGAAACCTAATCAGTAAGCTATCACAATTAAATAAACATGCTTACGACACTAATTTGATTAACATCAAATTACAACAAGAACCTGATTAATTTTCACGCCTCTTTATCTTTAGCCAACAATTATTAATTAATCCCGATTTATGTTCTTTACCAATTTCCATCAAGAACAAATAGCCAAACAATAGCAAGCATAGATATCACACTATCTAGAAAAGAAAGAAGAAATAACATATGAGTGATAACAATTTCATTATCCAGTTAAAATATTTATTTAGGTCAATTTCATTGTGATCCAAAGTGATAAATAATTCTAACTCTACAATTTCACATAACAATTAGAGAATCCATGATTCCCCTACCTCAAATAGTTCCTCAAGTTCTTTATCCACACAACAGGTCACGATCATTCTCTCTCGACAGCTGCATCCACCCAAGGATGCCACGATATGTCCGCACCGAACAAACCCCAAGAAAATCCCATTAGAAGAATGGAGATTACGTGCTAATATGAAAAGGAGAACAAGAGAAGATGATCCCTGAAGGAATGATGATAAACAGACCTTATCTCGAAGAATGATCAACAAGCTTGATTGCATCAAAATAGAGCAAAACTGATCCGAGGTGTAAAGTTTGATTGTGAAACTCATATGGGAAGGATTGAATGGTTCTAGCATCTCACAGCCGAGAACAAAGAGGATGAACAAGGGAGAATGATATCTTTCCCTTTTTTGAAGATTTAATGGGGCGATGATTTAAGATGCGCTTAATTCTCCATTAAAAACGGATTACATTAACCCACATGGTTTGACCAAGTAAAACATCCTGGCCATATGAATAATTAATATAGGATTTATGGCCTTTGAAAAGGCCTTATCAGCCCTTAAAATAAGGCTTTAAATGTATTTTGCATCAAAGGAAACATCAAAAAGGGGGGAAAACTGTAGGAATTTGGAAAAAATTGTTCACCCACAGTTACTGTACATGAAACGGATCTGTCAGACCGATCTGTGAGACCGATATGTGAAACTGCTATGTAAGACTGATCAGTGAGACCAATTTGTGAGACCGATCTGTCAGACCAATATGTGAGATTGATCTGTCAGCCTAATCTGTGAGGCCGATCTGTCAGAATGATCTATGAGACCGATCTGTTAGACCGATCTGTTAGACCGATCTGTGAGATGGATCTGTTAGACCGATATGTGAGACTGATCTGTTAGACTGATCTGTGAGACCGATCTGTCAGACTGATCTGTGAGACCGATCTGTCAGACTGATCTGTTACTGTTCACAAAACAGGAAAATTGGCAAAGTGTTGGGGATAAGTCCCCTTGACTTCCAGAAACACCTCCAATACCATAGTTTCACAATGTAATGGACCTGAGAGGTCCGGACCATTACATTATTCCTATTATATTAGTACACTAATATAGTTTATATTCATGGAATTGATTTTTTAAAGATTCCATTGGTGGGGTCCTACTTAGTATATCTCTCACTTATTTGTCCCGCCAATTTCTACCTTTATAGACATCATCCTTTCAGGTTCATGATAATAAATTGTGACTGATTTTTTTTATTCTCAGTTAGGAATGAGTTAGGAAGAAGTGGACCAGACTAGTTATCATGAGGATATTGGAGACAATAGCTATGTTATTTATTTATTATTTTTCAATGCTAGTATGACCCTATATACTGTATTTTATGTCTACTTCCATGTGTATCTTCTGTTTTATTTTCAGCATCCTGTATATTGTATCATGTTCATTCATGAATATTCATCCATTTATATTGACTGTCAGATCACATTAAATTCCACAACATTTTATTTGTGATTTTTGACTCTATATTTATTTGATGATATAGAGGGTATAGTCTCCCAACTATATAACCATTTGACCATTACTTCCAGTCAATAGTGTCTCTTGTACAGGATGTGCACATTAGGCCCATTGGAAAAATCAACTGGGGAAATGTTCTATATAGATTCTAGGTCGATGAATTACAATAAACTTGTGCGCCATATGAAATTATTCATTTATCTTATCATGAAAAAAATGGAATGATAATGGACTTCAAATGATATCACAATAAGTGAGATTAAGAGTCGTTGCATCGATGAAAAAAATCCTCATCCCAAAATATGTACATTATACAGGATCCTAGAGGATGAGAATGATATATAATCTATAAGAGATAGAACTTTTTCAGATAGAGAATAAAATAGAAGTAAAATTATAAAAATAATTAGCATAGAGCTTCTATAATATGGTTGTGAATAAAAAATTATATGTCAATTCTAAATTCCATTTCAAGGGAGTCGAAATATGATATTTAAGACCATAATTTTAAAATAATTATAATTATTGTTTCTTTGAAAAATCATATATTAATAATAAGAAATTATTACTAGAATATAAAAATACATTAGTGGATTAAAATTTCAGTATATATACTATTAAATGATTAACCTTTATTTTTAACATGAAAAATGAAAAAATGTAAACATAAATTAATTTAGAAAATTTTGTAAACATGAATAATATATTTCACTAATAAGAATGGTTAAATATAGGAAAAGGTGCTCATTTTCTAACTGTTAAAAATACTATACTTTTCAAACATTTACAAAGAAATTAAGAAATGAATTGTGAGGTAATATTTTAGAATATTCCCTTTAAAACATTTAAAATAAAATCAAATATTGTAGAAAATGGATTTAAACAATAATTTATGTATATGGATGAAATTTTTTGAAACATTATAATGAAAATAGGCTTGAAAATAAAATGTACCATTATAAAATATGAAAAATTAGTTTAAAAAAAATATTTTTTAGGGAAAGAAATTCATCAAGGAATAATTAATGAAAATATGTAATTTCCCTAAAGAAAAAATAGAAAATACCATGTATAATATATATATATATATATATTATAATGAAACTTGGAAATCATATATTTATTTTACATAATTTCAATTGTATAAACATTATATCTCAAAAAAATAATCTCAAAATCCCATGAATAGAAGGATTAGTGTCGTTGAAATCAAACTGCATTAGAAATTTATTTTAAATTACTTGTGAATACTTCCACATAATTAAGGCACACATCAATCCTTCAAGAATTAATATAATTTATACTAAAATTATTAACACAAGGAATGTAATCATAATAAAGATGTGAGCTATAAATATTAGTAAGGGAATAATTCGCGTAAATCATGATATTCATAAAAAATTTCAATTAGTATATATAACATTATATCATAAATATAATGATATAAAGCACTGGACCATGGAATAAGGAAATAACATCATGTGATCATGGAATCATTAATATATATTAACTAATTAAAACATGAAATCATAAGTATAAATCAAGTATCACTACCAAGACTATAATATCATAGTGGAAAGATCCCAATGGTGGATTGGGATTACACAACCTTCCCATAAGAATTGTAGATTGAGTCCCATGTTATATTGGGTTTACTCCCCAATTCTATATGCTTGGTGGGAAGAGTCCCCTTAGTTGATTGGGATCACTCTCCATTCTCATAAACATAGTGGGATGTTTCCCATAGTGGTTTGGGTTTACTGACCATTCCAATAAACATATTGTATATCATCCCATGGTGGATTTGTTTCCTACATAATTCCCATAAATATAGTGGATAGAGTTATATGGTGGATTCATCTATGCCCCCATTCCATTTCCTATTATCTCATGTGATTTGAATATTTATTTAATGAATAAGAAGGATATATAATCTTAGGAATACCCATAACATAATGAAATTAATAAAATTTGACTAAATATGTGTACTACATGAGTAATGGAAGCCATAAAAAAGCATAATCATGATATAACCCATGAGAAAGAAGCCGGTTTCATAATCTTTCCTTAATTTATAACTGAATTCTATATCATAAGTACTTCTAAATAATTTGTAATTAAGTAATTTTTGATATTTATATTAGATAAAGATTCATATTCCTTGAATATTTAGTTCCTATATAGAAATATATATGAGAAGGATTACAGAAGTATGAATAAAAACTATTCACTTGGGAGATGTTTTCTAAAATGAATAAAGGATCTATTAAATAAAAAAGGGGATTATTATTTTACTTTTGACCATAGAGAAACCATGAATGTATTCCATATTGTAATTCTAGTTTAAAATAAACTCATGGTTTCAAATGATTGATTGACCTATTACTTGGGTTAAAAAACAAATTGGAATGTTATCTTAAATTAGGATCACAGAGAGAGATTTGTGAAGGGAAAATGAAAATTTATTTTACCGAACAATGAAATATATAGGAAACTATTTATATATGTAAATCACATATATATAATATGGAATTAAGACTTTATAAAAATATAGAAAAAAAGAGAAAAAAAGAGAATACGTAAATGAAAAAAATTACAAGGGAGGTTTGTGGGGAGACTTGAGAAGAAAAATACATAAATCTTACACTATTTTAGATTTATATTGAATATATTTCATTGTAATACATTAAAAGGGCATATAATGCTTTATTATATTTGGATATTTGATAAATAATCATCTTATTTATTATAATATCATCAACATATCACATAATTTTATTCATATTTTTATGCTTATAGACATATCATACTTAGAACCTCCCATCTAAACATGTGGATAGAAAACATATGAAAACTTAATATGATCATAAGGTTATGGTAGAAAAATGAACGCCATTTTCTCAATATAAATTTCTTTTACTAGAGAGTTTTTAATTACAATTTCCTAATTCATGCCATATCCAGAAATATGATTAATAAGGTTTTCAAAAAATTAAGCATCATTCATCAGTCACAATATATTCATGTATCAAATGAAGAATAATAAATATCAATATTTTAATTATTGATATTCACAATCTTTTCCACATATAATCTTTTCAAGAAATCAAGGAGAAATAATACCCACGAATCAAATTGTCAACACAACCATTTAAATACATCTTTATACATAATATTTTGATAATATATTTGATAAATAATTCTCAAAAATAAAAATGTGGACATATGAATTCACAATCATGTACCCACTTATCATGACCATATCCTGAGATATCAATATTAAATTTCCTAATATATTTTATGGAATATAATAGATACACCCTCAATATAATGAAAACCTTCTATATTTGTTGCACACAATAAAAAAAATCAACAATTCATCATATTAGAACCCATGGTAAGGAATCATAGTTCATAAAGATTCCATTATTTTGTAATAGAAAAACCCATGGGGAAGAAATGTGTTTCATAACAATCATACTTAAATAAAAATCACCATAATTTATAAAGATAATTAAATTATATGTTATGATAAGAACATATACCCAGTAAATAAAATCAATCCTCAAATTATGTGGACATAGATGAAGAATACCATTAGAAGTGCATTGTGAAATTTCATAAAAAATATAGAATATAGCATTTTTTATGTATATTTAAAAAATAAAAATTTAAAAAATATTGAGAAAAATATTTTCATTTAAAATAATTGTTGAATTCTTTAAAATATATTTCAAAATAATTTTTTTTATGATTATATTGAAAGTAATTTGTGTTTTAAATATTAAAATAATGATTCATTTCCCTCATTTTGGAAAATTTCATAAATAACTTATTCCGAAAACATCGTAAATATAAATTTTTATGAAATTAAAAATAAATTCAAATATGATTTAAAATAAATCTAACCACCATATATTTTTTTAAAAAAATTATTAAAAAACATTAATCAATAAGAACATAGAATAAATAGTCTTTTGACCAATGAGGAAAAGTCAAGTTTTCTTAAAAACATTTTTTCAACCATTTTTTATACCAATAATATGTGATATATGCAAATAATTGAGGAATACAGGAATAATAATAGGAGAATAAAATATATTTTGTTTAATTTTAAAAATCTATATAATTTACCTAAATGGTAATTCAGTATATACAATCCCAAAAAAAATGATATTGTAACATAAATCCCCTACCAGAAGTCAAATATTTCATTATACATGTTCAGAAGAAATATTTAATTAATATATATTTATTATATATTTATTATATAACCATATTAATACAACACATATAATGTAACATGTTTTTATAATTTCTAATTATCCATTAATTAACTATTTCTTTTAAAAGTGTACATTTATGTAAAAACTGGTTTGTTTTCCAAGCATGTTTCTGTTCGATGGTTAAAGTAAATTATCCTTTGTTCATGGTTAAATAATCTGAAAATATAAACATATAAATAATTATAATATTTATTAATTATATTCACTTTAATACCATTATTATAATGTAGTGATGAAAAATGAATTATATCATTACGTAGAGACAGTAGTCTTTACCCTTGTGTGATTGATGTTTCCATTTTTAGATGGTTGGAAGGAAATAAAGGTAAAATAAAACATCAAATTTATATAATATATATTATACATTATATCTTAATGAAATATATCATTATTATTATCCGTGTAAAAATTATATAAAAAATAATTCACATCACTTCAGGGAAGTGGTAGTCCACAGGTACACACGAGTGATGTGAACATTTTACAAAAAATGATATGGTAATAAGGTTGATGATATAAAATAATTGAAATAATAATTTTATCATTAATATAAAATATAAAAATTAAAACAATTATAATAACTAACCATGAAAGATGGTGATTGATAATAAATCAGATCACAACATAAAGGTTGTAATCCACACGAACACGCGAGCGATACTTTCTTTTTTCACTATAAGTAAAGAATGTGGAAAATGTTTGTACAAAAATAATAATATAATCCCATTTAATTTTTGATACTTATGTAATTATATGTGGTTGGAAACCATATATTTAGAGTAAGATGAAGAATTATGGAACTTGGAAAAGATTGGTAATAACATATACAATTTTTTGAGAAAACTCTTTTGAATCACTTCAAAAGGATCATTAGGTTGGCCTTTTAAGAAGAAAAAAACCTTTAGAATGTGTCAAGGGAAATTGATTAGATATTTCAGTATAATTTGGTTTATTTAAAGGGCTTAATTGTTGTGGAAAATATAGAAGTGTTAGTGTCCATTTATATGTAACGTGAGTGGCACAATTGTATTAATTAAGAATAATAAAATATGATAATGTCAGTCTCATTTGAAAGTGGATCCAAGTTGGATCAGGTTTGAAGATAAGATGATATATAATTACAATATATTCAAGAAAAATTATTTATACAAGTTTTTAGTTCATGTTAACCCTTATCTACATACATTAAAGCCTCAGTAACCCCTTTTAACCATCACCATAATTTGAATATTTTCGTCCATTACTATTCATAATGACCCAAAATAAGATTAATTTTTTTTCATATTAATTAAGATGATTCCAAATATATAATCCATTGTACAAGTTTAAATTTAAATAATTCATGGAAAATCACATTAAAATAAGTGTATAAAATTCAATAATTTTTTTTATGGATATTCATTTATATGTAATAAATTTTTTTTCATTTCATTGCATAAAAAAATATTAGATGAATATTAAAAAATTTCATTTAATAAATTAATTTAAAGATTAAATAAAATCATTTATTAGTATAAAATGATTTAATTTTTTAATAATAAAATATATTATGATAAAAAATTATTTTTGTTAAATAACACTTATTTGAAAATTCAAATGCTTTATATTATTTTATAAACAATTAAAAATCATTTGATAATTATATATACGAAAACAATACTTGTTAATATACTATTTGGTCCAAATCAGACCCATAAATTCAATAGCTAGGTTAAAATATTAACATATAATAATAATAATTCAATTGTACATCACAGTTTCATTAAACATGGTGTTGCATGAAAGTCATGCCACAAAATATTAAATTTATATAAAGAAAATATATCATAAAATAGTAGGGTGTTAAAGTTTAAAAGATAAATTTTAATGTTTTTAAATAATTGTTTTAAATCTATATCATTAAAATGATAATAAAACATTTTTTGAAAAGGGTATGGAGAAACATAAGGAACCTAGGAACTAAAACATATTTTGGTTCCCAAAGTGGAAAGGAAAACACTATTAGGGAGGTTAAATTTGGACATGAATTAGAAAAATCTGTTATAATGGATGATTATTAATCTTAACAATGCCATAACATTGAGAAAGAAATCAACTAGTGATGATATTTTAATATTAATGAATTAATTACTACAATGGTAAAGAGGTTTTTCCATGTAGAATCAAGAAATTATATTATAATAAAAATATAAATTAATAATACAAAATGATAGCTCAATACCCAAATGGAAAAAATAATTTAGTCAACAAACAACTTATGACTTCATTATCATTTGAATAAACAACCCAATAATGTATAACATAAAATGGATTTGTAAATAAATTAGATTTAAATAATAGGGTAATTTGGAAATATATGAGGGAAATATTTACATCAAAATAATAATAATAAATTATTCAATACCAATCATATCTCATTGAATCAAAATTGATACATACAAATCCTTAAAATGTCATATTTTTTCAAATTGAAAGTCAATGGAGAGTAATAATGGGATGTTTTTTTAAAACCCCTATATTTCTTGAATGATATAAACAGAAATAATTTTATAATACATATACTAAAAAAATAAACTAGTGGTAAATACAAATGGTAACATCCTATATTTAAAAAATGGAAAGACTATGTTTGATATCATACATGATACACAATGAAAAGTTTAAATAAACAATAAAATGATATTATTCAAATTTAACCACGATATCATAGTTTATATAATGGAGGGAATGAATAATATTACTTTACTTATGAAAATATTGTTTAAACGTGTATATATAATAAATTATTTTTCCAATTAATTATAAATGAATGCTGAACCGATGGAAAAATAAAACTACATGTTTTGATGTAAAACTATTTAAATATGAAAAAGTTTATTTTTATACCAATAAATAAAAAAATCACTATTTTTGGATTATATTAAAGAAATATATTTAAATTTTATTTTTGATATAATGTTTATCTTTCTTTATATGAACAAATCCAATTTTACTTGTAAAACAAGCATTTTTCAAAAAATGTAGTTTGATCGCCTTTTGATGGCATGCCTATTTAAATCTAGGTTTTTACCACTATATTATATAAATTTTAATAAAAATTAAAATCTTCTTGGAAATCAGATTATCAAAATTTACTTTTCTGGAATTTTTGGTATTCTTATCATAAGAATGATTCTATGATGAATAGAGAAAAAAGTACTCAATTTTAAGGGAAAACTACTATTTCAGAAAATTAATTTATATTGTTGAAATATATATTTTAATGGTTTTAATGTTTAACTAGATCATTTATTGCCTTTTAATCAAATTTAGGTAATTGGAATCAATTTTACCTTGGAATTGGATATAAAAAGATTGTGAACATTTGAGTATTTTCACATTAAAAACCCATTTCCGTGATCTATTAATGAGATTAATTTAAAATAAATTTTCTCCACTCCTGTGTTTTTAATTATGAGATGAAAACATAAAAGGTTGTAATAAGTATTATATTTATGATCTAATTGGATAATATTAATTTTTCGATATTATGGATAGTATGTTTAGTAATTAATTATATTACCATGATTAAGGGTGATTCTTATAATTTAGGGTAAAAATAATATTATAAATATTATAAATTACCAAAAAACGTTTACTAATATCACATGATGAGTGCTTTTGAGGCCTAAAAGGACCATTGGGATGAAATATAACCTTTAAAATCCGCTTGGTTTGTAGTATGATATTTAGAGAATTTTATTCAACGAAAAGTCAATTTTTACACAGTGATGATGTAATAATTAATTAATTAATGGAAGAAACAAATAATAACAATAGTACCATAAATATAATGAGATTTCATTATGATAATAGCATAACTTTAATCTTTCTTCACTTATATAAAATGTGAAAATAATTATTCACTCGTGCATACGTGTGAACTATCACCCCCACAAACTGATATTATTAATTTCCATTTCTATCTCTAAATATTGGTTATAATGATAAAATTAATGTGTATATGTGATATTAATTACATATTTATCAGTATTAAATAATAATATATAATTTATGTTATTGCCTTTTCATGAACATAAATGTGATATGGTTGTTCATGTGTACATGTGAATTATCAACTCCACGAAGTGATGTGATTCAGTTTTCTTCACCACATCACAGGAATGAAATATATAAGTATATATAAATTATGAATATAATATTAATTATATTATCATAGTTATGGAAAGATAAATTATATGTAACTTCTTTCCATAATTATCATTGAAAAAAGAAATCGTTACTAATGCGTATATACAGCTTAGTGTCTCCAGGATTGGAATATAGTTCATTTTTCATATTCATATTTTATGAATGGATATAAATGTATAATTGATGAAAAAATTTAATTATTATTTCAGGAATATTATTATGTATATGATTTGCTAATGATCAATTTCACTATTGACATCATTCCAAAGTTATTTAGGACTCTTTTAAATAATATCATCAAAACATCTTACGTGAGATTAAATAAATAAATAATTTTTATAAAATGATAATAAGTGATATAAAAGAAATAATAATATTTAAAAACTATATAAAGATATTAATTAATTATCCTATGTTTACTATTTAGGTAGATAATAACATACCAAATAAATCTGACTCAAGATGAGGAATTTCGTCTCAATGTCCTTTCGTTGAGGCATTTCATGATGTTATATATCTTTATTCATTGATAGGGTGTATATAAAGATAAAATGTCATTTAATTTCTATAATGTATCTATAATCATTCTATTTAATGATTTGGTAAATTTATTCTTACATTAATATTATGACTTAAATGTTCGAAGTCAGGTATTGGATAATTTGAAGGATTAAGGATTTAATTATCAAATCTCTTTCTCTGGGTTGATATTCTTGATATTATTTTACATATTTATTTATATTAATATATAATGATTATAACGTAATTTTAATTTCTATTCCTAAATTCATTCTATGGTTTTCAAAATGGAATATTTTTATGTTTTTTTATACGAATATTTTTGGAAAACTTCAAAAATAATGTTTTATTCTTAATGTGTACAACGACAACAAATTTTCAACCAATGTGTCCATTAATTTATTTTCATATTCCATTTTACGATTTAATTTTTCCTTAAATGAAAAACCATCTCAATAGTTTTGTGTGTTTTTGTATTGGAAATGTTTTTTTCAATGAAAATGGTGTTTTTCTATTAAGGATGCGTTCTTGAAAGAAGATTGTATTTTTATGTAGATGTGTTTTCATATGGGATTAGAAGAATTTTCAGTGATTTATAATGATTGTATTTTATTTATTATATTGTAAATGAGAATTATATGAAACAGGTGAGAACGATACAACTTATATGATGGTTTAATCCCTTTTATAGCTCACTAGAGGGCTCAATATAGATTATTCAAAGGGATAAGAACCATTATAGCTCACAATTGATCCCAATATAGCTTATATGAAGGGATGAGCCCCATTATAGATCATGGGTGAGAACGATATAGATTATATGAAGGGATAACCACATTAATGATATCCAATTAATTAGGTAATAATTATATTAGAAGTCAGTCATATGGTTATTCCAATAGAAAGGGTTTTATGTACATGTTTTTCTATGTCATAAAAATGAGTTTTAATTGATTTATATTGGTTTTATTAATTTTCATTAAAGAAAAATAATGTGTATAATTCATGTAAATTTTTATTTTGTTTCATTCACTCTAATAATAGTAAATGGATTTTCATGTTTCTCACTATACTAATGGATTTTTTCCTTTTTTATGTCCCTTACTAATAATTGAGTTCCATCCCATGTTTTAAAACGTTTTCAAGAAGTTATAATGATGGGTAAAATAAAAGAGGATGAAAATATTAATGTTATGATGATTTTCATGAAAATTGAATCTTTTTTTTAAAAGAATTATATTTTGGGAAAATGGATATCGTTGGGAATTTTCCACATTGTATTGTTATGATTTTATTATGTATGAGTTATGGCCTAATTATATAAAATAATAAACATAAAATAATCCTCAATGTGAAAGAAAGTAAAATTATTTACACAACATATGATTATGTAATGTTTTAATGTTGTGTCCTTTCAATTGGTATTAAAGGAAAGTTTAAGAAAACATTGGAGATTAGGATATTTTCATAAGTATTAGGGATATAATAATGGGGTTTTAATATTATGGTTCATAAAATGTTAAATGTCTTATAAATATCTTTTTATGCTTTATTTTATTAAATTTTAAGGTGAATAATATAATTTTTGGAGGCATTCATTTATAGGTAATTATTGTTTTTTTCATGTTGGGATGAACAATTAATCATGTAAGATAACGTTTGAGGTTAAAACATGTTCTTGTTATTTTTGATTATTTTCTCTTATTTGTTTTATGTTATAATAATTATTTAGTTTTATAAAAATAAAACATACAGGATGGGTGACAACCCATCACGTCCGCCAAGGCCATGGGAATTGACCCCACAAGCAAAGGGCGATTAAGGGACATAACCTACCACTGGACTACATGAAGTATTGCCTTATTAAGACTTTTTATTTTTATTTAAAAGAGTTTATGGAATAATAATAAGTTTATATTGGGAAAAAACACTTATCGTATTAGAAAAATTATTGTGGGGTTAAGTGATGAAGGTTATTTTAGATGAAATTTTCTATTTTGGAAATATTATATGATCAGGGTAAATAAAACATTATAGTATTTTATTTAAGGAATAAGATTGAATTATATTTTATAATATTATATGAATTAATTCTATAATTATGTTGATATTAGATATTTATGGAAATTGTATTCATATCATGAATATTACTAGGGAAATTACATTTTGGTATGGGTCTTCAAGAGTAATTGATGTTATTTAGAGATAATTATTTAAATTTATCTTTGATGGATATGCAATCGAATTCTCCTAATTTTTTGGTGTTTTAATTTTGTATAATATATTAATAGAAATTTATGGTTAATTATTTTTTGAATGGTCTATAATGAACATCAGGTATTACTGTTGAATTTGGGAGATTAATGTAGTTTTTAATAATCTAATGAATTATTAGTTTTAGGGAATTATATGATGTTTTACTAACCATTATGGTTTTGGATAATATCTAAAGATAAGAGAAATATGTAGTTAATATCATTTGGATTATGACATCCTCAAGAAATTGATTTTAGTGATTTTGGAGCAAAAAATCAACTTGAATAATCATTATTTAGAGAAAATGTGGAGTTTTCAGTATAATTTGATTAAAGGATGAACCGTTAATAATAATGTAATTATATTAACTTATTTTCGTAGTCTATGTTGTAAAATAGTTCCTCAAATATTTGGAAATAATCTTAAAAGAAAACCATTATCCCTTTACTTTTCATTCTTAGGAATCAATGACCCTTTAACCATTCAATGTCTTATAGTTTTGTGTGTGTTAACTTTATCATTATCATAATTTCTATCACTCTCTATTAGAACATGATGGATAGTTTTCTCTTCTATATGTATGTTTTTTTATATGGAACCCAAGTATGTGTTATCTCTTGTGATCCTCCTAATTTAGAATCATTATTTTAAAGTGGATGTTTCATTAATCCTTTTTCCGATGTTGGATTTCAAAAAATAAATTTTTTGAAGTAAAACATCTTGTTTTATATTTTTAGTTCAAATTTTAAGAAAACAATATAACAATTGGATGGTAGGGTGGTAATGTAATATCCTATTTTTTTTAAAATAAATGAATATTTTCAATAGAGTACATGATACACCACATCAAGTTTAAATTAACAATTAAATGTTATTATTTAAATGTTAAAATTATTGTATAGTCCTTATAATAGAGTAAATGAGTATTTAGAATTTAATTATGAAAATATTGTTCAAAAATATATATATAAGAACTTATTTGTCCAATTAATTATAAATTAATGTAATGTTAATTGTAAATCAAGAAAAATAATTTTCAAAATAACTATTTAGAGGTCCAAAAGAATGTGTCTTATAGGAATTAATAAATAAATCATTCCTTTCAGATTATATTAATGAAATATATATATTCAATATATTTAATATATTATTTTACATTCATTTTATGTGTATTATAGACATTATATAAGAACAAATCAAATTTTACTTGTAAAATAATTATTTCTTTTAAAAAAGGATGTTTTCCACCTTTTGATGTTGCACATGTTTTAAATCTAGTTTTTTATAATTTCATAAATTATATTTTACAAAATAATCTTATTATTTCAAATTATAGTATTATAATTTACATCAAATTATTTTTTGTATTTTTCTGGTTAGATTCATTTTTTGGTGATTGGTGAAGAAATACTTCATTTTAATTGAAAAAAAATTCATAAAATTTATTTATTTATTAAATTATATATTTAAATGTTTTAAAGTATAATTAGATAAATTATGTATCCGTTATTTCAATGTAAAACATTGTAATCAGTTTCAATAAATAAATTTTTTTATAAAAACATCTTGAAATGATAAACACTTTTACAATAAACATTTTTTTCTCAATTTGTCAACGAGATTAATTAAAAATTAATTTTATCCAATTATATGTTTTGAATATTTATAAATATAAATAATTGTTTATAATCATTAATATATTTATTACCTAATAGGATCATCATAATTTTGGATACTATTAATGGTAACATTAGTAATTATTTTTATTACCAATGTTAAGGGTAATTTAGGTAATTAAGGGAAATATAATATTATGAATTTTATAAGATTACCCTAAAACATGTCATACTTTAATTTTATGAGTTTTTTCATCCTGAAATCATCATTTGGAAGAAATATATCTTTTGGGTTCCACTTGTGTGATAATATGACATTTATAGAATTTTATTCAAAGAAAAGGCAATTTTGTCACACTTTTGTTTTTATCAAGTGAACCATTTTTAATATGTGGTAGTATAAGGGATATTTTTGACTGTAAATAGTATTTAGAAATATTAAATGTTTTCCAATATCATGGTAATTTATTTATGATTTTAAGGGAAAAATATTTAAATTTAATTGTGGCACAATGATGATGCAATAATTAATTAATTAATTGAAGAATCAAATAAATGATATTAAAAATAATAAATAAATATAATTTTATATAAATATTTTCATTCAGAAATTTATTGGATAATTTTTTCTGTTAGGGATAATTAAATTTCCTTTTCAGGATATATTATGTTAATATTATATTTTTAAAAAGTCAAGTATTGCATAGTTTCAAAATTGGCATTATTGATATTTTAAAATATATAATATATTATTAAATGATATAAAATTCATAAATATATAAAATTATTCAACATAATTGGGATGAGTCTCAATATTCCATTAAAGACACATTAATTGGTTTCTTTTACTAATATTGTATTTATATTAACCATAAATGTGTAAAATTCGTGATATCAGAGTAAGAATTGAAAAGGTTAAATAAGGGTTGAAGAAAATATAAAGATTAAAAGATAGTCTGATCATATATAATATTCATTGTACAAAGGTTATAAAAACCAAGATTATCTTATATTCTAAATAAATCACATAGGACCCATATAGAATAGAAAATTAATTGGTATTAAATTAATAATTTAAAGAATTACAAGAATTCACATCACCTCTCATATAAAAGGGAACCCATTATTCTAATTTATATACACACAAAAAAAATTTTATTGGAAAATATATACCTAGATACCTTCCTAAAACCCCTCACCATGTTATATAGAAATTTTTTTGGCATAACACCTTCCTTGTAGAAGATAAATTGTTAATGAAAGGAGATCATATGAAGAAGAGGTATCATTTTTTATTATGTGTTTAAATTTTATTTCTCCATTAACTTCTTTAAAATCATCTTCAACCATTATGAAATATTAACTAAATTTTTTTTAATATACTAGGATGTTATTGGGTTAATACCAAGACTAAAATCCTTCTCTACTTCAATAAAATTGGAAAATAATTAGTTAATTGTTCGTACATGTGAACAATCATATCCCCAAACAGATATAATTTGTTTTCCATTACCATTTTTTAAGAATGGTTATAATGGAAGTATTAATATTTATTTGTGGTATTAATTAAATATTTGTCATTATTAAATAATAATTCATCATTTCTGTTCTTACATTTATATGTAAATAAAAATGATAATGTCGTTCGTGTGTACGTGCGAACTATCACCTCTATTAAGTGATGCTATTTTTTTTCTTCCCCCCATCACATGAATGATATATATAATTATATTTAATTTATTAATATAATATGACTTATATTTAAATTATTCTATAAATATAAATAATACTTACCTTCCTTCCATAATGACCGGTAAAAATGGAAAGTGTTATTAATGCATACGTACAACTTATCGTCTCCATGATTATAACATAGAACATTTTTCATATACATATTTAATGAATGGATTTGAAAGAATAATAGATATATAAAAGTTATTATTATTTCATGATTATGATTCTGTAGATGATTTTATAATTAACTATTTGACTATTGACATCATACCAAAGACTTCTTGAACTCTTATACCAAATATCGTCAAAACGTCTACCATGAGCATAAATAATTAAGTAATTATTATAATAAGATAATAAGTGATGTAAAAGGGATAATTAAATTTAAAATTGTTCTAAAAAAGTAAATAATCACCCATAGTTTATTATTCATGATGATAAAGAACATACATGAGGAATTTGACTAATGGCTATGGATTTTGTCTCAAACTCTTTTCATTGAGGGATTTTTTGATGCTATGCTCCATTATAATATTATATGATCGATATATAGATACTAATTCATTTCATATCCATATATTTTCTATACTGAGGTAATTTCATTTTTTTAAATTTATTCTTTCATGGATATTGTTATTTAAATGTTTAATATGATATGGGCCACATAGAATGATGATAGATTTAATTATAAAATATTTTTCAGCATGCCAATATCATTGACATTACATTACATATTTATTTATATATATAAATAGACAATAAAGGAATTTTTATGTCTATTTGGATTAGCAGTTAAATTATTTTATAAATTAGTCGTATTACATTTTTTATATAGAATATTCTAACAAACGGTAAAAAAACCATTCAATTCTTAACGTATAAGGCGACAATGAATTTTCTGCCACCGTATCCAATATTTTATTTTTAGATTCCTTTGTAAGATTTCATGTTTACTAAAATAATAACCCATATTCATCTTTTTGTGTGATTTGGTATTAGAAATGGTTTTTTAATGAATATGGGGTCTTTATATTAAAATTGGGTTCTTAGATGAAAAGGTTATTTTTATCTTGAAGTGTTTTCATATGATAAAAAAAGAGTTATTCAAAGGGGTTCACAATGAAATTGTTTTATTAATGATATGGTAATCTTTAATTATATGAAATAGTTGATATCAATATATCTCATATGAAAGGTTGATCCTCATTATATCACATGGGAGAGCATGATATAACTTATCTGAAGGGTGATACCCATTATAGATCTCTAATTCATTGTGTAATAAAAATATTAGAAATTATTCATATGGTTAACCTAATTAAAAGGGGTTTAAAAAGGTTTTTTGTATATGATGATATAAGTCACTTAAATAAGTGTCAGCTTCTATCTATTTGTTTTATTAGTTTTCCTTGAGAAAAATATGTGTGTGCTATTCATTTAAAAAGTTTTTGTTACAAATTCTCAATGATTAATAATTGGGTGTTCATTTTTTCACTGTACTAATGGTTTTATTCATATTTATGTCCCTTACTGATATTTTTGAGAACATACCATGTTTTAAAATGATTTTTACATGGTATAAGGATGCTTAAAAAATGTGGAAGTCACGATAAATGTTAGAAATTTTCTAATGAAAAATAAATATTGATTTCAGTTAAATGTATTATAATTTTTTTAAAAATGGATACAGTTAGTAAGTGTGATGTTTGTATAATTATGGTTTTGAAATTTTTGAGTTATAGAATAATTCTCTAAAAATTTAAACCTAAAATCATCCTCAATGTGAAGTAATCTAAATTTATTTACTTGATAAATATTATTTAATGTTTTAATGTTGTGTCGTTACAATTAGTATCAATAGAATGGTTTAGACAAAATTAGATATTAGGATATTTTTTAAGAGTTAGATATATCACCAAGGGTTAATAATTTTATAGTTGACCATAAGTTACATGTCATAGATACCGATTTTTATGAAATATTTTATGAAATTCCAACGTGAATAAAAGTATTTTTGGAGACATTCATTTTTTAGTTAATTATGGGATGGTACATTTTGGGATACAAAATGAAAGGCATGAGATATGATTTGAGGTTTAAATATATTATGGTAAATTTTGAGCCTTTTATCATATTTTGAAAATGATATAAGAATTATACTGTTTTATTAAAGGATAACTTGTAGGATGGGTGACAAACCATCTGGTCTGGTTGGGCCATGAGAATTGAACCCACAACCGAAGGGCGAGAGGGGTACATCGTATACCACTAGAATACATGATGTAATGGGGTTGTATAAATTTATATGATTAATTAAAATAGTTTACAGAGAAATAATAAAATAATTTTGGGAAAAAATTATTATTATATTGGACAAATGATTTGGTGATTATCTGATGAATGTTATTTCAAAAGATATTTGATATTTTGGGAATCATATATGATCATGGTAAAAATAATACATTGTTATTTTATTTAAAGAATAAAGGTTGAAATATATTTTTTAAGAATATATTATTTAATTGCAGACTTATGTTTATTTCTGTTATTTATGGAAATGGTAAGAATCTCATGAGGATTACTGAGGAAATTACATTTTTTATGAGACTTCGTGAGTAATTTATGCTATTTAGAGATGGTTGGTAAAATTTATCAAGGAATTAAATGTGATAAAATCTATGTAATTCTATTAGGGTTTTAATATTAGTTATAATATTGTTGAGTAATTTTATATATATTTAGTTTTATAGTGGTCCTAGTGGATCTATAGGTCTTACTGTTGAATTCCGGATTTTAATGTGGGTTTTAATCATTTAAAGGATTATTATTTTTGGGGAATTATCCTGTATTTTACTTTTTTTTTGTTTTTGGATAATATATAAATTAATGAGAAATATATAGTTAATATTTTTTTGTATTATGTGATTCTATAGAAGATAATTATAGTGCTTCAGGAATGAAAAATTCATCTTCAATAACAATCATTTAGAGAAAATGATGAGTTTCTGGTTTAATTTTATTAACTGATGAAACCATACATTTAGAGTAAGAGTATTTATTTATGTTATTATTCAAAGTAGTAAAATAATTCCTCAAATCCAGGAAAATTATCTTAAAACAAAATCATTGTCCCTTTAGTATTCTTATTAAGAAATCAATTACCTTTTAACCTATCGTAGACTTATGGCTTTGTGATTTTTAACTTTCTCCTAATAAGGTTTTTTATAAATCTCCATCATAACATGATTTATGGGTTTCCCTTAAATATCAAAGATTTTTTACATTGAACACTTGTATTTTTTATCTTAGGTGAACTTCGTACATTCGATTCATTATTTTTATGAGGATATTTCATTAATCCTTAATTAGATGTGGGATTTCAATTGTTTTGAAATGTAAAACCCCATATTTTTTATGCCGAGTTAAAATTGAGAGGATTCAATTTGATAATGGGTATGGTGGATAATTTATCATGAATTTATTTTTAAAAGTAAATACTATGTTTGATAGCATACACGATACACCACATTATGTTTAAATGAACAATTAAATATTATTATTTAAATATTACCATTATTACATAGTCATTAGAAAGGTGGGAATGAATATTATTAATTGAATTAGTAAAATAGTGTTAAAAAATGTATATATAATTAATTATTTAAACATTTAATTATAAATAAATGTTAAACCATTTGAATAACAAAAGAAAATGTTTTTCTAAAAAACATTTTAAATGGTAATAATTATGTTTGTAAATAAATAAATATGTAAATAATTATTTTTGGACTATATTAATGATATATATATATACAGAATATATTAAATATAATTTTGATCAATAATTTAATGCATTTTATACAAATGAAATATGAAAAAAAATTAATTTTTTTCGGAAAAACAATTATTTTTAAAAAATAACCAGTTTTTTCACCTTTTGTTGAAACACCTGTTTTAAATATATATTTTTGAAACATTTATAAGTCATATTTGAAAAACTAAACATATTATTTTAAATAAGATTATGAATAGTAACCTTGGAAGAATTAGTTATATTTTTCTAATAAGATTCATTTTCCGATGAATAGTGAAAACATTCTACATATTAATTGAAAAATACTTTTTCATAAAACTTATTTATAGTGATAAATTATATATTTGAAAGGTTTTGATACATAATTATATAAATTTTTTATAATTTAATAAAATTAAAGATATTTGAATAAATTTTTCATTTAAATTATATATAAAAAGTTTGTAATCTTTTGAATGATTTTTCTTTAAAAACTCGTTTTCTCGACCAGTCAATGAGATTAATTGAAAATTTATTTTACCCTCTTATGTGTTTTGAATTTTTTTTAAAAGTAAGAAGTTTTAATATGAATAGAAACTATTATCTAATAGGACCAAAATAAATTTGGTATATCATGAATACTAACTTTTAGAAATATTTTTATTTTCACGGTTATGGGAAAATCAGGTAATTAAGGGTAAAAATAATATTATAAATATTATAAAATTATTCAATCACTAGTAATAATTTTATTTTATGATTTTTTTCACAGCCTAAAATAAATATTGGGTTGAAATAAATCATTTTTAATCCACTTGGGTGATAGTATGACATTTATAGATTATTATTCGATGAAAAGTAAAATTTTTATCAGTTTTTTTAACTACTGAAATGTTTTTAATTTTTAATTATATAATAGTTATAATGAATTGTAAATATCATTTATAAAGTAATTTTTTTTACCCAAATCAAAGTAGTTTATATATTTTTTTTAGGGAAAATAATAATATAAAATGTTGACAGAATGATGATGTAGTAATTTCTCAATTGATGGAAAAATTAAATAAATGATGTTAAATATTATAACATTAATATAATTTAATATAACTAATTCCATAAAATAATTTTATAAATGGATTTTAAATTTTATGGATGAGTTATATGTTTTTTCCATGATATCAAATTTATATTATATTTTAAAAAAGTCATGTTTTGAAAAGTGTCTAAATTTCCAATATTGATATTTAAAAATAAATAATATTTAAATAAATGATATAAAATTCATAAAAAATATAAAATTATGAAAAATAATTTGGATGGGCCTAAAAACTTCAAAAACTGCTCAATTATTTGTTTTTTGTAATTTAAATCTAATTATATTAACTATCAAAGTCTAAATTTCATTATATCACTACAAAAATTAAAAATGTAAATAAGGGTTCAACCAAAAATATTAGAATAATAAAATAGTAAAAATAGATATAATTTTCATTTTATAAATATGAGTAGACCCAAAATCATTTTATATTATTAATAATCACTTTGGAACCATTTGTAATAAAAAAATTAATATATATTAAATTAATATTTTGAAAATTACAAGAGTGTCCCTCCCCTCTCTTATGAAAAGGGACCCATTATTCTCATTTAAATACACATAATTTTTTTTCCAACTATATCCTCCAAAATAGACTTTTTTTAATTCCTCTCCAAATTATTGAGGAATTATCTTGGGTAGAACAATCATATTATAGGTGTTAAAGTACTATTCAAATTAGATTTTCTGAAGGAGTATCATTTTTAATCAAGTGTGTCTATTTTATTTCTTATTCCAATTCAATATTATCATATTACACCATGATTATAGAATAACTCCAGTATCCTAAATATACCATGATGTTGTTATTTTATTATCATAACCTAAATCCATCTCCATTTCTATCAAATGGGAAAATAATTTTTCGTTCGTGCTCTTGTGTGAACTATCATTTCCACAAACTGATATAATTTGTTTTCCATTACCGTATCTCAATACAAGTTTGAATTATGGAATTAAGGATTATATGTTAAATTCATGAAATATTTTTCATTAATAAAAATATATAATTCATTTTCTTACCTTTCAATTAACATAAAAAAGATAATTTAATTCATGTGTACATGTGAACTATTACCACTATGAACAGATGTGACTCCTTTTTCTTCAACTAATAACATGTTTAATATATATAAGTATATTAAAATTATTAATATAATATTAATCATATTATGATCAATCTGTTATGTTAAATACTAATTACTTTCTTTCTATAATGATCGATGAAAAATTGAACCGTTACTAATACATACGTAGGAATTACCATATCCTTGATTGCAACATAGTTCATTTTTCATATACATATTTAATGAATAGATTTAAAATTATGAATTATAATAAAAGCTATAATTATTTCATGAATTTTATTTTGGATAATATGGACTAATGAACACTTTGACTATTTATATCATAGCAATGTCATTTTGGACTCTTGTATCGAATATATTTAAAATTCCCAATGTGATATTAAATAATTATGCAAGTATTATAACATGATAATAAGTGATAAGAATGGAATAATAACCATTAAAAATTTTATCAAGATATTAAATAATTAATCTAAATTTTTTATTCAGGAAGATAAATAACGTACATAATGAATCAGACACATGGTGAGATATTTTGTCTCAATCCCCTTTCATTAAGGTATTTCTTGATGTTATGCACCTTTATTATATTTAATGGTGTATATAAAAATTAAATGAAATTAAATATCCATATTTTATCTATACTCATGTTATTTAATGTATTGGTAAATTTATTTTTTCATATATATTATAATTTAAATGTTCAAAGTTGTATGGGACACTTTGAATGACTAATGATTTAATTATCAAATCATTTTCTCCATGTTAATATTATTGATATTATTTTATATATTTATTTATAATTTCATAAAAGGATTATAGAGTGAATTTTATGTTTATTTACAATTTCATTCAAAATATTTCCAAAAGGAAGCATTTTCTATGTTTTTATATAGAATGTTTTGATTAGGGGAAAAATGATGTTTTATTCTTAACGTACATGATCAAATTGAATTTCCCACCAATGTTTCCATTCTTTTATTTTAAAATTATTCTATAATATTTCAGGTATAATTAAAATAAGAACCATTTATATATTTTTTGGTGTGTTGGTTTTGAAAATGAGGTTTTAATAAAAATGATTTTTTGGTATATAAATTGGGTTCAATGAAGAAACATTTATCTTTATCTGGATGTTTTTATATGGGGTTAAAATAATTTTTCAAAGAGATTTATGATGAAAGTATTTTATAAATGATATGGTACATGGGATTAATATGAATTGGGTAAGCATGAGATAGATTATACAAAGTGTTGAGCCCCATTATAGCTCATGGGAGATCTTAATATAGCTTATTTGAAGAGATGAGCTTCATTTTAGTTCACAGTTTTGCTCGATAAGTTATACAAACTGATGGGCCCCGTTTTAGCTCATGTGTGAGCATGATATAACAAATAAAAGGGTTATCCTCATTATAGTACTCCAATTAATTGGGTAATAATAGCATTGGATGTCGGTCGTATATTTATTCCAATTGGATGTTTTTTGAAAGGGTTTTTAATATTATTTTCTTAAGTCAACTAAAGGAGTTTTAACTGATTACTATTGGTTTTATTGATTATATTTTAGAAAAACATTTGTGTTTTAGTCAGGTGAATTTTTTTTATTTCATTCTCTTGATGAAAATTAAACAGGTTCTCATATGTTTTACTTTAACAATGACTTTCTTCCTTTTTATGCCCCTTACTGAGTTTTTTGTGATCATCCCAGGTTTTAAAATGTTTTCAATAGGATATAAGGAGGGTAAAATAAAGTAGGATTTCAATATTAATGTTTTAAATATTTTAATAAAAAATAAATATGATTTTATTTTAATTTTTTTATATTTTAGTAAAAATGGATTCTATTTTAATGTTTCTACTTACTATTGTTTTCGTTTCATTAAATATGATTTATTGCCTAATTATCTAAAAAACTCAACCTACAAAATTACACAATGTGAATTAATGTAAAATTATTTTCTAAACTCAATATTATTTAATTTTTTAATTAAAATAACATACATTTGGTATTAGAGTAAATGCTTAGAAAACTTTAGATATAATGATGTTTTTGTGAGAGTTAGTTATATCATTTTGGTTTTATAATTTTAAGGTTGATCATAAGTTCAATGTCTTAGAAACCCCTTTTGGGGATTTTTGTTATGAAATTATTAGCTGACTAACAATATTTTTTTAAAGGTGTTCATTTTTTAGTTAATTATGGGTTGTTGCATATTGGGAAGCAAAATAATTGGAATGAGAAAAATATTTTAGTCAAAACTTGTTATGGTTATCTTTGTGGAATTTATTATATTTTTGAAATGTTATAATAATTATATAGTTATATAAGAAGGCAACTAATAGGATGGGTGACAACCTGTCACGTATAAAAATTTTAGGAGAATTAAACCCACAACTGTATGGAGATAAGCATACATCCCCTACCACTATCGTACGTGAAGACATAGGTTAGTTTGAATTTTAATTTTTTTTACTTATAAGTGTTAATAGAAGAATAATAAGTTGGGTTTGGGAAAAAATTATTATCATATTGGGAAAATGATTTAGGGATTAAGGAGTGAATGATATCTTGGAAGACGTTCACTATTTTGGGAATCCCATATGATGAATGTAAAAAAATACTATGGTATTTTATTTTAAAGTAATGGTTGAATTATAATTTTTAATAATCTATTATTTGATTTTGGTCTTATGTAGATTTAGTTTATTTATGGAAATTGATAAAATATCTTGAATATTACATGGGATATTACATTTTTGATTGATACCTCAAGAGTAAATGATGTTATTTGGAGATAATTATTAAAATATATCTTAGAAGGATATGTGATAAAATTATTCTATTTTTTTGTGTTTTTGTTTCAGCTAAATTTTTTTTAGTAATTTTATGGATAATGATTTATGGAATTTCCTATTTTAAACATTAGGAACTACTGTTGAACATTGGGGACTAATGTAGTTTTTAATCATATAAAGGATTATTCATTTTGGGGAAATATCTTTTCATTATCGAATAATATTTTTATTTCAGATAATTTCAAATGACATGAGAATATATATAGTTAATATTTGGTGGATTATCTAATAATCTATAAGTGTATACTAGTGCTTCAAACAATGAAAAATCATATTCAATACTCATCATTTTGGGAAGTAGATAATTTTGTGGTTGAATTTGATTACTAGATAAAACAATTCTTATGAAGTAAGTATATTTGAATATTCCCTTTTTCCAATTGATAATAGAATTAGTAAACTCTATGAAAATGATCTTTAATCCAAAACATTTCCCTTTACTTTTCTTACTAAGAAATCAATGAACTATTAACCCACCACATACTTATGGGGTTTCAATTGTTAACTTTTACATGGTCATGTTTTCTATCACTCTTCTTCAAAACGTAATGGTTTTTTTCTCTTCCATATCGATGATTTTTACATTTAACCCTATTACGCGTTATCTTAGGTGACCTATGTACTTTCCATTCATTATTTTAATGTGGACGTTTTATTAATCCTTTTTTCCAATGTGGGATTTCAAAAAAATAAATCTTTAATAGTCAAAACCTTTGTTTTAAAATCATAGTTCCAATTTCAATGATGTAATTTATTAAAGGGGGGGGAATGTGATATCCCATGTTTAAAAAAGGAAATAAAATGTGTGATAGAACACACAATATGCCACATCAAGTTTAAATGAATAATCAAATATTATTTTTCAAATGTTATCATTATAACATATTCATTAGAATCGGAGGAATGGAAAGTATTAATGGAATTATTAAGTTTTATTTTTAAACATGTATATACATTTAATTACTTTACCAATTAATTATAAATTATCGTAAAACCCTTTGTAATATAAAAGAATTATTTTTCTGAAAAATTATTTAAATGTTCAAAAGAATGTTTTTATACCATTGAATAAAAAATAACTATTATTTGATTATATTAATGAAATATAAATAATCTTTTCAATATAATGTTTAATTTTTTTTTGTTTTTTAGACATTATATACTAACAAATGCTTTTTTACAAAAAAAAGTAATTTAAAAAAAAATCAGTTTTACAGCCTTTTGATGGAAGAGATATTTTAATTATAGTTTTTGAAACATTGATAAGTTATATTTGAAACAATTAAATCTTTATGTGAAAAATAAATATCAAAATTTACATTATAAGAATTGTTGTAATTTTTCAGACAAGATTCATTTTTTAGATGAATAGTGAAAAATACATCATTTTACATTGAAAACTACTTTTCATTGAAATTTATGTATAGTGTTAAGTTATATATTTTCATGGTTTTAGATTATAGTTAGATCATTCTTTAACAATTATTCCAATTCAGGTAATTGGAATCAACATTACATTGAAATTTTATATAAAAACATTTTGAACATTTGAACATTTGTACTTTTAAAACTTTTTTCATGATCGGTCAATAAAGTTAATTAAAAAAATTATTTTTCCACATATATGTTTTTAATTTTGAACAAAAAACAAAAAATTTGTAATAATTATTATATTTATTATCTAATATGGACAACTTAGTTTCAGGATATTATGACTAATAATAGTAGTAATTATTTTTATTACAATGGTTTAGTAGAAATCAAGTAATTAAGTGTAAAAATAATATTACAAATATTATAAAATTACACTGAAACTTTTCCTAATTTAATAATATGAATTTTTTTCATACCAAAAGTATTACTTGGGTTAACATATAACCTTTTTATGCCATTTAATTGATAGTATGACCTTTATAGTACTTTATTAAACGAAAAGTCAAATTTTCACAATTTTGTTTTTAATAAGTGAAACATTTTTAATATGGGGTTTGATAAGGGATATGTGAGACTATAAATATTATTTGGAAATATAATATGTTTACCTTCATAATAGGGATCTATTTATTATTTTTAGTAAATAAATATTTACATTAAATGTTGACAAAATGGTGATATATTAATTACATCATTAATTGACGAATTTAACAAATGATATTAAAAATACTAATATAAATATATGTTCATATAATTAATGGAGTAACAGAATTTATGGATTAATTTCACATTTTAGTAATTATTTAACAGTTTTTTTCCTACGTTATCATGTTGATATGATATTTTTAAAAAGTCATGTATTAAATAGTGTCAAAATTGACATTATTGATATTTTAAAGTAAATATCATTTTATTAAATGATATAAATTTTTTTAAAAAATAAAAACATGAAAAATAATTTTTATGAGTTTAAAAAGTTCATAAATGCCTCATTTGTTGGTCTTTTTTACTTTTATATTAATTATATTAATTATCAAAGTGTAAATTTTATGATATCACATTAAGAATAAAAACATATTTATATGGGTTATAAAAAGATGAGGATTAAACAATATTGAAAACATATCTAATTTTAAATGGATTGTGGTTATTAGACACAAAATAATATTATATTATAAATAAATTAATGTAGAACCATTTTAATTGAAAATTAATTTATATTATATTAAAATTCTGATTAATTACAAGAGTGCCCATGTCCTCTCATATAAATGGTCACCCATTATTCTCATTTTATTACCCTAAAAGAAATTTTTGTTTGGAAAATATCTTCATAAATATATTATATTAATCATTATCCACATTCAAGTGGCCATAATTTAAGCGTAATACTATCCTTAGAAGTGTTATGATGTTAATCAATGGTGATCATCCGAATAACAGGTATGAGTTTTATTTAAGTGCTTATATTTTATTTCATCATCCACATAAAATCATTTTCAACCATGATAAAATTAAAGATATTTTATCCTCAGTATAATGAGAATTTATTATGTTAATATCACAATCTAAATCTATATCCACTTCCATCAAATGGTAAAATCATTATTCATCCTTACGTATGTGTGAACTATCAACTCCATGAACCGATATAAATCTTTTTTCCATTACAATTTTCAAGAATGGTTATAATGATGGAATTAATGATTATATGTGAAATTCATGACATATATATCATTATTAAATATATCTATACCCTTTAAAATCATACCTTTTCATGAAAATAAAATTATATTGTCATGAGTGCGTACGTGTAAACTATCACTTTTGCGAAGCGATGAGATTTATTTTTTAGACCACATCACATGAATAATATATATAAGAATATTTATATAAATAATATAAATGTATTTATATTATTATCATTTGGGAAAGATAAATAATACTTCCCTAATTTACATAATCATCAATTAAAAATTAAAGCGTTCCTCATGCGTTTGTATGACGTACTGTCTCCATGATTGTTACAAAACTAAATTTTTCATATCCTTATTTAACGAATGGATTTAAAAGTGTAATTTATATATAAAATTTATTATTATTTATTTAATATTTATATTTATATGATGTACTAATGGCCACTTTGACTATTGACATCATAACAAATTCATTTTGGAATCTTGTAACGAATATCATCAAAAATATCTAATGTGAGCTTCAATAATTAAGTAATTACTATAACAAAATAATAAGTGATAGAAAAGGAATAATAAAAATTAAAAATTTCTTCAATAAAGTAAATAATTAATCTATATTTATTATTTAGTAAGATAAATAACATACATGATGAATCAACTCAATGTGATAGTTTTCAACCCAGTCTCATTTCATTGAGATATTTTTTTATCCAATGCTCCATTATTCTTTTTATGGTTTATATACTTCTACTATGACATTTCATATATATATTTTATGAATAATAATTTTATGTAATGTTTTCCTAAATTTATTCATTCATCGATATTATTATGTAATTTTTCAAAGTCTTATGGGACACTTTAAATGTCTAATGATTTAATTATCAAACGTTTTTCTCTATTGAAATATTCTTCATATTATTTTAAATATTTATTTATAGGGATATAAAAGTATTATAAAATAATTATTATGAATATTTTTAATTTTAGTAAATGTATTTAAAAAAGGAATCATTTTATGGGGATTTATATGGAATGTATTGATAAATGAAAAAAATAATGTTTTATTCATAATATATAAGGTGATAATGAGTTTTTCGCCATTGTATCCACAATATTATTTTCATATTTCTTATTATTATTTCATGATTCGATAAATTTAAAATAAGATGGTTCTTTTTGGGTGCTTTTTTATTGAAAATTGGTTTTCAAAGAAAAGAGTGTTTTGGTATTAAAAATTGGTTCCTGAATTAAAACATTTTATTTATCAAGAAGCATTTTCATATGGGATAAAAAGTTTTCCTAAAAGGGTTTTTTATGATATTGTTTTATTAAAAATATGGTAAATTTGGATTATATGAAACATGTGAGCCCAAAAAATATTATACGAAGGTTTAGAACCCATTATAGCTTACAGGAGAGCTAGATATATCTTATATGAAGCAATGAGCCACATTATGGCACATGATTGAGACAAATATATCTTATACAAAGGGATGCCTCCTATTATAGCTCACATGTGATCTTGATATATCTTTTTTGAAGGGTGATCCAAATTATAGATCTCCAATTGATTAGGTATTAATGATTTTCTAAACCGGCCTTATGTTTATTGAAATTTAAAGGGTTTTGATAGGGTTTTATGTATATGATGATCTAAGTCACATAAATTAATTCTAATTGAATTATATTTCATTTATTGATTTTCTTTGAGCATGTATTTTATGTTTTATTCATGTGAAATTTTGTTGTTCCATTATATCAAAGATCATTACATGAATTTTTCATTTTTTAGTGTTTTTTCCTTTTTATGTTCCATACTGAGATTTTTATTCTCATCCCATGTTATAAAAATTTAATCACACGGTAGAATGATAGTTAAAAGAAAATAGGAAGTCAAGATGAATTTTATTAAGATTATCATGAAAAAGAAATATTTTTTTAGTTTAAATGTTTTACATTTTGTAAAAAACGGATACTATTCTAAAGTGTCCACTTTGTATTATTATTGTTTTGTTATGTTTGTGTTGTGGAATAATAATCTTATAATATAAACTTGAAATGACACTCTATATAAATGAATCTAAAATTATTTACATAACACAATATTTGATATTATTTTAAGGTCGTGTCCTTAAACAAATCGCTTCTCAATAAAACAAAACTGAGATCTAAAAACCATTAACATTTGTCTTGAATCATTATGTGTGTTCACATTATGTCTGTGAAAATTGAATTTTTTTATTAAGAACATTATTTATAATGTTTTATCTATAATTAATATAATATGGTCTATTCATTAGACTTTTTTATTCAATTAATAAATAGTATTTTGTTCTTCTGTCGGTTACATGGTGGGGGGGGGGGGGTCGGTCAATTTCCCTGAATCAATATCAGCATATTGAAGATGGTAAGAAGGTTTTGTAATAAATATATATATTAGGTTCTTGGGGATATAATTTCATTAAACCCACACACATACAGAAACACTACAGACATAGGCTAGAAAGTCTAACCATAGCCCCCCAAGGGATTTCCCACCCATCAATACTTAATTATTCCGTACATGGCCCAATTAACTAGTGGGAATGAAGCTAATAAATTGTCAACAATGTTTACAAAAGTTAATAATGTCCTAGTAGTATATTCCTTAATCATACTGTATGTATCATGCATATAAGATCACCTTCCGACATCATGCGTCATGCTTGTGTCAATGCCTGCCTGCATCATCATCTACTATAATACAACAACAATACCAGATGAAATTCATTCCTACATGGATTTCCAAAGAATATTTATAATATCCATAAATTTAGAGTTATATTTACTTTTATTATTTTATTATAAGAAAATTTATCTGTTTCCCTAGGTTTTCACAAAATGGATTCAAATTAAGAAAAGTGCTTCTATTTGTTCATTTAATGTTGTTAAGTATACTCTGATATTTTGTTGTTAAAACCATAAATATGATGTCCAATGTTATCATTAAATAATATTAATAGTTTCATAAATATAATTCTTCTTCATGACAAATATTTTTAAATTTATCTATTTTTGGAATTAATGGAAACAATATGTCATTTCGTGGATGCGATATTCCACATGTACACAAACAACACATTCAATTTCCATAGAATACAGGTTGTAATAAAAATAATAATTGTCATTTAAAAATAATAATAATTCAATATATATTATATATTATCATATTATAACTCTGTTGGAAAATCCATTAAAGGATGTTGTGGATAATTGAAGATGTCGTTCTGGGTGGTGACAGTCCCCAAACACACATGGCGACATAATTATTTTTAAAATGGGTTTTGAGGAAGGAAGAAAAGTAGATATTAAATAAATAAAATAAAAATTATCTATAGAAACCAAAATTATGTTTTTATAAATATAGCTAAATAATATTTCAGTGGGTATAAGAAGAAGACATTGATGAGATTTCAGTTGAGGACATTACATATCCATTTGGATGTTCTCCCTTGGGTGAAAACTTAAGGATCCTTAGATTGATCTTTTTGAAAGGATGAGTCATTTATTAAATGAAAATAGTGTTTAAAAGATTTTTAGTAAGAGTTATGGTTCAAATATATCTTTTTAATGGGTGGGTAAATATGTTGTATGTGATCACCTTTTATAAGTTCAGAAAATTCATGTTTTTTAAATTTTTTTACTTTTTTCAATGATTAAAGGAAATTAGTCAAGAATAAATGGATCTAAATGTTTAAAATGATGTTTTTAGGTCATATTGGGTCATGATATCCCCAAATATTTATTTTAAGATATGTTTTATAGAATGTTTTGGTCATTATCCATTTGGTTTTAGCTTTCACCTTTTGATTTTTTTACATCAGTAACATGTTTTTATATAATGAAATAAATTTTTACATAAAATATAAGATAACATGTATTTCAAAATTATTTTATAATAAAACCAAATTTATATTATTTCTAAACTAAATCAATTTATAGATAATATAAAATAATATTATAAATTAAAACCTTGCATATAAATAAAAGACATTTTAAAGAAAAATAATATTTTTTCTATGGTGTTTTACTAGTTTTATTTAGTATTGGTAAAAAATTTAAATAATGTCAATATATTTAAATATATGTTTAATAATTATATTTTCACAATTAAAAAATTAATCAAAATAATTTATTATATAAAAATTACACATCATTAATAAAGCAATTCATTTAAAATAACTTTTTCACCATTTTCATTGTCAACATCTATAATCAATGTAATCATAATTTAATGAATAAAAATTAAAATAAATTTTAAAAAATATGAAAATTATGACATGAAATTTGAACCCCTTTTATTTCGGAATTATATTCTATAAGTGATGATATATAATTTTTGATACAAGTTAAGAAAAAAAGTTTTATTATAAAATAACACTTATGATTCCAAAATCATGAACATGTTTTTTTATAAAATAATAAGTGTACTATGAAATGCATCATTTTACTATATATATAATTTTTTGATCACATTTTTTAACAATTTTTTTTTGTTATACATGCTTTATGATATCGAAATAAACACAACAGTTTTGGTAAAAACTATATTGTCAACTATTCACCTAAAAATAAATTATTTTTGAAAACATACAAAAATTAATCATAAGATAATTTTGAAATGATGAATAAACAATGATGATAATTTTTAAAAATTAGAACTAAACAATTTATTAATTTATAATTTAAACTTAAATATAATATATAATGAAAAACCATATTTATTGAAAAATGCCCTTTTTAACATTAAGTGTTCTAATTCATATTTTTTAGTCATTTTATAATTTATTAAAATATTTATAATTACTATAGTGTATATTATTATTAATTTTTATTATTAATATTAATTATATATTCCACAGAACATTCATGTACGGTGTTACGTAAGGAGAATACTATCAAATATAGTGTTAATTTATATAAAAATATATTCTATAATTTTGGGTTGTTACATTAGACACCTTAAATTAATTAAATCCTTTTAATTTTGGCTATTAAATACTTGTGAAATTAGAAAATAGTATCTAATATAAATACAAGATAAAAAATGTACTTTCTAATATGATATAATTATTAATTTCTTATGTATGAAAATGAATCATTTTTTTCCAAAATTTTATCTTTAGAAGTTTCTAAAAACATACCTTTCACCACATTATTTTCAAAATCATGTTCCCAACTAAAGAGTAAATCCAAAAAAGTTTCTTAATATTCACTAGAATTATAATAAATGATCTAATGAATATGAAAACTTAATCCTAAGAGGTATTTTATAGTGAGAAATATATTTTAATATACGAATCATTCATTTCAATCGTTACATAATATGACTAACCTATTACTCATAAAGTTTATCCTTGGTTTTCAATTGTAATTTTCATATGAGGTTTTTAAAAAAAACTAGCTGAATTATAAAATTCCATCAAAACCATTCATAAAGGTTGATAAAGAGAATATAATTAACCAAATCATATCACATGAGAGTGTCTAACTAGGTGTGAAGTATTACATCCACTCATTATAAACCTATTTAAAATCAAGTTAAAATTTAACTATAATTTTTAGGGTGATTAACCATAGAGGAATATATTCCAAAACTATATCCACTTTCCTGTATCCGAATAAAGATATAATTTCTAGGAAAATTACTTAGTACAAAAAGTTACCCAAATATCAGGATGATAACATACTCCTAGAGTAATTCATTAGTTTTATCCTTAGGGTTTTATATAATTTCTATTATATTTATAAAATATAACTAAACTAATTCCACAAATTACAAATATAATCCAAAAAACCAATATTTTCTTAGATATAAACAATAATGACCATATGTAAACATATAATACTTTTACTTCATTTCCATTAATTTAAAAATATATCTCACAAATAAATTTCATATACCGATTAATCAAATGAATTGTGTATTTTAGGACTAGATAGATAAGAAATTAATTTTAATTTATTTGTGAATATTTTTCCAAAATTAGGTTGCACTGGACTCCTATAATTCATATTATATGTTTTACTCATCTTTTTAAATCGACGAATTTATCAATAAGAAAATGTGTGTTCAAATATGATTAGTAAGAGAATAATTATATTAAATTATGATGGTGAGAAAAGACATATAAATTAGGATTCCAAAAATGAGATAATTAAGAGAATGATTATAATCATAGAGATATTGTTAAAGGAAATGATTTCACAGTAAAATAGACTCATAAATATGTATAAAAATTATAAAAAATTAAATCATAAGAACACATCAATGATCACTACCTATATAGTGATACATACTTTTCCTTCTAAATATTACACCTTATTAAATGAATATTAATTACATACCATCACTATCCATGTTATAAACATAAAGGATAATTTTATTTGGAAACATGGAAACATTAAAAACTAGATTATACAAATATATTTCATCTCCTACTAACATTTTCACACATAGAACTATTATATGGAATAATATATTTAAACAAAATCATAAAAAACATAGGGAATGAATACATAAGATATCATTATCTCATATGATCAATATGTTTTGGCATTGGAGATATCAAGAAGTGATTTCCATGATAATTAATTTCTCTCATAGATGGTTTTTCTCATGTTGTACTCATCGAGTTTTTGTTTCATCATAGCATTGGGAAAACCCTAATTATGTTACCTACATTTTAAGTTTTGATAAATTATCCTTGTAAGGATGATTCAAATAGATTGATTCCATTAATTATATATATATATATATATATATATATTTCATAATACAGTTACTTAAATTTATACTCTGCAATTCAATGACAATGTTACAAAGATCATACTAAATACATATAAATTTATCTCATTAATATATCATAGATTGTTTTAGTTCAGTGTTGTGTGTGATACGAGTCATTCTATATAATATTTACGTAGATGAAATTACATACTAAAATATTAGTGTGTTACAAGTTTGATTCATCATAAGTGATATAAAATAGAATAAATAATTTAAGATTGAAGTTGCCCCTTCCCAAACGGGGAAATGATATCTCATACCCTTTGACTAAAATAGAATTGTCTGATTAAGATAATTTCCATTGAAATATATTGATGGGTTCATTATAGAGAGTCATAATATGATAATCATGAATCAAGATTGATGTGAAATTAATAAATTCATCTAAAGGATAAATCTAGGTAAAGAGATTATATCATATAATGTGCATTTGTATAAAGTTATTGTTCTTGTATCATTAACATATCTCTAAATAGGTTCGTTGATATATCTCCATATTCTAATATTGGAATTTTAGAACTATCTATTAATTCCACTAATAAATGGTCCTAGGGGCCACATACCATGTGTATTCATAATCTTAATTAAATTATATTTTAATTATGATAAAATAAATATTATTATAAATATTGGGGAAAAAATTAATTTTTTATGTTTATCATAATAATTCAAACAAAATCTATTTACATTTGAATAATAATAGATAATAATATTAAATAAATATTAATTCAAGAGTTAGTGAATATATTATTTATTTATTTATCGATGAATAATATTAAGAAATTTACTTATTTGAGAATAAATTTATTATTTATGGGATGATATATGGTGAAGAGTTAATATGGGATGAGTTTAGGGCCTAAATTGAGACATTATATATTATTTAATATCTTTTAAATAATCATAATTATAATTTTTTTTAATAAAATTATATTTGAATAGTCAGTGAGTAAGTTCATTCAATGTAAATAATATTATTATTAGAGATGTGGTTTAATTAGATAAAATATATTATTTAAGGGTATATGAGAAATAAATAATTCATTAAATATAATTATATATTATATAATATATATTTTTTTGGGTAATGTGAATTATTTTAGACAAAATTTATCTCTAGAGAATTAAATAATGAATGAGGAGATTTATCTCATGAAAACTATCTATAATGAGAAATTGGGATCCTCCTCCACCATCATAAGACCAAGAAAAAATGGAAGGAACCTTAAAATAAGTGTTGATTCTTTTTGTAATCGATGATGATTGACACAAACTAATTGGTATCCCGGAACTAGCACCAGGAGTGTATGTAATGAAATTTATAAATTCTAATAGAATGTGAAGATACAAATAGATAGATTCTGCTTGGATCCTTCATTTCAGTAGTGGTATGATAAGAAGGAAAAATGTAATCATCAACAATGAAAGAATATGCATGATGCGGTAATTTTTCATTAATTAATAATATCTTTTACATGAAAGGATCATCCCTTTGAATGATATATGATTTAGTTATTCTAGTTTAAAAGATTTATACAAATAAAACGATGAATAAAATTATTAGACATGGGCCCAACCACTTTCACTATCCCCAAGTCCTTCTAAGCGTCATCATAATGGTCGCATATTACTTTTACAATTATTTATTAATTTTCGATCAAATAAAGAACTTATTATTAGTTCTTCATTTCTAAATTTTCCTTATTTAATCAACAATTAATGATATTATGATCACTTGATTCTATATGAACAAGATTATAAAAAGAAAAGATGAAAAAAACTTGATGATCCTATATGAAAGTGCTGGTGAATCTGGCTAATAAAATGGATACACATGGTGCAGTGGATATATGTAAACCATTTACCAATGGTTAACCACAAAAGGATGATTCATGTAAATCATGACACATCATGTGGCGTTCAATATGAGGCACCATTTTATGAAACATATTAACTTCAATTTAGATTTATTTTGATTGCGATACATAACATGCAGTTGGTGTATATGCCATGTAATCCCACATAGTTTTCCCCATTGGAGGTAGAAAAACCGTATGGTGAAAGTATATGACCTGCAATTCATACAAACATACTAATAAATTCTAAAAATGTAACCTATTTATATAAAATTTACATTGTTTTTAGGGTTACACACTCTATATAATGATTAATATCTTACATGTAAAACATGTTGATTTAGTCGGAGTGTAGTGTGGATCAACATGAATAAAAAATAAAGAAATTAATAGAACTACTTGATCTCTATATATATTTTTAATTTATGTGATCCAGTTTTAACATTTAAATCAAATGATCAGTACTGGGTATGGTCATACAAATTATTAAATATTTTAATTAATAAATTCTATGAAATTTCATAGATACAAATATATGGTTTTATTACAAGAAATGAACTTCAAAGGAATTTCTAGTGGAACAAACTTTATATATTCAATCAATGATTGTAAACTAATAGAAAATGTGTATCATGAAATTCCATGCTAGAATACATATCATTTAATTACAATATACAACAAAAGAACCATAAACATTGATATTCACTATCCTTGTCAAGTGATGGAACATGTTGTGTAAAAGTTGGACTTCATAAATTGGTTTTAGGGACCAGAAGAAGGTTACATACCCTTCCAAATTTACTAAATTCAGCGAAATTAACAAAATAATTAAAAATATCTAATTTAATTTATAGATAATTTCAGTTGGTGAAAATATCAATGGATTTTTTAATTGATATTTAATATAAATGAATTAATTTATTAATAAGATAATTATTTGTTAATTTTAAAATTTTATCTTAATAAAGAACATATTAAAAATTATGATATATTGTTATAAATGCATGATCGTTGTATATGTGGATGATCCTGAGAAAGATAACCAAATTATGTGTTTAGTTCTTATTTAATATAATTACTTATTTAATTGGTTTTTGAAATAATATTTTTATTAAATTAAATATGATAATTTTATAAAATCCATTTATAATTATATATGGTCCCGTGTTTTCGTTGTTTGTATTACGTAACTAAAAACCCCAAGTTCCCCATAAATGGATGTGACCAGAGACATATAAATAATCAAGCTCCAAGTAGATCGGATACATATCTAGAATGAGGTAAAACTAACCAAGGATATGGACATGTTTTATGGGCTAATGTTTCCACTTGAGTACAGACTAGATCAAAGAGTTTTCTCCCTATGTTCAAGGGTTAGTTTATCATCTACTCGATAGATTTATTTGTAATGAAGTATCATGATTATGCAGCATATTTATTTTATATTTTAATGTACATGTTCAATTACTTATTTACACAATAATTTTTTATTGGATATCTAAAAAATATAACATAATGAAAATTACTTAATGAGTATGAAATATGGGATAAAATTAAATAATTATTCTTAAATTATTATTTCATGAAATGGTTGATCAACTATATACAATTTGTATAAAATTAACAATCTTGTAAATTATTATATATAAAATATTTAAAAATATTATAAAAACCCCTTAAGGAAATGTTAAGATAGAAAACCCTTCCATTATGTTATTTTTAATGAAATTATAAATTAATTCCCTGAACAAAATTTTTTCAAGATTCTTTCATTTATCCATGAATTTTAATGAAATTTTAGGTTGACATAACCATGTTATCATCATGATAAGTTTCCCATAAATGAATTTGTGTAACTTAGAGGAAACTATTGAATAAATCCCAATTTGAATTTTAGTTTTGTGGTGTCTACTCAATAGATCATGAAAATACTAGTTAATGTATTTTTCTAGACTTATAACCTAAATACCCTTTAGTTATTTGACCAGGCCCCTCAATGAAACCACACCTAAGGGACCTTTACAATTACTAACCCAGTGAAGGATGATCAATTTCTAGTGTACATAACAAGAAATAGTGTGATTTTAATATGGAAATTACTGCCACTTGAATAATGACTTCAACTAAGTGAAGAATAAATGAGAGGCTTCAAGTGTATTTTTATTTAATGTAATCATTCTTTTTCAAAAAATTATAAGTTACTTAATTATTGCAGCGCTCCAATAATTATTTAACTACATAAATTAAATACATTATGAAATATTTCTTAGGGCATATAGGATCATCCATGTAACATCCCTATGATCATAATATATTATTACCTTTAAATAAGTCAATGTGTTCGATATATTTCTAGATAAATGACACCAAACGAAAAAAATGATATATTTTGATAAAATAAATATATTTAAGTATTACCATTAAAATCCTCTCCATTTAATTAATTAGAATTAATATAAGTATCCCAATTTTGATTTATATATATATAAAATAAATTCTACTTTTAATATGAATGAAAATCAATTATTTACCAAAATAACTAATATGATCATTTTATTTTTAGAAAAGTTTTTTTTATAAAAACCTATCTTTTATGTGAAATTAATTTCTATTTAAAATAAAATATGACTAATGATAAATTATATTTTATATTAACAATTGGATAAAACCAATGTAGTTCAAAAATAATATTAAATAAGAATTAGAAATAAAAATATTTGAAATATTTATTTTCTAATAAAAATGAGTTCGCATTATATTTTTTGATTTTATTTAAAAATTAATTTATAAATTGTAGGAATTTTATTTTACTGGATATAGTTATTTCTATAATTTATAATAATAATATTATCTTAATATGAAAATTTGTTTTTTTTAAAGAATTATAATTTTTAGTCAAAAAATATTGTTCTTGAAAAAATTATAATTTTCCAATTATTTTAGAATTTTGTTAGTGTATCCTATAAATTTAAATAAAAATTAATGTAATAAAATATTTAATTATGGAATAAAATAACTGATATTTAATATATATTATTATATATTGTCAATACAATGTATCACATTTTTACAACTAAATCAAAAGGATAGTTAAATAAAAATAATTATCTCTTCATTGAATCAGGTATATTCCTGGTGAGATTATGTTTTTCTTTACCATAAATTATTCATACCATTTATTTTTTCTTAATTCACAAATTTGTTTCGGGGAAATTTAATATTTTTACAACTATGACTTACAAATAAATTTAATGTTTGAAAGATCACTTTTTCTAATAATTATTTTTACGCATTACATGCGTTAATTTTAAAATTATATTTTCAAAACCATATATATTATTTTTGAAAAAATAATTCCCATATTTAATATCATAATGTACAAATTATTTAGTAGGGGTAAAAATTAATTTATTCTTCTGAATTATTTACTAAGGGTAAAAATTAATTACTATGGTGAAATTAATTTTTCATAAAATCATAAAAGTAAAAATAAAATACTAAAAAATCTCAAATGTTGCTCCCAAATGAGTTAATGTATTGAATTTAGAGACACAATAACTTTCAAATCCATTTTTTTCCATTTTGAGCTATTGAACATGGAATCGTAAAATTGAATTTTTGAAAATGTTTATGGTGATCCAAAAACAACCCTTACCTTCACTTATAAAATGGTAATGATTACACTACTTCAAGTAAAAAAATTAACATATAAATTATCCATCAACTTCTAAAACAATTATGCTAATGAACTATATAGCACTTTAAAAATCTTCTATTCACCATTATTTATCATAATGCCATCATTTCTAAGGGGGATTCTAAGGAAAAAATCAAGTACCCAACATGACTATTATCAACTCTTTATATATTAAGCATGGTTATATTATTTAAATTTTTTTCTAAACACAACAATATAATGATATTTTTACCATTTATGTACTTTAATGTTTATATATAAGTGTAATATCAATTTTTATTCATCTATCCATTCCATTATCACAAACGAAATCGTTTTTTGTTTTTATGAGTGGACTACCGCAACCACAAGAAATAGATTTAATTTTTCATCATCAACCAAAACTGATGGATTATAGAATGGTTTCATAGGAAAATTACAGATTTTAGATCTTGTTAAGGATATGTTAAAAAATAATTATTTTTAACTCAAGTGTTTAAAATGAAAAAATGATGAAAATGATTTTTATTTCAATGTAAGGAATTTATATAATATATATTATCATTATAATTATATATCACACTAATAAAAACAAAATAATACCATTATTCTTATGGTATAATGATATTACCACCAAACCATCTCATAATAATTCATTAATCATGTCTGTCTTATGTTTGGGTAGGTTTGACCACCAACTGGAACAATATTATATATTTATCCATAGATGAATATGAGAAAATATATAATGGAATAATATTATTATAAAATATAAATAATTTATTTTTGGTTTTGTTAATGTTGTATCAACATTTAACCCAATAATTATGAAAACACCTTTTGTTCATTAAGAATAACTGAAACATGATCAAAAATTATTTCATTTTCCATGATTGAAACCCAAACTGACATGGAATGAAATTATAGATATATAAACTATCATGGAAACTATATTATATTATATTATATTATCAAATATTTAGATAATTCAAAAGAAAATAGATACTGCCATGACTTTTACGAAACTATTTCAAAGGGATAAATAATACTTACTCCTAATGTTGAAATAGGTAAAAACTAACTGATATATATATATATATGTAATTATTATATATATGTGGTATAAATTTTAATAGAAACTCATATGGTTTGTTGTTTTAAATTTATTAAACTTTATTTAATTAATTATGAAATTTTTGAAAATGTAGAATTGATTAGGACTGAGGTAAGGTTTTTTTCTCAAATTCATATATTTGAGACATATTTGGTATTATATGCCTAATTTAATTTATTTAGTTTACATAATATGAGTTTAGAATATAATATAATTAATTATACTTTCATAATATTACTTCATCTTTAATTAGTTGACTTACCATTCAATAGGTTTTTAATTGAATATTTAAAATATCGTAAGGGATTTCATTGTCTCAATTCGGAATCATTGAGACATAAAAAAATTTCTACACCATGTTTTATTTATATGGTGTATTAAATTAACATGTATTTATTTTTATTTATTAGTTTTTAATAATTATTTATTTAATAACCCAATAATTTTCACTTATTTAAGTGGCTACTGATTCATTTGTTTCCAAAACAGTGGTAATTTTTGGTAACTCAACATTCATTATTTGAGTTATGATTATTATCATGAACTTATTTCTCAAAATATGGATAAATAATATACTTTTTTATATTATGTGGTATACTCTAAAGTTTTCGGTGATAATAATTAATACCAGATAAGACGTTTGAAAAATATTTCATAATTATTAGAATAGGTTCATTCACAACCATCATTTTTTATACGAATGGATTATGATCACGTCATTATTATATTAACATAGTTGTATACTCATTTCATATATAGTGTTAAAATAAAATTTTACTTATTTCATGTTGCATGATGTTCACCTAGAAATAATGATACTCTATTGACATGGGAAAATGTTTTATCATTTAGTATGTTTTCATTAAAATACATATGATTATTAGAATGTTGGAAATGTATAGTAAGACAATCCACCTAATAAGACCATAGTATATGTGTTTTAGTTATTTTCAATGAGGTTAGATGATTTTAAATGAATAAAGATCTGTCATTAAGGTCAATATATTTAAAAATGAATTAAATTAAGGAATAATATGGGTAATTATGATATATTAATTCTAAATGATATAGATCTTACAATTTGAGAAGAAAAAGATATAATTTATTATTTTTCTTATTTAGTGACTAATTATTAGAGGATTAGTTTGAATATTTTATGTTCCATGTATACTATATTATTATATCCATGATGGGAATGTCTGAACAAGGTTATTCCATGGATGTTTTGATAAAGGAAAGGAAGATGATACTATGTGAAATGATCATAATGGTTACAAATATCATGATTGGTTCATTAATATTCCATATTTTTATGAATATAGATACTGGATGTAGAATGTAAGAGAAATCTATGAGGACCATATCCGAGGTCGAGGATGTGTTGGTGAATCCCAGTGAGGCTTAACCCCAGGTGGAGGCTATGTTGATGTGAATATTTCCCAACATGAGAAATTAAATTAACTAGAAGTGGTTTAGTGAATCTAAATAATATTATAATTAGTAACACACCCATATAGAATGTTATGTGGATAATAGAATGACCACTGAAGGAAATTAGACAAGGGATCATGCTATAGGGGCCCCTATAGTGGCATTTTAGTGCTCATATCAAATATAGACAAAGGCAAGAAAGTACAATAGTAGTGGAAGTGAACATAGTTGAAAGGTTGAGGTTAAATCCAGAATATCCAAGAAGACATTGATTCATGTTGTAAAGTTTAGTGTGTTGGGTACAAAATTAGAAATATATTTTTACTATTCTATATGGGGAAATTCCTGGTTGAATGATTGTAATGTATTGATGATATATAGTACAAGAAGTCCGGAAAAAGAATGATAACACCTACGGTGGAGGTGGTCATGGCCAATAAGGGGATTAGTATGAAAAAATGTAATGATCGTGGTGAACTCACCTGTAGTTCATGGAATCTTTGTATGGAAAATGGACTAACTTTATTCCCTCATCTATGGTACAAGGTATGTGTAATATTGATGTGTAGTAATTTTGAGGAATCAAATAGGTTATCCATCAATGGTTCATGATTGATTCATATATCACGAGTCTTATGTTTAGACCATGGTTTAATTAAAATAATTAACGAACTGTCATCTTTACTCAAATCAAATAATTGAGAATTGATTTATGCTATAAAAGAAAACAAAAATTAGTTGATAATGATGTATTTATGGGGGTATGTGGTTAAAAATATCATGGAGGATATTTTAAATATAATTTATGAAACACGAATGATCTAATATGAGGTTGAAAAGTGTAAAAATATTGGGAACATGATTCATACATTTAAAAAGGGTGTTCAGACATTCTAAAAGGGGTAATAGTGAAGAATATTCCATTGAATTTGAATATCCTAGAAGAATAAGAGTGATATAACCTCTGTGAATGATACACATTAATATCTAAATGTTAGATATGAGGGGAGACTCAACAACATCTTCATCAAGTTATGTTATTTTGTGTTAAAGAAAAAGAAGAAGAACCATTGTAGATTTATATACACTATTGTTAATGAAGATAATTGTAATAAATCGTGTAGTTCTAAAAGAGATTGAGAAATGAATAATATAAAGAAGTCTTACAATATATTCATGAAGGTATGAGATCATCAGTTATTGTGAAGATATGAAATTGTGTGAATTTTATTTTTCATAGATAATATCAAGTCACATAATACTAATTTGTAATAGAATAAAGGAGAAGACCAAGAATCGAAGAAACACATCATTGACTGTATATAAATTTTTGAGAAGCCACTTTTATTTATTTTCAATATAATGTGAATCTTTTGGGATGATTGTATAAGGATGTAAAATAATTCTTTATAGTGTGGGATACACTAAAATTGGTTATAATGATATAGGATGCCCAATTGTATTATAATGTTGATAGTAGTGGATTATATGATCATTGTGGACCCTATAACATACCAATAATAATAAATTCACTCTAAAAGGTAAAAATTGTCAATATTCATGTATTTATCATGTGTTGTTTTGGATGTTTTTCTTGAATAAATAATGAAAAGTGTGATAGAGTGAGAAAAAAAAGACCATAATATAATATTTAGAGTGGTAATAGCGTGAAAGGATTGAATAGTGGAAAATTGGATACCCTCATCGATTTACACCACTATAAATTTATAACATATCCCAATTGAACCTCTCAAGTGGAATCTAAGGTAGGTTCACCTCCATTGGATTCAAATGTTGAAGATATTCTCCTTAATGATTTTAAGTTTCTCTTATATAATCCATACAATGTATAGTTTTTGGTATGTTTTTTTGTATTTCAAAATTGAACTCATTTTCTTCCAAATCATTACTAAACAGGAAAAGTAAAGGGAAGAAAAAGTTAAATAAGATGTCACACTTTTCAAAATAAGAATAAGTTTTATTATTTCTTATAAAGAATGATATATCAAGCTTTAATAGAGAATAAAATATGGTTTGATAAACTATAAATTGAATTTAATGAATTTCTCCATCAATGGGATCAATGTATTTCTGTGATATTATGGTATGTTAATATTTATGTTTAAATTTCCCTCAAAAATATGAATCAAGTGGGTATTATCATTTTTTAATGTATATCTCTATTGTTCAATTAAAATATATACAATATTTTTTCTAAGAAATTATTTCTTTGATATGTGAGATTTTTTAATTTTAGTTCGAGAGATTAATCAACCTAAAGGGGATATAGATAACATTAATAATTCTTTAAGAGAAAAATATCTAACTTTTATAAAGCCTTAAAAACAAGTTATTTTCAAATTATATATGATTGATAATCTTATAGAGAGATGCTCAAAATTTGAATAATATTTTCTCCGAACAATCCATGAGATCGATAATTACACTAATTATTTTAGGAAGATGATCCATGCATTATAATTAGATATAAAATAATACATTGATGTCAATAATTCAAAATTGGATATAACATACAATAAAATAAAGGATCCTAAAATATTGTTAAATGAAAATATTATAATTCATTATGTATAAATTAATAATATGGGGCAGGATTTTAAAGAGGTATTTTCATTGATTAATGATAATAGGAATTCCCTCTATATAAAGTGTTTAGAATTTGAAATAAAGTTGGAAAATGTAGGAATGACCCATATTGAGTCTTTAAAAACAAATAAAAGTAAATATTCTATTAGATAAAATTTAAAGGTGGATTGTTATGTCAAAATATATCTATTATGTTCTAATAATAAAATGATGTAATTTTATGAGGTTCCTAATAATTATATGAAGAAATAGGTACAACATATTTCTCAATATAATTATTTCACAAAATCTGTTCCTACAAAAAGTTTATGTTGAAATAAAATTTCAATACATATATAGATGAGTTGAAATTTATAAGATCAAATCACTATGAATTTTGTGGATAAAAGATTAGATTTAAGTGTTGGACCCCTAAGTTCAAATAACACCATGATGATGAAGGAAACAATTCATACTAATGAGTCTCAAAAATATGGACAAAATGTATTAATGAAGGGAATACTTTTTTTTTGAAATGATTGTGAGGCAATAGAATTGGGAATTGTGAAACAGATTATTTTTATAATACATTAAATATAGATGCAAAAAATAACATATTTAACGGGTAAGTAGTCTATATATGAAGAAAAATTCACAAAAGAAGTAAACTTTATCAGTTTTATAATGATTTATTCGTCATGGAGATTTAATGGGATGGATTCAATGGAGGTGGTAAAAAAATTATAAATACCCCACACAATATATATCTAAGGGAAATAGGAATAGTATACAACAAGAGTTTATATTGATGTAAGAAGCTTAAAACAAGGGTAGAAAGTTTTATCAAGTTAAAAAATAGAATATAACCAATATGTTTCAAAATAATTACTCATTGGATGATTTATAATTCAAATTTAATATTCAAATAATGTATAATAAAACAAATAAGAGTGAAATGTCAATAGGGAATAGTGTGAATAATATTACTCATAGGTTCCATGTGGAGAACCCAAATAAGATATAAAAATTCCCATAGACATATAATATGTTGGAGGAGTTGATTTGGTAAGGGCATGGAATATGAAATTAAGACAAGAAATAGAATGTTCTAATAGAAAAATGATGATTCTACGTGATGATGGTAAATTTCAATAGAGATTTTGAACAGTTTACAATCAATGGTTTGAAGAATTTTTTCTGCCAGTTTCAATAAATCTTGATATATTTACAAAGGTTTCTTTAATAATAGTGATATCACAAAAATAATTCAAGAATAAAATAAATATTCATTATGATAAGAATATTTATTTATTTATAAATATATAATAATTACCCCGCATAATAAAATGTAATAATTAATGTTATTCAACCAGCAAAAACAAAAATCATATTTTCATGTTATATATTGAATCATGAATGGTGCTGAATCATGGTACAAAATATAATATCAAAAATATTGTTGATGAAGTGAAAAAGAGTATATCCACTTTATTCCCTTAATATAAGATTATTTTATATATAAATATAAAATAGGGAATCTATTGTTTTATAATGTATTATGGTTATTTAAGGAGGAATGATGATTGCTATATGTTGTATATTAAATGAAGCAGATTCCTTCATGGAACTGATTCCACTAATGGTATAAAAAATATAATGCAGAATCATCCCAGATAAAGTTGAGAAGGTGTTTTGAATATTGGTCAATAAGAAGATGAATATTCTATACTAGAGGGAACCATATATTCTATAGTGAACGAATTAAAGGAGATCATACTTGGAAAATATATGAATGTTTTAATATATATATATAACAATATAAATATTTAAAATTTAGTGTATTATTCATATTATAACATCTTTAAATCCATTATTGAAGAGATTCACCACTATAAATTTGTTGAGGTGTGTTTCCCTAGTGGGGGAAGAAAGTGAATAATAATCATGAAGCTTTCCAGAAAATATTATCTCATGAAAATATAATTTTATATAAATTGATTGTATGTGGTTTCATTGATAAGTAATTTTAACACAATCTTCCATCCTTAATAATAAAAATAAGATTCAAACATGAAGAGGGATAATTTCAATAAATTATTAATGTTGGAAATTTTAATATGTTTAAAGTATATTTAAAAAAAATTCTATGATTTAAATATAATAATTTTTTTATTAATGTGAAAAAATAAATTCTGGGTTGAAAACCTTTATGAGAATATTTATATAAATTAATATTAATCAATTATCTCTTCCGGAATATTGCTTTAATATATCTTGAACAAAGATTGTGATAGGTTTTATTTCTGATCAGTATCATGTTCTATTGATTAAAAATATATTTTTCTAAATAAATAGATAATTTTTCTACATTAATAATTGATCAATATAATTAGAGTGAAATGGATAATGTCACATTTGAAAATATAAATTGACCACCTTTCCAAAATATGTTAAATTTATTATCTATAAGGGGGAGGAAAAGTGAAATGAAAATGTTTATGATAAATGAAATGATATTTTATAAGGATATTTGATGATGGTATATTGACAAATCATTTAAATATGGTATTGATTATAAATACAATGGGGGATTTTGATAAGACAAGTTTGTGTTTGTTATATTTATTTTCCATGACTATTGATGATTTTAGATGAATAATGATCATTTATTGATTGTAATATGTCTAATGATCAGTTAAATTAAATAATAATCATGGTGACTATGATGTCTTGAATATGTGTAATGATGATTCTAAGAACATAGAAGAAGGATATCATAATTGTTGTAGTTCATATTTATTGATTAATTCTGAGAATAATAGTATATAGATTTGAACTTCTATTTTGATTATCTTACTATCTCTCTGATCAAAGAGTCCTAATAAAGTTCATCAAATAAATTTTGGATGATAAAGAATATGATGTTTCCATGTCAAATGAACTTTAAGGATATAAACATCATGATTTTTTCATCACGATTGATGATTTTTTGGAATATTGAAGAAGTATAAAGAAAGGAAGACCACATAAGGAATACCAAAACCTTGGTAGAGGGTTTGTTGATGTGAATATTTTCCAACATAGGCAATTCTTTGATAAATTGGTGTCCATGGTGAGAATGTATAAGATTCTAGGTAACACCACACCCATTGAGAAGGGTGTGTTGATAAGACAATCTTTAAAATATGGAAATGGAAAAGGGAACATTCCATCGTGGTCCCCCTTGTGGAATTTCAATATACCTATGTAAAATGGGCTGTGTAAGAATACCACACCCATATTTAAATTAACACTTCTTGTTTTTTGTAAGAGCAACCAATGCTGTTTAGGATGATTGTGCTGCATTCTTGGGTGATCAGTGCATTCGGTGAAAAAAAAAACCAATGTACATAAACTAGGTTATGGAGAGGAATCAATGGTAAATTGAGTATTATGTATCAAATATATATTATTTTATATGGATAAAAAGGGACTAACCAATCCCATGGTGAAGGTTTTCATGGTTAATTGGTGGAGTAGTAGTCCAAAATGGATAAATCTAGGTGACCATGACCGTAGTGCCCTCTATTTTGGAGGAAAAATGTACAGTATTTTTTCATAAGGAAATTATACAATTTTTGTATATAGGTGATGTGAAAATATCTAGAGAGATCAATCAATTTATGCTTGAAGGGTTTATCAATGATTCATATATCCTCTGTCTTAGTTTTTAGACCATGATACAAAATATACATCAAAGGAACTTACAATATTAATCAGGTTTTTTAATTATAAATTAATTCATACTATAAAAAGAAAAGAAAAAAAAACATAACCATGATGTTGTTATTGTATTATGACTTTATGAAAATGAATGTGGATTTTTAGAGGAATTATTGGAAAATATTTGGTCTAATGTGATTCTGAAATGTTTAGAACTATTTGATACAATATTACTTCATTTGAAAATGGAATTTATACCTGTATATTGGAGTAAGAGTGATGATAAAAGAATCTCATTTGAATATATAAGAAGAAGAAGAGCGAGAGAACATATGTGTGTGGTGTACATGCACATCGGAATAACTGAGAAGTAGATAGACTCAATGCACTATTATTAAATATAATTTAGTGTGGGTTTATGAAAAAGAATATGTACCAGAGTAGATTATTGTGAAGTAATGTCAAATAAGAGAATGAGAACATGTGGTATTGGGAAAAAATGACTGTGTTGTAAAGATGAAGAATAAATCAAACAATCAATGAATGAAATTTGGTGATCATCTACTACTATGAATAGGAGGAAGTGTGTGAATTATTGTTTTCATAAAAAAGAAGAAGTAATTTATTGATACGTTACAAGGAAAGGAATTTTAATAATAAGAGGGAAGTGGTAAATTTATGACTGCATAGTTATTCTAAATATTACTCATTGCTTGTTTTCTCTTCAATTTTAAATAGTAGGGATATTATTGTAGATATATAGAGTGATTATATGGATTAATGGATGATCCATACTTGGATATATGGGTAAAAAATTCTCAATTTAATCTATAGGTTGATTCTAGATGATAATATTATTATAGTGGAACCAGATCCTACCAAGGACTAACCTTTATCCTTTTATGGTGAACCTTGTAAATCATCATATCTATTGTTTGTGTGTTAAATAGAGATTCCTAAATGAACAATTTACAAGATATATAGAAGTCCAGAGCATAATCAACTAATAATGACAATGGTAAATGTGTGTAGGAATTTAAAAGTGATAAATATGAAATTTGCACTGAATCACCCAATATTTGTGTTTAAAAACCCTGATCTGTACTCTCACCACCATCTATCATTTAATTAGATGTGATAATGTTGTCCCTTTTATTGACATGAAGAATATTAAAGGAATGTCTTATATCGTTATTAAAATAAATATAGTTATTATAAAGTTAACTAAGTATTATTTGACAATCCTTCTTTCTCATGATGGGTTATGATTATTCTATACCTTTATAGACATTAGGAAAATTATTTAAAATATTGATGATTATTTACTTCTAATGTAGGATTATCAGGTATTTATTTACCTTATTCTACATTACATGTATAAAAATGTATTTATTTATACTAATGTTCCCTAGAGAATGGTATGAAATGTATTGTTAACTCTTGTAGAGAATGCATTGGGCTTAATCTGGAGACATGTGGGGAAATATATTATATAGTACCTCAATGCATCAAAAATCCTCATGAAAAGAAAATGAATTGGGTATTTGGTGTATGCCTACAAAATTTAGAACGATATATTGACTACTATCTCGATGATAAGTGAATGAATTGGAAGAATTCATTGAAATCCTATTTTTTATGTTGGAAATTATGCATTCCATTAGTATGAGATTTATATTATTGGTATTCATATTTTTTTTATTTTCATGGATATAGAATTATTTTAGATTCACCTGATTTGGAATTATTTAAATTAATAATTCCTTCCACATTAGGTATACAATGCTTATGTTTTTAGAAGCGTCCATTATAGGATTCTCTTACTGAACATTTGAGCTCACCCCTTCTCATGTTTCTATTCCAATGGTTTGAATAATTGTAGTACACTTTTCATATTTATAAATGTAGAAAGGGTGGAATATTTTTTTGGATATATTGGAGACTTATTGTTGATTATATAGTTTTATATATAGGGGAAATTTTTCATTTGTTGAGAAACACATAGGATTTATTAGTTTATGTTTTCCCTAATTCACTAAAGTTGTAAACCGAAAAATATAATTGGGATTTTAGATATAAAATTATCATTTTTTGATTTTGTAATTATAAATGGTTGGATTCAGGATATTACACTTAGTATTAAAGAGAGTAAATAATGTATGTTTTTGTGGCACCAGATTTGGGAGTGTGGTTTTGGGATATAGCAGCTAGTATTAATGAAATGGATTTAATAACTTTGGGGATTAGAAAATTTATTAACAATAATTTACGGGTTGATAGTTAAGGCTGTCCAAAATAAATAATCTGTCATAATAGTATATGGTTTAATTATAATGAAACAAATCACATATTATTTATGGATTAGGATTTGATAACATTAGTGAAAAACCTAGGAAAAAGTATAAGTAATGGATGATAAACTGATGTTTCTTTAAAATAGATATTCTATCATTTTCCCTAGAAATACATCCTAGTATGTATACTAGAATGTGGATATGGGTGTGGCCCATATGTATCCATGGGTAATCAACTTAAAAAATATAATTGATTGTTGAATAAATATTAAATATATTGCCCAATTAATTTTCCTAAGACTTCACACCTAGATAGAAACTCCTCAATGATATTATTTTTATAAACTCAATCTCTTTACAACCCATTATTAAGAATTCAATAATGATTTAAACTAATTAGGTTAGAGAACCTATTAGATAAAAATGAAATATTATTATAATATAGCCATTAAATTGGATGGAATTAACAGTATTCACTATATTATGAAATTTATATATTATACATTCATATATTTTTTAAATTCTTAGTATAAATTTTATAGGAATAATATAAGAATAACTACATTTTCACACAAAAACAACATTTTTTAAATAGCAGTTTGGTCACCTTTAAATGGAGTAATTTTTTAAATCTAAATATTGGAAAATTAATAAATTATATTTCGAAAAATGTAATTTTTTTTAAAATAAATATTTTAAAAATAACTTACATTTGGTTTTTTTCATTTTTCTAAGAAGGTTCATTTTTTCGATAAAAAGTTAAAATCATTGAATTTTATTTGAAAATTAGCATTTAAAAAAAATTAATATATAGTTAAATTAAATTTTGTGTTTTTAATGTTTAAATCGTTAAATTATAAAACATTAAATCTAATATGTTTCATTAAAATAAATTTGAAATTGAAATTTCATAAGAAAAATGTTAAACATTGGAAAAAGTTTACATTAAATCCCCATTGTTTATTCATGTCTTGGGGATTAATTTTTAAATAATTTTTTTTACAAATTCTATGAATTTCATTTCTAAAAAATGGATTCCAAATTTTGAATCTATATGATAAATTTTAATAAATAGTTCCCATTTATTTTTTTAGAATATTAATAGTCACTTTGGTAATTTTGTTACCACGGTAAATGGTAAATCATGTAAAAACTGAGTTATAAAGGATAAAAATAATATGATATGGATTATAAAATGACTCTAAAACATACCCTAATATTATTTTAAGAGAAAATATCATTTGTAATCATTTAGTTTTTGAATATATTATCTTTTATTTCCATGTATATGTTATTATTATATTTATAATATTTTTAAAAAAAATCAAGGATATCCAAATTATATTGTTAATAACTATAATATTTTTAAATAAGGGGTTATCTAATAGAAATTTTAAATTATAAAATTTCATTTTTAAGATAAAATATTTTAATTTATCATGGTAATTTATTCTTATTCTTTATTGAAGTAATAATTACCTCATACTCTTTTACAATAGTGATGAGGCAATTATTTTAATAATGGAAATATCAAATTAATATTATTAAGTATATTGAACTAAATGTAATATTATATAATAAATTTTATCAATGGATTTTATTGGAAACATTGACATGATAGAGGTATATTAAAATAAATTTTTTTGATGTTATCTTGTTGTGTTTATTTTTTTAAATGTCCATGTAATGAATATCCTAAAAATTGACATTATTGTTATTTTAAATTAAATAATATTTTATTAAATGATATATAATTTATAAAAATATTTATTTCCCAAAAAATATTGGTATAATGTATTTAATTTAATAAATGATCCATTTATGGGTTGTTTGGAATTTAATAATAAATATATTAACCCTCCAATAGTAAAAATCAATGTTGTCATGATAAGAATTAAATGGATTATATAAGGGGTAAAACAAAAAGATAAGGGTCAGAATATACATAAAAATCAATAAAAATTATTGGATTAGAGTATTTAGACCCATACTCATCTAATATCTAAGATAACTCTTTTTGGATTCATATGGAAGGGATAATTAATTTTAATTAATTTTATATTTGGAGATTTTCCAAAAGTTTCCCTCACCTCAATTATAAAAGAAAACTCATCCATTCACTTATATACACCAATTTGATCCTTATAAATAACCCAAACCATATACATTTCTCTTATTGATGTTATTATTCAGGTTATAGAGGTACTTTGTTCAGTAATTATCAATCCTATATCTTTTTAGATGATATCTAGAGGAATTCTATATAAGAAGAGGTAACTTTCTTCAAAAAGATCTTTTGAATAATTTATTTCTCCACCCATTAAATTAAAATTTTTATTTGTATTATATAATAATATCACTATATAAAATATATTGAAATTTTGTTATGTCAAGTTAATGACCTACAACATCAGAAAATTTCATCAAATGGGATACACAATCATAGCTCGTGTGTATGACAGACTACAACCACACAAACTGATATCGTTCTTTCGTGCATTACCACATTTAAAAGTTGGAAATAATGATGGATTGATAATTTATATATGATATAGTCGATATTTATAATTTGTTTGTAAATTTTTTTATCATTATATAACCTATAAAATTATGATTTCCATTTTATGGGTATATGAAAACATTGTCTGTTGATGAGTGGGCTATCACCTCTTCAAAGTGATGTGATTCATTTTCACCTTACATGGAATTTATGAATGATGGTTTTAATAAAAATATGTGATGTTTTTCACATAAAAATTAAAATAGTATTATAATTTAAATATATATCATTTACATTTTTAATATTACAATAAAATGTGAGTGTCATTCATGCTTACATACAGTCTATCATCTCCATGAATGTTACATCTAATATACACTCACTAAATATTATGAATTACTATAAATATATATATAATGAATATATATGATTTATAAATCATGTTTTAAAACCTTTAGATGATGAAATTATGAATAATGTAATATGAAAAGTAGATAATAAGGCAAAACATACTCGAAAAAATATGCAATCAACAACTAAAATAGTGAAAATAATGAAACATTATAAAAAAATACGTAAAAATATAAAATAAAAATATCATATAAGATATTTTAAAAATGATTATCGTTTTTTATTAGTTAATGATTTTATTAAAAACATTTTACATTAGTTTACAGAGAATTTATATAATAAGAGGTGTTAGGTAAAGAATTCATCTCAATTTAAATTCCATTGAGATCTATTTGTTATTATGTTGCAGTTCAATTTTAATTGGTGTATACATAACCCATTTATTCATATATAATCACCATTCGTTAAAAAAATCATTTATTTTAAATATCAATATTTCTTGTATTATGGATATGATTATTATTCTAATCCATATACAAATTTTACTTATGATTTTTACATGGAAAGTTATTATATAGACTAGGAAAATGATTTCATATCTTTATCTTATAATCAACACAAATATTTTAATTTTTTTTATGAATTAAATAGATTATTTGATATATGATTATTTCCTTAGATATGAAACACACAATTTTATGATCTTTTAATTCCTTCCCCTTGATTCATCAGTAGTTTCATGAGATGAATAAGTTGGCCAAATCAGTTGGGTTTTTACCGAGTGTGTTTTAATCTATATTGTGAATGGTTTTTTTTGGTAAAGGTATCATGTGCAGGGAAAATATTATGTCTGATAACTAAACATTTTTTAGGTTTTTATTTAGTTATTACTATTGATGATATTTTTCTATTAAAAAAAGTATTAATGAATTTATATCTCATTCTATTGATCTAATGGAATATCTGTGTAGTTATTTAACATTCCATATTGATTATACTCCTTGATTCATGATAGAATAAGATGAACATAACCCTTAGTAGGAATTTGAGATCACCTTTATACTGTTTCTATTCCCTAGGATATATATATGAATTCCCAGAATAATATTCAACCTTTTCATGACTTTACATTTGTTTTGATTTAATTTATTTTCCCAATATAATATTTGTATGATGTATTGAAATTGGTTAAAAAATCAGAAACCATTCAGTCCTTTTGGAATTATACCTCATAATAATGAACATGTAAATAATTATTTCACCGACTTCAAGAATCAGGGGTTGCGATGATACAATTTGTATTAAAGGAAATTTAGTAGAAACATTGGGAAATATATTTTAAAATAAACATAGATAAAATGTGAACTATTATAATCTAATATATTATTCATGAATTTATTAAATTAGGGGGATTTTATTCTATGGAAAATATTAATTATTAATTGAAGCTAACATAGTGTGTTCAATTATTTAGTGATGGTGCCTAATGGAAGGAAGAGAGTTAATACTCATGGTTAATTTAGGGATTTCCCCAATGAGAAAGCCAATAAAATTAGAATTGGATCTGACTAGATATTGATTACACTGGGGATTATTAAACATTTTATGTCTCATAACCATACACATATAGAGAAACATGATGTTCTACGAAATAAACCAAATATATATTATCATTTTATGTGATAGAAACAACCATCTATCAATGGAACTATTAATCCAATGGGAGTCAAGGAATGTATTATGTCTCGAAAAGAAATAATTTTTGGCATTGGGATGTCATAAAAAGAAATATGTAGACCTTGATGTTTATTGTTTCAAAGGATATATTGATTAATGATTTTTTTGATCCAGAATACTAGATATGAAGATAAAATAGTACTCAAGGAGTGGAATATTTTTAAAGAAAAATTCACTAATGAATACATTCCTAATGATTAAAAAATTAAAATGAAGAGAACTTTCCTTATCATAACACAAAATGACTAATATATTTTTATGGAGTTTGAGGCTACCTTTTATATGTGAGAATCTCAATAGGGGGGGATTATGGACCAAAAAAATCATTGTCAAAATAGGTTTAAATATAATTCCCTAATTAATTAAAACATCTCAATTAGTGAAAATAGAAAATTGATAAAAGTTTCATTCTTTTAAAAGATTTATCAATGATTGATTAATTCTTAAAAAATAATTATGAAACTGTTTCAAAATTTGATATCAATTTACCAAATCAAAATATTATGTAAACACTAATTAAAACTAACTATGCATGTAATGGTTTTTTATAGTTTAAAAATATCCAATTTTAAAGCATATAAGTAAAAAAACAAAAAACCACTCAACAGAATAGAGTAAAAGTGGTTCTATCTCAAGATAATACTTAATCATATCAACTTGGAAATAACCTACTTCCAATAAAATTATATAAAGTAATATATGTTAAAAAAAACATGGATCATGGTGTATAATATCAATGTTGTCCACCATACACAATCTCCCCTTCCAAAACACCCTTGGGAATAAACAAAACACTTGTCGCACACAGACCTCTCCCAAAAAAATACCTGAAAAAATTGAAATGGAGTTTATGATTATATAATGTATCTTCCACTCAAGTGGTAGAGTCAATGTGGGTTAAATAAACACGGTAAACCACACTGCTCATAATATAATGATAATAAACAGAAAGAGAAAAATAAAATATGTTGAATGATTATGTTTCTCTATCGGATATAATCTACTTCTTGTGAATCCTTAGTTGTAGTTTCGGATGAATCTTGATTCTAGTTTCATGAAATATTAGTAGAAAAGAGTTCCATATTCTCTTTATTGTATGTATATAGGATGTATTCCTGAATTTTAACATGTTTTACTTTTTCTAAATTTGATCATTGGTAAAGATTTTTCTTGTAAGCAGTACTTCATAGAGATTCATCCATATTAATGTGTATGTGTATTTCACTATGCTTAGGGTTCTTCTCTATCATGTGGTTCTATTCTATATTTATTTCATGAGGGATACTACTTGAACTTTTAACAGTAGCATGGTGGAATGTTGATATAGAGGACAAACATCTGGATATCTAGCATCCTCATACTTATGGATGAGACATTATTTAGTGGATTATCTTCAAAACAATTAAAGAAAATTCACATATTAAGACTCTTCATTTAACTCAATAATATTGTAATTAGAAATTTTGTGTTCAATTTAATCAAAATAGTATTGATGATACATTATGAATCATGAGACAATTTAGCAGAGAGTTAGGATGGAAGTGATCGAAGCTGCTGGTGAGTCAGGCCAACAAAAACTCATCTTGGTGGTAGGTCAGTCCAACACATTATCATATTTCCATTATTATGGAAGACCATTTCAATGGTGACTATTCAAAAAAGTTAGGTAATTTCAACACTTATCCCAATTTTCATTCTATAAGTGACTCATATTTGAAAGTAAGTGTTTTAAACACTTATTCATTTTTTTGGTTCAATAGAAATTCATCCCCTGGTGGTGAGACACAACGAACATTTTGTGATTCCCACACATATCCAAATTTCTATGAGGGAAGTGATTACTATCTAATGGTAAGTTATTATACGCGGTGACTCAACCTCATCTGTGAGTTATAACTAGTAGTGAGTCAACCTCAATGGGGATTCTTTCTCATACAGAGCCAGTTTTCTTACTAATCATCCAGAAAATGTAAAATGAGACATTAGACCAAAAAAATAATTAATATCATCATATGCATGATTTGGTGAACATTAAGAAATGGTACAAATAATCACACAATTTTTTATGATAACAAGTCATGGGATTTTTAAAAATCAGGGTATCAGTTGTAATGATCAATGTTAAGGAAAATACAAAGGGCATCAATGAGAAATTCAAATAGTAATGATTAGTAATAATGATCAGAATAAATATAGACATCAATGAATTAGGTTTAAAATTATATGGTATCATAAATAATTAAAAGTAATGGGATCAATAGAATATCACTGTAAAATGAAATAAATAAATTACATTGTTTACTTCCATTGATTTGCTCTCATTTTTGGGATTATAAAAAAGTAAAAATAAAATTAGAAATGAATAGAAAAAAAATATGAATAATAATAGAATTACTATTAATAAATTAAATGAACAGATAAAAAACATGTTACTATAAAATGGTTACAATAAAACATCCCCATCAATGAAACATATTTTATTCATCAAAAAATATTAGGAAAAATGGAAGTAATCAATGGTACCTTTCCCTTCCCTTTGTCTGAAATAGAAGGCTAAGAATCAGATCCTAATTGTGATCTAGGAATGGATGTCGGGACAGTAGTCATAGATTGGGGATCTATGATAATGATAGGGATAAGGTGTTGAAATACTTCTTTGGGATAAATTTTGAATGGTTGAAAAAAAATATGGAAAGGGAGATATTGGATCTATGTTTACACCATTACTGAAGTACTACATACATAAAAAAGGGGTCAGATGAGTTGTAATTGAAATAACATCTTGAGCCACTATAGTAATACCCAAAAAATTTCAGAAACAGTTTCATCAAATTGATAAAATCTATAATTATGTTTTGACCTCCATTCATTTTATAGATGAAATAATTCATCTCTTCCATGAACAACATTTACAATAATTCCCTCACCATTATCTGATTACCCTTATTTTTAAATGCCTGATTGACCAGAGAAATATTTAGGTTAGATTCCACGAACATGAAATGAACATTTAGATCATTTTTGGTATATATACTAGAAATATAATTATATTTTATCATTGTTTATGGTTTCACTATCATCAATCATGTCCTTAATTTACTCCTTTTAAACAATATGTATATGATCACTATTTTTCTCAAACTTACTCAAACGTTATTGATGTATAGAAGGTTCACCAACTAAAGTAGTTCTAAGATCATCTATTAAAACTGATTTGAAAATATCAACATTAAAAATAATATGAGGGTTACTGGAACTAGAATCCATGGAAGTAATATTTTAAACCCTCTGATGTAAAGAACCCATAGAAGAAGAAATGGATGTTTTCATCCATTCTAACAATGATTTCATAGACACTGGCTCACTAGAAATTATTCTATTTTCAATATCCACTTCCTATTTTTTGTGCATCATTTTTGGTTAAATATGTTGTTTCAATAGTTCAAACAAGTACCATGAATACTTTTCACTTAACATAGAGAACTAAGGAATTTGTTTTCTTAACAAAACAATAAAATCATAATGAATCCATTCTATAAGGGATTATATGTCACCTATAGTGACAACATCAACAAGATTTGGAGGAATTACAGGTGGAATATATAATGACCCAAAATTTAATTAATACTTGTTTCCTAAATTTTGGGTGTTATTTTATTTTTATACTCAACAAAACTATATTATTTAATTAATGAAGTGAGTATAATTAAATGATACTATTGGGTTTCGACTGTATTATGACTGTTGGTCAATATTACCTTTGGAAGCTAAACACTTAACATTACAGTTTTTTGCTTATAAATATAAGTGATCATGGTCAATTAATACAGAAAAAATATTTGATGGCCCCATCCAGTAGTCTCGGGCTAATTGGATCCCATCTGACAGAACTTGAGAAGGAGGTAGCACCTTTATGCTTTGCTCTGGACCAATCCGAAGTCGAACATCATCGTGTGAAGTTCGAACAGAATAACCTCCATGAGAAGTTCAAGCTGATATAAATCACCACTCAGGAAATGTTGGCTGAGCCACCGCAAGATTCTATCACCTTATCACACCTTACTCATAGGTCCTATACTTGTGTTATAAGGGGCTATGTAACGAGACTTTCACTGCCTTATGTAATCCTTTGATATACATAAGAATTGTGATTTCTTATTATGGTGAAGTTTCTGAATTTTCAGATGTCCAGATAAATATAGGATCTATATTATTGATGTTTAGTAAAAAAGGGATATTTTAAAATATTTATGTAAACCTTAAATAATCAAGAATGTGTAATGATTTTCAAAAAATGGTCTTCTACAGTTATTTTCAGTATGATATTTATAGTCTAATAAGATCAACTTAATTGTGGTGAATAGTTAATTATGAATAGTGATTGTTCTCTTATGATATGTAACGTGAACAATGGGTTAAGTAACCTCACTTAAGAAAGTATTGATATGATTTAGGAACCTTGATTAAGTAATGTGAATCAATAAAATAACTAAATAACTGTATCAAAAATTATTAGTCAAATATTAGTTTTTCGAGTGAATAGTGTTTTTTAATTATAAATTAGAATAAAAATATTTAGATTTTTTTAATAAAATGGAGTTAATTTTTGAATTCAGAGCATATATATTATGTTAAGGTGATTTTTGGGGTTTTTTCTAAAAAAAGGAATTTTCTGTGAATAGTGAAAATACAATTTTTAGTTTTCGGGTGTTTAATGAAATCATTAAGGATGTAATAATTATTTATTCATTCTGGTTGACTTATGAAAAGTAAGATAACGTATAAGGTGTCCCATGTGGCCAATACCATGGGCAAGCCCATGGTTTTTCCAATACCACCGATGAGGTGTCCCTTGGCCATTAATGACTTGTCCCCTCAATTCTCCTATAAATACCAAGCCATTACCTAATTAATTACATTTTCAAATCCTACCCAACGATTTGATGGTCTCTTTACCTCCCAGGGAGTCCTCCCAATGGGCCCTCAAGCCTCCCAAGGTCCAGACCTTCAAGCTTTCAAAGATACTCTTGTAGGTATGGGATCCTTTCACCCTCCAATTTTTAGTCATGACTTTCTTTATGTTGGGTCTTCTAGTTTTCATATATTTATGTTGAGGGTATGTTATTATATGTTCTCATTACTTTCCATTTCACGTATAATTTTTTAGAGACCCTTTCCACTCTCATAAAATTGTTTTCTAAATTTTTAGGTGACGTCGTTAGGCTGCCAATTTTTTGGAAAAGTAATCACATCTTCTCTTTTCATTCATGTTTACTTTTCTTGTGGAATGTCAATAAAATATTCATACCATGATCTTATTAAGTACCCATAATGTATTATTAATTAATTATGATTGTGTGACCCTTGTCTCGTATCTTTTCAATGTTTTCTAAAACAATTTTATAAAGATGTTATGCTGTAGAAATTTTGCCTCAAAATTTCTATCTCTTTCTCTCAAGAAATTATATTATTTTATTTATGTGAATAACAAGAAATATTTTGTTTCTATGGGTGTTTATAAATATATAAATATGATATATTTTATTCTGGAATTGACATACATATAACCCTCACTCCCTTTCCATGGGTTATAAATGGCATAATGATCATATTTTATGCTCATTTTAAACATCATGATTTTGACACGAAACCCATTGCTTTGATTATATTTGGTTTATTTATGAAATTATTTATTATAATCTATGTGGGTCACATGAAATTAAAGACATATTAATGGTGCACCCTGATAGCACTCCAATGCATTGGGTGAATAATTAATCTCCAGAGATGACAAGATTTATGATACCTTGGTAAAGAACCTTGGTAATTTTTATGACACCTTGGGGATGGACCTTAGTGATATGTTCATGAATGTATAAATGAAATATTTCCTCCACATATTCAAGTTATGTTTCATGTTATTTTCATTATGATATGCCCATACTTCCATTTCTCATGTATTTATGTTTTCATTCAAGTTCTTATTGATATCACAAGTAGATTGATTCCTTTGGTTACCCTTATTGGGCCTTCTGCTCACCCTTTTCTTTCATGTATGTCCCCAGGATATGAGATTAATTAATTTTATATAGTATGACCCTTTGATGAAAATTTACAAGTGGTTTAAAATAATTTTTTTGTTGTTTTCATGCATTATGTTCCTGATTTCCAAGACACTAGAATTTAAAGATCATATGTTTGAAAAATGTAATGAAAAGTGATATAATAAAAAGGTAGGATACCATAGTTGGTATGAAAGGAAAGTCTGGTTATTTACAGAAAATAGGATATGAAATATTTAGGAATATCCCTATAGAAACATTTAAATATAGGAAAACATCCTGTTATTTTGGTGAGTTTTGAGTAATTGGTTAATCAAGAAAATACATCCATGTCTGGATACGAGTAGGTAGAGGTGGCTCTGGCACATATTTATATAGGGGTAAGACCCCAAAGATATGCTTTGAGCTAGACTCGAATGGGAACTGGTACACAATAACGGGCCTTGCTGCACTCTTGGCTACAACAATCTCGGGGGATATGTTTGGTTAATCGCAAGGTTTTTATGAATCATTATGATGGAATTATTGTGAAAAGAAATTTTTTAGGGGTGATGTTTTATGACATACAATCCTTTATAGTTAAAAGTTTTTTAAATGAAATAAGATGCTCAATAAGATTTTATTCTTTTTGACAATGTCCAGAAATAGGAGGAACCATTAAAATAGTGACCTCAACGGACCATGCGCTTAAAACCCTCTGAGGGAAGCTGAAATGGAAACATTCATGTGAATGATAAACCAAATAACTCAAGTTATGGGAAATAACATGAATAAATCTGAGAGACCGATCACACCATGAAGGGAAAAACATTCTGTTGAGTCCTTTATGCGTTAATGACCACCATCCTTCAGTGGATTGACAGATCCATTTATTGATGAGTAGTGGATCAGCTCCATCGAGATGATCTTTTTTGTGCTCCGTTGTTCGGAGCAAGAGAATGTCACCCTGGTTGTCTATCACATAGAAGGAGAAGTCGATCTGTGGTGGGAACTGATTAAAAACACAACGACACGAGTGGAAGTTGAATCTATGTAGTGGGAATAGTTAAGATGGATATTTTTCAGTATGTATTTCCCTCATTCCCTGAGAACAAGAATAGAGAAGGAGTTTCTCAAGCTGAAGGAGAAGGAGAATGAATCTGTGGGAAGCTACAAAATGAACATCACAAGGATTTCATGATATACATCAATCTTTTTTGTGGATCTAAATGGTAAGGTTGATAGATTCTTCGGTGGAGTGAGGCGTCATCTGCAGAAGAATCTAGCCAACTGAGACTATGATAACTATTAAGAGATCGTGCAGAGTGCGATGTATGTTGATCTAGAGTTTTGTGAGACATAGTGGTATCATAAATCAACTAACAAGAAGAGATATATGGAGCTTATATTAGGTAGGACATTCAATCAAGGGAGAGGAGGCAAGAAAGTGAAACTTCCTACGTGTACTAAATGTGAGAAGAAGCATTCAGGGAACTACTTTCTCAAGGGTGGGAAATGCTACAAGTGTGGAAGAGATGGAAATATTGTTAGGAATTGATATAGTGAGGTGAAAACTCAACTTCCAAACACTAACAACAAGGGGAATATTGTGAATGCCCTACCTAATGTCCAGTTCATTAAGTGTAGACAACGTGGGCACTTTGGTAATCACTGTCCAAATCTGAGGGTAGTGGAGGGGAAAAACCATCAGCCTCAGCAAAGGCCAAGGGATCAATGCCTTGATTTTGCTATCCTAATATCTGAAGTTGAAACTCTAAATAATTTGGTATCAAGTACTCTTATTTTCCTCTCAATTAAATCAAATAATTTGTTTGATTTTGGTTCTACACCTTCCTTTATTTCTTCAAAGTTTTCAATGAATTTAGATTCAACACCCGATTTTCTAAAAGTCAAGTTATTAGTCACGACTCAAGGTGGGACTATCCAAGCATCAATAGGGTTTTTAAACACTATTATTTACTTTATTGAGCACAATCTAATCGAAAATCTAGTAGTCATTCCGATTATGGAATTCAACATTGTCGTAGGGATGGACTGGCTCTCAAAGTATAATGCTAAGATCAATTTCAAAAGAAAGGAAATATCAATAGTCTTGAATGAAAAACCTACAATTATATTCAAAGTAGAGATACCTCAACCTGATAATTGTATAAAAGAACCCCCTATACCCTTCTTCATGGAGTTGATCAATGAAGAAGAAGAAGGAGATGCGAGTTTGAGGATAGAAAATGTCCCCATCATCCAGGAATACATTGATGTATTTCCTAAGGAATTTCATGGACCTTCCCTAGAAAGCGAGGTAGAGTTCTCCATCAAACTCATACCTAGATCTCATCCGATATCAATACCCCCTATAGGATGGAAAATGTAGAGCTTGAAGAATAAAAGAAATAACCCCATGATATTTTGGAGAAGGGGTTTATCCGACCGAGTGCGTCTCCTTGGGGAGAACCTATTCTCTTTGTAAAGAAGAAAGATGGATTTATGTGGCTATGCATTGATTATAGATAACGGAACATCATCACAATAATGAAAAAAATACAATCTTCCAATAATTGATGACTTATTTGACCAACTTCAAGGGGCTCAATTATTCTCTATGATTGATCTTTGATCTGGTTATCATGAATTGAGGGTGAAGAAAGAAGATATTCCAGAAACTACCTTCTGATCAAGATATGGGAATTATGATTTTGTTTTTATTTCATTCGTACTAACTAATTCACCTGCTATTTTTATGGATCTAATTAATAGAGTATTTAAGGAAAACCTTGATAACTTTGTGGTTGTTTTTATTGATGATATTTTGATATATTCCAAAAGTCGTAAGGAGCATAAGGATCATCTAAGGCATATTTTGCAAACTCTCTGGAAGGAGAGGCTTTTTGGGAATTTTAGAAAATGTGAATTTTGGTTACAACAAGATGCTTTCTTGGAGAACATTATAACCAATGAAGAAATCATAGTTGATCCTGCAATTACAAAAGATATAGAGTAGTGGCCTCAACCTACAACAATAACTGATATTCATAGTTTTCTTGTATTAGCAGGATATTATAGGAGGTTTTTGAAAAAAATTTCATGAGATTCTAATCGATTAACCAAGTTAACTCGAAAAGGGTTAATGTTCATCTAGAAAAATGATTGGGAGGAATGTTTCCAAGAGCTAAATAAGAGATTGGTTACTGAACCCATGTTAACTATGCTCTAAAGTGGAGAAAGATTCATTATTTTTAGTGATAATACATAAAAGGGAATGGGTGCGTCCTCATGAAAAATGAAAAGGTCATTTCTTATGCATCATAACAGTTGATGACTACTGAGCAAAATTATCCTACGCCTGATATAGAGATGGCTACAATCATTTTTTCTCTGAATATATGGAGGCACTCTCTTTATGGGGAGAAATGTGATATATACACAGACCATAAAAGTTTGAATTATATTTTCACAAAAATGGAATTGAACATGAGACAAAGGATATGGTTGGAACTTCAAAAAGACTATGATTATTCCATTCATTATCATTTGGGAAGATCAAACAATGTTCGTGATGCATTAAGCTAAAAAGACCCAGTTTGTCTTTTCCATATTCAGATTTGAAGATATCCATTGATCAATGGCCTAGTAATGTTAGAACTAGGAATTATAATTGAAGGGACATCATCAACCACAACCCAACTAATTTCTCAACCATCATTACTAGAGAATATCAATATAGAATAGTAAGAAGATCCTTTGTTGCAGAATAAATTTAAGGCTAAATGATGCCATGTTTCTTGGGTTTAATATTGATCAAGAAGGAGTATTGAAATCTCATACAAGACTATGTGTTCTGTCTATTCCATAAATATAAAAGGAGTAGATGGATGAAGCTCATATCTCTACTTTCTCGATAAATCTTGGAAGCACACGAATGTATTGGGACCTTCGTGATCATTGTTGGTGGGATAATATGAAAATGGATATTGCTTACTACAATTCAAGGTTCTTAATTTTTCAGCATGTGAAGGTTGAGAAACAACTTCCTAAAGGGGTATTGAAACCACTACCCATACAACCTTGGAAGTGGGACAATATCACTATGTACTTTGTCACTGGACGTCCGAGAACATCCAAATGAAAAAATGTAATATGGGTTATTGTGGACTGTCTCACCAAGATTGCCCATTTTATCTCCATTCGGGAAGATTTCTCTCTTGATCAACTTGGCATGATTTACGTGAAGGAAGTTGTAAGGCTGCATGGAGTTCCACTTTCAATATTATCTGATCGTGATCTAATGTTTACATCAAAATTCTGGAGAAGTCTTCAATATGATCTAAGCACGGTATTGAATTTCAGTATGTCCTATCACACACAAATTGATGGCCAATCTGAAAGGACTATTTAAACACTCAAGGACATGATGAGAATATGCTCAATGGAATTTAAGGGTAGATCGTATCAACACCTCCCTTTAATTGTGTTCACTTAAAACAACAGCTTACACTCGAGCATTCAAATGGCACCCTATGAAGCTCTATATGGGTAGCGATTTAGAACTCTTACATATTGGGATGAAGCTGGCGAGAGAATGCTTCTTGGGCCTGATCTTGTGCAAGAGATGACCAAAAAAGTTCATTCCATTCAACAACACATTAAGGCAGCTCTGAGTCCGCAAAATATCTATGCCAACAACCGTTGAAAGGAATTGGAGTTTGATGTCGGTGACAAGGTATTTCGTCGAATTTCACCTTGGAAGAGATTCATGAGTTTTGGGAAGAAAGGGAAGCTTAAACCTAGATATATTGTCCCCTATGAAATCCTTGACCATGTGGAAGCAGTGGCCTATCAGCGTGAACTTACACCAAATCTAAAACAAGGTCATGATGTCTTCCACGTATCCCTCTTGAAGAAGTACATACATGACCCTTCACATGTACTAAACCCAGAGTTGGTACAACTGGAACATGACCTATCGTATGATGAACATCTGGTGGAGATAATGGATCATAGAGACAATGTTTTATGCAATAAGACTAACCCTTGTTAAGATGTTATGGAGGAACCACAAATTTGAAGAATCCATGTGGGAACCAGAGGAGTCTATGAGGCAGAAGTACCCACACGTTTTCTCCTCTGAGAGTATGAGTTAAAAATTTCAGGGATGAAATTTCTTAAGAGGGGACGAATGTAACGACATGAAGTTTTATTAATACCAGTTTCCTAAATTTTGTGTGTTATTTTATTTTTATACTCAAAAAAACTATATTATTTATTTAATAAAGTGAGTATAATTAAATGAGATTGTTGGGTTTCGACCATTATATGACTGTTGGTCAATATGACCGTTGGAAGCTAAAATCTTAATGTTACAATTTCTTTTGTTTATTAATACAAGTGATATTGGTTAATTAATACAGAAAGAAGATTCAATGACCTCATCCAGTAGTCTGGGGCCAACCAAAGCCCATCTGATGGAACTTGGGAATGATATAGCACCTTTGGGCTTTGCTCTGGACCGAACCCAATCGGAACTTCATCGGGTGAAGATGGAACAGAATCGCCTTCAGAAGAAGTTCAAGATGATAAAAATCACTACTCAGGAAATTTTGTCCAAGACACCCCAAAATTCTATCACATTAGTAAACCTTACACTTAGGTCTTATGACGGTGTTATAAGGGGCTGTGTAACAAGACCTTAGCTGCCTTATGTAATCCTTTGATATAAATAAAAATTGTGATTTCTTCTTATGGTGATGTTTGTGAATTTTCAAATGTCCAGACAAATATAAGATGTATATTATAGATGTTTAGAAAAAAAAAGAGATGTTTTAAAATATATATGCAAAACTTAAATAATTAATAATGTTTAATGATTTTCAAAAAATGGTCTTCTACAATTATGTTCAGTAAGAAATTTATATTCTAATAAGATCAACTTAATTTTTTGGTGAATAGTAAATTATAAATACTGATTTCACACCTATGATTAGTAATGTGACTAAATGGATTATTTAAGCTCACTTAATATAGTATTGATATAATTTAGGCACCTTTATTATGTAATTTGACTCAATAAAATAGGTAAATAATGGTTTCAGAAATTATTAGTCTAGTATTAGTTTTTTCAGATGAATAGTGATTATAATTAAAAATTAAATTAAAAATATTTAGAAAATTATTTTTATAAAATGGAGTTCATTTTTGAATTCGGACCATCTATATTATGTAAAGGTGATTTTTGGGGATTTTTCTGAGGAAAATGAATTTTCGGTGAATAGTGAAAATAAATTTTTTAGTTTCGGGTGTTTAATGACATCATTATGAATTTAATAAATATGTAATCCTTTGGGTAAACTGATGAATAGTAATATAAGGTATTACGTGTCCCATGTGGACAATACCTTGGGAATATGCCATGGGTGATCCCATGGTTTTTCCAATACCACTGATGAGGTGTCCCATGGTAATTAATGACTTGTCCCCTCACTTCTCCATGAAATACCAAGACATTCCCTCATTAATTTAATTTCAAAATCCTCACAACAATTTTCTAGTCTATTTACCTCCCAAGGAGTCCTCCCAAGGTTCCCTCAAACTTCCCAAGGTCCATACTTTCATTCTTTCGAAGTTACTCTTCACGATAAGTGATCTTTTCACCCTTCTCTTTTAAGTCATGACTTCCTTTATGTTGGGTCTTCTATTTTCCATCTCTTTATGTTGAGGGTATGTTACTGTATTTTCTCATTACATTAAATTTAATTTAAAATTGTTGAGATACCCTTTCCTCTTTCATAAATTTTTTTTCTGAATTTTTATGTGACGCCATTAGCCTGTCGGATTTTTTGTAAAAGGAATTGCATCGTCTGTTTTCTTTCTTGTATTTTTTCTTATGGTATGTCATTCCAATATTCATACCATTATCTTATTTAGTAACCATACTATATTATTAATTATTTATGAGTGGGTGACCATTTTCCCCTCTCTTTTAAATGTTTTCTAAAACCATGTTATATAGCTGTTATGCTGTAGAAATTTCGTCTCTAAATTTCTATCTCTTTCTCTCAAGAAATTATCATATTTTATTTATGTCAATACCCAGACGTATTTATTTTATATGAGTGTTCATAAATAAATAATTTTCTTATATTTGATTCTTGAATTGACATATATATAACCGTCACTCCCATTCCATGGGTTATAAATGACATAAGGATCTTATTTTAAAGCTCTTTTTAAATGTAATGATTTTGACACAAAACCCATTTCTTTGATTCTATTTGGGTTATTTATGAATTTTTTTATTATGATCCATTTGTATAACATGATATAAATGACATATTATGGGTACACACTGATAGATCTCCAATTCATTGGGTAAAGAAGTAATCTATAGAGATGACAAGTTTTACTATACCATGGTGAATAACCTTGGTAATTTTTATGAAACCTTTGGGATGGTCCTTGGTGATATGCTCATGAAAGTCTAAAAGAAATGTTGAATCCACATATTCAAGTTATGTTTCATGTTATTTTCATTATGATATGACTATACTTCTATTTCTCATGTCTTTATGTTTTTATTCAAGTTCTTATTGATATCACAAGTACATTGATTCCGTTGTTTACCATAACTGGGCCTTCTTCTCACCCTTTCCTTTGATGTATGTCACCAGGATATGAGATACAGAAATTGTACATAGGATAAAGCTATGATGAAGCTATACATGTGGTTTATAAGAATTTTTAGGCTATTTTCAAGTATTATGTTCCTGATTTCTAAGACACTAGACTTTAAAGATCCTCTGTTTGTAGAATGTAATGAAATGTTATGTAATAAAAAGACATGATGCCATAGAATAACTCTCTAAATATAAATCCATTGAAACACACCAGAAAAATCAATATGATTAGCCAATGATCCCTCAGTATCCCTTTCTTCTCTATGATTCGGTACACCGTTATTGGGTGAAATACTAGAGAATTTATTTCATTCTTAAAAATTTGGGTCAATCCAACATATAGATGGCCTAACATGAGATTTATCCAATTGAAAACCAGAAAAAAAGATGAACCTACAACACATACAATAATAAGGGCCTCAATAAATCTATATTCTTCACATGGTTTCCCAAAAAAAGTGTTATTAACATCCATATTCTCATCAACTAGATGCTGAAAAATACCAACAACCTTTATCATCTCAACAACAGACTATTCAAGAATAGTATTCTCAAAAAACATATATATATCATGTGTAGACACACTAGGAACACTAATAGCTGGTTGACTATCGAGACATAGAGATTTCACCCTCTAAACTAATGCATCCTTTCAATCTCTAGCTATTATTTCCATATCACCAACATGGCTAGGTCCTTATTCAAATATAAAAACCTATCCACTAGAAGAATGGGTGAGTTCCATTGGAATGTCAATATCATCATATCTAAATCTTCCACTTGAGACATATGTGTCAGCATCTCTTTTATTTTTACTTCTATTTCCATCACCATATCCATCTCTATATTCATTACCATTTTTATCATCATATTATTCTCTATCATCTTCATCACTAGTAAATCCATTTTTGTTATTGGACTTGGTAGAACTCATAAATCTTTATTTAGTTGACAGTTATGTCTCTTCCTCACCATTACTTTATTTGAAAAGAATTCCCCAAATGAAATCATAAATACATTGACCATCATTGATATACTCTTTCCTCCATGGATTTTAACTAATTTTAAATCTTATACAAATAAATCATGAGATATAGAAATGTCCATAAATCAATAATATATATTATCCTCCATTACCATTACCCTTGGCCTCATGCATGGATAAGATAATCTTGTGGTAAATTAATGAATTTTACCACAAAGAATGATTTCACATTTCAATCAAGTGATTTATCAGGAATTTTTCAAATATTAAAATTTTCTTCATTTCTTACCCGAAACAAAAATATTCATCTTGAAACCTCATAGTGTAGTAATCACCCTTCCATAGGAAGAATATGTTTTGGATAAAATTTTGAAGTGAATTTTATTCACCATCAAGATCTGAAGAAACTAAGTTTCTCACAATTCAATATCATGTTTACTATGCCAATAATATTTTTATATAAAAATATCACTATCATCTAGAATGGTTCCTTGATAATCATTAAAAACACCCCCATGAGGAACCTTCAAATAACTAGCCCACTAACTTGATGAAAATAAAACATTACATATATTAACTCTATTTCTCACACAATCTTCATTTTCTTCAAAACTGAACTCTATACACTGGTAAAACTGATATATGGACCTAGGTTTAAATCACCTCTGATTAAAAGATAACCAACTCATCCATCCTATGTCCTATATAATATTGAGCACTAAAGACTTTCTCAAGAGTATCCATTAAACATGAAATTTATTCCAGAGTATTAAAAACCTATTTACAAGTATATGATTCATAGGATCAAAAACAATATGACTAGATTCCCCTTTATTCTTCTTTGAAGGATGTGACATTTATGGAGAAGATTCTGATGCTCGATTCAGTTTAACCATGTAGACCAGCATGACAGGTTCAGGCGAATGAGACTGAAGGATGATTGTCAGGAGAGAAAGCATCAAAATATGGATCGAGAAAAATGAACAAGGAAAATTATCATTGAAATTAGAAAAACATCCCATTTATATAACTAGAAAATTATTGGATTCAGGAAATAGAAATCAAAATAAAATATGAATCAAATAAAAAATAAATAATTATTTAAATTGAAAACCTAATATAAATACCCCATCTTAAAAATAAAAAATCTAATAAATGACAAAGGAATGTTGTTTCCAATGGTAAGTAAAACAAAATGTGAGTAATTACAATGGTGTCTGAATCTTAACGGTCGGTAAAACTAAACCACATGTAAAAATCAATAGTCTGTAAATATCCATGGTGAGTCCTAGAAAATTAAGATTAACCAAAATGAATTACGTGTAATCCATGTTTGATGTATTCAATCCTCTCAAAATATAGTGGCTTAGTGAAAATATCAACAAGCTAAAGTTCAGTATTAATGTATTCATGAGTGATGTCACCCTTCCCAAAATGATATCACAATATGTGATGTCTCACAATAATATGTTTCTTTCTTGAGTGAGATATTTAATTATTCGAAATACATATAACACTTGGATTTTCACAATTTATAGTTACATGATGGAATTAATATCCATAGTCTAGTAATGTGTGTCTAATCCAAAATATTTGATCACAAAAACTACCTAAAACTATTTATTTATCCTTATTTGTTGAATGTGAAACAATTTTTTTCTTACTAAAAAAATAAACTAGAAATTTTCCCAAATGGTGACCTGTTCTAGAAGTTCTTTTTCTATCTAACTTGCAGCCACAAAAATCAGTATATATATGTATAAATATGTAAAATTATTATCCTCTTTGATAAAATGGTCAAAAATTGGTAGAACATTTTAGATATTTGAATATTTTTTACAATATAAATTTTATTCTATTGGATTTTCATTAAAATGAGAAAGAACACAAACAAAATGAATATAATATCCTGTAGTGTAGCAGTTTTGTAGAGAAGACGTCGAATCATACCTCTATTACTGGATTCATCCAAGGACTCCTAACTCCATCAGGGTCCAGCAATTAGGTTTTACTCATCAGAGTGTCACTACAAATAGTGTAATGTAAACAAAACTAACTTAACTAGTCCTTAATTTATTTACTTTGATTTAAAATTATTTCATCTATATTTTAAAAAATTGGAAAACCTGGACAGAATTTGAGTTCACATATTAAATTGATTTCATTATTTTTTCCTCATTTTTGGAATACCAATATACATTTTTTTGTATGAGATTCAAAAATAATATCATCTACATAAAATTGAACAACTAAAACATCTTTTGAAATTATTCTTATAAATAGGCTTGGATCAACTAAACCTTTTGAAAATATGTTTGAAATAAGAAAATAGAATTTCCTAACATAGAAAGATATATATACTAAATGTTATTAATTTTATTATAAGAAATGCACTTTTAAAGAAAACTGAGAATCCCGGATCAAAATTATAAACTCTTTGAAAATAAGGGTTTAAAAATAAAGGGGGCTGTTGAATAAAAACAACTTCAACTATAAAGAAATTTACGTATTTAATTTTTAAATACATTTGATATAGTTTTAAATCTAGAATTTCTGCAATGGCTAACCATATTCTAATAACATCATGTCTAGTGTTTGGAGAAAATGCATATTTTCTATCTATAACCTCTTCATGATTATAAACTTGTGCAACTAATCTGCACTTATTCCTTACAATTATAATGGATTCATCATCATTGTTTCTAAAGACCCATTTAGTTCCTATAATCATGGGTCAATTTGTTCTATCGTCATGACCCCATAAATTATTTCATTGAAATTTATTTTTTTATTCTTTCATGGAAATTACCCATAATTAATTATTAATTGTATTATTAATGTTATTAGGATCATGATGTAACAGGAAATATTTATGTTTATCATGATTTATTAGAGATGCTCTTGTTTTTGTACATCTCTATAGGACTCTGAAAAAATCACATTAAGTATGGTTTTCACGATTCCTAACATCCCTAGAAAAATAAGGTCGGGTCACTACATGATTCTATATATGATTAGGTTTAAGCTCTAGATGTTACTTTGAATTGGATAATTTTTCTTCTAGATTTCTAGCAGAATCATATGGTTTGTAATTTTAGATTAGAGTCAATAAATCATCCTGAAGGTTTCCTAAATATGTATTAGGATTAAGAGAATACGTCTCATCAAATATGACATGAAATGACTCTTCCATACTCTTCATTCAATTTTTAAAAAACACTATATAATTTAATAAAATTTGAACAACAAAGGAAAATTCCTTCATCAATTTTGGTGGCAAACTTTTCCTGATTATCATTACTGTTACAAATAAAGACATTGAAATCAAAAAAAAATAATGTAATTAACCATAGTTTTTATACTATTTCAATGTTCATATGTGGTTTTCTTTAAGATAGGTTTAATTAAAACTCTATTGAATATATGGAAGTCTATATTCATAGATTCAGACCAAAAGTAGACATGTAAATCATATTCATTAATCATAGTTCATGACATCCCTAGAAGTGTTCTGTTTCTTTTTTCTATAACTCGACTCTATTGATGGGTCCTAGGAGAAAAGAAGTTTTTACTATAGTAATTTTTTAATCAAAATAATTCCAAGTCTTGAATTCAAAACTCAGAACCTTTTTCACTTATTATGTTCTTATATTCAATATTCACTTATGTTTTCAATATATTTAGTATACATATTGAAATTCGAACAATCTTCACTTATTTGAGATAAAAAAATAACCAAGTAAACCTAAAAAATTATCGATAGGTAAATAGACATATTGATTCACATTTAAACTAGAAAATATGGATGGTCCTAACTAGTCTATATAAACTAACTCAATAGGTTGATAAGATTAATTTTTTTCATAAATATTTTTTCCCCTTTTGGAAATAGGTTGCAGACTTTGTCATTTGGGAATCATGTTTGGGTAGATCCGTGACTAATGCATTCAGAGTAATACTTCTATGTGATTGAATGTTAAAGGGGATAATATCCTCTTTCAAATCCCTTATTCTCTATAAAAGTCACTTAATAAAGATATATTTTGAAAAACCATTGAATCATGTTTAAATGAATAATAATTCTCATTTATCAAAGTAGTAAACACTAAAAAATTTCTTGAATTAAATAGAATTACATGAATTATTTTCAAATTTAACCTGAAAACCATCATCATATAATTGTGAGATGATACGAAAGTTATATTTTAGAAAATAAAAACATGGACTATAGAAATTAATAATAATTTAGAGTTTCCAATTTGTCTAAGGCTGGTGACATTTCCATTATCATTATCACCAAAGGTGACATCACCACTCTCAACCGTTATGAGGTTCATAAAAGTTGAGTAGTATCTTATCATATTCCTAGAATAGATATTGTCCAAGTATGATATATTGATATAGGAGATCTTCAAGCATCATTCCAACAAAATAGTGTTCAAACAAGAAATTATTTGGGTACATAAGCTTTCTTTGGTCTAGATTTGTTATTGTTTAAATATTTAGGAACCCACAATTTCCAAACGGGTTTCCTATACGTATAGTTCAATAATTTTGAAATAAAACCTTTATTAGATAAATTTCAAAAATAAATAGCATTATAATTTATAGAAATGGACTTAGGAACAAATTTTCTTTTAACCAATGTTTTTCATCCTTATTGGTAACCAATACTGGTAATTTATTTAAGGGAAATCTATTTTTCCAGTATTTGGGTGAATGTTTATCTCCTATTGATGAATATTTTGTATTATTTCTTATGTTTCTCAATTGAAATATTCAGTTCAATTTTTTATTTCAATAAATCTTCATTATTCTATTTTTCTAAAGAGAGATCAGTTCTGACACTAATAGATAAAACATGTTTTTTATTCAGAACATTATATTTGAAATTATGTTCCTTGAAAGTGTATTCAAGACAATTATAATGCCCTAAAAATTATTATTTATGAATTTCATCAACATTTTCATTTTCATATTGATTAGAATTATGTACTAGAGATACCTGAGGTACCACTAAAACATTTTTCCAGAAGCACATGATGGATCTATAAAGATTTTATTCACAAGGTGATTCCATATCACAAGAGCTATCCTAGGTGGTAATCCTTGTAGATTTCATGATTTTATTATATTTACTGTCCTTATCCTCATATTTCAATTTATATTTCATCTTGGGATATTCTACCTTAACTTCTACCTTTTCTTGAATTCGTAATATCTAATCTCATTTGTGTTTTAATATGTATTCTAGTCCTTTTTCTATGTACCTATGTTGTCCTAATTTCATTTTTAGATTAGTATCCTGATGAATTTATTTTTTTTGTATAATTTCATAAATCTTAAAAAAATGGGGCATTTCTTCATCATTATCTGGGGGTAACTCCTCATCATTGTAACACTAAACTTTTACATTTTATTTCTGTTTTTTTTGAATATAGCTGAATTGAAGGAAATAAATTTTCTTTTAGGTTCATCTTCCTCCTCACGATGGAATATAATTTCTTCCTCACAAAACATCCATTTCCCAATTATCTTCTTTTTTGGAAACATTCATATGGACTAGGATTCCATTATTTATATAGATATCCCTCTCCCACTCTTAGGATGGAATCCTAACTGGTGCATGATCTGGTCTTTATCAGACACTAGAGTCCCAAGGGACCTCATGGTGTTGAATATCTCATTTAATGTGAGTTACATATAAGAAATTAGTTCATCAGGTTTTAACATAAAAGTATCATGTTTAATTTTACATATATTAAATTTTATTTCTTTCACAATATTATTTCCTTCAAGAGAAATTAATAAATTATCCTAAATTCTAAATAAAGTTTTAGAAGAAGATATTCTATTAAATTATCAATCTTATAAAGCACAATAAAGTGAATTTATATCTTTGAAATTATTTTTATAAGAAAGTTTAGTAGCATCAGCCTATGTAACTATATAAGTGAAGGGTAATTCATATTTATCCTCTATACCTATAAATATTTCGAAAACTATAATTTCTATTGAAATTATAATATTGATTTTCAAAGGAGCATAATTATTGCCATTAATGAATGGAGTCATGTTGGTAGCCAACCCTTGTTTTATATTAATATTTTAAGGGAATTAATTTAGAATCAATAGAATTTTATGATGTTAAAAACAATTAAAATCATAGATGATAATATTTTGAATTAATTTTAATATAAAATATGTTCAGAGTTAATATCTCAATGGAGGGGGGGTGGTAAATAGAGTACCCAATAAATATTTATACAAAAAATATATTTAAATGAATCCCAAAATTAATTAAGATATCATAGTTATTTAAAATATAATTTCAATATATGTTTCAATATTTTAAAATAACTTTTTAATGATATATTTGGTCCATGTTAAAACAATTATGGAAAATGGTTTATCTTTAGAAATCAATTTAAAAAATAAAATCCTTATATAAAAACTAATTAAAAGTAAATATAAGAGTAGTTGTTTTTTTATTGATTAAAATTTTTAGTTTTAATGATTAGAAATAAAAAAAAACAATACACACAATTCAAAAAAATAAAATAGGTTCAACATCAAGTTGAGACTTAATCCTCTCGAAATGGAAATCACATGCTTCTAAGAAGAATATTTAAAATAATAAATGATCCACAACATGGATCATATATACAACAATAAATCTCTCCAGGCCACACAAGGACCACTTCCACAACACCCGTGTTAATTAAAATACCTTTGTAACACACATACCTCATTCCCAAAAAAGTTGGATAAAATTTAAAGGGAGTTCTATAAGATATCAAGTATCTTCTAGTTAATTAATATGATTCAGTGTGGATCATATAAAAATTTTTAACCACAATTATCACAATTTAATGTCAATAGATTGAAATAGAAAAATAAAATATATAGAAAGATGAAGTTTCTTTATCGAAAATAATATATTTCCTAGTACTCCTTGAATGTAGTCTGATATGAATCTCAAGTCATGTTTCTAGAAATCATAGTAGGAGATAGTGTTTTAAAAAATTTATGGTGAATCTGTAGGAAGTATTATCGATGTTAAATGTGATTCAATTATTCTACAATTTTTTCAGTGGTAATGATGCTTCATGTAAGGAACACTTCATGGTGATTCATCTCACTTCATGTGTAAGAGTATTTTTATACATCTTTGGTTATTATATGTCATGTAGATCTATTCAATTTTTTTAAATGAGGGAGACTCGTAATTATTTTAATAGAAGCATGCATGGGGGTCCCTATAGAGAACAATCATTTGGATACAATGAATCCTCATATTCATGGCAGACATATTTTTTTCCTGAATAATGTAAAACAATTACAAAAAACCATTATATTTAGTATCTTCATTAAATTAATTAATATATCAATTTCAAATTTCAATTCTATATTAAAATAATAGATATGGATTGTCTTTTTGAACAGTGATACAGTCTGGTTGCGAGTTAGGTATGTGGTGACTGAAGCTATTGGTGAGTCATTCCAATGGTTACTCATCACAATGGTAGTTCATTCCAAAACAATTACAAATTTCCATTATTATGGAAGGACATATTAAATGGTTAAACTTCCCTAATAGATGTTTTCTTAGATATGTATCAAATCTTATATTCTATTAGTGACTCCTCTCTGACAGTATGTGTTTCCAATACTTTGTAAAATTTTTCATTCAATGGAAAGTCATCCTATGGTAGTGAGACATAATTGATGGTGGGTGATTCTAGTACATATCAAAATTTCTATACTGGTGGTTATTTTCCACTAATAGTGATTTTTTGTTGGTAGTGACTCAAAGAAAATGGTGTGTTATTTAAAGTGGTGACATGACCTCAAGGACGAGTCCTTCTCATATATAGAAAATTTTCTTCAAATCTTCTTTATAATGTAAAATGTGACCATAAACCATAAAACCCATTAATATCGTAATAAAAATGATTTAGTGATAATTAAAAAAAGGGTTAAAACACTACATTTTCATGGAATTCTAGGTATGCAACATATTAGATACACAACACGGAGTGCAAGATTGGTCATTTCTTCAAATCCATTATACAAAACCTTAAAAGGGAACTAGGTATCCAAGAATTTTCATCCTATGACAAAATAGTTCAATGTTCCATCAAAATAGAGAAGGTATTTTCTAGATACTATATCTTAATGAAAAACCACGAGAGGAAATGGTCAACTAAAAACCATTTAAATGGAGATGTGTGAAAGAAGAAGTAAAAGATGAAAAAATTTCCACCTTGTGAGAGCTATGGAAAAAATTTATATTGGAAATTCATGAAGTTATTGATAAGTTTATATTATTTTGGAGAATATGATCATTATTTTAAATCCTGAAAGGGGGAGAAGGAAAACACTTCTATTTAGTGTTTCAGCTATAATTATATGAGACACTATGTAAATGTATTTCCCAAAAATCAATGGAATTTACCCTATAATGGGACATGGGGAGAAGGATAAACTTATATGATCACTATAACCAAGGTATAAGTACCCAATGATATGGTGGAAGGTAAATTAATCCTATCTTCATATATATACATTGCATTATTTGATTCATGATCATCACACTGTTTTATATCTAGCCTGTTTTCTATGAAAATTAGATATTTCCCTTTTGATTTAATAATGGATTTTTGGTCAAAACTCTAAAGTTAATCCATATTACAATAATGATGTGTTAGGATATCCCTATTATAATACTTAAACCTGGCTTATTTATAGGAATTATTTTCTTTCGTATGGTTAACATTGATATAATCCTTGAGGCAGAATCTACTGGTGGATTTGGTCATGATCATCCCGAACTGGAGTGATCCTCCCTTGCTAAGACAACTACATGTTGGTTCTCCTACTGTGAATCCTTTATGTAATAGAATTAGAGGTCAATAAATCAGCTGGCACCCTTCATCCAATGGTTACAGGCTTAATTCAACTAGTTCCTATGTTTAGGGAGAGATTAATGGAGGGGGAATGGTTCGAGACTGGTGTGTGAGTGCAGTGCTTCCCTTCACTGCATCTCTTGTGTATGGAACTTCACTTTAGGAAGAGGCAAGATAAATGCTCACAGGATTATTTCTTTTCCATCAGAGGAATATTGCTGTTTATAAATTATAGACTGATTCTTTGATCCTTTATGATTTTCTTCATTGTATAGGATATATTCCTTGGTCAATATCCTACATGATTAGGAATTATCACAACCGTATTAATAATTTTAGTGTGATGTATACTTGGCGGGAGGAAAATAAATTTTCGAATAATAATTCTTCATGGTGCAGCAGGGATCCGACATTAGTTGCCTCCCATTGATCAATTTATTGTAGCATGAGGGGGTTAACATAATTTGATGTTATTCTCTATGTCCACTTTACATCAGCCCTCTCTAGGTCTTATTTGCTCTTCATGTTCTTGTTGTTTAGGTGTGTTTCTTATATATTTTTTTCTTGTTTCTAAGTTCATGTTTCCTTGTCATTCCTTTTAATAAAAATTTTATGTTGTCTGGAAATATTCCTTGGTATGGATTAGCTTTCAAAATATGATGGAAATATTTATTACAAGAAGAAGAAAATAATGATTTTTGGTGAATATATAAGATTCCATAACATTAGAGAAGAAACTTCATCCTCTGATTCTTATCCAGATACAACCAAATTTATTTAATGAATGAAATTATTAAGGAAGAATCAAGAAAAACATCTATGGATTAAGTAAATAATCTTAATATTTAATATGTTCCTATTATAAAATAATACATTTATGTATTTCTTGAGAAATTAGCTTGGAATACCCCAAATCTTAAAGATAAATTTTTACATTTATGTAATCCCTAATTTAAGAACCATATCAAAGACTTCATATATAATGGACACATTAGAATAATTAGATTTGACAAAAATTAAAGTAGTAGAGTTATAAGGGATTTATTCACTAGAGTGTTTCACCATGGGGAGCCCCTATTCTCTTGATTAAGATGAAATATTTAACCATGAGGCTGTGCATTGATTATAAAGAATTAAATACTATTATTATAAATAAAAATTATCATTTTAATCGCATTAATGATCTATTTGATCAACATCATGGAGTTTTTTTTCAATTATTGATATTTATGCTAGGAATTATTAATTTCATGTAATGAAGGTGGAAATTATAAAGAAAACATTTCGAAATAGGTATGGACATTAAGAGTTTATAGTAATGCAATTTGGATTGTCTAATGCACCCTCCATCTTAATGGATCTAATGAGTAATGTATTCAGGGAGTGTCTAGATAAATGTTTTATTGTATTCAATGATGATATCATTTTTTACTAATTTTATTACGATCATTATAATCACATTTAAATCAATCTTGATATTCTTATATGAAAAGAGTTATATGGGAAACTTTTCAAGTGTGAATTTTGGATTCATGAATTATTTTTTATTGATCATATTATCTAAAAGGATTAGATATCAATTTATAATGAATAGAAATATTTGGACAAATTATTGCATGCATCAACATACATAACTGATATAGGTGGTTTTATTGGGTTTGTGTGTCACTATGAGGCATTTTTCCAAAACAATCAAGATTGGATAACCCATTATCAAAGCTTACACGTAAGGGGTTTTTTTTGGAAAAAGGAACATGAAGAATGATTTTATGAACTAAAGAGGAGATTGTACAATGCTACAATTTTGAAACTACCATTAAGAAATTATGGATTTTTGACATATTGTGACCCATAAACTAATATACTAGGTTGTGTCCATAGGAAAATTGATAATTTTATCATATATGCATCATGGGAGTTGAGGGATCTATGAAAGAATTATATGACTCATGATTGTGAGTTAGCAGCAGTAATATTTGCTCTAATGATTTTGAGACACTATATTTCTGGTGAAATATGATATATGTATATATATATATGTATACTTATCAAATGATTTTTAAATACATATTCTCCTAGAAAGAACTTGACATGAGGAAAAGTAGCTACCTCGAGCTACTGAAAGGATATGATTTATCAACACACAACCACACATAGAAAGAAAATATGGTAGAAGATACCTTAAGTAGGACAGACCATGGAATTATAAAAAAATGAGTATTGGGATAGTTCATATGTTCATATTTTTGTATATATTGGTATGGAAATCATTATAGAAGGGGCGGGGGACACTAATCCTTTTTTAAATGATTGTAAAACCATATTTAGTTGAAGTGACAAATGCTCAAAATCTAATAATGAAAAAATTTAAAATAAAAGTAAAGCTATGAATGATGGAAAATTGAAGGGATTTTTTATGAATATTTAATTCTGGAATTTCGTAAGAGTTCATATGTACCATCAATAACTATGTTAAAAAGGGATCGACTGGAAGATGCTCATAGCTCAAGTTTCTCAATACACTCTGCTACCACAATGATGTATATGGATTTAAGGGAACATTTGTGGTGTGACAATATGAAGTGGTAAATTTATGAATAAGTGAAAAACCCAATGATTTAAAGATATGTATTTTCTTAAATTAATTAAATATATACAATATCGAATGTTTCATGCAACACAGAGTTAAAATGAACCATGATATACTATTAAATATTACTATTTTAACACGAATGTTATAAACTAGATGATAAAATGGAGGTATGAATATTATTAAAAAAATTATGATATTCATATATTATATACTCATTAAAACGTATTGACAGTCATCCAAGAAATTATACAGTCACAAGATAAGAACAAATCCAATTCTACTAAAAAAGCTATATTTTTTAAAGGTTTTTTATCCTTTCAATGGATCATTTTTAAAAATAAAAATAATGAAAATTTTATAATTTATATTTGATAAAATACATATCATTTTTAAAATCATAATTTCAAAATTATCTTTGGTTTATTTTTTTATATTTTTTCAGGAAAATATTATTTTCTTTAATATAGTGAAAAATGTGGATTTTTATAAAATTGTCAATTAATTTATATTAAATCACCCATATGATTTTAATTTAATTTTAATAAGAATTATTTAAATTTATTTTAAAATATTATAGTAAATTTAATTTTAAAACTACTTATATATTATTTTTGTATAAGTACACTTTTGGGCATAAAAATACAAATTTTCAATAAAAATATTTTTTATTGTATTGTGAGAAATCCATTTAAAATAAAACCATGCCACTAATATGTTTTGAATATTTGAAAATGGAATTAATGTTTGGATTAAATTGGTCCACATTTAGGGAATAGTTCCATTTTAATTTTGACCCTTATGAAGAATAATCTTGGTAATAAAAGTTACCATAGTGAATGGTAAATTGATTGATTTTGGGTCAAAATAAAATGATAAGGATTGAAAAATAATCCAAAAATGATAAAAAAATATTATTTTATAATTTATATTCAACCCATAACACCTAATATTCATGTTTTTTTATTTAATAGTCAATTTTATTTGAACATGGCTTTGATATTATTTTAATTAATGAAAATTGCAAAATGTCACTTTCATTGTCTTAAACATCTATTATGTATCCACTTGGGTGTAAAGGTTGGTTATTAATGAATATAATTCTTCATTTTTAACATAATAATCTTATTTTACTCATATTTATTTATTTATGATTTTTTAGGCCATTTGGATGAGGTTATGATATTTATATTATTTAACTTAACAAAAAGACAAATATGTAACATTCATATTTAAATAAATATTATAGTTTTAATATAGTGTGATTTAGAATATATCATTGATTGTAGATATCAATTTTAAATATAAAATATTTATATACATCATGGTATTTTATTTTTAATTTTTAGTGAAAAAATAATTACCCAAAATTATAATACAATGATGATGGAGTAATTATTTTATTAATGAATCAATCAAATTAATATTTTTAAAAAAATAAAATAAATATAATTTGAACTAATTATGGTGATATAAAAGTGTCCTAGACTATTATGAAATATTATGGGTGTGTTAAAATTTTTTTTAAGTTCTCTTTTTTTATTGTTTTTCTAAATGTCAATGTTATTAATAGTAAAAAAACGAACAGTAATGATATTTTATCAAAATAATATTTTATTTAATTATTTAAAATTATAAAAATATGTAAAAATTAAAAGTTATTATTTTTTATTATATAAAATCATTAATTATTCATTTATGGTACAATTGAAATTTTATTAGTACATTTTTCAACCTTCTAATTCACAACAAATTGTTACCATAAATAAAATTCAAAGAATTTATCTAAGGTCAATAAAAAGTATATGGTTAAATATAAAACCAGAACATATATAAATTTTATTGTATTATTTTATTATAATAATATCTCAAGTAATCATATAATCCATGGACATTTGGTATAATTTTGATAGAAAATTAATTTATTATAATTTAATATTTTAAGGATTTCTAATGTCTCCATTCAGCTCAATTATATTGGGGAACTATTTTTTTCATCCAATTCTGCCCCATGAGCCTTATATATGGACCAAAATCTATCAATTTCTATTCCAAACATAATTTTATATGTTATTTAGGTTTTTCTCTTCCTTAAAAAACAACCCAATATCCTTTATGAAATATCTAATTAATGTTCATTGAAGAAGATGTAATCTTCTTTATTGAATCGTTCATGTATTCTTTTTTTATTCACTTACACATCAAGTGTTGTTTCCACGAAAAAGTAATAAATAATGTATTATATTTATAATATTAATTTATCATAATCATGATTCAACCATATTCCACATTTATCTACCCTATGAAAAATGAAAGAAGAATGCATGCGTACGTACGATTTACCGTCACCACATCGTGGTGTAATTAGTTTTTTAACACCACAATACATGAATTATTATAATGATGGAAATAATATATATATATATATATATATTTGATTATAATTACATGATATTTATTATAAATAAATTAATATACTATCCAATTCCTTACCCTTTCAGGATTAAATAATGATACTGTCGTTCATGCGTACGTATGACCTACCGTCTCCACGATGCGATGTGTTTAATTTTCCATATTCACTGTTCAATAATTATTATAAAAATATATATAATGAATAAATATGATATATAATACATTGTTATAATTATTTAGATGATTTAACACTGTCATATTCATAAGAATTAGGACATACATGACAAAATATGCATAAGAAAATGATGTGGTTAACACCCGAAACAATGGTGATGATGAAATATTATTAACAAAAGGGAAATATGATGATATAGTAGAATATTATATGATATAATAAATATGAATATGTTCTTTATATAAATTAATAACATTATTTAAATTAATATATATTATTTTAATGAGCATCCAACTAAATGGATGCTCAATGTAACAGACTTTATCTCTATTTTTACTTCATTGAGACATAAAAAGTATTGTGAAGATAATAATTTTTATGTGGTGTATATACTAACCCTTTGAGATCATTTTTAATTTGAAATTCTATTTCTCAGAAATTTTCATTTCAGTGATATGAGTATTTCTTAAACTGTAAACCATTTTTACGTAAGATGTTTACATTGATTGTTATTTTATTTTTTTGAGGAAATATTGATAAATTCAAATCCTCTAATAAATATAGATATATCATCAAGGAATATTTTTAATGGGTTGAACCGATTTATTAATAATTATTTTTAATTTTAGTGATGAGTGAGTCTCATCATTATATATCCCCCTTGATGCATTGACAGGTGTCATGAGAAAAATAATTTGCCAAATTAAATGTGTTTCTACATATAGTTTTAGACATCTTATGAAAGGTCATAATATTATTGGTATAATGTGATCGATAAATAGAATATAATAATTAATAATTTCCTTCTTTTTTTATTTAGTTAGCAATATCCATGATATTTTAAATATGAAAAAATATTTGGAGTCATCTTTATTCTCAGTTTATTGACTAAATGGCATGTCGTTTTATGTTATTTACCATTCCATATTGATTATAACTTAATGAATTTATTTCAATTATTTTTTATTAATGTTTCCAAAATATGCTACCCTTATAGATAATTTGATCTCACACCAGTTTTTTCCTTCCCCATGTTATGTTGAATAATTATTAGAGGAAGTGTCGATTAACCAACCTATTTTTCATTGTTATGTTCTATGTTTAATTACCAATGTAATAAGAGGACCACATATTCATCTAGTTCATCCTGACTACTAAATTAATTGTTCCTTAGTGATTTGATCTCTTGTGTCTCTACAAATTTAATTAATCATGCAACCAGATCAGGGTTACTATAGTATGGGACATTACAGTTGGTATCACAGAGTATGATTTGTGAAAACCTTGGGAAACCATTTTAATAAAAAATATATTCTAGAACATGTACCCATGATTGAATTTGAGTACAAGTATAGATGTACATCATATTTATTTTAGTATACATTATGATTTTTTATAAACCAATTTAATCCGTTATTAGAAATGTTTCCTTATCGAAAGAATTGGAACTGCATCAATAAACATAATATAATGAGGAATAATACCATTTATTTTTTGGGTTTAAGATAATATTTTTAAGGGAACTTGTCTCCAAAAAAATTTAATCATATGATGAAATAATTTCATGTTATAAAAATTAGGAGATGGATTTTTTATTGTATTATGAATTTAAAGGGGATAAAGAGAAGAATAGGATGGTTGGAAAAAGATGATATAGGGAATAAGGGAAATAAGTATTTTCCAATATGTGATAATTGTAGAATTATACACTTTGATACTTAATTCAATGGAAATTGAGTTTTCTACACGAATAGTAATAAAGGTCCCCATTATTGTGATTGAAGGGGCAAGAAAAGTGTTTCCAATGCGCAGTGTTTCATCTATATTGAAATGGGGAAAGACACTAACAAATGGCCTAGGTGTCATGGGAACATACCTAAGGAGAATCTAAGGGATCAAAGTCAAAATTATTCTATTAATTTAGATGGTGGGAAATGATTAATTTGTTTTTTATTCAAGATTTATGTTATTTGAGTATTTTATCATTGATTTAATGGTTATGTTTATTATAAAATATATAAGGATTTTACCCAAAACATTTTTATTAATGATTTCAGAGCATTTGTTGAATGGTTCTAATGACTAAGAAAAGTGGTTCAATGACAAGTTAATCTTTTGGAATGCACATTATTGATGGATGATAAAACCTAATATGTGCTTGATGTTGAGATAATAATGAGAAATAGATATTTATGGGATAATATTGGTGACAGTGAATGTGGTTTGTGATTTTATGTTTTATGTTATTTTTACAAGGATTACAACATGTTTGGATTTAATAAATATACCTGAGAATTTATTATAAGAATAATTGATGTTTTCATTAAGTCTTCAAGATGATAATGGTATTAATATATTGGGTATGTTAATATATTAGCTAAATTTTATTGTATTGGTAATCTAATTATATGTTTAATTTTTTGAATTTAGTGACCTTTTTGGACTGTGATTTCTAGAAGAAGTATTTTGGATGAGTCTTAAGATTAACTACTTATGGAATAAATTAAGATGAAATTGGTATATTATTGTTTTTTAAAAATGGTTTTATCGATTTTGGTTTCATTAAACATTTAAAGCATCAATTAATGATATTCAGATCTTATAATTCATTAAAAGTGCACTAAATTTTAAAAATTAATCTTGAATATCCAATTCCCAGTGTAATAAATAATGATGAAGTAAAGAAAAGAAATAAAAAGTATGATATTATGATTATGACATGTATAGAAAAAAATAATGTTTTTTTTATCAAGTTGTTATATTGATATTAAAATAAACCCTCAAATCTAGGAAAATGATTGTGTAAAAAAAATTATACATTTACTCTAAAATTTGATATATAAATTTTCTTTTAACCAGTCATAAATTTATGGTTTTTTGGTGGTTAAATTTTTAATAACTATTTTCTTTATTACTCCACATCATAACTTTATAGATAGATTTGGCTTCCATTTCTAATCTGTCCCCACTCAATAATAGAATCCTATTTGAAATCCTAATTTTTATGTGACCTTGTCATTTAATTTTTCATCTTATTAAGAGGATGTTTTATTAATATTATTTACAATGAGGGTTTCCCACAACGTAATTTTCATGTCTCAAACATTGATTTTCAAAGTGAAATTGCAAATAGTGGGGGAAAAATTTATTGAATGAGGGGATCATTTAACACCCTAATATTTTATGGTATATCTTTTCTCAAACAAATTTAATTTGTTCAGTAGTATTTTTTTCATGACACAATGAGTTTTCACGAACTACTATATAATATTAAATATTATTATTTTAACGCGATCATTATAATCAAGAGGGTTAATTGATGGGAACGAATAGTGTTTACTATGGTATGAAATTCACATATTATATATTCAATAAAATCTGTGACAACCATTGAATAGATTTGAAATGTATTAGATAATAATAAACCAAATTATTTGCTTAAAAACACATTTATTTTCTAAAGGTTGTTTTTCTAACTTCTAATGGTGTATTTATTTAAATATAAATTTATAATAATTTATAAATTCCATTTTAAAAAATAAACAACATTTTGAAATTTAAAATTTTAAAATTTTTATGAAGTTATATTTAGGTAATTTTCAGAAAATATTTATTTTCCGGCGAATAGTAGAAAATACTATTTTAATAAAATTGAAAATATTATTCTATAAAAGAAATATGATTTGAATTTTATAAAAATATAACTTAAGAAATATTTGGTTTTAATTAATCTAATTCCTTTCATTTTAATCATCCTTATATTATATTATTGTTATATGTACACTTTTGGTCTTTAAAATCCATTTTTTAATAAAACAATATTTTATTACATTTTTTTGTAATTAATATGAAATTAAATACTGAAAATTCCTTGGTTTTAATATTTAAAAATGGATTACATATTTGGATTCATATGGTAAATAATTATTAAATAGGTCCCTTTTAATTTTAAGAAATATAAATAGTAATCTTGGTAATTTTTGTTACCACGATAAAGGGTAAACTCGGCAATTTTTGGTAAAAATTATATGATAAGGAATAGAAAATAATTCGAAAGCATCACCAAATATTATTATATGAATTATATTCAGGAACCAACCCCTATGGTTTTAATTTGAGTTATTTAATGGAAACTTTTCCATAAAAGTAACATGGATTTTATTTAAAATAATATAAATCACAAAATGTCACTCACTTCTTAGTAAACATATCTTATTTGTACATTTGGGAAAAATTGTAGGTTATGAATAAATATAATTTTGAATTTTGGAATTAATAAACCCATGTTCATGATATAAATGTATTTATTATTTTTTTCTCCATTTTCACGAGGTTATGATATTTATAAAATTTTATTTAAGGAAAAGACAAAGATGCCACATTCATAATTTAATAACTATATTATATTTAATAAGGTTCATTTAAGTAGATATCTTTTACTATAGATATTATTTTTAAATTTAAAATATTTTTCAATGAAATCGTATCTTATTTTTAAATTTCAGCGAATAAAAAATTTCATTAAATACCTATACAATGATGATATCGTAATTATTTTATTAATAAAACAATAAAATAAATGATATTAGAGATATTAAAATAATTATAATTTGAATTTATTAAGGTGATCCACGAATTCTAGGGATTATTATGACATATTAGGGTTGTATTAATTTTTTTCTTCAAAGTTATATATTTTTTTGAATGATTTCTAATGTAATGAATATTGTTAATATTGATGCAAATGATATTTTATCAGAATAATATTTTATAAAATCATTTAAATCACATAAAAACCCTATTAAATTATAATTTTAATATTTTTTCATCTAAAATGTCATGAATTATTTATTTATGTTCCAATTGACATTTTATGGGTAATCATTTTCACCTTTTATTATTAAATTAATTGCTAAGATAACTAAAATTAATATAAGCTAACTAAGGTCAATCCAAATAATAAGGTTCAAAATAAAAACAAAATATGTCTAAATTTTACATTCAAATGAGATTATAACCTTATATCTTCTCTTATTTTAATACATGTCCGTTGTTTTGTATTTTTATTAAAAAATAATTTATTATAATTTAATATGTTGAAGATTTCCATGGGCGCCCCTTATCGTGATTATAAAAAGGAACTCCATCCATCAATTAATTTCACATCCTTGAGTCTTCTAGATAATCTTAACCCCATCAATTTCTGCTACCAAAATAATTAGATTTTTTGTTGATATTATTATCCTTCCAAAAGAAAGTTCTCATATCCCTTTAAGAAGAGATGTATTGGATGTTCTCTGAAGAAGAGTTATTCGTCTGTATTTACCCTTTCAAGCTTTCTTTTTTTAAAATTTATATTCATTTTTTCCAAGATAAATTACCTTAATATATATATTATAATATGTTATTGTTATTATTATGGGACAACCATATTTTTTCATATATCAATCTTATGAAAAATGAATCCACCACTCGTCTGTATGTATGTCTTACCATCTCTAAGATGTGGTGTAATTTTTTTATCACTACAATAAGTGGATGTGTATAATAATGAAAATAATATATATATTTTTTATAATTATGAAATGATATTTATTATAAAAAATTTAATATACTATCCACTTCCTCACCCTTTTGCTTTTAAGATAATGAAATCATCGCTCTTATGTACATACGACCTACCCTCTCCACGATGCAGTGTGGTTATTTTTTCATTTTAACTATTCAATAATTAATATAAAAATATATAATTAATTAATATGGTATATAATACCATAATATAATAATGAAATTGAATGAAATATATCCTATTCACAAGAATCATGCTGTAAATAACAAAACTGTCATATGAAAATAATCTAATTAAAACCAAAAATAAGGATAATGACGAATTATTTTTAACCAATGGGTGATAAGATTATATAATATAGTAATATATGATATCATAAATATTAATATTGATTATTTATAAATTAATTACTTCATTTAAACCCTCATATTGGTTTTTAAATCTTGTTTATCTAAAGGGAATCATAAGGTAAGGGAATTCGTCTAATTATTCACTTCATTGAGACTTACTTGGCATTGTGAACATAATAATTTTTATGTGGTGTATCTAATACCCATCTGAGATCATTTTTTAATTAAAATTATATTTATATTAAATATCCATGTATTGACCTGGAAAATTCCATGTATTTTTGTAATTATTTGTGATTATTACGAGTCTGTAAAAATTGACGACATGTGATTCCGTGGCACAATGTGCCTGAAAATAATTTATTAAATTTTTTTTGAGTATTTTCAATAAACCGATGGGTGGAATTTTCTATCGTTTGAACTAGTGCTCAGATTAAAAATCTTATGTCACCATTGAATTCGCAGTGCTGAGATTTTCTTAAGGGAAGCATCACGTAAACCATAGTAGATTAGGAGAAAAAGTTAAATTTCATAACTTTTAAAGAGAAGTTAAATAATATGTAATTGTTATTTTATTTTTTTTATTTTTCCTGCCACCAGTTTAGAGGCGGTGGAGAGGACATGAATGGTTTTAAAACATTTAATTGTGGGGTTCTAATTGAATAGTTACACTTTGGATTCATTACCACTCCTTGCGTATTTAATGAGACAGATTAATTACATCAATTAGTGAGGAAGATTAATTATTTCAATTAATGAGGAGCATTAATTACCAAAATTAATGAGCCTCATTAATTCTTCAAGGCGTTGCTATCATTTCCCCCTCCTATTTAAATGGTTCTCGGGGTAGGGCTTTGGCACGAATTCTTGAAGTGAGAAAACCCGATAAAAGTCCTGTTGTGACATCCACCAACGGAGGATAGAGTCTCGGGCTGTAACGATGCGGAACTACGAACGACGACGACTCCATCCGTCATGGACGCTCATCCCGATGTGACCATGACACCTCCTGGGAGTCTCAAGGTAGGGGATTTATGTTATTTTATGTTCCCACTCTCCCCGTTCATTAAAAAATATATTGAACATCGACCAAACAACTAATGGGTAGCTCCGGCTCTCATCTAAACATGCTGGTGTTTGTTTCGGGGTCTTAAATTTGGGGATAACTCATCGTTTTGATTATTATAAATTCTTCCTATGTTTAAAATGCTAATGCAGGGGGTGGGGCCGAAACCAAAAAAGGCTCAGACCCTCCGCTAAATTTTTCCATAGTGTGTTCTTTATGGAAGAACAATGAACGAAGTGACAAGGCGTATTTGAGGGATAAAATGATGACAACATTCTTAGAGGACCATTGGAACATTTGGAAAGAATAACGGACAACTAGGGCTCACCCGGTGGCCTGTAGAAGAAACGCCGATGCAGCACGGGATAACGGTGCTGGCCGGCGAGTGCAGGGGCCGGCAGTTGCCGACCGTGGTAGACGAGCAGCATCGCTGTGGTCGGATGGGCGGCCGGTAGCTGCCGGCTATGGAGGTGGAGGGGGAGCGCCATCACGTGCCATGTTGAAGGGCCACAACTTGAATATGGGGTGGTGGAGAACTGTAGAATACCCACCTCTAGTGGGTGTACAGGTGACAAGTCGGTGCCATCTGGTGCCACCCTTAATTAATCTGAACGACTCCATTGAGCTATTGGGGAGCCGACGATCATGTGACCCCTGTGTAGGTCGTGCCAACGTGAGGGCTGGACCACCTGGCGGACTGGGCCTATTCGAAGCCCAGCCCAACTGGGCCGGCCCAAGCCAATTCGCGCCGATCTGGGTCAGGCCTGGACTGTGTCAGGATGAACGCAGACCAATGAGGGACCCAGAAACACATAGAAGGTCATAACATGTGAACCAGAAATCCGTTTAAAAACCATATGAGGAACTTTGATCCTTCTAGCAAGGCGGTCCATTTGAGATACTCTACAAGAGGATTGGATAATGGTGGAGTATGGGTGGGTTGGATTGACTCCAAATCCAACCAGGCCCATAACACTAAAATCCCAAGAACCAACAAACTATGCATCTGATCTATGTGTCTTCTGTGGCTAAAGAACCCTTATGACAAGGCGGTCCAATAACGATACTCTATGTGAGTTTTAACAGAGCGTGATGTGTGACATGGGTTGGATCATACATGAATCCAACCTGGTAATTTTTACAAAAGTTCCCATATCTCACAGGCCGACAATCTGATCGACGTGCCTTCTGTCACCGTGGGACTCCTATGATGGGGGGTCCCATGGGTATAATATTTTCAGGACTTTTTACCAGTATAAATAAAACTGATGTCTTGTGAAGACAAATTTTTGAGAGATCAGGCATGCTTCGTGCATGAATCTAGTGGACGGTTAAGACATGTAGAAGATGAAGAGCGACCAATATGGGTCTACATCAGATACTCCATAGTGGGATGATCTAGCAGTATGACTAATAATCCCTAACTCTATACCAGCAGCCAATACAGGTCAACACCAGTAACCAATACTAGTCCGCAAAAACGACGAATATGTGACAGCAAATTGACCAATACAAGTCATCACTAGCAACCTATACTGGTCATCACCAGCAACCAATATGGGTCAAACCAGTGACCAATAGGGGTCATCATCTAGCGAACACTAAATTTCAGCATACAGAGACCTATCTAGGTCATAAGTGGGTTTAATTCGGATAGAATGTTCTGGATTTATGATTAGTCATCCCTATCCAAGTAACCTTGATGTTATACCGTTAGATTCAGCTGCCTATTTTTCTTTATGCTTCTTGATTTAGATCATTCTTGTGAAATTACCTTTTTGGAATTTCTTATGGTTTTTTTGTGGATTAATGAGGGACCTTCGACGGTCTCGGGTTCCCCTTATAAGTTTTTATACTCACCCCTACACGGGCTCCACCTGCACATGTGTGTCTAGTGTAGATTATAGATGCTCCGAGGAAGACTATGGAGGCTTGTTTAATGGTGGAATGTGTTACGATGAGAGATGTGAAGATCCTATTCTTCTACTTCAGACCTACTTCTACTACCTTCCACGTAGAGCTCTAGGGAAGATGCTACAACTGTGTACTTTCTTTTTAGTTTCTAGTGTTTGTATTCCTGTCCACAATTTGTCATTTTATAATTGTACTTGTGGTTTCACTTTAATCTCATGGTCATACCTTAATTTTGTTGGTTGTTTACTTCATTTTCCCTTTTTGGGTGCGTTTAGATCTATAAGGCAATGCCTTCCTGGTTCGGAAAAAATCCTTCATGTGCTAGTTACAAACCACTGGCCTATGGAAAGAGGGCTTGGGGTAGTTATGTGCAGGCCTCGTGGGACGGGTCAAGACAAAGTGGTATAAGAGGTTGGTCTGTTCTACAAGAAGAACTAATAGACTGATTATAATGAGGTAATGGTGTCATGTGTCTTGAGTTCAGTTTTCATTACATGGGGTCTAGTGTGGGTGCGACAACTGATATATCCACACACAAGGATCCTGAATTCTGTTTTCTGACTTGGTACATGAAAACACTAGTTGCAAGTTTTTTTAAAATATTTTTTAATATTTCTAGAGTCAGTTCACCATGTATAACTTATTAACCATGTTGAATATTTTTCTTACATGATTCCTTCACAAAGACAACCATCCAGGATTTATGTTAGAAATTATGATAGTGGCCTACCGAGTGATGAGGCATCAGTACAGGGACCACTCAAAGTGATGGAACCATCGGGTGGTGTTCTAGAAGCACCACCACCCGTTGAGAAGAATATGAAACCAGTGGATCGAGAACATCAGTTGAGCATGTTACATGAGTTCAAGAGATAGAGGCTATTGAGGTTTCGAGGAGAGACGGACCCCCAGATAGTAGGGGACTGGCTTGAGGCAGTTTCACATGTCTTTATCTTTTAGAGACACCCTCCGATCATATGGAGATCATGGAATCTTGCCTTTATTAGGTATTGGTAGGACGATGGCGAAAATCGACACTCTTGGCACATGAGGAGACGACCCTCACCTGGCTGGACTTTGAGAAAAATTTTAGGGTGTAGTTCGTGCTAGCGGCTCTATGGTCTGTGCATATTCAGGAGCTACTATATCTGTAGCCAGAAAACTATACAATGGCTTAGTACATAGTGATATTATATGACCTCTCTCAATACTCCACCATCATGTTACGAGACCCTTACATCGGGGCCCAGACAATTGAGCACGTGCACTGATGAGAGATCAGAGCTGCGATAATTTCTCTTAGCATCCCGACGTAGGAATGGGTGATAATGAGAGGCTTAATGATGTAGAACTTCCTTGCCATGTAGGCACTGAAAGTGAGAACCCTAACTGGATGACATATAGTAGAGTCTTATACATCTAGTAGTAGAAAAACGATGCCAAATACGAAGCATGATAGAACTTCTGGTGGGTGACCTGGGGACGCAGGGTTAGAGGTGCGAGGCTCGAGAGGCTAAGGGAGCCATCAGGAAGGCATGGTCAATTTTTCCTATGGTGGATAGGGTCACAAAGCTCATGACTTTCTGAATCCACGGGTGGAGGATCGACAGATGGTGGAGGGGCCACTGAGGCAGTGTTAGCAATATGAGCATCAACATCAGCCAGGTGGTGGGCAAGACAATGGAGCAGGATGTGTAGCGGGAGGTGGTCAGGGTCTACAGGCACGACCACCACCACCCCAGGTGGTCCGTCATGATCTCAGGGAGAGGGTGGACAAGTACAAGACCAACTACAAGCGGAAGAGGCATAATATCATGACATCCATGAGATGATACATGGAAATATCTATATCTTCTCAACATTAGAAGCTGTGCTTATCGACACAGGTGCTAGAAGGTTTTCCTTTTTCATAGACTTGGTTCGGGACATTGAGATTCCAACAATGATTTTATCTCAACCTTTACGTTTGGATACTCCTACGAGAGGAGATTCAATGGTCACAAAATGGTGTTGACCGTGTGATCATACTCTTCGGGGATAGAGTTTCATATGAGATCTTCTAGTAGCAGCATTGAATCCCTACAACATCATTCAAGTAATGGACTGGCTATCAGTAGTTCACACACAGATTGACTGCTTGAGATATATAGTGTGATATAGGTGCAGAGATGGAGGCTAGTTTTCCTTTATTGGTGAGTAGGAAAGCATAGTAGCATGATATGGACTTGTGCTCAAGAGGCTGCAGCTTATTACATATCAGATGACCTAGATAACCTTCGATATGCTGGATGAGGTGATTCTATAGTTTCTAGAGGCAGTGGATGAGTATGAAGAAAATCATTCCAGAATATGCCTCAAATCATCCTCCTCGTAGAGAGGTAGACATCTGCATTGACTTGTTCCTAGGAACAACACCGATATCTATACCGGAATATTTGATTTCCCCTACAGAGATCCAGGTGGTGAGGGTACTGTTGATGGACTTATAGGGGAAGGGATTCATAAGGCCCACGGTTTCTCCATGGGCATCCACGATATAGTTTTCCAAGAAGGAATATGGAATTTTGATGCTATGCATGGACTTTTGGTGCCTAAACCTTGTGGTCATGAAGTAAAAGTATCCTCTTCCAAGGATCGTTGATCTCTATGACCAGATGAAAGGATCTCATTGGTTTTCAATGATTGACTTCAGATCAGGCTTTCACCAACTTAGGGTACGAGACAAGCACATATCGAAGACAAACTTTAGATGTTGGTACAACCATTAAAAGTTCTTGGGGACTCCCTTCAGTGTGAACAACGATCCAGTAGTGTTCATGGGGCTCATGAACATTATCTTCTAGTCATACCTAGATCGTTATTTGGTGGCCTTTATCAATGACATCGTGGTGTAATCAGCGTTCGTGGACGATCATTCTTTTCACAAGAGGATAGTTTTTGACACACACTAGGAGCACCAATTATATGGGAATCTCTCGAAGTGTGAGTTCTAGATAAGAAAGGTCCACTTCTTGGGAAACATCAACTCAGAGGCTGATGTTGGAGTGGATCCAGTGAAGATTGAGTATGTAGATGCTTGGGAGCAACATAAGAGTATAACTAAGGTAAAAAGTTTCCTTGGATTAGCTGGACACTATCAGAGGATCATTCCCAATTTGTCTAGAGTATCAGAACCTATGAATTCATTGACAAAGAAGGTGAAACCCTTCCTATGGTCAGGTACATGCCAATAGAGATTTCAACAACTAAGGAAGATATTGACCAGCACTCCAATCCTATGGTTACCGGAGGAGGGAACTAACTACATGGATTACTGTGATGCATCATGGACTAGAATCAGTTGTGTCCTGATGATGGATGATGTAGTGATTTCTTATGGCTCATGATAATTGTGACCTCATGAGCTGAATTATGTTACACCTTAGAAGGATTTGGCAACGATATTCTTTATAGTGAAGATGTTGAGACACTACTTGGTGGGAAAGTGGTCAGTTGGTTACTTAGACCACATGAGTCTCAAATATATCTTCACATAGAAAAATCTGAATCTGAGACTGTGATGATAGTAAGAGTTCCTCCAGTACCATGACTTTGAGATAGTATATACATTTGGGAAGGGGAATTTAGTGGGAGATGCACTTAACTGAAGATCTTGTTCCCATCTACTGGACGATGCTTCAGAGTAGTTAGACTCACTTCAGATATCCAATGTGGATAGAGATGTGTCTGTCTACCTCCAGTCGATGATGGTTTCCCATCCACTCCGTTAGTGAGTCGGTGAGGTGCAACTCAGATATAGTAGTTGTGTGACTAAACATGCTCAGATATCTTCAAGGCATGCACCTGATGGATATTCTGAAGGTGGGGATTATTTTATACTTTTCATATGACATAAATTTGTACTAGTGACTCTATGAGAGGAGTTGCTGAGGGAGTTCCATACATCCACCTTGGCAGAACAACCAGGCATGATGAAGATGTGTCCGGATATATGGGGTCAGTACTAGTGCCCTGGGATGAATAAAGCTATGGTTGAGTTTGTTTCTAGATGCCTCACTTTCCAGTAAGTGAAGGATAACCACCAGGTACCAGCAGTCTTGACCTAACCCCTCACGATTCCAGAGAAGATGTGGGAAGGGATATAGATGGATTTCGTGACGGGGATAACACACACATTCAGAGGGAATGATACCATCGGGGTGATCATTGATAGAATAACCATGTTAGACCACTTCCTTGCTTTTTGAGAGAAGGGTTCGCTATAGATCTTGTGACCTCTCTACATTCAGGATATCGTGAGACTTCATGGGGTTCCTTCGACGATAGTATCAGATTGTGACACTTGCTTCACATCCCAGTTGTGGAAAGTAGTGCTAGAGGCTTTTAGGATTTAGATTCACTTGAGCACATCTTTTCACCCGTATAATGATGGTCAAACCGAACAGACCATCCAGACCATTGAGGACATTCTTCGTGCATGTGACCTAGACTTTTTCATAGTTGGGAGGACCACCTACCCTTGGTGGAGTTCTTGTATAACAAAATTTATCACTCCACCATTAGTACGGCCCCTTTTGAGGCATTGTACGGATATCCATGCAAATTTCCATTTTCCTAGATGGATATAGGAGAGACATCACTCCTGGAACCTAAGATGGTACATTATACAACTATGAATGTGAATGTCATGAAAGAGAAGATGAAGGCTACACAATGTCAACATAAGTCTAATGATGATAGGTGATAACGACTACTGGAGTTCCAGGAGGGGGACCACGTATTCTTGAGAGTCTCCCCTCAATGGGAATACATAGATTTGGATGAGGAAGCAAACTCTCACCGACTTTTATCAGAACACTCATGATACTTTAGAGGATTGTAAATGTGGAGTACCGCTTGGCACTACCACCATAGTTGGAGAGAGTGCATGAAGTATTTCATGTATCCCAGTTGATGAGATGCGTGCATGTCCCATCTCACGTTATAGACCATGGAGAGTAGGAGATTGGTGATGGGGATAATTTTTCAGGGTACCTGAATGAGACACCTGATTGATAGGATTATATCCTTCATGGGAAGTTATTACCTCTTGTGCATGTTTTGCGGCATCATGGGAATCTCTAGGAGAGCACATGGGGGCGAGAGGCCCATATGAACGCCCAGAACCCCTCTTTGTATGTCTAGCCACATTTGGCTTTTGAGGACATAAAGCCCCAAGGTGGGGGGAATATAATGCCCTGGAAAATTCCATGTAATTGATTTTAATTATTTGGGACTATTGTGAGTCTGTGAAAGTTGACGGTGCCTGATTCCGAGGCCCATTGTGACCGAAAGGATTTTCAGATTTTTTTTGTGTACATTTAGTAAACTCCGGGTGGAGTTTTCAATCTTTCAAACAGGATCACATATTAAAAATAAGAAGGCACCATTGTATCTGCATTGAATGGATTCACTTAAGGGATGATTCAATTCAACCACAGTAGGACGGGAGAAAAAGTTAAATTTTGGACTTTTAATGAATATTAAAATAACATGTAATTTTTTTTTATTTATTTTTATTTTTCCAACCACTTGTTGTGCGGCGGTGGTGGAGATCATGGATGTTGTCAGACCTTTAATTAAAAGGTGTTAATTTCATGGTTACACAATGGTTGTGTAACCACCTCTCACTTAATTAATGAGACACATTAATTACGTTATTTAGTGAGGCACATTAATTACTTCAATTAATGGGGAATATTAATTATGAAAATTAATGTAACTCATTAATTCCTTAAATAATTTATCACCTTTACCAATCCTATGTAAGTAGAGCTCGAGGTGGGGTTTTGTCCTGACATCTTCAGGAAAGGAAACTATGAAAATTCATACGGAAACAACCACCAATAGAAGATAGAGGCTCTAGCTGCAATGATCAGGGATCAATGAACATCAAAAACTCCATCCAACGTGGACACTCCTCCCGCCGCAGCCGTGACACCTCAAGTAAATCTCAAGGAAGAAGGTTTACATTCTTTGATGTTCCATATCTCCTCGTTCTTGGAAATTATAATGAAAGTGGACCAAACGACAAATTGGTTGATCTTCCTCTCATCTAAACATGATGGTGGTTGTTAAGGGGTCATAAATTCACGAATTACTCTTCCATTAAATTGTTATTAATTATTAATCATTCTTAAAAATTTAATATCGAGGGAACGACCTAAAACAAACAAGGCCTGAACCCTCCGATAAACTTTTCCTTGGTGTGTTCTTCATGGCAGAACAAATAATTCCGGGGAAAGGTGTATTTGATGGCTGAGAATTGACAGTGGCATCCCAGGAGGACTGTAGGTGCATCAGGAAGGAATAACGGACCAACAGGGCTCACCCAATGGCCCATAGATGAAACATCAGTGCAACATTGGTGCAGTTTCACTGATGAATGGAACTGGATAATGAGGGCCGCAGCCAGAAACCGCCATCCATAGTGGAAGAGTGGCACTACAGTGGTCGGAAGGGTGGCTGGCAGCAGCCGACCACGAAGGGTGGCACGTCATCGCGCGCCACATTGAAGGGTCATGGATTTATGTCACAGAGGTGGAAATATGATGAGGTCCCACATATAGTGGGTATGTTGGTGAAATGGTGGCATAACCAAGAGCCACCATTCATTAATCCTAATGGCTTCTTTGAGCCATTCAAGAGCCAATGACCGCGAGACCCCGGTGTGGGTCGCCCCAGCGAGCAGGCCAGACCACCCAGAAGATGAGGCCGGTCCATGGCCCAGCTTGCTAAGGTAGTAGTGGCCCAACCCAAGTGGGCCATCCCAGGCTAGTTCTCTTTGGTCTGGCTCGATCCGAATTGGGTTGGGTCGGTTTGGACCCGGACCCCTATCGGTCCCAAAAACACATAAAAGGCCGTAACTAGCGGAGCAGAAATCCGTTTGATGAACCATTTGTGGCGCTGGGATCCTTGGAGCAAGAAGATAATTTTTAGATAATCCACAAGAGTTTTGGAGAATGCTTTAGTATGACTATGTTGGATTGACTTAGAATCCAACTTGGCCCTCAGCACAAAAATTCCGATAACAGACAGACTGGGCATCAAATCGACGCGCTGTCCGTGGAATAAGTTCCCTTGTGACAAGGTGGTCCTTTGAGATACTCTATGTGAGTTTTGATAGAATTTAAAATGAAACCTGGGTTGGAAAAGACTTGAATCCAACACAGGTTAGCATCAGAAACTCCAGAGTGGCAGGTTTTGACATGAAGAAACATCCAGAGATCTCGTGATCTTGCGTGCATCGTGCAAAAATCCAGAGGAAGGCTTTGACATGAAGAAGAACAGAGTCCAATAGAGGTCAGAATCAAAAAATCCATAGTGATATGATATAGCTATATGAATAATCATCCTTACCTCTATACCTGCGACCAATACTGGTCAACACCAGTGACCAATATAGGTCAGGACCAGTGACTAATACAGATGAGCACCAACGACCAATACAGATGAGAAGCACTGACCAATATGAGTCAGTACCAGTGACCAATAGGGGTCAACACTAGTAACCAATACAGGTAGTATCTAGAGACTAATACATGTCATCATACAGTGACCTATATGGGTCAGCAATAGAGTTACTACAGATAAGATGATTGGGCATTATGACTAGTCATCCCTATCCCAGTAACGTTGATGTTATACTATAAATGTGAGATGTCTCTTTGTAATTGTTCTTCGTGATTTAGATCATTCTTGTGATATTACCATAGTGGTATATTTGTGATGTTTTCCTTTGGGGATTACTGAGATACCTTCAGGGGTCTCGGGGTCCCCTACTGAGTTGTTATATGCATGCCATCACGGACTCTGCCCGCACGTGTGTGTCTTGTGTAGACTACTAATGCTCTGAGGCAGACATGGCATGTTTGGGACTTGGTGTAGCTTGGTAAGATGGGATTTTCTGAGATCCTCTTCTTCAACTTCAGACTTATAGCTACTACACTCCAAGTAGATATCTAGGGCTAATGTGATAGTTGGGTACTTTCTTTTCAATTTCTAGGTCTTGTATTCTGGCCCATTCTTTTCAGTTTTGAGTTGTACATGTGGTTGTACATTACTCTAATGGTTATACCTTACGTTTATTTGTTGATAACTTCAGTTGCATTTTTTGGGTGTGTATAGATCTCTAAGGGAATGCATTCCCTATTCGAGAAAAGGCCGTCTAGCACTAGTCACCAACCCCTGGCCTATGGAAGGCAGGTTTCGTGTAGCCACGTCCATGCCTCGTGTGTAACACCCCAAGCCTCCGTGGTATTTTTCCCATTGAATAATCAAATAGCTTGTATTGTACACAACTTCAAGACTCTAACACACCGTGACCAATCAAACTAGCAGTTATGTACAGTAATACCCACTTTTTGAATTTTTATAAATTTTATTTTTCAAAATGGATTCATTTTTGAATTCAGAATATCGAAATTATCTTAGGGTGAATTTTGGGAATTCTTATGAAAACATTCAATTTTTTATGAATAGTGAAAACACTCCATTTTCGGTTAAAACCAGATTTTTTAATTAAATAATTTATTATTTTACTTATATTTATTTTAGGTAAAAATAGATTCAAAATACCTATATATGTTCAATATAATTCATTAGATCCATTTTATAATGTGTTTAGATATATAAAAATTTTATTGACCTTTTTACCATCTTTTACCCACCTCCTAGGATCATTTTCAAATTTGCATGAAACATAATTTTACCACTTTTTTGTGTTTAATATAAAAAATTTGAGAGACACATTGAATATCAGTATGTAAATGTGTTTCAATTAGATGAAAATAATTTTTGTTGAATAGAAACATTTTAATTTTATTTACCACGGTTAAAAGTAAATAGGGGAATTAAGGTTAAAAACGATATCATAAATACCCTAACACATATCCTAATTATATTGGGTAAGTATAATTAGACGCGAAAAACATTGGAATAAAATATGATCCTCTTTGGTCCGGTTGGATTAGATTAGGACATTTATTATTATTTTATTTAAAGAAGAGTTAAAAGAGTTAAATTCAATGTTTAATAACTAAACCATTTTTAATATAGGGTTATACACAATATAAATTTGACTAAAAATATTAGTTATAAATATAAAAATATTTCCTACATAATTGTATTTTATTTAAATTTTTTAGACATTATATAATTTAATTTATTTATGACACTACGACAATAAAGTAACTACCTTATTAATGAAGTATTAAAATAATGTATATTATAAATATGAAAATAAATGTAAATTTAGACTTTTGATGAATTAAAAAATTTTTTTGGTCAATATGACATGTTAGGGTTGGTTAATTAAATTTTATTCAAAGTTATATCCTTTTTATGGCTTTCATAAAAATCAAATGCTAAATAATCTCAAAAAAATCATAATTGAGTTTTTAAAACAGATACTATATTATTAATTAATATTATATTCCTAAAAATCTATGGATTTGAAAAATGTCATAGATAATATTACATATATTAATAATGAACCACAAGGGGATCTCTTGGTTTTTTTTATTGTATGTTTATTAACCATATAATATAAAATTACAAAGGGACGTGGTAAATGACAATCTATTTAACTAAGAGTTAAATCGAAAAGATAATGTTAATATGGTGACCTAAAGTTGTCTAAAAACTATTGGTTGAAAGGTTTTAGACCCATACCCACCTTATCCTCTAAATAAATCATTTTTGAGACATTATAAAAAGAAAATTATTTTGTTATTAAATAATATTTCCAACTCTTAATAAAGTCACCCTCACCTCTCTTATAAAAGGGTACTTCCCCTTCTATTAGTTCCACACATCCAAAGCAATTTTTCGTGGCCAAACCCTGCCCAAATATACTCCCAAATTACCTCAATTCAACCTAGAGTCCTTACTTTGATCAGATATCCATCCTATGGATGCCTTTTGATCAAATCTAATGGAAGAACCCGAAGAAGAGGTAAATATTCAATCTCCTCTTTCTAGTTCTTGTCTTCTTCCACTTCTTATTTATATGTTATTTCCATTATAAAATAATAAATCCTATATATTTTATATATTGTGATGTTTTTATAAAAATGGTACAACCATATTCCTTATTCCATCCATTATATGAAAGAAAAAGTCACTATACATTCGTACATACAACTTACTGTTTCCACGTCGTGGTGTAGTTTGTTATTCGAACACTTCATTATTTGGATGGGTATAATAATGAAAATAATTGATTTAATAATAAATATTACATGGTAATGATTCTTTATATCTGATATAATATCTAATTACATACGCTTTCTCTATCAATATATTGATATTGTCGGTCGTGCGTACATATGGATTACCGTCTCCACGAACGTGATGAGATTCATTCCCCGTCGTAATCATTCAAGAATATTTTAAATTTTATGATTAAAAATAATTTTTATGAACATAATATAATTTTGGATATGAATAAAATTCATCATATCTATAACAATCATGTCTTACGTAACCACGTCTATAAAGGAAAACAAATCAGTTAACAACTGAAATTAAGATACTATTAAAATATTATAGAAAAAGAAATATTAAAAGATCTTATATGATGACATATTTATGTATATGATAGTTTTATAATTTAACAACATTGATTTAACTATTAAACAAAAGGATAGCATACCCTCAACCAAGGAAATGTACATGTTAAGGGTTAATTTCAAAATCTAATTATTATATGAGGTTGTTTTTAGGTAAGTATCTACTAAGACCCCTTTATCATCCACATACATGTTTCGTAAAAATGTATTTTAAATTTTTTTAAATATTTACTAGACTATTGTTTAATGTCTTTTATACCATTGATTTAATTTTTATAAATTGGTTTGAAAGGAATAATTACATTGTTTTCCAGACAATGTACATTATGACCTTTTCGGAAAAATTAATATAAGAATGTCTTTTTTTAACTTATATTGCGTGTGTGGATATTTTCCCCCAATATATCATCATCGAATCGTCCTATAAAATCTTATAATAAATTTTTAAAAATAAATTATTTTCATTTATAATTATATTACTTTTAAATTTTTTCAATATTGAAAGAGATATTTCACTAAAAAAATTTTGATTTCATCTATGTAGACATTCTTTTGATGAATTTAAAACATGTTTAAAGTTGATTTATTATGATACAAATATTCCATATTGTATTGAAGGTTTTGTGATTTGTTTGACTGTGGATGATTTATTTTTAAACCATTCATGGTTTGTGGATAAAGTATTGACATTTCATATGCTATTTTTAATAACAATGTTTATGTTATGTTTAACCCTTTTCATATGGTAAATGCATTGGACATAGTAAGTGAAGGGTGGATCCTACTACACCTCCTCAATGAATCAGTATGTCTCATGAGAAAAACAAGTGTCTTGGAACAAGGTATTGAAAAAATATTACTTGTAATCTAGGCACAAGGCCTTGACTATGTGGTTATGAATTCCGGCATTATGAATTCCATCATTATGAAAGTGGATATTGATATTGCATGTGATTATTAGACTATTAGAATTTCTATTTGAATATTTAAATGTAATTATTTAATTTTATCTTTTCCATACTATGCTGATGTTTAAGTTTAAATGGATTTTATTTTAGTCTTATACATTGCATTAAATGTTTATGCTTATTTATGAATGTTTCCACTATATTGTTATCCTTAATGAGCATCTGATCTCACCCCTATCTATGTTTTATTTTTTCCAATATGTGAAAAAGTATTTAATGGTTGACATACTGGGATGTGATAAGGATAGAAGTGTGTTAAAAAGGCGACAAAATGTTGTTGATGTTTTTATTTCATGATCTAATGTAAAACTTATGAATGTATCTTGTACTTCCAAGGATACTAAACTGATCGGTATTTCGGGATTTGATCCCTTGTAATCAAGACAATGATATGTAATAATTCACTTACTCTATTTAACTAGGGTCGGGGTGTTACAATTGGTATCAGAGGGTGTTTAGTACAAGCTTTGGAACTTAGATTTAGAAAGAATTGGTCTAATGAATATTAACCTTAGAGAGACATTAAGGATTAGTATAGAAGAATTTTATAGAATTTGGTTACTATAAATATTTTTTGAGTTTTCCAGGAAATAAATCCATGTCTACATACGAGTAGGTAGAGGAGGATCTAGCATAGATGTACGTAGGGGTAAAACTCAAAAGCCCCACTTTGAGCTAGACTCGAATGTGAACTGGTGCATGAAAATGGGCCTTTCTGTAATCTTGGTGATGAAAATCCCAGGGGATATGCTTAAGATAATAATAATTTTCATTAAAAACCCTTATTAAAGGTTTGTTTTTATATACTTCCTCATGGAAATTTTTTTAATGACTATAGATTATATCCATAAACTGTTCAATTTATGTTAAGTGTTTTACAAGTTTAAAATTATATATTGTGATTCATAAACTAATCTACTATATGATATTGTTTAGATAAGGTGCCTAGTGGAAGGAATGTAAACCATATCAACACTAGTAATCTATGTATGGATTCCCTCCTACTAAATATAATTATACTGAAGTTGGTGAAGCAACTACTATTAATAATTTTATCACCATACCGGGACATCTTACTTAGGTTATAAATAATAAACTTTCCCATATGGAGAGCCCTTATCCACAATGTAGAGGATAAATGTTATACGACTTTAGGAGGAAACAAACACCAATATTCGACATGAGTACAAATCAATTAGTAGCTGAGAAATGGATAAATTCCATAGAGAAAATATTTTATGCTTTGGGGAGTAACGAAAGAGAAAAAGTATTCAAGGTAGTTTATCACCTCACGGGAGATTCAAATCTATTGTGGTCATTAAGCCAAAACACAATGGAAGATGAAGAATTATCAAACATGTAATGGAGGGAGATTAAATAGATTTTCATTGAAAAATACATTCCTTATGACCATCGAGTAGATAATAAAAGGAAATTTTTGAGTCTGAGGGAAAAAGGATGATGAAAATGTCGCAAAGTATGAGGCTAACTTTTCAAGGTGAGAAAGGAATTAATCGGATTATATATGTAACGCAACGATTATGATTGAATGATTATTTGATGGGCTAAAACCATTTCTCCATCAAGCATCAGTCTCACAATCCTTCTCATCGTATGAAGATATTATCTCATGCACTATCAAGAAAAAAACTGAATTCTCTATGTATTACAACTTTAAAGAAAAGAAAGAGAAAAATAGATCTGTTGAACACTCTAGAAATGAAAATAAGGGGAAGAAGGAAAAATTTGAATATCCATCCTACAGTAAATGTGGGAAGAAAAACCCTAGTAAATGTATGAAGGGAATGAGAGTCTGTTACAAGTTTGGTGAAAAAGGACACCAATCTTGTGATTATAAGGTGAGGAATGATGCTGTAAATGTTGAATGCCGCAATTGTAGAGAAAAGGGGCACTATGAAAATGAATGTCCTTAGCACAAATGGAACTTACCTCAGAAAAGGCCAAGGGAGAAAGTCCAAGATTATGCGATCACTACTACTGAGGTTGAAGCTCCAAAAGACATGGTGACAAGTCATTTACTAGTTTTCTCAAGATTAGCCATTTCTTTATTTGATTTTGGATCTTCACATTATTTCATGAATTCCCAATTTGCTAAGAAAATTCGATTTAACAAGGGATTTGATAGTCAAAGCATCTAAGGGAAGTATCACTGCAACAAGGTTTTGTGAATACTTTTACATTAGGGCATATAAATGATCTTTATCTGCTGATCTCATCATCATACCCATGATTTAATGTGATATAATCCTTGGTATGGATTGGCTTTTGGATCCTAATGCAAAAATTTATTGTAAAAAAAATGAGGTTACAATTCTCGATGATGATAATGAGTATCTTATCATTAGATCTGAAATGTCACCACATAATTCTAATCTAGATCCATCCCTAATAGCTCAACTAAATTCAATTATTAAGGAGGAAGATAATGAAATAACTATATGTGATGAAATGAATGTTCAAATAGATGAGGTACCTATTATGCAAGAATATGATGATGTGTTTCTAGAGGATTTTCCTAGATGTCCTCTTGAACGAAAAATTTTGTATTCCATTGTTTTAATTCCTGGTTCAAGGCCCATATCGAAGAACCCTTATAGAATGGCCACAATGGAATTAGTGTAACTGGAGAAACAACTAGAGGAATTGAGTAAAAAGAGGTTTATTCACCCACGTGTTTTTCCATAGGGAGCCCTTGTTCATTTTGATAAGAAAAAATATGTATCTATGAGGTTGTGTATTGACTAGAGGGAGATAAATGCTACAATAATGAAGAACAAGTATCCCCTAGCTCACATTGATGATTTATTCGATCAAATTCACGGAGATCAATATTTTTCAAATACTGACCATCGATTTGTATATCATGAGTTGTGTGTAAAGAAAGAAGAAATTCAAAAAACGAAATTTTTAACTTGGTACAAGCATTACAAGTTTATAGTAATACCTTCTGGATTGACAAATGAACCCTCTGTTTTCATAGATCTAATGAACATAGTTTTCAAGGAATATCATGATGATATTATAGTGCTATTTATTAATGATATCTTGGTATAATCCAAAATCTATGAAGATCATGAAAATGACTTGCGAATTATCCTAAGGAATCATAGAAGAAATGAATTATCTGGGAATTTTAACAAATGTGGATTCTGTCTTCAAGAGATTTCAATTCTGGGCCATATTGTCTCTAAAGATGGAATCTCTGTTGATATATATAAGACAAAGGAAATCCTAGAATGGCCAGTACCAATGATTATAACTGAGCTACTCAGTTTTATTGGTTTAGTAGGTTAATATCACCGTTTTCTCTATAATTCTTTTCCGATTGGCAAACCCGTTCACCAAGATCACACATAAAGGGGTTTAATTTGTTTAGACAAAAGAGTGGTAAGAATGATTCAAATAACCGATGTTAATATTATTCAATTCTCCTATACCAAATCTTCCCTCGGGGAAGGATGTGTTTGTTATTTATAGTGATGCTTTAATGAAAGGACTTGGTTGTTTCCTTATGCAGAATGATAGAGTAATTAAATATGCATCACAACCTCTAAAATTTAATTTAAAAAACTATACCACTGATGATATTGAGTTAGTAGTTGTAATCATTGCATTAAAGATATGGAAACACTATATCCATGGTGAAAAATATTAGATATATACTGATCACAAGAGTTTGAAGTATATTTTCTCACAGAAAGGACTCAACATGAGGTAGAGATGATGGATTGAACTACTAAAAGATTATGAATGCACTATACACTACCACCAAGGGAAGGAAAATAATGAGGTAGATGCTTTGAGTAGAAAGGATCATGGAGTTTTGAACAAGAGTAGAGTTAAAAGGGATCCTATTTTCATGGATCTAGTAATGATGAATATAGGAATAACCATGGAAGGGGAAACATCAATACATTTTCCAATGGTTACCAGACCATCTATACTAGAAAGGATAATGATTTATCAGACTGATGATGAGGATTTTCAAAAGAAGATTAAAGCTGGGAATGATGGGAGATTATGTGACTTCATATATGATGATGGAATTTTGAAATTTGGGAAGAAACATTGTGTTCCTAACATACCTGATCTAAAAAGGGAATTGTTGGATGATGGTCACAGCTTCAATTTCTCAATAAAAATTGGTAGAACTAATATGTATAGATATTTGAAAGAAAAGTTTTGGTGGGACAATATGAAGAGAGAGATTGCTGATTTTGTGTCAAGGTGTATGGTTTTTCAAAATGTGAATGCTGGAAGAAATCATCCTAGAGGAGTCATGCAACCTCTTCCCATACCTGAGTGGAAATGGGATGATAATACGGCGGACTATGTCATGGGTCTACCAATGAATCCGAGAATAAATAATGCAATATGTGTCATTGTTGATCGTCTTACCAAGTCAACACATTTTCTTACTATAAGAGAAGATTTACCACTTGAATGTTTAGGAAGAATTTTCATTAATGAAGTTTTAAGACTTCATGGAGTACCCTTATCAATTGTTTCTGATCATGATACTCATTTTACATCATGATTTTTGAAAATACGTTAGAAGGACTGGGATACTGAACATAGTTTGAGCACTGCCTACCACCCGCAAAATGATGGATAACCAGAACAGACAATTCAAACCTAATGGGACATGTTGAGATCATGTTCACATGACTTTTAATGTATGTGGGATCAATATTTACTATTGTAGAATTTTCCAATAACAATAGATTCCATTAAAGTATTCAGATGGAACCATATGAAGCATAATATGGCAAGAGATTTCGCACACCAACTTGTTGTGATGATGCTGGTCAAAGGAAACTCGTAGGCCTAGAACTTGTTCAGGAAACAATAGAAAAGGTGAAGGTTATCCCAAACCACATCAAAGCATCCCAAAGTAGGAAAAAGAGCTATGCTGATAACCGAAGGAAGGATTTGGAATTTCAAGTAGGAGACCTTGTTTTATTGAAGGAATATCCATGGACGGTGGTATACATTTCATTAAGAAGGGTAAATTCTGTCCCAGATACATTGGACCTTTTGAAAATCTATAATGAATTGAAGTTGTATATTATCATTTGGCAATGACTCCAAGTCTATACTATGTTCATGATGTTTTCCACGTATCACTTTTGAGAAAATAAATTCCTGACCCAACGCATCTACTCACCTATGAAGAAATTTAACTCGAACCTATTCTGTGTTATTGTAAAAATCCTTTCAAAATTCATGATAGTAGAGAACAAGTGTTGAGAAACCAAAGGACTCATCTGGTAAAATTTGAATGTGAAATCATAAGATGGAAGAGGCAACTTGGGAACCCAATTAAATTATGATGAAGAACCACCCGAATCTTTTTATGTAGATATATTCTAGAAATTTCAAGGACAAAATTATTTTAAGGAGGGGAGAATTTAACACCCCAAGCTTCCATGCTATGTTTCCTTTGAATAATGAAACATCTTGCATTGTACGCAACTTCGAGACTCTAACACACTACGACCAATCAAACTAAACATTATGAATAGTAATACCCACCTTTTGAAAATTTATAAATATTATTTTTCAAAATGGCTTCATTTTTGAAATCAGAATATCGAAATTTTCAGAGGGTGATTTTTTGGTATTTTTCTGAAAACAGACGATTTTTTATTAATAGTGAAAAACATTGCACTATTGGATAAAGCTGATTTTTAAATAATTAATTATTTTATTTAACTATATTTTAGGTAAAAATAGATACATAATTCCTATATATTTTCAATTTAATTCATTGGAGTCATTTTATAAAATGTTTATATATAAAAAAATATTATAGAACTTTTTACCATCATTTACCCACCTGCTATGAAAATTGGAAAGTTTCCATGAATCTTAATTTTATTGCTTCTGTGAGTTGAATTTCAATAATTTAAGAGACACGATTAATATCAGTAAATAAATTTGGATCAATTAGAAGAATATAATGGTGGGTGAATAGTAACTTTTGACATTAATTTACCACAGTTAAAAGTAAATAGGGTAATTAAGGGTAAAAATTATATAATAATTACCCTAAAACATGTACTAATTCTATTGGATAAGTATAATTCGAACAAACAAACCTGAGTAATAAAATATGATCCTCTTTGGTCCACTTAGATTAGATTATGACATTTATTATTAATTTTATTTAAAGAAGAGTTAAAAGAGTTAAATTTAATGTTTAACAAATAATTATTTTTAATATAGGGTTATAGACAATATAAATTCGTTTATAAATATTCATTAGAAATATAAAATTTTTTCTTACATAATGGAAGTTTTTTTATAATTTTTCCATATAAAATAATTTAATTTATTTATTACACAATGATGATACAATTATTTCCATATTAATGAGATATTAAAATAATTGATATTATAAATATCTATATAAATGTAAAATAAGCCATTTGATTAATTAAAATAATATTATAGGTTAACATAACATTTTAGGGTTTGTTATTTAAATTTTATTCTATGTGATGATGTTTTTATGGATTTAAAAAAATCAAATACTATATAATGTCAAAATTTACATAATTGATTTTTTAAAACAAATACTATATTATTAATTGATATAATATTCATAAAATTCTAAGTATCAGCTAAAAGAATTATATAAGGTTATATATATTAATAATGAACCACATTGGGTTATTTTGGATTGTTATAGTATGTTTATTAACCATATAATATAAAAATACAAAGAGACATGGTAAATAAAAAACTATTTAACTAAGTGTTAAATCTAAAAGATATGGTTAATATGGTGACTTAACCTGTCTAAAATCTATCGGTTGAGAGTATTTCAACTCATCTGCACCTTATCCTCTAAATAAATCATTTTTGAGCCATTATAAAATGAAGATGATTTTATTATAAAATAATATTTCTATCTTTTCCTAAAGTGACCCTCACCTCTCTTATAAAAGGTTACATACCCTTATCTTTATTTCAAACCTCCAAAGAAATTTGTCTCGGCCAAACCCTACCCAAATATACCCGCAATATCCCTCAATTCAACATAGAAGCCTTACTGTGATCGTAAATCCAACCTATGGATCCCTTTTGATCAAATCAAAAGGAAAAACCCGAAGAAGAGGTAAATATTCTATCACCTCTTTCAAGTTATTTTCTTCTGCCACTTCCTCTTTCATTATTGATTCCATTATAAAATAATAAATCCAACATATTATATATACTGTGATGTTTTTTAATAATGTTAAAATCATATTCCTTATTCTATCCATCATATTAATGACATCGTCACCATACATGCGTACATACGGCTTACCGTTTCCACGTCGTGGTGTAACCTGTAATTCAAACACTTCATTATTTGAATAGGTATAATAATGAGTATAAATGATGTAAATAATAAATATAAAATTTTATTTATTCTGTATATATGATATAATATCCAATTACATATGATTTTACCATCAATATAATTATATTGTCGCTCGTGCGTACGTACGGATTACCATCTCCACGAACGCATTGCAATTCATTCCCCATCGTAACCATTAAACAATAATTTTCAATTTATTATTATAAATAATGTTTATGAACATAATATTATTCAGTATATGAATCAAATAAATCCTATCTATAAAATCATGGCTTATGTAACCAAGCATATAAAGGAAAACAGATCTATTAACACCCAAAAAGATTATACTACTAAAATATTATAAACAAAGAAATATTAGAAGATCATATATGATATTGTATTTATGTATATGTTACGTTTATAATTTAATAACATTGGTTTAACTATTATACAAGAGGTTAATGTACCCTCGACCAAGGAGAAGTACAAGGTAAGGGTTAATTTCACAATCTCTTTATTATCTGAGGTTTTTTTTACGTAAGAATCTACCAGGACCTCTTTATCATCCACATCCATGATTCTTAAAAATTTATTTCAATTTTTTTTGTATTTAATAGAATATTGGTTAATGTTTTTTATACCCTTGTTTTTATTTTTAAAAAATAGATTGAATGGAATATTTTCGTTGTTTTCCAAACATGGTATTTTTTTACCTTTTCGGCTAAATTAAAATAACATTGTATTTTTTTAACTTATACGGAAGGTGTGGCTATATTTTTCCGTAATATCATCATTGAAGCATCAGATAAAATATTATAAGAATATTTTCAAAATAAATGTTTTTTTATAATTATATGACATTCAAACGGTTTAAAAAAAGAGATATTTGTCTAAAAAATGTTTTGATTTTATCTATGTCAACATCCTTTTGATGGATTTTAGGCATGGTTGAAGTTTATTAATTATGACAAAAATCTTCTATATTGTAGTGAATTTTTTGTGATATGTTTGACTATGGATGTGTTATTTTTACACCATTCATGGTTTATTTTATTTTTAAACCTTTTCATATGAGGAATGCATTGGACTTAGTAAGTGACGAGTGGAGCCTGATATAGCTCCTCAATGTATTGTTAGGTCTCATGAGACAAACTCGTGTCTTGGAAAAAGGCCTTGACAAAATATAATTTGTTGTCTTGGCACGTGGCCTTGACCATATGGTTATGATGTCTGGAATTATGCATTCTCTCATTATGAAAGTGGCTATTGATATTGCATGTGATTATTTGACAATTACAATATCCATGTGAATATGTTAATGGTATTATTTAATTTTATATTTTCCATGTTATTAATATGTTTGTGTTTAAAAAGATTTTGTTTTAGTCTTATACATTACCTTATATGTTTATGCTTATTTATGAATGTTTCCGCTATATTGTTATCCTTACTAAGTATCTGAGCTCACCCATTTCTATGTTTTTTTTTTCTTGGATGTGAAGAAGTATTTTATGGTTAAACTACATGGATAGGATAATGAAATAAGTATGTTTAAAAGAGTATAAAATGTTGTTGATGTTTTTATTTCAGAATGTAATGTAATACTTATGATTGTATCAAGTACTTCAAGGAAACTAAACTGATCGATCATTCGGGATTTGATCTCTTGTGATCATGCAAATGTTCTGTAATAATGCACCAAATTTGGGCAACTAGAGTTGGGTCCTTAAAATTTGTGATTGGTTGTGACAATCCATATCATTAATTGTAGTATTTCCTAAACCATGTACCATTTTTACGTATTGTGATTACTTTGAATGATATTTTATTAACTGGGGAAATATTGATAAATTCATATCCTATAATTATTAGAGACATATTGATAAGTCATATTGTTTATAAATTAATTATATTTATGAATAATTCTTTGTAATTGTAGATAATGGTATGGAAAAACATTATATAGATCCCTCGATGCATTGACAAGTCTCGTGAGACAAAATAGCTATCCAAATTAAACATGTTTATACTTGTATTTTGAAACCGTCTTGTGAATTTTCATTATAGTTTGGGGTAACGGATTTTAGATATATGATATCAAAAAATTAAGTATTCCCTATATTCAGTATTTAATTTTCACTATCCATGATATTTTTATTATGAAAAAAATCCATGGATGCATTTTCATTCTCGGTTAATTGATTAATTGGAAAGTGGTTCTCAATTATTTACCCTTCCATATTGATTATGTGTTATTAAATATATTTCACTTAATATTGATTCATTTTTATATTAAATGTAACCTTTAATAATAATTTGAGCTCACCACTTTATTTTTTCCATTCCCAAGTTATAATGTTGAAATTTTTGAATATGTTTCCAGGAAGAAACATATTATCCTTTTTTATGATCAATGTTTAATTAAAAATATAATAAAATAACCATGTATGTATCTATATCTATAATACTACTAAAATAATCATTAATTGGTGGTGTAATAAATTGTATCTATCTCAATTCAATAAATTAAGTCACCTACTGGTGTCTAGAACTGTATACTATGTGACAAGATGTCTGGTTTGTCCACATGTGATGTCTAAGAGACAACATCGGAGAGGATTCACAAAACCCCTAACTATTCCTTTGTGGATATGGGATAAAATTATTATAGAATTAGTTATTGGAATACCAATTACCCATATAAAGAATAATTTGATATGTGTTCTTGGTGAAAGACTTAAAAAAAGATCATTTTCTTACAATAAGAGATTATTTAAATTTTTTGTTCCCAATAGACTCTAAATTAATGAAGTTGTAATAATTAAGGGAGCACCACAAAAGATTTTTTCTGAAATATATACCCAGTCTACATCAAAATTATAGAGTAGTAATCAAAATTATCTTCATACAAAGTTTCTTTTCAGAACTTCCTACCATCCTCAAAATGATGGATTGTCTGAAAGGACTATTCAAACATTAGAGGTCATGTTGAGATCATGATAACTTGACATTATGGGTTTGTGGGATTAGTATTTACCTTTTGTAGAGATTTCCTCAAATAATATTTTTCATTCATGTATTCAAATTTAATCATATGAAGAATTATTGGAAAATAGATTTCATAATCCAACTTTTTAAGATAATGATGGTGCAACGAAAGTTATAGGCACAAAAATTATTTAAGAGCTAACAATATATAAAAAGACAATTTAGTCTCATATTAATGGACCTCAACGTAGGAAGAATAGTTGTGAAAACAACAATAGAATGAATTTATAATTTAAATCGGTTGATCAAGTCTTGTTGAAATTATCTCCAAGGAAGGGATTCATATGTTTTTTTAAGAAATGAAAACTAATCCCAAGGTACATCAGAACATTCAAAATTCCTGAAAGAGTTGTATCTATAACTTAATAATTTGTGATGACAACAAGTCTCTCCAAATATAATGTTTTAACCATATATAAATTTAATGTAAGTAAATTCTATACCCAATGAATGTAATAACCAAGGGAAAAATATATCTATACATTGATATTTTTATTGTGAATATTTTAATGAGATTATTAACACTAGAGAACATGCGTTGAGGAATCTGATGACCCTATTGGTAAATGTTGTTTGGAAAAACCATAATAAAAAATTAGCAATGTTGGAACCTGAGAAAATTATGAAGAAGAACACCCAAAACTATTTATTCATGAAATTTTTATGTACGAAATGTTTTTTAGAGTGTCATATTATAACACCCCAATTTTCTATGGCATGCCTCTTTTTATATTTAATAACTTTTATTGCTCATGCTGCATGAAACATCAAACATAAATGAAGAACAAAATATTATAATAACCTAGATGTTGAATTTTTTGTAATGAATTGTTTTAAAAAAAAATATTAATTTTATATATTATATATTCAATTTAATTTTTTTGATATTTATCCAATCAATTTGATAATAATAAGATACGAATAATTAAAACAATGTGAATAAAAATATAAATTTTAAAAAAGAAGATTTTCCACATTTTAATAGAGAACATTAATTAAAACTAAATTCTTACACATTAACAAATTTTATTTTACAAAATAAACATCGTTTTTATAATTTTTATTCAGAAATTATCATATTAATAGTTTTTTTTGGGTTTTATACATGGTTTATTTTTTTCATAGAGAGTGTAAAACACTGAAATTAAATTCAATGTTCCTTTTCCGGAACTTTATTTATTTAGTTGAATTATATTTTATTTTCTTTTAAAGTATAAATAGTTCAATTAATATTAATTAATCAAATCCAGGCCATTCTAAAAATTTCACATTGCAATTGGATATATACAAACATAAAACATTTGAACATTTTGACTTTTAAAATAGGTTATTTCATTTTGTTTACGTGATTAATTTTATTTTTAATTTTTAATAATTATGTGAAATAAATTTAAAAAAATGGATACTATATTTGGAATTAGAAGGTAAATTTTTTATGTATGTCCCTTTAATTTTTGAACAATATGAATAGTAACATTGTTATTTTTTTGTTACCATAGTAAAGGTTAAATCGGGTAACAATCAATTAATAATGGATAAAAATAAAATGATATGGATTATAAAATGACACAAAAATTACCCAAATTCTATTGTATGAGTAGTTTTAATAAATAATCATTCATATTTTGAATATGTGACCTCTAGATTCCATTTAAATGTGAGTATGACATTTATAATATTTTAATTAATGAAAAGACGAAGATGTCACAATCATTTTAATAATAATTAAATTATTTTTAATACGGTGCTATATAGAGGGTACTATCAACTAAAAAAAGTTATTTTGAAGCTAAAATATTTATATTTATCATGGTAATTTTTCATTATTTTTTATTAAATAAAAATGTACCTTAAATTATTACATAATAGTGATGAAATAATTATTTTATTAATGGAAGTATCCAAGAAATGCTATTAAAAATGTTAAAAATATATAATATGAAATAATAAATGTGATCAATGAATTCTTTAGATTATTTGGACATGTTAGGGGTAAACTAAATTTATTTTAAAAATGTTATCTTGTTTTTTTGATATTTTTAAAATTCAACGTAATGAATAGAATCAAAATTGACATTAATGATATTTTAAAATAAATAATATTTTTAAAATGATATAAAATTCCAAAAAATATTAATTTCAGCCAAATTATTTGGTTTATGTCAAAAAAATCTTCAAATATCCATTTGTGGGTCTTTTTTAATTTTATTGTGAATATAATACTCCCAAAATAGTAAAACTCTATGTTGTCAGGTTAATAATTAAAGGGATTAAATAAGGTTTAAAACCACAAGATAAGGGAAAAAATATGTCCTAATTTTTTTAAAAAAAATATTGTCTAGGAATATTTAGAGTCATCATAATATTATTTTTAAATAAATCATTTTTGATCAATTTTTAATTGAAAATTAATTTATATTATGTTAATTTTTCGAGAGATTCCAAAAGGTCTCCTCACCTCAATTATAAAAGGCCAGTCCTTCCTTTACAAATTTACACCAATTTGAGTCTTTTAGATCAACCAAAACATTCCAATTATTATTCTAAACAGCCTTATATGTTTTTTTAATTCAATGTCAAAGAAAAAGGCCTATCCAATATCATTTAAGAAGGTATCTAATGGAAGTCCATCGAAGAAGAGGTAACATTGTTAAATGAGCAATTTTGTTTAATTTCATTCTCCACCCCATAGATTATTCTTAAATTGTGAACAAATAAAAACCTATGTCTCATCAATATAATTTTATATTTTTATTTAAATGGTAAAACCAAAAAATTCCGATAATTTCATCAATTGGTATACATAATCATCATTCATGTGTATGGTGGACTACCGAATCATAAACCGATATCATTCTTTCTTCCATTACCACTTTTAATAGTTGTATATAATGATGTATTTATACTATATATAAGATATATATTATTTTTAAAACATATTTATGATTTTGAAGTTTTTATATAAAAAATAAATATATAAATTCTAATTTTTTTGGAATGTGATAACATCGTTTGTGGACGTGTTGAGTATTTCCCCCTCAAAGTTATGTGATTCATTCATGATTAACATTGAATGTATTAAATATGGTTTTAATATAAATATGTTATATATATGAAATAAAAATTATAATATAATTAAAATATTTACATATATCATTTAATTTTTTTTCTTTCAATACAGTTCGAAAACAGAGGAAACATTCAAGCGTAATTACGGCCTATCGTCTCCATAAATGTTGCATTTCATATCCAACCTCTAAATATTATTGATTACTATAAATAAATAAATAATGAATTTATATTTTATTTAAATAATGGATTACATTTTGTATATGATGAAATAATGATTGATGTTAGAGGAAAATAAGATAACAAGTCAAAATGTACTAAAAAGGCAGTAAACATATGAAATAGTGATAATAATTATATATTACTAACAAACACGTAATATGATACTATAATATGATCATATATAATATTATAAGTATGATTATTATTCTGAGAGAATTTAATAACTTTCTTAAAAACAATATACATGAGGTTAATGAATATTCAACTAAATGAAATTGTCTGAATGGCCTGGAGTCCTTCTTTTTATGGATTTTTGATAACCCAATTTTAAGGGATGAGGGGGAACCCTTAAGAGAACCCTAGGAATAGTGATTACATGACCCAAAGGTCTTAGAAAATTTACAGACTATACGTGGAAATCCTCATTCCTAGCTTCTTCATCATGATATCAGCTCTCCACCTTCACATGGCTTATTCATCTAGGCTTCCCATGAAAGCACAGGCCGGTCCTGATTTTAATTCCACACCCTCTATTTCTGGCATATCCGCATAGATTCTTCTCTGGTGAATGTGCCTTCTCTGAATCCCCATATGGAGTCTACTCCTTGTAGGGTCTGTCTGTTCAATGAAGTACAATTTTCAGGTGTCCCAAAGGCCTTGAAGTGACCCGAAGGCCTTTAGGTGGCCCGAAGGCCTTGAGGTGGCCCGAAAGACTTATTGGATCAAAAACCTTGGGTGTCCTGAAGGCCTCAAAGGACCTAGGGCCCAAATTTGTGGCCCTAATGCACAAAAAGATGAATAGTTCTGGCTGCTACATTACCAAATAGTGACTGCTACATTTACATCAATTGTCCCAGCTACAGTACTGCTACAGTACCCCCAAAAATTATGTCTCTGCCTAGTTTTGAACTCAGGTATCTTGGATGCACTTGTACAGTCATCACCAACTGAGCTGAGGCTCTTGTGCTTAAATAAATTGCAATTTAAGTATTTCAACTCAATTTATATTATATTGATACTTTTTTGTTACTTTGTATAAATTCAACATTATATAGTGTTTTCATTAACCATTGATTCATTTATGATCACAGTTCATTGAAACCCTAATATATTTTAAATATGTAAATATCATGTATTTTTTATAGGATAATATTCTATGCATTGTTATATTTTTTATATTGTGGTTACTTTAATGTCATTTTATTAACTTGCGAAATGAAGTTAAATATATATAATATACTAAATATTGATATTTGTAATTATTTATGATTTAAATTTATTACACGATATATGATGAGGATTAGGAAATTAAATTCTCAGATTGGGGACCAGTTAATGTAGGCCCCATGATGCATCAGTAGACTCATGAGAAGAATTAGTTTGAATAATAAGTTGAGGTTTTACCTAGTATGATTTAAAATTTCACGTGAATGGCCTTGGTGGAAAAGGTAACATGTTCCAGAGATACATTAAATACAATTATTAATAATTTTCAAATTATATATTCAATTAATACTACCTTGATATTTTCAATATGAAAAAAATATAGATTCATTTCATTCTCAGTCAATTTACATAATGGAATGCATGTTTAATTTTTTACCTTTGAATAATGATTATAATCATTTATTAACTACATATTCCACTATACATAACCCATACTGATAATTTTTTATCACAATTATTTTTTTCCTTTCCCTGGGATATGAAGATGAATTATTATAATTATTTTCATGGATGTTTAGAAGTTATTTTTTATGTTTTATTTTATTTTCCCAATTTAATATTGACATCATGTATAAAATATATTTAACAAAAATTATTAAACTTTTTCCCCATTTTTATTTTATTCATTATAATAATTCCTATGTAATAAATTAATGCACTAACTACGAGCTTCTTGGGCGGGGGCGTTATGGGTGTAATAAGGTAAGACATATTTAGTTTGATGTTTTTATATTGATATTTTGGATAATATCATTACTATTTTCATTTTACTATTTATTAAAACTAGATCAAAAAAATAAATATCAGAAAATTATTTAACTATAAATCACTATGATATATAACTAGATAATACAATATTCTGAAATGGTTTGGTATTTGAGTATATTCTTGTTATGATGGAAAAGGATGAGTTTCCTTGACTTACCTAAGGCAGTGACGTTGATATATGAATATAAAATAATTCTATATACTGTATATTTTAATTATTGATTGATATTTATCAATGATATTATGACATGTAATAACATTTATGATAATTTTTTGGAATATATAAGGATTTTTCTGTAGTTTTGTAACTTTAATGGTTTCAAAACACATATTAAATAGATTAAATAATAATGAAAAATGATTTTATGAATGGGTTATAATTTTTGGATAAATATTTATGAATAAATTATTATGTTGTGGAAAATGATGGTTTTAAATAATATTGATATTGAGGATATTAGTGGTTGATTGAGTTTGAGAAAATTGAGTTAGATAATCTAAATAGTCTTGGAATTGATTATTGATTTAATGAATAATTGGTCCAAGATATTGTTGGTGATATTTATCTTATTTTCCGGATTATTAAATATATTTAAATTTATGTAACATTAAGAAATAGTGATTTGTACGTTATGGGGATAAAATTAGTTCTTTTTATAAGAATATATAATCTCATTTCGGTTTAATCTGTTAGTGATTAAAATGTTTTTGGGAAGGTTGTAATATTAGGAGTATATAGTTAGGGTATATAAATACATGGGTAGATGATTATAGTAATGACTAATGTTGTTATAAGTAGGATAACCAAAAGTTAGATTGCATATATTTTAATGATTGTTAGGTTTAAAATATATTATGAAATTACATGGAAATTTGTGATCTCTATTATAAGGAGTAGGTAAATAACTATGAGAGAACCCAACTCAAAGTAGACTCGTTTTAAAAAAGGACGATATATGCCAAACTGAGGGTGCTATAGGCTCAACCGATTTTAATACCCATTGATTTATAAGTGGTAAATTATAACATTGTAGTGTTATAATGTGAAAAATATTTAGGTTAACATTTCTTAGGCTTATTTGGGATGATATTCTTATAATGATCATCACTGTTTTTAATACTTTTGGTTTTAGAAATTAATGTTGCATGAAGGATCCAAGTTAATAATTGATTCCATTGACAATATGAAAATAATTCCAATGAACAACCTAATGGGATACATGATTGATTGAGAAATATTTTAATTATATCAAACCGTCTATTAAGTATTCTAATTATTAGTGTGAACATATTTGAAATCAAAAACACAATAAGTAAGGAAATGATAGAATCTCATATAATGTCGAGTGATGAATATGATAATGAAAAGAAGAATCAATTTATTATAATTCATGAATGTGGGAAGAAACATTGAGGTAAATTCTAAATGTGTGGAGATTATGGTCACCATACTCACAACTATAAGAGATTCAGAAAATCTATAAAAAAACTATTATTTTAAATTCAAGCGAGTTAGGCATTATTGATCACAATTTATCAGTCCCAGGGATAACTAGAGAGAGAGTTACCAAAAAAAATTTGAACAATAAACATACTATACAACAACAAATAATGTATGTAATTGTGAATTTTTAGTCTAGATCTTTTGCAGTCCATTTTCATTTATATTTTCATCAACATCGTGATATTGATTAATAAAAACATGTTGTTGTTTTACTATCATATTAATCCTTTTCACATTTTTTGCGATGTGAATCCTTAGTAATGTAGATGTTATTAAATTATTAGAAATATATTTTAAATTAGAAATTATTAAGATCCATTTATAAGGACCGTATAAATTTTTTTCATATAGATAAGTCTCATTCGATATTCTAAATATTCTCATAATTATCTAACAATGAATGGTTAATAATGAGTTCCCTATAGAAATCAATATGAGGTAAATTATGAGGATTAAAATTATTTAAAATGAGGATAATGTTACACCTTCAGATATTAATAAATAATAACATTTAAATAAGACAATGTGTTTAATGAAATTCTCCAAACACAACACCAAATTTTACTGAAAACTTGACATATTAAGCTAAAATATATATATTTAAGTATGTTCATAATAAATATTATTGTATAATTATATTAAATTAATAGGAATAATTAACTAATGAAATATATGTATATAGAAAAAAATTATAACTATAATATGAATGGAATTCTATTAATTTACCTAAAATTACTTATAAGATATCTTATTGTTACATAATTATTTTTATGAAAATTATCCTTTTAAACAGTATGCATTTCAATTTCAATAAAAAAATATTATTAATAATTTTTTTTATGTTAGTAATTGGTCAAGACCATTTTATCTGTTAAATAATATGAATGATGAATGATAACTGTTAATATTTGAGAATGTGATCTTCCAATATAAATAGTCTTTTATTATATTTTTTTATTTTATTCAAAAAAGGAATTTATAAATTTTATAAATTATAGTTGAAAATATGAACATCATATTGGAATTAAAAATTAAAATAGTACCTTAAGATAAAATTTTATTATTTTTTCTAGATGATATTTATTAGTAAAAAATATGATTATTTGTAATGATTATAATTTTTTATGATTTTAGAATTATATAAGTGTATCATAGATTTTTTTTTAAATAAATTTTAATAATATATAATTACACAATAAAAATATTAAATTTAGTACATGTTCTGGGTGTTTATAAATTGTATGTTCAACATTTTTAGAAATAAAATAAAATGCAAGTTTAATAAAAAAATTCTTTGTGTATTTTCTTGGAATCAAGTGTTTTTAAGGTGAGATTTAGTTTTGGATTTCATTTAATTCACCCATATTTTATTTACTATAATAATCACATTCATTTTATGAGAATTAATAATTTTAATAACTATGTATTACCCATAAATTTCAATATTAAAAGCACATATTTTCTAAAAACCATATTTACTAAATTTGTATAATGATCCAAGAAATAACATTTCAAACCCTAAGAATATTTATATGAAAAAATTAATTTAAAATATGAAAATATCTGTTCCAAATTTGATAAAAGGGTTCAATATGATTGTTTTTCATTAAAATTTATTACCAAGGGTTAAAATTTATAACCAAGGGAAAATTGACTATTCTTAAGAGGAATGAATTAAAAAATAAAAGAGATAAAAAGACATCGTTTTCATCAAAATGAGTGGTTAAGGTTAGTTTTGATCATCACAGTATTTATCCAATTATTTTTTCTATTATTAATACATTAACCGTGTAATTGTAACATTATGTTATTCAAAATTTTATGGGTGCTCCCAGACCTAACATTCCTTTAAAATATAAAATGGTAACACACACAACACTCCATGGTTCACCTAAATATATAATATCTCCTTGAAAATAACCAACTTTTTTCCTCCTATAATTTAATCCTAATTGCAAAAGATTTTTTTCACAATTACAAAACATATGACCTTCATTTCCATAGAGAATTATAAAGAAGAATGAAATTACCGGACATGCATGTTATCAACTACATGATTTTTATGTTTGTTATATTCAGTGAAATTTGTTATATATACCTTAATACAATGATATTAGTATCATTAATATACTTCAATGTTACTATTTCATGGTATTTATTAAATTATATTCATATATCCCCTCTATGAAAAAAAATAAAATAATTCATGCATACTTGGGGCAACAACCAGAACAAGAAATATAATTACATTTTCATCTGCACCCATAATTGGTGATTTATAGAATATATCAATGAGGAAGCATGATATTTTATCACATAATTTAGTTTTTGGTATAAAAAATATGAGAACCTATAAAACATATGATCAATAAACAACTGCGGTTAAGTCAATCATTTAAAATATACATACTAAGTGGAAAATAATCTATAATTTTTTCTATGTAATGAATTTATATAAATTATATTTTCTATCAAATTCATTTAAATATTCATATATCACTATATTAATAATTAAATGGGATCATTCTGTTTCTAGTACGATGATATTGCATGTAAACCATATTATAATCATTTATTAGTCATGGTAGGTTCATGATTGTGTCAGTTTAACTACGAACATGAAAATTAATGTTCATTTACGTATTGAATGATATTGGGAACTTTTTTAATGGTATAATATGTTATAAATATTTATTATTTTTTTATTTTTATGGTTATAAAAATAGTTAAATCATTAATTAAGAATACACCTTTTGTCCATTAAGAATCACCGAGACATCATCATCGTCAATTAATTCTTCATGGTTTGAAACTAAAACACACATGGAATGAAATTATAGCATGATAAAACATTATTAAACATCTATAATAGTAAATTTTGTGATACAATAGTGATGTAATTTGGAAAAATAATAAATAAAAAAATGAATTTTTTAAACAATTTGATAGAGATAATTATTACATACAGAAGGTGTTAAAAATTGGAGGGAATAGTTAAAATATATTTATATATTGATTGAAAATAAATAAGAAATATAAAATGTTATATTTATTAATAATGTTATTATATATATATATTAATTTTATTATTCTTGACATTTGGTGTGAGTGAAGAGCTGATCGAGACCGTGCTTATGATTCTTTATCTAAAATTCCACTCTTGAGACATGTTTTCTATTATGAAACATATTTCATTTATCTGGTTAATATAATAAATATGATAGATATCTTATTTGGAATTATATTTTAATCATGTTGTTTAATGTTCAATAAAAATCCATCTTTTTCGTGGGGTTTTTTTATTTTAATATTTCTAAATCCATAAGGGTTTTCTTGGTCACAATTATAATTCTTTGAGACAAAATAAATGATGTGAACTATGTTTTTTTAATATGGTGTATTCAATACCCATGGAAATATTTTTATAATAATCTATCTATTTCATGGGATATAATAGAAAAATAGTATTCCTTCATTAGTCTGGCCATTGATTAATTTATTTTCTTAGTATTAATGTTTTTTATTAACTCTACATTTTTCCATTGAGTTATGATCATTATCTTGAACATAATTCATATAATTTGTGTGTCACAAACCAACCCGAGTTGACCCTGAACCGATCACCTAGGCCATACCGAGCAAAGTCCCGGAGGCATTCCCAATCTTCCTGGGGTAGATACATGCACCAATGGAATCAATAGAGTACCTAAAGGAACAATTTTACCCAAATACAAAAAATTAAACAATCAATGGAAATAATGGGATTGTCCAAAATACATTTACATAAAATATGAACTGAACAATATTTGTACAAAAAACTGAATGTACAACTAAACCAACAAATCATCTAATCAGTCTTGATAACCAACTAACTTCGTGTGACCCCTCTGGCCACTCTCCAACACATTGATCACATGTCCCCCATGGCGTTCAAACTCAAGTAGAAACATGCACAGGGGAAAAAACCCTAGAAGACTATTGGGGTGAGTATTAAAACTCAATTTGTTAGCCTAGTATTATATTCCCAATGAACATCTTTTGAAATAAAAGAAACATCAATTTATATTTTTAAATACAATATATAAAGGTTTTTTTCCAAATGAGGTCTCATTCAAAAATATATTGTATCAGACAAAAACTTGCATGTTTTATAAACAAGAATGACAGCAACAATGTTCAAAGAGGTCAAACCTCAAAATGAAAATACTTTTCAAGAGGGATTCTTTAAAGAGTGTACACTTTTAAATAAATCACACATACTGCAGATTTTACCAACCAAACACACTGTATACAGAAGGTTAGTACAAAATATCCAATGAGCACAAGTCAAGGGAACACCCCTAGGCACTAGTTAGTTGTGAGACCCATGTACATCGTATCTCGGTGAAGGTAACAAAAATAAATATTTGTTCTCATGAACACGAGACAATAGTAGGGTGAATACCCATAAACTTGTGGTCCCCCAATAACAACATCATCATAGTATAGTTAGTGTTGTCATCGCTAAACATGCTACGTGAAATAGGGGCCAAACCCCCCGAGATCACTAGCATACTACTAGACATCCACCCACCTAGATGCCCAGGATTTCTTTTAGTGCTCAATCAAGTTACACATATTATAAAATATAGTTTTCACATCAATATTCCATTCCCAAACCTAAAACATAGAAGCATCTAACAAACATGCTTCACATTTCATTAACGGATCAATAAACCACTAAAAATTTTTGTAAAACAATTTCAAGGAGTGTATTGAGGCTTTTCACATAAAAATCTTTCCAAAACACTATTTTAAGTATAAACACAAAAAAAAAAACAAATCCAACCATATTTTCCTATTTAAAACATTTAATAAAATCATTTCATGGAGCATAAAACAACCCCAACTGACGCAACATGGTATATACAACTAAAACACTCATTCTTCATTTTTAATAAAGGCCAAACATGCCATTAAACATTTTCTCAAAACTAACATTTGGAAAATGTATGAATTTCAATTTTATAAAAGAAAAGTATAAAAACCATTTACTATAGAAATAAAAATTCATAAATCCCTAAAAACACTCAGGTTACATATATATAACACAATTATTTGCAAAAGTATGTGAAACATTCCATTTTTCGTAAAAACGAGTGAAAACATATTGTAAACGAAAAACCAATTGTTTGTAAAACCAAATACAAATAGGAAATAAATAAATGTACCCAAAAATACCATTTTCATTCTTCCTATGCATTTATATATCCAAAAAAATAAATTTTAAGTCACACTTATCACATAAAATCCAACCAGGCGATTTACCCAACACATGACAAGAAATTTTAATCATAAAAATTTATTTTAAGTAATTAAACAGTAATGAAACATGAATTTCATGCAATATTTTATTCAATAAATTGTAATATATTCAAAATACCATAAAACAGGTTCTAAAAATCACACAACTGTTTCTAATGATAGCAAAGGATTTAAACAAACTTTTCGTGTGCACTTTTATGACAAAACAACACTCCCTTTCACAAAAAAAATTACTTAAAGAACCATTTTTTCACACCATGAAAATTATTCAAAGGATAAAAAGAATAATAAACATAAATTTCATGTTCAAAAAATAATAAAATGATGATACTTAAATGATAAATGCATGTACAAGGTATATCTTACCCCAAATCCTTGGCGTAATGGAAACACACACCCGATATCACCTTCTGAGGGTTTATAAACCCTAAACCAATAACAACCATCTCCAAACGAACAAAAAACCCATAAAAAGTCATTTTATAATAGAAAAATAGGTTAATAGTGACTAGAGTAGAATATAAAACCAATAAATAATGAATGGAGGAGGAAGAGGGAGGAGAAATGAGAAGGAATCTCACATTGGAAACTTGAATGCTCTTCGTATTCCATTATATCATCACACATAGATGAAATGAAATGTATTGAAACATAGAGGAGGGACTTATTAGGTATTGAAGAACCATGGGAAACAAATATGGGGGAACGTGTATGAAAATAATTATTTATGGGTGAAATTATTTACCAGATCAAATCTGTATGATTTGAGGAACCCTTGGAACATTCTCCAAATTATGAGTTGAAAATGAGATAAAAAGAGTCAATGTCAATAATACGGTTAAAGAAAAGAATTTCTATTTCAAGTGGGAGGTCGAATATATTAAAAATTGAAAATTATGTAGTAGAAACTAATTATTTTGTTAAAACTGGAAATGCGACCATGGGTTGTCCCAATACCAAAATAAGTAACCCAAATTCACCATGATTATGAATTTATAAGGGGTCATAAAGGATATTATGGTTTGAATATGTTAGGGGATTAAAATTAAGAAGTAGAATAGGTAAAAAATGTTTAAAAATATTGTATTTATTAAATTAACAAATTTGGGTTCTAAATCTGTAAATGGTATCATGGTTGACCAAAATCATTAAATAACCACACTTTCTCCAAAAAACAGCCAAACAGGCAATGGGGAAGCAAAAGTAGGATTATTAGACATATATGGAAGTTAAAAACACAAAATTAATCTCTCACAACACCCTAAAAAAGGATATGTATTTTCAATGGACCAGATCCAAACTAAGACATGAAAAGAAGAAAAACCGGGTGTGAAAATTACCCACATCATTAACGATTTCCGTAGCCAAAATGCCATAACACTTTACAGATGATAAAAAACACCTAAGGATTCCTTATAAACATAATTCATCCTATAAAGTTAATTAAATATAATTCTCCATCAATCTAACTTCATCCACTCCCACAAAAAAACACCAACTCACAACCACAACCTAAGAATCAATGGAAATATAACGCCACCACCTCCACAACCAAGCCATGAACCATTTGTTGCGCCTTGTCCCAATTAACCCAATGATAACCCAAACCACTATTCACTCATGAAAGACAATTACCTGGGGTGGGGGATGTTGGATTAGGATCCCCACCATTAAATCAAAACTACCCACCAAGAAATCCTTAATGAAATAATCTTCGAGACCCGTAGTGGGTATCCCCACCACTAGAGACTAACATGAAATAAACAGAAAAAAAGATTTAAAAATGAACTAGAAATGTGCATCACCTGCACGGGCCCACCCAAACTATACGACAACAACCTAAAAACCCATGTTATGAGGGTTTCATCATGAACTTCTAAACCAACCACTCCCGACCAAAAGGGACACGAACTGGCCCAACACGTTATGCACAGATTCAGACCCCCACCACATAGAGAGTGTAGGGAAGTGGAACCAATCATTAGATTACTGAAACCAAAAAATAAAAAATTTTCTACCCAATATTATCCACCTATGAACACGTAACACCAAGACTGCACTTGATTTACACAGGTGGTCTACATAGGTACATTGATCAGAAACCCACATCCAAGAATTCATAATCATAGGCATTGTGTGAGGGATAATTCTACCATAATTGTTGTGGCAAGTAGAAATTAACTGTGACGAGGAACCACAATATTGACATAGAAACTATGTTACAAAAAAGGTGGAGGATGGAGCCTAATTGATCTCCCCATACCTCTATAGATTTCATAACAGGGTGAAAAGGTTCACCCCAAGTCCTATGGCTGGAGCCCTGATGTTTGAAGCATTTGCTACGCTGTAGTTAGTAACGACGAATCAAATTATCTCATGAAATTTACTAGCTCAAACCAAACACCAATACCCAAAAGAGACGGAGGGATACACACCATCATTCTAACTTACATAGCATGAGGAGTTTAATGAACAAAGAACAAACTGAAACACACCATGCATCACCGAACACAACTGCTATAACCTAGAGAATCATCATTAAATGAAGGATCAAAAAATAAATCCCAAAGAGATCTCTTTTTCAAAAAATGGGATGATGATGTATTTGAAGAGAGGGATCTAGCCTTTGAAATATGAGAATTTTTTTTATGTTTATCAAATATAAATCTTACAAATAGAGAACAATATGTGTCCACATCACAACATCCAACACATATTTTGAAACACACTATACATTACTCCAAATAGATCCACCAATAAGATCCCATGTCAAGACACAACTACTGTATGACTTATTGATCAAAAGGAAGTGTACTAAATAAAAAAAAATTATAATACATAAACAAACTAGCCACATAACCAACAGTTTATAAACAAGTGCATTAATTTTTAGGAACAATACACTTTTGAAAAAATATTATCTCGATGGAGATCCTCATTCACCAATGGGTTTTCATCAAGTCTTACTCACATGCACATTTCCAGGCCACCCTAGGAAACCAACCATGATTCAATATAGTCCATCCTTATATATATCAATAAAACCATTCATGTGAGAACCCAAGAAAACACAAAATTCTAAAAGAAAACAACATCATTCCAAAAATCATGTACCTTCAAATGGAATAGTAACCACCAAGTCAAAAACCCTTTTCAGATTTCACAAAACAAACCACACTTAAAAATGAAATTTTTTCTTACAAACCTACCCCTTTTCAATTTTAAAAACTTTTTAAACAACCGAGCTACTACCAACAACCCCTTCCAATTTTATAAAATGAATCAAGGAATATTTTCATAATCTGATAGCCATTGAGACAAATACCCTTTCTAGGAAAACACAAACCAGTCAAAACTAATTTATAAAACCAATTCATCATATTCTTACACATTTAAACATCCCAAAACACCCCATTTAAAACAATGATTCAGATTCACCATAAAATTATTCCTCTTTGAAAACAATTTATTTCAAAAAAACACATGTTTAGATTAGGGAAAATACAATCTCGTTAAATCATTTCCACATCCTCCCAAATCATTATTTCCAAAAAGGCATAAACATCCAAAAACATTAATATATTTAATTTTGGAAAACCTCTATTCTACTTTTCAGAAACCAATCATTCCTTTAAAAACCAATTTCTGCAATTCTCAAACAAGAATTCCCAAAAAAAAACAGAATTCCCCAAATGTCCAAGAGTCCCATAAAAGGGAACTAGTGTTGGTGGGTGACTTGACCATATGGTTGGTGACCATTTGTTAAACAAAAAACCAACACAGGGAGACATATTAGGACCATTCCCCAGCTCCACATGGAATTCCCAACCTTGGGAGCTCAAAGAGGACATTAGTCAGACTCCCCTTGTCATATCCCAACACCCAACAATCATCAATAACAATGGACACTAATAAAACCATACATCCTGTGGAAACCTGAGGATAAGAACAAGAAAGAGTTCGCGACGCTCTTCTCGCACTTATGCATCATATCCCAAAAATCATTCTATATCAACCTTGAAATCCCCCAAATAAAAAGGGTGATCAAAAATAATGATTTTCTAAGATCCGACCTCCGTTGACACCGTTTTGTCATGAACCAGTGAGAGTCGATCCAGAACCGGTCACCCAGGCCAGCGCACGACATGTTCTAGTAGGTGTTCCTGGTCATCCCAGGCGGCGGCAAGCACCGATGGCATCAATAAATTACTCAATGGAACCATTTATCCCATATATAAACAAACAAACAAAAAGTGTAAAGAAATGGAATACCCAAAATACATTTACAAAAAAAACGTGCTGAACATTATTTGTACAAGAAACTGATTGTAAAACTAAACCAACAACTGAACTAACCACACATGATTACAAACTAACTACATGTGACCCCAATAGTGTCTATCAAACACATTGATCAAACTTCACCGAAGGATATGGAAGTCAATCTGAAACCTACACAAGGGAAAAAAAAGAAGAAGACTATAGGCCTGAGTATTAAAGCATAGTAGGATAACCCAATATTATATTCCCAGTGAATATCCTATAAAATTAAAGAAACATAAATTTCAATTTTTAATTACAATATATAAAGGTATGGTTTCCCCATGATTTCCCATTCTATAAGAAAATTACCAAACAAAATGTTTCATGTTTTATAAACAAGAATGCTAGTAACAATTTTCAAAGAGGTGAAACTTCAAAATGAAAATACTTTTCAAGAGAGACGCATTAAAGAGTGTACGGTTTAATTAAATCACAAAAATACTTAATTTACAACCCAAACACACCATTTTCCAATGTTTAGTAAAAAATAGCCAATGAGCACAATTAAAGGGAACACCCCTAGGCACTAGTTAGATGTGAGCCCTCCGTACCTCCTAACTCGGTGACGGTAACCATAATAAATATTTGTTCCCGTGTACACATGGAACTAATAGGGAGAATAAATATAACCTAGTGGTCCACCACATCATAATAATCATATTTTAGTTAGTTTTTTCATATTCTCTCTTGTTATATGAAATAGGGGCCAAACCCCACAGGATAACTAGCATACTAGTACATGTCCGCCCACTTAGATACATGATATTCCCTTTATTGCTCAATCAAGTTACACATATTATAAAATACAATTTTCACATAAAAATTTAATTCAAAAACCATAAAAAAAATACACAAATATTCTTGACAATTCATTCACAGATAAATAAACTAATAAAATATTGTATAATTCATTTTCAAGAAGTGTATTGAGGATTTTCATATAAAACTCTTTCAAAAATACTCTTTTAAGTATAAAAACAAAAAAAACACAAAAAAATAACATTTGTAAGACCTAAAAACATTCAATAAAATCATTTAATGGACCATAAAAGAATGAAAATTGAGGAAACAGGGTATATACAAGATAAACACTCATTCTTCATTTTTATTAAATGCCAAATTGGTCTTTAATTTTTTTTTCAAAACAAACATTTGAAAATGTTATGAAATTGAATTTTATAAATGAGTTGTATACACGTAATTTATATCATAAAAACACATAAAAATCCATTGAAAACTAATGTTACATATTCAAGACACAACCATTTTCACAAGGATGTGTAACGAGCCATTTTCTGGTAACTCGGGCCAAAACATGTTGAAAACCAAAACCAATTTTTTGTAAAACTAAATCCAAATTGTAAAGGAATAGAAGGAAAAAAATTGAATTTTTTCATTCTTCAATTGAATTTATAAATTCCAAAAATAATTTCCAAATCCCATTAAACTCATAAAATCCAACCTGGCAATTTACCCAACACATGACCTGCAATTTTAAACAAAACAATTTATTTTAAGCACTTGACAATGAATAAAACTACAATTGAATTCCGTATTTTTTAAGATAATATAAAAATTTCAAAATACCATAAAATAGGTTCTAAACCACCAAAAATATTTGCAAAAGATAGAGGAACATTTCAATAAACACTTGGTGTGCACTTTTATGTCAAAACAACAACACCTTTCAAAAAAATGGCTTCAAAAACCATTTTCACCCCAAGAAAATTATCCAAAGGCTGAAAAACAAAACTAAACATATATATAAGGTGATAAAAATAATAAAATGATGAAACTTAAATGATAAAGGAACATTCAACGGATTTCCTACCTCAAATCCTTAGGGTAATGGAAACATACATCCAATATCACCATCTGAGGGTTTATAAACCCTTAACCAATGAAGAAAATCCCCAAAAGAAAAAAACCCATATAAAATCATTGTATAATATATCCAAAGGTCAATAATTACATGATGATAATATAAAACCAATAAATAATTAATGGAGGAAGAGGGAGGAGAAATGAGAAGGAATCTCACCATAGAAACTCGAAAACTCTTCGTATTCACTTCGATATGCACCCATAAAAGAATGTAAATCACTTGAAACTAATTGGAGGGTCTCTTATGGTATGGAAAACCAGTGGAAACAAACATTTGGGAAAAGAGATTGAAATTAATGATTTATGGATGATAGCATTTACCCTCTCAAATATGAATCATTTGAGGAACCCTTTGAACATTATCCAAAATATGAGAAGAAAATGATATATAATGAGTAAAAGAAGATAATGGGTGTGAGTATAGGGATTTGGTCTTTGAGTGGTATGTGGAATCATAATAAATTATTAAAAAAATAAATGATATAAAAAACCATATTATTTTTTTAAAGTAGGAAATGGGACCACGGGCTGGCCCAATACCTAAATAAGTATCACAAATTCACCACAATTATGAAATAATAAGGGTTAAAAAAGGATATTTTGGGTTGAATATTCCAGGTTAAGAAATTTAGTAATTGGAATATGTGAAAAATGTTTAAAAATAAAGTATTTATAAATGAAACAAATTTGGTTTTTAAATCCTTAAATGGGATCTTGGTTGGCCCAAATCATGAAGTAACCACCCTTTCTCAAAAAACAACCAAAAATGATATGAGGCACCAAAATTAATATTGTTAGAAATAATGATAGTGAAAAACATAAAATTAATCTCCCACAACAACAATGAAATATATTGGGATTTTCAATGAACTAGATCAAAACCAAGACAAGAAAAGAAATAATACCGGGTGTGACATGGGGTAAATTATTCAATTTTATTATATTTTTTTGTATTACACTATTATTTTATTGTGATATATATTCCTAACACCTAAACCCTTTGATAATAATTTATCAGTTATTGTGTATTTTTCTTTCACAACCATACACCATTTTTATCTAGAAAAAATTTGGTCATGTAATTATAGTATTGAATTATCTATATACACATTATTCTATATTGATTGACCATAATATTTTACATAATTTCATTTGGATGATGTTAACCTCAAAATAATATTACATTATTGAATTTGCTAAAACTTTTTTGAATTCCATACGTATTTATTTCAATATATATGATTATTGGAAAATAGACCTTGTATTGTTAGACTATCCACATTCATTATTTGGATAAGTTATGGTCATTTAATCCCATTTATTGAAATGGGAAAAGTACTTAAATACCATATATTATTATTCAAATATAGAATATTGTTTGAAATTTAATTATATTTTGTTATACAATCTACCATCTTTCATAGGTTGAGTTATGATCATGTTATTGTTTTATTTATATGGGAAATAATGTTAACATTAGTTAATATTAATGACTGATAATGTATCTTTTTCATATATTAGTATTCAATTTTAAAAACATTTTTTATTTAAAATGAAAAAAATTAATTAAAACTAGCCTAGGGACTTGAACCTGTCATTACTGCCCCAATCCCTATACCCCAAATAGCCCTTCAACCACATTTACCTGTATGGGGCTACAAAACGTTTATAATGGTAATATTATCCTCCCACTAGGGTTCCCTCAAGGACAAGAGTGTGAAAAATTTTATATAGCTAGTAAAATGTATTTGAATCCCGCTTTACATTATATGCACAGTGTCCGAGTTTGGTGGGGCTCAATCCTTCACCATGTCCCATAGAGAGTGAGGGGTTTGATATTCCATATTCTTCATTATAAGAATAATAATGTTTTTATTCTGGAAATGTTTCTTTAGGTAATAGTTTTATAAGATTTTTTGACTCTAAAGGTGAATAAATAGGAATTAATCATGTGACTTTTAGGGCAGAAGATTATATATTCCAAGGATGCATCATTATTTCTCAGGATACAAACATGTTTTCGTTCCCAATTACTTTAGATTTATAGACTGAAATTCCAATAAAAAGTAAATAACATGGGATAAGGAATTTTCATCATGTTATTGAAGTCCAAAATTATGCATTCCGTTAGAATGATATCAATAATGTTATATTCATGTTCCATTATTTTAGATATCATACTCTTAGTTTATATTGATTATTGAATTATTCAGATTATACATTCCTATAATATTTTCTATTGCATGCTTATTTTTTATATATTTACTTATATTTTGAAATTATTGATCAATTATTCCCACCCATTTTTTATAACTCTATTTCCAAGGTTATGATGAATATTAGTATATATGATATGTTTAAAGTAATATCACATGTGAAATGTTTTGTGGGGGATTTCTATTACGTATTATATATTATGTAACATAGTATATAGTGAATTAAATATCCATTATTAGTGAAACGCATGGAAAATATTATTTTATGATTTTTAAAAGTTATTAAAATTTATCAATCTAAAATGATACTTTGGATATAAAGGATGAAATTGTAATTTTTTTGTAATTTGATATGGTTACATCTAATCAATTACATGATGTATCATATAAATTATGTTTTTTATTTTTTTTTGGAAGCAGATCTGATAGTTTAGGATCAAGGAGTCACATCTGAACTTCCGATGTAGGAAGATTGGATACACTAGAAATTTGGGATTTCCATTATATATTTTCAACAAGATTAATTATGGTTTTAATTTTTTTTTATCATTACAGTGTTACCAAATAAATTATATGAACACCAAGAATAGATATAGATTGATTAATTTTTAACATTGGAAATAAGATTTGTTAATTTTATAAATATGACTTTTTTAATTTTAACGAACATTTAAATAATATTTTTTTATGAATTAGAATACATAGACCAAGTATTGTAAATCGATTACAAATTATGTCAAGATGAATCATACCACAGCCAGTTATGGAATCATTTTCTTATTCACGAAAATAAGAATAATTTAATACAACTATATATAGAGGTATAGTTAGTTTTTTTTAACAAAAACCCTTTGGTATATATAAAACTACATTCCTAAGTAAAATGACCCATAATTCATTTATAGTTAAGCATGAATAAGAAACAGAAATTGTTAAATTAGTTTATATGCTTGTGTATAGACCCTTTCCAAATGAATCTCGTTTTTTTACTGTTAATTTTATATCACTTATTGATGACTATTGTAGATATATATTTTTATACTTTATTGGTTATACATATAAATACATTGATAAATACAAGGATAAAAAAATTGATGTAGAGAATTAGTTTTGTATGAAGATAAAAAATCATGCTATAACGATAGAGGAAAATATATTCCCAATATTTAATCAACTATACAAGAGAATTTTGGATACTAAGTGAAATAAATCCTCCTTATACACTATAATGTGAAGGAGTCATTGAAATAAGGAACCACATGTTATTGGAAATGGAAATGTTGATGATGAGTCATGAATATCTTCCATTATAATTTTAGGGATATGAATTGAAATCAATAATGCATATAACAAATCATGTCATAATGAAATACAAAACAAAATCTTATATGATCCATGGTTTGTGAGGAATTATTTATTTTCAAATTTACATGTTCATATTTGTAAAAGATTGTTAAATACACTTATTGAAACCAATATGTAATATTGGGCACAAATTTATTCTTTGTAGAATATACCAAGAATAAATGATATAATATATATTAAATCCCATGAAAATAAGGATTATATACTACCATACCATATTTATTGAAGGGGATCACTTATAAAAAAATGTTATGGGAGAATTATCCATTTGAATTAATCCAATGATTAAGATTAATATGATTTGTCATTGTAAAAAATCCCATAAAGACCTATGGGAGTGTTTGTTCTAGAGATAAATGTACAGCAAAGGGGAAACCGAGTTTTTAAAATACTGGAGAGGTATGGTTTTCTAAATATAGATAATAGTGATTCATTATTAATTGAATATAATAAACCAGTGGCATTCAAGGAAGCAGTAACAAGCCTATAATATTCTAGGTGGAAGAATCCATGAATTCTGAGATAGATTCTTTGTATCAAGTCATGTTCTTGATTTGGAAGGTCCTTTGGTGGTTGTAAAAACCATTGGACGATAATGGGTATTCAAGAAGTAACTATTCATGGATGGAAAAGTTAGTATTTGTAATCCATGTGTGGTTGATAAAGGGATTAAAAACTTATAGGGCAATGATTATGAAAACCCATTTTCTCACATTTCAATTCTAAAATACATTAGATTTTTTTTCAATAGCATATTAACATGGTTATAAATCATTGAAAATGGATTTCAAAAACAACCATCCCTAATGGGAACTTTTTTGAAGATGTCTATATCATGAAACCAGAAGGCCTTAGGAATCAAATGGATGAAAATAAGACATGAATGTTAAAATGAATAATTTATGGGTTTAATTTTGTTTTCAGATCATGAAACATTAATTTTTATGATTCTGTAAGACTATTTGGTTTCATAAAAAATTAATCTAACCCATGTGTCTATTAATGTGTTAATGGCAGTGAAATCATTTTCATAGTAGCATATGTTGATGATATATTAATGATGAAAAATGAGCTACATGTATTACAGTTTCCTAATAGACAATTAAATTTGTGCTTCTCCATGAAATACATATGAAAAGTAGTTGAAACTGTAGTGATAATGTCAATTTTTGTGGATCTTAGAAGAAAAATGGATATAGTCATGGTACAGACATTGTAACTTTTTAAAAGAAATTTAGATCATAACAACACAAGAGGGAATTGTTGAGAATTTCACATAGTATAAATATGTCATAGAAAATGTGAATTAAAAAAAGAGGATATATATATATATATAGTTTATGTGTATGATTATTGATGCATCAGTGATATGATTTGTCATGTATTTCATGATATATAACAATCTTAATGCTTCCTATGCCATGACAATGGTAGGTAGTTATAAATATGACATATGATAATAGCATTTATGACTCTAAAGAGTATCCTATTGAATCTACAACTCAATAAGGATATGATATTGGTTTATAGTAGAGTTGAAGAAATACTCATTAGGGGATATACACAAGCTAGTTTCTTGACATACAAGAATTATCAGAAATTTCTATTGAGATTTGTATTCTACCATAATAGAGGATCTATGGGATTTAAGAGCTAAAATAATCCAATTATCTTTATTACTACATAACGGTCTGAGTACATCGATGCGTCTGATGTAGATAAAGAACAATTTAAAATGAAAAACATCATTTAGAATATTAATGTGGTGCCCAAATATAATGACATAATCATACAATATTGTGATAATACTAGACCAGTAGTTCTAGCTATAGAGATAGGGTCACATTAACAAACAAGGCATATACTATAGAAGAATAACCTATTAAAGGATTTTTCACATAGGGTAAAGGTCAATATAAGAATACTTTCCCTTGAATACAACATGGAAAACCCACTGGTTAAATAATTATATCAATAAATGTATGAATATCATGTGAGGAAAATAAGACCTAAACCTGTTAGAAACTATCTCTAGTGCACCGACATGTTTAGTGGAGTTGGATCTATAGAATACTCTAAATTTTTACTCTTTTTTAATATTATATTAAGGGACCTAAATATTAATAAATATATTACTATAGTAAATGTTTTCTTCTACATTACATTAATGTAATAATTTACATAGGGTATTATTCGCATTGAATGTTTATATAGGTTACCCTTTATAATTATAACCTTCAAGTGATATGATAATATTATTAAATATTCCTAATGGTTGGTAGAAATATATCTAACAACACATAAATGATGTTTTACTCTTATGTTTTTAACCCTCGTCAGGAGTCAATGCTTATTCTCACATAATTCGTCAAATGTTAATCCTCAATATGGATGGTTGTGAGGAGAACCCCTCTAATGGGAATTCTTAATGATATATGTGTCATTAAATATCCCTATCTATGGATGTCTGTATCATTCCTTCCACATGATATTATTATTAATATATATCATGAATCATTTACCTTCCAATATTTTCAAAAAACACGAATTCACATGATCACAATGTAGTCGGAAATGTAGTGTGGTTTATAAGTGATATGTAATTTATTGAAAAATTCAACATAAAATTTGGCCATTCCAAGACCAATAGACGATATATCAAGACCTTATATTGAAATTGAAATGGTTGATTAAGTCCATAGAGATACCTATTTATGGATGAGTTTATTTCATTGATTCAAAGAAAGATATTTATGTATATATGTTGGCGATAAAAGAGAGTAACCTACTTGATGATATATCAAGGAAAATAGAATACATTACATAGTGATAATTCATTTGAGGACATTATTATTGGTAATTTAATATCATTTTCTATGGGTTTCATGATGGGTTACTAAATGCTAATATATGAATTTTGGATTGTACACCTAATGTGAAAATGAATGATCATTATAGGGTCACACATTTTGTGTATCCCGAATATTAGTTAAATTTTATTTGAATTAATGATATAATAAATATTATTCTCATGAATAGAGAATAATTACTATTTAGGTTATGCTTATCACATAAATTGAATCACCAATTATTTGTGTTGGGAATATGTGTTAGATTTATGTTAAGTAAATATTTATTCATTATTTTGGAAACATCTAATAAATTAAATTATATGAGTAATAATATTATGATATTTTTTTATTTAAATAAATATGTATTATTCATGGTTTGTTAAATGAATAAAAGGAAGGATGATCTAAGTAGTGGGACCTCATAGAGATGATATATTTCATTTAATATAATTTTAATACATACGATTTTTTTTAATAAAACGATATTTTAATTATACCTGAGTTAGAACATTAAATGGAAATATTATTGTTATTATGCATGGATTTTACTTATAACAAAGATATTAGTTAAGTTCCAATGTGTAATAACTAATACATTAAGCTTGTGTATAGAATCTATATCATATCATGTATAGGGTAATGTGAATTATTGTTCACTTTATTTTAGTCTTGAAAATTTTTCTATGACTGGATAGTTTTATCTTAAGAGAACACTAAAAAAATAGAGACCCCAACCATTATTCTCTCTCTAAACACCTATAGAGCATGAAATAATCCGTCCGAGCATACTATGAATGATGGTAAACATTGTATGATGATCAGTACCTACATGCCTATACATGGAGTTCCATTAAAGGTATTTTGATATTTTTGGACCATTTATAGATATCACTAGAGGTATAATGATTTGGATCCTTCATTAAAATGATGATATGAAAACAAGGTCAATTGTAATCACTAATGAATAAAGAATAACCTATGTGAGGTAGTTATTGTTCATGAAATAATTGTAAATTATATTAAAAAATGTCCTCTCTTAAAAATATTATAGGGTTTCCACTGTTCAATTATGTGGATTTATCTAATGAACATAAAAAATCAATGTTGGATATGGGCCAAACCACTTTCACTGTGCCCCAAGACCATCATACCTAAATATTTCGGAGGCCCCTAGCTTCCTCAGTTAGGGAGTGGAAGCCTAAAATGTTTTTTAGGGGATTCCCACCTTGTCAGCACCAATGGACCATTGAACAATTCCAAAGTTAGGAGGACCCAAAACATCAATAAGTGTGGTATTTAAAAACTCTAGGAATGTATTATCACTATCCTCATCCTGTCATCCTAATTCTTATAGGTTATTTTTGAACTCCAGAAATTATACAGGTGACCCATGCCTTATAATTGTCTCATTTCTTAGAGAGTTCCATATCTGGTGTTTTAGTCCATTCTATCTCCTAATCCCAATATTGACACCTCCAGTGATAAAGAGTCAAATCCTACCAGAAACATGATGTAAAATTCTTTGGGTGTTGTAATGGTTCACACCATTAGGTTTAATATGGTAAAATGATCAAGAGATGATATTTATTTCCCTAGAACCCAAAAAATTTATACTAGGTGAGAAAAAACCAAAGGACACATAGTAAACCACATGTACTTAGAGGGAAATACAATGTAATCATTAGGTGGTAAACATGGATATAATTCCATCATCGTAGTCTGGTATAGTCTTCCAACATGGTGTGTGTCATAAGGGAACACATAATAAGGGAACCCCATTCTACTTGATGTTTACTTCCAATAACTATATTCATTTGGGCTTATACTACATGTTGTATTCCAAAACCTACAAGGAGTGTGTGAAGAAATAGGGTATATGGGTGAGTTACTCCTATATATATTGATACACCTATCCTAGAACCACATGAAATGTGGTCCCAGGTTACACAATATAAGATATTTATCCCAAAAAGTTACCATATCTGTTACATCATGACCATAGTCACCTAGAGGTGGTCTGTTATTTGTTAAATTGTGATCAGAATACTTAAGATTACATTCCTCGTAACAAGGTTTTTTATTACTTAAGATATAAGATACGTAGACATTACATTATAACATGATATATTACATCATTCAAGTAGAAATCACTGTTCTTTAATGTTATCTAAAGATCTATTCATTCATAATGATCCATTTCATTTACTAAAAAAATAAGGAAACTTATGAGAGGGGTGAGGACATATTCTTAGTAAAGGATAATATTCAATAAATGATTAAAAGATGTAATATTTCCCTAAAGAAGATAAATGGAATATATAAATAATTCATTCCATGTGAATACACAAGAAAAAAATTCATATATTTCATGAAAATGGAAATAAATAATCACTTGGATAATAATAAAATCTTTCATAATGATAGAATTAAAAATTATAGTTATCAAAAATATATCCTCATGGAATTTTAGAAATAAATCATATATAAAAGGGTAGGCATATAAAAAATTCCCAAGTTATTTTTTCTCATGATATTTACCAATGAATATATGATAAATATAATTGTAGGGAACCACTATCACCTAATATATCTAGTAGAGTCCTCATATGAAAGATAAGTATAAAAAATTAAAAACCTATTGTTACTAAAAGAATATCAATCATAATAATGGATGAATATTAAATAATTATTTGTATTGAAATAATCTGTATATAGATTTTCAATATTTTCCCTATCATATAAATTGAATGTATATCTATAATAGTACCCTTATATAAAAATTATTATATATCGGTACTCTTAGTCATTTTAATTACATAGATATATTGGTTATTACTGTTTAATTATAATAATTTGTACAAATTATACACAATAAAATTGATAGATTGGTATATGATCAAGGAAATACATTATCTTATTCTTTAATTAATAAGGATGTAGGGATACCAAATGGTCAAATAATTATATTTCTCAAGTGAATAATATCAAATTTTCATTAATGGGTACCTATATATACAGAGATGATAAATTTACATAGAAATTTGACTACATGTATTAGTCATGGTTGAAGACTAAGTAAATTATGGATACCCCCTTAATATTTTGGAGTATGTACTTATACATATTTGACATGCAATAAGTAAATAATTTGTTTAATGATAAACCTTCAGGATGATATGGTTTGATGGTAATGTCATTATGGATCCCAAATTATGTTTATCCACTTGGTACCCAAAAGAGGATGTAGCTTCTATATAGTCATCATTAACATCCATCTTTGTTAAATTATACCTATTAAAAATTATGAATTTACAATACTATAAATATATTACATTCATTGAGTTTTTCATTATGGTTAAATTTATAATTTCGCACCAATTATTAGAATCTCATCATTACAACTACATATTTACGGAGAACACAATCGATTAAATAGTGGATCAAATGCATATTATATTAAAATTATATTACTCATGATGATATAACAAAATTAATGTAATAGAAACATTCCTACATACAATGTGAATACCTTTTACAAAATAGTGTCATAAAGGACCAATGGTATTATGAGATCAAAATTAATTATTCTCTTAATAATCTAATATAACAGCAGTAGCACATGTTGGGGGAAAGGATATTATGATAGTTAAGAAAAAAAGAGCTATATTGAGTGTACTATTAATCAATAATTTAGGAAATTTTTTCACCTAAATCATCATTATATAAAATTTTTCTGGTTATCGATAAAACTCTGGAATTTATGGATGTGATAAGAGGCATGCCAAGGGTTGAAAATTTTATCTCAATGCGAGTTGTGAAAAAAGAAGAGTTAGTTTCCACTAAGGAATGTATGATAATGATATGAATAGATACATGGAAATTTAAATGGATTATATAATCTAAATTTAATTATGAATTAAATAAAATAGGGAAATAGACATAATATATTGGCATGTTAAATGTAATAAACAAAACCACAAGGGCTCCACCTATACTAGAGATAATCCATGTGTGACCCCCAATCCCATCACCAATTGTACAAAGGATTGATATATGTGTTTAAAAAGAATATGAAAAAAATGAGAGGCTTTATCCTTATAAACCGAAACACCCACACTCACACCTCCAAGAACAATAATAAAATGTGTGAAAGGTTAAATAATACTAACCAATGGGGGAAAAAGGCATGTAAAAACCTTAAGAGATATCAGATTTGAGAAATTTATTTATATCAAAAGTTTTAACGGTAAAAAAACCACAAAATAAAAAATATATGGCATCCCAAACTACCAATAGCTGTGGAGGAGGAGTCCTTCTCCCAAACACCAAATCTAAGCACATCATGAGCTCATAGTCACCAAAAAATACTAAAATAAATTTACATTTGGACTTCCAAGGTCAGATTATAACTTCTAATATTTTTAATAATATATGGAATTTGTGGGAAAATCTCTTTCTCGGTGACTATATACAATCCACAAATGATATCTAAAAATCAAAAGTGGATAGTAATTGTAGAAAATAGTCTGAAAAAACCTCATTAAAATTAGGGGAGAAGATACCCAAAAACATATATATTTACATTAAATAAAATAAATAAAATTTTTTTAATGAGGAATGTATTAATATTTAAAACATGTTAAGAATGAAGAGTCAATATTTAAAATCAAGTGTTAGTATTATCCCTCTTTTAGTAGACCAAAGTAACCACCCTAGAACAAATTTAGTGGATCTATGCCTTATTGATGGCATTTCATGACCAAGGTGGTTCTCATCCAAAGACGGTGGATGATCTTTTCCTCACCTGATGTCATAAAATAGGGTGTACCGAACCCATATATAAGTGATCCATTTCTTGAATGGGTATGGGGGGGTATAAACTTTGTTGTACCAAGGAAGTGGGGGATCCATTCCATTAACAAATATGTTTTTCTGCGAGGAGTTTACAAATCTAATACAACTCCAAATATCACATTAATGTATCAACATTAGCCATCCTTTCTAGGAGGATAATTCGGAATGTGTTACTACAAATCATATCACTAATGTAAAAAAATATTAAACATCACATATAACACGAAATTATAATATATAAAGAATACTCAATCGTCTAATTTCGATCCTATTGAAGGATACACAATTGGTAGAACACTATTTTGAAAAAATGTGTTAATCTCAAGAAAACAATGTGTATGCCCATGTAGAGCCCTATTCTTGTCCTGTTATTCCACATTGAATGTGTAAATTAATACACATGATATGTTCATCAAGGAGCACTGCATGTAGGACCACATGGGTTCCTTGGGGTGTACTCCTCCTACATGTGTAGCATCATAAGTAGAGTCACATAACATATGAGCCATCCACATTATATTATTCTATTTAAATTATATTTAAACCATAGATACCAAAAAACCCGGAATACATGGAATGTATTCCACTAGAATACAAAACATGTAGTAAATAATTTTATAGAAAATACACTTCTTCCTAAATATTTTTATTATCAATCGAATCGACCATAGATCTCACCCAATACTTCATTCATTTCCCCGATCTAGAAGGTTACATCTTTATTCCGGGATTTTTGGGTCCCAATGCCTGAAAATTGGGATATCCATTGATCTATATAACATCCATCTCATTCTATACTTCTTGAGGTTCTGTCTTCTCTCAAACATATCATGTGTTTCAATTGATTATCATTTAAACTCTATATATTATCATTTCTTCCCTAAAATGAACTAACCACAAATAATTAAAGGTTGTTTTGATTCTTAAACCAAACTAATAGTCAAATAAATTGAATAGAGAAAGTCATTGACAAAGATATGAATAATGAGTTTTGAATTCCATAATTACATAAGCGATTTCATGGATGGATATTGTGAACCAATCTATTGATCACATACACTGAAATTAAAAGTTAAATGAAGAATCCCATATAATGAATCAAATACATATTCAATGAGAAATATTAAATTTAAAGGGACATTTCTAACTGGGAATAAATTGGGGAATCAAAATTGAAATAAAAAAAAATCATATCCAAGTTTGAAATAAAAATAACATGGAATGAATAGATGAATAATGAACCCTACCCTAAAATTGGATTGATAAATGAAAATGAACAATTTTTCATCAATACTAATAATGATTTTAGTTTAATTTGATCATTGAATATGAATTACCATCTATTAGTCATTGAATATTTTCCCCAAGGAGATGCTCCCCTCCTCCTTCTCAATTATATTGGTTATTTGGCTACACCAATAGATTTTGTCTAACATGGATTAAATTGTGGTGAGACTAGTTTGAGGATCAATTAGATAATTAATTAAAAAAATTAATTTAATTCCTCAAATACCCCCCCTATGACTGCATGTTGACTGTAGGTTCTACGTAAATAAATTTTTTTCTTTTACCTTTGGTAAAATATGAATTATATACTCTAAAAAATAATAAAATCCCCTATATGAAACTATAATTCATAGGAACAAAATATTTGTGAAAATATGACCTACCATGGTTTAATATATTTAATAATTCTAAAATATTAACACCGGGGTCCTACGACACCTGTAACACAGTCAAAACTCCTTAGAATACCCTATAAAATATATAAAATTATTCAAGTGGCACAAACATTAAAATTGACCACATTATATTCTCTAAACATTTAATGTATTTTGTCATAAACTGTAGATCCTACTTGAATAAGAGACAGAAATGATCCTATTTCAAGATTCTAGAGACCCAAAATTTATCATAGAGGTTCCAATTTTTCCAAATAACTATTGACCAGAGAATGGTTCACCAAATGAAGGATAATATCCTAATCATCCGTTATCGATACCTGGTACTCCAAGAAGGCATCTTCATCCTTTATGTCCAGCTCTCTAGAATAAAAAAAGTTCAATTTTTCATGCATGTATCTCCTCGGATGTAATATATTAAAGACTTCATGGAATTCATCGAGCTGTAGGTGAATGTACATGTATTAAGGAAACTCATCAACCCTATGCAAAACATGGATAGACCAGATGAATTTCAGGAATAACATTCTACCAAAAAAACCAATGCAAACCTCCTCGTAGAGAGAATATCTTGAAAAATATTCTCCATCTTCTAAATCCAAGGGTCTATAACACCTCTCTTCAAAAATATTTTTCCTTACCATGAGTAGTGTTCATTATAATATAAATCACCTAACATCCAATGTCATTTCCCACACCGGCTTATATCCCATAAGTAATGAATAACTCTGTTATTCCATTAGAGGGGTGACCTATTGGGTCTCCCATATAGAGACTCAAATAGTGCCCTACTGATAGTAGAGTTATAAATATTATAGTATACCAACACCACTAATGTTAAGTGATACTCTAAATTTAGATTGATGTATACCACATAGAATATCATAAAATATTTAAAAACATGAATTCATATTTTAGTTTGGCCATCTATATTGGTGTGGAACGTCGTTCAGATATATAACTAGATCCCAAAGTCCCCTTGAAAGACTCTATAAAACCATGACATGATGTTCTCATTAGGTACAATGAAAATCATTTAGGTTACCCCATGAACCTAGATGATCTTCATCACATACAAGTTCCCCAAACTCTATAGTGAACTCTACACAAGGGTGGAGTGTTAGTGAGATAACGTGGTATGCCCGCCAACAATCACATAGATATTATCATGGAATCTCATTATTCTTCAAATCCACATCATAAATTCTATAGATATTCCATGCCCATTATACTCTGGGTTCTTATGAAAATGAGTATAATCTATTGGAACCAGATGTTTTACCTTCACCTATTACATGTTATACATCACGAAACAATATCTAGCACATTCCACTTCATGATTTCCCTCCAAAACTGTCTTCTCATGTCTTGGTACATCATTTATCACTCTAGGAAATAAGTAAAAGTGGGATTTATCATGTGGTTGTGGTTGACTATGATCATGAAAAATTTTAATTTTACACATTATGAAACAATGTTGCTGGCTTGGGTCATCTCTCAAAGATATGGGTCTGGGAGTCTCACTGTCTGGGAATATATGTATTTATTTGGAATTTTTTTCATACTTTTAAATGAATGTTGATATGATAATTGGGGTTTTATTTTATATTTATTGAATATAAATACATAATAAAATGGAATCTAAAATTCATATAGAATACATTGTAGAAATGAAAATGGTCTGAAGAATGAACATTAGTGAGATATATCATAATTTACTTTTATAATCAATTATGTAATTCAATGAGTTGGTTAATTATCCTTAAACAATGCTCCCTCCACTATTTTCGAAGGTATTACACAACTAATAGATTAATATATCTTCCAATAGACCAGTTATTCAAACAATTATCATTATTGAATGGAAAAAACAGTCCTCAATCGAGTGAATGAACTCACTCACGCACATGCTTGAAATTGAATACCATTATTCCAAAAAATCCAAATAACTTTAATCATATGAAGTGTGGCCCAACATCAGGGGAGACATTGGTGTGACAAAGTTGGAAAAGTGTGACAGTTTCAAGGTATTATATAGTGTTAATCCTCTCCTCCCCACTCTACTTCTACAAACAATATTGAGTCAAAGTGGAATAGATTGGTAATTAAATGAAAAAATTCAAGATACTCATTCTGATTACCCCTTGAAAAACCCACAATGGGTTAGTTTTCCTTGATTATAGAGACTCATATCAGAAGAAAATTCCGTTGGGGAGAAAAAACATATAAATTGAGGTGTAGAAAAGAGAAACACATTATAACTCAGTAAATAAATGATAAAAAAATTGAATTAAAAATGTATAAATTAAAATATGAAAACAAATTAAAGATGTGGTTGACAGATGGTGAATGTTCATATTGAGTGAGGAAGAATGATATTTATATTAGCATAATTATTCTATGTAACACTCACTATCAAAGACAACCTCAAATAGATGCCACGTGTTTAGATTTTATAGTTGGGATAAATTTCTCCAAGAGAATATCTTCCTAATATCAAGATTTTTTTATTTTTATGGTCATGAAATTTAGTACACTACATCATAGTGGATATAGTTCTCTGCTCAAAATGTTTGAAATATTATTTTTTATTAGGCCTTGGGATGTAATCCTAAAAAATTGTGGAAAAAGTGGGATGATCGGGCTTCATTCTAGGATGTCACTAAAATTGGCCCAAAACAATTCCTCAAATAAATTTAGAAAATTTTTAATATATATATATATATATTTATATATATCATTATATGTATATATGTAAAGTGCACTCTTATTTTACCAGTGATGACTCAAGTTCTAATAGGAGAGTTTTGAAAAAGAGTAGCTAGGTCGAAGAGTTATTCATAGTGATAGTATCATCACCCTAGAAATGAGTTTTGGGGTTAACCAAGAATAAATTTGGTTAAAGTGTTCAAATCCGTTAGTGGTTTTTACTACTGGTCTATTTTTCATCATTAGGGATTCCATTTACATCAATTTTCAATTTACCGTGGTGGTGATTTTATATGGTGAGTGACAGATGGAATTTCACAATGGTGTGGTGGAAGTGTTTAAGTAAGCTAAGCTCTATGATGGTGTATCATCCTCCACAAGATTCAATAGTGGTTTGGTGGTCAACACTTATTCATAGTGGTCAGATATATTCTAATAGATTGATGTGCTCATCAACTTCTGTATATAAGCTCAATCAAAGATGGATGATGGTTGGGTTACAGTGTACGGTATGGTACAAATGTCGATGTAGACCTGGTTGTGGTATATTGAAGAAGGGGACACATAGTTAGTTTGAGGAATGTGAGGAGTGATGATAGGGGTCATGGTAGGATGATGGTGGTGACCATTGAAGTGAAATATAGTGATAACAAAGTTACGATAGGTGGTATCGACGATTGGGTGTTGTATATATGACATGTTGAATAGTCAGTTGGAGGTTAATGTGATAAGGAATCAGGGACAGTAAACTAACCATGAGTAGGTATTTGTAGGACCGGTTGAAAATAAATCTGCTCAGTTGGCATGGTGAATTTTGAAGGCATGGTTAATTCTCTTCATAGGATTTTATAGACATGTATAAAATATCATTTCACTTAGTGAACCATTATGTTCTAATAAGAAAATTTCAAAAAATGATAAAAAAAATAAAATCATATTTTATCCTTTGGAAGAGAATTAATTTTAATTCTTTAAATATTATTTTTTTTTAAAATATTTCCAAACAATTGTAATTTATCGATATTACTTTAATTTGAAATGAAAATTTCAAAAGAATTAATCTTAAAAAGTTTAATCCATTTATGAAATTAATTCTAGATTGCATATTTAGAATATTAATTTAAAATATTTAAAATTAACCATCAATTTAATGTGGTGAATTTTTTAAATTATATGAAATAATGAATATATCAAGGAAAATAAATATTTTTTTCCATTTATCAATTAGGATTAGATTTCATAATGTTATAGAAAATCGATGTTTTACCTAGGGATTCTTTGAATTATTTTATATTTTGAACGAAAAGTAGAAAAAATATTGTTGACATTTTCATTTCATTTCTCTCACCAAGAATTGAGATAATACACCCTTGTTAAAATTTCCCTTTTAATATCAATTTTAACAAAATGTAAATTCATCCTCACTATATATAAATTTACTAACCCGAAGTGTAACGAAACAAAAATTGATCCAATATTTGAAATAGAATGTCTCATATGTGAGTCAACCCAATAAATCACTTTTATTGAATTAATTTTTTAGTTCAGTAATGGATCAAATTTGATTTTTTGGAATCTATATTTTATAAAAAATAACCTCTATTTATCCATATTTTCTATATTTCCTAAACAAGAGTTTTATTTTACAAATTATTAATACAAATAAAATTATTTTGTCATAAGACATTTCCCCGTTTATAGGTTCAGTATTAATCTCACATAAATGAATTAATTTTAGAATTAGACTCGTATTTTTTTCTAATAAATAAATTTTTTTTAATAACTATGCATATCACTTATTGATATTCCAAAAATGGATTTATTTAATTATAGAAAATCTTCCAATGCCCCTGTCTCTAGGAACCATTGTGGGTTCCATATTTTTCATTTCATTTGTAGGTAGAAAGGACTTATATAATTTTCATTTGATTTGGACCCTTAATGTTTAATTTCTCTTGGATTTAATGTTACCTTATATTATGTTCAAAATTTATCTGGCTTCTATTTAGAAAATGGATTCCAAAAAAAAAATTTCTTACACTCCATCTTCTAGTTCTAATACCAATCTTCCATGAATATAATGAATAACTCACTCATCAATCAATTAATTATTAATTTGTTTGGACCCATGAACTACATATCATTATATTAATATTTTTAAATTAGGAAAGGCATCAATGAAGTTTAAAAAAATATGGGAAATAAAAATAGAAACTATAAAAAAGATTTATTTATTTTTTTAAAAAATGGATAGAATACTTTTTCTTTTATATATATGTTTTTTACATATTATATTTGTTTTTTTAATAGATAATGAATTTAAAACAAAAAATTTATTTACAAAACAACCCCTTTAATATTATTTACATAATGTTTTACCAAGAACATATAGAAAAATGATTATTCATTAATGTGTTATGAAACTGTATATAAGAAGCATTAAAAACTATTACGTAACAAGTTAGATCATCTCCCCACACTTATTCATGAAAATATCAATTTATATTCTAGAATACAGAAATCAAAATTTTAGTGTATGAAATATGAAAAAGTTTTATAAAACATGGTATTAATTTTCTAGTAGTACTGACTTTAAAAATCATTTTAATGTCTGTTGTAGAGTGTGGGGTTACACTCATTGGTTTTATCCATTTAGTGAAATCCTGAATGAAAAAATAATTATACTTTATACTTTTTTAATTATTAAAGTAAAAAAATAAAAAATGGATGGGGTAAGGATTATGGGTCATCCCTATCAAGAGGGGTTGTATTTATACTATATATTTCAGGACAGTCTGATGGTTATCCTCAATCTATATTAGGATTAGATTTTTGTGATGTGAACCACCACATTATTCTTCTCCCATAGGATCCAATGTCTACATCTTGGGGGGGGGGGGTTGAGAATAATTCTGCATTTCATTCCCCTTTACATTGAAAATAAACATCATAGATTGGGGACGAAGGATGATAAATGGGGTATCCATGGGTTCTACCACAACATCTATAGAATATTCATCAGATGGATCCTATAGTCATGTTTATTTATAAAAAACTAATGGAGAGTTAGTAAAAAACTATAATTGAATAAAATAAAAACACTATGAGATTGTACAAAAGTTCTCCCCCTTATAGACCACAACTTATTCCACAATTTTTTTAGATTAGAAACCACTATAAAAAATCATACATTGTATATTCTTGTATTTTATTCTTGGGTTATTTTGAGGGGGGGTTTCCTCTTCAGTAATGATGTCCTCCTATAATAAATATGACACTATAATATAAATACATATTATTCTATAAGATAATGAATATTTAATGATAATATGATATAAATAATTAAAGTTAAATTTTTCTTCTATTGAATCATACTACTACTATAATGAATTTGAAGCATCAAAACCATGGTGGTAAGGTTCCAATTGAGTCTTAGAATATGTAAATGTACAGAGTCCAGAAATTGATTATCCCCCTCATTTTTTGTATCTATGGATTGTTTTTTATGGAGTTGATGACATGTCATATCATAATTTTGTGGGATGTCCAGATCCTTTAGTAATTCCACCTCTATCATGTACCCTATTATTATTTACACTTTTGTTCCATGCTATGCTTTTACCACATTTATGTATTAAATATATTTAAATTCAACAATGATTGTTTTAATTCATACATTATATCATAAAAGTGTTTGATTATAGGACTCCACTCTCCTTAGTTGAGTAAAACAATATATGATTCCATTTTTTTGATATATAATGATGACCCGTTTTTTGTTTTATTTCATTTCGTTGGGTTATAAATTTTAAAAGGTAGAAATTGTTTGTAATGTGAATAATAAAAATTGATTCTCCAAACATTATTATTGAAAATTGGCCAAATTGATTATTTTTTTTCAAACAAACCTGTTAAATAGAATTATAATCATTCTCATAATACATCATAGTGGATAAAAAGGGTTATCTATTAGGAGAAGGGGTCGAGAGTCTGAAAATCCTACCACATATGTTTTTTTTGGTGCGGTTTTTTAATTTTGAAATCAATCAGAGGTGACAAAGGGTTTTTGTTTTATTTTTATTGAATGAAAACAAGGTGGAAAATTGAAATGAAAATTCAAACATAATAATTGAAAGAAAGGATAATGGAATAAAAAATTAATTCCAATGAGATATATTTTAATCTAATTCATCTCTAAATCAAGTACTTAAATGAGTAGATTCATTATAATTCACATATTCACAATACACAGTTTACTTTAGTATAAACCAACTAGTCTATACAAGTGATATGTAAAAAGACCAATTATTCCATGTATTCTCCTAGGTGAATGGGTAATATATTCACTCAATATAGTGATGAAAATAAATTATAAACCTAGCTATAATCGTATAACACTCTTCTTATTGAACCACATAACTCCACTCATATTAATTGTGTCCCCAAATGGAGGAAAACATTTTTTTGAAACAGTGGGAAGGGTGTAGTAGTTTCATTTGATTGTAGAGTGACAATAGCCTCTTATATACTCAAATTCCACAATTTCACAAAAATTATATAGGAAATATATTGGGAATTTAATCAAATTCATGATCTTTTACTATTATTCAACCTTGAACCGAACATAAATGTTTAGTTCTTCAGGATTGTGGAGATTAAGGTCACTAGTATATCATAGAGGTGATAAAACATGATGAAATTGAGGTGAAGAAAAGAATTACACACTATGATTTAACATAGAATAAAATAAACCATTGAATTTATAATTTAGAAATAAAAAATGCAAATAAATTATAGATAGGGTTGGATGATGATAAATTATTATATTGGAAGATGGGGAAAGATATTTAAAGAAGTGGTTTTCTTCATCCCTCCATGCATTTTCAGCATGGGATTATTAGATGGATTCTAGGCGTTCAACATTGATGGTTCGGATCAATTCTATCATGATAATATCTTTTAAAGATAAAACTATATTTATTTTTAGGTTTAAGTATTTTAATACATCGTAACACATTATAAGTTATTCTATTCTCAAAAGGTTAGACATCTAATTTACATTTTACCAGGCCATGGGATGTGGGACAAGATGTTAGTGGAAAAAGGTGGAAGACTAGACTTGGACCTAGGATAACATTGAAATTGGATAAAAAAATTCATCAAATAATATTAGTAGTAAACTATTAGAGATATATTTTTATATTTAATATTAATATATATATATAAGTATACAAATTTTAATTATGGATTTTTTTATCATTTTTCTTCTCTTTTTATTTTATTTTATGGTTATTCTCATGGTGGGGGTGGGTGATTCACCCTTGATCATGGGATGGTCTCTTCTTATTTTATCGGGGTGACTGAGGTTTTAATAGACGATCTTAGAAAATAAATGGCTCTAGTGGTAAGTGATTCATGGTGGCGGCGTCTTCAACTGTAATGGAATGTTTAGGGGTTCACCTCATGGGCATTGAGTTTTTGATTATTGACATAGAAATTTTTATTATAGGTGGATTGTATTTCTTATTCAATGATTTGAAACACGTTGGTATTCTAAAATAAAAACATTGTTTTCCATAGTGTATGTGACATAGAACAAAAAAGTTAGTAGAAAATAAAACACAATGGGACTTTACTAAAAATTAATTGTTAAATGAATATATTAAGTATCTTGACTTATAAAAAACACTATGTTTATCTATTATTACATTCAACACTATGTTTAACCAGAATTAAACACCACAAAATATTTATCTTGCGTTACAGGAAACATTGAGTTTATCTTGCGTTATACGCCACACCGATTTTAAACAAATTGTGAAACATTATTATTAATTTAAATTATAGTTATCAAATATCTAGTAGAATGGATGGTATGAATTTGAATGGCCAAATTATCTTAATTAAGGTCATATATTGATTATATATAAAAATAGTATCACTTACAAGAAAAAGGAATGGTTTTTGATTTTTTAATAAGATGGTTTAGCCAAGCATTCAACACATAATTTAAAATATATTTTAAAAAATACAAAAATAAATATGATGAAAAATATGGTTCATTTTTTAACATGTAATTCTAAAATTAGGTTTGGATGAATTTTGGGATTTTTTTTTTGAAATGTTTCATTTTTGGGGGAATAATGGAATATGTGGAATTCTATTTGAAATATACTTTTATTTTAAATAAAACAAAATGTTAAATAATTTTTTGAATTAGTTTTAAAGTAATATTTGTTCACTTTTTTACCATTTAATCAAATTTATTTCATTGGAATAATTTTTATATTGAATTATATATAAAAACATTGTAATCTTTTGTGATTTTTTCACATTAAAAACACAATTTCCCATTTCTTATATAGGATTAATTTAAATTTTAATTTATAGAATTCTATTAAAGGAACTATAAAAAATGGATTATATATTTTCAGTTAGAATAATTTATATTTCATAAAATATACATATTTATTTTTACCAAAATGAATTGTGAAAGTAGTTAAATAATTTACTACTATTAAGGTAAAAATTATTTTATTGGATGGTTAATATAAGAAGATAAAGGTTTAAACTACATTTAAAATTTTCCAAATCCCTTTTACTATATGAATTTCGACCCTTATAGCCATAGGATATAATTTTATGACAATAAGTGACTTTTAAATGATGTTTAATTATATAATAAGTTATATAAGAAAAAAGACAGAATGATATCTTTTTATTCTTTTAATATATATAAAGCATTAGGATAGGGTAAAATCAACATATGTTCAGTTAAAAAAATTATTTAGAATTATAATTGCGTTATTTTATCATGATAATTTATTTTTAGTATTTAATGTGGAAATAAATATCTTATATTCTTAAGAAACTACAACTTAATAATTTTTTTATTAAATAGAATAATAAAATAAATCATCCTAAAATTATTAATGGTAATGTTAATTGATTGAATTATTGTGTTTCAATAAATTTTTAGATAAATATATCATTTAATAAAGTTTATAACATAATATAATATAATTACATTATTGTCATCATATTTTTAATTTCAAATTATATGAATTAATTCAAAATTGACATTATTGTTATTTTATAATAAATGATATTTAATTGGATGATTTAAAATTACTAGAAAAAATATATTCATAAAAGTGTTTATAAAAATATTAAAAATATAATATATGGTCTATTAATGGACCAATTTTGGTTTTATAGTGATTGTATTTTCCCCTAAATAGTAAATACTATGATAGTTCTATTTTTATTGGAACACTATTTATTAACATTACCTAAACATGTGTGAAAATTAATTTTCAATTCACATAGGAATTATATTTGATAAATTTTATATCATTTTTAGATATTTTGACTCTAAATTATATTGTACATGTATTTTTTTAAGATTAAATGATAAATTTCCTAGGTTAATAATATTAGTTACCATTGTGGAAAACAAAAATAGTAAATGTAATGAAACATAGATGTTAAGGATCAACTTGTTTAAAACATGGGATATTTATGTGTTTTGGTGGTGTGGATGAAAAAAATTTATAAATAAAAACCTTTAGGAATCTTGGATCTACATTGGGTGAGATTAACAAGCCATTATTGAATAGTTATAACAATTTAAAAAATGCAACTAAAAAATTATAAAAGGTATCTCACTCCCCTCCATTCTTCACACATCTAAATCCATTTTGATCAACCTAAAAATTCCCAAATAACAACCCAAATTCACTAATATAATCATAGAATATATATTTTCGTCATAAGTCAAGCCTTGTAAAGATTTTTTGATAACCTAAATGGAATACCCGAAGACGTGGTAATGTTTTTAAAAGTGTGTATTAATATTTTTTCTTCCACCACAACCTGCAACAGTTACTATTACATTATGATATAATAACCACAACATATTACATATAATAATACAACATTATTTTAATTGAATTAATTAAATCCATCCTGATTTCCATCATATGGGTTATGAAATTATAATTCATGTGTATGGAAGACTACTACCTCACATACCATTTACATTCATTTTTCCTTTACCACCTATCACAGTTGGGTATGGAGATTTATTTATAGTATATATATATATATATATGATATTTTTAACATAATTATTTCTCTAGAATAATAATGAAATATATATAATACATTGATTACTTTCTAATCCATAGGGAATAAGATAACGTTTCTCTTGTGTATGGTAGACTACTGCCTCGCGCAGTGATATGATTCATATTAAACTAAAACTTTACAAATTATATAATAAGTATAATGATAATTAATATATGTCATATAAATGAATTAATTGTTATATTAATTAAATATTAATAATTATGAAATGATATTATATCATATTAGTTCTTATACTAAAAAATGATAACATCATTCGGGTATATGTAGACAACCACATTCATGAAGCGACAATGCTATCTTTTCATCACTAAAAACCATGGATGATAAATATAAGTTTTTATAAAGAAATAATATGGTATATATGATATTATTATTATTAGGAAAATGAAAAATATTACTTAACTCATTTCCATTATGATTATTGAATAATTAAAAATGTTAGTTATGTGTACATACAACCTGTAGTCTCCATGAATGTAACATTCATCATTTATAATAAAATAATTTCATGATTGGTTTTAAAAGTATGATTAATTTTTAAATATTATTATTATTCAATTTTTTTTATTCTTGATAAGATTTAACTATACAATATGTAATATAATTTTATCTTCTACGATGAAACAGACTTTAGAAAATAAGTCAGTTAATACTGGAAACAATGCAATTAATGAATGATGGTTAAAGAACAAGTGATAAGATATTATAAAAGTATGATATATGATATTTTTAAAACCAATATAGGACTATTATAAGTAATAAGATGTTTAAAACCACCGTATAATAGGATAAAAAAAATTCAACCAAAAAGAAGCGTGAAGTAATGTATTTCATTTTAAATTACATTCTATTGAGGATTATGTTTTTCTATTATAATGAAATTAAATTTTATGCGGTTTATATACTTCCCATTTGAGAATTAATATCATGATTAATTCATAATTCATGGTATTTTTAGTTTGAATTTAAACTATTTCATTGAAGGGGGATTGAATTTAAAATTACCAAGTGGTAAAAGATAGTGTGCCGTCTAGTATTATTGTGTGATTAGTAGATTTCTATTGAAACAGTAATATTTTAGGGATCATTTATTATTGGATATTTTTTTGTATTTAATATTATTAATATTTCATGATATATGTGATCATTACCAAAACTATAACCTATTTTTCTAATAGTGAGAAAATTGAATTTCATTTTCTTATCTAGGGAAATATTGACAAATATGTATCCATTACTCAATAGAGATATTTTTTAAATAAAGAATATTTTAATTAATTTAATTAATAATTCGATATATAATGAATGGATTGTAAATACAGGCATGGGTGGTTCCCGATTATAGATAATCCATTGATGCATCAACTGGCCTCATGAGATAAATCTATTGTCCAGACTAGATGAGTTTATACCCAGTAATTTAAGATCAGTTGGCCAAATAAGATGGGTCTGTACCCAATAGTTTTAAATCATTTGGCTAAACAATATTGTTTAGTACATAATATTATTAAAAATTCTCTATGATAGATTATTATGGTAAAGGATTCATATTACAGATACATGGATTCTAATAATTAATGATTTACTTCATTTTAAATTTAGAAACTATTTTCCACGATATTTTTTCAATTATATAATCTATGGATGCATTTCATTATATGTTATTAATAAAATGTATTGTGTTTTTTTATATTCATACAAATATTTATTATTCTATTTGATTCACATTATATTATACTAAAATTAACCTTTACCAAGTATTTTTTTCAAATCCATATTTTATTTGTTTTCCTAGGAATCCATCAAATGTATTATTATTTCCTTGAATGAAATTCTGTAAGAAATAATTTTCTTCTCGAGAAAAAACATGTAATGATTTGTGTACTCAAATTAAATTTAGAAATCACATATGTGTCTGTTTTTTTAATAATAATAATTTATTCGTTACTTTTGTATTTGAATCCTTGTATTTTATGGAAATGTAATAAATTAGATACTAGCTCCAGGCTACTAGGGTTGATGTCAGTACAACTGGTAGTAGATAATGTTTAATAGATTCTTAAGAAAATGGATTTATGGAATAGTAGATTATGCAATACAATACATCGATATGCATTTATGATTTGTATATAAGAACATCCTATGGTTTTGGTAAGGTAGGTACTATATGATTTTTTCCATGCGATACATCACTTTCTGGATACTACATATAGACGTTGTTTTGGATGAAATTTACCTAGGGTAAATAACTCAAAAGGTAACATTGTTATTAACTCGATCATAACCTTATTCCGAGACATGAACCTTAATGTGCATCCACTTGTACACTCATATAGGATATTCTAAGGATAATTAATTTTTTTACCAACCATTATGTAATATTTTTAAAATAGTGATATCCCCAAAAATCCATGTTTATGACTATGATATTAATCATGGAAAAAAATTTAAATTTATATTAATTATTTCAATATTTTTTTATTATAGAATATATTTCAGAATGATAAGATTTAATGTAGTGTATGAAATAATTTTTAAATGATTCATATTATAATGAATGAGAAGCAGATCAATACATATAATTTGATGTTTATGGATAATCCTTTCTTTGATAGTATTATGCCAATCATTAAAAGGCAACTAGTCTCCCAAAATGTTTCATCATATTAGGAAATAATATCACGAGATAACAAGAAAGATAATGAATTATCTAATTAGTATGGCCTTGAATATAAGTAAGTGAAAAAAATGATGACAATAAAAAATATGGATAAAGGTAGAAAGGGTAAGAAGGATTCCACCCATGTGATAATTATTGTAGAAATACATTGTTAAATGATTAAAATGAAAAAGGTGATTGATTTAGGTTTGAGTAAAATGGAACCATTTTCATGATTGAATGGACTATAAAATGGTTTCTAATTATCAATGATTCGACTATAAGGATTTTCGGAACTACATAATCATATGCACTAAGAGTCACAGTAATACAACTCAAAAATCTAAAGGATCATGGTCTAGATTACAGTATTACCATAGACGTATTGGATGGATTAATGTACAATTTTTTGGATTCATGAATTATTTCATTTGAGAATTTTATCAATTATATTCAGGTTATAAGAATTATGAAATGTATAAGGGTTTTACTGATGTAATTTTTCATTAAGGATTTTAAAGATTATTCTTAATAATACAGATACCCAAGAAAAATGAATATGTGAAAATTTAAAATTCTTGGGAAACACATCATTGAAGGAAATATAACTCTTAATATTTTATTGATGTCAAGATAATTATTCTGGGAGGAACAATTAAATGATATAAATAATGTAAATTGTAAAATAATGAATACCTTCTAATTGATTAATGATTTATTGGAAAAGTAGTTTTTGATATCATCGATAGAGTTAAAACAATTTTTGATTTAATTAATATATCAAAGAATATATATTTTAAATAGTGAATATGGAATAATAGACATTTCCTAAGATAATTTATTGTAATTTAGATCCTTACTATGTTTCAAGAGAATACACGATGATGTTTTTAACCTGTTAGTTATGAGTCGATTAACAGTTGCATCATCCTATTTGGGGGAATAATTCTAAGTTAATTTTATAAATTATTTGACCATGTTTTTAAATTTTTAAATCATAATACATTGGAAAGAACATATGATTAACCATTTATAGAATTTTTTAAGATTAACATTGGATGCTGTTTAAGAGATTAATGTATAACTTCATAATATGAAAATTTATGAACATTAGAAAACATGTGGTTACCATTTTGTCATGATAATAAATATATATTTAAGAAATTACATTTTATTCAATTATGGATATTGGGATCTGTTAAAATTGAATTTAGTACGGTAGTAATAAAATTCCTTTTTTGGGATATTCATCGCCTGGAGTATGTGATGAATTTGAAATTGATCTAATCACAACCAAATGATGATATATTTCTGAGGAAATAGAAAAATATCATGTAATCATATATCATTATATTCATAGATAGTAAAAATATTTCCTCATGTTTAGGAAATGGAACTTGCCACAAAAATGTTATCCTGTAACAATCATATCCAAAGAATCATATAGAATTTTAAATAATCACATATTTATGGTTATAAGTCCCTTAACATTCCATTGATCATTCACTTGAATGTGATCAATTACCTATGTCATTATTTATAATTATTTAAACTTTTATTCAATGTACTCATCTTCAATAGATACCAATGTTATCATTTTTTTATAATCCTAGTTATATGTCATTCTATATGACCTTTATATTTACCTATGTCTCCTATTAAAAGAATATTATTGAAAAAAATTATGATGTGGGTTTTTAAAAAATGGTATATAGAAATATCAAAAAAATTATTAGCTAGTTCGATTTTATATTCTTAGAATGAAATTTATTTAAGGTGGGGAGAATGTAACTCATCAATTTTTTAATGTATGAACATTGCATTCAATAGCATATGGGACATGAAACACCAGTATTAAAATAATAAATGACATTCAATGAATTTAAAAAATATATATATTTAAAAAATCCATTAGATAACTTGTGTAAATGAAACACTATGTTTATCATATGTTATAATAAATATTTATTTTATCTTGTGTTATACACAATACTATATTTATCATGTGTTACATGCAACCCTGTTTTTTTCTTATGTTACACACAATATTTGGGTTTAAATGAAGTGTGAAAATTTATTATTATTTAATATATTAGTAGTCACATATAAGTATAAATAATGTGTCTGAATATTAAAAACTAAAATTTAAATATTATATTTATAAATTCATTATATATAAAAAATAATAATTAAAAATAAAATGAATGGTTTTCTGAAAAACAATATTTTTTCTAGAGGGTTGTTTTGTCTGACATTGAACTCATAATTTTAAAAACAATTACTATTCATAAAAAATTTAAATGATAAAAAAACAATTTTCCTTTGAAATAGGGGTAAAAGTTTCATTATTATTGTGATTTTTAGTATTTTTATTAAAAGAATCATTATTTAGATGAATAGTGGAAATTACTGAATTTTAGTTGAAAATTATCTTTTCATTTAAATAATCTATAATTTTAAATTACAGTTATCAATGGTTTTAAAGTAACATTTTCTAAATTTCATGTCAATTAATCCATTTTATTTCATTTTCACAATATTAATATTGAATTTTTATTTGAAAACATTAATAAATTGTGGGCATTTTCTATTCAAAATCGTGTTTTCTCGTCCTATCTATGAGTTTAATTTTAAATTTAAATTTTTATCTTATTTTAATGAAATTATAAAAATCAAATTTATTATTTTTAGTTATGATAATTTATTTAAAATAAGATGTTCAACATAATTTTTGACCAAAATTATTAGTGAAAACACTACAAATTATTTATCATTGTTAAGGTAAAAATTGGATTACTGGGGGTTAAACTAAGATGTTATGGGAAAACATGACCTAAATGTTTTTTACTGAATCCATTAGATGGCCATATTCCGACCCTTATCATCGTAGGCTCATTTTTTTATGAGTTTTTGAGATACTTTTCCAGGACAAGTAACCCGTATAATTTGTTATGTAATAGAAGAAGAGAGAAAAGGAACCTTCATTGATTTTAATATCTATTAAAAAAGATGATAAAGAAAACATATGTTCAGTTAGAAAAATTATTTTGAAATATAAATATTTTTTATCTTGATATTTTTTCATTTTCTAGAGATGAAATAATTCTTTTAAATGGTTATGAAACACCAACTCAGAAATTATTTAGGTAGAAGAAAAATAAAATAAATGACACTAATATTATTAAAGATGAGGTAAATTGAATTAATTAATGTGTTTCAAAAAAATTTAAATTAATATTTCATGTTATATAGGTTTAAACTGAATATATTATAATTTCCACCCCACATTGATATTTTTAAATTCACATTAAATTAATAATATCAAAATTGGTATTATTGTTATCTTATAATAAATAATAATTTATTTAATGATTTAAATTTCCTATGAATAATATATTCTATAAATTGAGTTTTAATTGTTTAAAAAATTCACCCATGGTCCATTAATATAAAAATTGTTCTTTTATAGTCTCTATATTGACCCCAAAATAGTTAAGAATTGGTTACTACTATTATGGCTAAAAGATTGTGTTTTAATGTTACATGCACTTGGGATAAAATTAATTTTCAACACACAATGTATTTTCATTTCATAAATTATATTTCATATATTGAATATTTTCGTCCCAATTTTATAATAATTATATATTTACATTTATTTAAAATGATAAATTTCATAGTTTAAACAGACTAGTTATCGTAGTGAAAAATAAAAATGGTAGAAGTACATAAATATTTTAGTTAAAGAAAAATTGGTTAAAACATATGTTTTATTGGGTTTTTTAGGTTTGGACAATCCTCATAATCCTCAAACACCATTAATAATAAATTTTAGGTCCACATAGGGTGAGATTAAATTCCTTTATTGAATTGTTTTGGGAATTTAAACAAATTGAACTCACCCCACATACATATTCCCAGATATGAAGCTATTTGGATAGACTAAAACCTACCTAAACCTATTAAAATCACAACTTAAATAATCCCATCAGCCCTAATTTTGTAATAAGTCCATCATATAGGGATTTGGTGCAATCCTAAAGAGGATGACCAAAGAAGAGGTAACGTTCTTTAACAAAAATAAATTATTTTAGTTATTCCCCCACCAAATTTAATTATTATTAAAGCAAGATGATATTATAACTGTAGTATAATACATTTAATGAGTTGTTTGTTAATTTATGTACTGACAACCCGCCAGACACCCCTTAAATGGGTTATGAAATCATCATTCGTGCGTACGGTGGACTGCCGCCTTGCAAACCGATGTCATTCGTTTTTCCATTATAAAATTTCATGGTTGGGTGTGATGATTGATTTTATATTTATATATATATAATATTTATAACATAATTATAAATAATGAGTAATTATATGAAAGATACCCTTTTTTATTCCATTCTGCAGGGGATACGATATCGCGGCTCGTGTGTACGATAGACTACATCCTCAAGAGGTGATGTGATTTATCTTTCACTAAATATATACATGGAATTTAATATGGAAATTTCTACTGAATATATGTGATGTACACAAAATTATTTTTATATTCAAGAAAATTATATCATTTTTAATGATAATATATCATTTTAATTTTTGACATTGAAAAATGATGACATCGTTCGTGTACGTGTAAACTAGCGATGTGACTCTATTTTTATCACAACACAACATGGAATAAATATATAATAATTTATATTGAAATTGTAAATTAAATATTATATTATGATCATTATTTAATGAAACAATATCACTTACAAATATATCCATATGGATCATTCAATTATAGAAACCTTAATCATTCATACATCTGACCTAACATCTCCATGATAATCACATACATAATTTTTAATAACCATATTTAATGATTGGTTTTTAAAGAACAATTGACATATAAATATGATAATTATTTTATTAATTTTATTCTTGATATGATAATACTATATAATATGTGCATGAATCTGATATTTTATGAATAAACAAGCATGAGAATACAAGAAAATTTATACAAAAAACAACGAATGTAATGAATGATTTTAAATGAATGAGTGATAAGAAGTATACAAGGATATAATATGGTACAATAATGATTAATATTTTTCTAAAATATGTTAATAAATTTTTTAGATCCACTATATATGAGGTTAATGAATGTTCTACTAAAAGGAAGCGTGAGGTAAGGGATTTCATCTCAATTTACAGTCAAATGAGACTTATTTGTAATTATGAAAAAAATCACTTTTATGTGGTTCCATACTACCCAATTGAAATATAATATCATTATTAATTCACAATTTATTTTATTTTATATTTAGATTTGAATTATTTTATCCAAGGGGTTTTAAATTTAAAATTACATTGATGTAAATGTTATTGTTCAATCATGATTTCTTTTTTGATTATTATATTTATATTTAATTAATAACTTTATTGGGACCATTTTTCATTTGAAATTAATTTTATCTTAAATATAAATATTTTTTTAAGGAAGTATAAGATTATATCTTAAACCATATACCATTTTATATATGGTGCCGTTAATGAATATTATTTGTTTATATTTGAAAATATTGATAAATCTATATCCTTTACTCAATATTGATATTTATTAATAGGTCGCATTTATCCAGAATTAAATTGATTATTTTATATATGTGGAATACTATGGACTTGTTTAATTAAGAAGTACTTAGTTATGTATATTCCCTTGATGGATCAATATGTCATAAGAGAGAAACCAGTTAGCCAAACTAGATGAGTTTGTAATGACTAATTTAAAATAAATAGGCAAAACTATATTGATTTGTATCTAGTAGTTTTAAATCGGTTCGAAAAACAATATTGGTTTTTAAAAAGTTGTTTTAAATTTCCATGACGAATGATATTTATGGTTGATTTATCATGTTCTTGAAACATGGAATCCAATAATTATGCATTTACATCATTTAGATTTATGTTTTTATTATCCATGAGATTTAAGGAATGCTATTATCGGTGAATTAATTTCATTCTAGATTATAAATGAAATAGCATGGGTTTTCTGTTTTTTAACATTTCATTGGATTTAATCTTTTTGATTAATGATTCCTTCTACTGTACTTAACCTTTAACGAGTATTTGAGATCACCCTTTTTTTTCCAGGAATCTAAAATGTTTACTATGATAGATATTAAATGATATGGTTGATGAAATAATTTTATTCTATAAAAAACAATTATGTTGTAATTTGTGTATTCAAATGTAATGTAACAATCACATATGCATATAGCTTACCGAAACTAATAATCTATTTGGACCTCCAGGATTTGATTCATTGTATCTTATGAGAATGTAAAAAAGAAGTCACTGGCTTTTGGATACTAGGGTCAGGTACACCACTTTATTCATTCAACTTTGATTTGGGATTCATCGAAGTGGTGACTTATAGTTGTGAGAGAATATTAAGGATCACATAGTGGTGAAAAGATAGTGGTGAAGGTATCTAGGATCTTCAGTAGTGTGGCTTACCCCACAAGTTTCAATTGGGGTCGATGCTTCGTCAGGGTACTTATATTTCATCCAATAAACAAGTATTCTTAGCTTTATTGAGAAAGTGGCTTGGAAATGGATGTTTGATTATGGGGTGGAAGCTTATGGTATGATTTATAAGTGTTTGTGGATCCAGATATAGTAGAGTAATGAATTATAATCTTAGTCAGTATACTGACTCCCCTGAGGTGTGAGGGAATGGGTGATGGTAGGGTGATGGTGGTGATAATGAAAGTGAGGTAGGGTGGTATCTATGTGACTATAGGTGGTATCAATGGTAGGGTGTTGGAAATGTGGAAGGTTTCATGGTTAGTTCATGGTTACTGTATGAAGGACTCTCAGTTAGAATGCTGACCTTGAGGAGGGATTTTATCATTCAGTTGAAAATCAATTCACACAATCAATGTGTGGACTGTTTAAGACACAATCTCTTCTGATATCTGAATTTTATTGACATTAAATAAAAATCATTTATATCTGTTCAGTAATATTTTCAAAATAGATTATTTTTAACAATTATAAAATTTAAAAATAATATGATTTCCTATTAAAATAAACTAATTGTAATTCATTTAGAGATTATTTTTAAATACTTTTATTTCAAAATGATTGTAATTTATATACATTAATTTTAATTCAATATTATTTTTTTAAATAAGTAATATTCCAAAATGTAATCCATTTTTTAAATGAACTCTTGATTTAGTACTTACAATTTTAATTAATCATCATAAAAAATTAATCACCATTTTAATGGAATTATTTTTGATGTTATGCATAAAAATTAATATATCAATGAAAACCATTATTTCGATCCATTTATCAGTTATTTTTCCATTTTATAATGTTATTGAAAATCACTTTTTTACCCTATAATCATTTGTATTAGGAGGGAATTTTCAATGAAAATGTTAAAAAATGTTGATATTTTCATCTCACAGTAGGATTGTATGAAACACCCACAACAGCTCCTCATGAAATGAGATTGTAAACATTTTCCATCCTTGCAAAAGGATGATGTTCTCTCCACCATCATAAATTAAATGTTGTGACTCTTCTTAGGATATATGGATACACATGATGTGATAATCAATGTCTCACAACTGAGCCTCCCTCACATGATCTAGAAGAAGGGGAGTAACTATCATTGATTGGATGTAATTTTCTCATATCTCCTCCTTCTGGGTCTGTTTTAATGATAATAAATTCATTGATTACTCCTCCACAAACTGAGAATGTGATTTCTTAATATGTGAATCCAACAACTTGGTTCCCTTACTAGGAGAATATACTGCTTCAATGTTATAGACTTTTAGGAACTCTATCCAACACCACTATCTTAGTATGGGGCCTCTCAGGGAAAATATATAAATAAGTCTCTACTAGTCTGGGTAAACTACAAACTTCCCACCAAGAATTAAATTCATCATTATCTTCAAGGAAATTTTTTATACTTCCAAATCTATGTTATGGGTGATTAGTTTTTCTCATGGGGTCTAATCTACCTAGAACTGCAATAAATCATTGTCCACTTCTTCAAGAAAATGAACCCATGTCTTTCCTCGAGGTAACCACCAATAACAACATACTCAATTGCCTCCTCTAAAAATATCAAAATAGGGGCACTAGTAAACCTCTACATTAAGTCATAGAAAATTATTCTAATACTTCTCTATCTAAGGGAATGTCCACAATTTTTATGAAAGGGAAGTCAAAAGTGTACAAATCCTAGAAAAATATTCATGAGTAATCTGATACTAAACACTTAAACAAAGGAACCATAGAACATATCATGCATTTTTAGGTGGTTCAGAATATATAAATACCTCTATCATTAATGTGTCCATATTACATTATGTTCTGAGATGGAATTCCCCCAAATGTAAACAATGCTTATCCTGAACATACGCTTTGACAGTTTAAAATATAATTTTTACCCCAAAGTATGTCTATGAATGTACTTAAATGATCCATGTAATACTCCAATGATGAATAATAAATAATGATATAATTGATAAATAAACCCAGAACTAGACTAAAAATTTTAGAAGATCTGGTTCATATGACACATTAAGACACCAAGGACATTCATCACACAGAATAGAATCACTAGTAACTCATAATGCCTATAATGGAATCATAATAAAATATTTAAATTTTCCTCCTCATGAAGACATAATTGGTTTTAGAAATACCCAGGGTCAATCTTCTAGAAACATGTCCTTCCATATAGCTTTGCAAATAAGTCATTAGTACTTGGAAAAGTGTATGTGTTCTTGATCATCGTATACCTAAATGAACAATAATCAATACATAACATCATTATTTGATCCACCATCTTAGTGTAAGACACCAAAGATTCCCAAGGGGATACAAAAGGTCTAAAGAATCCCTTATCTTAAAAGTTCTCCAAGTATAACCTTATCTATTTTATTCCATCATGGGTAATTAAATATTTTCCAAATGACTTAGGATAGGTCCTAATGAGAAATTCCATGAAGAAGTTGATCTTCTAATGTGGAGATAACCAAATAACATCTTAGTGAATGATTTCTATGTATTCCTCTATTACTACTCAATGCCAAGTGTCTCAAGTGGCCACTACACCAATGGAAAATATTTGTATCAAATTGGAGATAGGTTATAGCTTCCTAATCATGCAACGCACTAATTCTAATGGTCGATTCTGCTTGATATTTGAAGGTGAATATCATTATATCATTCTGTAAGTCGGTAACTATCCCACGGTGAGAGTCTAACTAGGCATGTACCATGGACATCCAATATCAACCAAGAATTATTTAATATGATTCTTTTGAAAGTAATAAGTGGTTTCTTGTAATTCTATATCCATTGATACTTATCTCGAACTATTTTCATATGTTTGATATAATATAATCACTTCTTATAAGAATATCAATCCAAGGAATGAAGACTCTACATGAATTTCAATTTCTCAAACAAGGAATAAGGTGATGAGATAATGAATTTTGCATATGTCAATGAGTACTGACTATAATAAAGAGATTACCTAGATTGTACATTAATTCATATCATCTACAACAAGATCTAATCCCTAAATAGCTTACAAATATTCACACCATTGTCCAACATACCCTTAAGCATGGTGTAGACCAAATGATAGTAGATATTGAAGTGGATTATAAAAATATCCTCCACCTATAGTTCCTCCTCTTGGGGATCTCCACCCCCACTATTAGCCCCACATCATTGGGTTCCAAACCAACCACCTCTAAGTGATACTTGATAATGATACATCTTCTTCTATAAAGGCACATCCATTTTCATCCCAACAACCTTATTAAAATGTGTTGGAAAATATATGGCCATGCGTCTCTTCCAATAATAAGTACAAAATCATACATCATTAAGATAAATAGATCCTTGATAAGATCCCTATATTTCAGATCCATGAGACTATGCACATTCAGGTAATGAACTTCACTTAAAATAACCAGAAGTCTAAGTTTTTTGGTTGTTGTATAAAATATACTCTACAATTTCCCCCACCATCTCTGACTACAGAATGATCCTCATCCAGGAATCCCTCTCTCTCCAATGACCATTCCAACACCGTAACATTTTTGGTAATTCATAAAGAGTCCATGAAATATCACATGAACCTATAGATTCCCTAATCAATATTTTATTCCCAAAAGAGTCAATATTTAACCATATCAAGAGAGTAGTTTGTGGGGTAAATGAACCTGAACACATTCTCTACATCAATAATATAAACATGATGAATCTCAAAAAGATCTTAAATCCAAACTGAGTGTAATGTTAAAAAATAATAATCATAAAAAATGATCCAAAACTCTATGAATGAGAGTGTCACATCATCACTGGATTAGGTTACCACACCCCACAAGTACTCAACTACTCAATGTAGAAGACTGGTCATAGGTGTATCCAATTGATCAGCTGGTTTTCAAATGAGTCAGTATACTTATAATGTAGACTCTATTTGACCCCCTATTACATTATGGTCCAACTCTATATGAATCCTATGTGGTCATTTCTATTAAAACACATACACAGAACTTATCCTACACACATAATCATCTTGGCCTACTAGAATAATCCACAACTCACTATGATTTAAATTATCAGACTAAGATGAACATGGTGGGTCCATTCATTACTCAATAGGTTTAAGAACTTACCTATTCATTCATGGAGGAACCCATTGTGTAAATTCCCCTACAATGAAACCCCATCACTCATCTGGTCTTTATTGGGACCTTTTCATAGAATCTATGATGGTCTTCATCGTGGAAGTATCCTAAATGATAAAAATATATACAAGGGTTATATGGTTGTATCCGTGGAGTTGAAAAAAGAATGAAAAAAAAATTATATGAACTAAACCTATATAATTCATATACCTTCGGTTAACGACTACCTGTGTGCCACCCTGTCAAGTTAAAAATCATGTTACCCTTGTCTTTGTGCGTATATACATTTTCCATCACACCATCACAAGATTCCATATAAAAATGATGAAATCAATGCACCTTAGAAATTTTAAATTATGTTTCCAACTAAATCCTCAAAAAATATATATTAATAAAATATTTCCGTAGAATAGAACCTCATTCATAAAACACTATCATAACTCAAACCATCATCGCCCCAATTTATTAGTGATAAGCTGTGTTTGATTCCCATGATTCCCTCTAATTATTTAGGGTTGGAAAGTAGTACAGAATAGGAATATTACAAAAATCGGAGACGATTGTATAATTAACCCATACACTCTAACACCTTAATTTATATCAGAACCATGAATGATAGAGAAATTTTTAGCAAAAAAGGTAAAAAATCCATATAATAACATATAAAAACAATCAGAGCCAAACTATATAAATACACTAAAAATATAAAGGAGAAAAATACTGGACTGACAAGAAAATAAATGATGCCCCAATATGAAAATATAAAATAGGATGATTCTTACAAATGATCACAAAATCCAACAATTTCTAGATATCATCATCACCTGGTACCATAATGCTCCACCAACAATAAGTTCGCCAATGTCATCATCTAACTACCCATCATCAGTATACAGTGTGAAACAAGATGGAAAAACCAATACCTGGGTGAGTATATATATACCCAACAATATTCCCAAAAAAGTGCGAATAAATAGAAATAAATATTATTCTTATTAAACAACAAATATAGGTTATTAGAAACTCAACAACATTGATAAATTCATAGTGGAAAAAATGATGTGATAGAGGAACATTAGATTTTTGTAGCCAACATAGAATGATGAATCTATATATATCTCAATATTTCAGTGCTATCATTATTATAGTAACTTAACATAACATCACTCTAACAATTATGGGGGACCCATGCCTCCATTATGGAATGTCACATCCATGTGTGTACTAAACATACGTGGGTAGAGGACACACGCCATATATGAGATCATCGACAAGGGGAACTTATTTCATAGATTGAACACCCAAACCCTATGTAGCTGGGGGTGAACTTATCTGTAACAAAAAAATGGAGGAACTAATCCATGAAAAATTATCATTTTATTAGAGAAACAAACCCGATGTGACTCTGGATATCACAAAAAAGATTCAATGTTAGATATCATGCTATAAGGAGTGAACAAATCACAACACCTCGTGTCGTATCTCTAATACTGATATGATAGCCACCATTATTTCTATTTTAGGAGTTACTACATTTGGCTCTTATTCAGAAATCAAATAAGTAAACATGATAGTTAAAAAAAATAATGGGGTAGTACACTGTGTGTTCTTCTAGGGAACATTGTGTGTACACTAAAGCCAAGCCTTTTCCATGCCCCACTATTCCACATATAATGTGGGAATTCATATTCAATTCATTTTTATTAGGGAAAACAATTTATAGGAACACTCAAGGTCCTACAAGTTCACTAAATGTACACGATAAGCTAGAGAGGTAGATTTATATAGTGTGTGCTCCCACAAAGAAACCATTTGATATTTAACCTAGATGAAAATCTTATGCTTGAAAACATGTGGACTACACAATGTGTGTTTTTACAAAATAATATTTCGAAATTGGGAATTTAAAATAAAGGATTGTTTCCCTAATAGATTCACTACTTCCATCAATTACAATATAAATATCACATAATATTTTTCATGGCTCTAATCTATATGAGAAACTCCCTAGTCAATGATTTATGAATTTTTGTATCCATAAATTTGGATTCCCATTTATATATAAAATATATATTTCATGACACACTACCATTGTTTTTCTTAGGTTTGTTCCATCTCCCATATTCCCATTTTCATAATCTAGACTCACACAATCATCTACATCAATATCAAACGCACTACAGACTATGAAACAAATATTACATCACATCTTGAATGAGACTAATAGTCGATTCATATTCCTTCCACATTTCAGTTATGAACACATGAATAATTATAGGATAAATCCTTGATTGAAAATGTGATTTCTTCAATGGGTATAGCAAACCTGACCCCTGATCATATTCATGGAAACCAAAAGCAAAATATTAGAATCCCACACAACTAATTAATTCCATTTTAAATTTTAAATATTAAATTTTCATGGAAATTACAAAAGAGTATAAAATATTGGTTACAAACTACATATAATATGAATATTATCACATCAATGATTGAAATAAAAATAGCAAGGAAAAATCTATAAATAACTAGACCTAACGCAATGTCAGATTGATTGCTAATGAATATTGGTTCCACATTAGTATCACTGATGAGTTTCTTTGAATATAATCCTCAATCAGCCATTCCCCATTATTTACCAATGAATATTCTCCAAACATTGGGGATAAGAAGATAACCATATATAATATGAATTATTGGGATTAAATAGGGGAGATAATAAGTCAAGAATGAATTAGACAATAAATTAAATTATATAATTTAATTAATATAATTCAACTAACATTCTCTTGTTAATATAAATCAGGTAGATTTGTGATGTGGATAAACCACATGTTGGGTCTAGAAAAATCCCCACCTTTTATACTAAAAGAAGGATTCATGTTCCCCATATGAGACTTTGTTTAAATAGAAAAAAAATTCTAAAACAATGACACATGTGGTTTTATAAATTTAATATATCGAATTTGAAGTCCTAAAAACCCATAACCCCACAACCACTTATAAAAGAATCCCAGAATATATTATAGAAATTTCCAAATGTTCTAAATGTCAAAACATGATTCATTAGCTAAATGACATATGGAAATGATGAAATGAGAATGAATGAGTTCTATATCTTGAATGTTAGTTAAAAAGTGATTGTGATGTACTAATTATAATAATATTTCTATCCCAAAAAGGATAATAACTTGGGGAGAGAGGGTGAATGAGGGTCTGAAAAAATTAAACAATTGCTCCTTCAGTTCTCGTTTCTTCATAAAACTTTATCCTCTTTCTTTCATGTAGCAATATAGGAATAGAAATGAAATCACACATGAGAAACAACAATTGGACTTGGTTTACCACCAATGGGATATATATAAGAAGCATATAATGATTATTGGATGATGTACCAAATCCACTAATGTTTAATAAAAAATTAGTGTTTGGGAAATAAACTTTTATGCATGAGCTCACTTACATAACAAAGTTAGACATGGGATCACTATCCCTCCCAATTTAGAACCAATCACAATTTGAAAGACCAATATTATAAAAATTGAAGTGTGCTCACCACTCCTTTAGAAGAATATTCTATTTATCACATGAATTTGAATGTTTTACACCCCATTTAGTAAATCATTAGTCCCCAACATTATCATGTTGATGAATACCACATTACTACAAATTTATTGGGAATCTATTTATAGCAATATGAAACTTTTTGTTTTTTGAAAACATTGGATATCTTGTTAGAAACGTTATAAAAATGAGTGAAACATTTAATCTTACTCTAGGATGTCCCAAATTTCACCTAACATTCAGTTTCTCATAAAAATTATTCTATCACGCAACTCCCTTGGTCATTAAGTCACATGTCCTTTTCTGTGCACAATAAATATTTCAATTCTCTTTACACAAAAATTATTGCATTCAACTTTTATGTTTTGTGCATGACCCTTATGTGATTCTGAGCCCTAATTTTCTATAAAGTTTGATCTAATAAAAAGGGAGTTATAGTTTCCAATTTATAAACACATTGGTCTCTACATGAATCTTTATTAGGTTCCTTCCACTATGTGAGCATAAAATAGGTTTTTTCACCTAACTCATTCCATTTGAGAAACATTATTTGAGAGGTGAAATTTATTATTTTACTTCATATTTTGAATATAATATTTTTGGATGTCATCTACTACACGCAACTCCTATATCACACAAAAACCCAACATTTTTTCAATTTAAAATATTATGTGCTCCTTTTTAATTAGCCTTAATTTGATTTGGGTGTACTGAAGCCCGACTTAAATGAATAATTTAAAAACAGCATAAACTTTGTGAACAACATTTTAAATTTATTTGAAATTATTTAAACTGCCAAAAAATCCTTTTTCTTCATTCATATTATTATCCCCAAAAAATCTCAACCCCTAAGATATGGCACCACCTTGTATATATATCATTATCCCCCATATCAAAATCATCCATTCCATTGTCTTGTTTATTTTTTAACATACATTTTCTGAAATCTCTCATCAACTCCACAATAGGCTAGGTAAACCCACATTGTCCAAAATCATAATCATGAAAAAAATATTTCAATGATACACTATGGGATTTTCTCTCAATAATCTCCACCATTGGGTTTGATTTCAAATCATAACATTTTGATAAAAATTAATGTTGATGAATATTCTTAAAAAATTATGTTCTTGGATTTAAAATATCAATCGCATATTTACTCAACACACACTCTAATCCCACATGATCCATGATTGGCATGAGAAACAAGACTATAATGAAAATATCATCAACGAATCACTTTACTGCAAAACCACTCATTTGATTCTATCATGAACCACATATTTTTTAATATATAGCTTTTATTTGATAATTTTTGTCATAAATAGATTTAAAACTCCCGCAACATTATTATAATCCCAATCATCATCTACGATGTATTTATTAAAAAATATCTACCTTTTAGCCAAAATTTCTCGAACTTTTTCAATGAACCCTAAGGTCACTTCAATACAGCTTGCAATAGGGTACCAAACCAATATCCAAAAATTATGGGAAAACATAATAAATTAGGGAGGTGGGGTCCCACATCCACACTTTTCCATGTATGTAAAGTTATCTAAACTTAGAGAGACAGTCGATTCCCCTCATATTTTAATTTGGTTAAGGCCATTATAGAGATTTCTAAAACCTATATTTATTTAGTCATATATCAATGCCTAAAAATATCATTTTATAGTATATCCTTAATAAAATGATATTTTTTTCAATATTCGCTGTCCTTGGTTGATGTCTTTTAATTTTTATGTGCTTTATAGAACAAGTATTTTCATAATGGATTCTGATCAAGGACTTCAATGGAACTCCCATATAATCGCGATACTTCTTTATCCACAATAAATGAATGTAATCATGAGTGTATAAAACATATTTGACATATTTAGTGCTCAATGAAGTGAAATATTTATTCTTTCTTAATATTAAATACACAATACAACAAAATAAAATGTACCAAATGAAATTGATATTATATAATATATTTTTCTATCCCAATCTACATATGTATATTTTAATAACTTATAATGGGATTTTTCACTATACGAAAAACCGGTATATAATGTTCCATTTATATACTGACGTATTATTTTCACTATAAGAAAATAGATTTTCTTTGTATTTCCATGATATCTTACTTCTTGACATGTGGAAAACACAATGTCTAGCAATATCTCTATTACATACAACTGACTTCCAATGATATTCTTGTATTCTGTAACAATAACCACTTTCCCATAATAATATCTGGATAATTTCATCAAGGTAGCTACCTGAGTTGTAATATCATTGTAATTTTTCAAATCAAATATTCATATAACCTCTTTTATATAACTATATTGAGAAATGAATGTAAAATTATTTTCATGTGTCACCTGTAAACATAGGAAACTTCTTTGTTCACCCATCATTGAAATTTCAAACTCACTTTTCATGAATTCAGTGAAATGTGTACAATGCACTTAATCTGATACACCAAATATTATTTCATCAACATACAATAGCAAAACCATCGAATTATTACTAACATTATTGACATTAACATTGTAATTATCTCATCCTCAAAGAAAACCAATACTTTTCAGAAACTAATCCTTTCTATAATACCATGCTCTCGGTTCTTGTTTCAAGCCATATAACACCTTCCTTAGTCGAAAAAAACTGTATTCTCAAGTTAATGGTTAATAATGCCATCTAGATCCTTGATATACCCTTCTACTTTATGAACCCCATTCAGAAATGATGACTTGATGTCCATATTGAAAACATTTATCCTTGTCTCAAATAGTATAGACAAGAATAATTTGATTGTATCTATCCTTGGAAAAGTTTAAAATGCTTCATCATCATCAATATAGTTTTCATAGAAGTCGTTATTTTTTTATATCACTATAACATATTCCTTCATCATGTTGTAAACTACCCATTTTATCTAGATGACGTTCATATTTGTTTTTCTTGAAATAATATCACATGAATGATTATTCTCAATTTGGTTAAACTCTTTATTCATATCTTGAACCCAGTGCTCATCTCAAGTCAATTCCCCAAAATAGTTAGCCTCTATATGAGATAGTTATGATGCCAACATTAATGATTTCATTATTAATATTCAAATTGGAATTTCCTGATCACCTATGATATTTTGTCTATTAATTTCAGCTCAATTCATCAGTTTTCATATAGATATAGATTTGACATCCTCCTTTTGATCATCAATATTTTCTTCTAAATTAGCATTTTCCATTTCTACTTCCCTTGAGGGGCCTACCTCTTCATCGCATTCATTGGGGAACTATTCACTATGTTTTTTGAGTTATATTTATTATCCACTACAGTGACATCATTGATTTCCAATACCTTATGAAGCCTCTTATTGAAACATCTATATAATTTTCCTTCTTCTAAATTTTAATGAAATATCCTCTCTTATCCATATGAATAAAATTATATATTTTTCTCATTGTTGATAATATAACACTTACTTCCAATTATTTTTAAGTATTTCAATGTTGGATTATTTCTATTCCGCATCTCATATATAGTCTTTTATTCCTTCCAACACAATTGAGCCCTGTTATAAATATAGAATTATGTAAATACCTATTCCTTCAATAATTTATCTAGTAAGACATTTACAATAGGAATTATTATGGAATTTTTTTTGATAATATGATATCTCATGTCAACCACTCAATTATTATGAGAATTTATCACTAGAGAAACATGATTCCGTGTCCCATGTATCTGGAGATATTATTGTACAGAAATTTTTGGGAATTTCATAAAATTATATATATAAAATTTAAGAATATTATTCCCATAAATACATTTATGTTCCCGATGATTTCATGTAAAATTGATCACATCAGAACTGAGGGAAATGAAAAATACCCATGAAATTCTACTGAAAGCAGAAATGAAATGAATTTAATACCACTACCCATCAACAGAACAAGGTGAGATAGGACCACACATATCCACATACACCAATTGAATCACTCTAGTTGACATCGTTTCTTTCTCCTTGTTCATATTTTTGATGATATTACCGTATTTAAAGGATCAATCATGTTAGTATGATGATGTGATATCTTGGGGAGATATCAATACAAATCCCATTTGACCAAATCATCAAGGTATGGTTTAAATTTATGACCATGATATTTATGAAACAACCTATTTTACACCTCTCTAGTTAAGAAATAATTGTCTTATTCTCCACTTACAAAGTTGAGATTTCCTATTGTGCTTTTTCTATTTATAAAAACTATAATCTATATTCCTTTTAAGATACACATCTTCTATGTTAATTATATACCATGCCTCGAGTTGAATAGTTGACTGACACTATTTAAGTTGTTCCTGAGAACATAAATAAATAGTCCCTCATCACGTCTCATTTATTTACCCCCCCCCCCCAACATTAGCTTTTCCCATGCTAATAATATTCAGGCCATTATCAGTTTCAAATATTACAACACCATCCTGTCATATTGTATGCCTGTAACACGAACCATAAAACCTATCATATAGGATGTGAATCCACTATCAAGTTTACATACATAATAATGATCTAATCATTTAATTGAAATCTACACATCCACTTCCAACTATCATATATTTTTTATCTATGTTTTTGACTTCATACAATTTCTGGATTATTAATATTGATCATCCCAATTGTTTTATTGACTAGAATAATCTTGTAGAGATGTATGTTGATTTTCTTCTTCTCATTTCAAGAAACAGTAATCGACATATTTTGACAACATTCAATATGATTTTGAAAATTTTTACTAATTATTGATGAGAAATGTCATTCTATTCTTCAAATTCTTATACGCTCTAACCAGTGACCATCAGATGATATCCTTTAATATTGATCTATTTATGGCTATCTCTATTGGACTTATTCTCTTCGGACCCTCTTGGGTATGGAATAGTCATTTTGTTGGTGTCCCATTTTCCCACAACAAAAACATCGAATGCATGATTCATTACTATGTGTCATTACTACAAAAATGGTTTCCCCTTCGGTTCTTTGAATCTACAGGTTCTATTTCATACCCAAATAAATCATTAATATTGGAATGGGTGATGGGGTCTTACATCAACTATGAATGATTTTTTCTTTCCAACACTATATCTTCCTTATAATTTTATTTTAACTATTTCTTCTATCTTATTATAACTATATTGTCTACTTATAACATTTCTATTTTCTGAATTTTTTGATTTATCACTATTATAATGATTTCCAAGAGTCTTCCATAATCCTCAACACATCACCATCAGCCAATAGGTTCATCTTAAAGTTTATCAATACATTTGATTTGATCATTCATTGGGTTTTTCAAACCATCTATTACCCATTTCATTTCCACAATGTTGAGCTTCAACTCTCTACCAATTTATGATTTCATTGGAAATAAATACCTAGTCATTCCAATTTCTTCTATTAGTTTAGACTTATCTTATCTCTATTACTATTTATAGTGTTTGGCATCATGAACCACTTTGTGGGATTTCTTCATTTTGGATCTTGAAACATCCATCTCATCAATATAGAATTGTAATTTATCTTATATATAAACTGTTAATTTGACTTCTTATTCATCATTTTTTCTATCATCCATTTTCTTGGAGCTATCAACAAGTTCCCCCATAGCATTTTTTATGCGATCATTGGAGTTCTCAATCTCTTTAACATCATTTTTTTTAAAATTTCATTTTATTCAGAAAGGAGAATAATTTTTTTGGACAAATTTTTCTTAATAATTTTCTTACCATTAACTTATGCTAAATAATATTTCATGGAATTTTCATCTTCAAACTCATCCTCTCTTGATGCTTCATAGGGAACCTTGCTGCAAGATCTTTGACCTTTACACATAATTTTTTTGGAATGTTGGAGTTTCACTTTGAAAATTCCTTTTCTTATTTTTATAATAAAGTAATGAAATAACATCAACTCATGCATCTCATCTTCTTCAAAACCATATTTAATGAAGAGATTCTTCATGGACTTGAATTCAAATTCTATGGATATTACATTTTCAACATAATATTATCATCATTTTTAATTTCATATTCCCTAATAGTTCTATGAAAACTATCTAATATCAGATTCTTGGTATCTTTATCTTACAATGCATAAAATATTTTATTAAATTGAGATGTCAATATTTTCATGATGATCATAAAAACATTTCATATTCAATAATTTCCCAGAGACCATTCATGTCATCTAGAACAATATTCAACCTATCAAATAATGCATCAACATACCCATTAGAGTGCATTCTAAAATCATAATACTAGTCCCATTGATCCTTTTACTTGCTATTATAACTTTTGAGTCACCCTCAAAAATATTTATAAACTTTTCCCAAATTTAATTTTATGTAGTTCATTACATCACCTTCATATAGAGTTCATTTTAGAGAGATCCCCCCTAAAGCACTATTTCGTTTAGTATCAGCATCCAACTTCCTTCAATCAAATTCTGATAAATTTCTGTGATACGTAATTTATGAAATTACACACATTTCAATAGTAAATACATCCTTTCCTAAAGATTTGAATTCATGCTACGTAAAATTCATCCAAAATTATAAATTTTTTCCACCAATTATTGGAATCCCTTTATGATTGAAAAATATCATTGAAACCCCTCAAAGAGAAACACTAAAAATAACCTTCCCCTCTAATAGAAATATTTATCCCAACATTCTTAAATACCATAAGGGTTAATCGTGGTCTGATAGATTAAAACAACATCACCATTTGAGATTTTTTCCTCATTAAATGAAACACGCTTCACTCCCTTTCCAATAGAAATGTTGGAATATAAATTAATTCATGCATGGGAAAAAATTACTTGGTTCATCCTCACTAGGTTATGTACAAGGAACAAACCAATTTAATGTGATAATAAACCAAAATCATGATGTCTCACTATAGAAATAGGGATCATTCCGGATCCCTTATATTCCATCGATCCCAACCTTAATAATATTATAAGCAGACTATGTGTCCCTCCTTATTTATAACTAATCACATTTTGTTGTGTCACATCTCTCTCAACTGGATTTTGATCACTACTCTTTTAGAAGAATCTTATTTTGATAAATTGAATCATAATTTATTACACCTCAATTTGTGCATCATTATGCTCTACATTTATCAACTTGTTGGATACAACTTTAATAAATATTTAGTACCGAACTCCCTATATGTTCACACTACATTTTCATTCTCACAACCAATGTATCTCTTATGAACAACGTTACTACCTTTCCTGAAACATTTATGATTAGTCTCGAAACTCTAATATTTCATGAATCTTCTAATTTTTTTGAATCATCCTCTTATGTGTAATTTTAAATCTTTGTGTGAAGCACCATTGGTCATGTATACATTATTATTATCTACACAAAAAAATACACTAGATTCTTCTCTATGAACAACTCTCTATGTTCTAATTATAATTCTTTTTTTACTACTATTATGTGACTCAGAGACCTAATTTTCATTAAGGGTTGTGATATAGAGAAGAGAGGGGACAAAAAAATTATAGACACAACCATCTCGATATGAAACATTCTTTTGTGCCTTCCACTATGCGCGCATGAAATCCATTTGGTCACTAAACCCATGCCTTGTACAAAAAACATTCTTTAAGATCAAAACATTATTATATGATGTTGTATTTTTAATGTAATCATCATCCACTCATTATAATACCTAAAAACACTATTTTCTCAGTATCCCATCTTTCATTCAAATTCAGATCTTACATGTACCATCTTCCTTACCATATTTTTATGTGGTGGTCCGGAGTCATGAAATTCACTTGTAATTGATAATCACCATCACCCTTATGTGAAACATTTTAATTTTAAGGAAATTAATTCATTTTTGAAAAATAAGTTGTCCATCCTCCAATCTATTGACCCAAAGAATTTGGAAAATGCTGGGAAATAATGCCACCATGTATATGTATCTTTTTGTACTACCTATAGTGCATCCACACCACTATCTTAAATAATTTTCATCATACATTCTCAAAAATCACTCTTCAACTCCACAACTAACCATGGAATCAATCTTTTCCAAAAAAAACACAATCAACCCCAAAATACTACAATGTTACATTGAGGGAGTTTCTTCAAACAAGAATAATATTATTAAAAGGAAATTTAATTGAAATTATAGAAATATAAATATATTAGAAAAATGATGGGAGATGAATGGGAACCCTTACTACATTATGGTAACAACTTATGGAAATTTTAAAATGAGTGGAAATAGATAAATTTTATTGGAAAAAATATTAATGAGATGATAGTATACTATAAATAAATTTATATAATCAAATTAATGTGAAATTTAAATTATTTTATCACAAAATGAATCCAATATTAAATTCAAAATTATTGGAGTATAAACCATATTATTATTATGATTCATAGCCTAGAACTAATCCCTTTAACTTCCAAAACATGTCTATATTGTAGAGTGTAATTAATCATAGAACACTTGAGAGAGATATGAATATTTAATTTTAATCTTGGTTTGTGAGAAATTTGAAGATGAGGTGGGTATTAATTTATGTGGTGAGTATAATTTTTTATAATTATGTATTGAATATTTAATTTTTCATTTATATTGAGTTTGGTATCAAATAATTTTAAATGATGTTATATTTGTTGAATATTATTTGTATCACAATTTTTACCACGTTTTTGTATTATTTTAAAAAAAATTCCAAATTTCTCCCATCATGCAGTTCCTACCATCTGATTCCAAATAATTAATCCATTTTATCAAATTAATATTCTAAATATAGGATATAATTCTTTAAGTAAATACATTAAAAACATTTTTTTGTTGTTGATGTTACTCAAAATATCAACATTAATATTTCAATGACCATATTATATTTCAAATGAATGAATTATCTGAATATGATATCAGATTTATTATAATAATCACTATAATATGATTAATTAATATTAAAAATAAATAATAATTTACTTATAAATTATTATTTATCTTTTAAATAATTTAAATTAGAATTCAAAATTTATTATTTGAATATGAAAACATACAGATTAATTGTTGTATTGGATTATAAATATGTAAATATTCATATTTATGTTACTCATACAATTGTCTTTTAGTGTCGAGTACTTTATTTAATATTTTAAATAAATATTATATTGTCCATTTAACTAACATGAAATGAGAATAAAATGTATATAATGAATTGTTATAATATTTTCAGTGGTTACATTCTATAATTACTATTAAAATGTCTATAATACCATGTCTAAAACTATATTCTTATCAACAAATTAGAATTACAATTTCTATATGAAACTAATCCTAAAATTCGAGAAATGAATCTATCATGGACTATTGAATTCAGTAAAAGATATTTTATACAACAATTTTAACAAATTATCAATGTTATGATATATATTAGTATAATAAATTTATTAAATATAGAATAATAAACCATATTTATTAGTATTACATATAAATATTCCAATAGATATATATAGATACACTAGAACTATATAAATATGAGAAATATAAACTAAAATGAATCATAACATCCTGATTTCAGGATGAATGATATATTCATACAATTAAATGAATTTTATATGACCATAAATTTATGTATGACAAATATATCAAATATAATGTCTTGAAAATAATAATGTATAAATAAATATATATATTAATATAATTTTTTTACTTACTGAATACATACTAATAACTGTTTCATCCAAAAAAATTATCCACGTGGATTCCAATATGGTTTATTCATGGAACCAGAAAACCCCTTTGGATTCTTTATCCCTGATATCTTAGGATCCCCGTTATCAAGGTATGTTGATCATTGGGAAATGGAAATAAATATATATAGGGACACCCATTTGTTGATAAGATGGGTGGTTGGTCTCATCACACATTTTAGGGGGAGTTATTACTTACTCTAGGGCTTTCTTTTATATATTTAAGTCATACTCAAGAATAATTTATTAAATCCCAGATATAGATTAGAACACCATTGTTTTAATAATCAATTATTATAATGGATTCTATTTTGAAATGTTTTTATGTAAATGAGGTTATTTATAGATGGATACATTTTTATGCATTAGAGGTTCTACATCATTGGTTTCCATTTTTCAATGATTAGAGATTGTTATGTCATTTATTATAATGATGTCTTGTTTTAGCAACACAGTGGGGTGATCTTGAATTTGTTATAACAATGGTAGAGTTGAGTTGTATTTTTCGTGTGACCCGACCCATGAAAAGTTGATTCCTACATATTCTTAAGAATGTAATCAGAACACACATAGTTTTGTTCCACATAATGATGCATATCATACCATAAAAGTTAATGAGATGGGGAAAAAACAATGGATTTTAATGTCTTATAGAAAAAACATTTAGACAAGAGGTTCCTAGACAAGGATGGTGTGGGACCTAAGCTAAAGTTGTCATGGGGACCTAGAAGTGATAGATCCACCCAGGTTAGGTAGCACCATACTAGGAATATGGTCCAATATATATGGTGATGGAATAAACCACAAAGAATATGGCCCTGCATGATAGATATGGCCCTACTAAGAATATGGCCTAGAGAATATTAAGGAATTTTTATGTTGTAGTTTTTTAACCTTTGGGAGGATTCCTACATATCCCATCTATAATGGAACCAAATCCATTGAATTTTTTATATTTGTGGAATAAATCAATGGTGGACGTATAATATTTATTCAGTGAAAATATGGAATTTTGATGTAATTTTTCACATGGAATATATCCCTTTTAAATTATTGTGAATTGGTTTTGGGTCTTACACTTTGTAGGGGGACAATTAGCTTGCCTCATTAGGGATATGTTCCTTTGAGGCAGTGGTATTAGGGTTGGTGCTTACACTGAATAGGATTCCCAATAGGTAATTGATTGTGCTGATGAGATGACCACTACTAACGTCTAATAAAATGTGTTTCAATTTTGGTGTGAGAAAAAATATAAAGCAATATATCGAGTAATAATAGAAATATTCTTCATCTATTGGTGGATGATGGTGTGCAAATAGAAGGTTGGAAAATGCCACACATGAATGAATGTGGGATTAATCCAGGATGGATTCTATATGGTTAATATTTCTCCTCGTCCATTGGTATAAGAGTGTGAAGTCATGGTGGGGAGGTAGGAAGGAATATGAGGCATATACGTTCTTGTATCCACATTTAATTTTAATATTTTAGACCCTTGATTAACCCTAAGGTTGGGATATTAGTTACCATGTGAACAATTTGTTCAGAACATTCTGAGGATCTAACATAATAAGTAGAATAAATTATGGATCTTCATTTCCATGAGAATGTAAATTTTAGGGGATGTGCAGATGTGACATGTTCTATCATCATACATCTAGGGATTCTTGGGGGGATATATTGGATTTCCCCCCTAATATGAATGATCAAATAAAGGTGGTTCCCTTTTGTAATGACCCGCTAATTATCATTGGAATGAGAGCTCAATGAGCCATTACATGGCCTTAAGCGACATCCCCAAGGTGCCAAAGGCTGACAATAAATGCCAAAGGGTTTCAAAATACATGGGGGACAATTTAACCATTAACTGAAAACAACCAAAAAATAGAGCAAACTAGATAAACATCTCCAAGAAACCACTATATGATGCATGATTTAAAACAAAAACAACTCAACCATTATTTTCATAAAAACCCAACTAAGTGCAACAAAGGAGTACACAACCAAATCAGAGTAAACAATGGAAAGACTACTACAAGATTTCAAGTCAAAAACCCAACTCCATGCTCCACAATCTCCATGCTCCAACATCACGAACCAGCCCAAGAGTCACGATGTGGTGCTATAAACGTGTGACACTTTACCCTTGCCAACATCCCGGTATATGACATCTGCAAAAGCACCAACATGCCAAAGTAGGGGGTGAGTAATGAAACTCAGTAGGTTTTCCCTGGTGACTTCCCAACCCATGCCTCTATGAAAAACATGTTAGCACATTTATATAAAACAATTTATATAAAACAATTCCAAAATAGTTCATAGTATAGAAATTCCATGTTGAAGACATTTTTCAAAAAAAAAACAATTTTCCAACATAAGGAATCAAGCAATGATTCCCAATCAAATTAACATTTCCATTTTGGAACATTAATTTCATTTCAAAAATCCACACAACCAACGATTTCACAACCCGTGAAATCCACTATGCATGCATCGTTATGACAGTTCCATACTCATGAGTGGTCTCTCGTCGATCTACCAAGTTGTCACAAGGTAATTTTTCCCCATTTTCCATTACACTTTTGGCACCGAGCAGAAGGTAATATTTCAACCAAGCCTTGTAAGTTTGATATGAACACACACACCATGTATGTCCAAAAACCACAACATTTCAATCATACCAACACCATTTCAATAAAACACCATTTTATTTAAAATCTTTTTCCAACAAACCATTTTCCAAATCCCGTAAATCCATATTTTGAAATCACTATTTTATATTCTAGAAACCAAAACAATTTTAACAATCCATTCTTTCAATTTCCACAATTTCATCAAAACCCATAAATCATCTCTAAAGAAGATTTATAACATTCTTTAAACTACAATTTCACAATCAAAACCAAGTGATTAAATCAATTTAAACTAAGCCATCATGTTCTAAGAAAGAGGAATCGAGAATGAAGCCACCTACAACAGAAAATTGGGAAAAACCAAGCCACGGACGAAGAATGCTCAAGAACATCGGGTCAAACTCCAAAAACCCACCTTAGATCTATTATCGTAACACAACCAAGACCAAATCTTGTCATATTTGGCATCCACACCCTTATATCCACCCATAACAGGTGTAGATCTAAGAAAACGTGATAAGAGGATAAGTAGATCTAATAAACCAATCAAGAACGATCACATACCTTAAGAATCTAGAAACGATTCGCCAAGAGAAGCCTTCAGATCGCCTCCGGAACACTTGGGAGAAGCCTTCCAACCATCAAGGGAGAGTAATCTCGAGTTAGGGCCAAATAGGAGGTTTAACCAAGGAAATTAAAGGCAAAACGAGTTAGATCCACAATTTTAGGATCTAAATTTAAGTGACTGCATGGTTAGTACGCACTGTTTGATAAATCGTGCGCTAACCCTATGATAGCTTCTGCCTCAGCCATCCTTCATGCACGACCTCATCGCACGGTTTCTATTAACCGTGTGCCAACCATGCGGAAGTGGCTGCCTCCTCAGTCAGACACGCACGGTTTGGCCACACGGTTTAACAAACCGTGCGCTACCTGTGCGCCTTCCCCTTTGTTTCGAACTTCACTCCTGGATCTCCCGATTCTCCCAGACGTATCCCAAAACTTTTAAAACCAAGAAAAGTATCATGTAAGGGTTACATACCAGAAACCGGGGGAACAAAACTCTCCCCACCATTGGACATGTCGTCCCCGAAAAGTAGAAAAACAACGCTTTCCTAAAAGAGTTATGGCCCCTGCCATTTCATTTCATTCTCACGCTCTCATGTTTCTTCCTGAATCTGACCATGCTGCCATAAAACCCGCACTAGACCGATGCTTTTTATGAGCAAAACATTATCCTGCCTATCCAAAATCCGCACTGGGATATGTACCAATGAAGCATCCGGCTCTAGGTCAACGTGGTCCCATATGATCACATGGTCAGGATCGGGTTGATACTTCTTCAACTGAGATACATGGAACACATTATGCATTGAATTGAACCATGGGGGTAATGACAACCGATATACCACCTTTCCTACCCATTCAGGTATCTCAAAATGGCCAATATATCGAGGAAATAATTTTCCCTGCTTCCCAAAATGATGATGTCCAAGCCTTGGATAGATTCTCAGAAATACATGTTCACTCACCGCAAACGACAACGGTATTCGGTGATGATCCACATAAGATTTATGATGACTCTGTGATGTCTCCATCCTCTTTTTTATCAACTGAATCTTCTCTATTGTTTCATGGACAAGGCTCAACCCAATTAGTGATATATCACCTGTTTCCACCCAAAAATGTGGATAATGACAAGGACGCCCATACAATGCTTCAAAGGGAGCCACGTGTGTTGAGGCCTAATAACTATTGTAATATGGGAACTACACTAAAGGAACATGTTCTTCCAATGACCCACCAAAATACATTACACATGCCCGCAACATGTCTTCCAATGTCTGTATCATCCTTTCGGATTGTCCATCCATCAGAGGATGATACACCGTACTCATATTCAACTGAGTTCCTAGGGATTTCTGTAAGGATCTCCTGAAACGAGATGTGAACCTCAGATCTCTGTCTAACATGACTGAAACTGGTATGCCATGTCTCATTAACACTTCTTGGATATATATTTTTGAAAGTTCTTCCACCGTATGAGTTTCATGAATAGGGATGAAATTGGCAGACTTGGTCAGACGATCCACTATCACCCAAATGGCCCCAGATTGTTCTTGGAAGACCTATAACAAAATCCAATGCTATCTGATCCGATATTCGCCCTAGAATTGGTAGATACTGCAACATACCCACTGTTCTCTGATGCTCTGCTTTAACTTTTTTACAAGTTAAACACATTGAAACAAATTCATCGACCTTCTGTTTCATGCTGCTCCAACAAAATCGTGCCTTCAACGCCTTATACATATTTTGTGTACCTGGATGTATAGCCCATCTGGAATGGTTGTAAGCATGAGATAATTGTTCCTGACAATATAAAGGTACAACCATCCGATCTCGAAACTGCAAAACCAAATTCCCATCTAGCTTCTATCCCTCAATGGTCTCCCCACCATTGAGTTTGGAACTCATCTCTATACATTCCACATCAGATGTCTATGCATCCTTTACAATATTCACCAAATTAGGAACAAGTGTAGCTAAAATGAAAACTACAACATCACCTCGGTCTTCACATTCCTCATTCATGTTGGCTAAGACCGACATCTACTGCCATTCGTCTGAAGCTTCTTTTTCCAACTAGGCAAACGGCATCCTGCTTAATGCATCGACCACAGAATTTCCCTTACCCGGTGTATACATTAAGTCAAAATAGAACAGTTGAAGATACTCCATCCATATCCTCTACCTCAGATTCAAATATCGTTGTGAGAAAATGTGTTTCAAGCTTTTTTGATCCGTAAACACAGTAAATTTCTTACCAAATAGATAATGTCTCCATGTTTTCAAAGAATGGATGACTGCAACCAATTCCAAGTCATGTGTTGGGTAATTATTCTCATGCACCCTCAACCTCCTTGAACCATAAGTGAAAGCATGGTCTCCTTGCATTAGAACACATCTCAACCCTATACCCAAAGAATCACAATACACCACATACCCATGTCCTGATTCAGGAAAGATCAAGATGGGTGCTGATGTAAGGTGACGTTTCAACTCTTGAAAGGATTTCTGACATTCCTCAGTCCATTGAAATGAAATGTTTTTATTTTTTAGCTGTCATTGCTGACACTAGTCGTGAAAAGTCATGAACAATGTGTCGGTAATAACCATCTAGACCAAGAAAACTTCTTATTTCAAAGTCATTCTTCGGTAGTTGCCAAGAAAGAACATCTTCTATCTTTTCTAGAACCACTAAAACACCATTATCAGAAACAACATGGCCTAGAAATGTTACCTCTTGTATCCAAAAATCACACTTTGATAATTTGGCATACAACTGATGGAATCTCATTATTTCCTACACAATCGCCAAGTGTTGCTCATGCTCAGCCCTTATTCTTCAATACACCAATATGTCATCGACAAACACCTTGAAAAAAGAATCCATCTATTGCTGAAATATCTGATTCATCAAAGCCATGATGACTGCTGGTGCATTAGTTAGGCCGAAAGGCAAGACTACATATTTGTAGTGGCCATATCTGCTTCTAAAGGCTGTCTTTGGGATATCTTCCTTTCGAACTCAAAACTAGTGATATCCGGACTACAGTTCATTCATGGAGAACCACTAAGCTCCCCTCAACTGATCAAATATGTCATCAATGTGTGGATGTGTATATCTATTCTTTATCGTAACTTTTGGTAAGTTTATGATAATCCACACATAGCCTCAATGTTCCATGTTCTTTCTTTATAAACAAAACTTGTGGTACCCACAGAGACACACTTGGCTGAATAAATCCATTTCTTTCCAGCTCCTCTAACTGAATTTTAAATTCCTTTAAATCCATTGGTGCCATCCTATAAGATAGAAGTGGGATCATACTAGTCCCCGGAAGGAGATCAATCGTAAACTCCACTTCTATTACAGGTGGTAACCCCGATATATTTTCTAGAAAAACATCAGGAAATTGATCCATGACTACTGGAAAACTATTATTAGCGATCTCATCCATCGATTCCATGTTTAACTTAGACAGCTGGTATGAGATCATTGCCACTACTGGTTCCAACAAGCCCGTTGCACTAGCCTTCACCACTATTTCTTCTCTAAAGAGATGCTCGACGCCATCCTCAGTCGCAAAACTGAATGTTCTTCTATAATAGTCGATGTGAGCTCTGAACTTTGTCAACCAATCCATACCCAAGATTATATAATAGACATCTATATCTAGCATAGAGATATACCATTTCAGCTCACCTCCATCAATAGTTATTGAAAATGCTCTACACACGAAGGCTCTACATTCTATTTCCCCAAGAGGTGTTTGATGTTTTATCATAGAAGGCCTCATTTCAACTTTTATGTTTAGAAAATCAGAAATACGAGAAGCATGAAAAGAATGTGATGCACCAGTATCGAAAAACACTTGCATGAGGGATGATTTCAAAAGAATCGAACATGTAACCGTAGACTGTCCGAACTGGTCATCCACAATCACCTTTTCTGCTCCATACAATTGCTCTATTTTTGCGCTTTTCTCTTTATTGCCTTGTGGAGATTGACCTGCCTGAGGAGTCATGGTATTCCTGGAATCACCATAACTAGATTTGTTCTGTTCGTGAGACTGATTTTTCTGTCCTCGCCATGTCGAAGCATTGGATGTTTGCGATGCCTGGGTAGTGTCATGCGCACCCGACTTCAGATCGCTGCGAAAATATCGCTAAAGATGCCCCGTATTGTTTCAAGTGTGACATGATTTTGGTGGTTCTATACATTCTCGTTTCATGTGATCAACCGAGCTACATTGAAAGCACCTGGCAAACATCATGGGTCCTGGAGGAAGATTCACTGATCTAGCCGTCTCATTCTGATTTGTACTCCCACCTTGGAAGTAGGTGTCCCTATTCTACTTGTACCCAGCATTAGTGTTCTGACCCATTCCCATGGGTATCATCATACTTCTTCCTCCCATATCTTTTGAGATGTCTCTTTCTACGAATGTTGCTATGTTTACCATTTCCGTATAATCTGTAATACAGTGCACCACTATCTTCGAGCGAATCTCATGTCGCAACCCTGATTCAAAAATGTGTGCCTTCAGCAACTCACTTGCAACAACTTCCAGTGCAAAGCGCACTAAATTCATAAATTTAGCCGCATACTCTGTGATAGAGATATTTTTCTAATTCAGGATGAAAAAGTCAGTTGTCCTCTAGATCTTGAATGTGTGAGGATAGAATTGTTTATTAAACAACTCCTAAAATTCCTCCCAGCCCAGGCCTTGATCCACCTTCTCCTGCACCACTAGCTCCCACCATCGTCGTGAAAGATCCTCCAACATATACGTCGCCAACATTACGTTTAGCTCTACTAGTGTGCCGATGAAATCGAATATACGATTTATCTTGCTTAGCCACAACTCTGCCTTTTCTGGTTTAGAATCACCCCAAAAGATGGGTGGATTCTGCTTCTGGAACTGGACGGAATGGTCTACCTGCCTTGACTCATCCCTCTGATTCCCCATATATACATCTTGAAACGCTTGAACTATACTCTGAACCAGCTCTTGGTTCACACATGCTTCGAGTGCAACCACATTCTCTACAGCTTCTTCCGTTTGGTTTTTACGATGCCTAATGGGTTCCATTTTCTATATAATGATGCAAGCCGTTTGTTCCACTTCCTAGAAACTGAAGGCTTAACATTTCAATCACTATTACACCACTATCAAAACATCAATTTCCAACCATTTCTGAAACAAATCTTTTATTTCTATTTAAAATCAATCTTTTTTCAAAATACATCAACCCTTATCTTTTCAAAATCTTTTATTTGAAAATGTGCTTAAATTTTTTGGAAATCACGCTTTTTCATCAAACCATAATTCATTTCTCAAAATGATTTATTCAATACTAGTGGGAAGTCATTCCTCTATAATGCATGTGATGCTCATCTCACTGGATAAACCAATGACAATGATATTTCCGACATTCTAGAAGTTTATCCAAAACACTTATGCACCCACCACCCTGGTAACGTGAAGTTCAGCATAAATGGGTTAACTACATCCTTTTATGCTATACATTTCATGTACTAAAAATCTTACTCATACCTAAATTGACCACCCAAGGAATAGACAAGAATGAATTTCAACTCCAAGACCAAGAATATCGATGACTACTTGTTAGGAAAGGGCCGAACAAGCTGACACTATTTGTAATGACCCGCTAATTCTCTTTGGATTGAGAGCTCAACAAGTCATTATATGGCCTTTAGCGACATTCCCAAGGTGCCAATGCCTGGAAATAAATGCTGAAGGGTTTCAAAATACATGGGGGGAAATTTACCCTTTAACTGCAAACAACCAACAAACAGAGAAATCTAGATAAACATCTCTAAGAAACCACTATATATTTCATGATTTAAAACAAAAACAAATCAACCATTATTTTCATAAAAACCCAACGAAGTTCTACAACAGAGTACAAAACCAAATCATAGTAAATAATGGAAAGACAACTATAATACTTCAAGATGCCAACCCAACTCCATGCTCCACAGTCTCCATGCTCCAACATCACGAACCAACCCAAGAGTCACGAAGTGGTGATATAAACGTGTGACACATTACCTTTTCCAACATCCCAGTATATGACATCTCCAAAAGCACCAGCATGCCAATGTATGGTGTTAGTAATGAAACTCGGTAAGTTTTCCCTGATGACTTCCCAACCCATGCCTCTAGGATAAAACATGTTATCACATTTATATACAAAAATTTATATAAAACAATTCCAAAATAGTTCACAATATAGAAATTCCATGTTAAAGCCATTTTTCCAACAAAACCCATTTTCCCACAAAAGAAACAAAGCAATGTTTCCCAATCAAATTCACATATCCATTTTGACACTTTTATTCCATTTCACAAATCCACACAACCAACCATTTCACAACCCGTGAAATCCACTATGCATGCATCATTATTACAGTTACATACTCATGAGCGGTCTCTTGTCGATCTACCAAGTCATCACAAGTTAATTTTTCCACATGTTCCATTACACTTTTGGCACCGAGCATACGGTCATATTTCAACCAAGCCTCGTAAATGCAATATGAACACACTAACCATGTATTCCCAAAAACCACACCACATCAATCATGCCAATACCATTTCAATAAAACACCCTTTTATTGAAATCCTTTTTACCACAATTCATATTACAAATACCACGAATCCATATTTTAAAATCACTATTTTAAACTCAGAAAACCAAAACACTTTTCACAAACCATTCTTTCAATTTCCACAATTTCATCAAAACCCATAAATCATCACTAAAGAATATTTATAAGATGCTTTGCACCAAAATTTCACAATCAAAACCAAGCGAATAAATCCATTTTAATTATACCTTAAATTTTTAAGAAAGAGGAATTGAGAGTGAAGCCACCTACCTCAACAAATTCGGTGAAACCAAGCCACAGACGAAGAACGCTCAAGAAAACCGGGTCAAACTCCAAAAACCCTCCTTAGATCTCTTCTCCTAACACAACCAAGACCAAATCTTGTCATATTTCGCATCCACACCCTTAGATCCACCCATAACAAGCGTATATCTAAGAAAACGAGAGAAGAGGAGAAGTAGATCTAAGTAGATCTATGAAACCGATCAGGAATGATCACATACCTTAAGAATCCGGCTTTGATTCGCCAAGAGAAGCCTTCGGATCACCTCTGGAATGCTTGGGAGAAGTCTTCCAAAACTCAGGGGAGAGTAATCCCGAGTTAGGGCCGCTTAGGAGGTTTAAACAATGAAATTAATTGCAAAACGAGTTAGATCCACAATTTTAGGATCTAACTTTATGTGACCACACGGTTAGTCCACACGGTTTGACAAACGGTGCACTAACCATGTGTTAGCTTCATCCTCTACCATCCTTCACGCACGACCTCATCACATTATTTCTCTTAACCGTGCACTGACCATGTGAAATCCACTGCCTCCTCAGTCTGACATGCACAGTTTGGCCGCACGGTTTGACAAACCGTAATCCATTCGTGCACCTTCCCCTTTGCTTCAAACTTCACTCCAGGATCTCCCTATTCTCCCATACGTCACCCACAACTTTTAAAACCAAGAAAATTATCAAGTAAGGTTTACATACCAGAAATCGGGGTAACTACACTTTTCATTGATGATGCCTATGAGGGATTGATGGGTGTCCCACACTAGTGAGGCATGGGCGAGCTAACAGGGGTCTCACGCAGGGTAAACATGAGAGATCTAGAGGAGCTTTGTATAGGGTGGACCCGAAATAAATTTAATTCCCTTTTGGTGAAAGAAAACATTGGTAATAGTTATTGTTCAAGGACTAAATCTATCCTTTAAGGGGCTCATCAGGTGTCTTTTGGAAGGGTCTCACATATGTCCCCAGCCTTAAAAGGGACTTCTAACTCGTACTTTTGGACTATGGTAAAAGTATCTTGGATGGGGATATCACATTTCAATGACTAGAGGAACTCAAATCCCACTAACCAATCACATTTATTCTTCTATTGAGGATTATAAAGCTACCTAGAAGTCTCTAAAGACCAGAGTGTTGTACTCGGGTGAGGATAGATTGATAGACTCTTATAGTCCTCAATTCAGGTCAAATGAGAAGCCAAAGGGCCCTATTTAAATGTAATTTTTGGACCATTAGTTAATGATGTGGTTTTTTAGGTCATTCATGCTCGGTCTATAACCCTAGGTCTCCTACATTGGTGTGTCTGACATGTTTTGACACATATGTCTACACCTCCATTAAGATGCTGGGTGAGAATGTTTGACTTGCATGGCGGTGCTAAGAACAAAAGATATACCTGTACAGTGTTACTAGTTGGGACATACAATAGATTACATAAAAGAATTCATGGAATACCTAATTTATTTTACTTGAGATATTTTTCATTGAATCGTATCATCCTCATGTGTAAAATTTAGTGTAAACTTAATCTAAAACCCCTCCCAAGATTGGATTTAATTTTAAGAAGAGGGTTTGATCCTGAGGTAACGAAAGATTGATATTGTAGAATCCTTTGGCTACTAGTCTAAATACGTTCCTGTATATTCATGCTCAAGATTTAAATGAATTATTACTTTAATTCCATATAATAGTCACAAATAGATGGGATACATAAGTATTTTGTGCAGGTGGGTTGTGTAGTTGATTCACGTACGTCAACCATGTTAGGATCTACATGTCAAAAAATAACATTGATATCCCAAAGGCACTTCTTCTCACTAAAACAGTACTCTAACACATAGGTTCTCTCATCTTGAAAGTATTCTATGTATGATTTTCTCAAAATCACCACTCATAGTCCCAAGATATTCCCACATTTTAATTATGTAAATATCTGGGATAATGACCTATTTGGGATTAGATGTGGGTGTAACCTGCTCAAGGAAAATAAAGTGAGTGAAATATGTGAGGTCACTTCAATGAGTGACATGAATGAGGTCACATGGCTGAGGGACCTGTGTCAGGTCACTGCTTTTCCAAATTTAAAATTTTTCTGAAACTAAGACTTTAGCTATATGAAAATATTATTTTTTTCATTAATAATTCAAATTGTGTCCAAGAAGATTATAGTTTCATAGGAATAAACCTGTAAACATACAAAGGAGATGTTACAGGTCGTTAGACCAACTTATTATGAATAATGTGACACCACTCTTCTGGATTTCATGAATCATATGATGAAATATCGTTGAGAATAACTTGGAATAGATTAGTTTCCACTCTATAGACACATGATCTATAATAACGTACTCATAAAAATGTTAAATAATTACCTACTACATTCCTAGACCCACGAGTACACAAATTTTACCAAAAAAAATCATAGCTAGGGGTGTTAATATCAAATACATAATTGAAATCTTTTCTTGTTTGATGAATCATAGTAGTTGGGCACTACATTTAAATCCTAGAACTATTGAGTTGAAGACACACTAATACCCATCTTTCTTTCATTATTTCAAGAAAACCCAATCAAATGGATTAATGTAATACACGGACCTCCACTATGGATGAGGAATTGATCCAGATTAAATGTGTAAAAACTGGGTGTGCCATACATGTGATGAATTCAAATTAAAACTTAAAGTATTTGCTATCTATGAGGCTATCTGTGTGGGCCATAAATATGTTTATAAGAATCTATATATCATTCCTCAGATACTAAGCTAATAGATCTAACAAACAATTACATTATAACTATCAAATAGAGGAGTCTACATCAGTTTATGGGAAGTCGATATGATTTTGGTAGTGGTAAATCTTGAAGAGAATATGACATGTTTATCCAACTAAAAGGGACAAGGGATGATGTTGAATGAATTCCTATTTTTGAATCATGAAAAATTTTAAGTATCCTAATATATTATGTAGTAAGACCCTCACATAAGGGGGGATCTAAAGTCTTAGGCATGGATGAATTCTTTCCTAGCCCCCAAAGAAAGTGGGCCCCACATTAAAATTCCTGACACGATATCCTAAAATGGAAAATTGAGGAATTCATGGTTGATTCAATCCAAAATTAGAATATGGATAGTATGAAGAATGAGGGTATGTTTTCATGTATAACATACCCACCAAGACACATCCTGTTGGATTCATTGGGATGTGGTTCTGAATCTACGAGATGTTGGTTCCTGAATAAAATATCTATGTGAGGTTGGGGACATTTTCAAGGGAGACAAGTTAATATAGGGGGATCATATTGGATTGGAAACTCCCTTCGTCGACAGTTTTCATCGGTGATTATTGCACATGTATAAATGGAAGTCCTCCATCATAATTATAAGCTTGTATCATGTATTCTATGGATGGATTGATTTTTTTTTTCATATTCCGTGTTTAGTAAATCCATGATTCTAATAGCTGAATTTGACCATTTTATATGCTATTTCTAGAATCCACACCATTCATTTAAAGTGAAATTATGATTTTATGAAATTAAATCTATTGAGATAATTCAAATTCATTCCCTACGGTGTTCCCCCCACTAGGATTATCACTGATGTTGGAAAAGAGAATTAGGATGTATTATTGTATGTGATTGATTTCATGGATTGAATTCAAATACCATGTATTTGTGGTGAGGTTAATTGTGAAGACAATTCTCTTTACAGATACATATATCAATTTATGTGCTTGTAGCAACCAACCATATCCCCTTACTATCATGTTTGAACTTAGAATATACCTATTATGACCTAAAAACATTATGTTCTCATGGATTCGGAGGTAAATCAATTTTTAATTAAGTTTCCTCAACCAATTAAATCCATTGGAATGAATTCCACTTCTACTGATGTATAGATTTAATCATATCCTCTATGTGAATTGATAGTTAGCTTCCCTTATGTTCCATCCGTGAATACTAATAGGAATGGTCATTTTGGTCACAAATCCCATCCAAGTCAATATGGTGATAGTGGTGTGTCCCTGAGCTCACCCCAATGACCCCCTTCATGGTCTAGTCAATCAGTTAGGATTAAAAAGGTTTGAACAGTTGAGGTTGAGATTTTAGGGTCATTCTACAATAGTCAAGGGAAAATATAGGATCCATTTTCCTATACCACGGATTTGACAAAAACATCATGGAATATAGTGAAATCAGGAAGGGTAATGACTTCTTCTCATCCATACATAGTATGTTCAAATTCTATTTGATGAAATGTTGATCGATTATGGAAGGACCAACTTTCTAACATTAAGGACCTATGGTAATTTCATTTTGATATCATTAAAATTACACAAATTAGAGATGTTTTATCCCCACATAATCTTCAATTTTATGTTAACCTTTATAATGTGGGGAAACCTATCTCGGATTTTGGATATTCGTGATTAAATCATTGATAACTGGATACCGAATATGAGGTGAGAAAAGTATTTGATTGATCAAGGAACTGCTAAGGTTTTTGATCAATACACTAATTAATTGGATAAATTAATCATTGATGGTGATGTATGAATTCACATATCTATCATAATCATCCCATTTTTTTGGATATGGGGGTTTCACTAGATTATGATATACATTTAAATTTTATAGCAGAGGTGGAGATGTCCATGAAATGAAATAACTATAGTATGGTCTGATAGGTACCCCCACGAGGGTGGGGGAGTAACTCAAAATTCCTAATAGTTGCACTTAGAATAGATAATAATAGAATAGGAGATAGAGGGAGAGGTTATCAAATTCCCGCTCTAGTACCTAATTTTTAGTAGGAATGTTCTATCCTTCTTCCATCAAATGTGAATGAATGTCATAGAGTAATGCCCTTGTGAAATAACAACATTAGTTTTGGTGAATTTTGAAAAGATCATTTATATTTCTTTTATCTTGAATAAGTGTTTGATCTTGATTTTAGGATATAGTATTTCCTACCATATCCTATGTTATGGGTCTTAGAGTTGATCATTCAATAATTGAGGAGGATATTCTAAACGAGGAACATATTTTTATTGTCGAGTCTATCCCTTCGATAGAATAAATGTTAGGTTACAAGACCACATTTATTCCTATTAGTAAAAAGAGGGAGGAGGATCCTGAAAATTTCAAATATGATCATAATGTTCCATGTACCAACCACTTGTGATATTTCAGATCCAATTCATACATTAGATAACCATACAATCATTATTGTTGGTCCTATTACTACCCTGTAAGGGGATGATAGATATCCCAGACAATCAATTGATGGTTTTGGTGTTATTATCAATCTGAAGGGGCCACAATGGTGATATCTATTCAGAATATAGTGGACTGAGCCTATGGAATATCAACATTCAGTACTGAACCATGTGGTTTGGATATCAATTCAAGTCATGATTCTACAAGACTTGAAGTATCGTATAATGAAATAGTTAAAAAAGAATATATTTTCAATGAATTTTATTTTCAAGTCTCTGTATATAGAGTTTGATGAATTTAATAATTAATTTGATGAATTTGAGTTTTCCTCAATTATGTTCTCTATCACGGCCAACCTCCTTACGTTTTATGACTTAAATCAATGATATTCTCTCATGTAGCATTTCTTATAGAAAAATACACCAATGAAATCCATGAATTGGGTCTCTGGGTCCATTATACTCTGGTTTCATAATGAGTATTATCTTAGGGACTCAAAGAGGGAGGGCCCCTTGAACCTTCCATAGTGTGTCCAAGGACAACATAGGAGGATATTCCCCATTTAGAGATCACGGTATACCCTACTAAAGTAGGGAATTCTAGGGTGGGATCAATTCTAGTGGCCGACTCATCAATGCGATGTTTTGGTCATCCTCTTTGATCCCATTTTCTCTTTATCCATACTATCCTCAAATATTAATGACTAATTTCATTCTTCTGTTATGTCCATCATTTTAGTGGTAGAAATTGATGGGGAGGCCTTCACCCCCAACATAATGGACTGTGAATGGTGAGGGAGATGTCACTTGATGAATAGTATTACATGTTTCATACCTAATTGGTCTAATTTTAGCGATCATATATCCTCTTAATTCCAGATCGACCATAATCTTTGAGGCCCATCAATTTTTATGTTTTCCACCAGTTCATACTGGTAGGATAGCAAGGAGTTAATATTGAAGAAACCTATGGAGGATATACCATCACAAATCGATCATGTTTAGATCAATTTTAACTGGTTTGGTTATGATGGATTGGATTAACCCATGGTTCAATTTATAATGAAGGATATATTTCACTAGTAGGAGTAAGAGAATAATTCTCAATTATATATTATCAATGAAGTAATGTTGAAAAAAACTGATGTTATTCATGTTTCATTATTCGAGGTGGAGTTGAACTATGCCATGATATTTTAGTAGTGTATGAAATGTGTTAATTCAAACCCCATTCAAAAAAAGACCCTCCAACAAGAGATATATACCCCTAGAGAAGAGCTTCTACAACTTCACCAATATAGAAAATCAGTTAAGATATGTGGATGAAATTCATTATGAAGGTGATAGAGGACATCTTGCTTATTGAGGAGATGAATACAACCTAGCTAGTTAGGTTTTGATAGGCTTTTGATAAGGCTTGAGTGGTCCTCTAATAATTCAAATGTAATTTTTATGTACTTTTGTAATGTATCACAAAGAGACATGATTTTTTGGATTCTCCCCTAATGACTACAATATTAATAAAAGAAAAATATTGCTTCACCGATATATGTATTTCTCCCTATTTTTTATTGTTATTATAACATAACAGTAGAGATAGTTTTTTATCAAAATATACTGATGTCAATGTGTCATGATCATAATGATAGGAATTGGAGAATTCATTAATTTAATCCTAAGAATTTGGACCCTGTGATTATATTTTATTAGATCATAGAATGAAGTAATGGAACCTATGAACTTTTGATTTCTTTCCCTAACCATGCTAATTTTTTATAATATAGATATAAATAATAATTAGGGAGTGAGACTCATATTTTGCTTAGTCCTCATTTCACAGGTTTTCAACACAACAATTTTAATTCATCCTATTATTTGAAGTTTAGTGTCTTATAATCCTAACTAAAAATAATAATTTTCTAGGTTAATCAACATTCATCCTGATTTATGGGATGATGAATCGAGCAGGGATTAGAGGAAATGGAATCACTAACACTTCATGGATATGAGGAGGGAAATCTTAGGTCATGATCTTGTGATTTCATGATATGAGGATATGAAATCGGACAATTATGTAGGGAATGACTGTAGGGAATGATTGAAATGATGTTTCTAGAATGAATATGTTCGGGCGTATGGAGATAGATGTGGTTTCTCTTAAGGATGACTCTACCTCTAGGTGGTAGGCCTTTTGGGGATGACTTTTGAGAATAGATACTACAATATATAATGAATAGTCAAAATAGAGTTGTTATATGGTACCAAACATTAAAATATGGATGGATAAGGAAAGATTAAAAACGATCGAATTTATAAGTATCCCAAATGGTGGTTTTCAGAAACAATATTTCTAGGAATGAATAAAGTATATAGGTTAGAACTATCTATGGATGGGAAGGCCCCTTTATAATTTTTTTTGTCTATAAATAAGTGGAATTATAATTTTTCCACAAAATTTCAATGGATGGGTCATGGATGAAATTCCAAAACTCCTACCCTGACCTAGGATATGTCCATGAATGGAGGAACACCCATGTTTTGGATTCTATAGCACCTTGGTGTAGAATGTAGAATCTAAGAGTCTATACATACTCATTATGATGAGAATGAATTTATATGTTGTTCATTGTAACATAGTATTTTCATCAATATGTCTCGAATACATAGAGAGGGAATTTTCCTTATATTTATCTAGGCTATGAAAGAGAGATCGAGGCATTACTACATATCTTGATGAATGATAGTCATGTCATACATAATTCATGGAGGTGGTGTGGTGGATGAATAGAACGAGAAGGAAAGGATGCTCTTAAATCAGAGTCGAATATTCATGTCGTTAAATATCTTGGTACTAGGATTTGGATCATTAAATATAATATCATTTGGAATGGACTTTGAGGAATTCAATTTATGGTCTTTTTTTTACTAAAGTATTAGTGATTTTCCATCATATCAAAAATTTTGTTGATGATTACACCTTCTCTATAGATGAAGACCGTCTTCTTTGGGAACCATCTCATAATGGGCTCTTGGACTCCAAAACCTATTACAAAAACCTTTTCTCCCACTTGGAATCCAACTTCTCTTGGCTGAAGTTTTTTGATAAACCATGGATTAAGCCCTCCAGATTTGATCTTGTTTGGCGTATTGCCCATAACCGACTTCCCACTGAGGTCTGCCTTATATCTATTGGGGTTTAACTCATCTCTAAATGTCCAATTTGTCATTAGAATAGGGAAAACATCAATCACTTGTTTTTTTCCTGCGCTACTTCCTCTTCTCTTTGGAATTTTTTTGCTGAAAATTTTGATTAAGGATGGCTAATTGCTGATTCTATTTGATCTCTTCTCAAATTCTGTGTGGAGATGGATCTTTCAACGCAGATTAAAAACCTCTTCCTTCGTGTTGTTTCTGAGCTTCTTCACATTATCTGGTAGGATAGAAATGATATTATACACAATGGTGTCTCATTAAATCTTAATTTAGGTCGCTCGAGAATTATGATTGCTATTAGGGATGCTTACACTCTTCAGAATGCCAAATTTTCTAACTCAGTTGCTGACTTTGGCATTCTTCATCAGCTCCGTATTAAAGGGAACTACAATCAGCCGAAGCATCCTTTTGAAGTGTTTTGGCAGACTCCGATCTCTGGCTGGATAAAGATCAATTTTGAGGGAGCCTCGAAAGGAAACCCTGGTCCCGCGGGAAGTGGAGCCATCTTCAGAGACTACCTTGGTCATTTCCAGGGCTTCATTTTTTGTAGTTGTGGTTCTGCCTCTACGATGGAGGCAGAGATGCTGGCGGTGATCCATGCGGTCAACTTTGTTAAATTAAAAGGCTGGGACAATATTTGGATTGAGAGTGACTCCACCACCATCATCCTAGCCATTTCGAATGGTGTGGTTCATCATTCTTGGACTCTCACAACACTCTAGAAAATATTCCTTAGTTATCTTCAGGAGATCAAATACATTGCCACCCACACCTATAGTGATGCTAACAAGGTGGCAGATGGGCTTGCTAACGAAGGGATCAACCAGGCCATTACGTGGAGTGATACTTTATAGGCTGATCTCCTCCCTTTTTATGAAAGGGATTGTAATAAAATTTTTTATTTTCTACTTTTGTAACTTTCTTTATCTTTTTAATAATATTTTATGTCTTGGTCTCTGACCAGGACATTACCTTTAAAAAAAATTTAGGGAATTTTTTATACCATTTCCCCAGGGATTCTCGATCCAAAAAGTTATATAAGATAGGTATGATGAAATTGAACTTGAATGATATTTGAAAACTGGTTCCAAGCATTATTTTTTAGGGTGTACAGAGTAAAAAGAGGTTTCTCTTGATGATAACCTAAACTCTATTTTATATATGTTTTGGGTGATAATTATTCAAATTTAGACTAGGGTGTATCAATCCAAGTCAAAAAATGGATACATCTAGTGTCAAAAATTCTATTACTTATAATTAGGGAAAGCTTATGGAGATAAATATTTCCCTATATGTAGAGTTTGGGTTGAATAAAGAAGGATCCTCACTATAGATGGATAATATTATGGTGAAATAACCTAAGAATCGGGGAAATGTTCCCCACATTTGTATGGCCAATACACAAGGTGGGGAGCTTCTTAAAATTTTGGCTAGTCCTGAACATAGGATCTAAAAATTTCTATGTGTCTCATCAATGGAAGAATCAAAAAACATATAGTTCTAGGAATACACATTCCCTGCATGAGTCTGGCCCACATGTAGAGAGTGGGAGTTTCATTATATCATACTGGTGGGATATGATTTAAAATAAATGATACCAAACATATCCTAATATTATGAGAATAAAGCGACATATTGTTCACGAATAGAGGTATGGTGGGATACCAACACCGTGGATTGTGTTCCTCTAATGGGACAGATATAACCATGCACAATTTTACATCATGATAGATATGTCAGCCATATAGTTTTAAATAATGACATAAATTTTTTTGTTTTCCTTTATGGTATTGAATTTAAGAAAATGAATACCCTAATGTGAATTTATATGTCTCAACCATGTGGGGAAGCTACTTATCACAATTCCTAAGACCACACGAGCTATTCTTAGTGTGAGATACATGGTACGGAATTGGTTTCATTCATTGCATAGAGGCGATTAAAAATAAAGGATACGGGAATCTGTATCATTATTCAAATACACATTTAGTTTAGATCCATGAATCACTCTATATCCTATAATTGGAGGCATAAATCCTTCTATATTTCCAAGACAATATTAATGCGGAATTAGAAGGATAATAACCATTTTGTTTAGTTTCGTGTGATAAGGATGAATGGTATCATATAGTGTCAGATCATAAAACCAGGGCCAAAAAATTGAAATGATGAGAGACATAGTGAATACTGGTCCATTGATGTTTTGACGTAGTTTAGATATAAAGAAGAAAATTTTAAACCATGATCTTGGGGGTTCATATACTAGGTTAAGTGATATGATAAAAGTACGTCAGGGATGAAAGTTGAGCCTTTTTGAAAATAGGATTCCATAATGATGTTGTCGGGGAATAATGAGATAGAAGTTATTTTTACTGAGGATGATGGTTCCTTTGATATACAATCCTTTTGGGGATGAGTATTGAAAATCCATACTATGGTGTATCATGAAAATTTAATCAATGGTGTCCTATTATAGGAAAAAATATATTATTGATAATCAGAGAAATATTGTGGAGATATAAACATTCCTATGATTAAGAATATGATTTGTGGAGACTATGTTTCTAAGAAAAAAATTAATTCGGATCTACATGGGTCATAGAGTGGGAAGTCCCAGGTATAGATCTTGTTCACTTATAGAGAAGGTGACATTTTTGTTTCTATGATGAGATCCTGAATAAGGAAATCCTAATTATGACCTCTTGTATAGACAGGGGTTGTATTCATCTGGAAAGGGAAACATGATTTAGATTTTTACTATTGATGGATCGGGTTGATTAGTTTTTTCCATTACTATGTATCCCATTATATAATAATAAATCCACTCTTTGTTCTAGAAATGAGGTGCGGTGGCAGTACAACACCCATGATTGTGATCCACTCAAGTAAAGAGACAAATGTTATATAGTTGTATATTTTTCAATAAGGACGTGAACTATGAAGTTTTACATAATAGAGGAGGTATGTTTTATTTATTTATTAATTACTAATGAATATGGTGTTAGGATATATATATTAATGTCTTAATGATTATATTATACTGTCTTTTTGTTTTCGTTCAAATAACTAGGAACATAATTCATTCCTTTTATAGACACATGAGGAAGAACCACAGTCATGATTACATGATGTATTTTTTAAGAAACCATGCATTGATATGGGATGTAAAAAACTATCCATTTATTGATGTCATAGAGTAAGTTATTTTGGAGTGGACCTTGTGTGTGGAATATGGTCCATCTCACATCTATTCAGGTTTTCAAGGATTCATCCCTAGTAGAATCAGTGTCTTGGGAACCAGTACCCATTCACCTTAGAGGAATGTGTACAGGTGAATTTTTTTTAAAATTCCATGATTTTCTATTTTTGTGGAATTCAATTTGATTCATAGAAGGTGGTATTTTCTCACAAAAATTTTCCAATTTATCAACCCATTTTTGGGTTTTCTCATCCATGGATACCTAATAACATATAGAAATGTGATGCAAGGTCAATTGGACCTCACGGGGAAAGGCTACTTTTGTCTCATATACCAGTGAATATGGGTAACTGGTGTGGCTATGTAGGTTGTAGTCCAATAATCCCAAAAGTCATACACTAGATTTTATGGCCAATAATTTTTATCTTAGTCCAACTACTCCAGGGGTTTGTTTGATAAGTTCTTATTGAAGTTCTATTTCTATCCATTATCCACTGCACGATAGAAGGATTTATTATTTTATTTGATGTTATACTCTTGATATAGATTTTCTAGAACACACAAAATATTTTATACCAATTTACATAATTATCATTTATGTAACACCAAATATTGTAATGATATGTTCCTTTTTGAATATGAAAATATTATATTCCACAAATTTTGTTGTGGAATATATTCAACCTACATGGAGAAAAATGTAGTTATAGTGAGAATGTAATGAAAATATATGGCTATATCAGGAGGATATTGTGACACAATATCCATTCCCCAAATAGTAAATTTAAAGGAGTATCCGGATGTGGGTAGAAACTCTATGGGTTGATGGATTAAGATGGCGTGAACTTGGAAGGAATAAAATTATATGGTGAATTTTTATAAATCATGCATCCTTTAAGGAATTTAGTATCAAATCATTAATATTTAAAGGGAGAATAGAACCATAACTAGATTGAACAATAGGACACATTAAGTAATTATTTTAGCAAAAAATAATCTCCTCACCATCCGTGCATCAAATAAGTACTCCTACAAAACCTCATTTAACAAGGAATTTTAGGTGATTTTGGATGTCATAAATAGTAAGGATATTTTCTAATCATCATGTATTCTCATTACTAGATTTCTACTTGGAGTATTATGTTTTAAAGTTAATCTACAATGGGAATTAGCCAACAGGTTGTTTGGATATCTTGTGAAGGGATTGAAGTATCTTCTTCAGTTTCTTCTATGTCGACACAAAAAAATGGTGACACAATTCTAAAGTGCACATTGTTTATTACTATTTAATCAATATCTAGGTTTTTGAATTACCTAACTACATTCCCAATTCATCTTCCTAGAACTTTTTTCATCATGGTACATAATGTAATATTTTTTCCAAGGGGAATTCCGACTTTATTCTCCAAACTCAATCAATCATGGGGTATTATATCAACCATTTTGATAAAAAAATCACTATTGATCTGCTTTATTACCAATTAATAGTTTTATACCTTCAATGAGGGCCTGATACACAACATCATTATTTTTTGAACTTTTTAAAAAAAAACTGTATTATAAGGATGATTTTACCTAAGAGATGATCGTGACCCCAAACTAGACTTTATTAAGATTAGGGTCCTCCTATCTCATCCCAATTGGGATTCATGAAGCACCACATAAATTCATATCCCATATTTTTGGGACCTCTTGAATAGATAATATATCTTCATCCTAAAATTCAATAATAAATGATTTTTTTCAACATAAAGTTATTATGTAAGTAATTATACTATTTTCTGGTCTTTTACCACTTTCTAAGGAACAAAAGGAATGTAAAATTGCTTCAAGATGACCACCCATCATGCCAATCATCAAGTCAACATAGGAAAATTGGGGATTAATTTTATAATATTATAACAAGATACTAGGTGATGTTTGGGTTGTCTCAAGTAGTTCATCTACATTTGAACTCTAAAAATTTGTGTTATTCATATCTTCTCGATATTAAAATAACGACTCTCTCTATCGAGTATGGATCAATTGTGAAAATAGAGGTTATATTTATTATTGATGTTATTATTTTTTGTATAGAAGGAAAATTAAAATCATTCTAGTGTTGTTATAAGAAAAATTTGTGGATTTCCCTCAATATAAAACATTATAACTAGTGGACTCAAAATATATTTCCCGATATAATTGAATGAATCCTAAAATTTGTTATGCCAATGATATATTATCCCATTTTGTATCAGCCTTATGAATAAAAAAACATTCTTGTGAGGTTTTCTAAAATATGTTGAATATTAATTTGGCATCTTTATTGTACTCCTAACACTGTGAGGTTTCGAGGAGGTGACATATCAAGAATAATATTTTTCTTCTCAAGAACCACATAGATATCATTATGGAAAACCATAAAAATATGAAATATTGTTGAGGTATCTCTGATTGCACACTTAAACGGGTTCATTTTAAGACTATGTTGTCATATTTTATTAAAGTTATTCTCAAGTTCATAATTGTGGTTTGAATTTTTTGGAGATTTATCCTCCATATTATCAACATATAACTTCACAAAACTTCTCAAATTGGTTTCAATATTTGATTAATTAGTCATTGGTATGTCATTCCATCATTCATTAAACCAAATATAATTTTTACAAGAATTATAAATTGATTTAGGGTGATATGAAATCATTGGATTCTTCATATTAAGGTTCATTCTAAATTTTGTTGTAACCTTATTATCCATTAATGTTGAAAAGAACCATATATCTAGCCATATCATCAATGAGTACTTCTATGATTGGAAATTAGAAATCATCATTCAATGAATTCTAGTTTAATATCTAATGTCAATGAAAACCCTAATTTTCTTATTCTTCTTTTTTTAACTATTTTGGAAATCAATGTGGTATACTAGACCTCCAAAGTGGTATTGGGATTGATTATCTTTTTATCCTCAATATTAATATTCATGGAATGGGCTGGGTGCATCAATTTAGCCACCTGTTGCTAACCCCAATGGTTTTCTACAAATCCTATGGGCTGAGTGGGAACCTCATGATCATGGTCCATTATTTCCATGTAATTATATAAAAACAAATCTTGATGATACTTTAAAAAAGAGTTAAATACCTCTTGTTCTTTAAAATACATTGCTTCACTAAACAAATTTGGACATTGGTCCTCCTTCGAACGCATGCTACTATTTTTGAGTTAATAAATATTTTTTGAGAAACTCTCCTTGAATACAGGATGGAAACCATGGTGGTCCTCCTCCAAATCCTCTTCATTTTTCTATTATTCTTTATTTTCCTCTTCTTCTTCCTCGTCTAAATCACAGTTAGGGGATGTAGGTGGTGAAGTAAAATATTTTGACTTAAGATTGGTGTTAATATTTTGGCATCCAAATGGTGAAGTTGTATACTATAACCCAACTGATGATATATGGTTTCTTTGAATATCTAATTGGTAGATTAATGATGGAGAAAAAATATATCTACAATATCATAGTAAAATGATTTATTTGTATGTTTTTGATAATGAGATAGGGATATTTTTAATCTCATGAGATAGAATACGGGAATTTCCCCCAAATATTTTACAAATATTCTAAGGGATATTGACATTTTTAGTTCTAATGGGTTTAGTCGTTAGGAAAAATAACCATAAGGTTATTGAATATGTACCAAAATTTGGATTGAATGTTCAACTTGATTGATGTGTATCACATATTCTATGCTAATTATATTTGAATGGATTTTCGTGGTTCTATACTAGACCATTCATGGTAGTTACTCACAAAACACTATAATCCAAGGGTTTTTACGATCCCTCTAGTAGAATCTTGCATCATTATATTATTATTCCCAAGATTCAAATGGGGATTCATCCCAATGAAACAACAAAATATTACCATTATTGTAGTAATTGGTGAATTTGTGGTATGATGAGGGGATTTCAGTGTATTGAGAAACCTAGGCCTTCCTAAAAAACCATTTAAAAACATATATTTCCAAATAACTAGAAATGATGGGTCAAATATGAGGACCCCAAACTGTGATTTGATGTCCATTATTCCAAGGGTATTTTTCACACTTAATTCATATTCTGATAGCATTAGAAAGGTTGAGGACATGTTGGCATTCTTGTAGCCTAGTTGGAGAATTGTTTTACACCTACTCCATTTTTAGTGATAGAACATCAGAGATCAACATCATTTATCTAAAAAAACCTCAAAAGGAATGTTGTGCCCCAATATGACAACATATTTTTCATTCTTTTTGAAATATATACACATCTAGAATTATTCATGATTTATCTATTGTTGATATAAATAAGCTATAGAAAAATACACCTTAAAATCCAAAAGGATCAGTAAATATTCTATGAGTTCTTTATGGATAACTCTTGATAAACCTGGATAATCCCTGATCGATGAACTAGATGACATGAGAGATAATGGCATTAAAATGATAGGATCATGGGATGAAGGTATGAACATCCAATTATGAGGTTTTATTTTTATTTTTTTTTCTTTAGGGGATTTAGTATATGATATTTGAATAACAACCCTTGGAATAGAAGCTAAAGGATCTTCTATCCATAGTGGGATAGGCTGAACCGGTCTGCATATTTTTCAAGGTCAATCAAATAATTGAACCACCAATAATCGATCTTACAGGAGAATAATTCTTGTGTGACCCATGGAATATTTTCGGAAACACCCCTACCGTTTATGGTCACATTTTTGGTGTCTTTTATGTGTTTAAAAAATAATATACAATCATAGCTGGGATGAAGCTTGAATAATGTGTTCTTCTGTGACTATTTCATCATGTGTACTGTCAGATTTAGTGTCCCCTTCCAGTGGTTCCCCAATATGGTTCAAGGAAAATTTGATCATAGACATACTAATCAGCATAAAATGGATCCATTAAGTTAATAGAATCAATATAACCATGGATTAATTCTTTGACTGATGAAGATTACAAATAGAAGGGAAACTCTTGTGATATCATTTGTTGGGGTGGTGACCGTGTCCATGAAGATTGAGGAAAAAATTATGACAAATTAAGGGATGCTTTTGGAATCTAAAAAAGATCATGTCCATGTAATTGAATTTTTTATTTCTTTATTGCCCTACATTTTGGAATACTAGTTCTTGAATTATTAGTTTTTTGAGGTCTGCGATGTTGACAAGGTTTGTCATGCTATAGTAGGGGAATCTGGGGGAACAATTTCATGATTCAACTACACTATAAGGATATAATGAGTTCAATTTATTGTCTTCATACTCATGAAATCATAGAAATTATGTGATTCTTTTCGAGTAACTTATATCCAATAATATTTTTCATCAAAAGAAAAAGAAACATATGCCACTTGTGTTTTTCTTTTTCCAATCATCAATTTCCAAGAATACACCATTTATTTTTAGGACATCCTAATAAAAAAATTCTAATATAATGTTCTCGAGTATTTAGTGAAATGGGAAATAGTTATGGAGGTCATATAGATCAACCTGATTGGGATTTTTGGGCTTTGAAAAATAGAACAAGTCATTCTACGATGATACAAAGAAGGTGCTGAAGATTTGATCATCTCAGAATGAATAAATTTTTTCGTATATTCCTTGAACAGAATTTTCCCCTATCCTTCTCACTCATATTCATGCGGAGGATTTTTTATGATGGTTATGAGGGGGTACTGCAAGATATGGTTATGGATTGCATAGTTGGAGCTGGTTTAGGGGTAGCTTAAGAGTTATTGTGTCAGCTTCATCATTCCTTAATATCTTCTATTGGGCTGATAGAAATAGTAGAGACATGGGTATGGTTAAAAATAATGATTATTCCAATATCTAGGTAACTTCAAAATGATCCTAAATCCTAACTATATATTTGACAATAGTGAGTTTCATGCAAAACATGACATGAAGATTATCTATATAGAGGGAAAAAATCTTCTTGGGGGGAAATCTGTAGGTTTAAGGATTAAGTTAACCCCCTAAACCATGAAATGAAATCCAAATACCTCTTATTCCATTGTTTTTTTCCATTTTGAGAGGTCATGTATGTTTTTATTCTATGGAATTGGGATAATTTAAATAGGAAATTTTGATGAAGATATTCCCATCCAATGATTCATCTGGATGAAAAATGGTATACCATATGATGGATAGCGCTTGAAGTTTTGGAATGAAGAACATGATTTTATTCAATAATTGTTTCACATGTTTTTCCATCAGCTGATAAAAATGGGATACAAAATGTGTCGCATTCTACTCAAGGCCACCCAAGCTATTTAATATTAGAAATCTAGGGATCCTAAAGTTTAGCGATTGAAGGATGACATCTGTCCTTTCAAGGTATGGATTATTTTCCATCTTTATTGGTGTGCAAGTTTCGTCAATATCTTTTAAGTGTAATTTTTATGATTTAATAATAATGATAATTCCCTGGTGATGTTTTTCTAAATAGAATATAGAATATGGTAATAAACTTGAAGACCCTGATGTGATGGTTTCTCTAATACATAGTTCGACACCCTGTTGGTGATAAATTTTGGTGTTATTCCTAGTCCAGTTCTAGTTTTTACCCAGATATAAATAATTCCATATACACTATTGTTAATGAGTCAAAAAATAGATTTCTTATCTCTACTATTGGGTGGGTTAACTTTCCTTATATTAATTGATTTTTCAATCCATTCTTGTCGAGGGGTATCAAGATGAAGTGTGATACGAGTCCCCTCTTAAAGGAAATTTTATAGTGGGAACATTACCTCTAAGTTTTTATATATTTAACATCCTCACATCATGTATTTCCATCTAATATTTCATGATTCTATTTTATATTAATATTTATTTGAATATTTCTTGTATATTACAGGAGATAGTCACGCCCTTACCATTTTCCTTCGTAGAATATCATTTAAGGGGTTTTGTCTGAACATTCACTAACATCACCATGTTTTTTTTGAAAGATTATGATTCTTTTTATGCACACAATCTTGTTTTATTTATTTGTGGATCATGTTCTTAATTGAAGAAGTTTTTACTCGCTCCTCTTTATTGGAATAAACATCAATGGGTTTTCCCACTGTAGTGTTGATAAAATTCAGTGATGAATAATTCATTGTTGGTGTCATACCAACAGTAGAACGACAAAGGGTAATAATGGACCCATTAAATGAATTGAATGAACTTATATCATCAGTTGTAGTGGTTTTCTTCCCTCATTTATGGGATTTCATTAGATATTTTTTTAAAAGGTATACTTGAAGGAATCTACCATAAAAAAACATCGTACCAGATATTGATGAGGGAATAGTGGCAATAGATTAGAAGAATTAATAGGATTTATTTTTTTATACTCCTCTTAAACAAAAAATACATATTTCTATTTTAGTGGAGATTGAGGTTAAATATTCCTTATCGTTAGAGGCTAGTGTTTCTCTTATTCCACATTTTTCATGCCCTGATATGAATTTATTGGTCTTTAAGTGATTGGTCATGTTTGATAATCCCCAATCCCTCTTATATGGGGATTATCTTATATTGTTATGGTTGCAGAATCAATGGATACTCTCTTAACCTTGAATATTCTAGTTAGATTTCCAGTCAGGTGAAATATTTGGATTACACGTGAGCCACTGGTTTCTAGGGGAATCAATGAATCTGTTGATTGGATTCCATTAAATGAGATGTTTTCTAAATGCTCTCGGATGCCTTGAGTTTGAACCTTTTGATAGAATTATATTTTCATGATCGATTCATTAGAGTCTTGTTTAGGAATTATTCTTACTGAGTGCACCATATTTCATGAGTAGGGATCACATCCATGCACTAGATTAAACAAATGACATTAATCAATGCCACTTTTGGAGGATTTTTCTTTTTTGAGAACAATGTGAAATGATAAAATCCACGGTCACTCCATCCCCTAATGTAGACACTGGTAGGTGTATTGAAGATCAGCTGATGTATTATTTGTAGTGTATTGAGTCACATAAGTTAGTTATCCTTCCACTATTTTATAAATTTTGTGTTTCACGTGGATGGAATGGAAGCTGTGTCACACTTTGGAGATTATGTTTTCTATTACCATAACATGGTATGTATCCCCTTAATAAGGAAATAAATCCATTTTCAGGTGGAAAAGAGTTTTCTAAATGATTAGAAGAATATCATGTACGAATTATTCTTGTTTTACATTTGGAATGTAAAAATGGTAAGTGGATAAGGGAAAAACATGATGGGTATATTATTGTTTCCCTTCGTACTGTCATAACTAACGTATTATCATGTTCTTGTGCTGTCCATTTATCCACGTGATATAAAAAATTTGTAATTTTCATGGATGTATTTTATAGATAGTGGTCCATTAGGGATCTCATTTTCCTTGATAAAATTCAAAAAATACATAATTGGTTCAATGGATTTCCTTTTTATTGTATTGTCCATGAGTTGAGAATTTATATCTACTTTCAATGATGGGATATCATACATGATTCAAAGAATATTCCCTGGATCCTCATAATAAGAGTAATTTCATATAATATATTCAAAAAATGGCAGGACCTCCTTTTCGAAATGAAATTTCACAGCATGTATGACCTTCATTGTGAATTTGATCATGGGGGGACTATTACCAGGGTTTAATGCCCTACTAAAAGGAGAATATTCATAGAGTGTACCCAAGGGTGTCCCTTCATGGTAAATGGTAGAAAGGGGATGGGCTCCTTGTTGACTAATCTTCTGGCCATGAGGAGGGTGGATATTGATATCTTCAGATGATGGCTTCTAAAGACTGATCAAATTGTGGACAGGAAGTTATCATTCATGCTATGATATCTAGGTTAGAATTTCTAAAATCCTAGAAGAAAAGATTTAGAGAGGACCTTTACCATTGAATGTATTATCTCTATAATATTGTAATTGATGAATAGGATCATGATTATTTAAATATAAGTTTCAAGGGGATCCTTGAACAACATCCATCGGTAGATTAGGTTTGTGAGACTAATATTAAATTTAAAACATACCTATGTGGTATTTAATCCTTGATATTCTCCATTTGGAATCTATATCTTATGTTTTGGATAGCTATTACCGTGTACAAGATTGGTTTTACGTGAATTTTATGTTTCTTTTATAGAATACTGAAATGATTCTATGGATTTGAATGGGATTAATTCTTTCATTGGAATGGCCACTAGAATAAACCAGTAACCTCTATTTAGAATGGGAATGTGTGCCAGATCAGATCTTCCTATCAACACAGAATTTTTAACCTGAATCTCTTGGATGTGAGTCGGTATATTAGTATGCCTCAGAGTGACCGTAATATTATATTGATGAATTACCCGAATTATGTGGATTTATTTGTGTGTCATCCATCTTACCACAATCACTTTCGTCATTATATCATGGATGGTTTTTGGGATGTGGTAAGAAATATATGTCTTTCCTTGCATCATTTTCACGATTTGATGGTTGAATTGTGTGGCTAGAACATGGAAAAATTCACATTTTTTGTTTGTAGTGGGTATGAGATATGGGGTTCCCTTGTTTTTCTTCCATGATTTCTCTACTACTGTCTGTAAGTTCATCCAAATAATACCGAGAGGCTTGAAATATATGCGTATGTATTTTCATTTTCTTTTTTATTGTCGTCGAATTTTTTTGATGTGTGTCATTAGTTTCTAGAAAATGTTCTTGAGATGTTTGAGGTGTATGGAAATTTTTTTTAATCAGATCATAATATTCAATCATCTTTTTTTGGTGGGCCTCTCTAGTTTCTTCTAAGTTTTATTGGTAAACATGATGTACATGAGAAGTTATATAGGCCATCTCATAGGTTTCTACCACATCTTTTCATAGAACATATTAGATAAGAACATGAATTTGATCATGTTCCCTATCGTTTGATCTCCAACCTCAACATGATGCCCTAGGTGCTCATGTCTAGATGACCTAACCAAGATCCCATATGGTGACATCCCAATCATGATGAGGACATAATGACAAACAAACTTGGATGTGAAAGTTGACGGTAGGATCCTATTGTGGAGATTTCTAGGTTATTTAGATGAGGCCACTTATGGGTTTTTGGTCTTTTCACCTAAGTTAGGGGATTAACATGTTGTAACATTAATGGGAATGGCTCCCATTATGACCCAAGATTGTGATGGGAGCCTTCATATTTCAGGACACCACTTATTGTTTAGAGGATATTTGGTGGGGCTTCATGTGATAGAGGTAATTTGGATTAGCCTCTCGGTTTTGGATCATACTATTAAGGTGGTACTCTAAAATTATTGTTTTTGAAACATGATGTTAACGACACTGGATTGGGGATGGTTTCTTTGGTTAGACAAGGACCCTCTTGGGATGTAGATGATGCATATTTTCTATTTAGTTTGAATGATTCCATTAGATTGAATGGTGTTCTTATTGAATGTTCTCATATATAATGAGAAAACAAAAAAGGAAATAAATTTCAATGTAGAATCTCAAAAAATGGACACTTGTATAATAATATGTTTTAATTCCATGTTTGGCCCGATATAATTTTGTGACAATGTGAAAGGGGATTGACATGTGGGTGGTATGGTCATCTTGGTTAAGGATTCATGTTGGGTCCACTAGTTCTGTTTCATCCAGATATTTTTTCACATAGTTTCCAATGAGTTTTATTCATGGAATCAAAAACAACCAATAGTTCCATTATTCATGATATCTAACAAACCTGCTTTCTGAAGGTAAGCATTTATTTTGAAATTTATCCAACCAAACATAGGGGATCACATTGGATAAGATTATGAGAGTTTGGGCTCATTAAAATAATTTGGGGGAGTTATTACTTACTCTATGAATCCATTATAGATTCAATACATATTCATGGATAAATGATTATGTATCCAACGTTCTCAAAAAATTATTCCACTTATTCATTTATTTTATAATCTTATGTTATTTACTATTATAATACTAGTTTTAACACAGAAATTGTGGATCTCTGGAATTTTTCATAATCCCAAAAAATAGGATCTGTTTTTTTCAGGATTAGCCCAATAAAAAGGGATTCCTACATATCTTTTAGAATGTAATTAAAACCCCCAGACATTGGTTCCACATAATGGAGAAGATCCAAACCTTTATGTTCATGTGATGAAGACCATTACATGTAGATTAAGGTCATGAATTAAGGATGTCTAGGTAGAAAGTGCCTTACCAATGATGGTGTTGGACTTAATCCAATGTGGCCATGTGTAACTGGAAGAGATACATCCTTTGTGGTTGGGTATGAATGTATTGAGAATATATCCAAATAATTATTGATAATGAAGGACCTGGAAGGAATATGGCCCACTGGGATGGATAAAACCCTATTTGGAATATGGCCCATATAAAATCATTGTGAGTTTGGAGTATTGGCTTCGAACATTCGGGAGGCTCCCTGTGTAACCCGTTTGGACAAGAATCAATTCCCACATAGTTCAAAATGTTGGGCATACACCTATGTTGGAGACCCAATATTTTTTTGGTGCAAATATGGCCATTTGAAGGTCTTTATGATAATAAATTTGTCTCTTTGAGAGGATTATGACATAGTTTTGTGGAAAAAAACAACTATGGTTCCATTGGGTTGCCTCATTGGGGTTATTTCCCATTGAGGTGGTGATAACATGGTTGGGTATTAAACCAAATGGATTACCAATGGGTAATTGATCATACATATTAAATGACCCCATTAACCACTATACACACATGAATATTATTGAGTATTAGAAACAACATGAATGGGGAGATCTATAATTCAATACAGTCTCTTTCATATGCTAGTGGATGAGGGTGAGGTTATGGAAGGCTGGGGAATACACAAAATGAATGACTAAGGGCATAATCTTGTTGGGATTCCCATAGGTTTTGTTCTATAATTATTTTCGGGTAGATGGGGGTAATTTCTTATTGGGCGATTAACTAAGATAGATGAGGCATAAATGTTCCCATATAATCTCTTTTTTTTCAACCTAAGGGAATCATCATAATTTATAAGCTTAGGAACCTTGTTAACATGAGAAATTATAATTGAGAACAACTTGAGGATCCCAAATATTACGTAGGATAAATGAAGGACCAATATTACTATATAAATTTATAATAAATGAGACATAATGATGTGACCTTTTCTTTGGAAATACATATCTCAATGATTTTTTGTATTCATGGCTTCATCCCCCTCAGATAAAGGATCCACAAAAAGAGGTACCCTAACATTGATGAATCAAAAGTGGGATCAAAGGGTTTCTCCCATAGGTGAAGCTTGTGGAAGATGAAGGGGGTCTTGCTTAAGGTGGACATGGGATATCTAGAGGTTCATCACATAGCATGGACCTAGGTGGATAGAGATTACCGTTGGTATATGGAAAAAATGGGTAACAGAACAAGGATGAGGTCTTAATCAAGGATCCAAGCACCTCCTCAAATTTTATTCGAAGGGTCATTAAAAAATTCAGATATTGAGAAGGGGTTGTATCCCAAGTACTTATGGACTAAGGTAATATTATCCTTGCACCTTTATTTCATGTTTCACAAACTAGAGGAAATATAATCCCAGTACCCTTCTTAGTTTTCTCATCCTTCAATGCATGGTGTGCAATTTGGAAGGCTCTACGGACCTTGGTGAAGGGCTTGGGAAAGGGGATCTTTGAGCATTCTACTTGTCTTTTCATCATGTCCCATGAGGATCCCAAATGTCATATTCAGATGAAATTTTGATACCATTAGAGAAGTATATGGTTTTTGAAGGTATCTTATGCTAGGTCTCTCAAGTATGTGTGACCTGTGTTAGTCAGCATGCGTTTTTGGTCATATATGATGACATTGGGAAGGTAGGATCGACTTGTGTGGCGATGCTGGGCATATAATCTAAACTAATGAGGTGATTCCAGTTGGTTCTTACGGGAGATTACGTGGATGAATTTATGAGATCCATACTATCTTTTTCTTAAGTTTTTTCCCTTCAAATATTTAATTCTCATGTGATAAAGAGAATTTCAATGATAATGAATATATACTCAATGATCCGGTCATACAAAATATCCCATATAAATTTATTTTACAATAATAAATTAATGTTTTTATTAAATATATATATTACGTAACTTAATCTATCATCTTTAGGAACTATTTATGCCATATGTAAAATGTTTTATTAGAGACATTGAGATATGATATACTATTTATTCACTCTTACATATATTGGTTATAAACGATTTTTATTTAAATTTTTTTTGAATATATAGAGATTTATGTTAAATGTATATGATATTTACATCCCTAAATCATGTAATCAACTTTTAGTATATTATTGTAAAATAAATTTCTTTAGTGGATATTAAAAATTTTTATGTTACAATAATTATATAATTGTATGGTATTTATCATAACGTATTCCATTATTTAATAATGTTATTTTTTTTCCGAAAAAAGAAAGTACCAAAAGTTATCATAAATAAATATATTTGATATATATAAATATATTAAATATGGGGTGTCACACTATATCCAACTGGAGAAAGGATTCCAGAAAACCAGTAATTCTTGAAATTAAATCTCTAGTGCAATATTCACCTTTAATCACACCCAAGTCATCACCACTGATCTATAAAAATAACTTGTATTCCTATCGGGATTATATTCACCCTTCTGAATGGTTCAAGGACAATGATACAATTGTATAATTCTTTAAAACAACCTTCTCATGGAGCCAATTTTTTTTCTAATTTTAACCCATATCACAACAAACTAATGACTACCGTTACCTTCCATAAACCCAGTTCCACATAAAATCTCTATAAGTCAACCCTCATATAAATTTTATATCAAAAAATGGTATCCCAATATCATGGGTTTTACCTGATGATAATCTATAGAGACCATCATCAAACCCTCATTGAGGAAAATGGATGACAATGATCATATGATGAAATATTCAATAAAAACAAATAAAATAAGATTTAATGGCTATTGTGATTATTTTTCTACCACTAATCAAGAAAAAAATTCACTAATTAGAGAATAATAGAAGGAAATTGAATTTGTGGACAATAATATTATCAAATAATTATTTTTAATTAGATATTATGGAAAAAAAATAAAAAATAAGATATCTATAAATTAAATTTTAAATAATGTCAGAAATTCGAAATAATGATTGCTACATCAGGGATGGATTATAAGTCATTGGGAATTTCATTTGTGTTGGGTTTAGATGATGATCCCTCAATGAACATTGATAAATAATCATCAATTATCTTATCTCTAATCATTATGAGTTCTTCCCCTCAATATAATTTATGGTTTTCCCTTGGATCACCCAAATTAGATATTCAAACATTATTAAATTGATATTATCAAGGGATTATTTTGTTTTATTAAAACACCCATGATGGGATCATGCATGGGTCTAAAGTGAAAACTCAAATTATATCAACACTATGGTCAACCCTTCATCAAATGTAAAATGACATTAATAATTTTCCCATTGATAGATTCATTGAGAAGATATTGATGATTATCTATGAACTGAGATGCTCAAAAAAATTAATATATTATATATGAGAATCCACAGTACAAATAAAATTAATTAAATCGATAAACCAACTTATAAATTATTTATTAGAATATTCTAATGGTTCATACCAAAAAATCTAGGTCTCTATACGTGTATTATGTATTTATTTATTATTTCAAGAATAAAAAATGTTGAAAGGGGGATGATATTTATTTTAATCAACTTTTTAAATGTTTTAATGTATTATATGGTTAATGGGTTATAATATATGATTTTAAAAAAAGAATAATTATCTTTGAGAGCCACATTGTTTTTGTTACATAAATTATTTTATTTGTTACGACACCTTATGACTGTAGAAAAATGATGGATAGTTTTGATGTGATTTATATAAAATAATTATTTTATTCATTAGGCTAAAACACTATAGTAATATCATTCTCCTTGAACATCGAAGGTTTCTATTTTGATAACATTGATTCCAATTGTGGATGAAAACATTTGCTGTGAACTCATATGCTTTTTATCCTCTTCCATTAATATGTGATGAATTACACGATGAGGTAAAAAATATTATCAATGTTTTGGATAAAATTTTCAATAAATAATTAGAAATAAGGACATTTTAGGCTTATGAAACATGTGAATATGAAAGGTGCTAGCACTAGTGAATAATGGACTTGAAATTTTCATGCCAAAAATTATTAGACTCATTCAATGAAAGAGATATATTATAGTTTAAACTACATAAATAGTGAAATTCTACAAGATGAGTATTCATTAAATATTTTGATTATTTTATCAATGTGTAAACTGATGTTAAAAGGTTTTATGTCACCAAAATATCCGATTCACAATATAATGATGATGGTCAGATAATTTACACAGATAATTTTTTGAGACAAATTATATAATCTTTTTTTATTTCTTGCTTTAATATCCAAGAAAAACATATTACCCCAATTCTGGTTTTCAAAAATAGAAAAAAATTCATTTCACTGTATATGAATTGGATATATTATTCCCACTTTCATTATTTAATATTGTTATTCAATTAGAGAGAGATCATTGTTTATTCCCCAATAAATTTTGTTTTCATGTACCCTTTGAAATTCTCTATGAATATAATAAAAGTGTATGTCCTAAATCAAGATGATAAAATCGTTATATCTTGTATAGTTATATTATATAATAATGAATTTTATTTTATACAAAATAACTACTCGATGTGGATATTATTGGTATTCAATGTCTCACCACAATGCATGTGTTTATGTTAAATAAATATTAGGATGACATATATTCACAATACCCATTATATATTGGGAATATGTTTCCTTTTATGCTTTTGATAATATTTTATAGTTTTTACCATAAATTTGAATCCATAAGGGTATTCCTTTGAATTTTTTTCAAATTTGGTTATAATGAATCTTTTGTTAGGTGGTCTAAAAATATTTTTATATTTTCCTAGTGAGACAGAATGGTTGAACAAGGTCATTAATCATGATAATAATTACCGATCAAATAATATTATTTCAATTATTTTCTATTTTTTTAATTATTTAATGAATGAAAAAGAGGTGGGTTTTTTCTAATGGAATTAAAATAGAATTAATAAAAATGAAAACACAATGAAAATAGATTTATAATAGAGAGAATGAAGGTAACCATAATATCAGCGGTTGTGAAATTTTTCACTATCACACTTATGTTGACCTCATTATCATTCAATTTCCATACATGATAATATTTTTTTAATCCGTCACTAATATTAATAGTTTTTTTGTAATAAATACCTATGAATCATTAGGTTCTGCTAATCCATTTCCTTCCTGGGAAGAAAACTTGTTACCTATCAATCATGAAATCAACCAACATACTGTATGGATAAAAATTTATCACCATTATATATTCAAAATATTTGATCCATCATAAAAAATTATATTTTATTAATAAATGAAAATGTGATATTGCCAATAGAGAATAAATCAATCAGGAATATGAGATGTGAAAACCACCACTAAACTCACAACCCATCGTCTTCCTGGGTATGAAGGGATTTATTATTAAATTTAATTAAATACTCAGTGACTTATTAATTTTATAATATCTCCCCATGGAAAATCCTTGGTTTAAATACTCACTAATTAGAGTAATGAATAGGCCTAGTGTAATAATATAAAAAAATAGACCGAAGGAGAAAGTCTATGCCTAATTAAAATAAAAACAAAAAAAAATTAGTCACAAACCATAGACTATAATAAAAAAATAGCATGATGCTTTTAAATGGATTTAATTAGAATTTAAATAGTTAAAATCATCTTTAGTTGGATTTAATGTTCATTATGATGGAATCAATTTATGTTACATGATCCCAGATGATTCTTCAATGTGCAAGACAAATATTATTATAATTCAAAACCACTCCATGGTCTTTGATCATTACATATACTATTTTATATAAACGAACATGTTAAAAAGAATATTTAAAAATTATTATTATGTTTAAAGATATTTTGATTCATTCCATATAGCCTCACGATTATTTTAATAGTGACATTTTATTTGATTGATTAAAAAAATTTATTATCTAATGGAATCAAACTATTTTGATTTAAAAATTATAAATACCTTCCCTTATATCTTTTAATTTTATTTTAACTCTTATATACCATCATTTTAGCACCCAAAAACATAGGCATATACCTTACATATTAGTTATACAAAAGGTAAATCATAAGTATCAAGACAAAATTCTTCTGTATGGGATATTATCTTTAAGGAAAAATTCATTCACTCTTAAATACCATTAGGCCAAAGGGAACTCTTCAATTCCACTGAGAAGTTAGTCTACATTTATTCATCATAGGGTAATCTTCTCATCTGAAAAGGAAGAACCTTTTCATATCACTGCATCGTGGAGGTAACCCTTACGTATGGTTTTGTGTTGAATAAAATATTGCTAATTAATTAAACATTGTGTAAACCTCTATTCCATGTGTACTTTTCCAAATTATTACTCTCAATATAGTGACCCTTATATATTAGGTATTCAATAGACTTCCCCTTATGATTTTTTTTCAGCATTATCAATCATCCAAAATTTAATCATCATTCTTATGAATATTTCCTATCTTTTTTAAAAACACTATCACCAATACAAAATTATATATTCCTCATCCTACATGACTTAAAACAAAAAACTATATATTTAAACTATAAATGTCATTGATATTTCAAAAATAATAGTTTTATTTTTAAAAAAAATTAGAAAAAATAGATCTATAAAAAAATAATATTTAATACTTTTTCCGACTAAATACATATGATTCAAAATCTATCAAAAATATATTAATTTAAAAAAATATATAAAATGGAGGGGATTAAATGCTTTAATTTTTTAGATAAAATATTGAACATATTTTCTATTCAAATTTACAGAATAATATTTTCATTCTCATAGTAAAACATAGTGGTTAAGTAGGGTCATGTATCATGAGGATATTTTTCGACCATTGAATCTTCATTCAGAATTTTCTAATAATTGAAATCATGAAAACATCGGGGGAGGGGTTGTGATTGAATACAAAGTAAACTAATACATGAAAATGTGATGAAATTATAACCGATTTAGGATGAAAAAAGGTAGCGCTATGATTATTGATTTTGAATTTTTTCACTATCACACACATATCATTCCAATTATCAATCAATTTTCACCATATATCACATGTTCAAACATACCTCACTAAAATTTATTGTTTTTTTTGTAAATCGTAGAAATGAATCAACGTGTATTGTAAATACACCTTCATCATGTAAATAAAACTAGATACTATTGAATTGGGGGAGAACCCATCTCACCCCTAGCAAGAAATCAATCACTAATATATAATCAACATGATGGTTCCATTTTATACTAGTAAATTTAATTAAAAAATGGATAGGGTATATTCTACTAATAAATTAAAGCATACATGAATAAGGTATGGGAATCACTCTGACTAACCTCACAACATAGTAACTTATCGAAACCTCAAAGGATGAATTCCAAATTTATTTAATAGTAATGTATCCCATGAAATTTATAGTACATTTCATAGGGACATGATTTTGATAGTTACTTTTCATCCTGATTAAAGAATATGTATAGTTGGATAACTCCACAAAATGCAACGAAAAAACAATTGAATCATTAATAATATTCAAAATAAATATATAAATAAAAAAATATGTAAGAAAAAAATATTATACATTAATTTTCCAAGGAACCACCCTTTTAAATTTAGTTCAAGATATTTTAAATAGTGAAAAAAAGATTCACTAGGATTTTATGTGAGTGGGAATGTATTTCTCACATGTTGCACAGTTCAAGTTGATTCTTCCATGTTGCATTCATATTTTATTATTATTTGAAATCTCTCCTTGATAATGTTTGTTTTTTGAATATCATTTCATTAAATGATCATTGCTGAAAAAATATATTAAATAATCCTTATTCATGTATGAATAATGATTTTTTTTCATATGGATATGAGATGATCTTAATGACAATAGTTCTTTTATGTGATTGCAATTTTCAGTTCTCATAGGAACATTATGTTCTTTTCATTTTGAAATGGAATTAAACATTACATATCCCATCCTATTAGATAAGAAATATTATGTACCAACATTTCATAACATAGTATAAAATAAATATACATTACATATCAATTATTCAATAGATAACAATGAATTATTTGGATTGTAATTTTACATATGTGATCTTCTCTTCTGTAAATAAAACATTTACTCTTACACATCACTTGGTTATGGGGAACTCTTTAGTTCCATTGGAAACATAATTTTCCCTTAGACATCATCGGTGAATCCAATCAGTGAAAATTGTAGATCATTTAATTATCACTATATGCATGGGGTACTCCATAAATATTTAGTTGAATTGAACCTCCTTTAGTTCTTCCTTTCAAACTTACAAAACCCTTTTTTCTTATGGAATTTTCAAAATTATCACTCTCAATAGTGTGACCCTTATACTTCATGTATTCACTATATCGTCCTTTAGAAATTCATTTTTCAAAATTTTCAATCTTTTAAAAGATAATTCTCTTACTTAGAAAATTTTCATAACTTATGGAACAACTTGATAGAAATCTTATGATACATATTCCATATAATCGATGGCATCCAATCATACAGGCTGTATATTTCGAAATAAAATATAATTAAACTTATAGAAATAATTTTAAGAGTCTTTAAGACAATTATAAAAATAATCAAATTGTAGATGAGCCTTAGCCCAGTTGGTGATGAATCTTCACATGAATCCACGAGACCCATGTTCTAATATAGGAGGAGGTAGATTTATGGGATAATTTACTAGGATTGTAGTAGTATTGTATTAGGCACTATAGTGGTACTATATCAGATGGAACTATTCACCTTCAGACCACCAGTTTGGACCTATAGCCTTTAAGCCCTTTGGGTCACCCAAGGATTTTGGGACAGTTAAGGCTTTCGTGCCAACGCAAGGCCATTGGGACTCCTCATTCAGATCATGTAGTGCATATGCAACCTGACTGAATAAAGAAAATAGCTCTATATGAGGGATAAAATCTTGAAATTTCACCATAAAAATTATTTTTGTATATGCAATAATGAGAAGGTATGGAAATTTCCATCGAGACTAGGCCTATTCACCTCTTCATGGGTATTTCTAGTCGAACAAGAAATGCGAAGGTGGTACGATGATTCATGATCTAGACACTGGGGATGATCATTTCAAAGTAGTCAGGTCTGGGGTGAATTCCCATGAGGCCATAGGGTCATGTAATCTACTAAGCCTATGGTCCTTTTAAATTTTTCCCCTCGTCCTTTGAAAGGGGGTTATTAAAAAATCTATAAAAAGTACCCATCAGGCCATTCTATCATAAAAATAAAAAACAGTCACAAAATATCATTATAAAATAAAATTTCATATCAAATTCAGAATACTCTCAAAGTATCAAATCTATAATAATTTATATAAACATGTAAAATATGTTGTAATTAAATAATGTATTTAAATATAAAAAATAATGATTATGTTAGCTATATATATTCAAATAAACATAAACATTTACCTTCTAGCTAGTTTCAATGATTTCCATGAGAGATATCATCTCACATAGCTACAAACACATATAAAAAAAAGAAAAGCACTAATTCATTTATTATTGAAATTTTTTCATGGATCATTTATATGACCATTGAACTACACACTTCATATCACACGGATTTCAATATTTCGAACCATATCCATGCCAGTCTATGAGTTAACTCTCATGGAAACTTTTTACTCCACACAATAAGTGAAATTTAAAATGAGTTATTTTCATTAAGAATTCATATTTGTTCCACCATATTCTGGAAATTTCCATGTTTCTATTTTAATAGAGATCATTAAACTACTCTATAGAAATTTCAATATGTTTTTAAGGCTCAATAGATGTTATGTTTTAGATATATAAATTCTCTATGTCGAATAAGGAGTTTAAATAAATTATGCATAATAAAAATTCAATTTTGATCCAATGTTTTACAATAAATGAAGCTTTATAGTTTATTATTAAATGATATAACTCCTTGAAAATATTCCACAGTTCATCATTTGTGTGGCGAGTCACAACTATATAGTGAACAAAAGGTAATTTCATCCCCTTTCTACATTTTAATTCCATATTTGTTTTATATGTTTTTATTTTTTTATATGTACATAATCTTTTTTTACATTTCGTTTTTTCTCATACAAAAAAGAGTGAATTGTGAATAATAGTGATGAAAATTAGTTGTGAACATAGTACCTGAAGATATTTAAAGGCATCCACACTCAAACTAACACATATAGCTTTCATCCTACAATCCACATTGAACATACCCTCTACAAGAGACAAAGAAAAATAATATATTGGGATATTCACAAATGATATCGGTGGACATGGGTTTATTATTAATAAAATAATGTTTTTCTTAAAAAAAATTATAAATATTTTGTTCTATTATTAAAAATAATTTATTTGATGATGTGTCATTTGGATATGGTAAGGTAGGCCGAATCTAGGAGAGAGTATTTACAACACCAATAATGATTTTGTTTTTCATTCATTACATGATGCAGCATTAGGTTCACCATTTTTTATTCTTGTTTTAGTATTAAGAGGTGATGTTTTGTTGTGGGGAGTTCAAGTGTGGTTGCAAAATCATTCATTTTTGGTTCCCCATTTTCACCACTAATGAAGAATCCTAATATATCCCATATCTACAACTAGGTAAAAACCTACATTCTAAATCTAGGTTTTCATTTGGGGTTTCCAAACCGACAACCTAAATGAACTCTTATTGGTTGTGAGGATGGACGGTTGGGATTACTGAATCGCTTTGGGGGGAATTATTTCCTATCATGGGGATCTCTTATATATTTAATATATTTTCATGAATCTCTTATATATATCTTTGTGGGATTGGTTACCATATAAACATGTTCATGTGTTGAATATTTCAACATGTAATGGGAGTTCTATTAGTGAGAAAAAATCCATGTATCAAAGTTTCTCCATCCTCCAATTCCATTTTTTGTATTTTCCAAATCCACATTATGGAAGACTGGTAACCTCATAGATATCTAGAGATTTCATATTACACTAAATAATTTAAAACAAAAATACACCAAATTTAATCATAAAACATGATAAAAATGTAAATCATTAAAAAATAATGCCATTCTGATCATTTCCACATCCCATTCATCCGCTTAAATCATCCTCACCATCCACAATGCCAACCATTGAGGTAAATGTAAAACATTAAAATTTTAAATTTCAAACAAAATACCATTAAAACCAACTTGATAGACAAACCACCTCGAGTCGCACACCATTATCTGCACGGTACCTCAGCCACACCAGACCGCATGTGAGAGCCACCCAGCAGAAACTAATGACTCCATAAAAGATAATAAAAAACACTGCAAAAGATGAAGAACCACTAATAGGAAAATTACCACAACTATTCAGATGTACATTTCCCACAAAACCCAAAGATAGAGGTGAGGCCACCACAAGAGACTCCACATAGATAGTCATCGACCACTCAAGCTCACATCCTAATACTCCCTAAACACCACTCAGCAACTCCAAAAGGGAGAAGAATAGGTGAATCATGGAGGAAGTGAATAGTAATGAGTGATCTAAGTCTATGATAATGATAATTTTCTCCATCCATTGCATATTATTTCATTGAAATTTATATTTATTTTTATTTGCAAGCTATATAACAATGGAATCTTGAGTTTACTATCATCCAAGGTAGAAATTGGTGTTTCTTGGGTGGTATTAAATATTTATGATGTGTCATATGTATCCAATTTAGAACAGAAAGAAAACCCAATATGCTTCATTTATGTCTAATCTATGAAGTTTATCATCTTTTGAAAATGACATATATTATGGAACATAGGTAACATAGGATTATTATATGCATGAGATTATGTTATAGACTTATATACCCATCAACATAATGGTTTTTGGTGGTTCATATGGAATTTATGTTGATTTAGGGAACCTCATACCCCATGTGTAGCTATGGAAGTAACATGTAGAGGGAATAGTGAAGGGGATTCAGACTAGAGCCCAAGGTAGAGATGCAAGTCATCTACACACATTGTAGTCTAGAAATCTAATGTTTAATTAATAGCTCTAAGGGACAACCTATATTCTTGGGATCCACCATGAGGATGGTCTCATGGATTTTTAAATGTTCTCTTTATCTATGGCAGATTATGGCTTCCTATGGTCTTGTGCGAGGACCTGATGAGATATTTTCCTTATTCTATATGGTTATTAGAACTTGTTCTAGAAAACATGTATCATAATCTCAATACAGATTACTAGTAGTCATGAATACATAAGGGGCGATAGGTAATGATATAGATATGATTAAACTATCTTTAGATAAAAGCTGATCATTAGAGTCCTTCTCGGATGTTGTAGCCTCTTCCCATTCTGGAGTGGAAATGGGATGATGTCCTTATGGATTTTATGAATAGACAAGACATGAAAACATTATTTTGCATCATTGTATAAGTGATCTTAAATCAACTGAAAAAGGTATCCCACTTCATTCCAATTAGGGAGGCCTTCATTATTGAAGATTTTCATATTCGTTACATAAATTAGATAGTATGGTTGCATAATGTTATATGGAGTGTCATTTCTAATAGAGATCCTCGTTTCAAATAAATGTTCTTGAAAGGTCATGATAAGACTCTAGGACTGTAGGTTCTTCTTAGTATATCCTATCATCTATATATTTTTTGTCAATATAAAAAAACTATTTATATTATGCAGGAAATGTAAGAGGCCTATATTTTGATTTTGATGGTTTATGGGATCAACATTTAGCACTTTTAGAGTTCGAATATAATAATATATTCCATAAATCTACCCAAGTGGAACATTTTAAAGGTTTATATAGAATGAAGTGATATTTTCATCATTTCTAGATGGGCATAAGTGAATAATCTCTTGTTGGACCTAGAATCATATAAGAGTCATCTATGCATCATTAGTTCATCAGGAGGAAGTTGATAACTATACATACCATGCATAAATCTTACAATGGTCAGTAGAGATAACATATAGAGTTTTATGTTGGTCATTTCTATTTCCATTTTGGATTCAACTAGGTTTAGGAGAATATGTATGAGGAAATAGGAGAAGTCGACACCCCAGTTATTTGATCCATTCGAGAGAGTGGAACGTGTAGGTTTAGTGGACTACTAATTGGATCTTCCATATCCCTAGAGTGACATTCCAGACATGTTTCATTTGTCATAACTTTAAATATATAATTCATACACTTCTCATGTGGTATATGTAGATTAGTTTGAGATTTTTGTATATGTGCATCTTGGTGATGATCTAAAACAGATTGTCGGCCAATTTTAGAAGTATCATGTCAAAAATATTATACTAATAGTTTGAGTGTAGTATTATAATAGGTGTGTATAAGAGTAAAAACATGAGAGGGAATATGAAATGTGATCACAATGACCAAACAGGTTCAGTAAGGACCTATAGTGATGCTTTGAGCATCTGGGAAATGATATGTTATATGGTTGGAGATTGTAGAATCTGGCCTTTTTCAATGTACGCCTCTCTTGATTTTCTGATGAACCTATTTTAGAATCTTCTTCCTTCCATCGTTAAATCATTGTGTTATGATTTCTCTTGGGTGTAGAGAATGTTTTTTGGAGAAAATGACATAATGTATTGGGAGGCATGTTTTCTTGAAATAATGGATTCCATATATATATATATATATATTTCAATGGGTAAAAAGTTTTTTACATGCTTGAAAGGCTTCATAGGTGGTTTGGTATTTTCCTACCAATGAAGAGATGAGAACTATCTTATAGACAATTTATCATCATGTACATGTTATATGATGTGATTCCCTTTCTGGGTAGAATATGTTAGATAGTGTAAAGGATGGAAAGATAAAACACAATCAAACTAGTTCATATTTTGAAACTATCGATCAGGGTCATCTGAACCGTTGGTGGAATATTTTTTTTATATCTTAAAAATCAATAATTTAAAATTTTAAAAGAGGTCCTCTTCCTGAATATCTTGGGAGCAACGATTTTAATCCAAGGTGTGCATAAGACTTCTATTTCATCCACCGTGTAGCATTAACTCTAGAACCCTTGGGAGATTTATGGGATTTTTCAGCAATTCCTTCCCTTATGGATATCTCAGTGTTTGTTTTAATCTATAGAGAGTTCCTTCACATTGGTATTCCAATTTTATTCAACTATTTACAATTATAGTAGTGTCTTGTTTTGACCACCAATGAAGAAAGGTTTCATATTCATTTTTGTATGATCTAAGATTTTCTTGTGATATCATTCACCTTAATTCCTTTTTATAAATCTCAGTTGAGTTTTATTTTTTTATCACTAATTAAATGTATTTGGTTAAGAAAAAAACCCTATGGATTGTTTCTATTTATTTATGTATACGAAATATTATGTGATTGTGACAACATAACTTGTATTTTAACTAATATAATAGTTGTTGATGATAATCATGTGGTCATACGACTCCATGTATCCCTTTGTATCCATAGGTGTGGAGTCATTGAATGTGGTTAACCAAAGGTTGACCGTATTCTTGAACAATAATGGACTTCCTTATGTATTACACATTTATCCTAAATGAATATAAATACATGGATACGATATGGTATTGTATACTTGAGTGTTAGTGGATCAATACATAACAAGAAGAATGAAATGGAATTGAAAATATTAAAGGTAATTTGAATATTTTACCTTTTTGATAATAGATGAATGTCGTGTTATTATTTCCATTATAAATTATTTCCCAATTAATTCAATAATTTTAATTGGGATTATCCAAGTTATAGGGTAATGCTTATAGATATTGACACTATTACTCTATAATGGTTATAAGGATTATCTTGTTTATACTACAATTATTTTCGAATAGAGGTATAGGCATGTTTATGCTGTAATTATTTTTAGAATTTTTCTAGTTTTTTCGGAAATATTTATATAGATGAATTGGTCCAGTCATGATCTACCTTTTATAGGGATTTCCTATACTAAAGTGAAATTCATATATGGAGGCATGGTAGGGTTATTTTATAAATCTTTTAGGGAATGATCTAGTTAAATTTTAATGCTTATAGGTATCATCTTGATTACTTTAAAATGATTATACAGAGTGATTATCACCATCAATGTGATTATTCAATGAATTTATTGTTGTGGGAATAATTTTTATCCTACATTCATAGAGATATCATGACATGGTGTTCAATATGGTCAATTAGTTTATTGTTTTATTTTATTAATCAACAACAATATTTATCATCATATTGAATAAAATTATTATATGACTAGTTTTTTGGACATGTTGGAGCTATCCTATTGATTTTCACTGACACTCAATTTGGGAAACCATTTGGTACCTGAGAAAATTACATGGATGAATGTTTTCACAAGGAAAAGGGAGCTTGTTGCTAATTATTGTAGGCTAGACGTGTTGGAACATAGATATGGGAATCACAAGGGATTGAGGACTGAAGCCAATCAAGTTTAGTTGATTTATCTTGTTCTTTTATCTTTATGACTCCCAATATTTCATTTACTTAAATTATTGCATAAAAATAAATTGTTAATTAGTATATGTTTTACTATGTTCATCATTTATCTTCCTCTTGTATGATGCACTATTTCAACTATTTCTATTTATCTGATATATTTTTTATATCCAGAAAATTTCATCTCTATGGTAAGGGGTATAGTCTCCCCACAATATTTAAGACACAGTCAGTACTAGTTGGAAAACTTCTGTTTAGGGTAGTGTTCTTGACGTTCATCAAACAACTTGATTTGGTCATGTGAGAGAGTTCCAGATAAAGGTACACTACAAAAATTATGTCTCTCATGTCATTGGAATAATATGGATAGTAATGGGATTTATAAAAAAACAAATGATAACATAAAATCTTGATTTAATAAGGAGAAAACATTGTAGGTTTTTTTAATATATGTAGGGAGAGAGATCCCTTACATCAACATAATAACTATTTTGGTAAAGGATATAATCGTAGTTGATAAATAATAAATCATTTTAGAACAAATAATTGATAGTAAATGGATATTTGTAATAAATTAAAATAGAATCAACTAACAATCATAATGGTAAATATGATGGATGTAATTGAATGAAGTGGAAGAGGAGGAGAATCCCATAATGGGAAGGATTATTTTAAAATTATTGGATGATATTCTTAATTTAATGGGAAATAATAGGATGTAATTTGTGAGTGAATGGGAGAGAAACATCTACAATGATGTATTTGTATTGAAGAAGAAAGGATCATTGGATTCCTATTTTTATTAAATTATTGGGAAATTATTCATTAATATTAAAATGTAGTTCTTCTACTTTAAGTAATAAATTTATCAAAACAACAATTCTTCCCATGGCTTCTACCTAGGGATTCCACTATGCAGGAGTGGTTTAAAATATTTTACTATGTTGATAAGTGAACTCTTTGAAATAACCAATATAATGAAGTGGATGTGTATCATGTTAATAAATAATTTTATTTAAAACATAAAAAATTATAATGTTGATTTTTTTAGGATTTATTAAAGTAAACTAAAAATATTAATTAAATAACAAATTTTATTAAGGGAAAAAATATGTTTCATTAACATGTATTCGATTCACAGTCATTAATACATAAAGTTTATATCATTATGATGTTAAAATACTTAAAATATATTTATAACATATTTATTTTTTACAGAAAATATAGAATGTCCTAGAAATTTAGGAAATTTACACCATATACTAATTTTTATATGCTAGTGAAAAAAAATGATCATTATATTTAGTATTTTTATCCAAAATATGTTAATTTAAAATTTTAAATAAACATATATACATAAGTGAAAATTACATTTTTAGGACACTTAAAACATTTTGACCCATGTATAAATTAAATTGCACATCATTAAATAATACTATCATCAATATCTAAATCAATATTACATTAGAAGACTATTTCATGAAAATAAAATTTATTTAAAAAATAATTGATTTAAATGACTGTGTCATTGAATTGAAACATTAATTCTCACAAATATACAGTTTATATTTCATCATATAAAAATACAATTTTAATCAAAATTATTTTATAATAATGTAAATATATTATGTAATATTTAAAACTAATCAATATAATAATTGTTTTATTAGGGATAAAAAATTACACATTGTACTAATATGGTCTTTATACAAAACTACTCATTACACCTCTGTAATCCCTATGTGTACGGTGTATGAATATATTACCTTCAATGGGTGGTTCGAAGAGCATCGTTTGAGATGTGATCTCATGATGCATGAAAAAATCTATAAAATATGTTTTCTAAATTTTTATTTATTGAATCTTATATTAGGCTTGGTTAATAGAAAATTCATATGATTCCACCTACCTTGGGTGGTATGAAAAATAGGATTCATATGGTACAATCATACTAGTTTAGACCATCACATCTTCCATATCTTATAATAAGATTTTCTTACAAACCATAATATATATTAATCATAATAGTATAACTAAAATTGATATATTAATAGTGGTAATGATTTTTAATTATATTTTAATCCCAAAAATTAGGTTATAGATAGAATTTGTAATGATATAAAATATCAGACTAAAAAATTTGTGTGTGATTTCTATAAAACCATTACGTAATAAGGAATATATTAATTTAGATCCAAATTTTGTTTATTAAATTATTAGAGTTTACAGAGAAAAAAAAATCTAGGGAAAAAATACTGAGTATGATTATATCCTCACATAATATTATATATACTTATTTTACCAAATTTCAAGACATATTATGATAGAATAGCATCCATTACATTCTTATAGAGTTTTAATTACTCATAATATATAGATAGGATACCATAGGTGTTGGTTTATAACTGGTATTGACATGAAAAGAATATTTTATGATCAATTATCAATAATTAAGGAATTTAATTATTAATAATTTAAGGAATTTGGGTTAAAATTAATTTTTTATATTGTTTTTTGTTGTTGGAAGTTGTTTTATTTTATAGTATTAAATAATAATATCTCTCATTTTTTATATTTTATGACCTTGATTTTTGTCACATACTAATGTAATATTAGAGAAACTATTCAGAGTAATTATTATAATAAATATTTCCCAAATAGAGGATTTATTTGGAATGGGTGTTACAATAGTTGTTTCATTTTTTTATTTGAGAGTTTTGTTATTTTTTGAGAATTCAAGTAGAGTGGACTAAATTAGTTTTGTTAGGGGATGTTTAATTTGGGACTAACACATTATTTAGTCCTAGAATACTATACATGATGAAGTTTGGCCCATAATATACTATTAAATGACATTAATAGTCTATGTAATATACATTACAATGTATGTAATGACTAAAAGTTATGTTCCTCATTATTTTACATATATAATAATTTTCTGAGCATATATTTTAATTTTTCATGAATCAATAGAAATTAAAATAAATTTTATGAGAATAGATTAAATTAAATACATATAAAAAATATATGAGCATGTTATCATTTGATGTGATTATTAGTTAATTTCTAAAAAATGTGGTTAGTGTTAGTGAGGTGCATAAAGATTTTCCCATTATTAGTTGGTAGGATGAACATAAAGGGGATGCTTATTTGAGTAAGGCATTATGTGAGTATCATTATTAAAGTTTGTAAAATATATGAAATCACTATCTCATATTAGGAGATGTTTATATGTCTTAAGTAGAGACAGATCACCATTAGATTGTTTTACATAACCAAGGATAAATATTTTCCATTAGACATTAGCTTATTGTGAGTGGTTGATAAGTAGTGGTTCATCATTTACCTAGTTAGCCCTAAATATTTCATGCTGAAAAGTGTGATAGTTACTCGCTAAAATTTTAAGAGAGAACTATGTTCTAATTTGTATAATTTTAAAATATAATATTTTAAAACTGAATATAATAATAGAGACAATAAATTGGACATTATAAATAGTATTAAATAATAATGAAATATATATAAATGTACTAAAAGAAAAAATTATAGTTATACATCAAAAAAAGATTTCCTTTAAAAATAATTATTAATGCTTTTTGTGTGAGAATGTTATGATTATTTGGGGAACTTTTAGAAATGTTATTTCAGAAAATGTAATAATTTTTTTAAATTAATGAATTAAAAGTAATTATCGGTAAATTTATTTCATTATTATGAAATGTTTTATTTTTCAATAAATTGTTAAAATTAACCATTTTCATATTCGGCATTTCATTTAATTAAATAACGTAATTAATGATTTACATTCTATTTTAAAAATGGTTATTAATATATATATGTATTTTTTTTAAAGATATAACTACGTTATTTTTAATAATAAAATATAGTCATTTCTTAAAAAAATTATTATTTTTTGCATCGAAAGGAGGTTTTCCACAATAAGTTTTTAAATAAACAAAGAATATCTTTTTAAAATTATTTAAATAAAACCATATAAATAAATATTTATATAGAATTAGTAGATTATATTTATTTTTTGTGTATTTAAATTCATATAATTATTACTTGTAATCATAATGTTAATATTATATTATCTATTTCTTGAAAAATGCTTTTATTGAAAACTTATTTTTTGGGTCATTTGACATGTTCAATTTCAAATTAAATACTACTACTTATATGAATTAAATTTGATAAAATGAATTAACTATTTTTAAACAACATAATAAATATTATATAATAATTTAATCTTATTTTTCTTCATATAAAATAGAAAAAATTCTAAATATATATTACCAAAAATAATATCAAAACTGGTTTAATTAGGGTTAAACTGAAGGGATAAATGTAATAAAATTTTAAAAAAGATTAATTTTTAGTGGTGGAGGTGCTTCTAGACCATATCACCACTAAAACCCAATATTTTTTAATTTCTACACACATCTTTCGACAATGATTTCTTATTATTGAATTGTTTATGTTATTTATATAAACACCAATCCACTAATATTATTAAAGGGAACCCAAAATATTCTCCTAGTCATGGATATAAACAATTTTAGTTATTATAATAATAAAAATAAATACATAAAATCCATATCCACATTCTATAATCCATTTTATGATTATAAAACCCTTTATGGAATGGATTTTGTGAAAACCAAAAGAATTTTTACAAAGAATATGAATAGTTCATAATCGATCATTCTGTATTATTTCATCATACACCACCATAGAGTATTATTTAATTATTTGAAATAAAAAAAAATATCACCCACATAATTAGATTCTTTTTATTTAATATTATTACCAACATTCTACTCCCATTCTGTCATATGAGAAACTAAACCATTGATATTTTGTACGGAGGACTACCACATCGCAAATGAATGTAATTTTATTTCTATAATCACCTATAATAGATGATACATGATTATGTATGTAATTTTTATTGATGTTATTAATTAAATAATAATAATTGTTAAAGTGTAATAGACCATATACATTCATACCATACCATCCATTGTAAATTGATAACATCATTCGCGGGTACAATAGAATATTTCACTATGAAGTGATGTGATTAATTTTTTATTAAAACATAACAAATATGGTATATGTAACGGTATTGAAACATATAAAAATACATTCATGATATACTAATTTTTCTATACTGATAAAATAATAGATTCATTGTTTCCATCATAATATTTTAAAAATGGATACGTTGCTCATGTGTATGCATGACTTGCCCTCTCAATGATTGAAATATAGTACATTCTTCATAACCAAATGTCGTGGTTTTTTAGAAGTACAATTTTAAATTATAAAATCATAATCAGGTCTGGATTATTATTCTATATATTATGGAATAAGGTCCCCTGTGAAAATGTCCAACCTAGAAATGTCGTTTTAAAATTATTAATCTATCATCCTCAAAATACACATCATTGCCATAACAAATTAAGCCATTAAATGTAAAATTAAAATATATTAATTAAGTGGTATAATTATATGGGATTAAACATGTAAATGCATATTTTGAAAAAATATATTTTTAATATGAGAATTATTCAAATGATAAAAGTCATATGTAGAAAATATTCAACTTGAGGTAAGGGTTTCAACTATTAATATCTTTCTTTGAGACACACGTTTTTTATGAACCTAATTTATTTTTAATAGGATATATAATACTCCAATATATATTATATCATGAATCATTCATACATTGTGATATATTATGTTATAATTCATTAACATCATTAATGAGATTTAGGTTTTAATAGTTACTAATGTTGTATGGGTTTATGAACCAATTTCATTATAACCATGATTATTTATGCTTAAATTTTTGTTATAGAATTTTCTTTGATAACTATAAAATAAAACCCTTTATCTTATTATCATATGTATAAAATTTAATTTTTCAATAAATAGTTCCATTTTTTACTCTTGGGTACCTAAAATGTTTTCATATTTTTTAAGAAATGTTGAGTTCATTTATCTCTTTTGTCGAAAACACTCTTTATTTCATATCCAGGATTTCAAAAAAAAATATTTTTACCATTACAAAAATATTTATAAAAGAAAACATCACAAATATTGTACTTTTTTAAATGTTTTTTTGACAGTATTAGTCTTGATTATTCTTGAACTAGGGTCTATTAAACTTTTTTATCAATGTGTGAAAGGAATGTTTTCTTATCTTTTTAACTACTACTATGACCACTAAATTCATAATATATTCCATTATATGTTTCCAAGCTAAAACTTCTGAAAATAAATTCCATAAAAATTTATGAAATTTTTTCATTTTGTAGATGTCATTTCAATGTCAAAAGGTTATTTTTCTAAATAATGATTCAATTTAATCTTTTAAATAATTTTTCATATTCGACAAATACATTTTAGGTGATGGATTGCCTCAAAATTATATATATTTGTCTCCCAAATATATACCCATATTATTAACCCTTACCACAATAGGTTAATAAGTTCCTTATTTTCATATATATAATGTATTAATTTTGAAATTTTCTTTAATTGTTATATGATACATGATTATACACCCCATTTTTGATAAATGGGTAACTCTCAAGTTTATACCATATGATTGATTTCGAATTTTAGGAACATATAATCATTAAAATGTTATGATGGGTGTGAATATATATGGAATCAATTACTTGGATAAATATTTAGTTATATTATGTGTCTTGTATTGGATTATAGAGTAAACATATTCCACTTTGGGTTATTTTCCACATTTGATATTGTTAAGGTAGTCATACATGACCCAAGTTTGTACCATGATATATGTTTCTTCAATAATTCTTATGATTCCAGGATATTTTGTTACTACATTCTTTTTTATTTGATATTATCTAATCACTTTTGAGAATTAAATTTTATGATATCATGTTGTAATTTTGAAACTCCTGTTATGCTTCATTATCATGATTAATGCATTGTGTGCTTTTTAGCTCATCCATTTCAATTATGTATTCCCAATATGATTAGATGCAATTTTAGGATCAAAAATTTATTTAGGTGATCATTAAGGAGAATAATTTAAAAAAATATCTATTTTCCTTTTTATGAGTTATTATGACATTTTATTCCAAATAGACCATTTATCGTGAACTTTGGTTTTTAATTGAAATTTTTTATATTATAAACAATGTAGTAATATGTGGAAAATGATTGGAGTCTTCTAATTAGTATCAATGTAATGGTTCAGTTATGATTTCTATAATAGGATATGAATACTTTAGTAATAATCCTAGTATATGTCTATGTAATATTCATTCAATAATATAATAGTCTATAATATTGGTGAATGATAGAGAAAATGGTTTCAGATTAATTATGACATTGTCCAGATAATACAAATGTATGTGGATCTTGCATAATTTTACCTTGTTATAATAACATTGAAAATGGAACATTGATCATGAGTCAATCATCACCTGGTGCATGAACATGAGCCTGATTTACCAACTTGTTGAAAACGCCTAGGGGATATTATTTGAAATTTATGAAACTCATTACAAACAATTATAATGCAATGGATCAAACTGTAATGTTAGAAACCATAATAGGACGAATTTACAGGGATAATAGTGATTGAAAGTAAGATACTATAAATACCGGATTTAATTATCATTAAGATAATATTAATCCCATATTTGTTTGATACCTTCAATATGATTAATATTTAATGTATTATCATATTTTTGTTATTATTATATTTAATGGAGATTAATATGAGAAAGAATTCCATGAACAAATGTGATGAAAAATGTAATGATTTCCCTTAGGATATTCATAAAATAATAGGAACAGAATTAATACACCATGTTATCATTCCAAATGATATATCTTGAATTGTTATTAACAAATAGAACATAGTTGAATTTCCAAAATACACAAATTATGAGTTGGATTTATTATCATGGATGTTCAAGTGTTAAAGATGATAAACAAAAGAATATACAATTTTCTACATGTCAAAAATTTTGGGAAGATAGAGCATGTAATATTCCATAATGGGGATAGAAGATTATTTATATGTTGTAATGGTTGGCACAAATTTGCTTATTGTTGAAGGAAAATGAAGAGTCTTGTTATCAAAATACATAGAAATAAAATTCAATATAATGCACTACAGACTATTTAATGTCATAAATTTTATAATATTGGTCAATATGTGATTGAATTCACTAATTCAAGGATTAATTCCAAAGAGAATATGTTATAAAAAATAATAAATTTTTCTTGGTTCTTGATTCCATGAGTCCTGTTGTAAAATATTTTTTAATAGTGGTATCATGATTCCATGAAGGACCATTCTATTCTATTTTTTCCTTATGGATATACAATGTTATGTTTAATTATTTCGATGAACTATATTGGTGATTAAATTTTAAGGATATATTTTATAGAAAAAAATTTATTTATGGAAAGATAAATATTGATTTTTCTTGATATTTTTTTGTAATTATAGTCAATTAAAAATATTTTATTTTTTGGAAAAAAAGATACGGATAGAAAAACATAAAGGATAAAAAAATTATTTTTTGAAATACTCTTGTTTTTGACATGTTCATCACATTCATGAGAATTTTATAGGATTAAAATAAATTATGAATATTATTTACATATTTTATTTATATTGTTTTAGATTAAATACAACCCATCATATATGGTCCAAGACATTTAAAATGTTATTTTTTTCCAAAATAAATTTCAATAATGTTATATTTTACAAGTATTATACACATATATCGCATATATAAAATAAATATAAATTTTAATGAAAAATTTTAAATTAATCAATCAGAAAAAAAATTGAAATAATAAATATCATAAGAAAAAAAATCAAAAACATAAATACTATGATGAGAAAATTTTCATCACATCGATTGGTTTTGAATCATCTCTCATATAATCTACACAACAAGAAAGATAATTAGTATTAGTATACCAATTGATATTATAAAAAAATTACATTTATTACCATCGGAGGATTTGAGTATAATAATCAATGACTTAAAAATGATGTATTTATAAGATGTAATGTGAGTGCCGAAATAGTAATGTGATCTTTGAAATACTAAACTCATCATTGGAAACAATAAACTAACCATTAGAATAGTAATTTCAACCCAAATTAACAAATTTTGATATAAATAATATTTATAAAGTATTTTTTCTTAATTAAATTTATCAATTATAATTCTGAAAAATAAATACAATGACTTTAAAACACAATGAAAATATATGCGACTCTTTAATGATTATTATTTTTTAGCATTTCGTAAAAATATGAATTTTTTTCTTTCAAATAAAAAAACCATATATAATAAATATATATTTAAAAAATTAATATCATTTCTAAAAATAACATTTAAAAATCTTTAGAGGTGAATTTTTTCAATTATCAAAAATACGTTAATATTCAACAGAATTTTCATTACCGGGGTATCTTAAATTACATCAATCGTTGTTTAAAAATGAACTAATCATTAATAATTTTTGAGTCTCTACCTAACCATATTAAATATGATAAATGGTTTAATAAAATAAAATAAAACTTATCTCAAAAAAATTATTTATAATCAATGTATAAAATATAATGTATTATATTAAAATAATGTTTTCTCATTTTTGCACCATTCATTTTGATTAAACTAATTAATTTGAATTATATAGTGATTTAAAATTAGAAAATCATTTTATTTTCATTTATATAAGTCTTATACTATAAAAAATAACCATATTATATACAATACATAGTATACTGTATTTTATTAATAATTTATTCCATAAATACCTCTCTCCTCAAGTATAAATAACCCTTCACCCAACCCTTAGAAAACCACTTTCCCTAACATTCCATTGATAAATATCATACCAAATACTATCTATTATGATTATTAGGCTACCCAATAATGATTTCGATCAATTAAAAACTATGAATCAACGGATTTTAGTGTTGTAGATAAAGAAGAATCATCTACAAGAGGGTATGCTCACAACAATTTTTTCCTCTCATTCTACTCAATAATTTCTCTTTTTCAGCTCCCCTTTCAAATAAAAATAATACATTGATAGTTTATTGATATTTAAAATTTATATTAATAATTTTCAGCTAGCAAAATTATTATATATGTGGAATATTTAATTTTCTTACATATCATTCCCACTCTTTTGACAATGTCCCATCAACCGTTGGGTAAATTCCAACGATGACATTTCCAATTTTTTTCTAATCAACATCACTGTATCTAGTTAAAATAGTATTTATGGTATATAAATTTATAAATATTTTTATTATATGCTTCTAGAATTAATTCTATATTTTGATAAATTAAATTTAAGAAATTAATGAAATCAACAAAAAATGAGAAATTTCAAAAGGAATTCATGATATAAATACACTTAATCATCTAATACAAGATAACAATATAGTCAAATAGTTTTAATTTTTAAATATTCACAAAAATAAACATATTATTAAATGTTTTAATAAACATAATTTTATTATTCATGAAGTGGAAAAGTGATGAAATAAAGATGGATTTCATGTAATGGTATCTCGAACCCAACTCCTTTTATTTGTGTTGTCCATATCTCATGACATATTCATTATATATATTCTTACAGTGTTCTTTAAACATCATTTCCAAATTAGCCACTTTTATTATTTTAGGATATTTATGTTTCCAAATTTATTTATAATACAAATACATTGATTTAACAAGAAGTCTTTTCATTCTAAAAACGTCTTTAACTCCACATGAGTTATTTATTCTTCACTCAAGATTGATGATGTAAATTAAAAATATTTTTCTCATAATTAATTTGTGAACCCCATGATTATTACTAAAATTATTATTTATGAAATAAATATGAAAACTATTTCTTTCAATGAGTTATTTGATGAATATTTTTTTTAGAAATCCTACATGGAATTAATGATTATTTGAATAATATATTGTTATAGGGGGAATGAAATTATATAACCCTCTACTGAATTGAATAATGAAATGAATATCCTGATTTTATGTCTATCATTCTTGGACATTATGCTAATTTTTTTTCTCAATGATGATGTTATGATTTATTTTAAAACAATTCATGTATATTATGGCAACTATGTTCACAACTATGTTTTATTGTTGACAAAAATCACATGATGTTTAATATATATCCATATATACATTCCATTCCTTTTTCAAATGCATTCCTCAACAATATGATGATGAACCCATGCATATGACATGATTTTTATGATTATTCTCACCCATGTACTATTGATTCAGGTCCCTTTATTCTCTTACATTATCATTCCCCTTACATGAATTTTAGAAAACTAATTTCTATTATGTATATCTTGATGTGATTATATGTACTTAATAGATCATGAGATAGTTTAATTGGATTAAGAAGAAGGATGTTTTTAATGTTTTAATTTTATCATGTATATATGATTTACGATTTTAGTTTTCACATGATACTGAAACCTTCAGTCAATGATTGTATAATTATTATGTTGTTTATCATTATAATTATGTAACAGTCATGTAATAAAATATAGGGTTACTATAGCTAGTATTAGAGCTACGATTTAGTTTACTTGGGAATCCAAATTATAAATCTTTTATTAGAACCATATGTACATGTATATCCCAGAAGAATCATTTTTGGAATAATGTTAAAAATAATGATCACATAATATATTCCTTTTTAGTTAATTTTAAAAATGAAAAAATTATTTATACATTCTTGTTGTACACAAGAGCTTTTAAATTATTTATATTTTAGAAAATAGTTGTAAATGGGAGAAACATGACCAAAAACCTTTGTGAAGGAGAATGAATTAATAGTTTTAATGATATCCCCATTTCCATTGGACATGGATTTTAAAATTTTATTTCTATTAATACCCATTTATCCCATGATATAAACAATAACATGAACCATGTCGAAAATACACATTCAGCAAAGAAGAAAAAAAATGAATATTCGGATCTTTTTGTAGTTACAGACAATGAAATTTGGTGGAACTTTTAATCTACATGTTGTAGAGAATTTGATTAACTTAATGGATATATACTTTTCTACTGTCCCACACCATCAGAAAGATTAGGTGACTCCATTAAACCATTATTAAGTTTGGGATGTTGATCAATGATTGGAATTGATTAATTATACAAAGACCAATGATGATGTAGAAAAGATATAATGTGGTGACTATTCAAATATATCTCAAAAATTATTTCCCTAGAACTATTCATAAAAATATTGAGATATAATTATTATAACCAAAGTAAAGGTAAGGTGAATTTATCATGGACTACAATTAAAACATCAAATTTTTTTCCAAAGACAGATTGGGTTTTGTTATCAATAATGATAGAAAAATAGATATTTTCTTTAATATATTAACACTACAGCATTGAAAGGATATTGATATAAGAGTCATTGGGAGTTATGATGGATTAGTTTTCAGTACATTTGAATTAGATATGGAATATATATAATGGTCCCAAGGTAACATAAAGAAGAAGATAACAATTGAAATTTACTCTGGAGGGTCAAGTGAATGTGGTTGAAAGAGGATCCACCCACCATCAAATAAAAATGGTGGGAAGAAACATTATGGAAAATAAATCAATGGGATGGTGAAATTCAAATAGTGTGGGAGTGAAGGTCCCCAGGTTCATGAATTTCAAATCCACATGAATAATCCAACCAACATTTTTGAGGAATGGAAGGAACCTCTTAATGAAACACCCATTGGTCAATGTTTCAACTTCATGAAGAGATGAAACTATACAATTTAGTCAATAACTCCCAATTTCATCGAGGGTTATAAACAACATCAACCACCCATGTAAAATGATCACGTCCAATATAATTCCATCACAACATATAATGTGAATCATGAAAATGAAATTGTTTAAGGAAAACCACATATTCAATAAAGAGTGTATTTTTTTAATTTTATTATATTGATACAAAAAATAAATATATTCGGAAAGAGTAATAAATATTCTGAATATAAAAATATATACATTAATGATGAGATACTTATAAAAATAAATTGTTGTATGATCATTGCAACCCAATTGTTGGACTCTTCCCCTATTAGGATATTTATGAAATTCTTCCAATGAATCTCAGAATTCATCCCTTAGTGGTACATGAATGTATATTCAAAATGGATGGGAAATATTAATTTGGATAACACATAAAATATTTGGAAAAAAAATCAAATTTCATATTCCAAACCATCCCATGATGAAAAAAAATCAAATGACATTATGAATCTCTTTCGGAATATCCCTATTGAGTGTTGGTGTTGATAAAATATGAATATGAATACATTGAATAAATGGTGAATTAAACTAAAAGTATCATCCTAGAGAAAATTACAACTATGAATGAATAAAATAATGTATTTATTTTTGAGTAAAATTGAATTTACCATGACTTTGAGGTATTATTTTTTGAATATAATATACATCGAGTCATTCTTATCTTTAAAGTCTCCTCTATTATTTCCTTCATCGAACAAGATGAGTCAATGAATAATCTGCAAAAGAATTTGGATAATGGGTTCATATACCCTTGTGAATCTCATTGGGATTTTCCTATGATCAATGTAATTAGAAAGGATGGATAAATAATATTATGTAATGATTACTATGATCGTGAACAGATCACCATAAAGAAAAAGTTTCCCCAATCAAGAATTGGGGACTTATTAGATCAACTATGATGATCTCAGAAATTCTCAAAGGTGGATATTTATTTTTGATATCATCTTATAAATGTGAATAAATATGATATTTAGATTACAGTATTCTATAAAATTTATGGGGATTATGAGCTTTCAGTTATTCCCTTCGAACATACTAATTAACCTTTAGTATTCACGAATTTTATGAAAAGGGAAATAAAGACCACATTGATAAATTTGAGATATTATTTAATGATGATATTCTAATTTAGCCCATGATAAATTAGGAACATGATGATATTATAAAGATTATACTTAAGGAAATATGGATGGTGTAAATATATGTTGTGTCTTGAAATTATGACATCTGGTTACAAAAACTCACATTCCTAGTGAATTTGATCACAAGTCAGGGGATTTCTGTATGCCCTTCAATGAAAAAATAAATTGAAGAACATCCCATAGATATAAGTGTCCTAAATATCCATAGTTTTAAAGGATAAATAATGTACTGTCAACATTGTTTGATAAACATATCAGGATTTTCTTACCTGCTAACATTGTTAACAAGAAAAAAGGATAAAGTATGTATAGATAGAAAAATGTGATTAAATATTTCAGTATATAAGTGGGATGTAATCACTAAGTATGTACTCACACTAAAAATAATTATATAATTATTTTTATATATATTTATGAATATAACAATAGCTTTGGTTATGTACTAAGTCGAATGAAAAAGTGATGACTAAAACAACATTAACATAGAATATCCTAGAGTAGAACTACCTGAAATATGATATGGACTTAGAAACTATGTTCTTCACCATGAAAAGTTGGATCCACTATATCTATGGTGAAGAGTGTAAAATGTAAACCTATCATTATGGTATAAGGTATATATTCACACAAAGGAACAAAAATATATGTCAAATGAGATGGTTAAATATAATCAGGGACTACGATTTCCATATTCACTACCATACATGCAGGGTCAGCATTGTAGTTGATGATGTTAGAAGAAATGAATAGATACCATTGTCCATGATGTTGACTGGGAAATAAAAAATCATTAATTATATGAAAATGATAGATCCCGAAATCATAATGCCAGGGATGACATCCAATAGTTAGTAAAATATTTCCCAAAATTCAATCATTGGAAATAATAAGGTAGCATAATGCGATGATCTGGTAAGGTAGGCCGAATCTAGGAGAGAATATTTACAACACCAATAATGATTTTGTTTTTCATTCATTACATGATGCAGTATTAGGTTCACCATTTTTTATTCTTGTTTTAGTATTAAGAGGTGATGTTTTGTTGTGGGGAGTTCAAGTGTGGTTGCAAAATCATTCATTTTTGGTTCCCATTTTCACCACTAATGAAGAATCCTAATATATCCCATATCTACAACTAGGTAAAAACCTACATTCTAAATCTAGGTTTTCATTTGGGGTTTCCAAACCGACAACCTAAATGAACTCTTATTGGTTGTGAGGATGGACGGTTGGGATTTCTGAATCCCTTTGGGGGGAATTATTTCCAATCATGGGGATCTCTTATATATTTAATATATTTTCATGAATCTCTTATATATATCTTTGTGGGATTGGTTACCATATAAACATGTTCATGTGTTGAATATTTCAACATGTAATGGGAGTTCTATTAGTGAGAAAAAATCCAGGTATCAAAGTTTCTCCATCCTCCAATTCCATTTTTTGTATTTTCCAAATCCACATTATGGAAGACTGGTAACCTCATAGATATCTAGAGATTTCATATTACACTAAATAATTTAAAACAAAAATACACCAAATTTAATCATAAAACATGATAAAAATGTAAATCATTAAAAAATAATGCCATTCTGATCATTTCCACATCCCATTCATCCGCTTAAATCATCCTCACCATCCACAATGCCAACCATTTAGGTAAATGTAAAACATTAAAATTTTAAATTTCAAACAAAATACCATTAAAACCAACTTGATAGACGAACCACCTCGAGTCGCACACCATTATTTGCACGGTACCTCAGCCACACCAGACCGCATGTGAGAGCCACCCAGCAGAAACTAATGACTCCATAAAAGATAATAAAAAACACTGCAAAAGATGAAGAACCACTAATAGGAAAATTACCACAACTATTCAGATGTACATTTCCCACAAAACCCAACGATAGAGGTGAGGCCACCACAAGAGTCTCCACATAGATGGTCATCGACCACTCAAGCTCACATCCTAATACTCCCTAAACACCACTCAGCAACTCCAAAAGGGAGAAGAATAGGTGAATCATGGAGGAAGTGAATAGTAATGAGTGATCTAAGTCTATGATAATGATAATTTTCTCCATCCATTGCATATTATTTCATTGAAATTTATATTTATTTTTATTTGCAAGCTATATAACAATGGAATATTGAGTTTACTATCATCCAAGGTAGAAATTGGTGTTTCTTGGGTGGTATTAAATATTTATGATGTGTCATATGTATCCAATTTAGAACAGAAAGAAAACCCAATATGCTTCATTTATGTCTAATCTATGAAGTTTAACATCTTTTGAAAATGACATATATGATGGAACATAGGTAACATAGGATTATTATATGCATGAGATTATGTTATGGACTTATATACCCATCAACATACTGGTTTTTGGTGGTTCATATGGAATTTATGTTGATTTAGGGAACCTCATACCCCATGTGTAGCTATGGAAGTAACATGTAGAGGGAATAGTGAAGGGGATTCAGACTAGAGCCCAAGGTAGAGATGAAAGTCATCTACACACATTGTAGTCTAGAAATCTAATGTTTAATTAATAGCTCTAAGGGACAACCTATATTCTTGGGATCCACCATGAGGATGGTCTCATGGATTTTTAAATGTTCTCTTTATCTATGGCAGATTATGGCTTCCTATGGTCTTGTGCGAGGACCTGATGAGATATTTTCCTTATTCTATATGGTTATTAGAACTTGTTCTAGAAAACATGTATCATAATCTCAATACATATTACTAGTAGTCATGAATACATAAGGGGCGATAGGTAATGATATAGATATGATTAAACTATCTTTAGATAAAAGCTGATCATTAGAGTCCTTCTCGGATGTTGTAGCCTCTTCCCATTCTGGAGTGGAAATGGGATGATGTCCTTATGGATTTTATGAATAGACAAGACATGAAAACATTATTTTTCATCATTGTATAAGTGATCTTAAATCAACTGAAAAAGGTATCCCACTTCATTCCAATTAGGGAGGCCTTCATTATTGAAGATTTGCATATTCGTTACATAAATTAGATAGTATGGTTGCATAATGTTATATGGAGTATCATTTCTAATAGAGATCCTCGTTTCAAATAAATGTTCTTGAAAGGTCATGATAAGACTCTAGGACTGTAGGTTCTTCTTAGTATATCCTATCATCTATATATTTTTGGTCAATATAAAAAAACTATTTATATTATGCAGGAAATGTAAGAGGCCTATATTTTGATTTTGATGGTTTATGGGATCAACATTTAGCACTTTTAGAGTTCGAATATAATAATATATTCCATAAATCTACCCAAGTGGAACATTTTAAAGGTTTATATAGAATGAAGTGATATTTTCATCATTTCTAGATGGGCATAAGTGAATAATCTCTTGTTGGACCTAGACTCATATAAGAGTCATCTATGCTTCATTAGTTCATCAGGAGGAAGTTGATAACTATACATACCATGCATAAATCTTACAATGGTCAGAAGAGATAACATATAGAGTTTTATGTTGGTCATTTCTATTTCCATTTTGGATTCAACTAGGTTTAGGAGAATATGTATGAGGAAATAGGAGAAGTCGATAACCCAGTTATTTGATCCATTCGAGAGAGTGTAACGTGTAGGTTTAGTGGACTACTAATTGGATCTTCCATATCCCTAGAGTGACATTCCAGACATGTTTCATTTGTCATAACTTTAAATATATAATTCATACACTTCTCATGTGGTATATGTAGATTAGTTTGAGATTTTTGTATATGTGCATCTTGGGGATGATCTAAAACAGATTGTCGGCCAATTTTAGAAGTATCATGTCATAAATATTAAACTAATAGTTTGAGTGTAGTAGTATAATAGGTGTGTATAAGAGTAAAAACATGAGAGGGAATATGAAATGTGATCACAATGACCAAACAGGTTCAGTAAGGACCTATAGTGATGCTTTGAGCATCTGGGAAATGATATGTTATATGGTTGGAGATTGTAAAATCTGGTCTTTTTCAATGTATGCCTCTCTTGATTTTCTGATGAACCTATTTTAGAATCTTCTTCCTTCCATCGTTAAATCATTGTGTTATGATTTCTCTTGGGTGTAGAGAATGTTTTTTGGAGAAAATGACATAATGTATTGGGAGGCATGTTTTCTTGAAATAATGGATTCCATATATATATATATATATATATATATTTCAATGGGTAAAAAGTTTTTTACATGCTTGAAAGGCTTCATAGGTGGTTTGGTATTTTCCTACCAATGAAGAGATGAGAACTATCTTATAGACAATTTATCATCATGTACATGTTATATGATGTGATTCCCTTTCTGGGTAGAATATGTTAGCTAGTGTAAAGGATGGAAAGATAAAACACAATCAAACTAGTTCATATTTTGAAACTATCGATCAGGGTCATCTGAACCGTTGGTGGAATATTTTTTTTATATCTTAAAAATCAATAATTTAAAATTTTAAAAGAGGTCCTCTTCCTGAATATCTTGGGAGCAACGATTTTAATCCAAGGTGTGCATAACACTTCTATTTCATCCACCGTGTAGCATTAACTCTAGAACCCTTGGGAGATTTATGGGATTTTTTAGCAATTCCTTCCCTTATGGATATCTCAGTGTTTGTTTTAATCTATAGAGAGTTCCTTCACATTGGTATTCCAATTTTATTCAACTATTTACAATTATAGTAGTGTCTTGTTTTGACCACCAATGAAGAAAGGTTTCATATTCATTTTTGTATGATCTAAGATTTTCTTGTGATATCATTCACCTTAATTCCTTTTTATAAATCTCAGTTGAGTTTTATTTTTTTATCACTAATTAAATGTATTTGGTTAAGAAAAAAACCCTATGAATTGTTTCTATTTATTTATGTATACGAAATATTATGTGATTGTGACAACATAACTTGTATTTTAACTAATATAATAGTTTTTGATGATAATCATGTGGTCATACGACTCCATGTATCCCTTTGGATCCATAAGTGTGGAGTCATGGAATGTGGTTAACCAAAGGTTGACCATATTCTTGAACAATAATGGACTTCCTTATGTATTACACATTTATCCTAAATGAATATAAATACATGGATACGATATGGTATTGTATACTTGAGTGTTAGTGGATCAATACATAACAAGAAGAATGAAATGGAATTGAAAATATTAAAGGTAATTTGAATATTTTACCTTTTTGATAATAGATGAATGTCGTGTTATTATTTCCATTATAAATTATTTCCCAATTAATTCAATAATTTTAATTGGGATTATCCAAGTTATAGGGTAATGCTTATAGATATTGACACTATTACTCTATAATGGTTATAAGGATTATCTTGTTTATACTAAAATTATTTTCGAATAGAGGTATAAGCATGTTTATGCTGTAATTATTTTTAGAATTTTTCTAGTTTTTTTGGAAATATTTATATAGATGAATTGGTCCAGTCATGATCTACCTTTTATAGGGATTTCCTATACTAAAGTGAAATTCATATATCGAGGCATGGTAGGGTTATTTTATAAATCATTTAGGGAATGATCTAGTTAAATTTTAATGCTTATAGGTATCATCTTGATTACTTTAAAATGATTATACAGAGTGATTATCACCATCAATGTGATTATTCAATGAATTTGTTGTTGTGGGAATAATTTTTATCCTACATTCATAGAGATATCATGACATGGTGTTCAATATGGTCAATTAGTTTATTGTTTTATTTTATTAATCAACAACAATATTTATCATCATATTGAATAAAATTATTATATGACTAGTTTTTTGGACATGTTGGAGCTATCCTATTGATTTTCACTGACACTCAATTTGGGAAACCATTTGGTACCTGAGAAAATTACATGGATGAATGTTTTCACAAGGAAAAGGGAGCTTGTTGCTAATTATTGTAGGCTAGACGTGTTGGAACATAGATATGGGAATCACAAGGGATTGAGGACTGAAGCCAATCAAGTTTAGTTGATTTATCGTGTTCTTTTATCTTTATGACTCCCAATATTTCATTTACTTAAATTTTTGCGTAAAAATAAATTGTTAATTAGTATATGTTTTACTATGTTCATCATTTATCTTCCTCTTGTATGATGCACTATTTCAACTATTTCTATTTATCTGATATATTTTTTATATCCAGAAAATTTCATCTCTATGGTAAGGGGTATAGTATCCCCACAATATTTAAGACACAGTCAGTACTAGTTGGAAAACTTCTGTTTAGGGTAGTGTTCTTGAGGTTCATCAAACAACATGATTTGGTCATGTGAGAGAGTTCCAGATAAAGGTACACTACAAAAATTATGTCTCTCATGTCATTGGAATAATATGGATAGTAATGGGATTTATAAAAAAACAAATGATAACATAAAATCTTGATTTAATAAGGAGAAAACATTGTAGGTTTTTTTAATATATGTAGGGAGAGAGATCCCTTACATCAACATAATAACTATTTTGGTAAAGGATATAATCGTAGTTGATAAATAATAAATCATTTTAGAACAAATAATTGATAGTAAATGGATATTTGTAATAAATTAAAATAGAATCAACTAACAATCATAATGGTAAATATGATGGATGTAATTGAATGAAGTGGAAGAGGAGGAGAATCCCATAATGGGAAGGATTATTTTAAAATTATTGGATGATATTCTTAATTTAATGGGAAATAATAGGATGTAATTTGTGAGTGAATGGGAGAGAAACATCTACAATGATGTATTTGTATTGAAGAAGAAAGGTTCATTGGATTCCTATTTTTATTAAATTATTGGGAAATTATTCATTAATATTAAAATGTAGTTCTTCTACTTTAAGTAATAAATTTATCAAAACAACAATTCTTCCCATGGCTTCTACCTAGGGATTCCACTATGCAGGAGTGGTTTAAAATATTTTACTATGTTGATAAGTGAACTCTTTGAAATAACCAATATAATGAAGTGGATGTGTATCATGTTAATAATTAATTTTATTTAAAACATAAAAAATTATAATGTTGATTTTTTTAGGATTTATTAAGGTAAACTAAAAATATTAATTAAATAACAAATTTTATTAAGGGAAAAAATATGTTTCATTTACATGTATTCGATTCACAGTCATTAATACATAATGTTTATATCATTATGATGTTAAAATACTTAAAATATATTTATAACATATTTATTTTTTACAGAAAATATAGAATGTCCTAGAAATTTAGGAAATTTACACCATATACTAATTTTTATATGCTAGTGAAAAAAATGATCATTATATTTAGTATTTTTATCCAAAATATGTTAATTTTAAATTTTAAATAAACATATATACATAAGTGAAAATTACATTTTTAGGACACTTAAAACATTTTGACCCATATATAAATTAAATTGCACATCATTAAATAATACTATCATCAATATCTAAATCAATATTACATAAGAAGACTATTTCATGAAAATAAAATTTATTTAAAAAATAATTGATTTAAATGACTGTGTCATTGAATTGAAACATTAATTCTCACAAATATACAGTTTATATTTCATCATATAAAAATACAATTTTAATCAAAATTATTTTATAATAATGTAAATATATTATGTAATATTTAAAACTAATCAATATAATAATTGTCTTATTAGGGATAAAAAATTACACATTGTACTAATATGGTCTTTATACAAAACTACTCATTACACCTCTGTAATCCCTATGTGTACGGTGTATGAATATATTCCCTTCAATGGGTGGTTCGAAGAGCATCGTTTGAGATGTGATCTCATGATGCATGAAAAAATCTAAAAAATATGTTTTCTAAATTTTTATTTATTGAATCTTATATTAGGCTTGGTTAATAGAAAATTCATATGATTCCACCTACCTTGGGTGGTATGAAAAATAGGATTCATATGGTACAATCATACTAGTTTAGACCATCACATCTTCCATATCTTATAATAAGATTTTCTTACAAACCATAATATATATTAATCATAATGGTATAACTAAAATTGATATATTAATAGTGGTAATGATTTTTAATTATATTTTAATCCCAAAAATTAGGTTATAGATAGATTTTATAATGATATAAAATATCAGACTAAAAAATTTGTGTGTGATTTCTATAAAACCATTACGTAATAAGGAATATATTAATTTAGATCCAAATTTTGTTTATTAAATTATTAGAGTTTACAGAGAAAAAAAAATCTAGGGAAAAAATACTGAGTATGATTATATCCTCACATAATATTATATATACTTATTTTACCAAATTTCAAGACATATTATGATAGAATAGCATCCATTACATTATTATAGAGTTTTAATTACACATAATATATAGATAGGATACCATAGGTGTTGGTTTATAACTGGTATTGACATGAAAAGAATATTTTATGATCAATTATCAATAATTAAGGAATTTAATTATTAATAATTTAAGGAATTTGGGTTAAAATTAATTTTTTATATTGTTTTTTGTTGTTGGAAGTTGTTTTATTTTATAGTATTAAATAATAATATCTCTCATTTTTTATATTTTATGACCTTGATTTTTGTCACATACTAATGTAATATTAGAGAAACTATTCAGAGTAATTATTATAATAAATATTTCCCAAATAGAGGATTTATTTGGAATGGGTGTTACAATAGTTTTTTCATTTTTTTATTTGAGAGTTTTGTTATTTTTTGAGAATTCAAGTAGAGTGGACTAAATTAGTTTTGTTAGGGGATGTTTAATTTGGAACTAACACATGATTTAGTCCTAGAATACTATACATGATGAAGTTTGGCCCATAATATACTATTAAATGACATTAATAGTCTATGTAATATACATTACAATGTATGTAATGACTAAAAGTTATGTTCCTCATTATTTTACATATATAATAATTTTCTGAGCATATATTTTAATTTTTCATGACTCAATAGAAATTAAAATAAATTTTATGGGAATAGATTAAATTAAATACATATAAAAAATATATGAGCATGTTATCATTTGATGTGATTATTAGTTAATTTCTAAAAAATGTGGTTAGTGTTAGTGAGGTGCATAAAGATTTTCCCATTATTAGTTGGTAGGATGAACATAAAGGGGATGCTTATTTGAGTAAGGCATTATGTGAGTATCATTATTAAAGTTTGTAAAATATATGAAATCACTATCTCATATTAGGAGATGTTTATATGTCTTAAGTAGAGACAGATCACCATTAGATTGTTTTACATAACCAAGGATAAATATTTTCCATTAGACATTAGCTTATTGTGAGTGGTTGATAAGTAGTGGTTCATCATTTACCTAGTTAGCCCTAAATATTTCATGCTGAAAAGTGTGATAGTTACTCGCTAAAATTTTAAGAGAGCACTACGTTCTAATTTGTATAATTTTAAAATATAATATTTTAAAACTGAATATAATAATATAGACAATAAATTGGACATTATAAATAGTATTAAATAATAATGAAATATATATGAATGTACTAAAAGAAAAAATTATAGTTATACATCAAAAAAAGATTTCCTTTAAAAATAATTATTAATGCTTTTTGTGTGAGAATGTTATGATTATTTGGGGAACTTTTAGAAATGTTATTTCAGAAAATGTAATAATTTTTTTAAATTAATGAATTAAAAGTAATTATCGTTAAATTTATTTCATTATTATGAAATGTTTTATTTTTCAATAAATTGTTAAAATTATCCATTTTCATATTCGGCATTTCATTTAATTAAATAACGTAATTAATGATTTACATTCTATTTTAAAAATGGTTATTAATATATATATGTATTTTTTTTAAAGATATAACTACGTTATTTTTAATAATAAAATATCATCTTTTCTTAAAAAAATTATTATTTTTTGCATCGAAAGGAGGTTTTCCACAATAAGTTTTTAAATAAACAAAGAATATCTTTTTAAAATTATTTAAATAAAACCATATAAATAAATATTTATATAGAATTAGTAGATTATATTTATTTTTTGTGTATTTAAATTCATATAATTATTACTTGTAATCATAATGTTAATATTATATTATCTATTTCTTGAAAAATGCTTTTATTGAAAACTTATTTTTGGGGTCATTTGACATGTTCAATTTCAAATTAAATACTACTACTTATATGAATTAAATTTGATAAAATGAATTAACTATTTTTAAACAACATAATAAATATTATATAATAATTTAATCTTATTTTTCTTCATATAAAATAGAAAAAATTCTAAATATATATTACCAAAAATAATATCAAAACTGGTTTAATTAGGGTTAAACTAAAGGGATAAATGTAATAAAATTTTAAAAAAGATTAATTTTTAGTGGTGGAGGTGCTTCTAGACCATATCACCACTAAAACCCAATATTTTTTAATTTCTACACACATCTTTCGACAATGATTTCTTATTATTGAATTGTTTATGTTATTTATATAAACACCAATCCACTAATATTATTAAAGGGAACCCAAAATATTCTCCTAGTCATGGATATAAACAATTTTAGTTATTATAATAATAAAAATAAATACATAAAATCCATATCCACATTCTATAATCCATTTTATGATTATAAAACCCTTTATGGAATGGATTTTGTGAAAACCAAAAGAATTTTTACAAAGAATATGAATAGCTCATAATCGATCATTCTGTATTATTTCATCATACACCACCATAGAGTATTATTTAATTATTTGAAATAAAAAAAAATATCACCCACATAATTAGATTCTTTTTATTTAATATTATTACCAACATTCAACTCCCATTCTGTCATATGAGAAACTAAACCATTGATATTTTGTACGGAGGACTACCACATCGCAAATGAATGTAATTTTATTTCTATAATCACCTATAATAGATGATACATGATTATGTATGTAATTTTTATTGATGTTATTAATTAAATAATAATAATTGTTAAAGTGTAATAGACCATATACATTCATACCATACCATCCATTGTAAATTGATAACATCATTCGCGGGTACAATAGAATATTCCACTATGAAGTGATGTGATTAATTTTTTATTAAAACATAACAAATATGGTATATGTAACGGTATTGAAACATATAAAAATACATTCATGATATACTAATTTTTCTATACTGATAAAATAATAGATTCATTGTTTCCATCATAATATTTTAAAAATGGATACGTTGCTCATGTGTATGCATTACTTGCCCTCTCAATGATTAAAATATAGTACATTCTTCATAACCAAATGTCGTGGTTTTTTAGAAGTACAATTTTAAATTATAAAATCATAATCAGGTCTGGATTATTATTCTATATATTATGGAATAAGGTCCCCTGTGAAAATGTCCAACCTAGAAATGTCGTTTTAAAATTATTAATCTATCATCCTCAAAATACACATCATTTCCATAACAAATTAAGCCATTAAATGTAAAATTAAAATATATTAATTAAGCGGTATAATTATATGGGATTAAACATGTAAATGCATATTTTGAAAGAAAATATTTTTAATATGAGAATTATTCAAATGATAAAAGTCATATGTAGAAAATATTCAACTTGAGGTAAGGGTTTCAACTATTAATATCTTTCTTTGAGACACACGTTTTTTATGAACCTAATTTATTTTTAATAGGGTATATAATACTCCAATATACATTATATCATGAATCATTCATACATTGTGATATATTATGTTATAATTCATTAACATCATTAATGAGATTTAGGTTTTAATAGTTACTAAAGTTGTATGGGTTTATGAACCAATTTCATTATAACCATGATTATTTATGCTTAAATTTTTGTTATAGAATTTTCTTTGATAACTATAAAATAAAACCCTTTATCTTATTATCATATGTATAAAATTTAATTTTTCAATAAATAGTTCCTTTTTTTACTCTTGGGTACCTAAAATGTTTTCATATTTTTTAAGAAATGTTGAGTTCACTTATCTCTTTTGTCGAAAACACTCTTTATTTCATATCCAGGATTTCAAAAAAAATATTTTTACCATTACAAAAATATTTATAAAAGAAAACATCACAAATATTGTACTTTTTTAAATGTTTTTTGACAGTATTATTCTTGATTATTCTTGAACTAGGGTCTATTAAACTTTTTTTATCAATGTGTGAAAGGAATGTTTTCTTATCTTTTTAACTACTACTATGACCACTAAATTCATAATATATTCCATTATATGTTTCCAAGCTAAAACTTCTGAAAATAAATTCCATAAAAATTTATGAAATTTTTTCATTTTGTAGATGTCATTTCAATGTCAAAAGGTTATTTTTCTAAATAAAGATTCAATTTAATCTTTTAAATAATTTTTCATATTCGACAAATACATTTTAGGTGATGGATTGCCTCAAAATTATATATATTTGTCTCCCAAATATATACCCATATTATTAACCTTTACCACAATAGGTTAATAAGTTCCTTATTTTCATATATATAGTGTATTAATTTTGAAATTTTCTTTAATTGTTATATGATACATGATTATACACCCCATTTTTGATAAATGGGTAACTCTCAAGTTTATACCATATGATAGATTTCGAATTTTAGGAACATATAATCATTAAAATGTTATGATGGGTGTGAATATATATGGAATCAATTACTTGGATAAATATTTAGTTATATTATGTGTCTTGTATTGGATTATAGAGTAAACATATTCCACTTTGGGTTATTTTCCACATTTGATATTGTTAAGGTAGTCATACATGACCCAAGTTTGTACCATGATATATGTTTCTTTAATAATTCTTATGATTCCATGATATTTTGTTACTACATTCTTTTTTATTTGATATTATCTAATCACTTTTGAGAATTAAATTTTATGATATCATGTTGTAATTTTGAAACTCCTGTTATGCTTCATTATCATGATTAATGCATTGTGTGCTTTTTAGCTCATCCATTTCAATTATGTATTCCCAATATGATTAGATGCAATTTTAGGATCAAAAATTTATTTAGGTGATCATTAAGGAGAATAATTTAAAAAAATATCTATTTTTCCTTTTTATGAGTTATTATGACATTTTATTCCAAATAGACCATTTCTCGTGAACTTTGGTTTTTAATTGAAATTTTTTATATTATAAACAATGTAGTAATATGTGGAAAATGATTGGAGTCTTCTAATTAGTATCAATGTAATGGTTCAGTTATGATTTCTATAATAGGATATGAATACTTTAGTAATAATCCTAGTATATGTCTATGTAATATTCATTCAATAATATAATAGTCTATAATATTGGTGAATGATAGAGAAAATGGTTTCAGATTAATTATGACATTGTCCAGATAATACAAATGTATGTGGATCTTGCATAATTTTACCTTGTTATAATAACATTGAAAATGGAACATTGATCTTGAGTCAATCATCACCTGGTGCATGAACATGAGCCTGATTTACCAACTTGTTGAAAACGCCTAGGGGATATTATTTGAAATTTATGAAACTCATTACAAACAATTATAATGCAATGGATCAAACTGTAATGTTAGAAACCATAATAGGACGAATTTACAGGGATAATAGTGATTGAAAGTAAGATACTATAAATACTGGATTTAATTATCATTAAGATAATATTAATCCCATATTTGTTTGATACCTTCAATATGATTAATATTTAATGTATTATCATATTTTTGTTATTATTATATTTAATGGAGATTAATATGAGAAAGAATTCCATGAACAAATGTGATGAAAAATGTAATGATTTCCCTTAGGATATTCATAAAATAATAGGAACAGAATTAATACACCATGTTTTCATTCCAAATGATATATCTTGAATTGTTATTTACAAATAGAACATAGTTGAATTTCCAAAATACAAAAATTATGAGTTGGATTTATTATCATGGATCTTCAAGTGTTAAAGATGATAAACAAAAGAATATACAATTTTCTACATGTCAAAAATTTTGGGAAGATAGAGCATGTAATATTCCATAATGGGGATAGAAGATTATTTATATGTTGTAATGGTTGGCACAAATTTGCTTATTGTTGAAGGAAAATGAAGAGTCTTGTTATCAAAATACATAGAAATAAAATTCAATATAATGCACTACAGACTATTTAATGTCATAAATTTTATAAAATTGGTCAATATGTGATTGAATTCACTAATTCAAGGATTAATTCCAAAGAGAATATGTTATGAAAAATAATAAATTTTTCTTGGTTCTTGATTCCATGAGTCCTGTTGTAAAATATTTTTTAATAGTGGTATCATGAATCAATAAAGGACCATTCTATTCTATTTTTTCCTTATGGATATACAATGTTATGTTTAATTATTTCGATGAACTATATTGGTGATTAAATTTTAAGGATATATTTTATAGAAATAAATTTATTTATGGAAAGATAAATATTGATTTTTCTTGATATTTTTTGTAATTATAGTCAATTAAAAATATTTTATTTTTTGGACAAAAAGATACGGATAGAAAAACATAAAGGATAAAAAAATTATTTTTTGAAATACTCTTGTTTTTGACATGTTCATCACATTCATGAGAATTTTATAGGATTAAAATAAATTATGAATATTATTTACATATTTTATTTATATTGTTTTAGATTAAATACAACCCATCATATATGGTCCAAGACATTTAAAATGTTATTTTTTTCCAAAATAAATTTCAATAATGTTATATTGTACAAGTATTATACACATATATCACATATATAAAATAAATATAAATTTTAATGAAAAATTTTAAATTAATCAATCAGAAAAAAAATTGAAATAATAAATATCATAAGAAAAAAAATCAAAAACATAAATACTATGATGATAAAATTTTCATCACATCGATTGGTTTTGAATCATCTCTCATATAATCTACACAACAAGAAAGATAATTAGTATTAGTATACCAATTGATATTATAAAAAAATTACATTTATTACCATCGGAGGATTTGAGTATAATAATCAATGACTTAAAAATGATGTATTTATAAGATGTAATGTGAGTGCTGAAATAGTAATGTGATCTTTGAAATACTAAACTCATCATTGGAAACAATAAACTAACCATTAGAATAGTAATTTCAACCCAAATTAACAAATTTTGATATAAATAATATTTATAATGTATTTTTTCTTAATTAAATTTATCAATTATAATTCTGAAAAATAAATACAATGACTTTAAAACACAATGAAAATATATGCGACTTTTTAATGATTATTATTTTTTAGCATTTCGTAAAAATATGAATTTTTTTCTTTCAAATAAAAAAACCATATATAATAAATATATATTTAAAAAATTAATATCATTTCTAAAAATAACATTTAAAAATCTTTAGAGGTGAATTTTTTCAATTATCAAAAATACGTTAATATTCAACAGAATTTTCATTACCGGGGTATCTTAAATTACATCAATCGTTGTTTAAAAATGAACTAATCATTAATAATTTTTGAGTCTCTACCTAACCATATTAAATATGATAAATGGATTAATAAAATATAATAAAACTTATATCCAAAAAATTATTTATAATCAATGTATAAAATATAATGTATTATATTAAAATAATGTTTTCTCATTTTTGCACCATTCATTTTGATTAAACTAATTAATTTGAATTATATAGTGATTTAAAATTAGAAAATCATTTTATTTTCATTTATATACGTCTTATACTATAAAAAATAACCATATTATATACAATACATAGTATACTGTATTTTATTAATAATTTATTCCATAAATACCTCTCTCCTCAAGTATATATAACCCTTCACCCAACCCTTAGAAAACCACTTTCCCTAACATTCCATTGATAAATATCATACCAAATACTATCTATTATGATTATTAGGCTACCCAATAATGTTTTCGATCAATTAAAAACTATGAATCAACGGATTTTAGTGTTGTAGATAAATAAGAATCATCTACAAGAGGGTATGCTCACACCAATTTTTTCCTCTCATTCTACTCAATAATTTCTCTTTTTCAGCTCCCCTTTCAAATAAAAATAATACATTGATAGTTTATTGATATTTAAAATTTATATTAATAATTTTCAGCTAGAAAAATTATTATATATGTGGAATATTTAATTTTCTTACATATCATTCCCAATCTTTTGACAATGTCCCATCAACCGTTGGGTAAATTCCAACGATGACATTTCCAATTTTTTTCTAATCAACATCACTGTATCTAGTTAAAATAGTATTTATGGTATATAAATTTATAAATATTTTTATTATATGCTTCTAGAATTAATTCTATATTTTTATAAATTAAATTTAAGAAATTAATGAAATCAACAAAAAATGAGAAATTTCAAAAGGAATTCATGATATAAATACACTTAATCATCTAATACAAGATAACAATATAGTCAAATAGTTTTAATTTTTACATATTCACAAAAATAAACATATTATTAAATGTTTTAATAAACATAATTTTATTATTCATGAAGTGGAAAAGTGATGAAATAAAGATGGATTTCATGTAATGGTATCTCGAACCCAACTCCTTTTATTTGTGTTTTCCATATCTCATGACATATTCATTATATATATTCTTACAGTGTTCTTTAAACATCATTTCCAAATTATACACTTTTATTATTTTATGATATTTATGTTTCCAAATTTATTTATAATAAAAATACATTGATTTAACAAGAAGTCTTTTCATTCTAAAAACGTCTTTAACTCCACATGAGTTGTTTATTCTTCACTCAAGATTGATGATGTAAATTAAAAATATTTTTCTCATAATTAATTTGTGAACCCCATGATTATTACTAAAATTATTATTTATGAAATAAATATGAAAACTATTTCTTTCAATGAGTTATTTCATGAATATTTTTTTTAGAAATCCTACATGGAATTAATGATTATTTGAATAATATATTGTTATAGGGGGAATGAAAATATATAACTCTCTACTGAATTGAATAATGAAATGAATATCCTGATTTTATGTCTATTATTCTTGGACATTATGCTAAATTTTTTTCTCAATGATGATTTTATGATTTATTTTAAAACAATTCATGTATATTATGGCAACTATGTTCACAACTATGTTTTATTGTTGACAAAAATCACATGATGTTTAATATATATCCATATATACATTCCATTCCTTTTTCAAATGCATTCCTCAACAATATGATGATGACCCCATGCATATGACATGATTTTTATGATTATTCTCACCCATGTACTATTGATTCAGGTCCCTTTATTATCTTACATTATCATTCCCCTTACATGAATTTTAGAAAACTAATTTCTATTATGTATATCTTGATGTGATTATATGTACTTAATAGAGCATGAGATAGTTTAATTGGATTAAGAAGAAGGATATTTTTAATGTTTTAATTTATCATGTATATATGATTTACGATTTTAGTTTTCACATGATACTAAAACCTTCAGTCAATGATTGTATAATTATTATGTTGTTTATCATTATAATTATGTAACAGTCATGTAATAAAATATAGGGTTACTATAGCTAGTATTAGAGCTACGATTTAGTTTACTTGGGAATCCAAATTATAAATCTTTTATTAGAACCATATGTACATGTATATCCCAGAAGAATCATTTTTGGAATAATGTTAAAAATAAAGATCACATAATATATTCCTTTTTAGTTAATTTTAAAAATGAAAAAATTATTTATACATTCTTGTTGTCCACAAGAGTTTTTAAATTATTTATATTTTAGAAAATAGTTGTAAATGGGAGAAACATGACCAAAAACCTTTGTGAAGGAGAATGAATTAATAGATTTAATGATATCCCCATTTCCATTGGACATGGATTTTAAAATTTTATTTCTATTAATACCCATTTATCCCATGATATAAACAATAACATGAACCATGTCGAAAATACACATTCACCAAAGAAGAAAAAAATGAATATTCGGATCTTTTTGTAGTTACAGACAATGAAATGTGGTGGAACTTTTAATCTACATGTTGTAGAGAATTTGATTAACTTAATGGATATATACTTTTCTACTGTCCCACACCATCAGAAAGAGTAGTTGACTCCATTAAACCATTATTAAGTTTGGGATGTTGATCAATGATTGGAATTGATTAATTATACAAAGACCAATGATGATGTAGAAAAGATATAATGTGGTGACTATTCAAATATATCTCAAAAATTATTTCCCTAGAACTATTCATAAAAATATTGAGATATAATTATTATAACCAAAGTAAAGGTAAGGTGAATTTATCATGGACTACAATTAAAACATCAAATTTTTTTCCAAAGACAGATTGGGTTTTGTTATCAATAATGATAGAAAAATAGATATTTTCTTTAATATATTAACACTACCATATTGAAAGGATATTGATATAAGAGTCATTGGGAGTTATGATGGATTAGTTTTCAGTACATTTGAATTAGATATGGAATATATATAATGGTCCCAAGGTAACATAAAGAAGAAGATAACAATTGAAATTTACTCTGGAGGGTCAAGTGAATGTGGTTGAAAGAGGATCCACCCACCAACAAATAAAAATGGTGGGAAGAAACATTATGGAAAATAAATCAATGGGATGGTGAAATTCAAATAGTGTGGGAGTGAAGGTCCCCAGGTTCATGAATTTCAAATCCACATGAAGAATCCAACCAACATTTTTGAGGAATGGAAGGAACCTCTTAATGAAACACCCATTGGTCAATGTTTCAACTTCATGAAGAGATGAAACTATACAATTTAGTCAATAACTCCCAATTTCATCGAGGGTTATAAACAACATCAACCACCCATGTAAAATGATCACGTCCAATATAATTCCATCACAACATATAATGTGAATCATGAAAATGAAATTGTTTAAGGAAAACCACATATTCAATAAAGAGTGTATTTTTTTAATTTTATTATATTGATACAAAAAATAAATATATTCGGAAAGAGTAATAAATATTCTGAATATAAAAATATATACATTAATGATGAGATACTTATAAAAATAAATTTTTGTATGATCATTGCAACCCAATTGTTGGACTCTTCCCCTATTAGGATATTTATGAAATTCTTCCAATGAATCTCAGAATTCGTCCCTTAGTGGTACATGAATGTATATTCAAAATGGATGGGAAATATTAATTTGGATAACACATAAAATATTAGGAAAAAAAATCAAATTTCATATTCCAAACCATCCCATGATGAAAAAAAATCAAATGACATTATGAATCTCTTTCGGAATATCCCTATTGAGTGTTGGTGTTGATAAAATATGAATATGAATACATTGAATAAATGGTGAATTAATCTAAAAGTATCATCCTAGAGAAAATTACAACTATGAATGAATAAAATAATGTATTTATTTTTGAGTAAAATTGAATTTACCATGACTTTGAGGTATTATTTTTTGAATATAATATACATTGAGTCATTCTTATCTCCAAAGTCTCCTCTATTATTTCCTTCATCGAACAAGATGAGTCAATGAATAATCTGCAAAAGAATTTGGAAAATGGGTTCATATACCCCTGTGAATCTCATTGGGATTTTCCTATGCTCAATGTAATTAGAAAGGATGGATAAATAATATTATGTAATGATTACTATGATCGTGAACAGATCACCATAAAGAAAAAGTTTCCCCAATCAAGAATTAGGGACTTATTAGATCAACTATGATGATCTCAGAAATTCTCAAAGGTGGATATTTATTTTTGATATCATCTTATAAATGTGAATAAATATGATATTTAGATTACAGTATTCTATAAAATTTATGGGGATTATGAGCTTTCAGTTATTCCCTTCGAACATACTAATTAACCTTTAGTATTCACGAATTTTATGAAAAGAGAAATAAAGACCACCTTGATAAATTTGAGATATTATTTAATGATGATATTCTAATTTAGCCCATGATAAATTAGGAACATGATGATATTATAAAGATTATACTTAAGGAAATATGGATGGTGTAAATATATGTTGTGTCTTGAAATTATGACTTCTGGTTACAAAAACTCACATTCCTAGTGAATTTGATCAAAGTCAGGGGATTTCTGTATGCCCTTCAATGAAAAAATAAATTGAAGAACATCCCATAGATATAAGTGTCCTAAATATCCATAGTTTTAAAGGATAAATAATGTACTGTCAACATTGTTTGATAAACATATTAGGATTTTCTTACCTCATAACATTGTTAACAAGAAAAAAGGATAAAGTATGTATAGATAGAAAAATGTGATTAAATATTTCAGTATATAAGGGGGATGTAATCACTAAGTATCTACTCACACTAAAAATAATTATATAATGATTTTTATATATATTTATGAATATAACAATAGCTTTGGTTATGTACTAAGTCGAATGAAAAAGTGATGACTAAAACAACATTAACATAGAATATCCTAGAGTAGAACAACCTGAAATATGATATGGACTTAGAAACTATGTTCTTCACCATGAAAAGTTGGAGCCACTATATCTATGGTGAAGAGTGTAAAATATAAACCTATCATTATGGTATAAGGTATATATTCACACAAAGGAACAAAAATATATGTCAAATGAGATGGTTAAATATAATCAGGGACTACGATTTCCATATTCACTACCATACATGCAGGGTCAGCATTGTAGTTGATGATGTTAGAAGAAATGAATAGATACCATTGTCCATGATGTTGACTGGGAAATAAAAAATCATTAATTATATGAAAATGATAGATCCCGAAATCATAATGCCAGGGATGACATCCAATAGTTAGTAAAATATTTCCCAAAATTCAATCAATGGAAATAATAAGGTAGCATAATGCGATGATCTGGAGCTGAAAAAGATGGTGAAATCTCTTATTGAATGAAATATTTAGGAATTCAAAATTGATGATAATGGTTTGATTCTATTTAGAGCATATTTTTGTTCCCTAATTAATTTTTATAAAGAAATATATATTGGAGAATTTACATATCTCACCTTTCTCTATATATTATTAATGTGCCAATATAGAATTTATTATTCTAGAACAATTATGGTGTAAAAACATGATGAATATTATTATTGAGTATATCTTAAGGTTCTTGGTATGTCAATAAGATAATTAAGAGTGAAAAAATTACAAGGGGATTGTGTCACCATTTCGTATTCCCATTTGAAAATTCAAGGACATCACTATGGATTTTGTCACACTTCTCTAGATGAAATCTAATGGAAATAACATGATATGGGGTTTGGTGGATTGAATCACCAAGGATTCCCACTAAATCACTATTTTGAATGATTTATTAGTTGTAAACCATTCCATTAAATATTTAAAAATGTAGTGAGGTTGCATGGGGTTCCATATTTGATAGTCTCTTGTAATTTTTCAATGATTTACATCTAAATTTTGGATAATTATTCAACATTATTTGAGCACTAAAATGAAATTCAATATTTTCAATCCCTTCCAAACTAATGGTCAATATGAATTTACTATTTATATTTAGAAGGGATTTATCAGATCTTATTCAATGGAACATAAAAAAAGATAGGATAAACATCACCTAGAAGTAGATTTCTCATACAACATTATCGTCCACTAATGTATTTTAATTTATCCATACGAATATATATTTGAAGTGTGAGGAAGATCTTATACATTTTGGAATTAACTTTTAGAATTGAATCTACATGGTACCAATCTTTTATATGACATTCCAGGGAGGGATCATGTTATCTAAAAATATATAAAACCTTCTCAAAGTAGGAAAATAGCTATAACGACAACTGTTGATGGGATTTGGAGTTTGATTTTGGAGAAAAAGTATTACTTTTAATATAACTATCACAGAGTCATGAATATTGGAAGGAAATGGATTCTTAGGATTAGGTACTGGGTTACATTGATATCATTGATCATATAAGATCAAGGGAATCTTATCTTGTAGTACCACCATTTTTTTCTCAAAAATTACAAAATTTTCAATGTATTTTTTATAAGGAAGAACATATATAACACATCACATACAGTCAATCCAGGGACGATACAACTATAAGAATTACCTATAATATGAGGAGTAACCAGAGAAAATCATAGACTATAGAGAAACTTTCTATATTACAAGACAACTCAATATATCATTTAGTTGTAGAGGAACCAAATCTATGAAGAGGTGAAATTGAACTATAGGAAAAATGAAATATAATTACCATTATATATTCTCAACCAAGAATATGAGTGGATGTTTTAGGGAAACATTTCTTAAGGGGAAAACAAGGTAATGACTAAAAATTTTTATTATATATATGATTCTAAAATAAATGTCTATAATATTATATAATATAATAATTATACAACAAGAGAACATAGAGAAAAAAATATATAAATTCATTAAATAAATTTTTTTACATTAGTTAATAACTAAACAATTGAAAATTCCTAATATTATAGGGGAAAGAAGAAATAGAAATAATAAATTTGGAAAATTTTGATCACCCAAATCTACTAGAATTTTCCCTCCCATGAACAAAAATGTAGGAAATAAAATGAATATTAGTAAACCAATCAAAAATATAAAAAATGGAAAGGTAGAACATTGAGAGTAATTTAATTTAATAATGAAGGATGTAATTATGTACAATTTATATGGAGTAATTTGACCATTAGAATATAATATTCCTATTAGAATAGTAACATAACCGTTGTGAATAGTAACACAATTGTACGAATAGAAAATTTATATAAAAACTATTAAATAAATAATATTTATAACTCTTAATTTATATAAATATAAATATTATAAAACCATTAAAAAGGTACCATGATGAAAAAACTGAAATAAAATATAAGCACATTTTTTATATATCCTATTAAAAAAATTATAATTTATATATATATAATTAAAATACATATGTTAGAAATTTATTTTGATATAATTAATATCATTTTTAAAATCAGTATGTTGAAATTTTTTATGGGTTATTTTTTGGAAATTTTCAGAAATACATAAATTTTCATTGGAATAGTTAAAATAGAGTTTTATTTATCTTAAATTACATCATTCATGATGTAATATTGAAATAATCATTTCTATAACATTATCCTAGAAAAAGCATATTTTTTATGATAAATGGGTCATCAAAATACAATATAAAATGATTTCGAAATAAAAATGGTACTTTACAAAATCTAAAATATAATGTATTGTATTAAAATAATATTTTCTTATTTTTAAACATTTCATTTACATTAATAAAATGAAAATGATTTATAAAGTGGGTCAAATAATTCAAATAATTTTATTCAATTAAAATATGGGTTATAATGTCAAAAATGTCACTATTTAATGGTTTACTATGGATATTGTATTTATTCAATATTTTATTCTAAAAATACCTCTCTTCTCAAGTGGAAATATCCCATCTAACTCCCCTTGGAAAAGCTCTCCCCTCACACTATATAATTTTAAATACAATCCCAAATCCTCTATATTTATCCTCTAATAATTCCTAGTAATTTTTTTGGGTTTTCTAACTCAATGAATCAATTGATTGTAGTTCCATAGAGAAGAAGAAACATCGAGAAGTGGGAAAGTCATCACTAATTCCTCCTCAAATTCTATTATCCTATTTCTCATTTTTAACCAACACTTTCAAACCTAAAACATATTAGTATATTTAAGTGGTATTTTAATAATATATTAATTATATTATTATATTGTATGTATTAAATTTATGACACATTATATTATTATATATCTCATTCCACTATTTTGACAATTTCTAATTAATGGTATGTTAACCACAATCGTGGATGCTTCCAATTAATTTCACATCAGTTACACTATATATGGTTATAATAATTTGTCTATATATAAATTTATCAATATAATTATTTGAAGCTTTTAGAATTAAATATAATTATGTAAGTAACTCCATGACAAAAATAGGGAAACCAAAGAAAACAAGAAATTATTTAAGGAATGTATGACACTGAAACACTTCAACTATAAAAAATGAATTTATCAAATATAATACAATTGGAATAATTTATAAATATTAAAATAAATTATCTTCGGTTTCTATATTTTAGTAAACCAAAATATATTATTCAACAGGTAAAAAGTTATGAAATAAAGCGGGATTTAAGGTATCAGATTATCAAACCGTACACATTTTCAACGGTAAATCAATCTTTCAAAAAATATCGGTATGGATATTCCAATAATGTTAATTAAATATCATTTCACTATTATTCCCATATCATTTCTAGGATATAAATGTTTCCATAATGATTTATAATCCCAAAATAATGATTTTTTTAAATGCCATTTCCACCCTAAATAAATCTTTAACTCTAATTGAGTTATTTTTTTCACTCAAGAATGTAAATCATCATTCCAAATATTTCTTACCAAATAAATTATGGACCCCCAATATTTTTTATGATATAATGGTTTATTAAAAATGTATGAAACCCATTATTTTCTATGGGTTATTTTCATAAATATGATTTTAATCCCTTATATGTGGCATGCATGATTATGTGAATATTATAATGTGATGAGTGGGTAAAAATTATATTTCCCTCCAATGGATTGGGTAATGTGATGGATCATTGGACATTAGGTGTATTATATGTGAACATTATTGTATTGTTGTAAAAAATTATGATTTTATGATTTATGGAAATATGTTTTGCAGAGAGGTTATAATAACTTTGATTATAGATATGTGGGTTCTTTTACAACTATGTCATGATATTTCAATGTTTTGCATTACCACATTCCATTAAATTTTCAACTATATTCCTCAATACTATGATGATGATCCCATATATATGTAACGATTGTAATTAATATTATCACCCTTGTAATATCTTTTCATGTCTCTTAATTGTTCTATGTTTTCCTTCCCCTAACTAGTCTATTAGAGCACTCATTCCTTTGATGTATATCTTAAGGTGACTATATGTACTATGGAGAATGTGAGAGGTTATAAATTCATTAATAAGGATTTTAACAATTTTTATGTTTTACACTGTATAAGTTATGTATGGTCCCAATATTCCAAGGATACAGAGTAATTGGATACTTGAATATATAAATATCATGTTTTTATCATTTATATTATTTCATAGTCATGAAAATGGTAGTACCCCATACAAAATATGAAAAATAAAATTTCTCATCTACAATGGATGTGTGAATTGACCCCACAACCAAATAGTGACACTAGTGTAGTGACCACAACATGAAATTGTGATGTAATGGACTGTATTCCTTTTCGACATATAATATTCAATGGATAAATAAAAAGTCTATTTTGGGAAACCCATTTTAGGATCAAATCAGTTTGAATTATTAGTAATTTTTTTATTAATGATATTATAGGAAATGTATCATTTGGATAAGGTATATGCATCAATTGGGCCTAGAATGTTATTTAACATGAATAAATATTTTTTTAATAACACAATAAAATCCTTTAATATTGAGATATTCTTGAATGTGGGGTTTTCTATTTACAGAATAATTTATGTAAAACATTGGAATTAGTGACTAATATGATGGTTTATTCATTTTATTAATTTTATTGCTTTTTTCTAATCGTATATGGTTTTTTAATGAATAAAATCAAGGAATATATCTTCAAATAATCGTTTAGAATCATGTCATCCAATGAAATTTAATTTTAGTGTCTCAGGGAAAAAATTATTTTCCATAAATAATAAAAATTTAATGAAAATGATGAGGTTTTTATTAAAATTGATATGTGGAAGAAATTTAATTTTTTAAGTAATTTTACTATCCCTTTAGTAAATATGGTAAAAGGATCCTCTAACATTTGGAAAAGAATATAAAAATAATAACATTATTCATATTTAAAAAATTACAAGTCTAATAATTTTTAAAAAAGGGTAGAATATTGTATCTTAATTGTATATTTTTTAATAGATTTTTTTACTTCCAATAAATATTATCCTATGTGGAAACCAAAGTATTTATTGACCATCGTTTCCCTTTTCCATATTATTTAATATGATGTTTTATTAACCATTTTTAGGATTTGAGTTTTTCACGATGAAAATTTTGAATTTCAAAACACTAATTAATCATAACAAGTTAAAATTTTGAGGTTGAAATTTATTTAAGGATTTATAATGCAACATGAAAATATTTTAAAATCACAAATCATTCGATATCCTACACAACACGCAAAAAATAATTTAACCAAAACATGATATTCTTTAATAATATTATTATTTAAGTGTGACCATTATATCCTAGAAATTAAATTGGATATTATGAATATTATAAAATACCATATGAAATATATATAATGTTCCTGATCGATAGAATTTTTTTTGATAAATTCTAATGAAATAAGTACCTAAGTTATTGATATAGACATTTTTCTTCAAAATAATATTTTACAATTATAAATGATATCATTAGTTTTTTTCTGAAAAAGTTTTAAATAATTTATGGATATTTAATTAATGTAATTTTATAATATTTAAATTATTTTTGATATCAACATATAATAATTGTTTTATGTAATGTTTTTTGGATTTTTATGAAATTGATTAGTATTCAACGTGTAATCAAAAATATTATTTTCTCTAATACTGACATTTCTTTTCCTTAAATAATGTAATTTGAAAATACAATTTCATTTTGAATTTGGTATTAATGTGATATATGAATCATTTGAATTATTATAACATAAATAATTTCATTTTAATCATCAAATTTAATTATTCTTTTAAAAGGCTATTTTTTCATTAAATGTTTTTCCTATAATCATTTTTAAATGTATAATGTTTAATAATTTTGAAAAATTAAAATAACCCCTATTTAAGAAATATTTAAATCAAAATTTTATACAATACATATAATTATATTAAATGTAATTAATAATATGGTTATAATATTCATAATGTTAATTTATGATCATATATTACATGAATAATGCATTTCTTTAAACATAGTTTTTCAATATGTTTTATAGGATTAATTTTACATTATATTATTTTGCGTCTAGGAATTAAATTTGAAAAAATGGATTCAATATTTTGAATTAGTATAATTATTATTATATAACAGGTTAGACATACATTTTTCTATAATATATAGTAATAATAATAAAAAACTATTACCATAGTTTATAATAAAACGAGTTTACAATGGGGGTTGATCAAAATAGGAAAATATAATGTTAAAAAATATTATTTTTAAATTTGGGTTATATTTTTAGAATATATAACATGTAAGGTATTTTATTTATCATTTTTTAAGGCACATGGATTGATAGTGACCTCCCATTATTGAATAGTTTTGGATATTTAAAAAAAATGGAACTCCTACCTAATTATATTTGTGAACAACCTCTCCCTTCCTCTTCACACAACCAAAGCCTTTTTAGGATATTCCCTACTATATTAATTTAATAAATTCACTTCTAATATATTAGAGGCCCTGATTGTTTTATAATACCCTACATTGAAGGATTTTGGTTCAATCATAATGAAGTTGTTCTATGTAGATGTATTGTTCTTAACAAAGCAGTTTTTTTAATTTCGACTTCCATATATTTCAAGTATTCTTCAATGAGGGTGATATAATAACTTCAATATCTTCGATATACTAGTATTTTATATTTTAATTATAATTACATAAATCCAAATTCCCATCCATCAAATGGGAAACAAGACCATTTATCGTGGGTATCGTGGATTATCGCCTCGCGAATCGATGTAATTCAATTTCAATCAAAACCTCTCATGGATTTCCATTATTAATGATTCAATGTTTATATATTATATTTATTATATATAAATAATTCTGTAAAATTAATATATCATATTCCTTATTATCACACCATCTATTGAAAAATGATAACATCATCCATGTGTGTGGAAAACGATTGCCTTTCGATGCGTCCTTATTCAATTTTTTGACCACATATAAGAGATTGTATATTTTAGTGTTTTAAAATTAATAATATGATATTTATTATTTAATTATAACTATGAAAATATAATATTACACATAACTTATATCAATTATGATCATTTAAATATGGAAATTAAACTCATATGTACATATGCACGTTCCATTTTCATGATTATAATATAATTTATTTTTAATTTCAATATTCCTTGGTACATTTTCATTGTATAAATAGGGTCTAAAAATTCAAATTTTGTATTGATTATAATTCTGGAGATTATGGAATAATGATCCTTTTTAATATGGTAAACACAGTGATTCCATTTTTAAATTATGAACCTAATATGATGAAAACCCCTAATATGGACATAACAGAATGAATCATTAAATATGTAATAAAAATAAATTAATTATATGGTTTATTTATAATTTATTAAACATGGAAAAGTTTATTATGTATAAAATTATATGATATAAGTTTTTTTACATAAAATTAATGGAATACATGATAAAGTATATACTCGAGGTAAGGCTTTCATCTCATAAAATCCTTCATTAAGAAACAATTTTTATTCCCTAATTTCATTTTAATAATGTATAAACTTACAATATACTTAATATGTCATTGAATATTCCTATTCACGATAATTTAATTTCTAATTTATTTATTCATTCTGGGAATTTATGATTTAAATTTTCAGCAAAGAAACACAGTTTTATGTTTTAGCCTCCTTTCCATTTATATTGTTTATAATTGAAATTACTATGTAGGAATTTATTTTAACATTTTCTAATAAAACCATTGAATTTTATTATCTTATATATATTGATTAAATATTCACATAATTGTAACATTTTCATCTATTTGGTACTAAAATTTATTGATAATTATTTTTATGAAATGATTACTTCATTTATCTCTTTAGTAAAACATTTTCACATATCCATGTTTATTGAAAATATTTTTAGGAATAATTTTAAAATTCTCAATATAATTTAATTAATAAATTTTTAAACATTCATAAACCATTTTAAGCATAGTTTGAATGTAATCTATTTGTCATTTATTAATTTGGGACTTCTTAACCTATTGAAATTAATGTGAATGGAATGTTATTTTAATGTATATAACTTTTATGGAATTAATCACCATCATGAATAACAAATTCATTGATGAAACCGTTATAATTATCAAGAAATATTTTTAATGACTTTTTTCCATAATACATTGGAAATTTTAAAATTTTCATGAAGTGGGTTCAAATTAGAAAGAGAATTTTCTAATGAATTATTCTATTAAATATTTTACTTATATTTTCATCATTTAGGTCTTCCAATGATTTTATGTTTTTCTTTTAAATTTTTCGTATAGGTCTATAAAACATATACCTAGAATATTATCCATTACATTGATTGGTTAAAAAATTCATTATGTTCATATCTCAAATAAATTCATTATATAATTTCCATTTATTATGATATGAGATATGATATTGAATCCCCTTTAGATTTGATGGGTAATTCTTATGTTTGTGTATTATGGTTGATTTTTTTTTTGGAAAACATTCATGTTATTTTTTTTGGATTTTTATTCCAAGATAGAACAAAAATTCATTGGGAAATGCTTCAGTAATTAATGTTTTCATGTATAGGACTCTGAAGTGACCCTTATAAAATTAATAACTATGTTCAAAATTTTATATATTCAAAGAATCCTAACATGATACATTTTTATGCCATGATATTGTTTAATGTGATATTTCTTATTATTCCATTATCATAAAATACCATGTTCATTATGTCATAGTAAGATCCCAGGTTTTTTTGGTATAATCCTCTCTATTTATGTCTAATTCTTTTTTAATGGGTATTTCAATTAATTATTAAACCTTGGTGGTCGAGTTTATTTGTTTTCTGGATGAAGTATTGTTGATGGGGAAAATGAACTAATGTTTGAGGATGTTTGTTAATTTTAATTAACAGTGATCAGGTATAAATGTGTCAATGTATTGCAGGGGATCTCTATGTGTTTGGAAAGCTTCATGGTGAATAAGATTTTATCTTTAGAATATTTTCAATGATCTATCTTCAAGACACATTCCTTTCATGAATGGGTTTGACAACATGATATTGTCAAAAATAATATTTTTTGAACTAGTTTAGATTATGACATATTTAAATGTTGTTGAAATGATACAAATCATGAAAAGATCAACCTGGGTTATTTAAACCCAAAGAAATGGGTTATTTAGAATAGTATATAAATTGATAAATTCATTTTGTGAAATGTGTTTACATTATGAATATCACATGACTAGTGGTTTAAAAAAAATCATGCATGTATTATTTTCATTTTTATTTGAATCATCATTTAGCAAAACCTAGGGAGACTATAGGTGACTATTGGGCGATTCATTCCCTTTCGCGCAACTTTGTATAGTGATTGATTTCTATCAAGTTAGTTCTTTTTGGTTTTCTCCATCCTTCTATTATCCTCCATTATAGCTATGCTGTATCTTTTTTATTCATCAAATCAACATATCAATCAAGCTATTTGTGTGATCTAGGATTTAATTTTTACATCATTCACCTCTATTTCTCCATATTTTTTCTTTGTTTAAGGGTGTTTCATTGATTGTGAAATAATGAAGGGTAATTTAAAACTTATCCCTTTTGTCTGATATAATTATCCATTTTATATTAAATGTGTGTGATCATGTTGTAACAACGTGTACATGAACTAATTAATTGGGAATACAGGTTGATTTGAAATTATTTTCTTGTATAATATAATTCACATTTCCTGGGTTCTAAATCATGGAGACTGAGAACTATGTACACCCAAACAGTACATTAGACTTAATCCTTATTAAGACATAATCATCATGAAATTAGATCCCACGAAAAATTGGAAAAATAGATAGATTTATATGTAAATTTAGGAATCAGTATAACATTTGTTATGTACCAGTTTCTTTAGTTATAATTTTTTTAGATGAAAATAATTAATTTTAAGGATAATAAACATATGTACAAGACCATGATAAAACAATTTTTGATATTGTAATTATGATAATTAAGAATTATAATTAATAGAATATATTCTATTAGATAGATGATAATTTGATAAATAGATAATTGGGTCTTGTGATTGTATATTTGGTATGTGTGTTATTTTCCTTCTAATTTTTCATTTATGCATTTTTTATTTATTTGAAAATGATGTGATTGTTTCCCTAGGGTGGGATACTTTTAGGCATGTCTATGTTGTCCTAATACTATATAAGATTATATGGACACATCAATTATAAGTTCATCATTTCATACAACATGTGTTCTGGGAACAATAGTAATAGATTCTTAAGGGTGGGCTATATGATTGTATCATCTGTATGATGACCACATGCATTGTCTGTGGATGGATTACGGTGAGATCCTAGATATCCTTTGGATAGAGGACATTTTTTTGAATTAATTTTTTTAGTGATTCATCATTGGAAGGAGAATCATCCTTTGATTGGGTGATCCATCCTAATTCAGGTGGATCTGTCCCTGTAGAATGATATCTTCTAGGGTACAGAAGAATGTTGGACTATCCCTGGGTTTCAACCCGTAACATGAGGGTAAGAAGGTTGATTCCAAGAGTAGTGTAAATTTATTAAATTAATACAGTGATTATATTTTATTTAATGAACTATATTTCACATATTGTATTTTTTATACGTGGCGATATCAATGTATTATGTTGTACTCAAATACAAGATGTGGTTTTTTGGTACCCAGACATATTTCATGGATTTAGTTTTATACTAGAGAAAGAGAATATGTTGTTGACATTAATATTGTTGGGTGGGTTGGGTTGTAGAGACGAGACAGACATGGTGTTTAGGCCATGTGTCATTGGAGTCTTTATTGAAAATATTTATCACATTGGATTTAATTATAAATGGTGGTGTCGACCTATATTGTTTTACTCAAAACCTATAAAGGTTTTTGTTTTCATCCTAGACATTTAGCATAGATGTAGTTTTGGAACAGATAAAGGGACTCTATTGTTGATTTTTAGATATTTGGATGGGATAGATCTTAGATATGCAGAAAACATGGTGTTTAGTCCATATGACATTAGATTCTTTATTTGAGATGTATTTTTCAATTAACTTCATTAAATTGATTATGTAATTTAGTTAACATTAGTATTTCAATACATTATTCTATAATTATTATGAATTATTTAGTTTATCCCTCCATAAATAAGGTTTACTGTCTAACATTCCATGTTGTTTTTAATATTTTATTAATAAATATTTTATTTTTTCACACTCATTATAACACTTTACCAAAGGAAATAACATCCCCACAATATTCCTTACACCCTCACTCCATGTTGATAGCATTCGGCATATGGGGAGGTGGACATGAAGTCACATATATAAATGGATTTGTCACTTGAGGGGGAATTGTGTTAGATACATTACAAACTAGTATTAGAGTGTGTTTCTATTCTATTGAATTTCAAAAAATGGAATGCCAGGAAGGAGAATAATATGTGTTGGATGTTGGTATTAAGAGTAAAGACCTGGAAATTCCATATAAAATATTCTAATTGTTTGGGATTATTACGAGTTTGGGAAAATTGATAGCTCTTATCTACGACCGCAGAAGGTCGGGTAAAAAATAATGTTTTTCTGACAATAGAGATATTATGAAATAACAAAAAAATTGTTATTTTATTATCCTATATCCTTTTGAGCATAAGTGGTGGGACCATTTGGTTTTCATGCCATTTAATGGAATGACCATTCAGCTGTGTAACCACACCATTGGGAATTAAGAGGTTCATTAATTAAACATTCGTTAATGAACCGAATTAATTATTTTGAGATGTTACTCACCCTACCCCTCTATTTAAATGGTGCTCGGGATGGGGTTTCTGACATGAAATCATCAAGAGAGGAACCTTTTGAAAATTACTGCAACATCTTTCACTGACAGAGGACAGACGCTTGGGCGGTAATGATCCACGATCGATGAACTCTGGCGAACGAGGAATCTCCTCCCACCACAACTATGATTCCGCAATCAATTATAAAGGTTGGGGTTTGTTATTAAATTCAAGAAACTCTCATTTCATTTTCTTGTTCGTGAATATTGGGTTGTTAGTTGGGGGATATTTGAACAGGGCTTAATCAATATTTATGTGTTGTTTTTATTTGATACCCGCTGGTATTGATGCTAAAGTGGATGGTACAGGCCAAACAAACAAGGCACAGACCCTCTACTTCTTGATTTATCATTGCATTCTTCACGGTAAATTTTTTTATTTGACTGCACCATGAATCAGAGTGTCACACTATAACGACAGCATCCTAAGAGGCCCATAGGCACAGACCGGAGTGGAAACACAGCTCTGGAGTGTCGTTCAAGACTCGTAGATGATGTGTCGGCGACTGGAGCCTGCAGGCATTGGGTCAGCCAATGATCATGGGCCCCTGAAATAGGTGACACTTCTCTATGCCGCATTAGACCATATAGGGGGATGGCCCTCAGCCTACCGCATTTTGGTGGAAAGCGGCGCACGGTCGCACGCCGTAGGGAGGTGGTTGCGGCGTCAAAGCTATGTCAGAGGAGAGGGGAGACGGACCCCTAGAATCCTATTGAAAAAAGGGTCCATGGCATGTGGCGCTGCCAATTAAAACACCAGAACAGATTTGTCGTTTGGGAATTTGGTCTGCCACTCAGTTGGTGGACCGGTTCGCCTGGCGGGCCGCGCCTAGACAAGGTGGGTCGGGCTAGTTTCCGGCCCTGCTGGCCGAACCTGTGGCCCATCCCACTCAAGCTGGCCTTTCCAGTTCAGTCCGGGGTGAGTCGAACCCAGGTCAGACCCAGACCTGGTTGATTCAACACAAATCAGGTTGGTTCGGCCCATGGATGAGCTTGTTGGGTCGGTCTGACCAGGTCGGACCAGACTTGGACCCTCTTCGGCACATATACGCACAAAAGGTTGTATCTTACAATCCAGACATCGGTTTGAATTACTGTAAGAGGTTTTCGAATCTTTGGGGTGAGACGGTTCATTTGAGATAATTCACCTCATTTTTGGTGAATGTTTTAGTACAAATGTGTTGGATCGTACCTAAGTCCAACTGGGCCATCAACACTAAAATGATTTTATCTCTGAGACCGTGCATCTGATTGATGCACTATCAATTGAATTATAACCCTTATGATGTGAAGGATCACAGGGTTACAACTTCGTCGGACTTTGTTCCAGTTTAGGTACAGCTGATGTATTGAGGAATGAATCCTCCTAGAATATAACATGCTTTGTGTGGCAATACAGTGGCTGGATGTGAGGTGGAGATTGGAGGCAGATATTGCAGAGTTTAGTACTTAGTGATCCTGTGTGTGCTAACACTGATCTTATGTGGTAAAATCATGTGTGGGTCAGCGCTCAGTGATCTGGTGTGGGTCAATGCATACTGATCTAGTGTGGTGAGCGCTCATCGATCCTGTGTGGGTCAGCGCATACTGATCCTATGTGGGTCAGTAGGGGTTAGTACATATCGATCATGGGCATATTAGTTCCAATGTGGGTCATCTAGGGTTAGTACCTATCAATCCAATGTGGGACAATAGTAGTTGAACATAACATAATAATATGATCTATCCTCATGACTAATCATATGTACTTTTGTACTTTAGTTATACCTGGTTTGAGATGATCCATTAGTTTTGTGACATCTGATTGAGATCATGGTTTTTTTCATTTTAGAATTGGGAGATACCTTAAGGGGTCTCTGGGTACTTTATATGTATTATTATACTCAACCTTGAATGGGCTTCTCCCGCACCTTGTTGTGTCTTGTGCAGACAACGGGCATCCCTGACTGAGACTCGGGGATCTTGGACCTCATGGGGGATAGAAGTGATGGTTTATGTGGACAGATATGAAGACAAGATGTACCTACCATTCAGGTAGGATCCTTGGTGAATGATCCCAGGATCTGTTTCGAATTCTCTTTTTCATTTGTATCTTTCTGCTATGCTTATATTCCAACCCCATTACTTTCATTACATACTATTACTAGTGCAGAATTAAATCGTGGTTATATCTTGTTGTGTTCTTGGACTATGTGTTTATACAGGTTTAAAGGCGATGCATTCTTGATTTAGGGATATGACTTTCCGGTGTTAGTTTCCAACCCCTAACCTATTGAAGGTGGGATTCGGGTAGTCATGGCATGAGTCCCAACAGACGGTTGGGGACAAAGTCGTATCAGAGGAGTCTATTCCACCGAAAACTATGATTCTAATATTTCCAATCGAGTAATTGTGTTTATTGTTTTTAGTGTGGTTTTCAGTTTGGGGAGTCTAGTGTGGGTGCAACAGCTAATGTATCCATACACCAGTACGCTGAATTCTGATTTCTGACCTAGTGCATGAAAACACCGATCGTGTGTGTTTTAGAAATGTTTTAATTTTATTTTCATTAGAGTCAGCACAACATGTATAAATTATTTACCATGGTTCATGTGTTTTCTTTCAGGATTCCACCATGTGGATATGTCTCTAGGATTCTAGAAAGAGCACATGATGATGGACCACTGAGCGGAGAGGCTTCAGAGCAGCACCCTCATACTGTGTTGGTATATTGGTTTGGTGTGCCGACAGCACCACAACTTAGAGGGCAGAAATTTCCACCAACCCTAAAAGCAGACCATGCATAACAACTGAGCACATTTCATTAGTTCAAGATACATAGGCCTCTAAGGTTTTGAGGAGAGACAGATCCCCAGGAAGCTGAGGACTGGCTAGAGGATGTGTCACATATTTTTCTCTTAGTTTAGATTCAAGTAAATTAGATGGTTGTCCTAAATACAAGCCTATTCTGGGGAACAACAGGTAAATGGTGTAGTATGATTCTCCTGAAATATGAGGAGTATAAACTCCCCTAAATGGACTTCTAGACCCTCTTTAGGGTGGAGTTGTACCAGAAACTTTACGCTATGTGTGTATCTAGGAGCTGCTGCACTTACAGAAGGGAAGACTATCAGTGGCCCAATACTCTACGCGATTCACTAAATAATCACAATACTCCACTAAAATGGTACAAGACCCTTTATCTAGGCTTCAAACCATGGAACATGGTCTTTGATGAGAGATCTGATTGTCGATGATATCACTCAATATCCCGTCAAAGGCTAGAGTGCTCGACCGAGCGTTTTTGGTGGAGAGATTCTTAGATGACCAGGCACAGAAGGTGAGACCCACCACTAGACAATGGGTATACAAGTCATCAGTATCAGGCAGTAGGAAGATGATGCATAGGTCCAAGTAGTGTAGACCTTTTAGGGGATGACCTTAGGATTTAAGGTTAGAGGTGTGGAGTTCACAAGGTGGAGCAGGCTAACAGAGGAGCAAGCAGTGCTTCACGCGCACCAGGAAAGGCCATGTGGCTCACGACTCCCCGACCCACCATACCAATGATCAAAAGAATATCAAGGGACCTCCAAGGCCATAAATGAGGGTTGAGAAAGGGGGTCCATAGGGCGGAAGACATGACAAAGAAGCATGTCGTGTAGAAGGTGGTGGATGACGGTTTGAGGTTCTACCTCCACCACCACCAGGTGGTCCACCCCGACCATAGGGAGTAGGTGGATAGGGGTGATCATAGCATCAGGCGGCAGATTCCGATGACCATAGTGCTTTAGATATTATTACAGGTTTGATCTATGTCTATTCAACCCTAATTGTAGTTCTTATTGACTAATGTTCTAGTCACTCATGTCTTTCCATGACACTCATTTGGAGCATGGAGATTCCGATGGAGCTAGTGGCTCGATCTGTTTGATTAGAAACTCTTATAGGATAATATTAGATGATTACACAATGATGGAGAGAGTGTGAGCTCACTCTAGGAGGCGAGATCTACTACAGGGATCTCCTTGTAGCAGTGTCCATGACTTATGGAAACATTGTTGGTATGGACTGGACATCCACAGTCCATGATCAGATCTCCCATTTTAAGATCAATGTGATGTCTATCCAAGAGTATGGGACCATTTTTACATTCAATAGTGAGAAGGGAACATTTGAAGCGCAATATGGACTTACTCGGAAAAGGGTGCACCTGATCACTCATCAGTTGTCTTGCCTTACCCTCGTAGAAGTTGATGCGAGGAGTCTAAGTTATCTTAGGGTGGTGGACCATTATGTTGATGTCCTTCCTGATGATGTTCTAGGACTACCTCCTCATAGAGTGTTAGGCTTCTACATTAACCTGTACCCTAGGTCAACATAGATATCTACACCAGCATATTGGGTGGCTCTAGTGGAGTTTTGTGAGTTTCAAGTATAGTTGGAGGTCTTATAGGGTAAGGGATTCATAAGGCTCAGTGTTTCTCCATGGGAATCCCCAATTTGGTTCACCAAGAAGGTAGATGGGATTCCGAATCTTTTTTTGGATAATTAGAGCCTTAACCAGGTGACCGTGATGAACAAGTATCCACTCCTGAGGATTGATGATCTCTTCGACCGGCATAAGGGAGCATGGTGGTTTTCAAAGATAGAACTTTGATCTGGGTATGGGATGAGGACATACTAAAGAAATCCATCAGATGTTGGTATGGCCCTTTATGAGTTCATGGTAATGGCTTTCGGCATAAAAAATTCTCTGAAAGTGTTCATGGGGATCATGAACAGGATCTTCCATCCTTATCTTGATCGCTTTGGTGTGGTCTTCATTAATGAAATCATGATATACTCATCGTCAAAGGAGGAGCATGCCATGCACCTACAGATAGTTTTGGATACAATCCGAGATAATCTAAATTATAGAATGCTCACTGAGTTCCTGTTATGGATACGGGATGTCCACATCCTGGGTCACGTTATCTTGGAGGCTGGAGTTGTCATGGATCTAGTGAAATAGTGGTAGTGCTTGCTTAGAAACCAACCAAAAGTTTGACATGGGTGTGGAGTTTCTTGGGCTTGGCTGGGTACAACCAAAGATTTGTAACCAACTTTTCAAGAGTTACAACACCCTTTTTAGAATTTAAAAAGAAGTGGAAAACCTTCATGTGGATGAAGAGATGCCAACAATGTTTTCCAGAGTTGAGGAAGTGGCTGACAAGTGCCCCCATCTTAAGGCTACAAGAAGAGGGTGTTGGTTATGTAGTCTACTAAGACACATCAGGGACTAGACTAGGTTGTGTCCTAATGTAGGAATAAGAAGTGATCACCTATGGATCATGACAGTTGAGATATCATGAGAATAACTATGCAACCCATGACCTAGATTTAGAAGAAGTGGTCATTGCGTTGAATATGTGGAGGCACTACGTGATGGGGGAATAGTTTACTATTTTCTCTGATCACAAGATTCTCATGAATATCTTCTCACATAAGGACCTGAATATGAGACAAGAATGATGGATAGAGATCCTCTAGGACTATGACTTTGAAATAGTATACCCTCCTCAGAAGGGGAACGTAGTAGTAGACACACTCAGTAGGAGGTATGGTCTACAGTTTCTTAGTGAGGCGATATAGAAGCTAGCTACATTTCTTATATCCATTGTGGATAGAGATAAAGCATGTTACCTCAAGTCTATGAAAGTTACTCCCCCTCTCTTTCAGCGAGTTAGGGAGGCACAACTTGGGGAAATAGGCTACAAGACCCGACATGCTCAGATATCCTCAGGATAGGCTCCTGATGGATTTTATGGTGGTGGAGAACACGTCATCCTCTCCATAGGACACACTTTGGTACTAGTGATGCTACAAGAGGTGGTGGTGATGGAGTTACACACCTCCCATTGAGCAGTACATCCTATAGTGGAAAATATGTACCAGGACCTCCGGCGTCAGTACTAATGTCCAGTGATGAAGAAAGCAGTGGCAGAGTTTTTATCATGATGCCCCACTTTTCATAAAGTGAAGGATGAGCGTCAGGTACCTGCAGGCTTCACCTAGCCACATCAGGTAATAGAGTGGGAGTGGGATGGTAACTCCATGGACTTTGGGATAGGGCTACCATGTACGTCTAGGGGCCACAATTCCATCTGGGTGATCGTTGGATGACTCATCATGTCGACCCACTTCCTACCCATTTTTGTTCAAGGATTTTTATAGAGCTTGTGAAGTACTTATGTATAGGAAATTATAAGACTTTATAGGGTTCCATCGACGATCGTCTCAAATCGCGATTCTCTTTTTACATACCACATGTGGAAATGATTGTAGGGGCTATTCAGTACTCAACTACACTTGAGAATCTCATTTCACCCTCATACAGATGGTCAAATAGAGCGGGCCATACAAACACTCTAGGACATTCTACATGTATGTATCACCAATTTTGGCTGCAGTTGGGAGAACCACTTTCCATAGGCGGAGTTTGCATAAAATAATAGTTATCACACCACCTTCGGTATGGCTCCGTTTGAGTCCCTCTAAGGGGGACCCTCCAGATCGCTTATATGATAGAAATCCCTAGGGGATTTAGTACTAATTGGTCCATAATTGGAATAGGCTACCATAGAGAAGGTTAAGATCATCCAGGAGGAGATGAAAACCACACAGAGTAGGCAGAAGTCGTATGCTGACAGGAGGTAGAGACCCTTGGAGTTTGAGGAAGGAGACCACGCTTTCCAATGGGTCTCATTCTGATGAGGATTACAGAGGTGTGCCGAGGGCGGAAAGATATCTCCTAGGTTCATCAGACCTTTGCAGATCCTTTACAGAGTAGGCTAGATGGTGTACCGTCAAGCTCTTCCCCCACAGATGCACTTGGTGCATAATTATTTCCATGAGTCATAGCTGAGGACATACCTGCATGATCCATCACAATTTATTGACTGGGGAGAGCTAGACATCGATGATGGGATGAATTTTGTAGATTTCTAGGTTGAGATAGAGGATCAAAAAGATAAGTTCATTCATGGGTGGTCTATTTTTCTAGTTCGAGTTCGTTTGCTACATGGGAACCTCCAGGAGGGAAAATGGGATTGAGAGGATCAGATACTTGCTCAGTACCCCCATTTGTTCCCCTAGTTTTGTTGTAGCTTTTGGGGAAGAAAATACCTATGTTTGGGAAAATGTAAAGACCTAGAAATTCCATATAATTGTTTTTAATTATATGGTATTATTACGAGTCTGTGAAAATTGACGGATCTAGATTCTATGGCATGTTGGGCCTGTAATGGATTCTTGATCTTTTTTTATTTATGACTACTAAACGCATGGTAGGAGTTTTTTATCTTATGAACCAGTGCTTAGATTAGATATCTAAGGGCACAATGGAATCCATAGCACCATGATTTGCTTTTGGGAGGCAAAATATTGACCGCAGTAAGTCGCGGTAAAATGTTTGTTTTTGAGACTTTGGAGAAATAATAAAATGTCAAACAATGTTATTTTATTATCCTACCTTCTATTTAGTGGTGTTGATGGGACCAATGGGTTTTCATGCCATTTATTTGTTTGAACCTTCAACTGCGTAACCACCCCATTGGAAATTAAGAGGTTCATTAATTAAAAATTGATTGATAAATCTCATTAATTATTTTGAGGCGTCACTCACTCTCCCACTCAATTTTAATGGAGCTATTGTTGGGGTTTGGTAATAGCTTAATAATGCAAGGAAACATTGGCAACATACTACTGCAACTTCCACCAGCAGAGGATGGAAGCTTGGGCAACAATGATCTAGGATTGACGAACACCGATGAACGAGGACTCTTCTCCCACCACAACCATGACACCCCCAATGATTCTCGAGGTAGGGGTTGTTAATAAATTCATGAAACTCTCATTTCTTTTCCTCATTCCTGAATTTGGGGGTATTTGTTGCTAGATATTTGAACGGGGAATAATCAAAATCTATGTGATGTTTTTATTTAATACTCGCTCGTTATGATGCTAATATGGAGGGTGCGAGCCAAAGGAACAAGGCCCGAACCCTCCGCTATATGATTTATCATAGCTTACTTCACATGAAAATTTTGAATTTGACGACAAAACAATTAAGAGGGTAACACCATGATGATGTCATCTAGGGAGGCCCGTAGGTGCAGAGGATAGTGGAAGAGATGCTACAGAGCGTCGTTGGAGACCCACAGATGATTCACTGGTGCGACAATGGTGCGATGGTGCTGGCTGGCGTTGGAGGGGGCTGAACTCACCAACCGCGAAATGAGGTGGCGCCATATGGCACTATGGTGGACTAGATGGGTTGTCGACCCTTGGTTAGCAACATTTTGGTGGCAGGTGGCGCACCGTCGCACGCTGTGGGGAGGTGGTTATGGTTTCGAACCCTCGACGAAGGAGAGGGGACCTGATCCCCACAGGTCCAATTGGAAAAAGGGGTGGCACCACGTGGCACTGCCAATTAAAACACAAAAATGGAATTCCGATTTGAGAATTTGGTCTGCCACTAGGCTAGAATACTATGCCAGCTGGCAGGCCAGTTCACCCGGCAGGCCGCTCCCAACCGAGGCGGGCCGGTTTGGTATACGGCCCATCGGGCCGAGCCTACTTCCCATCCCCCTCGGGTTGGACCATATGGTTCTGGCAGAGCTGTGTCGAACCCAGGTCTATCCTGGGCTAGGTCGGGTCATCCCTGGGTAGAGTGGGTTGGGTCGGTTCGACTGGGTCGGACCGGACCCGGACCCTCTTCGTTCCAGATACACACAAAAGGCCATATCATACAAACCAGGCATCCGTTTGACAAATCCTATGAGTATTGTTAATCAATTAGTTGAGATGGTCCTTTTGAGATACTCCACATATGTTATGGAGAATGATGGAGTACGACCAAGTTGGATCATACCCAAATCTATCAGGGCCCTCGACACTAAAATGACTATAACTATCAAACTGGTCATCCGATTAATGTGTCGTCTATTGTGTTAGATCCCATGTAACATGATTGATAATTAGGTTAATTCATCATGGGTCTTCGTACTTTTTGATGTATGACCAATGGATTTAGGTGATGATTGCAGGAAGATCCTGCGAATGTTAGTACCTAGAGATCCTGTGTAGGTCAGCACTGATCCTATGTCGGTCAAATCTTGTGTGGGTCAGCACTTGGTAATTCTGTGTGAGTTAGTGCATACCAATCCCACGTTAGTTAGATCATTTTTGGGTTAGCCCGGACTGATCCTATGTGGGTTAGATCCTGTATGGGTCAGCGCTCAGCGATCCTGTGTGGGTCAGTGCATACTGATCATATGTGGGTCAAATCATGTGTGGGTCTGCATCAGTGAAACATAATAGAATAAGATGATCTAGCCCCCCGACTAATCAAATATACTTCAGTATGTAAATTATTCCTTGTTGGAGTTGAGTATTTTTCTTTGTGGCTTGTGATTGATATCATGATTTGTTTTTTTCCATTATGGAATTTTGGGAGACCTTTGGGGGTCTCAGGGTCCCTATTAGGTATTTTTATTCTCACCCCTGCACGAGATTTGCCTGCACATTGTTATGTCTTGTGAAGATCATGAGAAATGAGGAAAAAAACTCAGGGGCTAGGACCTGACAGTGGATGGCAGTGACCGTTGACGTAGAGATCTTTGGAGATGAGATGTACCTACCATTCAGGTAGGATCCTTGGTGGAAAATCCCATGAGTTTTTTACTATTTTCTGTTGTAGCTATATGTTTCAGTTGGACATGTATTCAGGACCCTTTACATTCAATACAAACTTTTACTACTCTGGTTTTAATTTGTGGTTGCTTCTTTTTGTGTTCCTGGACTTTGTGTTTGTATGCATTTAAAGGAAATACATTCCCAATTTAGGGATATTCCTTTCCAATGCTATTCGACAACCCCTGACCTATGGAAGGTGGGCTTGCGGTAGTCACGGAACAAGCCCTGAGGGACGGGTCGTGATAGTCAACGGGAGTATCCAACCCTTATACAGGGGAAAATCTATGTTCTAAGGGATTGGAATATTGTTCAGAGTGATAACTTGATATAGTTTGATTTTAATTTACCTTTGATGATTCACATATTATATGTTGTTATATTTGCTGAGATTTAAACTCATGGCCTGCTATATAGTATGAGATGAGTGTGTGGGAATCACAATAGGAACATATATATATATATTGACGTGTATTTTTAATGATAAGGAAAAACTATTACATTTTATATATTTTCCTATAGGAATAGTGAAATTTGATTCTTGTCATATCTATTAAATGAAATGAAAGAACTAATAAAACATGCTAATTTTTTTTATTTAGAAAAAATTAGGGACATTATGAGCCAATGATTCTCAGTTGTTGTCACCAATTGAGGTTTACCTTGATGTTATTCAGTTTTCTAAGGAGGATTTATGTTTGAAAGAAAAAATACCTCCTTATCAACATAAAATTGGGCATAACGAGAGACTTAATCTGTTTCATCATAAGGTAGTTGAAATATATTCTCTTCTAGAACACCGGGATCATATTGAATTTCATATTCATAATAGATTTTTCAGGGTCCTTCTATCCCCAGAAAAGTATTCTATTTGTAATATACATTCACTATATGAGCTAAAGAAATGGTTCATATTATAGTATCAGCCCATGATCATAGGAAAAGGAGGCCCAAGTAGTAGAGTCTTTGATTGATTAAGTCTTGATGATCGTCAAGAACATTAAAAACATACAGATAGAAGGATAAATCAGGTTCTATACATGATTCATGAACCATCAAAGTGTTGGAGGGAAATTTTAATGAATGTGGAAATCAAGATGAGTTATAATTTAATGAATTTTACTTAATTTTTTATGGAACTTCTATCTAGAGACATTACTGGATGAGAAGGATCATGAGTTCATGAATCTAACACATTCTTGTATGATAGTGATGGATTATGCAGGATGCATCAATAACCTACAATGATTAACTCTATTATTAGTAGTTTATGAGATCTCATGGGCCATGCGTTTTTAGCATGGGCATTACTATGAGATTAGGTCATAGGTCAACATCTTCTACTCTAGTATCCTTATGTACATGAATAATTAATCTATCATCATGGAATTGATTCTAATATAGGGATCGAGGGGTGTCCAAAAATTGTTTTTAGGGTGATATGAGAATAATTATTTTGGTGGAATGAAGTGTCATTATAGTAGTTTCTTCTAAGGAAGTAGTGGGCATTGCATTCGAAGGAGTGGAATAATGCCTCGTGATTATGGTTTGGTGTTTTAATTTTTGTGTTGAATGATGTTCTATATGTTCTTATAGTTTTTTCACCATAAATGGAGTGCCGTGTTTTTAGAATGTTGGTACATGCTCAGAATATTTTCATGAACATTCCATTAGAGATAAGTGGAAGGTTATCATGATAGGAACTTCTATCTAAGAGGAGCAGGCCTACCACATAAAAAACTGATAGATATACTTCTTATTGACATTCAGGCTGAGATAGGGGACATGGTACTATAGTTCATGAGGGGTAGTACTATTTAAAGGGAATAATATAGTGGAGTCATTCTAGACCCCAATGATGAGGGGTAATCCACCCGTATGATATATAGTATTCTACAACTTTCTTGGATGTATTATGTTCTACCATTACACATACAATTCTTATATCATCTACTTTAGATTATGTATAGATTAATAAAATATAATCACATTATATTCTATCATATACATTTTCATGTGGTTTAGGTTTTCCTATAGAGATCATAGAGGGGATCATGACCCTTAACATAACATTTAGAGTATGGTAAGAGGGTATCAAGTTCAGAAATGAGTGTTGTCTTGAAATTTGTTTCTATAATTCACTTTGTGAATTTTATTTTCTACAAATGATTGAATTTGTTTCGATTCATTGTATAGATTTTATATTTCTATGCTAGGCTCCTAAAAAATATTAGATAATAGTTACATATCTATATGGTGATGGTGGAAAATATACTCACACGGGTGAGATGGACATCTAGGCTGGTTGTGAAGGACCAATTCAAGGAAGATTGAATTGTATCATGAAAAATATTGACTAGAATATTCTAGATGATGGAGGAAAGTATTTAGATTAATTTACTACAGTGGTTACCTATTTTCAGGATGTCTTTCTTGGTGAATTGTCTAGATTATCACCTAAATGGGAGATTGTGATAATTTTCTTGTTAGTTATAGGAGTTGAACTAGTTCTGTTATCACCTTATAGTATAACACCATAAAGTATTCATGAGTTATTGTTTTTTCATGAAGATATGGAATCCATGGTTTTCATATGACCTTGTATATCTCCCTGGGGTTCTCTAATGTTGTTCACAAAAATGGATATTTTCAAATAACTTTTATATATGGATTATCAGATACTGAACCAGATGGAAATCATGAACTGATAACCCCTTCTATGAAATGGTTGTATTTTGGATAATTTAAGAGGATACAAGATCATTTCAAATATCGAATTGTTATTAGGGTATCATTTTTTTGAATGTGATATTATTAAACAAACAGTAGACAAATTTTAGAATTAGGATTGGTTTATATGAGTTTGTGGTCATGCTTTTCGGTCTACAGAACACACCTACGGTATTAGTGGCCTAAATGAGTTAGATCATTAAACTTTTTATGGATTAGTTTTTTGTAGTTTTAATCATTTTTATCTTTTCTTACTTCTAGTCAGTGGACAATCATAACCAAAATCATGAACATGTTTTCCTTACATTGACCAACTACCATCATTACATCAAACTATCAAAATACAGTTTTTGGATTGCTAAAGAGAACTTCTTGTGTTTTGTAATATTAATGTTTTGAGTGTTAGTGGAACAAGATAAGTACATGTAAATTTTATCTTGGTTTCATACCAATAATTTAATCTATATTCAGAGCCTTTTGGGTTTTTAATGTTATTATTTGTGTTTTATGTAACACCCCAAGCTTCCATGGTACAATCCTCTTTGAATAACAGAGCAGCGTGTGTTGTACACAACCTCGAGTTCTAACACACCGCGACCAATTAAAGTAGTAGTTATGAGTAGTAATACCCAATTTTTGAAATTATATAAATTTTATATTTCAAAATGGACTTCATTTTTGGATTCTGAATATTGAAATTATCCTATGTTGAATTTTTGGTATTTTTCTGAGAACTTCCAATTTTTGATGAATAGTGAAAAATACTTTAAAATAACTTATAGTGATAAATTATACAATTGAGAGGTTATAAAGTGTAATTAGAATATATTTTTACCATTTTATCCAATGGTGGCCATTATAATTAATTTCACCTTGAAATTTGATATACACAATTGTCAATCTTTTGATTGATATTCTTTCTTAAAAACACGCTATTTGTTGTGACAGCGGGAATTAATTATTAAATTAATTAATTAAACTTATATGTTTTGAATTTTGAAAAATATAAATCATTTTTTAATTAGTAATATCAAATATAGCTTAGGGTTAATTTTTGGTGTTGTTCTGAAAAACATCGGTTTTTGATGAATAGTGAAACCACTAAGTGGTAGTTAAAAAAGTGATTTTTCTTTTAAATGAAATTTTACCACCACTGTGATTGGAATTTCCCAAATCTGACATACATAATTGTCATTATGAACTAAAATTTGGTTCAATGGGATTAAAATAATTTTTGGTGTATAGTAACTTTTATGTTCAATTACTCGCGATTAAAGGTAATTAGTGAAATTTAAGGTAAAAATGATATTATAAAAATATTAAAATACCCTTACACATGTCCTACCCTTGTTGGAGGAGTCATGGACGACCAAGAAAATCCATGGATCATCTTGGGGACCCCATGGAGCCACATGTGTAAGAAAATGACATTAATTACTTTTTATTTAAAGTAAAAAAATCGACACAAACATGTGTTATTTTACTAAAAAAATTAATATATGGGGTTATATAAGTTAACCTTTCTACTATGAATATTCATTGGAAATATAAAACGATTTAATACATCATGGTAATTTTTATATAATTTTTAGACATTAGATAAATTATAATTTTTATGACACCATGATGATGCAGCGATTAGCTCATTAATTAACGATTTAAATAAAACGAAAAGATAATGTAAAATATAAGACATAAACTTGTCTAAAACCTATTGGATGGGTATATTTAGAAACCTTATCACCTTATCCTAGAAATATATAATTTTTGGACCTTTGAAATCCGAAAATCACTTCATAATAATGTAATATTTCATTACTTTTCAAGAGTGCCCCTCCTCTCCTCTTATAAAAGGCCCCCATCACTACCACCTTATTCACACCTTCCAAGGCATTTGGCTCAGACAAAATCTAACCAAATACTCTCTCAAATTCCATATCTTACACCTAGAAGCCTAACTTTGGGCAAAATTCTTCTCAAGGAATCCTTTTACTCAAATCAAAAAAGAGTTACCCGATTTTAAGGTAATGTCTTCTCTTAGGTTATTTTGTTTTATTTTGCTTCTCCAACCCCTTAAACTCTTTTTATTACATTATTTTGTAACAACACCAGTATATTAAATATACTAGGATGTTTTTATGAGAATTATTTGATTTAAACTTACACACACCTTCGTCTAATGGTTAATGAACATATTGTTTCTGTGGTTAGCGAATTTCTACCTCACGAAATGATGATTGTTCAATCTTCTTTTAAAACCTCTCACGGTGGCCATTAAGATGTCAATATATTTATATATGATATATATTATGTTTATGTTTTCCTTATTATTATGTATTTCTCATTTATGGAATACCATTATGATTTCCATTATGGGTGAACGCGATAATTTCATTTTAGGAAGTGTGGACTACCGCCCTCTCAAAGTGATTTGAATCATTAATGCCATATGTGGGATGTATAAAGGATGGAGTAAATGATATTATATATGATATTATAATGGAATTATAATATACCATTATATCATTATAATTTCATTCCATTTAATAAGAAATATAAATGAAAGTAGTGTTCATGTGTACGTACGGCTTACCGTCTCCATGAACGGTGCATTTCATTTCTTACCTCTAAATGTTACGTAATATTATAAATGAATGTATATACTGGATATATAGAATATATATGATATCTAAATAATGAATATAATTCTGGATATAATGGATATTGTACCACATAATCAATTTGTAATTATAAGAAGTTTATTGTTGACTCAAGTACCAAAGATCGACAAAACGACCGTTATTAACTTAAATGACTACATAATTTTCGTAACATTGTAATAAGTGATATAAAAGGGATAATGAACTTGAAAAAGGTTCTTAAGAAAGTAGGGATTAAATCTAGTTTATTATTCAGGATATTAAAGAATGGTCGATTGAAGTCGGACATGAGGTAAGGGAACTTCTTAATCCAATTTCCATTTTTTGGGTTAATCTCCTACTTTCAAATTATGTTAGGATATTATTATGTCTTATCCTATATTTGTACTTTATTTATGTGTACATATAGTTAATACACATAATATATCTATTTTATTTTAAAAATGATCATTGTAAAGACTTTTTCTCAATCTCCTTTCATTGAGGCATATTTCTTTTTATACACAACTTTCTTTTATACGGTGTATAAACCCCTTTGACTTTTACATTTATTCAAAAGGAATATTTTTATATGAAGCGTTTTACTAGATGAAAAAAATGAATGTTTTTCTTGTCGTACATATGCAGCGACAACGACTTCTCCACCGCCGTGACCATTGTTTGAGTTTCGGCTTCCTATACAAGCCACAGCTTTTTTAAAAGAAAAATAAATACCATGATTTACTTTTCGTTTATTTTTGTATTGAAAATGGTTTTGATAAAGTTTTTATTATATCAATGTGTTGTATTGATATCTTGTGATTGAAATGTGGAAATATTATGTTTTCTTTTATTCATGTTTTATGTGATACAATTATGTTATGGTTTAGGATATGTTTAATACTTTTCATATAAGGAATGAATTGGACTTAGTAAGTAAATGGTGGAGCCCGCTATAGCTGCTCGATGCATCGGTAGGTCTCATGAGACAAACTAGTGTCTTGGCATGAGGCCTTGACAAAATATTATTTTTAGTCTTGGCGTGAGGCCTTGACTACATGGTTATGATAGTCTGGCATTATGCATTCCATCATTATGAAAGTGGTTATTGATATGGCATGTGATTATTCGACAAGTAGAATATCAATGTGAATAATTAAATGAAATTATTTCATTTTACTTTTTCCATATTATGTTGAAGATCAAGTTTAAAAGGTTTTTGTTTTAGTTATACATTGTCTTAAATGTTTATGATTAGTTATAAAATCTTTCACTATATTGTCATTCTTACTGAGCATCTGAGCTCTCCCCTTTCAATGATTTAATAATTTCCAGGAGGTGAATATGTGTTTTATGAATGACCTACAGAGATATGCAGAAGGAGATATGAGTGTGGACTATGGAGGCCATGTTATTGTAGTTTTTCACTTTTGATGTAATGTAACTGTTATGAATGTATCTAGTGTTTCTAAGGCTACTAAACTAATCGGTCTTTCAAGACATGATCTTTTGTGATCATGCCAATGTTACGTAATAATGCACTGACTCTGGGTAACTGGGGTTGGGGCATTACAGTTGGTATCAGGGATAGTTTAGTACTAGCCTTGGAAGCTAGATTTAGATAAACTCTGATTAGAGCACATATCACTAAGATAGACTTTGAGGATTATATAGATGAACTTCCTAGAATTTTGGTATTATAGAGATTTTGTGAGTTTTCTGGGCAATACATCCCTGTCTGGATACGAGCAGGTAGAGGCAGCTCTGACATAGATGTTCCTAGGTGTAAAACCCGAAAACACCACTTTGAGCAAGACTCTAACTAGAACTGGTGCACGACAACAGGCCCTGCTTCACTCTTGGTTACGACCCTACCGGGGGATATGCTTAGGATAATTCTCATATTCTTTACAAACCACTATGAAGGTATATGAGTATATACTTCCTAAAAGAAAACATTTTTATGATTATAGTTCAATTTATGTTAAGTGTTTTAAAATTAAGGAATTATGTATTTTTATTCATAAACTAAACTAGTTTATGCCATTATTTAGAGATGGCGCCTAGTGGAAGGAATGATAACCACATCAATGCACACACTCCATGTAGGGATTTCCCTCCTGCTTAGGATAATTATAGTGGAGCTAGTGATACAACTGGTGAAGATCAGCTTATCACTATACTTGGAAAACTCACTCATGTTATGAATAATAACCTTACTCGTATGAATCACCCTGATCCGCAATGTGGAGGATCAATGTTTTACTGCTTCATGTGGAATAAATTGCCAACATTTAATGGGGGTACAAATCCATTAGTATCTTAGCAATGGATAAACTCCTAAGAGAAAATATTCCACACCTTGGGGAGTAGCGAAATGGAGAAGGTTGTCATGGCAGTTTACCACCTCACTGGAGATGCCGATCAATGGTGGTCACTGATTCAAAACACAATGGAAGATGAGGAAGTATCAAGTATGGAATTGATGGAGTTTAAGGATATTTTCATAGAAAAATACTTTCCACATGACCAGCGAGCATATATGGAAAGGCAATTTCTGAGTCTGAGGCCAAGGGAGGATGAGAATGTCGGAAAGTATGAGGCTAACTTTACAAGGTTAGCAAGGCATGCAACAGATTATATACGTAACCCAAGAAGTAAGATTGATCATTTCATTGATGGGTTAAAACCATTTCTCCATCCAGAATTAGTCTCACAAACCTTCTCACCGTATGAAGATATAGTCTCTTGTTCTATCAGGACAGAAAATAAATTTTCTAAATCTTATGGCAACAAAGTAATGCAAGATAAGAAGAGAATGGTGGAACAAGACACAGATAAAGGGAAAATGGAAAGAATGATTTTCAATTATGCAATAATTGTCAAAACAATCACCCCAGTACTTACCTAAAAGGAATGTGATTTTTCTATAAATGTGGAGAAAAAGGTCAACATGCTCGTGATTGCAAGGGAAAGAAAGAGGCTGTCAGTGTTGAATGCTATAATTGTAGGAAAATGGGGAATTATGCAAATGAATGTCCAAAGCCTCATGGAAACTTACCTCAGAAAAGGCCAAGGGAACAAGGAAAATCTTATGCTGTAACTACAGTTGAAGTGGAATAATTAATATATTGGTCTTTTGGACTCATGGATTATATTCTGGTTATAAGAATAATGTGATATATATAAGGATTGTACTGCAGTACTTGTTGTTTTCATTATGGTTTTAATATGATTAAGGTAATCATATTTTTAGTATATGACAATAAGAAAAACTTTACTTTGTTTGGGGAATCTGAGGTTTCAATTGATTTTTGAATTTAGAGACCTTTTAGTGAAATTCGGGACAGAGGTATTTTGGATAACTATAAAGGTTGGAATGAAATAAGTTGATCTTTTGGTAGTATTTTTTAAGGTTAAAACATTTATGAAGACTATTTTTGGAATATTATAATACTACAGTTTTAGGAAAAGGACAACCTGCAGGTTGGGGGATAACCCGTCACATCGGATAAAGCTGTGGGAATAAATCCCACAACCATAGTGCGACATGCCATTATTACCTACCACTAGCCTACAGGAAGTCCATGGTTATTACAAAAAAGATTTCCTAATCTAAATGGTATGTGATAAAATTATGATAAATATATTATTTTTGAGTTCAATTACCTTATGGATTGAAAGATGGGTTTGTGGTAAACATTTATTATAGATTGAAAGTCTACATGACAAGTAAGTGTATTTCCTTACGTTCTTAGTAAATCTACTAAATAAATTCCTCAACATTATGAAAGGTATCTTAAAACAAAAATGTTGTCGGTTATATTTTCCAATTGGGGAATTAATGACCGTTTAAACACTCACAAGTTTGTGATTTTCATGTAGTTAACTTTCTCCTAATCCTGTTTTATACAAGTCTCTATCAGACCATGATGGTTTTTTTCCTCCATATCCATATTTTCATAGAATCGTATTATGGGCTATCTCGGGTGACCATTGTTCTTTACATTCTTTCTTTTAATGTTATATTTTTATTAACCTTATTTCCGATGTGGGTTTTCCACAAAGGTATTTTCTATTTTCAACCTTTTATTTAGAATGCAAAATTTCAAATTGAGAGGACGCAATTTATTGAAGGAGGGCAGAATGTAACACCCCAAGCTTCCATGGTACGCTCCTCTTTGAGTAATAGAGTAGTGTGTGTTGTACGCAACCTCAAGTACTAACACACCGCGACCAATAAAAGTAGCAGTTATGAATAGTAATACCCAATATTTGAAATTATATAAATTTTATATTTCAAAATGGACTTCATTTTTGGATTCGGAATATCGAAATTATCATATGTTGAATATTTGGTATTTTTCTGAGAACGTCCAATTTTTGATGAATAGTGATAAATAATTAAAAACCACTTTTTTAATCAAAATAATTTATAGTGATTAATTATACAATTGAGTGGTTATAAAGTGTAATTAGGATATATTTAAACAATTTTATCCAATGGTGGTCATTATAATTAATTTCACTTTGAAATTTGTTATAAACAATTGTAAATCTTTTGATTGATATTCTTTCATAAAAACACGATATTTGTTGTGACAGTGGGAATTAATTATTAAATTAATTAATTAAAATTTATATGTTTTTAATTTTGTAAAATAGACATAATTTTTGAATTAGGAATATCAAATATAGATTAGGGTTAATTTTTGGTGTTGTTCTGAAAAACATCGATTTTTGATGAATAGTGAAACCACTAAGTTGTAGTTAAATAACGTATTTTTTGTTTAAATGAAATTTTTCCACCTCTGGGATTTGAATTTCCAAAATCTGACCTACATAATTTTCATTATGAAGTAAAATGTGGTTCAATAGGATTAAAATAATTTTTGGTGAATAGTAACTTTTAGGTCTATTAATCGCGATTAAAGGTAATTAGTGAAATTTACGGTAAAAATGATATTATAAAAATATGAAAATACCCTTACACGTGTCCTACCCTTGTTGGATGAGTCATGGACCACCCAGACAATCCATGGGTCCACTTGGGGACCCCATGGATCCACTTGGGTATGAAAATGACTTTAATATCTTTTTTTAAAGTAAAAATAAAATCGACACGAACATGTGTTGTTTTAATAAATCAATTAATACATGGTGTTATATAAGTTAAAATTTCGACTATAAATATTCATTGGAAAGATAAAAATATTTAATACATCATTGTAATTTTTAAATAATTTTTAGAGATTAAATAAATTAAAATTTTTATGACACCATGATGATGCAGCGATTACCTCATTAATTAACGATTTAAATAAAATGAAAAGATAATGTAAAATATAAGACTTACACTTGTATAAAACCTATTGGATGGGTATATTGCGAACCCTTATCACCTTATACTTGAATTATATCATTGTGGGACCTTTGAAATCCGAAAATCACTTCATAATAATGTAACATTTCATTACATTCCTAGAGTGCCCCTCCTCTCCTCTTATAAAAGGCCCCCACCACTACCACCTTATTCACACCTTCCAAGCCATATGGCTTGCCCGACCTCTTCCCAAATACATTCTAAACATCCCTCTATTACTCCTAGAAGCCTCACTTGGGGCAGAAGTCTTCTCATGGAATCCTATGACTCAAATCAAAAAAGAGTTACCCGATTTTAAGGTAATGTATTCTCTTATGTTATTTTGTTTTATTTTTCTACTCCAACCCCTTAAACTCATTTTATTCCTTTATTATGTAACAAAACCAGTATCTTAAATATACTACAATATTGTTATGAGAAGTATTATATTTATACTTACACACACCTTCGTCTAATGGTTAAAAAACATACTATTTCTGTGGTTGGCGAATTTCTGCCTCACAAAACGATGATTGTTCAATCTTCATTTAACACCTCTAATGGTGGCCAACAAGATTTCACTATATTTATATATGATATATATTATTTTTATTATTTCCTTATGCTTCTGTATTTCACATTTATGCCATACCATTATGATTTCCATTATGGGTAAATGCGATAATTTCATTTTAGGTAGTGCGGACTACCGCCCCCTCAAAGTGATTTGAATCGTTAATGCCATATGTGGGATTTATAAAGGATAGATTAAATGATATTATATATGATATTATACTATAATTATTATATACCTTTATATCATTATTATTTCATTCCATTAAATATGAAATATAAATGAATGTAGCGTTCATGCGTACGTATGGCTTACCGTCTCCATGAACGGTGCATTTCATTTCTGATCTCTAAATGTTACGTATTATTATGAATGAATGTATATACTGGATATATAGGATATATATGATTTATAAATCTTGAATATAATTATGGAGATAATGGATATTCTACCACATAATCAATTTGTAATTACAAGAAGTTTATTGTTGACTCAAGTACCAAAGATCAACAAAATGACCGTTATTAACTTAAATGACTACATAATTTTCGTAACATTGTAATAAGTGATATAAAAGGGATAATTAACATTAAAAAGGATCTTAATAAAGTAGATATTAACTCTAGTTTATTATTTAGGAGGTTAAAGAATGGTCGAGTCATGTCGGACATGAGGTAAGGGAACTTCTTAACCCAATTTCCATTCTTTGAATGATTCTCCTACTTTCAAATTATGCCATGATATTATTATGTCCTATCATGTATTTTTACTTTAATTATGTGTAATTATAGTGAGTACACATAATATATCTATTTTATTTTAAAAATGATCTTTTTGAGGACTTCGTCTCAATCTACTTTCATTGAGGCATATTTCGTTTTATACACAACTTTCTTTTATACGGTGTAAAAACCCCTTTCACTTTTACATTCATTCAAAAGGAATATTTTTATACGAAGCATTTTACTAAACAAAAAAAAGGAATGTTTTTATTGTCGTACGTATGCGGTGAAAATGACTTCTCCGCCGCCGTGACCATTATTTGATTTTCTGCTTCCTCTACAAGCCATAACTTTTTTTAAAAGAAAAATAAATACCATGTTTTACTTTTTGTTTATTTTGGAATTGAAAATGGTTTTGATAATGTTTTTATTATATCAATGTTTTGTATTTATATCTTCTGATTGAAACATGGAAATCTTATATTTCCTTTATGTATATTTTATGTGATACAATTACGATATGGTTTATGATATGTTTAAACCTTCTCATATAAGGAATGCATTGGATATAATAAGTGACGGGTGGAGCCCGCTATAGCTCCTCAATGCATCAGTAGGTCTCATGAGACAAACTACTGTCTTGGAACGAGGCATTGAAAAAATCTTATTTGTATTCTTGGCACAAGGCCTTGGATACGTGGTTATGATAGTCTAGAATTATGCATTCCATAATTATTAAAGTGGTTATTGATATTGCATGTGATTATTCGACTAGTAGAATATCCATGTGAATAAGTAAATGGAATTATTTCATTTTACTTTTTCCATATTATGATGATGTTCATGATTAAAAAGGTTTTGTTTTAGTTATACATTGCCTTAAATGTTTATGTTTAGTTATGAAAACTTATACTATATTGTTATCCTTACTGAGCATCTGAGCTCACCCCTTTCAATGGTTTAATAATATCCAGGATGTGAAGAAGTATTTTATGAATGACCCGCAGGGATTGTCATAAGGGGATATGAGTGTGGACTATAGAGGCCATGTAATTTTAGTTTTTCACATTATGATTTAATGTAACTTTTATGAATGTATATAGTGTTTCTAAGGATACTAAACTAATCGGTCTTTCGAGACATGATTTTTTGTGATCATGCCAATTTTACGTAATAATGCACCGACTCTGGGTAACTGGGGTCGGGGAATTACATTTTATTTAGGGATTCTCCATTCTATAAGCTCTGATGTCTGGGATTCCCATGAAAGGGGTAGTTTTTTATTTAGATACATGTGAGAGAGATTTGTAGGATCTAAATAGTATGATATCCATAGAACCGATCATAAAATTTCCTTTTATAGGTAACGAATACGTTGTGTACTATAAAAAAATTTTAGTTGTACAAGGAGTATTTATGATATAAAAAGAATAACCGGTTACCTAAGGGTGTATATAGTTGATACCATAGTAGAGTAATTATCGTGCATACAATCCGTATGAAGCTATAATACTACACACCCTCGGATAGTGTAGACACAATCTTTTGGGTGATATGTTTTTGGTGTACCCAAAGCACAGGATCCTTAGTTACATAATTTTGTAGTGACACCTGATCCATTGGCAAGGTTGGTGGGATGTGTATTTGCATAGATTCGACATTAATAATGTTTATACACTGAGAAAGGGAAAAACATTATTTAATACTTGAGATGGATGTTAGAAATTGGGGAAGTATAATTGTTTTATGATGAGTGTAGTATGATTGAACTCTTTTATGACTTTCATCTTGATGTTTAGGAGTATGAGGGATGAGTAGCTATGGACTCCACAACTGTTATACCCATTCTTCAAGATCGTATCTTGATAGATAAGTTCTATGATCTTGATGTCTTAGCTCTAAGGGATACCACATATGGTGGGGATTCCCCACAAGTTTATTCTCTTTAGAGTGGGGATGTTCTAATTTTCCAATGAAGAGAATTGTTTCCAATGGGTATGTGTGAGTAGATAATGATATAGTTTCATGAATCTAAATAGGTGTCACTTCCATCATGGAAAAAGTTATATCATGATAAATTCTGAGTTTTCTAGTGTTCATTAGTGAAAAATGGTGTAGAAATTATTGTTGTGATTTTTTCACATGTCAGCATGTGAAAGCCAAGAACCAAAGGCTAGATGGGTTGTTACAGCCTCTACTAAATCCAAAATGGATGTTGGATGACTTCACTATGGGTTTCCTGACAATATTACCATGTAAAACTCTCAATAATTATGTTGTATGAGTGATTATGGAATGATTGAAAATGGTATCCCACATTTCTTTCATTCAAAGAGACACTCACCATCAATGACATGGGTAGAATATGGTTGTGGGAGATAGTCCAGTTTCATAGTGTTATGATGAGCATTATTTTTAATTGAGATCCTAATCTCACCTAACAATTATTGTAGGGAATTTTGGAAGAATTTGTGTTTTCGGTTATCTTGATTATATCCTAGTTTCCACATGTTGATGGTCAAACAGGGTAAAATATTTATATTTAGGATGATATGTTTTGTGAATGTGTTTTAGATTCTAGTGGTTTAAGGGTGCAACATTTATCACTTGTTTTGTTCCCCAATAATAACATCTTATCAAAATTGACTGAAAAGGAATATTTTGAGTAATACTATTTAAATTCTATCCAGTATCCCTATTTTCTTTTAGAGGTAAGTGAGTTAGTGCTTTTCGAAACTGCTATCATACATGAGTTGGTTGTGCAATTTTAGTTTATTAGTATGTGGTGTGTGACCACAAAGAGTATGATGAAATATTATGATAATAAGTGGATATGACCTATGGTGTTTGAGGTGGGACATCATGTTTCCCATATGGTGTATGCTAGGTTGGGGAATCATTGAATCTAGAAAAATGGAATTTTTCACCTAGATGTTTTAGGCTATTTAAGATATTGTGGGGGGTTTGTCTAGTGGTGTACTAATAGTACCTTCCTTAGTGCAACAATCCTTGAATGTCCTTTTTATTTTATCACATATTTTGAGATATCAACCTATGCCTTCTTATCTTTTACAAATTGATGACATCAAGATTCGTGTAGATGATTTATTTTAGGAGCATACAATTAGTATTTTTTAATGTAGTAAAACTTTTCACTAGAGAATTATTAGACATCTAATAGGAGTTTAGTGGTAGCATATGAATCTTTGAGAATATACCAAGTAGATGGATTATTATATGGGATCACATTGGAAAATATTCTTCATTGAGACCTGATAATGATGTTGGAGAAGTTCAAGGACAAGTAATTATATAGTGGAGATGTTGTAGGATCTTGTATTATTCAAATTATGCCCCTCTTCTTTTTTGGTTGGACCTCCTTTATAAAAGATTTAATATCTACATTAAACATTGGTGGTATATTTTACTTTAGGTATGAATAGATTTTTGAAATGAAAATGTAATAATTTTATGGGATGTATGATCGTTTGAACTAATAGAGTATGGACATAAATTTTTCCATGTCTTGTGAGGGTTCTCTATGGGATTCGAAAACATTGGTGGTGGTTTGGGTTTTCATGAATAATTTAGGATTTGATCTATCTACAGGGAAGAATCACATCGTAAATGGGTTAAATAATATTAAAATGTTACCTAGAAAAAACAATGAACGATATCAGAGCATGAAATATATATATATTGTTAAAATGGTTCACATCATGAAATGGTCGAGTAAGATTATATTTAAAATATATGAAATTTCTGTTAGTGTATATTATTAATCCTAAAATTCACATCACAAATGTCTTTCACATGGTGAATAACTAGTTTTCAACCATTCAAACCACACTATGAATTTGGAGACATTTCATTTCATAGTCCATCCTTCTGTCTTGAACCCTATGAAAACTCAAGGTGAGTCCTGGTAGATTCCTTCCCTTCCAGACATATCTGGCTATAATTTGATATCAGATGAGTTCCATTAATTTTATTTTCTACTTTATTCTTATATTTTTTACAATAGATATTTGATTTCATTTTAGTCTTTGAATCATTATGTTCATATTGATGATTTTGAGATCTACGATTTCTTTTTTATCTCATTCACCTTTGTTTCTATATTGCAATTCCTAGTTGAGGGTGTATCATGGATATTGTATTAATGGGGGTGGTCAAAATATTATCCCTTTTGTATGATTTAATTATCCAGAGTATATGAATTATTTTATACCACACAAGCATGCCATATGCATGACCCTATTAGTTGGATAAAAAATATCGATTAATATTTCGTTTCTATTATACCATCAATTAGATTCAATTGAGTTCATTGAATGTTGACTAAGGGTTGTAACCACCCAAATAGGGTGATAGCATTGATCCTTAGAGAGATTACGTATTCATCACATTAAATCTGTATGATAAATTCAAAAAATTGATTGATTTATATAAAAATATATTTATCATAATATCATGAGTTTTATAGTGGTATCTTAAGATAGCATCACTTTTGTTAAAATTGATTAGTTGGGAGGATAATAAACATTGGTCCAATATCACAGTGAAATGGGATTGATATAATTATGATGATAATTTGGAACCCAAAACAATGTAATTTATTCGATTAGACAGATGATTATTTGAGAGCTTTATCATTGTATCTTATGATAACATATATATATTATATGTTTTATAGGACTTTTGTTTTTTCATATACATATTTTATTCAATTTAAATGGCATGATTGAGATTCATTCCTGATGGTGAGATTCATTGAGGCATGTTGAGGTTGTCTTGAATTTTTATATGATTATATTTATAGATGAGGACAAGGTACATGATTTCACACCACCTATGGGATATCCACACTTGTACTGGATCCCTCAGGGTGGATTATATGATTATATTTGAGGTATGGGGACTAGACGCATTGTCTTTATATTCCCAAGGTATAGATTAAAGAAATCTTGTCGGCATAAGTTTTTTTAATTTGATGTATTGTTCAATAAATCCATAGAGGGAGAATCTCCCATAGATTTGGTGATTGACTTGATGCAAGAGGGTCTTTCCCTTAACAAAGATATTTAGGATGTAACCGTAGTTGGATGAACTAACCTCACATGTTGCCCTATATCTTGATGCTCGATATGTTTTCTTTCATGTGTAGTGTTAATTGGATAAATTATTATCCTTATTATCACATTCATTCTTGTATTATATTTATCAGAATAAATATGTTTATACATGGTGGTGTTGAACGAATGGGTTTTAATCACAACCTGGATGGGCCACCATTTTTTAATCAGAAATATTTCATGGTTTTAGTTTTTGAAAAGGCCCAAATACCATTTTATTAATGTGCACCTTTCATGTAACAAGACAGGCATTCATTAATGAAAATTCAGCTTGATCTAATTAAATGTCTTATTTTGAAAAAATGGTTATGTTAAACATATGCACTACATGGTTTTATGTTTTTTGATTTTATAATACAATTATTAATTGTGACAATTTCTAATATAGACATCAAACAGTGATCACATGCTTAGTATAAATATAGGGCTTTAACAAATCCAAATTGCTCAAAAAAATGAAGCAATCGACTCATCAAGTATAATTTCTCTATACGAAGCCTATTTTTCAGGGCTCGAAAAGGAGGTGGAGTTATTTTTCTCCAATATTTACTTAGTACAATCTGATATGCAACATTTGAAGCTCGAATGGAACTGACTACATGAGATGTGGAAGTTGATAGAGATTACCACCCATGTGATCTTATCTGAGCCACCCCAAGAGTCTTTCACCATTTCCAAAATTACACTAATTTCTAATGCAGGTGTTATAAGTGGTTATGAAATAATACAATGGAAATATTATTATTTGCATTATTTTTGTATAGAATAAATAATATGCATTCATTTTATTATTGTTACTTTGTAAATAGTTTTTAAAGAAGAAATAGTATATTTAATTAATAGTCAATAATGAAATCTATTTTGATAAATTAATAAATTTTTGAATTAAATAATATTTTAATATAATATTATTAATAATATAATTTTCATTAAATATAAATTATCTTTTATTTTTTATGAATACAATTTTTATTTTTATTAGGGTTTGATATTTGTTTTTGTTAAAACACATGAATATTTTATAAATGTTGGTTTTTATTTTAAAAGTAAAAATTCACCCATTTATTAAATTATTTAGATAAAATGAATATTACTTTTGGAATCAGGATGTCGAAATTATCCAATATTTAATTTTTTATAATTTTCTGAGACAGTCAAATTTTTGGGTAAAAATTATTTACTATTTGATTGAAAAATGTGTTTTATAAAATCCTAATTACCTAATAGTGATATAATAAAATAATATTAATGGTATTTTCAGCGAATATAGGTTCCAAGATTATAATAATATGATCTTATGTGTGTTTGATTTATTTTACAATGCTTTAGTGGACCCGCTAAGGCTTATAGAATATTTTAAAATTTTAAAATGTTTTCCTTGAGAGTGTGACTCACATCCACATACGCAAGCCTATTATATTAAGATGTTCTACCATTGGCCTCATAAAATAACATTTTCAACTCCCATTTGTAAAAATCAATGGGCAAAAATCATGGGTTTGTTTTTGTTTTGGATTAGTTAAATGTGTGGGGGCCAAAACTGAAATGATAATGAATTTCCTCACGTTTCATATATAAACCCACCCATGTTCCCACATCATCTTCCATTAAATCCTTTTTAGCTCGACAAATATCCTCCCCCACCCCTCTTAATAATCCTCACATGGTGCCCCAATCTCTCAAGAATCCTCTCTCAAACCTCTCCCATGCCTTTTGGATCACTCTTCTATGTCATGGATTTCTTCCATTCTCATTTACATCTATGTATCTTAATGTTGTTATAACCATTTAATTTAAATTAAAAATGTCGGGGTATGATTTTTAACCAACCCCACATTTCCCTCCTTATGATTCAATTATTAGAGACCTCTTTATCTTTCATTAATTCCCCCCATGTACACATGTTACCATGCCAACATTCCGTAAGGGAATTCTCTCTCCTCATTTACATTCAACAAATTCATTTGTATTATGAATCTAAAATACATTAAATATATTGGTAAATGTATGTATATGAACACTTAAATTCCATTTAATTTATATATAATGAGATTCCCTTTTCCCTCTCATCATCCATTTTTATAAATTCATATTTCACGCCGTTATGCTACCGAAATTGCACAACAATTTAGCAAGCCAAAGATATTGTGTAGTTAATACATAGCCCATTTCTCTATCAAGGGTATTGAACATTATGAACATTTACTTATTGATTATATAGTATAATTCATTTATTCCACATTCCTTTATCATGGATTAAATGATGATGTTTAGTGAATCCATTTATATTATCCATGTGGCACACTTATGCCTGAAATGATATTATTAAGAAGTCTGTGCCCTGATAGCGCTCTAATGCATTTCGTAAACATTAGTATCATGATACATCATGTGACATGAGGGCATAATCATGATAATTCAAGTGAAATGTTGGTTCACAGAGGCTCCATGTTCAATGATCCTGGAAACATGCTAATATCATGTTAAATGTTAATGCCACACTTCCATGTTATGATAATCATGATATATTATGCCTTTATGATCATGTTTAAATTATGATCCATTGATATTCCAATTGCCTAACATGTATTTATTGTTCTTTTTGTGCCTTTTTTACACCCATACTGGGCTTTATATCTCACCTTTTTTTATTCACATCCTTGGTTTATCCCATGCAATTCTATGTACGAAGGAATGTAGTGGTCATGTAAAGGAGGTTTTCAATAAAGATGTTGTTTTTTATGTTCTATTTTGTTATGTAATGTTCCTAAGCCCCAAATATACTAGACCTCCCGATATTATATGTTTTATCAAGTGAATGTTTTATGTAATTAATAATTTTTATGTGTGTCATAAATTGAAGGGTTGTGATAGTTGGTATTAGAGAATACGGATAGTTATTTTTTGTTTTAGGTTTAGAAAATTCCAGTAAAACTGTTAAAGATAATAATAAGATTAATAAAAACATCCCTAAATTTGGTGAGTATTGATTAAGGGATTTATCATGAAAATACTTCCCTTTCTGGATACAAGCAGGTTAAGGTTGCTCTGGAAGAGATGTATCCTAGGGATGAAACCCGAAAGCACCGCTTTGATCTAGACTCGGAAGGGAACTGGTGCACAAAAAGGGGACTTGCTACAGTCTTGGTTACGAAACTCCTGGAAGATTTGTTTTTTATAAATCCATATTCTTATTATAAACCATTATTATGGGAATAAAAAAATTCCACTTAGAATAAATTTTATGAAGTAGATCATGGATTACATAGATTGAAGTCTTTAAATTCATAAGTTGATAAAATAAAAATAATTTATAAGTAATCCATTTTTGACTTTGGATTACACTTTATGTGTTACCCCTAACATTCCTTTAATTCCAACTAATGTTCAGTAATAGTAGGGCTCGGGGTTACAACTGAAGTGAATATCAATGTGAGGAATGTTTTATTGAGATGTCCAATCCAAAGGGAGCAGGAATCACGAACTTTTTCATGATACACTTTCAGATATCTCATGTTTTGAATAGAAACATAGGCCAAAAATAATATTCATCCCCCTAAGAAAGAACAAGTCACAATCGATAACTTTATGAGACCAAGGCCTCCTACTTTTATTGGATCATTTGTTCCCGCAATCATCGAACAATGAAATTTTCATGAACCAGGTCGGGTCGTCATTCGACCCGGCGCCCGACCTGGTCCGCGACAAGGCTCGAAGGGTGTTCCCGATCCCCACAAGCTAGCACAAGTTCCTGGGTATCAAAAAAACATGGGAATAATTTTCCTGAATAAATAAATATAATAAAAATAGCAAGATGAACAAATTGAAACTAAAAATCAGACAACCAAACAGACTCTTACACTAATTCAAGATTATAGTTTACTACTTGAAAAAAAAAATCCAACGGGAATGACCAAAAATGAAGAACTAAAGTTGGTGACTCAAACCTCCAAGAAACATGAGGTGTAACAACCTAAATCCACATCCACCAAACCGACACGAGGGTGCCACTGACAACCCAAACTACCCATGCAATGCTCGATTCATTAACCAGGAATGAAAAAGAAATGGGATCTACATACACTGAAAGGTGTATGTGGGGTGTGAGACAAAACACAAAAGGATTCCACCGAGAAAAGTTTCCACGCATAATTATTAAATGAAAAATACATTTACAATCTATCAGATGAAAAATAAATAAATGTATAAATAATTTCAATGAAAACAGTTTTTAGGAATACCACACTAAAGGAAAACGACTTAAATTAACACACACACACACACACATTCATGGTAACCCCAACTTCACACCATGTGCCAATGGTGATCGTATAGAAAAAGAGGAGCTCAAAACATGGGAGAGGCCATAAGGATACTAGTGAGAAGTGGGACCCTAGAACATCATGTCTCGGTGAAAAATGGTATAAAAAGACAAAAATATATGTTCTCGTGCACGATCCACTAGTATGGAAACGCATACCTAACCCAATAGTCTCTCAACATTATCTAGATGTATAGTTACTGTTGTAGTCGTCAATCTAGCTATGTGAAACTGGGTCGACTCCACTTCTGTATCACTAGCAAACCAGTCCTAGTCCGCCCACCTAGCACTCATGCTACTCGTTTGTGCTCAAGTAGTTCAGAGTTCATGTCATATGTCATAATCACATACTCAAACCAAACAATACACTATGCACACCCAAACAACCATTTTCACACACAAAATCCATTTGAAATAAGACGCACACTAAAAATATCCCAAAACTAAATCTGCATCACATACAGAACCAATTAAAATGACTTCACATTCAGTTAAACTACTTTCAGCATCAAACAAACCATTAAAAGAATTTATTAAACAATTTCCACACATGTTTCATGACTTTACCCCCCAAAACATTTACAGAACTTAACCCAAACAATTTTTCACCCTTAATAATAATTTAATTAAACAATTAAAATTTTCAACATCAAATTTTAATGAGAGAAACGTCTCTTTACACACAAGACCAACCCAAACCCTCATAAATGACCACATGCACACAACGCCACCTTAGAAACACAATTTGAATCACGCACACGATTAAAGGGACCACCCACATGATTAAAAAGACCGTTACAAACGATAAACAAATGACCAGAAGAACATTCAAGCCCATTAAGAAATACGCCACATGACTAAAACACCCAAAATACACTAAAATTATAATTTAAGACAGAATGCATAGAGACACGACACAAAAACACCAAATGCACCACTCGTACATCCTAAACAATAATCCACCCATTTTATAAAAAACTAGTGAATAGTCAGACACGGGTTTTCACAACAACAACATACTCATATCATTTAAACACACTAATAAACACAATAAGACATAGTAATAATTAAATAGAAATTAAATCACACCAAATAATCTAATTAGTAGGCTAATCTCACAATTAAAAAACTAACAATAAACTAGATATTATATTTCAGCAGTAAGTACACATATTATAATCATGCTCCCAAATAAGTTCAACAACATATCAAACCTCATAAAAGATCGAATTCTCACTACAACAATTAATTAATTAATATTCTAAATTAATTAAACATGAAAATTAATTAATCAAAAAAATATAAAACATGTAACCACCTTCCTGGAATGAAGGATACCTCATGATCTTAGCATGTAAAGACAGTTGCAAGCTAGTCGCACCTCAAACAACATGACTTGACAGTAAAACCAAAACATCAAATCATTTTTACCCAAAATCATACCAAAGAAACACCAAACCCTAACTCGACAACATTCTGAAGGAAGAATAAACCAACCCAGGAGAAACAATCCTTCAGTGAGGGTGTGGAAGGACGAGTTAACAAGACAGGGTAGTTCCAGAGGTGCACCTCGCTGATTGGAGGCTTGCTGGAAGGGGCGTGGCCAAAGGGGGGAGGTGCGCCGAGTGACGATGCAGGAGAAGCGATGAATGGATAGTGAGGATGCTGGAGGGGCGGTGCTGGACTAGAGTAAGAGGTTGATGGGGCTACTCCGATGGGTGAAGCAGTCTGTGCCAGAGAAGGCTGTACCGAAGTAGGTTGTGCTAAAGGAGGCTGTTCCAGAGGGAAAAGCAAGGGGAGGGGCGTCCAAGGGTTGTGGGAACTCTGGATTCAAAGTGAGGTTGATAGCAAGGGTGGATCAGGTGTGTTGGTCAGTGTGGATGAAGCGCAATGTAGGGTGGTCATTGGGTGGCTCAACCGAGAGGAAGGCGGCATGACGGACCAGAAGGGTTGCATGACGCCTTGAGGTGAGCCAGGGGGAGATACACTAGACATCCGCAACCCAACGAAGGAGAGAAGGGGGGTAGGGGAGTTTTGCAATGCAGGTAGCGTAAGGGAATGCTGAGAAAAAATAGAAGAGGGGGGGATGGTGTCCATTCAAGAGAGAAGGAAGAGAAAGAGAGTGGGAGAAAAAAAATAGAAACAAAACAAAAAAAGGGAAAAAAGAGAGATATTGAGAAAGAAAACTAATAATAATAAGAGAAAATAAAATTAAAATAAAATTAAAATAAATTTAAAATTAAAATAAAATATTACAAGAAAATTATAATTAATCATAACATTCTTTAATACTAATAATGAAACTAAAAGTAATAAAACCAAAATAGTAAAAATGATCTAATTTATGTATCAACTGAAATAAAAATAATAATAATAAACTAATAGAAAAATTAAAATTGATTATAATAATATAAATAATAAAACATAAAGTAATAAAAACAGTTGCAAAATAATAGCATTAATTATTAATTTTGGACCCCACGTACAGACGCGTGCGTGGTCGCGACATAGTCACATACCCATGAAATAATAAATTTAATCATAAATCATACTTTTATTATGGTTGGGAATTACATATGGTCGCACGTATAGTCTCTCACCCATATAAGATCCCAATTTCTTTTAAAATAGAACTAGTTTAAATCGTATCACAAAAGTGAGAACCCAAAGTAATTAAATTAAAACTAAGTGTCGTCCGGGGTGTGATAATTCTCCCCACGATGACACTATATGGCCCCTGAAAGTCCGAAAATACATAGCGAATCCATGATTCCATGAAAGACCGTGAAAATAGGTAAAACAAAACTTTAATCACCCCAATACAAGCATTCACAACAACCATGACTAGAAACATCAAATATCTCCAAACCAGAATCACAAATCCAAATGACCAACAACAAGGAATTAACCTCAAAATAGAACTAAAACATGGAACACCCTGACCACTAACATAGGGATCACCGGGCCCGCTCAAGATCTCAAGAACACTCGTCCAGATACCCACTACCCATGCTAACCAATTAGCATGGCCGAGGTTGGGCGAAGCCTAAGTACGGTGTTTCCCCGCCAGGCGCTCTTTCAAAACAGAGTTTCCCCCAGGTTCGTCTTATGGTGGTCTCCCCACTATATTAGGATTCTTTTAAAACATTGGTTCCCCAAACCAAAATGACTCACAAACCCATAAAAACCTATATCACTGGCCTGACCATCCAATGACCCTAATTTTTACCAACACAATAGGGGACATCGATGAAACCCACACTGGGTCTCCCCACCAATTAAAAATTTCCTAACACCTAGGAACCCACACGGGCATTCCTGGTATACTTTGAGATATACTGACTGAACCCTTCAACACGAACCCACCAACACGGGCCGATGGCATGAAAAATTACCTGAGTGAACAAAACTCCACCACATGATATGGTTTTGATAGAGGAAACTCCAAGCCTGGAGACAAACTGAACAGTCGCGCGTTAATAACTCAAGAAAAAATCATCTCCGAGATGAGTATAATTATGATCCCTGACCGACCACAAGAAGGATCACAGAGCATGCCCATAGGCTTTACAAGAATACTGATTCTTCAAACCACATTACGGCCTATGAGGAACTCCCATAAATTATGACCATATAAAGAAGATGGGGGCTACATGCCCCTCAAAAAAATGAAGACTTCAAAGATGATACCACAATAAGAAAATGTATGTTTTCCCCATCCTATAACTGGGGACTTATGACAGGCCAATACCATCCCACATCTGACGAGTTTTTTGCTACACATAAGATTCCCCCTGAGACCCATGGTTGGGCCCCTAACGTCTAATGCATCTAATGCCTCGCTGTCATAAGATGACCACCTCTAACTGGAATTTCATCTGGTGAAAATGTAACTTACCCACTTTTCATCATGTCCCCAATGGCCACTCCATCAACATACCAATTAATAATTTTAGTGAATGACTAAGAGTGCGTGACTGGCCACACTAGAGATGGGTGATGGAGTGGTCTTTCCGACACACAACATGAACTAATGGAAGGAGAACTCCAAGAAGAGGCCCCTTCGGTTCACACTCTTCATCAGATGAGTAACCATTAATTCCATAGGTCCAACAGTAGGATAAGGCTAGTCATGAGGATCAATCAAGACATCCCCACTCACGATGAAAAAGGAACGATCACCATTTGCTGGTGTAGTCTCGCGCCTCCAAACATACTTGTGACAACTTACGCATACACAACATTTAGAGTCCCTAAAAACCGAAGACATTCCCAACATTGTCAATGAACTAAAAGATATCCAACTGACCTCTACATCTACATACAATCAACACCACCGAGAAAAACCCAACTCTACCACTCCACTGGGAGTCTGGGCTGAGCCAATAACCAAGAGACTTACTGGAAACCAAGGGGACCATTCTAGGGGGGAATATCCCGAACAACAAACACAAAAATATCTTCTACAAATCCAAACACATCACAAAATAAAACATCCACATACCAGACACGAATCCAACAATTTGAATTTAAAACATCAATTAATTCTTAAATAAAACCCTGCTTGAAAAACCAAGCACAATACAATAAATCCCAACAACTTTTTTGAACTCATAAATTTCACTTTGGATGTAAATATATTTTCCAATTTCAAAAAACATTTAAGAACAAAATCTCATTTTAGATATAATCCCACATTCTAGGAAACAATAACCAGCCTTTGAAATCAATCACTCCCCAATGACATTCCATGATGCATCACAAATATGCATTTTCGTGCAACTCAGGCACCCATCCACACAATCCACCAACTATCCCTTAATCACATCTAGATGCTCATGTGAGCACCCATTAGAATACCACTAGAATGAAACAAGGATACCCCACTTTCAAATCTAAACATTCTTAATATTTGAAAAAACTATTTTTTCTTCCAAAACCATTTCAAAAAATCAAGGAAAATTACCATAACACTTTCCATTTTAGATAACCCATTATTTTATTTTATAAAATCGACTTCGACAAATCAAATTCCAATTTATAGGAACAAGGTTCACAAGAACACACCCCAAAAATCATGCCAAACCCACAGAACGAAAAAAATAATAGAAAACCCAAGGTTCTATTAGCTTTTAAAAGAAAAAACTTTTTCAAAAACCTAAAATGGAAGAAACAAATCATGAACACTAAAGCACATAGACAGAGAACTAGTGGTCATGCCAAACCCGACTACATGTTTTAGCTGACCATGCTCGAGGAAATCACCAGCCACTAGGAGTTTTGAACCGTACTCTCGGGAATCACATGGGTCGCTACTCCTTGTGAGGTCGTGCGCAGTACCAGTTTACTTATATTGTCATCCCCCATCCACAACGACCAAATCCAAAACATAAATCCTAAACTATCCCTGGTTACTCGAGGATCAGATTGAGTAAGAGTTCGTGATTCTCTTCTCGCACCTACCACTCGATTACCTATAATCCTATCTCTCATCGACCTGACACCCCAAATAACAGTGAAAAACCTTCCTCTGATTCCATTTTGTCACCAAACAGGATGGGTTGTAAACCAGTTCTATTTTAAAAGAAATTGGGATCTTATATGGGTGAACGACTATACGTGCAACCTTGTGTATTTCCCTACAATAATAAATGATCATTTTATGATTAAATTTACTATTTCATGGGAGAGTGACTATGTAGCCACCAAGAAGGCATCTGTACATGGGGCCCAGACTCAATAATTAATGCAATTATTTTCCACATGATTTTATTTTTTTTGTTTTATTATTTATATTATTATAATTTAAGTTAAATTTTCAATTAGTTTATTGTTATTATTATTTTAGTTGATACATAAATTTGTTCCTTTTTATTATTTTGGTTTTATTATTTTTAGATTCATTATTTGTATTAAAATTTGTTATGACTAATTAGATTTTTTTTAATATTTTATTTGTATTTTATTTTATATTTATTTTATTTTATCTTATTAATTTTTTTCATTATCCATTTATCTCTTTTACCCTTTTTTCTATTATTTATCTTTTCTTTCTTCCTCTGTCTTTCTCTTCCCTCTCCCCTGCACGGACACCACCCCCTACCCATTCTATTTTTGTACAGCCGTCCCTAACCCTTCCTGCACTGAAAAACTCCCCTACCCCTTTATTTCTTTCACCAGGTCATGAAAGTCCAGCGTTTCTTCCCTAGGCTCACCTCCTGCCATCACACCACCCTTCTTCTCCCTCATGCCAACACCCTCTCGTAAGAGCCACCTGATGACCATCATACGATGTGCATCCCCCATGCCAACCAGCACCCCGATCCACACTAGTTATCCTCCTCACTTCATATCCATAGTGCACATGATCCTTGGACGCCCCTCCCCTTAATTCTCCCTCCAGCGTATCCTCATTCAGCACAACCTCCTTTGGAATAACCTTCTTCAGCGCATACAACTTCTCCCCATTGTAGCAGCCCCTTTGGCCTCTTACTCTGGTTTGGAACAGCCCTATTGGCCTCCTCACTTTCCATGCATCACTTCCCCTGCCTCCTCACCCGGCGCACCTCCCCCCTATGTCCACACCCCCTTCTGGATAGCCTCTAACCGGTGCGACACACCTCCGACACCACCCTCTCTTTCCTCCCCATCCTTCCACACCCCCACTGATGGTGCGTTTCTCCTAGGTTGGTTGTTTCATCCATTAGTAGGTTTTCAGTTTAGGGTTTTATGTTGCTTTGGTTTGATTTTGTGTAAAAATGGTTTGATGTTTTGGTTTTAGGGTCTAGTCGTGTTGTTCGAGGTGCGATTGGCATGTGATGTACTTTACACGCCAATCTCGTGAGGTTTCCTACATTCCAGGTTTGTGGTTCCATGTTTAATTTTTATTTGATTAATTATTTTTCATGTATAATTACTTTAGATTGTTATTTAACTAATTTTTATAGTTATAAGTAAATATTTTATGAGGTATGATTTGTAGTTGAACTTATTTGGGAGCATGTTTATAATATGTGTACTTGCTTCTGAAATCTCATATCTGGTTAAATGTTAGTTTTTTTTAATTATGATATTAGCCTACTAATTAGTTTTTTTGGTGTGATTTAATTTTTATTTTAGGTTTACTATGTCTTAATGCATTTATCAGTGTGTTTAAATGATATGAGTATGTTGTTTCTGTGAAAACCCATGTCAAACTATTCACTAGTGTTGTATAAAATGTGGCGATTATTTTTTAGGATGTACAAGGGGTCAACATAGTGTTTTGGTGTTTCGTTTGTATGAATTATATCTTAAATGATCATTTTTTAGGATTTTTGGTGTTTTAGTCATGTGGAATATTTTTAAATGGGTTGGAATGTTCTTCTGGTGGTTTGTTTAACTATTGTAACAGCCTTTTTAATCGTGTAGGTGGTCCCTTTAATTGCATGCATGATGATAATTGTGTTCCAGAGGTGGTGTTGTGTGTATGGGGTTGTGTAAGAGGGTTTGGGTCAGTTTAGTGTGTATAGTGGCATTTTCTCTATAATATTTCATGATAATATTTTTAATTGTTTTATTAAATAATTATTATGGGGGAAAATTGGTTGGGATAAATTACGTAAAAAAATTTTTGTGCGTAATGTTTTAACGACCCAAATCTGGAGCCACTCAACTGGTTCCCCATACCCGTTTGACCACATGACCTCAAACAAATTTCCCTAAATGTCAGAGGTTGTCGACTAACAGGGAGGGACTTGTTGAGCCATTGGGGAAACTATGCCCTCATTTGGTAATGTATACAAGGGAAAGGAAATATAAGTTAGTAGCGGATGCATAAAACAGTATACGATAACTGAAAAAAACAGCGAAAGTAATGAATATATAGTAATTATGATTATGATATAGAAGGTACAAGTATCTAAGGAATGCATCAAAAACAACAACGTGCTGAATTACAACTGAGAAACAATGTACTAAAAGTAAACGACAACACCAGCAACATCGAAAGACTAAGCTCGGTCCTATGATCTACAACTCCAACCAGCAATCATGTACCTGAAGTAATAGGGCCACAATCCCAATCAACACCTGCAACCATATAACCAATTTGGGATGAAAAGCAAGACCCAAACAGGATGTGAGACTAATCCCAGTAGGCAACTACCACAGGATCTGTGCCCTACTGTTTGTGAGTAATATAGAAGATGTAATGAATGTAAATGTAGTAATGAACTAGGAGTATAGAAGTAAAAAATCCATCCAAGTAAAATTCACATTCATTTAACAATTAATTCATTCATTTAATTAAACAACAAAATAATCTAGTAAATCTCTCTATTCCAAGGTAAACAGGTAACACAACAGGCATCAAAAGACTACCTAAACAAACAAGCAGGCCAATAGATCCAAGCTTGTGATTTGGCTTGGTAGACTCATCTAAACAAGCCAAACACTCCACATTCACTCTGACTCTCTGGGTGGATCAAACTAGCAAAACCCTATAGTCAAGTGAACATACAAAGGCACAAAAACTCTAGGAAGCACTCACGTCAATTCTCCTATGGTCTTGCAACGATAGCTACAAACACTTTGAGGAACCTCTTACATCTAATTCCTCCTGTCATCTTAATACTTGCGTAAACTAAGGACACTCTTAGGAAGCACAAAGTCAAATTCATGTAGTTCTTACATACGAAACTAATCCCAACAGACCCCCAAGGGATACACTTATCTTTTATTCCCTCTTTGGTCTCCTGCACCAGGTTCTCACAGCCCTGAGCAGTCCAGTCGAGTGTAATTGACTATCTATAGCCCTAAGTATGTTTAGAAACTAATTGGATAAAAGATAAAATGAATCCAAAATATTAAAATAGCTGGAAACACATGAAATCAGTTATAACAAGCAACTAGCAATTGCAAAAGGGTTTGCCTTGCTGGGAAACTGTGAAAAATGGTAATAAACATCCATACAAGGATAACATCCATGGGGTGATCCTCAAACATGAAAGAAGCATATATTATTATCAATTAACCTTAAGATAATAAGAAATATATGTTAATTAAACAATAGGACCAAAATCTCTTCCCCAGGATACCCAAAACATGGGAATCCCACACTTTTTCACAAAAACGTAGAGACATTAAATGTAAGGCAATAAACAACCTACCTCGATCCTAGTAGGTCGATACACTTGAACCTTGGACCATGAATCGGCATTAGAACGATTATATCTGCAAAAAAGTCTAAAAATTTCAATCTATGATAACTCTCATAAGAGAAAGAATCATGAAATGTGGCCAAAGAAAAAACAAGAACTCGCCGCTGCAATTCTATTGAATCCGACAACCTTTGATTTGGATAACCATTAATGGATCAACAGCTTGGAAAAGATTCGACCTCCTCGGATGCTCTGGACTAAAGTAGGTGAAGAAAAAAATGAAAATAAGCGTTAGACACGACCCTAGTTCTTTTAACGAAATAAAAAGAAAGTACACGGCATGTACTTATGGAGTACACAACGTGTAATTTCCTTTTTCATACTCCGCTTTTGGCAGACTCTATGTCACCCTTACACGGTCGTGTGTGTGTCCCTGACCCGTCCAACACACGTCTTCTAGTGTCATCAATGTACATGGTGTGTACTCATAAAGTACACGGCGTGTACTCCGAAAATTTCAAGATTTTCCTCTCTTTCACAAAAACGATCAGAATGGAAAAACATACCTGAAATAAAGATCTGTGTTCTTACAAACTTCCACCATTTAAGAAATTCATCCCCAAATTTCCCTAACAAGGTGGTGAGGAAGAAACCTCAAACAACTCTAGCCACTGTGATTGCATATTGGGCTCCCTCTCCCATGTCTTGACCTGTACACAGTCGTGTTGCCATAACACCCATACTAGTGGAATAGACCGACAATAGAGTACCTTTTCACTACGATCAAAAATCCTGATAGGATGCTCCTCGAATGATGCATCCTGCTCCAGATCAACCTATTCAGGTTGAAAAACATGAGACGGGTATGAGAAATAGCATCGAAGTTGGGAAACATGGATGACGTCTTGCATAGCCTGGTACCTCAGAGGTAGCTGCAACCTATAAGCAACCATCGCGACTCTCTCCAGAACCTCAAACGACCTGACGTATCTCGATGAAGGCATACCCTATCTCATGATCCTCTTATGTCCCAACCTAGGGGTAACACGTAGGAAAACATGATCTCTGACCTTGAACTCCAAAGGTCATCTCCATTGATCAGCATAAGATTTCTACTGAGACTATGTAGTGGCCATCCTTTTCTGAATCAACTCCACCTGTTTTGTGGTTTCCTGAACAAGATGAGGTACCAGCATAGCTACCTCTCATGCCTCCAGCCAACACAAGGGTGATCGAGATGACCTACTGTACAATGCCTCGTAAGGTTCCATATGAATAGTTGATTGAAAATTGTTATTGTAGGAAAAATACACTATAGTTATATGTCTATACCAAGAATCTCAAAAATCAAGGACGCATGCTTATACATGTCCTCTAGAACCTGAATCGTGCGCTCTGACTGGCCATCTGTCTGGGGATGGTATGTTATACTCAGAAGTACCTAGGTACCCAATTCCCTCTTTAGCCCTTTCATTAAATGCGATGTGAAGTGGGATTCCCTATCTGAAATGATAGTAACCAGATCCCCATGCAAGAGTTCAATCTCACGGATGTACAACCGTCTAAGATCATCAACACTGAAGGTCTCCTTAATCGGCCAGAAGTGAGAAACCTTCGAGATCCTATCAATGACAACCCATACCGCGTCATTCCCTTGATGCGATCTCGGTCACCCTATTATGAATTCCATCGGGATATCATTCCACTTCCACTCGAGAATTGATAGTTGCTATAAAAGCCATGCTTGTTGCTAGTGATTCTCCTTCATCTACTGACAGGTGGAACACCTCATGAAAAAACCAGCAACATCTCTCTTCTAACATGGCCACCAATATCAGTAGTGTAGATCTCGATACATCTTGTTGACGTCCAAGATGAACTACCCAAACTAAGGAATTAAAGTCACACATCAGCTCGTCGCGTATAATTTCTAGCACCCATACCTGTCCCTAGAAAAACAAGATATCACCCTTTCCTGTGGTCCATCCGGGAAGAGGGTCCTCTCCTGACATGCTTTCCCGTACGATTAGTCCTTCAGAATCAAATAACTGCCTCATTCGAACTCAATCAAGAATGGTAGAGGTAATAGCTAAAAAAGAATGAGAAGTCAGACCATGTCTGTCTTGCACCTCTAAATGCATTTCAAAGAACAGATCCCTAAGCATCCAGTCGTTGCTGGCCTCCTAAACTGCATGTATCTATGTCCTCTTACTCAGTGTGTCTGCCACTATATTGCCTTTCAATGGTTTATAAGCAAGCTCAACATCGAAATACTATAGGTACTCAACCCACCTCTGCTATCTCAGATTCATGTCATGTTACATGAAGATATATTGAGGCTCATGTGGTCAGTATATACCACAAAATGCTCTCCCTAAAGATAATGTCTCTAACAACACAAATCATGAACAACTGCAGCCAACTCTAGGTCGTGCGTAGGATAGTTCCTCTGATATGGCCTCAGCTTCCGTGATCCATACGCAACAACACGATCCACCATCATATGCACTGCTCCAAGCTTGATGCCAGATGCATCGTAGAAAAATGTATAACTCTTTCCCGGCTCTGACAAAACTAGAATCGCTGCTGAAGTCAATCTCCCCTTCAGCTCTTGAAAGGGTGAATCACTGGCTTCTGACAAACCATAATTCACCCCCTTCTTTGTCATGCCCATAAATAGAACTTTTAAGAGTGAGAAGTCATGTATCAAATCCCTATAGTAACCAGCTATCCCTTGGAAACTTCGTACCTCAAAGGCATTCTTTGGCTGCTCCCAGGTTACTACTGCACTCACCTTCGTTGTGTCTAATGATACTCCTGTCTCTGAGATGACATGACACTAGAAGTGAATCTCATCCATTCAAAAGTGACACTTTGATAGATTATCATATAAATGATGCTCCCTATGTGTACTCAAAATGATCTCAAGATGGGTATCATGGTCTTGTCGAGTGTGAGAGTACTCCAAGATATCATCCACGACGACCACCACGAAAGAGTCTATATAAGGATGGAAAAATCTATTCATCAGCTCCATCAAAATTTTTGTTGCATTCGTGAGACCGAACGACATAACCAAATACTCATACAGACCATACCTGCTCTGGAAGGCTATAAGAGGTATATCAGATGGTCTGACATGCAACTGATGATCTCCGGATCTTAAGTCGATCTTTGAGAACACTTTGGCTCCTCGAAGCAGATAAAAGAGGTCATCAATCCTAGGAAAAGGATATTTATTCTTTACCATCAACTTGATCAGCTTCCGATAATCCACACAAAGCCTATGGGTGTCGTCTGCCTTTTTCGCAAACACGACATGCGAACCCCAAGGAGAAGTACTGGGTCAGATGAAACCCTTTGCCTACAACTCCTCAAACTGCTTCTTGAGATAATGAATCTCAGGTGTTTCCATCATATAAGGAGGTATGGATACTAGTGATGCTCCTGGAAAAAGCTCAATAGAGAAGTCAACCTCTCGCTCCCGTGGAAAACCTGAAAATTCTTCTAGAAAGACCTCTAGAAAGAAATCAACCATAGGAGGAAAATCTATTTGAGAAGTCCCCTGGTCTTCCAGATATAAGCTAGAAATCTGGTCTGTAACACCGCCCAACCCATGATGCTCTGGTGCACCTCTACTCGCCTGGACAACCCATTTTCCCTTGTGAATAAAATATCCACCCTTTGGTGATGTGAAACTCACCATACGACGATAACAAAAGACAAAGGCCTAGAAGGGAACTAACCATTACATCATGAGAATGACATCATATCCTATTAACTCCAAAACATAGATACTCCCTGAAAAACGACACCCACAAACCTCAAGGGGGAAGTCTAAGGGTTGACGCATGCTAGTAGTTCTAATTCCCATGTGAGTGTCTAGCATCATCATATCGTTAGAAGTTTAAATAGTAAGTCTAAGGCATTCCACAGTATTCACATAAAAAAAGCAATACGAAGCACCTATATCGAAAAGTGTAGAGGATAAAACATAGGAGACTAAAATTGTACCTCAAACTGTAGAAGGTCCAGGATCTTTCTCCTAATGATTCTGCTCTACCACAAATGTCTGGCCTATAACGCGACCCTGTGTAGCAGCCTGAGATCCCTTAGCTAACCCTCCCTAAGCATGACCACTGCATCCATGACCTATAACCTAGCCAGAACAACCTGAAGAACTCCAACCCCCAGTCTATTGCAGATCTGGTAATCCTGCTCCTGTATGCAGAGTTGAAACTGATCCTCCTTCACTAGCCGCTGGAAGGAAAACCTTGAAAAAACGCTGTAGATGACCCATATTGCCTCAAGATCGGCACTCCATTGGGTCTCTAGGTAATCGAGGATTATTATTCCTTATTTTACCACACATATATCACACCAATTGGTTTCCATAAGGAAGATCCCATCTACCAGAAGGAATACCTCGCTTCCTCAGGTCACCTCGTGTAGACTCTCGGTGGCGCTTCCTGCTATCTTTCTGAATCGAATCAGCCCAGCATGCTAAATCGCCCTAGTCCAAAACTCCAGTCTCTCTTAGATTTCTCTCCATAATAAGTGATTTTTTGACTAACAGAGTAATAAAAGTCGACTAAAATACTTTCACCTGTGATCGGATATCCGGTTTGAGTCCTTCCTTAAACATCCTCGCTAGAAATAGTTCGTCATTCCCAAGAACGGGAGTGAAATTATATAACTCTATGAAATGAGAGGCTTCATAACTATGAGATTACCCTACTGCAGGTTCATAAACTCTCTATCTCTATTAGATCTCAGTGTCACTGGGTAGAAGTAATTGTAGAACGTACACTGAAACTCATCCCAAGCCATAACCAGTTGGCGCCCTGCCTGCGAAATCACATCCCATCATCTCTTGGAGGAATCTCGCAGCGTATAAGTTGCCAGCATCACTCTCATCTCCGGAGGTGTCTTGATGCTATTGTAGATGGATATGATGTCTTCTATCCATGAATCTATAGCATGTGGTCCTCCATCCACTGTTAACATGGGAGGTTGCTACTGCGGAAGAACCCGCGTCAGCTCTGCCATAGACGGGGCAGGATGCGGAGCTCACTCGAAGGTCGGCATGAATCTCATGAAACCCTATCTTAACTGAGCGTCGGAACCAGTTTCCGAAATCATAGCAGGTTCCTTGTCTGGAATGATCAGTGGAAGTACTAGAAGTCCTTGAACTACCAAATCTTGCATACGGTCACTACTTGGTTCCTGACATGCAACAGGAGGATGTCTTGGCAGCATGAGTCTGCAAGGTCCCAAGCACACCTTCTCTAACGATGAACACAGTTGAAACATAAGTGAGTTAAATAGAAAAGGAGAGAAAACTCTAAAAATTTGGGGAAAACATGACTATACAGCATGTAGTACCACTATACGGCGTGTTTCCAAAAAATTTACCCTGGGCGTGTACCTTGGCCATACATGGCTGTGTAATCCACCTAGCTACACGGCGTGTTCTCAAACTACACAGCATGTTCTGAACCTTTTTCTCTCTTTCCTATTTATCCTACACGGCTAGGAACACAGACTGTCCCAGTAAGAAACTACACGGCGTGTTTGTTCACTACACGGCGTGTCCTTAAGATTATTCTCATATCCGTGTCATTAGTCACATGAATGGGTACACATACCACTTCTACACAGCGTGTCAAGGAAGACATGACATGTACATGATATGCCTTACCTGGACTGTGTTGTTAGTGACATGGCCTGACACATGACCTCCAATACACGGTGTGTTCCATACGGACACAATGTGTACGAGGAAGGGTAACACTGAACAGTGTTGTTCATGACATGGTCGGGTACCTGGATCAAACTACAGGGCATGTAAGATTCAGACACGATGTGTATGTGAAAAGATAACATGACCCATGTTTTTAGTGACACAGATGTGGTACCTATTTCATACTAAAGTGCGTGCTAAACTAGTACATGGTGTATTCCTACAAGATTTTTTAGAAACCCATGTTTCTGCTCACACATTCAGTGACATAGATTAAAAACTACACTGTGTGAATTACTAAAATACACGTCGGGTATTCTCTTTTTTTACAAGCAGTAGCTCAGAAACTACTCTGAATCCCATAAAACATAGAAAACAAGAGTTATGGTGCCAAATTATGATCTGCGAGGACCCATACTCTCCAAGAATCAGAGATTGGCATCTTATATAATGCATAAAACAAGTAAACAGTATAACAAACTCACTATCCACCAAATTCCGATCCTCTAGGGCCCATTACACCTCTAAGTCCAATGTTTGGCATCCATTATAAAGAATCTCTAAAAAAATATACCCTATCAGCATAGTAGGTATTCTATCACAGTAGCTATCACAACAGCATGGATAGTCTATCACAAATTCTATCACAACAACATGAAATTTCTAATGCAATTTAGAAGCCTTCAAAATATGAATGACATGTGATTTTATAACAAGTTCCTATGTGAGGAATGAGATGGAATACCCTCATATCATTGGGTCTCAACAATATAGAATCAGAATCATATAAAGAGTAACAACATAACACAAGTGCACCACCCAACATTGAAGTCAATTAAACTGTAACATTTTCAAAACTCAAAAATTGCAATATTCGAGGTAACATGGATTTTTCCTTGTACCCAGGTTCTATAACTCTCGGCCAAAACTATTTACCATTCAACTATTCCTTCCTATCACTGTCTAATTTTTCTAAACAGTAAGTCAATAGAAATGAAAAGAAACTCCTCTGATACCACTTTGTAACAACCCAAATCTGGTGCCACTCAACTGGTTCCCCATACCTGGTTCGCAACATCACCTCAAGCGCATTTCCCCAAACTCCAGAGTCTACCGAATTGAAGCAAGGGAATTGGTGAGTCATTGGGGAAACCATTTCCTTATTTGGTAAAGTATACAAGGAAATGGAAATTATAATCAACAACAGAAGTAGTAAACAACATACAATAACTGAAAATAAACAGTATAAGCAATGAATATATAGTAATGAGGATAACGATGAAGCATGTACAAGTATCTAAGGAAAGAAAAAAACACAACAACGTACTGAAATACAACTGAGAAACAATGTAATAATAGTAAATGGAAACTCCACCAGCATCACAAGCCTATGATCGGTCCTATACTCCCCAGCTCTAACCAAAAATCATGTACCCGATGTAGAAGGGCCACAATCCCTATCCACACCTAAAACCATATAACCTGTCTGGGCCGAAATGCAGGACCCAAATAGGGTGTGAGACTAATATCAATAGGAAACCACCACATGATCTATTCCCTACTATCAGCGAGTGATATAGAAGAATTAATGAATGTAAATGTAGTATTGAACTAGGAGTACACATGTAAACAATCCTACCAAGTACCATTCCAATTCATTTAACAATTAATTCATTAATTTAATTAAATAACCATTGATTCTAGAAAATCTCTCTATTACAAGGTACATAGGTGTAAGAACCTAGATCTTTGATTCTGTAATGTTTTTCCTTTTCTGGTCATTTTTCCAAAAAGAGTAAAATCTAGAAATTTTCAATTTACATGTCATGTACTTTCAAAATAAACGCCATTTACTTTTATGTCGTGTAAGGTCATGTGATGGTTGTGTCTGGGACACACGCACAATGTGTAGGGGTGATGTAGAGGCCACTTAAAGAAGAGTATGAAAAGGCCTACAACACGCCGTGTACTACCAATATACACGCCGTGTATTTTCTTTTTTCCATTAAATAGACCAGGGTCACGCCTAATCGAAAGAATCATCTCCTTCTCAAGATTCTTCGACCGAGAGCGTCCGTATGGCCACGAACATCCTCTGATCCCCTGGTCCTCTTCCTATTTGTTGAATCAACTTCCATCAATTACGTTGGAACTGCAGCGGTGAGCTCTTCCTTCTTCATGAGATTCATTCCATGATTTTCCCTCTTTCTCAAGATATCGTGGGTTGAATGTTTTGTGTGTTTTTGTAGATCAACAATATTCTAAGGAGAATCGAGCCTCGTGGTTCATGTATATTGTTCTCCTATCCTCAATGTAGGTGGATTGTGTGTTACCTTTTAATGTCTTTTAGTTTTATGTGTAAATTCCACCAATACCCATGAACGGGGTATTACGTGTTTACCGTTTTTCCCCTGTTGTTCTCCTTCCTTGATTGTATGATTATATAGAGGTAATTTGATCATGTTTGGGGATAATTGATGTGTTTGGATATTTTGACCATGACTTGTTCTATTTATGACCTTTGGATCTTGTTAGCCTTTGGTCGTTATACTTGTTTTTCATGCCTTGTGACAGTAGGAAGGAATGATATTCTGGACATGCTTTTTGTTCTGTAGATTGGTTTTCCACGTAGCTCTATATGTGTACTATATCCTTATAGTATTATTACTCATTGACTGGCACTGGACTGTGAGAACCTGGTGCTATATACTATAAGGGATAGACCGAGTGAGCTTCCCAGAGTGTCTTGGACATTATAGACAATAGGGGATAGACCAAGTGAGCTTCCCTGCGAGTCGTGGACATTATAGACTAAAGGTGGTAAACCGAGTGAGCTACCTAGAGATTGTTGGAAAATATAGACTACAAAAGGGTGGACCGAGTGAGCTTCCTCAGAGAGTCTTCACTTGTTTGAATTTCCATAAACCATTCTAGGAAAGAGGAGGAATTGACCGGGGGAGTTTCCTCAGAGAGTCTTTGATAGACCTGAGACTATAGGAGGAATTGACCGAGTGAGCTTTCCTCGGATATTTTGTTGACCTTGGGGCTATAAGAGGGTTGTACCGCATGATCTACCTCAAAGAGTCCCTGACTACCCTTGACAATAAGGGGAATTGACCAAGCAAGCTTCCCCAGAGAGTCTTATAATTTAGAATGAACAAACCAGAGGGTTTAGACTGAGTGCACTGCCTAGAGGGCTGTTAGAACTTATTGGATAGGACCAGAGGGGTTGGTTGTGAGTAATTCCGATAGGGGTTCATGTTCTAATTAGATGTTTTTCATCACTTCTTCTTGTTGATCTATGGATTGATTACTGTTTCATATCATCCCATTATTTCTTACTGATTACTGCCTGCTGTATATTGTTACTGTTTGCTGCTTAATGTACTATTACCTACCATATACTCACTGAATTTTATGCATAGATCTTCGGGTGGTTTCCTTATGGGATTTAGTATCAAACCCTATTTGGGTCATGCATTTGGGCCCAAACACACTATGTTGTTGCAGGTAAAGACAAGAGCAAGCACCCTACGACTTCGGGTACGTGATTGCTTGGCGCATGAGAGCATGGGACCAAGCGTAGGCTTGTGATGCTACAGATCTGTTTATCTTTTCATTTGTACTTGTTTTGGTACTGTTTGTATTTCCTGCATTATGACCTGATTGGATTCTTTCCTAGATATGTACCATGCGTCATTTCATATATACATATGTGCCCTAATTTTTTATTGTTTTATTCTTCCCCTATTTATTTTTGTTGGTAATTTACTGTATCCACTATTTTTTTGTTTTGTTTACTTCATATATGTACTTTGCTCATGAGGTCATAGTTTCCCCACTATCTCACCCAAGGTCCTCGCTAATATTCAGAAGCCTCTGGCATTTAGGGAAATTCACTTGAGGCCATGTGATCAACCGGGTACGGGGTGCCTCTGGGTGGCTTCCTGAACTAAAATGTTACAATGTGGTATCAAAGGGATTCCTTTCTCTTTATTAACTATTTGGATCCTTTAGACAGGGATTGGACGGATTCAGTACTTGGTAATAAGTTGTGCTCGAGAGTAGCTAACCCGTGTATAGGTAAAAGCCAATCTACCTCGTTTATTACAGTTTTCTGGTTTTGAGATTTTACGGTTGATATGATTTCACCTTTTGTGACTCACATGATCTGTGTTGTTATTTTTGTTGCTATTGAGGTTCTATTTCTATCGCAACCCGTTGAGATGAGGTTATTCCATCTCATGCATCATATAGTCACTTGTTATAAATCACATGCCATGCATTCATGCCATTCCATCTTGGGTGAATTAGATATTTCATGTTGTTGTGATAGACGTTGTGTAGATTATGCATTCTATTGTGATATATGCTTTGAAAGAATCTATGCAGTTTGATAGAGAATTTTTTTGTATTATACCTTGCTTTAATGAAAACCACGTTTTGGTTCTTGAGGTGTTATGGGCCCTCATGAATCAGAACTTGGTATATCATTGACTTGTTTCTCATGTATATGACTTGTATAAGATGCAAAGCTTTGATTCGTAGAGAGTATGGGCCCTCACAGATCATAATTTGGCACCCCCATGTCTGTTTTTCAGTGTTTTCTGGGCTTCAGTGTAGTTTCTGAGCCACTGCCCGGAAAAACGCAGAATACACGGCGGGTACATTATGACTACATGCCGTGTAGTTTCTAAACCATGTCACTGACTGCGTTGGCAGAAACACAGGGTTTTGCAGTGCCTTCAGGAACATGTCGTGTAAGTTAGGTACTTTCCGTGTAGTAGGGAGCTGTGTACTCGACTGTCTCACTAACAACATGGGTCGGGGAAGCTCACGTAGTACACGCGGTGGTTGGTGCGAACACGCCATGTAGCCTTGTTTTAGGTACCCAGTCGTGTCACGAACAACATGGGTCAATGTTATCTTCTCCTATACATGATGTGTTTTTTCGGAACACGCCGTGTAAGGGTCAACCACGTAGCCGACCGTGTAACTAACAACACGGGTCGCCGAAACCTTATCTTGTACATGTTGTGTCCTTAGTGAAAATGATGTGTAGTCTAGGGTTAAGAGGACCATTTGAGTTAGCCGTGTAAAGAGACTTGGACGGCGGAATGGATTTCAAGTACATGTCGTGTGTGGGGACAACACACCATGTAATTTGGGGTGTTACAGGACCAGTTGTTGCAGAGGTACACGCCCATGTGAATGGCCTTATGGAACACCCCGTGTAGTTATTATACACGCAGTGTAGTCGTCTTTGGTAATACTTGAGAGTTTCCTTCTCCTATTCCCGTTTTGTGCTCTTGGGTTCTCTATCCTTGATAATCCTAATCTACAGTGTGTTATTGATCTTTGAGGGATATGCCTCCGAGACGTCCTACTGTTGTACGTCAGCTGCCAGACAGTGATCAGACAACGGATATGGCCGCTCAAGGACCTCCTGCAGATCCTCCTGATGTGCCAGCCTTGGCACCAGTAGTTATACTCATTGCAGGTTCCCATGCATAGTTCATGAAGGACTTGCTGAGGATGATGCAGTCCTTTGAGGGAGCACCGCCTCCTGCCCTGTCGAGGGCTGGGTTGACACGGGTTTTCTAGTAGCAGCATCCTCCTACTTTCCCAGGGTATGGAGGACCCCAGGACGCAGAGTCGTGGTTAGAGGACATGCTGATGGTATTCGAGCATCTGGAGATACCTCCAGAGAGAAGGGTAATGGTGGATACTTATATGCTCTGAGACACTGCGAATAGGTGGTGGGAGGTGATCTCACAGTTAGGGTGCTAGCAGAGTATGACTTGGGATGAGTTTCAATGCATCTTCTACGATTACTTTTATCCGGATACCTTGAGGTCCGACCAAGCCCAAGAGTTAACGAGTCTCGAATATGGTACTCTTTCTGTTATGGAGTACTCGTCTCATTTTACTAAGTTGTTGTGCTTCACGCTGATTCCAGTAGGTGATGATTTGTTCCTTGCTAGGAATTTTGAGGATGGTCTTAGGTAGAAGATCTATTCCCAGGTGAATATCTTCAGGTTGACATTGATATCCTCAATCGTCAACCAGACTCTGATCGTTGAGTGCAATCTGAGAGATTCTAGAGCAGTGGGCTAGGACGGTTTGACATCCAAAGTCAGTGTTCCTCCTATTGATACTAGGAAGTGTCGTAGGGAGTCTGCTGAGGATATCAGGGTAGGAAGAATGTATCTTCAGGCAACTAGGTAGTATGATACCTATGCGGGAGGAGCGAGCATACTAGGCCTCAGTGCCAGAGAGACCCGATGGAGTGCCAATCTTATGGAAAGATGGGTCATCTTCAGTGTTTTGACAGATCTTCACGCCTACAGCTACTGGTAGGGGTTCTTCTATGACCCCGCATACAAGAGATGTATCACCAGTTTCACACTAGTCTGGGAACTGGAATTCTTCCAGCCATTCGAACCAAGGTGGAGGTCGCGTTTCTGGTGGTCAGTAACCAGGTTACCAGTGACAGCATAGTAGATCCGCTAAGAGTGGTCAGTCAGTGGTGCAGGGCCATGGTATAGGCTAGACATTCTCCATGGAGCCGACCTATAATGAGAAGGATCCCGACCCTTCCACAGTTCGAGGTATGATCCTAGTAGCCTCAGTTTTATCTTCATCCCTTTTTGATACTACTGCTTTGTATAGATTTATCTTTGTTGTTGTTATGGAGAGCCTTGTGCCCTGTATCTTTTCATCTGTCAACATGTTGACACTTGATACACCATTGGGAACAAGGACGTCTAGGATACATCAGTGTAGAGAGTTCCCTCTTGAGTTTGCAGGGTGTCACTTCATATGGGACCAATATTTCTTAGAGATGATAGGTTATGATTTCATTCATAGAATGGACTGGTTAGTTCCCTTCCAGGATGTTTTCGATTACTATTGCCGCAGGGTGAGTTTCGTATCACTAGAGGGAAGATCATTTCTTCATAGAGGCCAATAGGATTTCCATGTGGGTAGAGATGGACAAGAGCATCATGGGCTAGGGGGAGTTATAGCCCATATTTCTAGTCTTTTTCTGGATGACCAGGGTAATTCACAGTTAGACTTTCCTTTAGTGGTGGATCATTTTAGGGATGTCTTTCCAGAGGAAAATTATGGTTTTCCTCCAGAGCGTGAGGTAGACTTATCGACAGAGTTTTTCCTAGGAGTGGCACCTGTGTCCATTCCTCTTTATAGGAGGGCTATACCTGAGTTGTAGGTGCTCAAGAAGAAATTGGAGGAGTTGCTGAAAAAATGGGTTCATCCGACCCAGTACATCTCCTTGGGGTTCGCCTGTCCTAGTTTCAAAGAAGGAATACGACAACCTTAGGCTTTTCATAGATTATCAGAAGCTTAACCAGATGATAGTCAAGAACCGATATTCTTTGCAGAGGATCGATGAACTCTTTGATCAGCTTCGAGGAGCCCGAGTGTTCTCGAATATCGATTTGAGGTCCAGTTATCATTAGTTTCATGTTATACCATCAGATATACATCATAAAGCCTTCAGGAGAGGGTATGGTCTATACAAGTATACGGTCATGCCGTTCAGCCTCACGAACATGCCTATAGTTTTTATGGAACTGATGAACCACTTTTCCATCCATACATGGATTTCATTAATGTGGTTTTCGTGGATGACATCTTGCTGTACTCTCATACTCAACACATTAATGTTACCCATCTAGAGATCATTCTATGTACACTGAGAGAGCATTAGTTATAATCTAAAATCATGAAATGCCACTTTTGGATGGATCAGATTCACTTCTTGGGTCACGTTATCTCAGAGACAGGAGTATCAGTAGACCCAAAGAAAGTGAGAGTTATGGTTTCCAGGGAGCATCTAAATAATGTCTTTGAGGTTCGGAGTTACTTACATCTAGAAGGATACTATAGGCATTTCGTATAGGAATTTTCACGCCTTGCAGCACTGCTGACAGGTCTGACAAAGAAAGGTTCGTTGTTCATATGGTCAGATTCTTATGAGTCAACCTTTCAAAAGCTGAAAGGGAGTTTGAAGTCAGCACCGATACTAGTTTTTCCAGAGCCAGGCAAGATCTATACAGTCAATCGTGATGCTTTAGGTGTTGGAATTGGATATATGCTTATGCAGGGAGATGGATTCATTGTGTACGGTCTCAATAGTTGAGGCCACATGAGAGGAACTACCCGAGGCATGATTGCGAGTTGGCAGTTGTCGTTCATCCCTTATGTTGTTGGAGACATTACCTTCTGGGAGAGAACTTTGTGGTTTTCACCAACCACAAGAGTCTCAAGTACATCTTCACTCAGCGTGATCTAAATCTAAGACAGTGTAGGTGGGTCGAGTATCTTCAGTCCTTTGACTTTGAGCTTTCCTATATGCCAGGAAAGGGCAACGCAGTGGATGATCCATTGAGTAAGAGAACTCAGATTTAGGTAGTTCAAGAGGCTATAAGTGATTGGAATCCTATGGAATTATTCACTAAGATGCATTGGGAGGTGCATGATAAGCATGGTCAGACTTTTCTATCATCTGTAGCTGTTACCTCTGCCCTTCTTGATCTGGTGTGGATGAAGCCGCTATCAGACATAAAAAGGCCTAGTCCTGTGAGAGATTGTGACATGAGAGGACCCTCTTCCCGGATGGAAAGTGGGCGATTATGAGATCTTGTGTTTCCAGGGATGCCTATGGGTTCCAGTAGACATACATGAGGAACTGATGCGCGACTTTCATTCTTCAATTTGGGTAGTTCATCCTGGCTTCACAAAGATGTATCATGACCTACACCAATAGTACTGGTGGCCAGGTATGAAGAGGGATGTTACTAGTTTTTTCTTGAGATGTTCTACTTGTCACAGGTGAAAGTGTAGCATCAGGGACCAGCATGGCTTTTACAGTAGTTACCCATTCCCGAGTGGAAGTGGAACGATGTCGTGATGCGCTTCCTGACATGGTTACCAAGTTAACCTCGAGGGAGTGATGCTGTTTGGGTTGTCGTCGACAGGCTTAAGATGGTTTCTCACTTCATTCTGATCAAGGAGACCATCAGTGTTGATGGGCGGGGGCGGTTGTACATACAATACATTGTACATTTGTATGGAGTTCCACACTCAATTGTTTCAGATAGGGATGCACATTTTACTTCTTGGTTCTGGAAGGGGCTTCAGAAGGCTTTGGGTAAATAGGTACTTTTGAGTACAGCAAACCATCCGCAGAAAGATGGCCAGTCCGATCGTGCGATCCAGGTTCTTGAGGATATGCTCCGAGCATGCATTATAGACTTTTACAGTTCTTGGTAAAAGCATATTCTGTCACAACCCGCCCTCGGGGCCCGTGCCGTGACTACCCCAAGCCCGCCTTCCATAGGCCAGGGGCTGGCGACTAGCACCAAGGCGTAAAATCCCAGTAAAAAGGGAAGGCATTGCCTTAATAAAGTAAACAAGCACCTTAGAGTAACAAGCGGAAGTAAAGCAGTACACAAAACTAGAACAACTGTGCTGAAGTAAAGGGGCCGGAAATACAAGCCCAACTGTAAAGTAAAGTACAACTTGAAAGGGAAAAACAGCAACTGAAAGTACAAGCGGCTCCTGGGACGTCCTCCTCGATTACTACCTGAAGGGTAGGTACAGATGGCTCAGCTCCTGGATCGTCCACCACGGATCCTACCTGAAGGGTAGGTAAAGATAGCTCCACAACTCCTCCGGTCCAACAGTCCGCTCCGAGCACGTCCCGCTCAGTGGTCCTCCTCCGGGTACCGACCTACTCCGTAAGCCTCAACCGCAGTCAGCGCTGTCCGTCGTCTGCAACCAACACAACGTAGTGCGGGCATAGCCCGTGCAGGGGTGAGTATAAGATACTCAGTAGGGACCCCGAGACCCTCGAAGGTCTCCCGAAATCCACAAAGGATAAACCACATGAAGGATACAATCACGAAGTAACATCCAATGTTGATTAGGTATATGCCCATACATATACCCATGTCACCAATTTCCGTTCGGCTCCAACACCGAGCCCAAGAACAACCCAATACACAAAGAGGAGTAAACAGTAAATCCACACAGGATAACAGTACAAGTCCACACAGTTTATAACAGAAATATGAAATCAACGGATAACCATTACCCAGGTATATGCCCATACATATACCTAAGTTATCAAGCGACCCATCTAAATCATGAGGAAACACAAAGATCATTGACTCAGTTCAAACCAGGATTTTCATTATCGAAACCGTAACTGCTGAAGAGCTCCATCTCTAGAGTGTACAGTGGTCCTGTCACGACTCCGAGGCCGCCGCTCACTAACCTAAGACTGCTGAGGTACTCCTCCTGTCGAGTACTACGGGTTTGCGGCCAACTACCTGGCGCTCCGTCCGCTGAGGGTCTGTCGCCAAATACCGGGCGCTCGCCCAAATAGCCTACTGAGGTACTCCTCCTGTCGAGTACCGCGGGTTTGCTGCCAACTACCAGGCGCTCCGTCCGCCATGGGTCTGCCGCCAAATACCGGGTGCTCCGTTCACTGGGCTAGTCGACTCACTCCAAGTCGAGTCGGTCAAGCAGTCGTCAGGTCTCAGCCGGCTACACGGTCTCCGTACTCTGTACGCTCATCTCCGGGAGGGTCCGCTCCACGAGATACTGGTCGACACTCCAAGTATCACAAATTCCCACAGAGAAGTATCTCAAAGGACCGTCTCGTCACAGGGGTCTCAACGCAACAGACGGCGCGTCGATCGGACGCCCGGTCTGTGAGTTAATAGCCTTTTCGTCCCTGGGGTCCGGTTGGTTTCGTGAGCAAACCAATCCCGGCCGTATCTCAACTGTACCCTGAACTCCCATAGGGTATACTCAAAGGGACCGTTACTCTACGTAATCACCAACGCCGCTGACGGTTCGTCAAACAGATGTCATGTCTGAAAGATATCAGCTTTCCCGATCCAGGGGCCCGGTTGGATTTCGGGTGCTATCCAACCCGGCCTCTACTAACCGTATCCAAAACTCGGGCGAAGGATGCCAAAAGTTCCGTATCGACAACAGGAAAACAAAGCATCAGACGGTGCGTCGATCGGACGCCCGGTCTGAGAGTTATTGGCATTTTCGTCCCCGGGGCCCGGTTGGTTTTTAAGTCAAAACCAACCCGACCCTACTCCACCTGCGTCCAAACCCCGGGCGGAGTATGCCAAAAGATTCGTCTCACTAAGAGGATCACAACACAGCTGACGGCACATCAATCGGACGCTCGTAGCTCAAGATATGAGCGTTTCCGCTCCGAAGGCCCGGTTGGTTTCGTGAACGAACCAACCCGGCCGAACTCAAAGTATTCCGAAACCTTGAGTGCGATATACCGAAACGACCGTCTCGATCCAAGTATCGCGTTGCCGTAGACGGTTCGTCAATCGGAGGTCCGAGGCTCATGTTATGGCCAAATGACCGAAAAAGATTCGAAACGGGGGGGTCCGGGTCCGGGCCGACCCGGCCCGACCCCCCCCCCCCCCCTGGGGCGGCCCGGCGCGGCGGCGCGAGGGGCCGCGGGGGCCTGTCGCCGTGAGGTGGCTGCACGCGGGGGCTAAGCCCCCGCTTCCTGGGATGGCGGCGCGGCCTTAGTGCCGCGCCCTTTGCAAGAAAACGGCCCCCACACGTGGGGGCCGGCTGGAAATAAAACCGGGGGGGGGGGGGGGCTGCTGCCCCCCTCCCTTCATGGAAACCACCCCCTCATAATGAGGGGGGGTTTTGAACGTTGGCCGGCCGGTTTTCTCCAACGGGACCGGAAATTCCGGTCCCCTCTTCGGCTTCCGACGCCGGCGGCCCGGCCGCCAGTCTTCTCATCCCGCCGCGGCCCGGAACCGGCCGCGGTCTCCTCGTCCTGCCGCGGCCCGGAACCGGCCGCGGTGTTCGTCGTCCGGCGCGGTGCGACGGCACCGCGCCCCTTCGCCGTGCCTTGATTCCTTTCAATGCGGCGCGACGGCGTCGCGTTCTTGAAGATTCTTCCTCGGCGTGGCGCGACGGCGCCGCGTAAAATAATTGCACGATTATCCGCGCGGTGCGACGGCACCACACCACTTTGCTTCCACCCGCAAGAATAAACGACAAGAACGATGGAGGGGGTTCGGCCGTGTTCATGCGGTCCGACCCCTCACGTTAAGCAATAACGCAACTTAAAATATTTTCAAGCCACACGTTAAACTTGCTAAAATTCATGATCAAGAATAGAATAATTAAACAATAAATAACAACCCCTACCTCGAAGGAAGCTCGCGGAGCTCGTCAACGATCTGCGAAGGACGAGTGTCGCGGAGGTCGGACGTCATGGAGGTCAGTCGTCACGGAAGAAGACGTCGTCGGCATCGCGGTTATGGCGTCGCGGTAGACGGACGTGGGTTCGCTGCGAGAGGCACGTCGCGGAGAGTGCGTTGCGGCGTCGGACGTAGGTTCGCCGTGGAAAGCACGTCGCGGAGAGGATGCGTTGCGGCGTCGTGGAGGAAATCCAACGCGTTGCAGTCCGACGTCGTGGAAGAAGGACGCTGCGTTCTTCGTCGTGGAGGAAGAACTCACAAGAAGTCTCCCTCTTTTCCTCTCCGCACAGCAAACGCAAACCCGCAAAGGAAACTAAAAACTGAATTAAATAGAAGGGTTTGGAATTTCAAAGGTTTGAAATTCAAACCTCTTCATTTAATTCCCCACAATTAAAACTTAAGTTATAACTTACTTTTATTAAAATTAAAGCATGACCTTTCAACTTAACACAACACAACTTAAGTCTTTTGAAATTAAATACATTGAATTTCAATAACGTTAGATAACTCCTCAATTAAAAACCATGAGTTATAACATTAATTAAGTGAGTTTTAAGGGGGGAAGATAAGGGGGTTTAGAGAATATGAGGGGGTGGGGTTCTTGTGGGCCCACCACCCTCATAACCTCTAAAGGGAAGTTGGGAGTTACCCAACTTCCACCCAATGGATAAAACACTTAGTGTAAAATAAAAATTGTAGATAAATTATTAATTAATCTTCCACAATTTTTATCATCACCCCTCGTCAGAATGCACCTCTGGAACAGGTGTTCCTAAGAAAATACCGGCGCTACGGTTCCAACGGTGCCCTCGGAATTTGATTCCGGGCACCGGTTCATAAGTTAGAAATTCCCGCTCGTTCGTTTACTGAATGTACCCGAGCCGAACTTCGGTTGATGATTCCGGGCCCACCGGACCTCGGAATCAGGTGCCGTCTAAAACTGCACTCTTGTAAAATTCCAAAGAAAATTAACAAAAAAAAATTTCCTTGAAATTTCCGGGTCTTTACATTACTCCCACCTCAGGGCTTTACGTCCCCGTAAAGCTTCAACTCACACTTAAGGGAAACAAAGAAGTACTGAGCACGCAACTGAGCTTTACGCTCCCATATGCTCACCTGAAGATCTCGTGCTACCCGTGAAGCACCCCAAAGGAAGCAACCGTTCACGTAGAACCTTCTCCTGTCGATCCTCGTTCTCTACTAGAACCTCTGTGCTTGTCGCCCTGTCATCGACGTCCAACTCCCCGAGGTCGATGACGTGTGAAGAAACATACACGTATCTCCACAGCTGAGACACGTGGTGGACATTATGCACCCGGTGCGACTGAGGTGGTAGGGTCAAGCGGTAAACCTCTTCGCCTACCCTGTTGAAGATAAAAAGGTCCATCGAACATCGGAGGTAACATGCCGCCTCGGCCACATCTCCGAAACCTCATCGGGGTGAGACCGTATAAGAACGTGTTCATCACCCTCGAACTTAAGAGGTTTCCCTTTTTAGGTTAGAACTGAAACTCAAAACTCCTGCTGCAACAAGGGTAGGGTTGACCAACTCAAGTGTGATCGGTCACACCCTCTTATGCCTGAGTTTAACATGTGCTGCACAGGGTTTCCTTTTCGCCGACCAAGGAAAACCCATTCCGACGTTTGCCTAAAACAGTCAACCGGGGTATGATTTGTGAATCAAAACCATACCCAGATCAACGTCGTAAGGCCTCTACGCTGCCACCAAGAGATTCCAACCGAAACTCTCGCCTCGAGGTCAAATCACACCGTCAGCGTAAGTGTGATTATCGAGTCTCCTCCCAAAGGTATCTCCAGACGTGAGGGTCAAGTCTACGGCTTACCCGGGACCTCTAGGTCTGGGACATGATTCGTGGAAGGGTAGAATTATTGGTTCCCATGTCTATAGATATGGAAGCTCGTAGTAGTCATAATTCGTACCCCGAATCATTCTTAGAGCTCTTGGGTCACACTCCTTGACCGCAATGCAGCTACTCTCCTCCCCAGCCCTCTTGCTCCCTGAGCCTGGCGGGGAATACAAAGGCGGGTGGTTGTAACATGTCGAAATGTACACCACCACATGCTGCTCTCCAAGCTCCGCTTCCACGTCTGCTACCCTGCAGATTCATCTGTCCTTAGCACTTCCTCCTCCTGAAACATTTTACACGCCCGAGTCTCTGAGACTGGCGCTAGTTTCCTGCCTTTCACTGCTAACGTTCACAGGCTGTAACTGACTAGCCCAAGAACTCACAACCACAAAGGTTCTCTCTAGCATCCTAGCATAGGTAGGAATGTATAGAGGAAAAGTAATGGTTCGGATGTCCTTTAGACACACTTCGCTCAGAAGTTCGAGTCTAAAGAACTGATCACAACGTAACCAACGAGTACCAAGATTGATTGGTAAGCCACGTTGAGTGTTCTGCTTCCGACATGTCGTACTGTCGAAGCTGTATTAGCCCAGAAAACTCACAACCACCTCCTCAAGCCAGTCCTCAGCTGCCTACGAGTCAGGCTCTCCTCGAAACTTGAGGGATATCTGGTGCTAAAACATATGTAAGGCACTAAGCCTGTGAGTCTCTACTAGTATCCAAGCTAGGCGTAAAACTCTAGCAATCGACTCCATCCAGTCCACTGCTGCCTGGGAAATCTGTCTCGCCTCGTATCCTCAGAGGCCTCTACTACTGGAACTCGTGCATCGCGCTCTGCTAGCGTGCACCGTCAGTTAGTGGCATCTGCTGCCTAACGGGTGGTGCTGCTGCTGGTACACCACCCGAAGGTGCCAACACTGAAAAAGGGCCCTGCACCGGAGTCTCGCTGCTCGGTGGGCCATCATCGAGAACTCTCTCGGAACTCTAGCTAACTATCTGCAAGGTGACATCCTGAAAAGTTGTGTCACGGTCAACGATTTATACCTAGTGAGCTGACCTGGTTTGAGCTGACTTTAAACCTTTTGGAAAACACACACGCAATCTGTGTTTTCATGCATTAAGTCGGAAATCAGAAGTCAGGGTCCTGGTGTACGGATACGTCGGCCGCCGCACCAACACTGGACTCCCTGGACTGATAACCACACTCAATACACTAAACACTCTTGCTTCACATAGAAAAAAAAAGATCAGAGTCTGCGGTAGAACCAACCACCTCTGATACCAATTTGTCACAACCCGCCCTCGGGGCCCGTGCCGTGACTACCCCAATCCCGCCTTCCATAGGCCAGGGGCTGGTGACTAGCACCAAGGCGTAAAATCCCAGTAAAAAGGGAAGGCATTGCCTTAATAAAGTAAACAAGCACCTCAGAGTAACAAGCGGAAGTAAAGCAGTACACAAAACTAGAACAACTGTGCTGAAGTAAAGGGGCCGGAAATACAAGCCCAACTGTAAAGTAAAGTACAACTCGAAAGGGAAAAGCAGCAACTGAAAGTACAAGCGGCTCCTGGGACGTCCTCCTCGATTCCTACCTGAAGGGTAGGTACAGATGGCTCAGCTCCTGGATCGTCCACCACGGATCCTACCTGAAGGGTAGGTACAGATAGCTCCACAACTCCTCGGGTCCAACAGTCCGCTCCGAGCACGTCCCGCTCAGTGGTCCTCCTCCGGGTACCGACCTACTCCGTAAGCCTCAACCGCAGTCAGCGCTGTCCGTTGTCTGCAACCAACACAACGTAGTGCGGGCATAGCCCGTGCAGGGGTGAGTATAAGATACTCAGTAGGGACCCCGAGACCCTCGAAGGTCTCCCGAAATCCACAAAGGATAAACCACATGAAGGATACAATCACGAAGTAACATCCAATGTTGATTAGGTATATGCCCATACATATACCCATGTCACCAATTTCCGTTCGGCTCCAACACCGAGCCCAAGAACAACCCAATCCACAAAGAGGAGTAAACAGTAAATCCACACAGGATAACAGTACAAGTCCACACAGTTTATAACAGAAATATGAAATCAACGGATAACCATTACCCAGGTATATTCCCATACATATACCTAAGTTGTCAAGCGACCCATCTCAATCATGAGGAAACACAAAGATCATTGACTCAGTTCAAACCAGGATTTTCATTATCGAAACTGTAACTGCTGAAGAGCTCCGTCTCTAGAGTGTACAGTGGTCCTGTCACGACTCCGAGGCCGCCGCTCACTAACCTAAGACTGCTGAGGTACTCCTCCTGTCGAGTACTGCGGGTTTGCGGCCAACTACCTGGCGCTCCGTCCGCTGAGGGTCTGTCGCCAAATACCGGGCGCTCGCCCAAATAGCCTACTGAGGTACTCCTCCTGTCGAGTACCGCGGGTTTGCTGCCAACTACCAGGCGCTCCGTCCGCCGTGGGTCTGCCGCCAAATACCGGGCGCTCCGTCCACTGGGCTAGTCGACTCACTCCACGTCGAGTCAGTCAAGCAGTCGTCAGGTCTCAGTCAGCTACACGGTCTCCGTACTCTGTACGCTCGTCTCCGGGAGGGTCCGCTCCACGAGCTACTGGTCGACACTCCAAGTATCACAAAGTCCCACAGAGATGTATCTCAAAGGACCGTCTCGTCACAGGGGTCTCAATGCAACAGACGGCGCGTCGATCGGACGCCCGGTCTGTGAGTTAATAGCCTTTTCGTCCCAGGGGTCCGGTTGGTTTCGTGAGCGAACCAATCCCGGCCGTATCTCAACTGTACCCTGAACTCCCATAGGGTATACTCAAAGGGACCGTTACTCTACGTAATCACCGACGCCGCTGACGGTTCGTCAAACGGACGTCCTGTCTGAAAGATATCAGCTTTCCCGATCCAGGGGCCCGGTTGGATTTCGGGTGCGATCCAACCCGGCCACTACTAACCGTATACAAAACTCGGGCGAAGGATGACAAAAGTTCCGTATCGACAACAGGAAAACAAAGCATCAGACAATGCGTCGATCGGATGCCCGGTCTGAGAGTTATTGGCATTTTCGTCCCCGGGGCCCGGTTGGTTTTTAAGTCAAAACCAACCCGACCCTACTCCACCTGCGTCCAAACCCCGGGCGGAGTATGCCAAAAGATTCGTCTCACTAAGAGGATCACAACACAGCTGACGGCACGTCAATCGGACGCCCGTAGCTCAAGATATGAGCGTTTCCGCTCCGAAGGTCCGGTTGGTTTCGTGAACGAACCAACCCGGCCGAACTCAAAGTATTCCGAAACCTTGAGTGCGATATACCGAAACGACCGTCTCGATCCAAGGATCGCGTTGCCGCAGACGGTTCGTCAATCGGAGGTCCGAGGCTCATGTTATGGCCAAAAGACCGAAAAAGATTCGAAACGGGGGGGTCCGGGTCCGGGCCGACCCGGCCCGACCCCCCCCCCCCCCCCATGGGGCGGCCCAGTGCGGCGGCGCGGGGGGCCGCGGCGGCCTGTCGCCGTGAGGTGGCTGCACGCGGGGGCTAAGCCCCCGCTTCCTGGGATGGCGGCGCGGCCTTAGTGCCGCGCCCTTTGCAAGAAAACGGCCCCCACACGTGGGGGCCGGCTGGAAATAAAACCGGGGGGGCTGCTGCCCCCCTCCCTTCATGGAAACCACCCCCCTCATAATGAGGTGGGGTTTTGAACGTTGGACGGGGAATTAATTTTCCCCGGTTTAACGTCATCCGGCCGGCCAGCTGGGCGGCCGGTTTTCTCCAACGGGACCGGAAATTCCGGTCCCCTCTTCGGCTTCCGACGCCGGCGGCCCGGCCGCCGGTCTTCTCATCCCGCCGCGGCCCGGAACCGGCCGCGGTCTCCTCGTCCCGCCGCGGCCCGGAACCGGCCGCGGTGTTCGTCGTCCGGCACGGTGCGACGGCACCGCGCCCCTTCGCCGTGCCTTGATTCCTTTCAACGCGGCGCGACGGCGTCGCGTTCTTGAAGATTCTTCCTCGGCGTGGCGCGACGGCGCCGCGTAAAATAATTGCACGATTATCCGCGCGGTGCGACGGCACCACGCCACTTTTCTTCCACCCGCAAGAATAAACGACAAGAACGATGGAGGGGGTTCGGCCGTGTTCATGCGGTCCGACCCCCTCACGTTATGCAATAACGCAACTTAAAATATTTTCAAGCCACACGTTAAACTTGCTAAAATTCATGATCACGAATAGAATAATTAAACAATAAAAAACAACCCCTACCTCGAAGGAAGCTCGCGGAGCTCGTCAACGATCCGCGAAGGATGAGTGTCGCGGAGGTCGGTCGTCACGGAGGTCGGTCGTCACGGAAGAAGACGTCGTCGACATCGCGGTTATGGCGTCGCGGTAGACGGACGTGGGTTCGCCGCGAGAGGCACGTCGCGGAGAGTGCATTGCGGCGTCAGACATAGGTTCGCCGCGGAAAGCACGTCGCGGAGAGGATGCGTTGCGGCGTCGTGGAGGAAATCCAACGCGTTGCAGTCCGACGTCGTGGAAGAAGGACGCCGCGTTCTTCGTCGTGGAGGAAGAACTCACAAGAAGTCTCCCTCTTTTCCTCTCCGCACAGCAAACGCAAACCCGCAAAGGAAACTAAAAACTGAATTAAATAGAAGGGTTTGGAATTTCAAAGGTTTGAAATTCAAACCTCTTCATTTAATTCCCCATAATTAAAACTTATGTTATAACTTAAGTTTATTAAAATTAAAGCATGACCTTTCAACTTAACACAACACAACATAAGTCTTTTGAAATTCAATAGATTGAATTTCAATAACGTTAGATAACTCCTCAATTAAAAACCATGAGTTATAACATTAATTAAGTGAGTTTAAAGGGGGGAAGATAAGGGGGTTTAGAGAATATGAGGGGGTGGGGTTCGTGTGGGCCCACCACCCTCATAACCTCTAAAGGGAAGTTGGGAGTTACCCAACTTCCACCCAATGGATAAAACACAGTGTAAAATAAAAATTGTAGATAAATTATTAATTAATCTTCCACAATTTTTATCATCACCCCTCGTCAGAACGCACCTCTGGAACAGGTGTTCCTAAGAAAATACCGGCGCTACGGTTCCAACGGTGCCCTCGGAATTTGATTTCGGGCACCGGTTCATAAGTTAGAAATTCCCGCTCATTCGTTTACTGAACGTACCCGAGCCGAACTTCGGTTGATGATTTCGGGCCCACCGGACCTCGAAATGAGGTGCCGTCTGAACCTGCACTCTTGTAAAATTCCAAAGAAACTTAACAAAGAAATTTTTCCTTGAAATTTCCGGGTCTTTACATATTCCTCTTGTGGAGTTTGCCAACAACAACATTTTACAGGAGACTATTCAGATGGCACCTTATGAGGCATCATACAGTAGGCCATTATGATATCCTTTCTGCTAGATGGAGGTAAGAGATGCAGCGTTTCTAGGACCTCGTCTTGTTCAGGAGACCTCAGAGCAGATAGAGTTGATTTAGAAGAGGATGGCTACAGCACAGTCTCGACAGAAGTATTATGCTGATCAGCAGAGAAGACCTCTATAGTTTGAGGTCAGGGATCAGGGTTTTCTGCGTGTGGCACCGAGGTTGGGACACAATAGGATTCAGAGATAGGGTAAGCTTTCACCATGGTATGTCATTCCATTTGAGGTGTTGGAGAGAGTGGGATGGTTGCATGTCGGTTACAATTACCTCAGAGGTACCAGGACATGCACGATGTCCTCCATGTATATCAGCTCCGACGTTACTTTTTCAGACTCATCTCATGTCTTTCAACCCAAGGAGGTTGAGCTCAAAGCAGATGCATAATTTGAGGAGCATCCTATCCGGATTATCGATCGCAGTATGAAGATTCTTTGTGGCCGGTCTATTACTCTGGTACAGGTGCTATGGCAGCACCTGTGATTACAGGACGAGACTAGGGAGAGGTCGGCCGATGTACGATCATAGTGGTCAGAGCTGTTCAGGGTTTCTTTTTCTACACCTCTCTAGGGAAATTCAAGAATTAATTTCTTTAAGGGTGGATGTTTGTAAGAACTCGGATCTTCATTTTTGGTATGTTTTTCCTTTTCTGGTCGTTTTTGAGAAAGAGGAAAATCTGGAATTTTTCAAAGTACACATCGTGTACTTTATAAGTACATGTCGTGTACTTCTATGTCACACAAGGTCATGTACTAGTCATGTCTGTGTGACACAGACGGTGTGTGGGGCCAATATGGAGCCCGCTTAAAGCGGAGTATGAAATGGCTAGTACATGTCATGTACTCCAGAAGTACACATAGTGTTTTTTTGTCATTAAATGGACCAAGGTCATGCCTAATCGACAGAATCATCTTCTTCTCAAGATTCATCGACAGAGAGCATTTGTACGGCTGTGAACATCCTCTGAGACCCCGAGCCTCCATCTGTTTTCCGAATCGACCGTTGTCGACTATGTTGGAACTGCAACGACAAGCTCTTCCTTCTTCTTGAGTTTCATTCCATGAGTTTTCCCCTTTCTCAAGATATCATGGGTTGAACATTTTGTGTGTTTTCATAGATCTACAACGTTCTAAGGAGAATGAAGCCTCGTTGTTCAATTATATTTATCTCCTAGCTTCAAGGTAGGTGTTTTGTGCCTTAACATTCTATGTCTTTTAGTTTTATGTGAAAATTCCACCAATACCTGTGAACGGGGTATTGCGTGTTTACTATTTTCCCATGTTGTTCTCCTGCCATTCTTGTATGCTTGTGTAGAGGTAATTTGATCATTTTTTAGGATAATTTCTGTGTTGGGATGTTTTTCCCATTCCTTGTTCTATTTACGACCTTTGGGTCTTGTTAGCCTTTAGCCGTTATACCTATTTTCCATTCCTTGTGACTGTAGGATGGAATGATATTCTTGACATGATTGTTGTTCTGTATACTAGTTAGCCATGTAGTTCTATAGGTGTATTTTGGACTTATAGCATTATTATGCAATGACTGTCCTGGCACCGTGAGAACTGGTTCTGTAGACTATAAGGGATAGACCGAGTGTGCTTCCCAGAGAGTCTTGGACATTATAGACTATGGGGGATAGACCGAGTGAGCTTTCCAGAGAGTCTTGTACATTATAGACTACAGAGGGAAGACTGAGTGATCTTCCTAGAGAGTCTTGGACATTATATATTATCGGAAGTTAGACCATGTGAGCTTCCTCATAGAGTCTTTACTTGTTTGAAATTCCTTAAACCATTCCAGGCTAGAAAAGGAATTGATCGAGAAATCTTCCTCAAAGTTTCAATGATAGACCTGAGACTATAGGAGGATTTAACAGAGTGAGCTTCCCCCGAGAGTTTATAGTCCTTGAGGCTATAATAGGGTTAGACCATATGTACTTCGTCAGAGACTCCCTGACTACCCTAGACTATAAGGGTAATTGATAGAGCAATCTTCCCCAGAGAGTCTTATAATTTTGTATGATCAAACCAGAGGGGTTAGGCTGAGTGCACTGCACATTGGGTTTTTGTTACATAATGGATAGGACTAGTGGGGTTGTCTATGAGTACTTCCCAGAGGTGTTCCTGTCATGGTTAACTGTTTTTCATTACTATTTCTTGTTGTTTTGTGGATTGATTAATGTTGCATATCATACCGTTATTGCTTACAGATTATTGCCTGCTGTATATTGTTTCTGTTTTCTCTTTACTGTACTATTACCTGTCATATACTCACTGAATATTTGGCACAGATCATAGGGTGGTTGCCTACTGGGATTTAGTCTCACACCCAATCTGGGTTATGCTTTTGGGCCCAAACAGACTATTTTTTTGTAGGTATAGACCTGGGAAAGCACCCTCCGACTACGGGTACTTGATTGCTTGGAGTATGAGAGCATGAGACCAAGCATTGGCTTGCAATGCTGCGGAGCTGTTTATCTTTTCTTTTGTACATATATTAGTACTGTTTGTATTTACAGCATTGTGACCTATTTGGATGAATTCATAGATATGTACCATGCATCATTTCATATATACATATGTGCTCTAGTTGTTTATTGTTTTAGTATTCCGCTGTTTATTATTGTTGGATATTTACTGCTTCTGTTATTTCTTGTTCTGTTTACCTCTGTTGTGTACTCTTCCAATGAAGACATGGTTTCCCCACTATGACACCCAAGGCCCTGATAGGTATTCCTCCACCTCTAGCATTTGGGGAAATGCACATGAGTCCATGTGACCAACCGGGTATGGGGCGCCTTTGGGTGGAATCCAGAACCAGGATGTAACAACAGGTAACACAACATGCATCAAAAGACTACCGAAACAAACAAATAGGATGATAGATCCAAGATTGTGCTTTCTCTTTGTATACTCATCTAAACCAACCAAAAAATCGGCATTCACACGGACTCTCCGGGTGGCTCAAACTAGCAGACCCCTATAGTCAAGTAAACATACAAAGGCACAGACACACTGGGAAGCACTCACGTCGATTCCCCTATGGTCTTGCAATGATAACTACAGACTCTCTGAGGAAGCTCTTACGTATAATTCCTCCTATGGTATCGATACTTGCGTACACTAAGGAAACTCATAGGAAGCACAAATTCCAATACCCATAGGACATGCATACTAAACAAATCCCAAAAGACCCCCTAGGGAAGCACTTATAGTCTATTCCCTCTTTGGTCTCCCGCACCAGGTTTTCACTGCCCTGAGCAATCCAGTTGAGCGTAATCGACTGTCAGCAACCCTAAGTATGTTTAGAAACTAAATGGGTAAAAGATATAATGCATAAAAAGCATTAAAACTGTAGGCAACACATGAAATCATTTATTAAAAGCAAAAATAAATTTCAAAAAGGGTTTTCCTGGCAGGAAAACTATGCCCAATGGCGATAAACAACCAAACAAGGATAACACCCATGGGGTGATCCTAAAACATGAAAACAAGCCAATATTATTATCAATTAACCTTATGAAAATATGAAATATGAGGAAGTTATACTATATGACCAAAATCCCTAACCCGGGATACCCAAAACATGGGATTCCAGCACTTTTGCACAGAAACTCAAAGACATTGAATATAATGCAACAAACCACCTACCTCGATCCTAGGCGGTCGATATACATGAACCTTAACTTGTGAATTGGCCTAGAATGGTGTATATCAGCAAAAATCTCTAAAACGTTCAACCTACAATAACTCTCACAAGAGAAAGAATCAGGAAACATGGCCAAATAAGAACCAAGAACTCACTACTGTGATTCTACTGTAACCGACAGTGTTCAATTCGGATAACCGGTAATGGATCGGTGGCTCAGAGATAATTCAGCCTCCTCGGATGATCTGGATGGAAATAGGCGAAGAAGAAGATGGAAATAAGGGTTAGACGCGACCCTGGTCTATTTAATGAAATAAAAATAAAGTACCCAGTGTGTAATTCTGGAGTACACGGCGTGTAACTTCCTTTTTCGTACTCTGCTGTAAGCGGCCTCTATGTAACCCTAACACGACCATGTGTGTGCCCATGACATGGCCAGCACACGACTTCCAATGGAATCGAAGTACACGACGTGTACTCATAAAGTACACAGCCTATACACCAAAAATTTCTATATTTTCATCTCTTTCCCAAAAAAAGACCAGAATCGAAAAACATACCTGAAAAAGAAGATCTGGGTTGTTACAAAAGTCATGCGACATGTGTGGAAATTGTTTGATAAATTCTTTTAATGGTTTGTTTGATGCTGAAAATGGTTTATTTGATTGTGAAGTCTTTTTAATTGGTTGTGTAAGTGACAAAGATTTAGTTTTGGGATTTTTTTAGTGTGCGTATTATTTCAAATGGATTTTGTGTGTGAAAATGGTGGTTAGGGGGTGTGTAGTGTCTTCTTTGGTTTTATTATGTGATTATGACATGTGACATGAACTCCAAGCAACATGGGCACAAACAGGAAGCCTGGGTACTAGGTGGGTGGACTAGAACTACTGTGCTAGTGATACAGAAGTGGCATCGGCCTGGCTTCACTTAGCTGGATTTACGACTACAACACTAACTAATATTTAGGATAATGTTTGGAGACCACTAGGTTATGGATGTGTTTCACTACTAGTGTCCCGTGCACGAGAACATATATTGTTGTGTATTTTATACCATTGTTCACAGAGACACGATGTTCTAGGGTCCCACATCTCACTAGTATCCCTAATGACTCTCCTATATTTTGTGCTATTCTTTTTCTTTGCACTCACCGTCGTCACATGGTGTGACATTGGGGTATCCAAGAAAGTATGTATTTGTGTGGGTGTGTTAATTTATGTTTTTTTTCTTTAGATTAGTATTCCATAAAACTTTTTTCAATGAAATGTTTTATGCATTTATTTATTTTTCAACTGTTATATTTCAAATGTATTTTTCATTTAATAATTATTCATGGAACCTTTTCCCGGTGGCATCCTATGGGGCTTCTGGATCACACCCAACAAACACCATTGGGTGTATGTAGATCTTGTTTCTTTTTCTTTCTAGATTGAGGCATCGAGTATAACATGAGTGGATTGGGTTGCTAGTGGCAGCCTCGTGTCTTTTTGGTGGATATGGATTGAGGTTGTTGCACCTCATGTTTCTTGGAGGATTGAGTTAGCATCTTTAGTTATTCCTATTTTGACATTCCCATTGGATTTTTCATTCTAGTTTTAAACTTTAATATTGACTTAGTTTAAGGGTATGATTGGTTGTATGTTTTTTAGTTTCAATTTTTTCTGCTTTCTGTTTGTTTTATATTTATTTATTCAGGTAAATCATTCCCATGTTTTGGTTTTGATACCCGAGCACTTGTGCTAGACTGTGGGGATTGGGAACGCCCTTAGGGCCTTTCTGCAGACCAGGTCGGGCACCAGGTCATATGACGATGTGGCCTAGTTCGTGATAGGAATAACTCCACTGAGAAGATATTATCCACTCTCCAAACTTCTGAAAAAGAGAATGTACATTTGGCTACATATAGTATGGAGGGTGAAGCTGATCAATGGTGGAAATTGATCAAAAATACAATTCCTGATAAGGAGATTGAATATTTGGAATGGATGGGTTTCCAGAATTTTTTTTTCAAGAAAAATATTCTTCGGAGCCTCCGATATAAGATGGAAGGGGACTTCCATTCCATTAAGAAAATAGATGACAAATACATTAGAGTATATGAAGAAAACTTCACATGTCTTGCACGATATGCCTTTTGATTTGTCATTACCCATAAACTCATGGTTTATGGCTTCTTTAGTGGCCTAAAATCTGGCCTAATGGATGACCTATAAATCCGTGACATTGAGAGCTATAAATAAACTATCTGATGCTCCCTCAAATTCAAAATGATGATTGGAGAATCATAGTGGTATACTGAGGATAAGAAGCATGAGGTGACCATTAATTCTGGATGTCTGATTGAAAAATCCAATGGTGTTATGAAGATTCAGTACCCCACTTTACAAAGGTGCTGAATGAAGCACCGAAGAAATTTCATCAAGGGGATCAGTAAATGCTTTATGAGGGGAAGATAAGGGAACTGGGATATTAACATATGGCAAGAAAAACCAACAGCTATGAAAATGGGGAGAAATACTCCATTTGACCCACAATGCATTGTACATTGCTTCAATTAAAAATAATCATGGTACTTTTGAAACCAATTCTCTAATCCAAGTGTTTTATGAGGCAGCCAACAACCTCTAATGCCGAAAGGGGGAACTTTTTCCATCACTACAGTTGAAGTGAACCCCGACCACAAAGCGGTGATAGGTACAGTAGTTATTCCTTAAAGAATAGTGAATATAATTTTTGATTCTTGTTTTATGAATTATTTTATATCTCTAAATATTAGTATAAAAATCCCTACACCCCCAAAAATCATATAAGTATAGATGTTAGTGAGAACAAGAAATTGGGAAATCATTGCAACCCAGGAATATAAATCCTTTCCAGTCATAATTTGTGGATTGAACTTCCTGAAGAACCTCATCATACTCCCTCTAGTGTAATTTAATGTAATTATTGGCTTGGATTGGATTTACCTATATATATCAAACTTAAATTCCCAAGAGAGGGAAATCACAGTCTATATACAGAGTCGACCCCTCATTCTATATGAGTGTAAGGATGAAGATAATTCTCTCTTAGAACTATCATCCAAAGTGTGAATATTACTACCCTATGAGAAATTCTATCTAGCTCAGATGATTGATTCTATGGAAGCAACTCTCCTTGAAGACATACCTATTGTGAGGAAAATCATTGAACTGTTTCTTTAGGATTTTACTAGTCTTTCTCCTAGAAGTGATTTTGAATTCTCAATCGATCTTATATCTAGGGAATTGCCAATATCCAAGACTCTATATGGAATGGATGTTGTGGAGATTCCGGAGCTGGACAAACAACTACTGAAGAATCTGGATAAAAGTTTTATACGCCCATTTGCATCACCATGGGGTGCATCTGACCTCTTCGTAAAGAAAAAGGATGGGTCAATTCACCTTTTCATTGATTATCACGAGCTCATCAATGTCTAGATAAAGAACATGTATCCTCTTCTGCGAATTGATGAATTTTTAGATCAACTTCATGGAGCACAATACATCTCCCAGGTGGATTTGTGGTGGCCATATTACAATGTTAGGGTGAGGAGGGTGGATATCCCCAAAACATCTTTTCCTACAAGGTATGAGAACTATGAATTCATAGTAATGCATTTTAGACTTACTAATGCACTAGAAATCTTTATGGAATTGATGAATAGATTCATTAGAGATTACATCAACCAATTTTTAGAAGCCTTTATTAATGATATTCTAATATACACAAAATACAAGGAGGAGCATGAGGAGCATATAAGCATTTTAATAGGGACATTGAGAAAGGATAAGATCTATGAAAAGCATAGCAAGTGTGAGTTCTGGTTGAAGGATGTCTCATTCTTGGTTTATATCACCACAAGAAATGGGATATATGTGGATCCCTCCAAAACAACTAAAATAGAGGGATGGTCGAGGCCAACATCGATAATGGATATCCATAGCTTCATTGGGTAAGATTGATATTATTGGCGATTTGTGAGAAAATTCACATGATTGTCCAACCGCCTTACCAAGCTATCTCAGGAGGGAGTAATGTATTCATGGGCTGGTGAATGTTAATAGAAATTAAAGGAGTTGAAATGGAGGCTTATCATTGTACGTGTGTTCATATTACCCACAAGTGGATAACTTATTGTGGTATTTTGTGATTCCTCGAAGAAGGGACTAGGATATGTGTTGATGAAAATGATACAGTCATTGCCTATGTTTCATGTAAATTGAATTTCCATTAGAAATACTATCCAACACATGATCTAGAGTTGGATGCATTGATATTCTCTTTTAAAATTTGGCGACATTACCTCTTTGGGGAGAATTGTGAGATATACAAGGATCAAAATAGACTCAAGTATATATTCACACAGAAATAGTTGAACATGCTCCAATGATGATGGTTAGTGCAGATCAAAGACTTTGACTTCTCAATCCATTACCCCCATGGGAAAGCGAACAAGGTAGCAGATGATCTAATTAGAAAGGTCCCAACAATTCTATCATTGATGAGAATTGAAAAAATATTCAGTCAACTTATATTTGATAAAGATGGACATGTGAATCATAAATAAGGTATCATCATCAATCCTTTCACAAATTATTCCTCAACTGTATCTTTTGGAAAGGTTAAAGGATGATCAAAAGGATGATGATGGAATTCCAAAGAAAGGGCAAACTATCCGAAAAGGGAAATCTTCATATTTCAATGTCAATGAAGAAGGAATTTGGAGACATTGGTCAAGAAAATGTATTCCATTGAATCTAGTGTTAAATACATAACTTTTGGATGTTGCACATAGTTCAAATTTCTCAAATCATCCTAGAACCAAAAAGATGTATCTAGATATCTAAGAGAATTTTTGGAGGGATAACATGAACCTGGAGATCCCTGAGTATACATCAAAGTGCCTCGTCTATGAGAAATTTAAGGCTGAGAGTCATATCTCTAAGAGGATGATAAAACCATTACCCCTACTAGCATGGAAATAAAAGAACATCACCATGTACTTTTTCACCATACTTCCAAAGACATCCAATGAAAACATTGATATCTGGGTTGTTGTGTATCGTCATAAAAAGATTACACACTTCATAGAAATTTAGGATGATTTTTCATTGGATCAACTTGCATGGATATAAATCATATAATAGGTAAGGCTTCATAGAGTACCATTATATATTGTATTTGATCAAGATCAATGATTTACCTCTATGTTTGGGAAGAGTCTCCAACATGCTTTGAATAATGAGTTGAACTTTAGTATAGATTATCATAATCAAACTGGTCGCCAATCTTAGTAAACTAACCATACACCCGGGGACATGTTGAGATCATGTTCAATGGACCTGAAAGGGGGATGGGATCAACATCTTCCTCTGGTTGAGTTCTCTTTCAATAACAGTTTTGACTCAAGTGTATAAATGGCTCTTTATGATTCCCTATATGGGGAGAGGTGAAGAACACCAGTATTTGGGGATGATGTGTGGGAGAAAAACTCCTATATCTAGAAATGGTAAAAAAATGGTATGCCAGGTTAAGACAATCCTACAACACATTAAATCTACTAAGATTCAACAAAAGATCTATGTTTATAATCATCAATGAGACCTAGAGTCTGATTTCAGAGACATGTTATTCATCTACATATCATCGTAGAAGAGAGTAATGATATTTCAGAATAAGGGAATTCTTAGTCCAATGTTCATCGGCCCTTTTGAGATCCTTGATCGCAATGGAAAAGTGACCTATCGACAAGAAATTCCACCTGTCATATCTGAAGTACATGATGTATTTGATGTATCACTCTTGAGAATGTATATACCTGAACCATCGCATGTACTCAATCCATATGGGGTACCTTTTGGATAATGAGATCTCCTTTAAGAGAATCTGGTGAAGATCTTATATCGTAGATATGAAGTTCTACGATATAAGAAAATGGCCCTCATCAAGGTGTTGTGAAAAAACCAGGAGTTTAAAGAAGCGGCTTGGGAATCGGACGAAGTGATGAAGAAGAGTTACCTGCATTTGTTTTACTGTGGGAAACATAAATTTCAAGGGTGAAATATTTTAAGGGGGGATGATTGTAATGACCCAAACATTCATTAATTAAAATTTCTCTTTATCTAATTAATTTTATTATTATGTAAAATGGTTATGTAAAACATATTCCCTTCCTTGGTTTAATGTTATTTGATTTTAAAATACCGTTATAAATTTTGACCATTGCTAATATAGTTATGGAACTATAATCACATGCTTAGTATAAATATAGGGCTTTAAAAAATCAAATTTACTCAGAGAAACGAATTGATGGTCTCATCTAGTATAATTTCTCAGTATTAATCCTAAATTTTTGGAGCTCGGATGGGAGGTGGCGTCATTGGACTTATCATTGGACCAATCCAAAGCCATGATTCAAACCATTATGCTCGAACAAAACCTCTTATGTGAAAAGTGGAAGTTGATAGAGATTACAACCCGAGCGATGATATCTGAGCCACCCAAAGAGGCAGCCAACCTCACAAACCTTACCCTTAGGTATTATGCTGGTGTTATATAGGGTCATGTTACAAGTCCCAAGCACTATGATTATGTTCATTATTGGTTTATATAAATATCAGTTTTTATTTTTAAATTAAAAAATTTGACCATTTAGAATTTATAAATTTAATGAATATTATATTTGGAATCAGTACATTGAAATTATTCAATGGTGAATTTTTCATTATTATATGAGATAGCAGAATTTGGGGGTAAAAATTAAATACCATTTAAGTTTAAAATGAGTTTTATAACATCAAAATGATCTAATAGTTATGTAATAAAAAATATTAAATTATTTTTTTGGCCAAATATATGTTTTACCATAAATATAATGTTATTTTCTTTTTTGGGATTCTTTTACAAAGCTTTATTAGAACCTCCAAGGCTTATAAAATATTTTTACAATTTAAAATGTTTTAAGTGAGAGTGTGACTCACCTCTACAAAATAAAGAATAATATTTTAAAAATATCAGTCATTAACATTATAAACTAATGGTTTCCACTCCCCCTTTTCAATAACCATGTGAAAAAACCCAGGGTTGGTTTGTAGTTTTGATCTGTTAAATGTGTGGTGGCCAAACCTAAATAATAATGAATTCCATCTCTTTTCCTATATAATCCCACCCAGGCTCCCACTTCCCCTTCACTAAAATACATTGGATCTCAACCAATCTCTTTAATCCTCAATCTATATTCCTCCCAAGGTTCCCTCATTCTCCCAATAAGCCTCTTAAAAGACTCTTTGAATCCTTTGTGATCACTCTTCCAAGTAAGGGATTTCCTCCTTTCTCATTTTCGTCCATTTTTCTTACTATTTTTATACCCTTTCAATTTCAATTAAAAATATTTGGGTGTAATTTTTACCCTCCCTCATACATCCATAATTATGTTTGAATGATGAGATACCTCTTTCTGTCTCATTAATGCCTCCCATGTACACCCATTACCATGCTAAAATTCAATAAGGGATCTATCTCTCCTCATTTAAAATCATGAAATTAATTTGTATTATGAATCTAAATTTCATTACATATGATGGGGAATGTATTTGTATGATCCACTAACATTAAATTTCATGTACATATGATGAGACTACCCTTTCTCTCTCATCAACCATTTTTATGAATTCTTATGTCACACTATTTTTCTGCCGAAATGGCACCGCGATTCTCCAAGCCAAAGTAATTGTATTGTGAATACCATGCCCAATTCCCTATCAAGGGTATTAAACATTATTAACATTTAAGTATTTATTTTATATTATTATGTATTAATTCCACATTTATTTAACATTTAATAAATGATTTTTTTAATGAAATCATGTTCTATGAGCCATGTGGAACACATATGCTTGAAATGATACGATTAAGAAGGGTGCGCCCTGATAGCGCTCCAATGAATTGGGTAAAGATTAATATCATGATACGTCAAGAGAAATGAGGGTTTACTCATTATAATTCATGTTTATTGAGGTTTAAATCATGATCTATTTACAATGATCATATGCTCAGGCTAATATCCTGTTAAATGTTGGCGCCACATTTCCATGTTATGATTATCATTCAATATGATACCTTTATGTTCATGTTTCTATTTTTCTCCATTGAAATTCCTATTGCCTAAAATTTATTGTATTGTTCATGTTACTACTTGTTTAATCCCTTATTGGGCTTCATATCTCACCCTTTTATGATGAATGTCCATAGGTTATCCTAGTCATTGCTAATACGAGGGAATGAGGTGGTCATGTAAAAGAGGTTTTCAATAAAGACAATTTGTTTAATGTTCTATGTTTTTATGTAATGTTCCTAAGACTCAAAGACACTAGATCTATATATCTTATATGTTGAATCATTTAAAATTTCTTATGTAAAAAATCATGTTTTATTTTGTAAAAAAGAGCAGGGTTGTTATATTTGTGAATGGGATGGATTTTGTTGACAATATTGACAAGGGGTCATTAGAGTCTTCATTTGAGTATATTAGTCTTTTATATTTATGAGGTTCCTCACTTCATTTAGTTACATTCAATTTATCATTAAAATATTTGATTATTATATATATTTATTCATTTTTACCTTCACACCATTCCTAGAAAATTTTACTACTCATATTATTTCTGTTATTTCTACTACTCTGCTATTCTATTTCTTTTCTAAATTAACCTATTTACCAGTGGTTATAATCACTCCAATATAATCCATACACCCTTTATACTATTTGGTAGCCTCTAGAATATGTTTAGGCTTGAAAGAAGTCACACATCCAATAAACTGGGTCACTTGAGAGATCATCAGGCCAATTATGTAACAATTATGATCTTATGTGTTTACTCTTGCGAACAATATAAAAGATAAGTAAGGGTTCCTCCTCACAAACAAAAATTTTCATCCCTTATTTTAAATCTTTCTAACTCCCTTTATATATACTTATTTCATTTTAATAAAATTTTTATGCCAATTTTTTGACCAATAACTGATTGTATTTCACACATTTACATTGGTCGAGAACTTGTCCTTGCTGTTATATTGTCAAAATATGGGTCCCCCAATCCCCTTGTTTCATTAAATAACTCAAATTATTTTTCTACAAAACTAATTTTAACATATAAATATTTTTATATATTGATTAAATGTTAATATTAAAGACATATAATTGATCAAATATAGAAGATATATCACACATTCCCCAATTATCATAATCTCATAAGATGTTATAATCATAAAATATTTGTTTAAAAATAATTCTATTCTCATTCCATTTTTCATATAAATAATTTTATATTATATGAGATTGAAAAAATTTACATGTAAACAGTAAATTAATTTTATTATAATTTCATCATAAAACATAAAAATTAATATTTTATTTTTTAATATAAATTCTTTTATGATTTCAAAATTTAACAGTTGTGTCATTACGACACTAGTATGAATTATTATTTTACATCCACTGATTCATTTATTATTTATAATTTAATTAATGTATCTTTAATAATTATTTAAATTATTTTTCTAACTATAATGAAAATATATTGATTATAATAAATTCACTAAATTAAAAAATCAACAGGAATTTAAAAATATATAAATTTATTACGAAGATACACTTTTTCATTTTGTATTCACATATTTGGTTTACTAAAATACTAATATATATTAACAATATAATTAAAAAAAATATTATACCCTAAATAATATAGATATCAGGGATCAATTATTTATTTACCATCAACAATTTTCATTTCACCAAAAAAATTAGAGTCATCGAAAAATAATATAAAAACTATTTATTAATGTTCAATTTAATAATAAAATAATATTACAAGAAAAATAAGGAATTATTAGAAATAATATTTTTCAATTGAAATTAAAAATTATTCAAAAACTAATAAATTAATATGATTTAATTATATATCATGTTTTTTGACATTTGATGTATGCTCTGACATATTTTTAAGGGTTTTTCTTTTAAACCATCCTTCCATTGATATTTTTTTCAATATTGTATAAATAATATTCTATAACATATATATATATATATATATTAAAACATACTTATTAGGACATTATTTAGTGTTTTTTTGACATAAATGTTGATGATTTTTTAAAAAAACATTGTAGGGCCTACTGTTGCATTTTTTGTCAAAGATTTTTCAATATGTGTTTGGTATGTTGTGTTGAGAAATGGTTATTACAAGAAAAATGTTATAGATTCATAGTATTGGATGTCACGTTTAAGAAATTATCCATTTTATTAACTCCGATGATTGTTGAACTAATCATCAATGATTAAACACATGTGAAAAATAGGTCTCACATTGGATACATCAAGGGAAGTCATTGAAAAAACTATGTTCATGGGGATATTGAATTCTTAGTGGCCATTCAGAAATATAAGTTCATATTTATGTCTCATGAAGAATAAATTTGGATGATGAAGAGAAGATAAGAATTTGAGAAGTTTAGATTACCATGGATTTATAGGTATATACTTGATATTTTTCTATGTTTTTAATGGGTATTACATAAAAACTATTGCCAACTTATGGAAAAGACCTATCCATATCAAACATATTAATTTTTTCACCCAAAGAGTCATCCATGGAAGATGGAGGTAGACCTAGCCAAGGAAATAAGTGGTGTGGGTGGGAAAATGAGAACTCCCTCACAGTCCCATGTACAAGGTCAAGAGAGTGCATAAGGAATAGGTGGAACCACAATGTTGGACGGTATAATGGAATAGGTGGTTAGGATTTCTAACTGGTGACTAGTAGTGGGTGAGTGGTATAACATGGACCTGATATAAGGAGGTTTTGATTTGGGATGTTGGAAATGTTGGTACTATTCCCATTTTATAAAAACTACACAAATTATCTAGGCCGTCTGATAGAGATGATTAGAGCCATCTGATTGATCTCAAAAATATTCTCCCACCTCTGATCTCCTTGAGGTTCTCTAGTTCACTAGGCCAATTTTTGAACCATCATCGACATATATCCGACCATATTTTAATATCATATTCAAAGCCTGAGGGTCTTTTTAATGAACCAACACCTTGTTTTCATTATAAAATAATGCATTTATTTATAGAATCTTAATAACATGTATCGTCCTGATGAAAATGTGAGTTGAAGACAAAATTTGAGACGTTGAAGAGTTAGACAATAAAATGAAAATGGGATGTGAACCTCATCATATAACAGTGAGTTTATCACAGCAAAGGTGGTTCTGGAATCCAGGACAACATGATCTTTAACCTCACATTAATATTTAACTAATCTGAGATCACTAGGAATTTAAAAAGCTGACACTATATAGTATGTGAGGGGTGTTTGAATAAGTTCTGAATGTATCTTTAAATGCCGATCTAATATGTTGGAGAACATCCTATAAATACCAAGGTTTTCCCAAGGAGAGGTATGTCGATACTTTTTGAGATATATCATTTTCTAAATAAATGTAGATCTCCTTGAATATCATATATTTTATGATAATTAAACCCCTTATGGGAATGAGTTGAAGGAATCTCTAGGCGTACAACATGTACATGACACACTCATTGCTCTTCATGAAGAACATTGTGTCACGACAAAACCCAAATAACATAATAATCATATGTGTATATCATCTAGTGTTTTAATGATTGTTTTTGATGAACCATAATACATTTTCACTTTCATTTTACTATTCAAAGATGATAAGATCTCACACAGATAAGTATCATTTTTAGGAAGGATAGTGAATTATTTTGTGAATAATACATTGGGTGATACACAATTGTGTGAAAATTAGCAGCACACATAGGTTAATTTTCCTACAATAATTAGGGTTTTCACATGAATGACACATTGACATTGTGGAAAAAAATAATAAAGTAGAAATTGTGTGTGCATGAAAGTGTCGAGATGGAAATAGAGTGTATAAACATGCTTCCATGAAAACACGGCATTGGGACATAATGTGTGTGTGTGTGAATATATGTTGTGATTGTGTGTGAAGATACAAAAAATAGAAAATATAGACACACATCTTCTTGAATGAATTTTATGATACATATAATCTTACATGCATTTTCACCAATATTGAGATGCCATAAACAATATGTTATAATTTCACACAATCCATGTAGGATTTATTGGTAAATTTAGTTAATAATTAAATAATGATCAACTGAGATTATGAAAGTATTAATATTAACATTATAATTTATGAATATAGTGTGCACCAATTTCGAACATCATAGTGAAGCTTAATCATTAGAAAAAATGAATAATTCATTCCCAAGAATTGTTTCACTTAGGAAACAATTTAGTGACATGTGATAAAAAATTATTGAACAAGATTAGAAAACATAATTAGTGGTTATTGATGATAGTTGAATAATACAGAAGAATGTTACATCACACAATCTCATGGGTGAATATCAAAGAATCTTTCTATAGTGGATCAATCCATTGAATTAAGGTTAAGTGATTTGGTTGGTGTCTGGAGATGGTGGAGTCCCCTGAAAGGAAGTAGGAGTAGAAGAGTCTCATAGTTAGAGATGGAGGAGAAGTCTTTCTGTTGAATGTTAATGTATTGTAGGTATCTTAGTTGGATTCAGAAGCAGACATGGTCTTTCATTTTTTGTTGTAACCTTGTAAACAACTTGTTTGATAGTGAACAATCCACATTGGGGGACCAACATAGCTTGATGTAGGCATTTCTACCTAGCTTTATAAACATTGAGTGCTACTTTATCTATTACTTCCACTGGACATGATGTGATATTATGATATAATATTGAGTAGATCAAGATCCTCAAAAATTACAAGATGATTAATTTGAAGGAAAAATAAATTTAAAAATAATCTATTAATTCACCCCTCTCCTCATAGTTGTAAATATGGACTCGGGTTCTACAATTGGAATTAGATTATCGAGTTCTATCTAGTGATCCATGAATCATTTTGACGGATGAGGATTTAAAAATTTATCAACAGTCATGGCATTGAAACATTTGGTGGCATAAATAATCATATTTCAAAGAATAAAATTGTAACATATGTCCAATCACATGGATTAGAATCCAGATATGTTGATACAATTGGTTTTGAACCCATTACTTAAAATGCTACACTAACACATTATGATCTAATAAATACATAGTTAGATGTACAATCTCCAAATTCCATCATCATGTCTCAAACATTAATGGTCTCCCTAAAGGTCATGGATCTCCATAATTCTATGAAGATCTATAATAAATATAGAAAAAACAATGATGGGTGTCAAGGGAGAAAAAATGAATGTCTTGACGATTAATTTTTATGAAATTAAAAAAAATGATGAAGAATGTATTGATTACTATGTCACTATGGAGGATGATATATTCAATGATATTTAGGTATTTTTGATTAATATTAGGAAAAATCATTTCCAAACAAATATTGATGAATTTTATAGATTATTTTAATTCAAAAGTTTTATCACTGGAAGAAAGTGATGACTTATATCTTAATGAAATTCACAAAATTCCCATAAATTATTAATAAGTATAATTCAGTATTTCGAGAAGAATGATAAAATTGAAATAGACATTGAAGACATGAGAAAGGGAAATGTCTAAGATAAATATGTCATAGAATTGTAAATTTTATATAGTGAAGAGGATGATGATGAATTCAATCATATTATATCCAATCTATCAAAAGGGTTTATGAATTGAAAATGGAAGGTAATGAAAAATAAACCACTTAATTTCTTAAATTGTGGTACAATTGGTCATTTTCCAAAGATGTTTATAGAGAAACGTGTTTAATAATTATAATTATAATTATAATTAGTTGATCAAAGATACAATAACCACAAATTAGATGAAAAGTAAATAAAAACTATACTATAATGAATATAAATATTATGTGAAAGAATAAGAATGATTTTTTATGATTTTTTTTCTTTGCATAATGATTTCAGGTTTTTTAAATAAAATTGAAGAATAGATTCATTAATTAGTAGTGATGATGAAGAGGGTCAAATAAAAGTTGAATGGACTTTTAAAAACAAATATATATTTTCATGGAACATGTCACATATCTCCAAAAATAAATCAATATAATTTATAAAGAAAAAAATAAATTAACATATTAATAGAATAAAGAAGAAAATATTCCATTTGATGAATAAAATAAATATATTATCAAGAAAAAATAACATTTTCTCGATGAGATTAAGATACAAAAATTAAAAATTATTAAACAAGAAAAAATAATATGTGATATTAAAGAAAGGATGACATCTGTCGAAAAAGATATGTTTGAGACAGAAGCTATAAGTTGAACAGTTCAGAATGTGTTTAATATATAATGAGAAGATTTCAATAAGTCTATTAAGATGAAAATAAAAACATATAATAATTTTAAGAAGGGAAGTAAAAGTTTATTTATTCATTTTTTTGGATATGGTACTTCTAATAGTGTAGTTTTGAATGAAAATGTTCATATTATTAAGTCCAAGGAGAATGAGGGTCATTATCTCACATTTGGGGAAGATAAAACATTTTAACAAGGCCACAAGTATGAAAGTGAAGGCAATAAAAACATAGACTGAGATTCATAAGTAACCATTTTTAAAGAATAAATTTTCAAGGATTTTGTTGGTGTTTTAGTAAGCATGGTCATAAAAACTACTCTTGATGGACTGAAAAGACTTTAAAATAAATGTGGCAAGAATCATGGGAGGTTTTCAATGATAATTAGAGGATAAAATATAAATGAAAAGAACATATGAACAGATCTAAACCACAACTATCTATACAAAACAAATTACATATTTTGGATGATGTTTTAGGTAGTTATATTTTTAAGGTCAAAGTGCTAAGGTATTCATGATATGTTTTAAAGGACAGGTTCTCTATGTTATGAAAGTGGAGAGGGTCCAAAATATTAAATGTGACAAGTGATTTAATTATTTTGAGAAGAACAAAAATTCCATAAAAGAATTCCTATTTGTTTTTCCACAGTAATTGAAACTGGATATATAATTGGAGGAAGCAGTGAAAACTTCTATATCCAATGGAAGTAAAATTTTCACCGAAAAATAAGTAGAAGTTAATGAGAGTTTATCCATTAATCTTATAGATGAATATCAATAAATTTTAAGTTGAGATACTTATTTAACATTTTGATGATGATTATGGGAATAAATAAGTTTTTCTAACTAATGAGTCTCAAAATAAATCAAAGTATTAAAGGAAGATTCCCATATTGATATTGGTAGAAAATAATGGCCCGAATTGGGTGGAATATCTCATTTTGAATTCCAAATTTGTGAAACCAAGGGATAACTCCATATTCACTATAATTTTATGTATTTTGAACTAACAAAACATGGAATTGAACAATATTCTTGAGGATGTCACTATTGGATAACATGATATGATTAACTTTTATACAGTGTAGAGACATCTATGTAATTAAAGGAAGAAAATGTGTGAATTATATGAGGGGAAACATTAATGTGATAAGGTATTCCAACCACCCTTCCATCACTCATTCATAATAGTGTTTAGTATATTAATCAAGGGGGAGTGGTCGGTAGAAGTAAAAATGAGTTAAAGGTGTATATTTTTCTTTTCACTGATTTTTTTTTATTTTTATGTGGATTTATGTACTATATTTATCATTTTAGTAAAAATTTTAATTAATTATAACTTCTTAGATGTGAATTGATAAATTTTGAGTGTGATTTCATATGCAAGGTGATTTGTAGAAAACATTGATCATCTTTGTAATATCACCCTTGTTTTCTATAGTGGGTTTTCTCAAGTAGTGTTTTATTTTATTAACTAAAGTATATTCTCTAAGAGAATCATGTTATATAATCCCTCACTTATAAGTATTCAAGAAATAATTTTTACTAGTAGGTGAACATATTTTTTAGAAAATAGTCACTTTTCATTTACATTTTATTTCTAATAATGGGTGAAATGTCTGAGCACACATATTGAATACTATAATGTTTGCTAAAGATGTACTCAAAACGTAATACAATGGGGAATATTTTTAGGCCCATTGTTGGATTTGTTTTCAATGATATGTGAATTTGATTTTGGAATGTTGATGACAAGAAGTGGTGTTTCATGGATAATTATAATGGATTCATTGAATTGGATGTCATGATTGAGTAATTATCCTTGTTGTTAACTCTAAAAACAATTTAACTAATCTTCAGTGATTTATAACATGTGCGGAGGTGTTTTCAAATAGGTTACATCTGGATATGTCAGTGATAAAATTAAATGCATGAAGATGTTGAATTGATAGCATCCTAGAAAAATTGGAATTTCATATTTAAGTTTCATGGAGAATAAATGAAGAAGAATAAGAGAAGAGTAGAAGGATTTATTAGAAAGAATTTATATTTATATAGATGATATTTATACAATTATTTTAATGAGGCATACTAAACCAAAATATTTCCAGCCTAATGAAAATATCTAGCAGTCCTGAACACAACCATTTGTGGGACTTGCGTAGTCAACAATGATCGAGGGAACAGTCCAAGGGAAAGATAACCGGAAACATGGAGGGTGTAGGGGAACACCCACATATGCCTATTTATAATGACCAGAGACCACAAGGAGATGAGTTGGAGCCACCATGTGGGGTGGAACAACGGGAGAGGGGGTCAAACATTCTGATTGGACACTGGTCGTGGTAGAGAGATATACCATGAACCTAACCTAAGTAGGTTTTAATGTGGGACACATGTTGGGAAGGTATTATTCCTACATCGTTAAAAAGAAACACATCACCCTAGTCATCCGATGAAGATGATATCAGCCATCTGATTAATCTTATCAGTCATCTTTACTGACTGGCATCCATGAGGTGTGCTAGTTCACCAGACAGATGTTCAAACCATCCTCAATAGGTCTTTTTGAATCATTTATGATCATTTCAACGACATGAGGGTAGTTTGATCAAACCAAAATAATTCATGTAATCAAATGTCTTGTATGAAAGAATAGAATTAGAAGAACATGTATCAAGTTTATATAAATGTGAGTTTTATATATCATTCGTGAAATAGAGGAGTTAGAGATTAATTGGTGATGGTAATGTAATCCTCCACAAATGCACATGAGTTTATGACTACAATGGATGTTTATGAATCTATAAATCCATGTTTTCTAGTTTCTCATGCATAATTAATTAACCTGAGATCATCAAACATTTAATAGTCCATGACTCAGAGGTGTTTTTTGGTAATATAAATATCACCTTAGAGTGGATTGAAATGAGGATCAAGGGAAGTGGAGAACAACATAATACTACCAAATGATGACAAAGGATATGTATGTTAATACATTAAGAGATATATCCTTTTTCTATAGAAAAATAGAACACTATGAACCGAGTCTTTTCTCCCAAAAAATCAATCCCACCCCACAATATTTTTACATAAATAACAAGAAGTAATTCATGACAATATTTAATATTCATAGAACACTCATATCTTTTTGTAATGAACAAGGTTTCATGAATCAACCAAAATAATGTGATACCCCTACGCATATATCATCTAGTTTTTTCACAATTTTTTTGAGGAACCACTTGACAATTTCCCCAACACAATGATACATGAAGGGTATAAAATCTAAGAGACATAATAATAATCTTTATAATGTCTATGTTAGTATTGTGTGAATAATAAATTAGGTCAAACAATGTTGTGCATTAAGGAGTAGCATGAAAGTATTAAAGGTCCTACACCCAATTGAGATTTCAATGCATGAAACAAAAAATTTGAACAAAAAATAAATAATAAAATTGGATAGTATGGTTGCATGGATTCATTGAGAAGGTAGTAGAGTGTATATGAATGATTACATGAATACAAATGCATTGAGACATAAGGATGGAAATGTTTGTTTGAATAAAAGTTATTCTTGAAGAAACATAATGTTATTATTGCACACAGACCTCTTGAAACGTGGAATTTGATGGTGCATGTATTCTTACATGAATAAATACCAATATTGAGATACTTAAAACAATATTCTAAAATGTCATGCAATCAAAGCATGATGTATATTTGAAAATGAGATGATAATTAAATAAGGATAAAAAATTATTTTAATGTATTATTATTATACATAATAATTGAAGAATTTTGTGTGCCCAACTCTCAAAAAATGTATTGTGGTTGGGATTGAAGTAAGAAGTAATAATTCATGCTTAAGAATTGTTTCATTTAGGTAACTGGTCTGTGATATGTGATTATAATTTATTGATAAAGACCGATATATATATTTAGTTATTGTTGAAGATACTTGAATAGTATATAAGAAATCCAGATGATAAAATTTCATATAGGAATATCATAAAATAATCTAATAGTGGATCAAACCTTTTAAAAGGGGTAGATCCAAATATTGGTGACAAAATTAGGCAATGTCATGTAGTTAGATCGAGGAGTAGAAGGAGTCTCTCATTTGGAGCTTTTGGAGATGTCTTTTAATTAGAGATAATAGAAGGGGAAGTCTTTTTTTAGATATAAATGAATATTAAGTATCTTTCTTAGAACCACAACATTGCAAATAACATGTTTTATAGTGGAGAATCCATGTTGGGTGACCAACATGGAATGGGGTAGCTATTTGTACATAACCCTGTATATAATATGTGATTCACTCTCTATTAAAACCACTTCACATGTAGTGTGATAGGGAGATAATATTGGGTGGATTTAGAACCATAAAAAGATCATGATCATGAATTTTAAAGTAAAGGAATTCATAAAATCTAACCACTAATTAACCCATCCCACATAAATGGTCAATCTGGATAAGGGATATGAAACATACATTGGGCGTCAAGGCTCCTTCCTAATACATAATTGAAAATAATATAATTTATTTATAATAAATATACTACTTGGGGTTGTGTGAGAAATTATTCATATACAACCTAATCTAATCAGTCATTCTTTAGATGAAATAACCACATCATTCATGTAAATTTAAAAGTATATTTTTTCATCGGCCCTTTGTATGTTTTAGTAAATGTGAAACTATTTCCTCTCTAATTCATTTTTAATATTATTCCACATGAAATAATCTTTTATCTAAAAAGTATTGATGTACCAATACATGATAATATTTCCATTATTGAACCAATAATTCTTTATTTGGCCTTGATTATTGATCAATGAACATTTTTCATCATTAATATCAACCTAAAACAGTAATTCACATATTTTATTAATGTCCCCCAAAAGGGAATTTCATTAAATTGCCTCTATAATCATATTTCCCAATCATTCCCAATATTTATTATATATTTTAAATTACCCTATATTACCCAAAATAAACCTCTCTTCAAATTTTTCAAAATTTTTCTATTATATCCTCTATTATTACTTTTAATTGATTTTTTGGGATATTCATGTTATTATCTTTCCTATTTTATTATTTCATTAAATAAAATCCTATAATGCTTATATAGGAATAAAGTTCAATATATGTCTCCTTCAACATGATTATTTTACATTAATTATATTTAATTAAATGATTCTATAATGGTAAAAATTATTATTAATATAATGTTTTTAAAAAATTTGAGTAGACTTTTGAAAATCATATATTCAATTGGATTTATTGACAAATTTTAATGAGAATTATATCTAATGTTTTCTTCACTAATTTAAGTATTCCTTTTCTTTTTTATCAAAATTTAGATAATGATTAATCTTAAAATATCTTTCATATATTTCCTGATTCAATAATTGTAAATTTTTTAAATAAAACAATCATAACAAAAAATATTAATTAAATATTTAATTATCATAATTTATTTTATATTACATAAAAAGAAAACAATGGAATTATTAAACATTACTAACTTATTATACAATTTAGAAGCTTTTTTCATCTATATTAGCATGCTTTAATATTACTCTTTATTAATTTTTTATATTTAGTTTCATCAATTGGTATCTTTTCCATTGTTGAATACTATTTGAAAATTAGAATATGAAACATTACATATGATTATATCTTTAAATTATTTTATGGAAAAGAAATATAAAACAAATGAAAGGTTAATCAATACCATTTTATTTAATTATTTTCAACTAATATTAAATGAATAAAATATCTCTGAATTTAAAATATCAAAAATATTTACTTCCAATTATAAATTGATGGGTGTCACATCCCTCCCCTTACAAAATAGTAACCCATTAGGGATGATATTGAGAGAAGGGAGATATAGACAGCCTAAGTCCCTCCTTATGTAGGCCCTGAGATGGGGATTAGAACATAGGGTATAATAATAATACATATGGGAGATATTTACCTCTTTGAGAAAATTTAGATATGAGAGATAAGACAAATAAACAAATCAAATCCAAACCAGATATATAAAATGAAAAACATGTGAATGTACATTATGTGATAAAATTTAAATAACTAAAAGGGAAAGTACAAGTAAAAATGAAAAAAAAACAAAGTGACCACAATGGCTAAACAAATCGATCCATGCCATGTGGTATAATATTCAAGACAATGTCTAACCTACTCCTACTAACCTAATTTATTATTAAATTTTTTTTGGGTGGGTAAAAAATTATACATTATAGGATCCTCTAGGAATGTTCTCATGAAAATGATATAGAATACATACTAATTCAAGGTGAACATCAACAATTATAAATCTTCATCTAAACTGGTATATTATGTTCCCCACCTCACCATGGATAACTCTCAACAATTGTCACCTACAAGAGAATATATAACATTGTAATTAAAAATAAAGAGTACCCTGCTACCGCTACCCCACTAATTTTTCACTATACCCCAACAACGCATGTACAAATACATCTCTCTATAATATATTCCATCAACAAGACGTTTGGTATTGGTATCAAAATATATAAATCATGTATCACATCTTCACATTGTGCCACATAAAATCTTGACATAGTAACCCAAAAGTATTCTGGAGCCACCACATCTTTTATGATGTGTATCAAATATCATGTAATATACCTTGAACTATCACATCCCATACATCATGTTAGTTTCCTCATTCTTGTATAAGATATACATGTCAAACATATAGTAAACATTTGGATATTATATCCATTATTTCATGTGTGTGAAATATTCACAAGACTAATAAACTGTTTTTACACATATTTGGGGAAACTAACAACTATTCATTCTAATACACAATTCTACCAATATTATTGAGTGGGGGATAGAGTATGTAGTAAGAGATACATCCTCCAATCATGTGGTTTAGGAAAAAACCCCTCAAAAGTCTAATGGTGTCAGTCACCCTAACTAACGTGGATGTGGTAGAATAAGAAATCAAGGAATATACATGATATAATATGGATCGCAAACACACTATAAGAATAAAATAGCCTTAAAATGATTTATATTTAACAACACATGGAATTATATGTACCACTTATAATTTTAGATATACTATATGAACATAATCATATTAACAAGATTCATTTTATTCTTAGATTTTTTTCATTTCATGATAAAATAATTAATTCATTATACATTAATTAACATTCATTATTTTTTATCATTAAATATTATTAACGATCAATTACAAGTAGATTATCTAAATTCATAATCCAAACTGAGTCCACAATTTATCAAGAGTAAAATCAAATTTAAATTCCATCAATATCAGCACAATAATATAATATGTTGTAAAAAATTATTAACTTTAATCTACTATCCAAGTACTCGAGTAAAAAATCTTGAGGTACCATAAAGTGATGAAACCATGAAAATCCAACCGCCTCCCAATGTGGGGAAAATAATATTTATAAAACATTAAAAATATCCAAAAGATATTAAAAAGGATCATATCTTGAAATAATCCATCTTTATCACATCAATTGGTAAGCCCCGCTTCAACCCTTTCCATATTCTCTTCTTGCATCCCAGACACACACATGAATATCCAGATGGTTATTTTAATCCCATACGTCAACTTATACCAAAAAAAAACTGGTCATCCACCCCCTTATATTATTATCCATCTTAAGCTCAGCCATACCAACCTCATGATGTGACCTTAAAAACACATGTTTTGCCACATCTTTTTAATTATTTTTTATTGATTTTGTTAATTATTATTTCACTTTTTTTAATTAAGTTTACGTTTGTATTATTATTATTAAATTTGATATTTAATCAATTTTTTTAAATAATTATGTATTTTAAGTTGTAAAATAATTAACTTATTTCTTACTTGAGTTTTATAGTCTAATAACTTTTTATTTAGTTTGGTGTTTTTGTCTACGTTTTTTATAATCTAACATTAATTAATTAAATGATTTAATTATTCTTTAACACAAAAATAATTTTGTTGTTAATTCTACATTTCATGTTTTAATAATTAATTAATTAAATATAACATAATCAAAAATTATTTTTCATTAAACAATTCAACTTTCAAATATTTATGATTATATATTTAAATCATTAATTAAATCTATATAATTCAATTTCATCAATTAACATAATTTCATAATAATATAATAACTAACATGAATAATTAAATTAATTTAATTTGAAATAGTAAATATTATAAATAATTTATCCTTTTTTATAATGGTTTATGTTTTATATTAACTTTTTATAATTTAGTTGTTTCTTAATTTTATGTTTTAGTTTAATTTTAATTTATGTTTTATTAATTGATGTTAATAATTATCTAATTTAAGTATTATTGGGTTTTTTGGTTTTTATATTATGTTTTTTATGTTTCTTTTAAATGTTTGAATAAAATTTTGTTTTTAATTAGTTATCATAATTTATTTTATATGATGTTTTATTTTTTACATAGTAATAAATTTTATTTATTTAGAAGATTAGGGTGACACATTTTTTCTCCTTCACGGTTTCAGCCATTATGGTGTTTCTTCAAAGTAGTTGCAAGATGTCTCACTGTATTCCCTTAACACCATTTCCAGCCCTATTTCAGTATTAAATTTACGGCCTCACCGTATCATTACCACTGTTTCATTGTCTCACTGCAAGCTCGATCTGCTTGGCACTGTTTCCTTCCATTACGGTCGCACTATGTCACTTCTTCCACCATATCTTGTCGCTCCCCATCTATTTCTCCTTGTGCCACCATTTCAACCCATTTTCTATCCACTGAAAAACTAAGTCAACTCTAAAACCATTTTCCGAAAATCCAGTTCATCACATATCTGAAAACATCAATGTATTGAACTAAAGTAGGCCGTAGGGAAAAGCAAAAATCACACCGCCAGTGTATTATGGTGCAGATCCACATTTAGCTGCTGAAGATCTCAATTATCCGCCAAAGTCACTAGAACTGGGGGACTCACACTGCGTGGAAATCCGCACCATAGGTGGAATTCATCTGCGTTGCTAGTTGATGGATAGATGAATTGCTTTCTGAGTTGAAAGTTGAAGCCGCACCAGGGAAGTCCAGTGCTCGCTATGGAGGACTGGTGCTATGTGACGAGGTGTCCGACCATGATTCTATGCTACATGAAGAAGAGAAGACTATAGTTTCATTATCAGACATGGATTGAAGCCTTCATGAGCAGAGGATCTGAGATTGATCCACCGTGTTGTTGGACTGCAATGCTGCTGAAGAGAAGAGTTTGCCTTACAAATTTGAAGAAGGAGCCGTGGACCATCTTCCTGGAGTACAACTAGATCCATAACCTCCATTCCATATTACGCAGAGGGGGGGCGAGAATATTGTTAATAAAAAATAATTAAACTAAAAATTCATTATTAGAAACTTAATTTAAAATAATAATAATAATAATAATAACAACTTAACATAAATACAAAATAATTATTTTTATGAATAAATAAAAAATGTAATATTATATAACATAATTAATAATAAAACATAAAATAAAGTAAATTAATATTTAATTCTTAATTAAATGAAAATAAACAAATAATATTTTTGATGTTACATAATAAATATTTAAAATTATTTAATACTAAATTTATCAATAAAATTAATACTAATAATAATTTTATTTAGAATAAAAATTTATAATTAACATAAATTAGTTAATTATTTAATTTATAAATAAAAATAAACTTTAAAAAAACATTAATAACATTAATTAATAAAATTCAATAACTTTATTAATAAATATTTAAAAAAAAATCATAAACTGATTAATTGAAATATTACTTTATTTCATTCTTATTTAACATTGTTCTATGTCCTTTTCTTGTGTCAGTTCTTTCAAGGGACTGAAAAGTGTCTATATTCATCTAACCAACTCACCCAGAGTTAGTTAAGTGCGAAAAACTACCACGACATTCCAGTCAGGAAAAATACACATGTGTGCGGTGCATAAGTGAAGGACTTTTTGGAGTAAGTGGAAGAGAGCGGTGAAATGCAGTAGATGATGGAGGATATAAAAACGGAGTTGAAATATAATTTTAATGGGGGGGCATACATTCGACTATTAACTTCAAAGCAGAGCAATAACCTGGAGAGAAAGTTGGAGAACTCCTTAGAGAGACAATCTCTTGAGATCTGAGGGCCTGAACCAACAACAATTCATGCTAGCTTATGGAGTATTCTTCCTATGTTTTCATTAAATTATATTCCTTTATAATTGGATGGTTCTAGTATACATAAAAGAGATAATTTTAGGTTGAATCATCTTGTTTGGGGATAAGTTGACGTTCCAATGGATAACATTTAATTCAATTTTCACTTAATCATTTTGATTATTTCATGATTGATCAGTGAGATCAGGGATGAGTTCATCCAATTTCATCTTCCATAAGAACATAATTTTCAAGATTTCATAATAATTTAGTGATATTGATCCTGGATACACCTATTAAAATATAATAAATTCTTAAGACTTCAGGACTTACAGTGAGTTCATCCTGTTGATATTTTCAAACTACTTTCAGTTGATTCATTTCTGGAGTGCCGAACATTAGAATAGACTGTCTTGGGTGACATAACTCTAGGAGGGGGATATAATTCTTGCTCTTATGGTGGTACTATGAAATATCTTTTATGTGAACTGAAATACTTATAAAACCATAAAAATGTATACTTTTCCACATACATTTACTCTGATTGTTCGTTAATCAGCACTCGATATTTTATTTGTTCACACTTTTCAATTAGTTTTCTGTTTCATTATAGACTAGATCAATAAAATAAAAATTAATTTTACTTTTCAGCTTTAATATTCAAAACATTAAAGAAACATAAAAAGTAAAAAAAAATAGAAAATCATATCCGCTACTGACAATAGTGTAGTTTTCCATTGTTTTTAAAAGAATAGTGGCCCAAATTTCCTTCCATGTCGGTTCGACCCCGCTGGCCACATATACTGTAGTTAGTAGGAATATAAATTTTAAACACTGACCGAATTCAATGATAATTAGGATCATGTTTTTGGAACCGTTTCTCGGGAATTCACAAGGCATTTATTCTAAAAAACACTAAAAAATCTTAAAAAAACTAAAAAAATTGAAAACTGTTTAAAAAAAATATGCTTCATTTTGTACTAAATTACTAATATTAAATATATTTAATGAGTTACTATTTAGTTCTACTATTGAGATTTTTTGAACTGTTAATATACTTTGAATGAGCCCAAGACTCTTTTTTGTTAGTCTTGAGCAACTGAACATTGAAATAGACAAACACCTCACTACTCGAAGAATGAAAAACAAAACTGAAATGGAAAACATAGATAATAGAGTTCCATTACCTAAAAAATACCAAAATCAAGCATTACTCTTAGATGAAAATGAAAGGCCTAGTATTAGGTAATTACCACTCCCATAAGTTTCAAAAAAGAACCCATCATCTATTAGACATTGTCCTAGGGCCAGAAATTATGAACTCAAACAATCACACATTTTGCTGCTGCCTATATTTAATGGGCTCTCTAATGAGGACTCCCTTCCCTTCATTAGAGACTTATACAATACATTGTCGTAATAACCTCTTCTAGGACTCATAGAAAATGTTCTATGAATTAGTGTCTTTCCATTTTTCCTTAAGGGGAATACTATGAATTGGTTTCTGAGTCTGGATAAGAACATTTTAGATATCTGGGATCATTTGTATAATTATTTCATAATGAAATTCTATACCCAAATATTAAAAGGTGAAATTAGAACTAAGCTCAATAGTTTTTATCAAGTGGGTGGATATGCTTTTCATGAATCCTGAAATATATTTTGGGATCTACATAGGGAGTGTCCCAATCATCAACTTTCATCTCACCTTCTCATGGATATTTTCTATGAAGGGATTTCCTCCTCTGGATAGAATATAGTAGAAAATTATTCTAGGGGTAATTACCATGATAAGAGGGATGAAGTACATATTAAAATTTTTAATAACCTTGCACTGAATTCCCAAAATAAAAATTCAAGATGAAAAAGTGTCAATAGAATTGTTAACCCTAACACTAGTTTAATGAATGAAACTTAAGCTCAACTTACTAAAATTAGCAACCAAGTGTAATCTTTAATGAAACAGAACTCAAAGAGAACTGTTAACCATCTTGGCTTTAAAAAACAAACCAATCCTTAAAGGAAAAATATGTCCAGTGTATTTTTTTGGGAATACTGAGAAATTTAGTCCATAATTGATATTCCAACCCAATAACGAGAAAACTCAAACATTATTAACTATGGTCCTAGGATTCCTCTTAAAGAAGATCCATTTTCAAATAATTACAACCAAGGCTATAGAAACCACAATAATATTTCATGGAAGGATCAATGCATAATCAAACAATCCACTTCCCCTAAATACTCTAATCAACCAAGACCAAACATTCAAATTCAACAAAGGGGTGAGTGTTCAAATGTACAACAAAACAATGATAATCCAATATCTTCTAAATGTGATCTAATCTTGACTCAGCTAAACAAACATGAAAACATATATGAGTCGGATAGAATGAAAACTGATGTGATGATGCAAAACATGGAAACACAACTTAGTTAACTTTCTAGTGATTTTTCATCTAGGGAAAAAAGTAGACATCCTAGTACCACTGAAATTATCCCTAGAGAGAATGAAATGGATGTTATCACTAGAAGTGGGCTTAATACTCAAACTGTTTCTAAAAGTACCCTAAAAATTCCCCAAAAGAAAATATTTTACAATCTGGAAAAACAAATCTACTCTACATACATGTTGGAAATATATAGAAATGTCATGAAAATGATCAAAATTTGAATTTATCACCAGAAACAAAAGCTGAAACTTCATATACAAATCAAAAGAATAAAGGAAAAGAAAATCTTGAGGAAGAGGTGAGGGATATACCTACTATCCTTAAAAAATTTTCCACGCCCATCCCTTTCCCTGAGCAGTTGAAACCTCAAAGTAATACCAAGGATGAACTTCTTCTATTCCTTGGTCTCTATTCCAAACATCATGTGAAAATTTCCTTCATTTAAGCCTTAAATCAAATTACAAATTATCTAAAATCTCTTTAAAAAAATTTCAAACAAAAATCCCCAGAGGAATTTTCAACTTATAGCCTCACTAAAGAGTGTTGTGTTGTACTCCAAAAAATAATTCCACCCAAATTGAAAGAACAAGGTAGTTTTGTCATTAATTGTAGCTTATGAAACTCAGATCAACTTAAGTGTTTTTGTGATTTAGGTGCTAGAATTAATTGGCTCCCATATTCTCCGTTTCCCCAGTTGAGTTTGGGTGACCTTCAAACCACCTTAGTCATAATACAGTTATTTTATAGATCGTTCACTCATCCTGTGGGTAGGGTAGATTATTATCTAGTTGGGGTTGGGAAGCTATTTTTACCTACATACTTTTTAGCCTTGGACATTTATTATGATCAAGATGTTCCCATAATCATGGGGAGGACCTTCTTGTCCTCATGTGGTGTTGTCATTAATTTCTCCAAGGGTCAGTTGATTTTTAAAATTTTTGAACAACCAGAAGAGTTCAATGTGTTAAAAAATGTTAAAGGATCAACTTTTTCTAGAAACTCTTCAATGATAGAGTTGACAGAAGATGATAACTCAACTAAAAATATTTAAAAATATGAAAATCAATCCTCCATTAGAGAAATTTATTTTGAATTTGAAAATCGTATGAAATATGACTTTGAAGTTGATGATTCTGCTCAAACACCCAATGTAGAAAATTTTCCAGAACTGGACAACTGTCCAGTTTCATCTATATAAGAGTGCACTATTTTTGAACATAGGAGATTTTTGATTGAATTTGAGGGTGTCTATATTAACACCAAACTTTATGAACACTTCGATGATATTGATGGAGACCATATAAAAAACATGATTATCCTTCCTTGATAAATTTGTCAAATACCAATATTGGAAATCTGGACAGTGTGTTGTCCACTCTAGACAATAGCACTATTTTTTATGAATCAGAGCATGAAATTGAAAATTTTTAATCACTTAATACACAATAAAATAGATATATTAAAGTTATTGGACCTCCCAAGAATATGATTCTTTCTTATAGTGTAGAACAACCCACTCATGAATTGAAGACTCTCATTTCCCATCATATATATTCATTTATATTTGGGAATTCTAGTTTGACTGCCATAATTTTTGTTGAACATATTGAAAATCATGAAGAATGATTGTTGAATGTTTTGAAAAAGATTAGATCTTCCATAGGCTGGACAATAGCTGTTATCGAGGGTATTTGTTACTCTTTTTGTATGCATAAAATAACCATGGAGCCTGATCAAAAGTCTAGGGTAAAGTGTCAAAGAAGGTTGAATCTGAACAAGAATGATGTTTGGAGAGAAGAAGTGATTAAACTGATTGAAACTAGAATTATATATCCCATTTATGATAATTCTTGGGTTATCCCTATCCAGTTTTTCCCCAATAAGGGTGGTTTCACTATTATTAAAAAAAATATAAAAAAATCCATGTTAGGAAAGCTAAAAAATGGAGAGTCTGTACATATTATAGGAAGCTAAATTCAGCCACTAGGAAGGATCATTTTCAAATTCCATTCATGGATCAAATCCTTGAGAGGCTTGTCAAAAATGAGTATTCTTGTTTCATGGATGAGTATTCTGGTTAAAACCAGATTATTTTTTCTCTAAAGGATCAGGAAAATACCACTTTCACATGCCCATTTTGGACATTTGCCCACAGGCGGATGCCCTTTGGGTTGTGTGGAGCTCCATCCACCTTTCAAAGGTGAATGATGGCTATATTTTTGGATAAGATAGAGAGAATCATTAACGTTTTCATGGATTTTTTCTACATTGGTGGTAGCACTTGTGATACTTGTGTTGGAAATCTTGGGTTAGTCTTAGATAGATTCATTGAAACCAACCATGTTCTTAATTTGGAGAAATGCGAATTCATGGACACAGATGGAATAATTCATGGTCATAAGGTGTCCAAAAGTGGTATGGAAGTTGATACTATTAAGATTGTTGTTACTCAAAAACTTCCTGCTCATATAAATGTCCAAGGTGTTATAAGTTTCTTAGTGAATTCCGTTTTCTAGAGGAGATTCATGAAATAATTTTCTAAAATAACTAATCCCTTAGGTTCATTGCTTATCAATGATGCACCTTTCAATTTTGATGAAAAATGTTTGAAATAATTTGATCTACTTAAAGTGAAACTCATTACATCACCCATTGTCACTTCACCTAATTGGAGACTACCTTTTGAACGTATGTGTGATGTAAGTGATATGGCTACAGATGTTGTCCTTGGACAAAGGAAAGATAGGAAACTCCATGCTGTGTATCATGCTAGGATACTATTAGATGATGTCCAAAAAAATTACATAACAACTAAAAAATAATTGTCAGCTATTGTGTTTGCTCTAGAGTAGTTTAGACATCATTTGATAGGTTCAAAAGTCAACGTTTTCACTGATCATTTTGCTTTACATTATTTTCTGTCTAAGAAAAAACTAATCCCAGGATAATTATATAGATTCTAATGCTATAAGAGTTGGATCTCGAGATTAGGGATAAGAAGGGAGATGAAAATTTAGTTGTGGAACACCATTCTAGGCTTCCACTTACTCAATCTTAATATGAAGATCATAGGAAGATAAAATCTTCCTTTCCCAATGATAAGCTACTAACTATGTCAATTAGGAAATCTCTTTTGATTGAAGATTTTTCCATCTTCCATGAAGTAGGTGTTTTTCCCAAAAATTTATCAATTAACGAAAGAAATATATTCAATTCTGAGACTAAATACTATCTTTGGGATGATCCCTTAATATATAGGAGATTTTTTGATGGTATCCTTAAGAGGTCTGTGCCTGAGGAATAGATGTTTCCAGTCCTAGAAATTTATCACTCCTCACATTCTAGAGGACACCATGGTGGTGAAAGAACTTCTCAGAAAGTCTTAAAATCTGTTGTCTACTGGCCTTGTCTTTTAAAGGATGCTATATTATTTGTAGTTGGTTGTGATAAAGGTCAGAGGATAGGAAATTTGGGTAGAAAGCAGGTGTTACCCCAAAAAGGAAATCTAGAAGTTGAAATTTTTGATTTCTGGTCTTTAGATTTAATGGTTCCATTTCCATAATCTCATGGGAATGAGTATATACATGTTTCTGTTGATTATGTTTGAAAATTAGTTGTGGCAATGGAATTTCCCAACAATCATGCCCATTCTATAGTTATGTATTTCAAGAATAATATCTTTAGACGATTTGGAGTCCCAAGAGATTTTATCATTGATAATGGAACACATTTAATGAACTATAAGTTTAATGCTTTGATAGAGAAATAATGTTGTGATCATACAACCGGTTCTCTTTATCATCCAAAATCCAGTGGATAGGTAAAAATTTCAAACAGGGAACTGAAACAAATACCTGCGAAAACTATGTCAACCTCTATGAAAGACAGGTCTCTTAAATTGGCTGAATCTTTATGGTCATATAGAACTGCTTTCATGACCCCAATAGGTATTTATCTTTACTTGATGTTTTCTGGAAAATTATTTCATTTACCTTTGGATTTGCAATGTAAGTAATATTGGGTAGTTAGTGCTCTAAACATTGATTTTAAGAGTGCTGGTGAGAGGAGGTTAGTTAAACCGGGTAAACATGATGAAATTAGAAGTGAGAGTTATGATAATTCCAGGATTTATAAAGAAAGGACAAAAAATATTCATGATTCTATCATATAAACCAAAGAGTTTGAACTAGGACAGAAGGTCCTTATTTTTAATTATAGACTCAAATTCTTCCTTGGAAAAAATAATTCCATGTGGTCTAGACCGTTTACTATAATGAGAGTTCTTAAGAATGGAGAAGTTGAAATTTTAGGGGAAGATAAGAAACACTTGTTAGTTAATGGGTAGATAGTGAAACATTATTTTGAGGGCCAACCAAAGGGCTTGGCTACATTTACTGTGCTTAAAAAGTGATTTTAAATAAATCCTGTCGGAAGACATTAAAACATATCACTACATGGAAGGAATCCCATGGTTGTTTTTATCTTTACTAAGTTTCATTTTTACCCTTGAATAATTTTCTAATTTTGTGATTTGTTTTGGGGAAGTCCTTGTTACTACATGCCCTTGGTCTCTTTGTTCTGTTTCATAGTTGTCATGATGATTTTCTGTTTTCATTTATGTAGTGGAATTCCCATTAAGGGAGGAATTTGAGAATATTTTAAGGTAAGTACTCAACTCACAATTTCTGCATTTATTTCTCTGCTCCTTAATGCTTTAAAAAAATTTATGCTTGTCTTGCATTAAAATTATGCTCTATTTGTTGATGTTTTATTTAAATATTCTGCTTACTGAAAAATTCTACTTGTATTAGGAAATTCTGCTACATGTTTACTGAAAATTCTATTGCATGACATGAACTGTATTAAATTCCACAGCTTGTGTTGCTATTAAAAAAAAATTCAACATATGTTTAAAATTCTACTTTAATTGGAATGAAATATTTCTGTATGACACTGGTTAAATTAAAAATATGATTGTACTTCACAATTGGAAACTAAATTTCATTGTTATTAAAATATTCTCACTTCTTGAATCTAAGTGTGGGGGAGTACATTTTTGTTGAATTTTTTTTATTGAATCTGATTTGGGTTGGGATTTTAAGAATAAACTATTTAGGGTGAATTTTACATCCGTCTAAATCATAGTTCTCAACAAACTTACACCCTATCCACTATGCACCATCAAGTTTTATGACTTGTTTAATCATTAATGGAAAATATTTTTCATTGGATTAAATATTAATTCATTTACTTCCTTGTCAACCTACTATAAGTTAATTTTTTTTGGAAAACAATTCATTTTTATTTTCAAAAAGTCCATGAAAACATGTCATTAATATACTAAATTGGAAATCTGTTTTGAACTTGAAATTTTAAATTGTTCTTCTCATTATTTAGAATCCATATTTGAGGAAAATTTTGTGTTTTAAGTGTGATGGAGTGGTACATTTATCAACTCTAATAAACTGTTCTTTGATGTGAGACCTTCAATTTCCACTACTACTTAATTCTTTTTGGTAAAAATGGTTATTTTTTTCTAAATTCTTGCATAATTTTAGGTTTTACACTATACTCAATTGGTTCTTGCCTTAGGAAAAGTAACTTTCTTGTTGTTAATATATGTTTTGAATCTGAAATTACTGTGGGTGGATGATAGCTGAGTGGTCTAGATTAATGATTTAATGGGCATCTGATTTAGATTCCAGTTTTGAGAGAATCATTTGTGATCTGTTAGTGGAGTTATGATCATAATACTTGGAACTTGAAGTTATATTTTGATACTAGGGGACACTGATTTTTATTATTTATTTATGTAATTACCTTAACGAGTCAATGTAGATGGTTTCCATATAAATCTATTGAAATTAGAGTAGTCTGGGCATCTGGGATCCCACATTGATTTTTTAGGACCATAGATGTTGTGTGAGTTTCTGTTAACTTTAATCCCTCTGTTCACCCAGAATAAGTTCTTATACATAGTGATTAGAACAATGATACATAGCTTTGGGAAAATTAAATAAAGTGTCTAGGGTCCAAAATGAGTTCTTTAAGGGGAGTGGAATGCTGAACAACAGATGAAGAAGGGGTCCATTGGATTATATGGGAGTCATTTAGGTTGTATCATTATGGTGATTCACAAAAAAAATTATTTATATTTTTGGAACCTAGGTGATGAGTCAAAATGAAAAGTTCCTCTGGTTATGTTTCAAATTCCACATAAATTTTACATCTTGTCACTCTTCAAATATGAACTTGAATTTGGACTGAAATGAGTCACTAATAAGTATCACATAAGAGGCATGGCATCATCATTTCTCGATGAATCATGGTTTATTTTATTACCCTCCGAGTATTTGTTCATGGAAAGATTTGTTTTGAATAATTATTTTTATAAATCCTTTTGATATGTGTCTATTTTCTGTCGTCTGTTTTCAAACATCTAGTCATGTTACATATCTTATTGATTCATAAAACATTTTCATTTTTCAAAGATAATAAAACATGGGATTTTTTGAGGACAAACAATGATTAGGTGTGGGGGAATTTGATGTGGACTTATAAAGACATATTTTTCCACAACATTTAAATTATTATTATATTTATTTAGTTAATTGTTATTTCAATTTTTTCTAATTAAGTGATATTTTGTATTTTTATTTATAAATATGAAATTTATTCATTTTTTATAATTAATTGTTTATTTTAGGACTTAAAATAATTAATTAATTTCTTACTTTAATTTTACAGTCTAATATCTTTTTAATTAGTTTGGTGTTTTTTTCTTCATTTTTGATAATTTAACATTAATTAATTAATTAATAAAATTATGATTTTACTCATAAATAATTTAGTTGATAATTTAACATTTCATGTATTAATAATTAATTAATTAAATATAAAATAATCTAAATATTAGTTGTCTTTTAACTATTCAACTTTCATAAATTTATGATTAAAATTTTACATCATTAATTAAATATCTTTAATTCAATTTAATCGGTTAAAGTAATTTCTTAATAAATAATAAATAACTTGATTAATTTAATTAATTTAATTTGAAACAGTAACTATTTTATATAATTTAACATTGTTTTATAAAGGTTTACGTTTGATATTATCTTTTTATAATGTAGTTGCTTTTTAATTTTATGTTTTTGTTTAATTTTAATTTATGATTAATTAATTGATGTTAATAGTTATTTAATTTAAGTATTATTTTATTATTTTATTATGCTTTTTATGTTTCTATAAATGTCTTAATAAATCTATGTTTTTAATTAGTTATCAGTAATTATTGTAGTTTAAGCTTTATATCTACATCTTAAAAAATTACATTTTTTGTAGAAGTTCATTGTGACACAGTTTTTCTCTTTCACAGTTTCATCCTTTACGGTGTTTCTTCAGACTGATACCTAGATGTATCACTGTATTCTCTTGATATCACTTCTAGCCTTGTTTCAATATTTATTTTAAGGTCTCACCATATCCTTCCAACTGTTTCGATGTCTCACTGAATTCTCGATCTGCTTGGCACTGTTTGCTTCCATTACAGTTGCACCATGTCACGTATTCCACAGCATCTTGTCGCTACCCATCTATTGCTCCTTTCACCACCGTTTCAACCCATTTTACATCCACTGCACAACCAAGCCAACCCTATCACCATTTTCACAAAATTCAGTTCATCAATGATCCGAAATCATCAATGTATCGAACTAAATAATGCAGCATGGAAAAGCCAAAGTCACACCGCCTGTGTGTTCTGGTGCAGAGCTCCCTTTGGCTGCTGATGATATCATTGAGCTTCCATTTCTACTGGAACTGGAGGACTCAAACTACGTTGGAATCCACACCATCAGTAGAATTCTTTTGTTCCACATGCAGATGGCCAGAAGAATTGCTTTCTGAGCTGGAAGCCAAAGGCGCACCAGGGTAGTCTGCTTCTCGCCATGGAGGACTGGTGCTGCAAGAGGAGGAGTCCGACCAAAATTATGTGATGTATGAAGAAGATAAGACTATAGTTGCTTTATGAGATCTGGAGTGAAGTCATCATGAGCAGAGGATCTAAGACAGTGCCACCACGTTGCAGGACAGCAATGCCTCTAAAGTGAAGAGTCCTCCTTAAGAAGTTGAAGACAAAGTCATAGACCTGCTTCATGGATGAGAACTAGATCTGAAACCCCCATTCCGTGTTTCTCCAAAATGGGGGGGGAATAATGATAAAAAATATCATAATAAATACATAAAATGAAAACTTTTTTAGAAACATAACATAAAATAATAATAATAATAACAATAACTTAACTTAAATACTAAATAATTCTAATTATGAATAAATAATAAATATAAAATTATAAAACATAATTAAAAAATACATAAATTAAACTAAATAATATACACATCTAAATTAAATGAAAATATACAAACAATCGTCTTGATGTTACATATTAAATATTTAAAATTATTTAATACTAAATTTATTAATAAAATTATTACTAATAATAATTTAAATTAGAATAAACATATCTAATTAATATTAATAAGTTAATAAATTATGTTATAAATTATAATAAAATTAAAATTGACATTAATAACTTTAATTAATAATAATCAAAAACTTTATAAATAAATCTTTTAAATTTTTTCATAAACTATTGACTTTAAATATTAATTTATTTCCCTCTTGTTTTTCATGGTTCTATGTGTTTTTATTGTGCAGGATTATTCATGGGACTGAAACACATCTATATTAATCTAACCAACTCACCCAGAGTTAGTTACGTGAGAAAAATGATCACGATGTGGCAGTCGTGAAAAAACTCACACATGCGGTGCATATGTGATGGACTTTCTGGAGTTAGTGGAAAAGAGTAGTGACATGCAGTAGATGAAAGAGGATATAAAAATAGATTTGCAATATAATTTTAATGTGGTGGGGGTGGGGGTAAATCCATTCGACTATTAACATCGAAGTAGAGCAAGAACCTGGAGCGAACCTTGGAGAACTTCTTTGAGAGCCTATCTCTAGAGCTCTGAGGGACTGGAGTAGCAGTAATTAAAGCTAGTAGCGGGAGTTTCCTTCCCCTGTTTTCGTTCAATTATCTTTCTTTGTAATTGGATGGTTTTAGTTTATGTAATGGAGATAATTGTTGGTTGAATCATCTCGTTTGGGGATAAATTGAAGTTCCACTGGTTAAGTTTTAATTCCATTTTCACTTAAACATTTTGATGATTTCAATATTGATCGGTGAGATCAGTGCTGAGTTCATCCAACTGGTTGGGCCATCAAAACATAATTTTAATGAGTTCATGATAAATTTTTGAGATATATTGTGAACACACCAATTAAATGATAATAAATTATTAATACTTCAGGACTTACGGTGAGTTCATCCTATTGTTATTTTCACACTGTTTTCAGTTGATTTATTTCTAGAATGGTGAACATTATAACAGATTGTATTCTATGACATTACTCCTGGAGAGGGAGATAATTCACTGACTTATGCTGGTACTCTGAAATATCTTTTATGTGAATTGATATACCTTTAAAACATGTCTAATGGATAATTTTCCCTAGGCGTTTACTATAATTGTTCATTTATCAGCGCTCTATATTTTAGTTTTTCACACTTTTCAATTAGTTTTATGTTTCATTCTAGTCTAGATCCAAAACATACAAAATCATTATACTTTTCTAAATTAATAAAATAAATAGAAAAATTATAAATTGTAAATAAATATAATATCCTATACGTTTCTGACAACAGTGTTGTTTTCCAATGTTTTTAAAAGAATAATTGCCAAAATTGTTTTCCCTGTGGGTTCAACCCTCCTTGCCACATATACTATAATTAGTCGGAATATAAATTGTAAAGTCTAACCAAATTCAACGACAATTAAGGTAATCTCATATCATAAATCTAACATCATGATCATATCATAAGGAAGAAGGTAAAAAATCATTGGCAATTGAAAAAATATGCCTTAAAAAGGCATTTAGCATTCACTTACAAACAAACTCTCATAGATCCCAAAAAAGGCATTCCACTTTCAAAAAAATAGGTTCTTTAATCCCCAAATATATCTATATTTCAAACAACTAGTTTTTATTCCATCATGAATTAATAGTTTAATTTTTCAACTATTCCAAATGTGGGAAACCTAAAGAATTATCTATAATAATCTATCAAAAGTATAACATGCATTGAACATTAATTTCCATTAAAAATAATGGGGCAGTACAAATCACACTTTGCACATCTTATTAACCATTTCATCAACTAGAATTTACATTTTCAAAAATCACTATTAATTATATTATCACATGTTTTAGAATATTTAGTTAAACATACATATTTCATCAATTTGAATTACCAAAAAATTATAAGATACCCTATATTAATTTAAACATTCCACTACATTAATTATTAATAAAAATAATTATAAATTATTGTATTTTCATTAAATAAAATTTTATAATAAATGAAAAATGATATTGAAATAATTAAATCATTTTAAAAAAGCAAAGTATATATAATACAATATCTTTGTAAATCAAGATTCATGTTGTTATCATAGTTGAAAGCAACAACATGAGATTTTCAATTGGATTCATTATTAAAATAGTTCAATATTCATTATGTCAAGTCCATTTATATCCAAATGGATAATGAATGACTAAATTAAAATCAAATATAAATAAATAGAAATGAAAAACATCCCCTAAATCAATGTCGTCATCATTCATTACATGAGAATTGACTAATATTGTTGATCAAGATCACATATCCTTCCAGAATAATATATCCCTCCAAGAATGATATGCCACAATTCAACAATCAACAAATAATTAATATATAAGGAACCGTTTTTAGAAAATACCAAACAATGGAATGAAATGTTTAGGAGAACCCTTAATGAAAAACTACAAACAGATGGGTAAAATGAATGTTGGATTGACATTGATCATATGTAGATAGATGGGATCAATCTTATTTTATAGGATCATGAAGCACCATGAATTCCATTTGCAGGATGATAAGATTTTTGTGTGGGAAATGTAGGGAATGGTGGATCAATGTTCTCTATATATTATACAGTTTATTGTGTTTGGGATATTTATGTTATAATCCATTCATTTACATTTTAAATATGTAAAAAATTACGTTTCATCGAAATATTTATGGAATCACACCAAAATGAAAATATTAATTCGATGTACTAAATTTCATGTTTACAACATAATTTCCATGGGAAACATAACATTATCCCAAAATCCCTTGAGTCTATAAGTTTTACGTATGCTAAAACCCCCATTATTCTATAAACCCATTTGTTATGAAGTACAATTTCATTTCTTCCAGCAATTAGTATCCAAAATGAACCAGACCTCCAAAAAGCCTCTTCTATGTTATACCGGATTTTGTACAGAAATTGGTTGATTTACATTAATATATGAAATTTTATAACAACCGAAGAATTTCATACATGGATATTACACTTTTTGATAAATTTTTATTACATTAAAAAATCACATGCCTCAATACCATTATAGTTTTATTCCACTATAATCATGGAACAACAACATCATGTGTGGTGTAATATCTCCAATGTTTCCCCTAATGACCATCCCATTTAGTACCCCAACATAAAAAAATTCTTCTTAACTTGGGGAAACGAATCATAATAAATGGCGAGTTCAAATTAGTAGTAAGGTTACACATAAGAGATATATAAGAAAAACATACAAATAGGGTTATGATAACATGATCAGACCATTTGGAAATTATACCTTTTATATCAACGATCATAATCATGAGTCATTGAATAATTATTGACAGTTCCTAATACATGAATCCTATAGAAATAAAAGAACATGATCCATTGGATTAAAAAATGGAATAATAAATGGAATTTGGGGAATAAAAATATGTTCATAAAATATTTTTCCAATGATATATAACAAAAAAATTCATAGCATGTTAGGCGAAAATCAGCAGTCTACCAAATTTGGGATTAGGATCACCTCTAATGTACCCTATTGGTTTGAGAATAGGATGACCTCTTAGGTACCCTCTCGTTGTGTATTGGGATGACATCTCGTATAACCTATTTTTGTGGGCTTGGGCTTACAAACCTCATAACATTTTGGCCCATATAACATTTATCAGTACCTAATTAGTTGGAAGGAGATATAGGTCCCAAAAATCACATAATGGAAACCAGACATACGTGCGACAAACATAATAAAAAATTCATAATATCATAACATATTAAATGAAATGGGTATCAAAAAAATATCATTATATCTTATCCTATGGAAAATTTATAGGTTTCATTATCTTATTATAACATGTATCTCAAAGAATGAAAATTGAGATAAATTTACTTTACTGAATTCATAACATTTTAGTCATAAACTACACGAAAAAGATATCATAAAATGTTTATGTAAATACCCATATATTTAACGATAAGAATCATATAATAGAATTATGGGAAGTGTATACATCACAAAAAAGAGACTATTTTAAAATATTCCATAATACTTATAGAAATAAATGCGAGACTTGAAATCCCCTTAAAATATCATATCCTTGAAGTGATAATTAATAAAATAATTTTTTTTATACCTTATAAATGTAAATAATAAAAGATTAAATAAATAATAATGTACAAAAAAATCATTTCCCACATAATCATAGAATGACATAATCAATAAAATTTCATTTTAACTGAATGAATGGAAGTTGAGTAAAGAATTCAATTACCTATTGTCTTGAAACCATTCATATATGTTAAAACCACTTTTATAAATATAATTTTATCATAAATGTAAAAAAGATCCATATTAAAGCACACACACACACACACATATATATATATCATACACTGATGAAATTATATAACATGTTCATTAGTAATTACATGCTAATGTTATATTTTCGGTAATAATTGATTTGTTTTTGGTAAATGTGTTGACTTGTTTATATTGGTCCACAAAAAAAATATCTTTATTTAATCATATATATAATGATAAAAATAATAATAATATCCTACATATTCATTATAAATTTATTCATGGGGTTTCGTAAATGTTATAGAAAAAAAAATACATCATTTTTTGAGACTGTTCGTCATATTAAGCACGAACATTTTTCTAATTTTGTTATCCGAATAAAAGATAAAAAATATGTTATATTATCACACCGGAATTTTTTTATATAAAATAGATCACATATATTTTTTTAAATCATTATTAATACATTCCATATAATTATCGAATTTAATCACATCACTTCACGAGGAGGAAGTCTACAGTACACACAAACGACATTATCATATTCCCCTAAAATGGAATGCATGATGGTATGTAGGATATAAAAATTATTGAATCATAATAAAAAAAATATAAATACCTTATATAAAATATATATCATTTAGTATTTCCATACTCCATAGATGGTAATGGAAGAACGAATGACATCAGTTCACAAAGTTGTAGTCTTATATACATAAAACAATGATAGAATATCCCAACTGATTGAAGTCTGTGAATTTATAGTTCATTCACATAGAATTTAAAAATATAATTATATTAGGGAAACTAAATTTATTTTATAAAATTTTATATTAAAATAATATAAGGGTGTTATGGAATTAATAAAACAAAAATGTTCATCATTGAACGTTACCTCCTCCACCGACATCTCGTTGTGTTTTTCTCCAAAGGACATGCTTGGTTAAATTAATTACTAATGTATGGATTATAGATGAAGGTAGATATTTTTTTAGAAGATTATTAATGTATTTGGTTTCTAAATACATGTTATCATGCATGAAGAAAAGAGAATAAAATTTTCCCTTTTAAAAGAGAGGAGAGGGGCACTCTTAGTATTCCTCAAAATATTGCATTAATATATATTAATATTCTTTTACAATTGTATATAAATAAATTTATTAATAATTTATCATGATTATGGATAGAAATAATCAAATATGATAATTTTCTTATATTTTAAGGTTAAATTGTTACCCTTATCATTTACTATTAAACCCGATTCACACACTTTATATCGTACTATGACAACATGGATTTTAGTAATTAAGGGTTAATGAGGTTATAATAAAAATAAAAAAAGACAATTAATTGATTGTTTATGAAATTTTAATCCTTATTCAAATAATTTAGGCTAATTTATTATTTTTAATAATTTTATATCATTTAATTAAATTTTTTTTATTTAAAAATTTCATTATTGTCATTTTTACACTATCCCTTAAGTTGAATCTTAAAATAATCAACACAACAAAATATCCTAGAAAAAATCTCTTAATACATTCCTAATATTTTTAATTAATCAATAAAAACCAATTATAAAATAAAGTATATCAAATTATTTTTATTTTAATGTTGTTAATATCATTAATTTTATTTTTTGCATAGAAATAATAAATATTACCTCATCGTTGTGAAATCCATTAAGGTAATTATTTCATCCCTGAAAATTAGATAAATTAACATGATGAAGGTAGATATTTTTTATTTAAAAATATTATTTTCAAATAAAATCGATCCCATATGACCATAAATAAAAACAATTATATATATTAAAGACATTAGTGTTAAATGTCTTATTTTTTTCAAATAAAAAAATAATAAAGGTCTTAAAGTCATCAAAGTGGACACAAGAGAACATAAATTATAAAAAAGGATGATTTCAGTCAATAATAACTCATCCAATAATATTATGAAAGTGTTAGTGAAATATAATAATATTTAAAACATAACTTTTACACTTAATTACTCGATCAAACATTAATTATTGTTATAGAATTACTATGTTTTCTATGAATATTGTCCAAAAATAAAATATAAAAATTTAATAAATTTATTCATTTTGAATAAAAATAGTTAATAAATTATTTTAAAGTAAAAACACATAATTAGATAAAATTAATAAAAAATTAATCATATTGATGCGTTGAGAAAGCAGGGTTTTTAAGTGAAAATTTTCATATGTTTAAAATGTTTGACATGAAAATTTAATATGTATAAAGTTACAATGACCTAAAATATAATAATAGATGAATACTTTATATAATTTTACCTTAAAAAATATTTAATATATTATTTCATATTATTAAATTTTGGTATGAAATTATAATTTTCAATAAAAATACAGCATTGTTTAGTATATATCATAAGACAAATTATCAAAAAAATTAAAAAAAATCAATTAATGTTAAAATTGAAATTCCAATTTCAAATAATAATTTAAATTTTTCAAATAGAATTTATAAATGTGTCAAAATATAGTTTTATGAGATGTGTAACAATAAAAGGAAGTGGAACTAACTTTTCAAAAAATACAACTTTTAATTTTCAAAAATAGATTTGTTCTTATTTTAGCCCTTCAAAACTTATTAAATGAAATTTAAAAAATATATAATATTTAAAATATAAATTTCAATAAAATAATTCCCAAATAGTTATTAATTTAATTTATTATTATATAATTCCTTTTTGGGAGAATAGTTTTTTAATAATAAAAACACATACTTTATTTTATATTGGTTTTTATCTTCAATTACTGTTAATTGGTAATCCATGACATAATTTCATAATTCATTCAATCCTATTCATTATCACCATTATAAGGAATAAGTGGTAACTTTCATAATATTAATAGTGTATTTTTGTCTTCTAGGACTCGTGAAGAATAATAACACAAGTTATCGAATAAAATAGATGTTGCATGCAACAGAAGAAAAGATTAGAGTTACATGTAACATAATATAAAATCTGAATTATGTATAATTAAAGAAACTAAATAATGAAAATTATTTAAAAATTTATTTAATAAGAATCTCAAATTGTTATATTTGAACCCCATTAAAATGAATTTCACCCTCGACATCAATCTCAGTCATCAAAAGTTTAATACATGAAAGTTACTTTCTAATAAACTCACATAATAAAAATGAATAGTAAATCATCCATTAAAATTAGAATATTGGAAACATAATGATTACCAAATTTAACTCATAAACAGGTTTCCACATAGGAGAACATATGTGGCATGTGAAAACATGGATAGATAAGAGAAAAATAACTATCTTATTTGTATGGATAATGATATAGGACATGTTCATTATAATGTTAATAATAAAAACCCCATAAATCCATGATGATATAAGGGACCGTTTGTTTAACAGGAAATTAACAAACTTGGAAAATTATTATTTAAGATACTTTCCAAATGGCTAATAATTTTCACAAGATGACATACTTATAACATATCATTCGATTTTATATGCACAATCGCATCCATCACTTGTCTGTTGTTCAATTTTTTTTCCTTCATATCTTTATCATAGAAATGAATGTGAAATTATCGTTCTTCCAGAACAAGTGAATCATAAGATTGATACTGGGATGGAAATGCATTCCTGCAATGTCTAGTTATAGTCACAAAAAATAGCATGCATTGGTTATCCAATACACATAAATCAACATATATTGAATTAATATCATAATCTCTTAAACCTCTTCCAATGATCAACATAAAAAAATTCATAAATGTTTACCTATATGATCCCAAAAAAATAATACAATCCCAAATTTTTGAAATAAAAATATTATATTTCAAAAATCAATTAATCATTTGTCCCCCAAAAAACATAATATAGCTCTTAATTTTCACAAACACAACATGTGAGGACAATTATCATATATTATATTGAAACATGGTTATAACATGAAATATAATAAAACCATAGTGGAAACATTCATGATTTAAAAATTTAACACATTCTTCATAACCTAAATAAAAAAATTCAATAAACATAATCCATGATATCATAAACCACATAGTCATCATATTATTGATCAGTTCCATGGTTATCAATAACTTCCCATTTATTTTACCACAATGAAAATATATCATTTTTCTTATTATTGTCCCATAATCATTCCCATATAATGATTTATCAATAACTTCCAATGTCTCCTTAATTACCACCTCAATCATATTTCATGGTTACTAGTACCATTAAATGTATTCTTTCAAATTCATAAGGAAAAATTATAGTTGACCAATCCATTGATGTTTTATTATTCCATAATTCCATAAAAGTAATTCTACAACATTATTATTGAATTATAATACATAAAAACTCAATAATAAAACCAATTAATTTTCATACTCTTCCTTTTCAATAGTTGTCACATGATATTTATGTTTGATACTTTATTTTAGAAGATTATGAAGTCGATCATAATCATTAACCCATAGATTTTTGCACCAATTGGAAAAATTCCCATTTTTCATACACTTAAATCATTGAAGGGTGTGGGGAGGGGGTTATCTATATAATTCCTTATATTTTAATCAATATTTAACTTTATCCCTTAAATTATATAAAATAGTTTCCAATTAACTTTTCGCCAACACTTAAAAACCTTTACTAGTCCCCTAAAGAAAGTTTCCTTGATGTTTCGTTCCACACATTGAGCATAATTGAAATCACATAGTCTTTTCTCCATGGAATTTGTATTTTCATTTTAACTACATCATCCATTTATTTTCATAACAGTGATATTGATATAATACTCCAACATCTATTTCCACCTTGATATAAAAAAACATAGCCTCTTCATTTCTACTAAATTCTCTTATGGATAATGCCTTTTTGGGACATGGTATCAAGCTAATGAAGAATATATCAACCCTACTTTTCAAGGTGGAAGGTGATAACATAATTTTACTGTTAAATTCTTTTAAAATTATCCTTGTAGGTACCAAAACACTCATCATCACTATAAATTAACTCAAAGAACTCATTCTACATATTTATTTTAATAACTTGAGGAATGTACATAATTAAGAATTTATTATTGAACTCATCCCAATCCATAGATTATATTTCATCTTTTTGACTCATATTCTTAATTAGATTCCACAATTGGTCGATATTTACTTCTAATTTATAAACACCCAAAATGATTTATTTTTCTTCTTAACATTGGAGGATAGAAAATATAATTTCAGTGGTACTGATCCATTTGTTCAGTAACATGTTAATCAGAAGACCCACTAAAAGAAGGAGAAGATTTCCCCTTGAAATAATTAATAGAATGTTTCTCGATCTATTAATTTTTTTTTCCTCCATGATTCAAATCTATAGAAATTTTTTGTTAGTATATAAACATGATTTTACATTCCAACACCCATAGAATCTTGTTTTGCAAGAAGACAATCATTCCATCTCCTATCTCATGGTGTTGTAATGTCCTTACAATGGGTTCCATACATCAACATAAAACAAAAATGTATAGTGTGAGAAACACTAATCATATTTGAAAAAATAAATAATCATAGGAAATTACTCTGAATATATAAAACATAAGGATTAATCACATATTATTCATTATCTTTTAAAAAAATTATATGATTATAACCTATACAAAAACATATCCTTAAGGATCCTACTATGATTTTTCTCATCCAAGTTTCCCAAGGTAAACTAAAATTTTGATATGATACCAACAATATAGACCCATGAATTTCATACATGGATAATTAATATTTATGATGAATAATCATTATATTACCCAATAACATGACCAAATACCATAATTGTAACTTCTCATAAATCACTATTGGATTGAGATGGGGCCGAATTGAAACATGGACATAGGTGACATCGCCAAGATTCTAACGGATAGAAATAAATTCCATAGAATTCAACAAAATTGGTGGAAAAATTTCACATGAAAATAAAACAACCACAACCCATATTACCAAAAAGGAAACCACTATATGACTCATGATTACTATGTAAGAAAACTCAAAATATAAAAAATAAAACCAACTAAATCAGAGTACTAATATAAAACCAATATTATTATCAAATAATTTTTTTAAGAAAAAACCAACAAAGATAAATGACTTGAAATAAATAACACTACAACTCCCAACACGCTCCATGCTCGAACACCACAATCCAGACACAATATTTATGAAGCACCACTTGAGAAATGTGATACCTTCCCATTAATAATTATTAGGTAAATAATATCTCCAAAAGTAGAAAAATTTAAATGAAGGGGGTGAGTAATGAAAGAGAGTAGGTTTTTACGAAATTAATTCCCCACTCACACCAATAGGATAGATCATGTATGCATTTTTTATAAAACAATTAATGTAAAAACATTAACATTGTTTATATATTGATATGAAACAATTTCAACACTAAAACTATTGTCCCCATCCAAATCCATTTCCATGAAAAATAAATAATTTATTAAAGCATTCCACATTCCTTTTCGAATTTGATTTCCATGATTCCCACCCACACCCACACAATCATGCTTCATTGATATTTCGATAGGCATTAGATTTTTCTAGTCTATCCACTATGTCATCACTAATTGGAAAATATCCTTATGCCCCCAAAACACACTCCCCTTAACTAAGGTTATGCCCCATGTACCCCCATAGTTATCAGCCTTAATCTGGATCATATAGAAATCAAGAACTCACACCAAACTAGGTATTCAAAACCCATGCCCAACAGAAAATTTCAATCAACCACTACAAACAATTTCTTTTAATGGGAACATCACTATTAAACCATTTTAATAAATAAAAAATATACTTTTAAAGTTATAATTTTAAAATCCATAAACCAATCACATTTCACAACAATTCCACAATTTCATAAATCCCAAAACTTTCACTAAAGAGTGTTTCATTCATGATTATCACATGAAATTCACAATATATATCAGTAAATTAAGAAAATTCCAACTATTCCTTTCACGTCTAATAGGATGATTTAAGAGTGGATCCTCCTACCTCAGAAATTATCATTTAAATGATGAAGGGTACAAAAACATCATTAAACAATGCTGAATCTCCAAAACCATCCTAATATCTAATTCCAAAACATCAAAAAATCTAAATTTCAACATGATTGGACCCAACTATTATATCTATATATCCATAATTGTCTATATAAATATATGAATTTAATAAATGGAATTAGAATATATATAAGGAAAAAGATATTTATTGAAGTCATAATAATAAATTTGACCTTCAATGAAGATAGATTTGAAAATAGATTCTTTCCATATCAAAGGGGAAAGTCCCTACATCCTTTGGGAGGAAGAAATAACATGATAGGGTCAAAATAGTTAAAAAGGTAGGTTATGGGGATAAATAAAGATAGATCCACTTTTTAGGATCTAAAATTTGACCATGCACGATTAGGATACGCAACTAGGAAAGATATGCGGTAATTGTATGTTGGCCAATGCCTTCTTACTCTGTTTGCATGGTGTGATCACATTGTTAGAAAAACCATGTGAAAATTATGTTTTCCAATATATTATAATATTCATGGTTTATACATGGTGGTCATAGGGTTTGGAAAAACTGTGTGCCTAACTATTCTCCTACCCAGAACCCACTGTTTCACTTTTTCAGTTTCTTGTAAGATTTACATGGTTTCTACCTATTATACTCAAATAATGTGCCTCCTAAAAATTCCACAAAACGTTCCAAAAGTATTATAATTCCTCCCTAATAGCACCCAAATAATTTGGAAACATAAAATACAAAAATAACTTGAGACATAATTGAAATGGGGGTGATAGATTCTCCCTACCATTGTCCATTGCATACTCAGAATATAGAAAACCACTACATTCACGAAATATTTTGGGCTATTCATAGATCATTTATTTTTCCCATTTCAATGTTTCTTACTTAATCATACCATGTAACTACAAAACCCACAATAGACCGATACTTTCCCCGCCCAAGAAATTCTCTTGCCTATACAAAATCTGTATCGACATATGATCCCACAAAGGATCCGGATCTAGGACATTAGAATCCCACTGAATCATATTGTTAGGATAAGGATTTTTCTTCTTCAACTAAGATATATGAAAAAAATTATGAACTTCACATAAATTTGGTGGAAATTCCAACTGGTATTGCACCTAACCAACCTATTATGTTATCTCTAATGGGACAACATATCGAAGAAAAAATTCTCCATGCTTCCCAAAGTGATCTTCAAACGATTTCTAGAAACACTAAGTTATCTATATTCACTTAATGATCAACTAAATAAACTTTGTTATCTCTTGTGAAAGACTCATCACAACCAGTTAGGTATCACCTATATCTACGAAATAAATAGGAGAACGCCAAGGATTCCTATACAATGCTTCAAAAGGATCCATATTTATCAATGCCTCATAACTATTCTTATAAAATGACTCCTCGAAGGGCATGTACTCCTCCCACGAGCCATAAAAATCCATTATAGAAGCCTGGATAATATTGAACCACATTTATATTTTCCTTTAAGAATGTCAATCGGTCTAAGGACTAAACACTGTGCTCAAGGTTAACTGAGTCCCAAGGGCTCTATGCAAGGATTTATATAAATTAGGAATAATCCATGGATCTGTGTTTGATAGTATTGAAGTTGTTACTCCATCCCTCCTTACCACATCTCAGATATACTTAATTGAAATGACCTCTACAATATGAGTTTCTCGAATAGGGATGAAATGTGACTAATTTGTGAGCTGATGCATGATCACCCATATGGAATTGTGTTTCTTACCCATTTTTTGATAGCTATGGTAATATACATAGCTATCTAATCTCATTTCCAAATTGTAATAGGTAAAGACTAAAAAATAATTACCTGTAGTTGATACTCTACATTAATCTACTTAAGAGTTATGCATCATAAAATAAACATGACCACTTTTAGTTTCATTCCAATGCATAAAAATTATGATTTAAACACCTTATACATCATATATATTCTAGGACAATCAACCCATATCTAATGGTGGTATTCATGTTGAATTTAATTATGAAAATCCATAAGTATGACCATCTGATCTCAAACCCAAATAAATTGAACTCCCCTCTAGTTTCCATCCATCCAATGTATCCTGAACATTGGTTTTTGACCTCATTGAAATATATTCTGAATCATACAAATGTTCCTTCTTTACTCTCTTGACCAAAATAAGATTAAAAAAACTAGAATGGAAATTCAAAATCGCATCAGTCTTCACATTTCATGTTCATTTCAGTTAGGACCAACATTAACTACCAATGATCCAAAGAATATTTTTCTAATGAATCATATGACTTCCTTATTAAAGAACCTTCCACTAAATTGTCATTACTCAGTGTATAAATTAAATTAATTTCCATCATATGGAGGGAATCCATTAATATTGTTTTCCTTATGTCCTAATACCTTTTTGAGAAAATATCATTCAATATCTTTTGATTTTTAAACACCAGAAATTTCTCATTTACATGGTAATGATCCATGTATTCCAATCTTGGACAGTGGAAGATAACTCAATATCATGTGTTATGTGTTTTGTAGTTCTTCCTATGAAAAATTTAATTGAATTGAGCTATAAGAAACAAAACGATCTCCCTTTATAATAAAATATCCCAACCCAGACCCCGAAGCATCAAAATTTCCCATGTACCCTTGTCTTATTCAGGAAAATCCGGATTGGTGATGATGTTAGGAGAAATTTATTCTATTAAAAAGACATCTAACATTCCTCATTCCAGTGAAATGGACCATTATTCCATTTTAATGATGTCATTGAAGATAGTAATCAGGAGAAATAATGAATAAAACACTATTAATAACCATATTGACCAAGGAGACTGTGTATCTCGAAGACATTCTTTGGTGGCTTCCAAGAGATAAAAACATATTTCTTTTTTAGAACAACATAAAAACCCCTTTCTGAGAATCATTTCCGAGGAAATTTTTCTCTTTTATCCACAACATAACATATTGACAATTCATCAAATATATGGTGATCTCTATAGATTTCTAACACAGTCACCAAATGTTACGCATTCTCACCCTTGTACTTGAATACATAAATATTTATTCCAAAAACCCCCTCACAATGGAATCTAGATACCATTGAACTATCTAATTCATCAATTCCATATATACTATGGGTGAATTCGTTAGACCAAAAAACATAACCATATACTTGTAGGGGCCATATCTACTCTTTAATGGCGTATTCTGAATATCTTCTTTATGATACCACAATTGGAGATATATTGATTGATATTCAGTTATAAACAATCATTGGGAAGATATAAATTTATTTAACTTAACATCAATTAATGGTTGAAAATACTAATTCTTTATCAAAACTTGGTCAAACATAAAATATTAAATAGAAAGATAAATATTTCCATATTCCTTTTTGAAAAACAGGACTGGTGATTCCCTCATTGATGCCTTTTGGATAGTGAATACATTTCTTTCTAACTCTTCTAACAGAACTATTAGTTACATTAATTCTTTTTTTGACATCATATAAAACAAACATTAAAATAATAATTATCCTTGGAAAGAGATAAATCCAAAACACCACTTATCATTTGGGAGGAAATATTGATACAGTTATGGGATAAACAACTAAATACTGATCAAAAACCATTGGAAAACTGCTATTCTCAATCTCATCATTTGATTACAAGGTCAAAAATACGTAATATTAGGAGATCATTTTAACTTACAGTGATGAAATTCATGTTACAAATGTCTTTATATTGTGGCCTCTTTTAATGTGATGCTCGATGCAATTAACATTTTAAAAAACTAACACTCCTAGTGTAATAGTCAATGTGAGAATTGAACATTTTCAACCAATCCATGCCTAAGATTATTTCATTATCATAAATACCAGGAATGGAGACTTAAAATATCATCTCAGCACCATCAATAGTTATAGCGCAAGATTTAAACATAAAGCCTCGACATTCTCTTTGTCCAAGAGGAGATATAAATTTCAAAATAGAATGAATTATCTAAATATTTAAACCTATGAAATAAAAAACACAACAAAAAATGAACTAAAGGGTTGAAATATTATTAAAATACATACATATGGGTTTAATTAAAAATAAATGTAACTCTCACCATTGATGGTTGAGATGAATCATATGCAATAACTTTCCCATTTCTATATAATTTCTAACTAACTATAGTTTGTTATAAATTTCATTATTTAGATTTACCTTATTAAGGAGTCATGGTATTCCTTGAATCTCCATGGATAGATTGGTTCTGATGATGACAATTATTCTACTACCCTCATCATGTCGATGCATATGATATCTGTGACACATAATAAGTGTATCGAAAACCCGACCGTGGAGAAATGCAATAATAGCATTAAACATTACCTTTGTGGTTCTAGTTGTACAATTCCCTAGGTGGTACCCTAAAATATAACATCATTTGATAAAAAGATCCATGTTGGAAATTTCCAACTTTACTCTTGTGTTTTAGAGGAAGACTCACTAATCCATAATTTTGATTCTGAGTAGTCCCACTATATTGGAAATAGGTGTTCATCTTCCACTTATTTCTAGAATTAGAGTTCCCACCATTGTCTATTAGTATCATCATGCTTCCTCCAACTTTATCTTCTGAGATTTCCATATAATCCTTCATTTCTCTATTTAAATCACTAAAAAAATCCATTATATTGAAAAGGAAAACCTATGTGTAAATTTCCTACTATATCCCCGATCAAAAAATGTGGTCCTTCTAAGATTCCCATAATGAAACTTCATGTGATAAGAGGATTGAATTCATAAAATTAGAATCATACTCTATCATTGAGAGATTATACTCTTTCATGCTGAAAAGGGTCATCATTTTATAAATCATAAACCTATGTAGATAAAACTATTATCGAACATTTCTTCAAAATCCTCCTAATAGATGCTTTTTTCTAATTTAGTTTCAATTTAAAAATACTAATTAGGCATGGAGGATCTTAAAACATATACATTTATAAATTTTCATTAATATCTACTAGTGTTCCACGGAAATCAATGATATGATTCATCTTATTCATCCGCCCCTATTTATTCACTTGATCTAAATCATCAATAATTATTGGTGGATTTGGATTATAGAACTGAATGGAAAGATCAAATTTCCTTGGTTTACCCCTTCCTGACTCTATATCTAAATCAAGGAAGGATTGTACTATACTCTGAACAAGATGTTTGTTCACATTTGGATCTAGTGAAACTACATCCACATAAACATCTTCCAGTTGTATTACATGACACCTATCGAATTCCATTTACCCTAACAAAAAAACACCATAAGTATAAATCTCTAGAAATTGAAGACTTATGATCATAAAATTTAATATATCAAAAATATTACAACATGGATTTAAAAAAAGAAAAATAATAATCATTAAACCATTTTTAAAAATTTAACAGTTTTATGAAAATGAATCCATTTTAAAAATACCACAACCATGCTCTTTTCTATGTATCAAATTTGAAAACCATTTATCAATACTTTTCAAAAATAAACAATTTTTCACAGAATGATAAATCATTATTCAAAATTAAATATGAACTCCTAGTTGTATTTCTTTTCTATCAATGCATGTCATGATCATCTCATCAACTAAACCAATGATAATGATATTAAATATCCTATTAATGTCTCAAAAAATCATAGGTACCCAAATCCCTGGTGACATGAAGTTCATCATAAATATGTTAGCTACAACATTTTATTCTCTCTATTTCATGTCTCTAAAATAATAATCCATTCTATCTAACCAACACAATGAATAATCTATAATGATTATCAACTCCTAGATCGAAAAAATGATAAAGAAGGGTCAAATCAACGTATAACACATGTAACATCCTGAACCTTCTCATTTATTCAAATGATACGGAAATTTTACTTTTCCTTAGGAGGAATCCCTAAGATTACAAAGGCTGGAAATAAATGCAAAGGGCTTCAAAACAATTTTGTGATGATTATCCCTTGAAAATAAAACAACCACAACCCAATATACCATAACCAAAAACACTATACGATGCATGTTGAAAATGTAATACAACTAAATGTATAATGAGTCAAACAAAATATATTATAGTACCAAGGTGAAATCTATATCAGCATAAATTATAACGTTGAAGAAAAACCCAAAAATTAAACAAATAAAGATATAACACCACAGATCCCATCATTATCAATTCACTAAATCCATAACCAAACCCAAGTTATCATGAATAATAACTAATGAAATTTGATGCCTAACGTTTTCATGTGTCTCGATAAACAATGTATGCAAAAGCACCAATTTTACAAAGCAGGTGGTGAGTAATGAAAATCAATAGATTTTCCTCAAATGAATTACATACCAACATCACTAGGATAGGAAATGTTTTCATATATGTAGAAAAAAATTATATAAATCACTTTAAACAATTTTATATCAAGATATAAAACAATTTCCTTATTAATTTTTTTTTTAAACCCAATTCATTTCCAAGAAAAAACACAAACAATACATTAAACCAGATCACATTCCTTTTTGGCATACCCTTTTTGGGATTGACACACACATCACCGAATAATTGCTTCATTGAAGTTTACATAATCATGAGAGGTTTATCATATATCCACCAAGTCTTCACTAATATCACAATATCCTTGTTCAAAAAAGAGACATTCCCCTTATCCAAGTTCACTTCCCTTGAACCCCAATTTTACACACCACTTATTCCTGGTCACGTCAAAATCATAAACTCACACCAACTCGTATATGCAAAAAACTATTCCAACCAAACATTTAAATAAAGAATTTAATTCATTTAATAAATCATTATAATATAATTTCCATAAATCAAGATAAATAATCATTTTAAAATAATCATTCTAAACACCACAAACAAATAACATTTCACAACAATTCCATAATTTCTAAGTCATCAAAACATCACTAAATAATTTTTCTACCATGATATGCCTATAAAATTCCCTATCAATTTTAAGAAATGAAAAAATAATTATATTTCTAATAACAAGAGGCTAGATTAAATCCAACAACGCCATAAATTGTGGCAAAAATGACAAATGATAGAAAAACGTCACAAAACTGTGTGGAATCTCCAAAAGGCCCCCTTAGATCTCCTTTTGTAACATCAACACAGCCAGAAATATACATGAATTCAATAAAATATCATATATGAATCCCCAATGGATATTATCTATAAATTTATGAAATATGAGAAGAATATATGTATATAAAACAACCATGAATAGTGACATACGAAGAAATTCAGCCTTCAACACACCCCGATCTGCCAACAGAGAACTTTTGGTTCAAAGAGCAATGTATTGACATACATTTGGAGGAATAAAACATTTTTAGTGTCGAAATTAGCGATGAAATATTATTTTGGGGTAAAATTAGTCAGATACACTTTTTACGATCTAAAATTTTACTATACAAGGTTGGTCTGCAATGTTAGGAAAACAGTGAGCCAACCATTTTCTTGCAAATTTTTTCCTCTATTCCAATATTCACTGTTTCTACTAGGTTGTAAAATTGGTTGAAAAAGAAATTAACATAACCCTGATGCTATCCAAAACCCATTTTATCACATTTAATAGTTTCTTATAGAATTTTTATGGTTTCAACAAACCCTTCCCAAACCATGTACCCCAAAATTTCCAAAAAAATTCCAAAAGTGATCTAATCCCTCCAAAAATCAACCAAACACTATACGTACTTAAAATAAATAATTACTTTTTTTCATAAAATAAACTAGGGGTTTTATAGTAATATTTTAGTATCTTTATACACATGTAACACAAACATCTACTCTATTGATGGTTCATCAATGTTTCTGACAATGATCTTCCCCTTTAGATCCCATACATAAAAATATTCATTAAAATATTGGTAATGAAAATATAAGAAAGTGAGTTTTGGGATTATTATAAACAGTAACACTAAGATATTAATATGTTGAAAAAGAACATAGTGGTAATGTATTATGAGAATAAAAAATGAATATAATACTCTATATATCAATTATCATAATCATTAATCATGAAATAATGATTGGATGTTTATAAGACATGAATCATAAGATTATAAAAGACCATGATACCAGACATGTAAAACAAGGATAAATACATTTAATTTGTTACATACACATAATTTTAGAAAATATTATTCCAATTATACTTACCCATAAATTCATAGAACATTAGGCCTACATTACTCACTCGTATACCAGCTTCATACTATGATGAACTCTCATTTACTATCTTGTATCATGATTAGGATGAACTATCATGTACCCTAGTGTTATGGGATTTTTATTACCTCCCATTTACTCTCTTTTAGGGGGTTCGGGCCTAACCACACATGCACCACTCTAGCCCTTATGAAAATTTATCATCACAAAAAGCATTGAAGTGAGATATAGGTCCGACCCATCACATAATGGAAAACATATACAAATGTTCAACAAGATTATATAGAAACAATCATATCATAAACTATGAAAATAAATTAGTTTAAAAAACATTTCATTATATCCTATTCTAGGGAAATGTGACATGTTTCATAGTCCTAGTATAACATTTTTTGAAATAATGTAAACTAAGAAAACGTTACCTTAACGATTTGGTAACATTTGAATAACAAAACCCATGAATTAGAGATAATAAAATGGACATGTAAATATAAAAATAATTAAGTATTTGTATCATATAATAAATTCATGGTGCGTATATACAACAAACGCATGAAACGAGGGTTGAATAAGTTATACGTTTCACTGAAATAAATGTAAGACTAGAAATCCCCTTACAAAAATCAAATCATTGAGGTGATAATTAATTTAATGAATCTATTATTTTTATTAACATAAAATATTAACAGTAAAAGTGAAAAAATAATATAATCACATCTCACATCACAGACAATCATATAATTACATAATCAATGAAAGTGTAGTTTAAACAAATGAATGGAAATTGAGTTAAGATTTCACTTACCTTAAGTCTTGACTTACATAATAAATGTTCAATCATCCTTTATAAATAAATGTATACCATACATTTATATCATAAAAATGTTTATGTATATAATACCATATAGATTTATATTACTTGTTTATTAACAAGTCCGTGTGAAAGTCATATTTCTTATACTAACTTCTTTTTTTTTTGTATGTGTTTAGACGTTTTATTCACGGTCCTCTTACATAGATCATGAATTAATCAACTGAAAAATGATTAAAATGATATAAATATAATATATTAAAAATATATTAGTATATGTGGTGATTCATAAGAGATAGAGTTATAAAATAAAACAAACTGTTCATGAAGATGATATGTCGTACAAACACATTAATGCTATTTTTATTTCTATTGTGGATTAAAAGAAATAAATTTATAAGTTATATTAACATTATATAAATAAATATATTTCATATATGTTAGACATTATTATTCAATGAATATTTAATACATTCCAAATAAATCAGGAATTAAAACACATCACTTCATTGGGCAGTAGTCTTCTGTAAACATGAACATCATTATCGTATTCCAAAAAAATGTAAGGCATGATGGTACGGTTGATATAATGAATACAAAATCATAAATAAATAATAAAAATAATATATATTATAAAATATATAAATCCATCATTATTCCCAGTCATTAATGGGGGTAATGGATGAAAGAATGACATTAGTTCGTCAGGCTAGTGTCTTCCAAACACACGAATAATGATTGTGTACCCCATTTGATAGATGTGTTTGAAGTTTGAGGTTTTACTCTTATCATAAAAACATTGAAACATGTTTAGGATTATATAGTTATTATATATACATTATATAAAAATATTATAATTGTTTTCATGAATAAATAACACCAAAAAATTCATTAATGAACACCACCTCTTCTTTTGGTACCTCTTTTTCAATTTCACAAAATGACTTCCTTGGTTGGATTTATAACCAATGGAAGGAATCTTGGATAACGATATGGAATTTGGTAGGATATTTGGAAATTTATTTTTGGAAAGAAATATGTTTTAGACTGTGATGAAAATAGAATAAGAGTTTCCCTTTTGTAATAGATAAGGGTAACTATTTGAATTTCTCAAAATATCATGTTCAAATAAACTAATTTTATATTCAAAATTGATCCAAACTGATTTATTTCCAACAATGGGGGTATTATTGTAAATAATCTCATAAAATATTTTTTAAAAAATTTATGTCAAATTAATTCCATTATCATTTAGTTTTAATCATTATTTATCCCCATTAACTCTTGTCATGTTGATATTTATTTTTACACTTTAAGGTTAATGAAGTTACATTAAAATGATAAAAACCCCTAAATTAATAATTAATGTCATTTGAAATATTATACATGTTAATTTTAGGAAATTAAGTGTTTTATGAATTTTATATCAATTAATATATTATTATTTTTATTTTAATATATCACTAATGTCAATTGTGACACAATTCCTTACTTTGACTACTTCAAAATGAAATACAAAAAGATATCTTCAAAAAAACACTTTTCATAAATCTACAATATCTCACAGTATTATATAAGTTTCATGAATGAAATTAATTATGTAAACTTATGTTACATTGATAGTTTTAATATCATTTATTTGATTTTTTCATTTACTTAATATTTATTAAATCATTATTGGGCAAGCCTTTATGGTAATTATTAAATCCAAATAAAGTAAAAAAATTACCAAGATGAAAATAAATATTATATATTTAAAAATTATATTTTGGTTGAACATTTCCTCTAGATTACCATATATAACAAAATTAATACTTATTAGAAACACTAGTGTTACACGTTTGACTTGTCCTAAAATAAAACACTAGAAGGGGTCTAATGTCATCCATATAGGCCCAAGAAGCCATAAATTCACCCCAATGATGTTTTTCATTGATATTAACCTATAAAATAATATTAAGACATGTTTCAGTGTAATTATATTATATTAATAATATTATTTTTAACTTTAACTACCCAATTTACCCTAAATCGGGGTTAAAAATTACAATGTTTACAATTAATACAACCTAAAAATTAAACAGAACTATATAATTTTTTCTACCTTCTTGTTAAAATTACATAATCCAACTTTTGAATATCAAAATATATAATTGGGTACATTTTGTTTCAAATTGAAACAGTAGACGTTGTGAGAATGTGGGGTTTTAATGTGAAATTGTTCAAAAGACTGAAAAGTTTTTATATCCAAATTGAATATAAAAAAGATTAAAATTCCCTAAAATGGTTTAAGAGATTCCTAATTGATCTACTGTTATATCCAAAAAATATTAGTGTATAATATAGCACAATAAATTATTTTTATGAAATGTCAGTTTTCAATTAAAATACAATATTTTTTAATGTTTATCTAAAAATTAAAAAATATGAAAAAATATATATATAATTAAGAAAAAATAAATTTGTAAATACTTATTTTAAATAAATATTTTATTATATTCAGATAAAATTTATAAAATTCTAAAAATTTAGTTTTAAAATTTGTCTTCTATTAAATGGAGACCAAACTGTCATTTAGAAACATACAACATCTTATGATTAAAAGTTGAATTTTTCTTATTTTGGGACTATAAAACAAATGATAAGAATTTAAAATAAATTAAATATGTAAAATATTATATTTCTTAAAAAAATTCAATAATAGTACTTAATTTAATATATTAATATTAAAATCATTTGTGAGAAGAAAATAGTTTTTTTATAAAAATAAATCCATATTTTAAATTGTATTTTATCATAATTTTTAATTAATTGGTAACCCAAGGTTTCATTTAAAAATAATGTTAATACTATTCATTCGCACCATTCTAATGTCTATGTGATAACTATCATTATATTAATATTATATTGTTCTTAGTTAACGCTCAACATTACATGTGACACATGTTATCAAAGATACTCAATTTTATGTGTGATACCATATAAAATTAGTGTTTTGTGTAATGAAATATAAAATATGTTTTGATTTTAATAAAATATAAAAATGAATTAAAAATTTCAAAATCCATTTCATAAAAATATAAGGTTTTTACATTATACCCCTGTTAAAATGAAAATGTCCACTTAAATTCATCTTGTCCATAAAATCATTAATAATTGAAATTTAAATTCCTAAAAAATCACATCATAAAAATGAATACAAAATCATAAATTAAAAAGTTATGGTTCTATCATTAATAGTTAACCAATGTAACTCATAACTAAGTATCCAAATAAGAGAACATAGGTGATATTTGAAAAAATTGACAATGAAATTAATACTATCTATCATGTTATATAATATATTGAGAGAGAACATGGTAATTATAATGTTAACCATCATATGATCATAAATATAAAATTAGCTATGTGACAATTTTATTCATCATAAATGAAGAAATTTGGATCTATTTTTTATTGAACACATATTTCTAAAAAATGTAAATTTTTCAGACGAAGATATAATTACTTGATTTTATTCCATTTTATGTGATCAATCTCATCAATCAGCTTCATCTTGATCAATTTTTACATCATCTCTCAATTTAATAAATTAATATTATATTATAATACATGATGATTTAGTGGATCATAATATTGATAATGGTATAACAAGAGATTCCTTATATCACTAGTTTTTGGCATTACAAAATGGTGAGCATCTGTTACCCAATACACATAAATGAAAATATATTTAATATATAAATTAAGATATAAAACATAATCTACAGATCAAATGGAATAATTTCATAAATGGTCAACCTTATGAATCTTCCAAAATATTAAAATCCAAATCATTCAAAAGAAGGATACAAATTACCAAAATTAGATTTTTATTTATCCCCTAAAAATCATGACACATATCTTATTTGTCACACACAAAACATGTGGATAAATTATCTTGTATTCACTTAAAACATGGTAATAACCTTTATTACCAAAAAAACATTAGTTATTATATACATTATTTCAAAAATATATTCTTTTCATCATAACAAAAATATAAAAAATCAGTGAACTCAATCCATGATTATATAAACCACCCTGTCATCATATTATTGATGAATTCCAAGGTTATCAATATTGTCCCATTTATTTTATCACTAAAAACATCTCCTATTTCTCATTATTTTCCGCAAAATATGAACATATTAACTGTAATCCTTCACTTATAATATCACCTCACCACCTCACCCACTTTTCATGGTTATCAGTACCATTTATAATTTTCAATAGATTCAATAAGAAAAAACAAGATTTGACCAATCCTTAAATTTTCTACAAATCTATAATACCATAAATGAACTTCATGATCATTAATCTAGAATTGAAATACATAAACTCTCAGAAATTCAACCACTCTTTCTTCATACCCCACATTTCTAATAGTGATCCCCCCATATGTTCTTTCTTCATGCCATTTATGAGTTTTTGGACATCAATAATTACCATTAACCCTTAGACATGATAAAATATTTTAATAACACCAATTTTCCATAAAAGTGATGAATTTTAGTGTGGTATGCATTCTATGTGTCATTTCCTCCATTCGAAAAATCAAAAAACTTTTTACCATCATATAAGTATTCATTTTCTTAGTGAACTTTTTTCCTACACATAAATCATTTACTAGTCCCCCCTTGGAAAAAGTCCTTAGGATTAATTCCACATTTTGAGCATAAAATAAATGTCATCATCTTTTCTCTATGGTTTAAATATTTTCTACTATACTATATCTTTTATTTATTTTAAAAACTATGAAATTCATAGATAATCCCAACCTGCATTTATACCTTGATAGAACAATGCACAATCTCTTCATAGCTATTTATGTCTCTTATGGATAACGCCCATCAAAGTGTTGGATTCAAGCTAATAAATGATATATCACATTTATTTACATGTTGAATGATAATAAATGATTTATAAATCAAAAGACATGTAAAATTATCCTCATAGGTACCAACAAACCCATCGTTAATTTTCTTCAACTCATGGAAATATTTCTCCATCTTTTTATGAATAACATTAGGAATGTACTTATTGATGATTTTTTTCATGAAATTTTCCCAATCCATGCATTCAATTTTATATTGCTTCCTCAAACTCATGATTAAATTCCACCATTGGTTCACTTCATATTCTATATGATAAATAACCAAAATGAAATTTTATTCTATTAACATCAGAGGATAAAACATATATTTTCAGTGGTACTCATTCATTATTCAGTATCAGGTGAATAAGAATACCAATAGAAATATGTTAAAAATTTCCACATTAAGGACTAAACATAATGTTGTTCCCTCTTCTACTCATTTTGAAGTACATCATGATTCATAGCTTGATGATATTTTGTGGGCATTGAATGAAAAATTTTTATTCCAACCACCATAGAATCTAGTTTCTCAAGATGAATATTTTTTCATTTCCCTTCACATTTAGAAACAAAATGGTTCATTAAATTCATATCTATTAGCTTAAAACCAAAATTATAGTGTGAGAATCAATATTCATAATAGGAAAACCACCATAATCAAAAGATATTACATTAAGTATATAAAATCTAATGTTTAATCATGGTTTATTCATAATCATTTACAAAATTATAGGATTTTATCATATATATAGAATTATAATATGGATTTCACTATGGAATTCTCATTATAGTTTTTAATTGTCAAAAAATCTTTTTATCTAATACAGACAATAATGAACCAAGATTTTCATACATTTAAATTTAAATTTATAGATGAATATTCATGACATTACAAAATCACATGCCCTAAGACAATAATTGTTTAGTTCCTTTGTAATCAAGGAACCCAATCTTCTTATCTCATAAAAGATCTACACTAGTTCCCACAAATATATTCCCCTTTTATACCCATAGTTGAAACATTTCTTCATAACCTAGGGGAAGGAAACATTTTAATTTTTGATCATTGATTCATAGTAACATTAATAATTAGAGATATATAATAATAACATGAACATATTTGTTGACAACATGAGCATAAAATTTGGAAATCTTACAATACATATTGTAGATCATAATCATGAATCATGGAATAAACAATGGTAGTTCTAAAAACATGAATTAAAAGGTAATAAAATAACATGATCTATGAGAGTTTAAAAATGTAATAATACGATGAATTTTTAAAATAAAAATATTACAAAATCTTATTCCAATGATAACTACTAAAAAATTCATAGCTTGCTAGGCTTGGTCTATTCAATTTTGTAACTTCTATGGGCTTGGGATGAGCCCCTGGGTACTCTTTAGTTTTAATGATTGGAGGACAAACCATGTGCCATCTTTTTCGAGATGGGTGAAATCTTGTATACCCTCTTACTATAGGATTGGTATAACCACCTATGTACCATTTGATCCCAAATAACATTTATCATTTACTAATGCATCGTATGGAGATATGGGTACATACTATCACCTAATGAAAACCATATATACATATTTTGTAAGATAATTAAATATGCGTTATATCATAACCTATTAAATGAAATGGTTTTTATAAAAATTTAATTATATATTAACTTCTCAAAAATAGATAGGTTTCATAATCTTATAATCACATGTGCCTCAAAGAATACAAATGAGACAATATTATCTGACTAATTTTCAATCTTTTGAACCGTAAACACGATACACGATAGATCATAAAATGCATATGTAAATAAAAAATTATTTATGTATAAGTATCATAAATAAGTTTCATGTTATGTATATACACACCACAAAAGAAACAATTGGTGAATATGGAATTAGTCTCACAGAAATAAAAGTAAGGCTAGATATACCGAGAAAAATATCATATCTTAGATATGAGCATTGATCGAATGAATAATTTTTTTATTAAATTAAAATTCCAATAATTAAATTGGAAAAAATAAAATAATATAATAAAATGGTATTTCACACATAATCATTTAATTACATAAAAATTAAATTGTTGTTTAACCTAATGAATAAAAATTGCGTTAAGAATTCTCTGAATATATGTCTTGAATTCCGTAATACACATTTTGACCCCCCCCCCCCGCCCCTCGTATAAATTGATTTTTATCATGACAGTTTCTAAGAGTAATATATATATATATATATATCATACCTTGATGAATTTATATTAAACATTTAATAACAATTCCATGTTAATGTTATAATTTTTGTAATGACAACTTTATTTTTTGTACATTTTTTGACATGTTATTCTTGGTCCTCTTTCATTGCTCATGAATTCATCATCTATATAATTATAAAAATGAAATTAATATCATATTAATTCTATATATATTTATTATTTGGATCCATAAAAGTTAGATATAGAAAATAAAATACCCCATTCATGGAGACGGTAGGCCGTGCATTCACATGAATGCAATTTTCAGGATATTTTCAGATTAAAATAAAGAATATTATATTATATATAGTAATAATATAATAATTTTTATTTCATATATGTCAAATATTTATTTCAAAATAATACTTGATATATTACTTATAAATCATTCATTAAATCACATTTTTTCACAGTGTGGTAGTCCGCCATATCAATGAATGATGTTATCATATTCCCAAAAAATAGAAAGTATGAAGGTATGTATGATATAACAATAAAAGAATGTTTATAAAGTCATAAAAATAATATATATCCTATAAAAATATAAATCTATAATAATTACCATCTATTAATGGTTGTAATGTATGAATGAGTGATATCGGTTCACAAGGTGGCAGTCCACCTTATAAACGAATGATGATTGCTTATCGCATTTGATGGAAGTGTATGTTATTTTAAATGACAAAAATAACCTAAAAAACAAAAATTATATTTTGTATTTCAATTTTATTATATAATAATTATATAAAAATAACTTAATGTTTTTAAGGAATAAAAAAATCAATCGTTGATAAATGTTACCACTTCTTTAGGTATCTCTTTTTGGCTTGCACTAAAGGACTTCCTTGGTTGGATTTATGCCTAAATTATGGATTATAGGATGAAAGTATGTATGTTGGGAGGATATTGGGATAGGTTTATTCTGATCCAAATAGGGTTTAAAGTGTGATATAAAGAGATATAGGGGTTCTCTTTAACATGACATGGGAGGGGCACTCTTGGAATTTCTCAAAAATTTTAATTAATATAAATTAAATTTCTATTACAAATGGATAAAAGATTATTTATTTATAGTAAAAGCGTATTATGTTTCCAAATAAATTTATAAAATTATTTTTGGAAAAAATTAGGCCACCTTATTACCTGTGTCATTTAGTTTTAATCCTTATTTTACCCCTTTAACTCTTGATGTGAAAACTTGATTTATGAATATTTATGTGTTAATATTGTTGGAATAAAATTAAAAATGACCCATAAATGGATAATTGATGAAATATTAATAATTATAGTATTATACTTTATTAATTAAATAATTTATTAATTTTATATCATTTAAGAAAATATTTGTTATTTAAAAATATCATTAATGTCAATTGTGATACTATTAAATACTTTGACATTTTCAAAAAGAAATAGAACAATATATTTTCAAAAAAAATTAAACACAACCCTAATATTTTGATTTGTTATATAGAATTAATTATTTATATTAATTATCACAAAGATACGTATTTTTATAGTTATTATATCATTTATTTGATTTTTCCAATAACTAAATATTTTTGCATCATTGTTCTGCAAGTATTTATAATTATTATTTCATCCCAAAAATTAAAATTAAATTACATTGATGAAGATAAATATTATATTTTTCTAGATACTATTAATTGTTGATCATTTCTTTGGAATGGCCATATATGAAAAATTTCATACTCATTATAATAATTAATGTGATAAGTTTGACCATTCTCAAAATATAATACAATAATGGGATTAAAAACATTAATGTTGTTCCATGAGGTCATAAAATCGACCCAATTGGGATTTTGGTCTACACTCACTCATAAAATAAAATTATGAAAAGTGTTAGGTAAACTTTATGATATTTATACTATTTTTACACTTTATTACCATATTTACCGATAACCATGTTAATAAATTAATATGTTTATTAATCATATATTACAAATTTAAAATGGAACTATTAAGTAAATTTAAAACAAATTATTCATAAAATAGAATACATATTTTAATTAAACACATATAAGTGAAAAAAATTAATATAAAATTAATTCATGAAGATGAAAAATATGGTTTTTAAAATGATAATGTTCAAAAGTTTTTAATTTTTTAATATGAAAATTAATATAAAAATAAAAAAATGTAAATATGATTAATAGATTCATAATTAATATATTACTACATTAAACCAAATTAAAAACACAATTCAAAATTAGAAAGGATTTAAATAAAGTTGAAATTTTCTATTAAAATGTTGTATTTTTTAGTATTCTTCAAAAAATGAAATTTATCATAAAAATATCAACAATTCCATTGAAGTAAATTTTGATATCATTTTTTCAAAGAATAAATTTATTTACTGAAATATAATTTATAAATATGTAAAAGTTTAGATTTAAAATCCGTCTTCTAATAAAAGGTGGAAAAACTATCTCATATGAAAATACATCATTTTATGCATAAATATTACATTGTTCTTATTTTATGAGAATAAAACTTATTGGATGAATTTAAAAACCACTTATACAAAAAATTCCTAATTTTTTTACAATATCATTCTATAATAGTAATTAATTTATTTTATTATAATAAATAACCATTGTGAGGAAATAATAGTTTTTCAAAAGAACACATCATTTTTTATATCTGTTTGTATCTTCATTCGTAATAAATTGTTTTCCTTGAAATTAATTTCAAAATTTTGATAACCCTATTAATTCTTATCATTCCAATGTCTATGTGATAACTAACCTAATATTTATAGTATATTATTTTGGGTTAGACTAATCCTTATGTGTAACAAAAGTTAACAACATATCTTGATGTTCCATGAAACATAAGATAAACATCATTTGGGAAATAACATGAGGTAAATGGTGAACTATGTGGGATGAAGGATACAAAAAAAAATATATTATTATATAACCCATTTGATAAAAATCTCAGGGTGTTTCATATTTAATTATATACCTCAAACAATTATCATCCTCAAGTATCCAAAATCGATCACGGATAACAAATGAAATTGTTCCTTTTAATAGAAATCACATTAGATACCTCTCTGGGATCTCACTATCACAAGAGATTATCCACCACATTAGTTGAAAAAATGTTAAAAACACAGTAAGATAGATTCTATATAAAGAATAAACACATGTGGGAGATACCTTTTAAACAAGAGAAAGGCCACATTAAGATTCCTAACGAAACAATCTCCGAAAATTTTAAATGGTTGGACAACAACAACGATAATGAAAATGTGTGAAGAGATAAAAAAAATACAACATGGATTTGAGTGCATATATGTGAATCATGTTCTTAGTAACTCTCCTGATAAATATTGACGTCCACAAAACACCATCCAAAGGAACAACATATATTTGTAACACCTTCTCTTGGTGGTCTCGGGTTTCAAAATGTTACTCTCGTAAGATCACATAATCATCAACATTTACCTCAAAAAAATAAATAATGTGTGAGTTACCAAAGAGATAATGATGGAGTTGCAACATATGAGAAACATTTGGAATCAATATCAGTTGATGGGCATGTAATATCTTATATTACATGGATCCAATAGTAAAAAACATCTCAATATGTTAAAAAACCTAGGAGAATGCATACTACCATGAAAAAACAACTTTTTCTACATTAAGGAGTAAACTTCAAAAACACGTGTTATCCAATGTCAACCAGCATAGGTCTCCTCTTATGATTAGTATTGGATTATTAGTGATAATGCAATGCTTTAATTGTCTCACATATCACTTTAAACATCTATGTTATATTCCATAGTACTTCATGCACGTCAATTGATACCTATCTGACCCTAGACTAGAAAATAGTGAATGAAATGGACAGTCATACAAAAATTTAAATGGTTCCATACCAATTTCTGAGTGATTTTTTTAAGAAACCCCATACATTGGATTGTTCTTGGTCCATTAATCTACACAATATAGGCCCAATAAAGAAACATGTATTAAGGATTAATGATATTTAGTATCGTATTACCATCAATGTATATATGAAAATTTGGGCTAAGTGAAAACAAAGATCCAAATTCATTCTGGAGAACTATCATCACTGTAATGGTAAAACAAGGAACATTATTAGAGATAATAGTCTTCAAGACTATACAGAGTCTCACCACATCCAATAGATAATTCATCAACATATCATCCACTAAAATAGATTCCATGATTTATATAATGTGGGATTAATTTATCAATGTATCCACTATTACCCACAGAGCATCATTGAATCTCTAATCATGAAGTAATCTGAAAACTAAGAAAATTTTTATGTACTCCCAATTCCATCATGGAATATCGAGCAGCTGGATTAACACACCAAGGATATGTTTTTCAATATTTTACTTCTAAAAGGAAAATATTAATAAATATACTTTGAAGATAAATTATTCAATATAGGCCCCCAAAAATGAAAACGTAAATCTCATTACATATTTTTCATGTCATGATATACCTAATAGGGTGAGCTATGAAACTCTCAAAGGACCATATCATGCATTACATACATGAAAAAAATCCACCCATAATATAATATTTTGTTATCTTAATCCACATTCCATCTATTAGGTGAATTATAAATGATTACATGATCTATATAAAGATACGGATCAAAATCCACTAGTCGGGACTCCTCCACCTACTTTACCAATTATTATTTCTCTATCCTTGGGGGATGAAACCAACATCCTCTAAAATATCCCATATCTAGATGAATCATTGAGAGATCTCCTATCACCCTCAATAAATTACAAGATTCATGAACTACATAATTATATGAATTTATTCTATATAAATTATACAAAAAATACACATATCCCAGTGTATATTAAATATCAATTTCATTGTCCAAAATGAATACAATCCACCAAAAAAGTTTAATTTTCATGTAACATTTGGAGAATACATCCATTAGTCTCTAATTATTATACAAAACAACTAAACATTATTTGATAATGTAAATTTACCATAGAAACAATCCAAATATAAATATCTCCAAAAAAGATCACTGGTGTAATAGTGATGATCATGAGTAGATAAATATTAAAACACATATGAAACAAATGATTTTTGATGCATCAGAACACAATCAAAACCAAAAAATTATGTGACACATAAAACCTCAAACATAACTCCTTCATTTGGTGATAAAGGACCAGAGACCAGACAAAATTCTCATTTTATTACTTTAATGCTTATTGAAACTAGTTAATAAATAATAATTTTACGGACTTTATAGTCAAGGATGTCAGAGGAATCAACACTCATGATAAAGTGGGTATGAAACACATGTTATTGCCTATGAGACTAGAGATAATTTTTAAATCTACAATAGACTTGGGGGATTCCCAAGAAATAAATTCCTCTACTGCTGAAAGATCCAAAACAAATCCTCTCTATTATATCACATCAACTATGAAATTGTAATCACAATATAGTAAATCAATATTCAATAAATTCCTATTTATCTTATAAAAATTATTAACTCCCAAAATATCACAATGATGCTCTACATTTTCCTCTCCATAAGCAATGTACACTGATTTTGTTGGTAAAAACCACCAAGAACATATCCCAGACCTATTGGAACATTACATTTGTCAACCACGTGATCACATATAGAGAAATTTTCTTATAAAATAGAATCAAAATGAACTCATAAATCCCATAATGATAATGAAATGTTTTTTTTCAGAACATAAAAATATTTCACCAACATCTGAGGATAACCCTACCAAAAATCAGTTTTCAAAAACCTAGTTTACCCTTTCATAAAATCAAAATGATCATCAACTCATGAATGATTATAGTTGTTATTAAATTTCACTAAGTATGAGTGAAGATAATGGATAAAAAGATGATAACCATCATTATACTTTTTTATAAAAAATAGAGGACATCATGGTGTAAAATTATGCTAAAAAACCACATTGCAACTGGTCATTGTGATATACTCAAATATATGTAATCTCATAGAGGTCTATTCTATACATAGGCATAGAAATATGATATTTTCATGCTTTTATCTTGATCAAAAAACTCAATATACCATCATAGGGGTAATGCTATAATGACATTAAAAAATAAACCATGGAATTCCTCTACAACCTGGGTCCACATTGATGACATAACTATCAATGAAATCAATATATGATTATCCATAAATGAATTCATCCAAGTAACATGTCTCTAAACAATATGAGGGTATCCCTGACCATTGATAATTATTGGAAGCCCCTCAGCGCCAAGGAAAAAAACTTGTCTCATAATGGATTCCATAATTGCTAATAGATAACACATCCAATCTATAATTTAGATGATGTCCAATGTTTGTAAATGAAATCAGTTGAATTCTCTCATAGAGTGGTGCTTCCCCAAATCAAGATAAATGTCTCCCCATACATCTCATGATTTATCTTGGCCTTTTACTAGAGTATTATACACCAAATGAATTGGAAGCCTCTCTTCCTCATGTACCATGGAATACAAAAGGGTTGGTGACATGAAGGAATGAATATCTCTTGAATAAAAACATCATTAAACCCCATATAAAAAAATATATTGTTAATTTTATTGATGTTTGGATCACACGATTCAAGCAACTATAGAGAATGAAACTAAACACAACCTGTTCCATGACCTCTCTGACCTTACTAATGACCACATCAAAGATCACTCTCTAATCACAGAGGGAAATGAGAATCTTAGAGATAGAATCCGATAACCCCATCCCATCTCTATTATTATCATGCTTGATCACCCATCTATTATTGTTATCACTTATAATACTACGATAGTGAAAAATCTTGATGTAGAACACCTAGTTCATGTTGACTTCTCATAAATTTCAGGCATGATAACTAATAATTACCTAATCCACATAAAGATATCGTGTCTCAAATACATTAGAATATATCTGAGTGTCACTTCCCCTAGACAAATTAGATGATGGGGGTTTGTGTACTACCCATCAATGAACAAAATAAATGATTTTTAGACAACTAGAAACCCAAAAAATAAACATTTCACCATGAAGAATCCTAATGACTCCACTCACATGATAATTTGGTTCAGGACGACAACATTTAAATGGCCCATTCTCTTCAAAATGGATGATGATATGTTTAAAAAATGGGGTGACCTAGCACATGATACATGAATAATGACTCCTTCAAATTTCATTCCCTTGCCTCCCCATCTTGAAATAAGACTAAAGAATATCACTAAATTGATCTGAAATGGGTCCCAATGTCCCACACATTGGGAAGCCTCTTTAAAATCATAGGAAGATCCTAGATATTTTCCACTATTGTGGTTGATTAATGTATATATGATTTTAACTAGTTTATGTAATTAATTTTTTTAGTAACTTCTTCTTTCCTCCTTTTAGTGATATTATATTTAATGTGAATAATTGGTGTGAAATACTCATTTTTTTAGTATTAAATATAGTTTTTAGAATTCTTTTTTATTAATCCAGACTCATGTTAGTTTAAAATTTTAATTTGATCATTTAAACTATAAAATAAAATTATTTGGTTCTTATATTTTTGGTTTAAAATTATATTTACTTCTAATCATTCAACTGGATCTCGAATTTTTTTTGTAATTTTAAGGGTCAAAAGTACTGTAAAATAAATCCAAAAGAATCTATCAAATAAATTATACAAGCCATGAAGATTATATTTATGGTCTCAGTACAGAGGCTCAAATATTATTAAAGTACGTAATTTGTTTTTTCATATCCAAATACATATTTTATAGAAATTTCAAGGCATAATTATACAAAAATGGGCCCAACTAATGCATTGAAGTCCATCCAAAAATTTTGTTAGGGAATTAAAAAAATACAACCACTCACGAATTTTCTCGCTATAAAATCATCAAATTACATAGAAATTTAGTGGAGAGAATGAAATGATATAGGTATAAAAAAATATCAAAGAAATAGTTCGTATATGAGGGAATCGTCTTATCCAAAAATTCATTCCCATTATGAACATGGGAAAAATGGATAGAAAAAATGTCTTGAATATCATTATTTATTAAAATATATATAACGCTTCTTAAAAATTCCAGTGGCTCTATAATTTTTAGGATTGACATTAAATATAAATATATTCAACTTTTAATAAGAATATATCTTTTGATTTAGCTGTATGGTTGTCTTAAATGGAAAGAAAACTTGAGCGGAATATTTGGAATGAAAACATTCCACCACCTAAGGCTATAAATGCATACCCCTCATCTCCTTACAAGGGATTGGAATTTTATATCATAGAAGGATATATTGGCATGAAAAGGTCCCTAAAAATGTCATGGCAGGATCTTCCAAACTCAATTTTCTAATTGAGAAACCATTCCTCCATGATCTCTTTTGATTAAATTTTGTGTTCATCTTTATTAGTACTCTCTTAAGTGTTTTTATGATGAATTTTTTAAATGTTGGTTTCTTATTAATTATCTATTAAAGTCATCCATTTTCTGTTGATTAATATTATTTTTTTAACAAATTCTAATATCCATTTTCTTTTTTTTATTTCTCATTAAATCAAAAGTGCATTTTAATTCTCTTCACCATTATAGTGTGTTTGGTGCACAACCCTTATATTCATCCATTCATTATATATTATTTTTAATTTAAAACCCTATAAATACTAATATATATTAATAAGCTTACCAGTGGATGAGTTAACCATTCATTGAGGCAAGCCATTATTTGGGGATATTAACTGATTGATGTCTTTTTCTCGTTGAATAATATTTAGGATAACAGTGTGTATGTTGAACATAAAATGGAATGGATTAATGAATTTTTTAATAGGTGGATTCCATGTAATATTAGAACCATAAACACATTACCATAAATAATTAATTACTGATATTATAACCCTATTTATGATAGGTCGTGTATTAAATCCCAAAAAATTGGTATTTTTTATCAATATCATCTTTGAAAGTGGTTGTTAATTTAATGAAATATAAATAAATCTCAAGGGTATCAAAATATTTAATACCTAATAATGAAGTCACCCTATTATTTATCAATTATTTAAATAAAAATTAATACATAAAACAATTTAAATATTCTTTGTAAACAACACCCCCCCACAGACACAAAAAAAATCAAACCGATTAAAATAAATTGACTATAAAAATGTGTTCCATCACCAAAAATTCGACCACAGTGCCACTATACACATTAAAAGAGAAGAATTACATTGAATTTAAAATAAGAGAAAATAGGCCACACGTCTAATATAGCCATTTGTAGAGATGTATCAACTATTAATCATTAGTTTTTGTCTTGAAAAATGGAATAAAATAAAAAATAAACAAAAAAGATGAAAAAACACAAAGATAACCCCGCCTTCCAATTACAAAAATTAAAATAATTAAAAAACAGAAATTTCCACATCCTTTATATTCTTTTTTGAATTCCATCTATCCTCTAGAAGAATATATTGGATTTAATTTACCTGTAAATTTATTGAAATATTCATCAATATTTGAGGACCATTAGGGATATTCAAATACATCATAAATTAGTCATTTGCAATTTATTTGAACTAGATATGTGCAATACTAGGGAAAAAATCATTAACATACTCACTAACCCAAATATGAATTACCAACCCACACCAAATGGAAATAAGTGGTATCCATAAATTTCCCAATTATCCTCTCCATTAGTATTGATAGAGGTTCAAAAATATTGTGTAATCCAACCCACACCACCAAATACCTAACCAATTTTGATCCAATACATCTATAAGGGGATTTTCTATTTGGTGAGAAGACTCATTAAGTCCATAAGTGGTGGTACCCTTATTTAAAAAACTATTATAGTTGTAGAAGATATCATATGAAACATGTATTTAAATATGATGTAATTCAAAACCCAAGCACATTCTCAGGTAAAATAAGTACAAGATAATCAGTCCATAGATCCCAACAAGATGATCGTGTGTATGAGTGAACTTACAGGTCTTATGCATCAACTAGACATGGCTTCCAAAGACCCAACCTCATATTATCCAAAATTTCACTTCCTTAGACCTATAAAAAATGTCAAATATGCATCTTAGAATCTCATAAAATATACACATGTCCCCAAATAAAAGGTTATCCCTCAAATGATCTAGTCCAATGGAACTCGATGTAGCATATGTTTAGTGAAACAACATCACCACAAAATTATGATATTTCATTATAAACTCCACCAAACCAAACTATTTTCCATTATCATGTACCTATAACCATGGTGTAAGTTATGTAATCAAGTCTTTCACCCCCTCAATTCCCTCCTCAGAATCCTAACCTATTACAATAAGGTCAAGGTGGTGGTAAATTACAACAACCTTATCCTTATGTACCTCAACCTCAAGAAGCCATCCCGCCTCTGGAACCACATGGGTTCTACTATCCTTGTGAGATTTCCCACCTCCCAACCCAATAATAACACATTCCCAAGAATCAATATCATAGAAATTCCAATTTTGTATATTCCTATTCTTCCAAGAATCCATGGGAATGAGATATGGAAGATAATTCCTTCCTCACCCATTCTAACATTAATAACATTTAAAACTAAATTAGTCTACATTCTCCCCACCATGGACATCGTCAACAATCCAATTCATCCAAAATCTTGCTCAACCATTTCCTATCTCCAAGGGTAATGTGTGTGAAATTTCACACTGATTTTGAATTTTTCTCCCATACTATAGGATGGATCCTCAAATGAACATTTGAATGATGAAATTTAAAACTAAAATAAAAAAACATAGAATAAGAATGTGAAGCCACTACCAGACCTCCTTCAACTCCTCTTAGGAACCTAATTACTTCTACTAATGATGTCTCTAATCCACAGATTTCTATGGAACTCTATATAGAAATAATTGACATGATTAAACAAGTAGATTTCAACATTAATCTATTAGATTAATTCATAAAAATCCTTAATATTTCAATGTTTCTTATCAAATTGTGAACCCATAAGAGACAACATAAGACCATCGATATTGTTTCAACCCAACAGTCAACTACCATGAATATCAATGATCTAGGGACCTTTATATTTACATGCCAAACAGGGAGTTCAAAAATCAATGATGAACACATATATCTATGAAACTCAACAAATATCATGTCAAATTCCATCTTCACAAACCATGGTTTATGTCCCTTTCACCCAATGAGAATTGTCATCCAGTTATCTAATTGAAGCATAGACAGTCTTGAGGGAATAATTGAAGATGTCTTTGTCTGAATTAATGATATCATCTTCCCAACTTTTTTCTATGTCCTCGACATGGAGGGTGAGACAACTGATTCTCAATATCCCATAATTCATGGAGGAACATTCATCTCGATATCTAGAACTATGATTTTTTTCATTCAGAAATCATTTCCATGGAATTTGGTGACCAACATGACAAGTTCTATATCTTTTAACCCATGTGATATGCATCTGTGGATCCTTATGAATTCCCAATCCACGATTCATGGAAACTTCTGAGAGTGTATATATCTGCATTCCATTGTGGTCATCATGTTATATTGATCTAGTAGTTTTTGAAATATTCTACATGAATAATTATGTCATAAATGGGGAAGTTCACATTGACAATCCACTCATAGACTCGATAAATCTAATGGTTCATGGAAACTGTAATTAATCCCATATGAACTCTAATCTCTAATATTCCACTTTAGATATTATTGAGGAAAATAAATCAAAACCAATTCAAATACCTTCCTCAATTATTGAGTTGTATAGACCATAAATGAATGATGAGACTGATATGAAACATCTTCCTATGCACTTGAAATATGAATTCCTTTTCCAAGATCACTCTTATATTATCTTTATATCATCCGCACTTACTGAAGATGAAAAGTTCAAACTAGATCATTTGTGTGGGGGAAACAAAAAATTCCTAGGTTGAACCCTAAATGACCTTCCTGGAATCAACCCCTTCGTTTTTTTGCATTACATCCATATGGTTGAATCATTCAAATCAATCAAAAACCCACAAATAATACTTAATCCAGTCATAATTAAGGTCGTTTGGGAAGATATTCCGATGATTATCAAATATATTATTATATACAATCTAATTTATAGTGAATGGGTTATTATGATTCAAGTGTTACCAAAAATTATTTGGATAACTGTTATCATAAATGAAAATAGAGTCGTTGTAACAAATTGATTGAAAAACAATTGTGTGTGTACATCGATCATCAAATATTGAATGCTGAAAACATGAAATGATCACTACCCCCTTCCTTTCAATGATCAAATTATAGAACTATCAATTGAAAATTATAATTATTTAATTCAATATGGATACACTAACTACTCTCAAATCCCAATTTCACATAAGGACCAATACAAGACAACATTTAGTTTCCCCATTGTATGATATTCAAATTTGATAATGAATCCTTCCATTTAAATGTTCCTAAAACATTCCATAGTTTTATTTTTAGTATCATTTTTGGATTCCATAAGCAATGAATGGATGTATTCATGGATGAATTAATCGTATATGGTGTGTAATTTCAATCCTTTATACATTAAAACTCTGTGGTCCCACAAAAGTGTATCAAATGTAACCCTGTGATGAATTTTAAAAAAGGCATATTCGTTGTTAAAAAGGGGACTTTTCTAGAAAACATAATTTCAAACAATGGTATTCAAATGAATATTCCAAAATTTATGAGATCCAATCTATTCTTGAACCCATATCAGTTCAAAACATCTATTCAGTACATAGTCATTATGTGTTATATCAGTAATTAATAACAAAAATTAGTAGTATTTCTCTCCCACTCACTTGACTACTACAAAATGTGGTGACATTCCATTTCATTTTTAAATTCCCCAGCTCGAAATCCACTGAACTGATACCCTGATCCAAGTCACCACACTACCTCAAGCATGCCTCCCAGAATGACAGTGGTGTCCGACTAGCAGAGAGTGTCTAAATGTATTGTAGGTAGACTATACGTTTTTTAGTAGAGTAAGAGAGAACATGAAATAAATATAATAGTGAAAAACATAAGATAACGAATGAACATGCATAAATAACTATTTCCCAAACTAGGTACAAACCATAACCAACAATAAAAATTTTAGGTTATGCTATAGTTGTAAGTGAACAAAACACAAAATGTTCCTGACTCTATATCTATAACCCCATCCACATACCTTTCAGGCATAAATCATTTCCCATGCACATAGCCTTATCCCTTTCCTAACCTACATGCATGATATTTTCTCAGGAACCCAATAGAGTCCGGAGAAGGGTGTGAGTACAACTCCGTAATCCACCACTGATGGTATCTACATAATATCCTATCCAAATTGAAAGTGAATGTAGTTATTAAATAATTGGAAAATAAACAATGGATAGTTTAGGGGCCAGTGGTCAGTAATATCAACATAGATGTTACTACCCATAGTTACAAATTCTTTATGCTCATCATGTTCATTTATTAATTCCTCATCAATGTGTAATCCAAGGTTTCAACATTAACATCATTCACACAATAGTTTGTGGAATTTATAATTTTGCATAATGAAATATGTCAATTTCTAATGTCAGTAGGGATAATACACTAAAACATCATAATTTTCTCACCATGAAGCATTAGTTCTTGTGGATTTAAATTGATAGGGGAGTAGAGCTATTTACCCCTTTATTGCACCATGCTTTGTTGACGAAGCTAGATCAATAGGCTAACTCGACCTTCAGGAGAAACCACATTCCTTTATCCCACACATCAAGCCATGTGTACATGATTATTCATCCAATCAACACTCACAAACCATATCACAAGAAAACAAAAAAAATACATATAATAATAATAATTCATAAGAATCAAAATGGGAAATCATTATTATTCCATAACCCATTAACACATTTTCTATTTACTTTACTTACCCCATTTAGACAAATTCATATTTTCATTCCTAGATCAGTAAGAATATTCAATAATTTTATTATAGCAACCCAATTCACACATTCATAAATTCCCACATGAAATACCATTAAACATATTCCCATTTTATGTACAATTACTATGTAAAATTATTCCCATTTTCTCCTACATTAACTATCTTAAGAATTCCTAACATAATTCATAAGCCAAATATATTGATCTAAATTAGCACAATGAACTCATTTCTGTCTCATTCCAAATTAACCCTTATGTCTTCAAAACTCTAAATAAAGTTCCAATATACTATGCTGTCATTAATTAAACATATAAACATACTCAATAATGGCCATATATTATCAAACCATGTCCTTTCACTAGTTTAACAAATTTTTAGACACAAGAATATCAGCGCACCACATGGGTTTCCCTAAATCTATTAAATAATCCTAGATGCATCTCATGGAGAAATTGAAGATTTATAATCATAATTTATACTCCCAATTAACCATTCCTCACCAGAGTAATCATGAGTACAATAACAGATAACAAAGAACATAAATGAACCACACACTACTAAAACATAATTTTGTGACATAACTTTTCGAACACCTATATCAAATATATTGGAAAACACACTCATAAAAGTGGTATTAGATCTGTATTCAACCTCTTATTATTTATTATGAATATATCCAACTATAAAAGTAGGATTTTAGAAATTTTGAAGAATATTTCACTAGGTGAAAACCATAATATGGAAGAGAGAATAAATGAGGATATTTGACTTACCCTAAGCATTAATCCAAATATTAAATTTCACTAAAGGGAATAGAGAAGAAGGTGATCAATACATGTGAGATATTGGTAGCTTTATTTTTTCTCAAAAAATGATGTAGAGAAAATTGGGAGAAAAATTGAGTGAGATCCTAAAATTTATCAGGGGGGAAACTAGAAACACCCACATTATAAAGGGTGCATGGTCTGGCCTCACTGTTTGATAAACCCGGTGCTTGCCTCTTTCTAAAATCCATTCAGTCACATGATTACATGAGGAGGACCAAACGTATATGGATCCTATATTTTCATACAATAACATAATTTAAATATTTTTGAATACTTAAAACATTATACAAATAGATTCCCAAGGGCCGTATTAATTTAGTGCCTTTGGAATCTTCGGGAAAAAATATTCTATCTTGGTAAATGATATTCAACGATTCCCCCAAATTTATACCCCTTTAAAAATTATTATTAAAAAAAGTCATCATAACCAAGGGAAAATAATCATAAGAAATGGGTGAGATAAAATTATTAGTAAGGGTAAATAATGTAAATGTGTATGCATATCATGAAGATGAGGGTATAAGAACATGATCCTAACCATTAAAAGTTCATAACCTTCATATCATGGATCATAATCCCAAATCATGTAACAATGATTTATATTTTAGAAGACATGAATAAAAATTAAATCAACAACAAAATCCATCAAAAGATAACAAAGTAATAAGACATGTAATGGTGGTATAAAAATTAATTTATAACATAGTAAACATGAATATGTAGAAACAACTTCACATATTAAGTTAAAGACATGAAATTAGGCCCTCTCAAAGACTTATGGATATGAAACATGTATATATATATATTTTTTAACATTGAATCATGTTCACAGATAACATTGTGATCATGAAGTCAGGTTCACACATGACATTGTAAACATATACAATGATTCACTCATAACATTGTGAACATGAAATCCGATTTATGCATAAACACATATACATTTAACCAGGTCCATGCATAACATTTTGAACAAGTAATCAGGTTCACGAAAACACATATACTCATAATTCTTCCATCATTACCCAATTATTTAGATGGACATATATGTCCCATATATTACATAATAAAATCATACATACTTGTGCCAAAAAATATACATCATATCACGACCCATGAAAAGAGATGGGTTTTTTAAATATCAAATCATAACCCATGAAATGGATTGGATATGATTAATATTTCATCATTTCATAACCAATGAAAAATATATAAGTTTCATAAACATATCATCTAATCAATACATGTGAAAAGAAGAGGGTTTCATAAACATATAACATGTGAAAGTGAAATGGTTTCTATTAAAATATAAACCAAGAAATATAAACGGATTTCATAAACATCCGGACAGAAAATGTAAAACATTCATTAATGAGTAAGAATAGATGCTTTATATCATTTATTATAATGTAAAGAGTAATATTAACATATGTAATATTATATGGAATCTATCAAGGAAAAAATATTTTTGAAAACATTTCTTGAGGAAAATATACTTTAATCTATAAAAAAAGGACCACTAAAACATAAAAACCATTTGAAAAACATTTTAATTGAAATAAACTTGAAATATTATAATTAATGTTTCAAAAAATATTTTTAAGCCTCTTTCATTGAATACATATATAGAGGGATTGAATATGTTTCAAAATCCATATTCCTTGAAAACTTATAAAAGGATATTAATAATGTTTTTTAGTACATGTCATTGAATATACATTGACAAAATATGAACATGGCTTGATAATCATTTGAAAAAAAATTTCCTTGAAATCGTATAGAATAATTATGAATACCTTTTGAAAATTATTTCATTGAAAATAAATTAAAAACATAGAAATAGGTCATGAAATCCTTCTAGAAATATTTTCACTTTAAAATATATATAAGAATATTGAATAAATTTTGAAAAAAAATATTAATTGAAAACATATAAAAGAAAATTGAAATCATCAAGAAAACATTTTGAAAAAATTTCTTTTGAAATAAACAAGATTTTTGACTGAAAATTATTATACAACCATATTTTTATAAAAACATTCTTAATTATATTAGATAAAAAATAGTGGTGAATTTGTTCCAATAGATGACGTTGTAATAAATAACCACATGACAAGAAATTAATTAATATTTTTGGGATATGTAATATATGATTTCAATAAATTATGTATAATCATAAATAATCTCGATAAACATTGAGACTATTTCAACAAACATATTAACACTTGGTAAAATTCAATCAAACTCCAAATGTAATGAAATGAAATAAAATTAAGTATAAAATATCATGAAAGGAAGTATATTATTGATATAACATTTCAAATATGACATATACACCTTATATAAAAATATAGGTACATAACATGGCATTTGTCACAAGGAATCAAAATTGAGACGAAATTGCATTATAGATTTTCGGACTTTTGAAACTTTGTCCCCATGGATGATATATAATGAATTAGATATATAAATAACCATAAATTTAATTATAATAATCATATAACTCATCCATGGGCAATATTCACCTGACACAAAAGGTATGAGTGGTTAATAGGTCATTTATCTCAAAAAAATAAAATGTAAGATGAAATTCCCCTACTTTTTGTCTTGAATTTCATATTACTCATAAGAACACATGTACAATAAATATAAATTCAATATACCTATATAAAACCACCATAATATTACATATAATACCACATATGGTTTTATTATTACTTTATATTAGACATTTGTTAATAAATCCATGTTATGTTTATGATTATGTTAATATTCATATTGTTTTTATAATGTGTCTTGATTTCTTATATATATTTAACTTATAAATATATAATGACTTATGGAATATAAAAAAAGATATAGATGTCATTTATATTCAATAAATATGTATTTTAAAAATTTATATAATAGAGATGTATGATGTGTGATACCGTATTCACGCAAATGGCAGGCCATACATACACATGAATTCTTGTTTCCATTTTATTGTCATATTAAAAGAAATAATTGTAAATATATATATGAATATATAAATATATATTTTTATATATAATTATTAAAATAAAATTAATATATCATATATATAAAATAAATTCACTAAAATCATCTTTAATATATCATATGATGTGTGTGAACAAATCACATTGATTGAGGGGGAAATAGCCCACACTACATAAAATGAAATTATAATATTTGCATCAAATGGAAGATATAAAAAAATTTGTGTAAATGGATTTAAGAAACTTATATATATAATAAATATACAATATAAAATTTACATTTATTTTTCCATCACAATGTCAGCCATGAGAGGCTATAAAGTAAAAAATGAACAATCATCGTTTAGTGAGGCAGTACTTTACCATACACATAAACAATATGTTCATTACCAATAAGACGGATATATGTGTAGTTGTAGGTACAAACCATATAAATATTAATAATAGTATATTGGATACACATGTTTTATTATAAAATTATTTAATATGTTCAATCAAGGTGGTGGAGAATGAAAATAAATGAATGGAGCTTGAGGGAGGGCGTTACCACTTAATTGGGTAACTCATATTGGCTTGCACAAAATGGATTCCATGAAAGGAATTATGACTAAATAAAGGATTAAAGTAATAATTGACATATTTTTAGGATTTATTTTATAATATACTAGATTATCCAATGTTTTTTAGATGTGTGAGGAAGTGGGGGAGAGGATGTCGTTTTATAGGGGAGGAAAAGGACACACTTGTTATTTTTGAAAATTATTGTGTGTTTCTGAAGTATTAATTGTTCCCCAAAAGTCCAATGGACTATTATTGAACCTTATAGGTGTATTGGAAAATATATGTATATATAATTTTGTGTGTACAAGTTTATATGGCATTTTGGGTCTTAAATTTATGGTTAAGTCCTCAGTTAAGCTAAATTTTACCTTATTCGATGTAATTAATTTTAATTACATTGAGTAATATTTTTTTCCATAAAATAAGACTACCTTATCCGAAAATATAAATAATTATTTTTATTAAAATCATGGAATCAATTTTTCCAAATTTCAAAAACATCTGTGGAAAAAATTAAATTAAAATATATCCCGCTAACAATACGACACAACAGGGGTTTAATGTAAAATTTTCAAAAGATTACTACGTGTTTATATCCAATTTCAATGTTAAATTATTTATAATGATAAAAAATAAGATAAATGATAAAAATAATATGTAATTAAACATTTATTTAAATTTGAAATTTAATTTGTCCTTATAAAAAGGTATATTGACAAGCTGTTTTGAATTAAATTTGAGTATTTTTCACTATTCATTAAAAAATGAAACATCATAGAAAAAATCCAAAAAATTACCCTAATATAATTTTTATAATTTTATTTCCAATATTATTTTTATTTTTACAAATATAATCCCTATATGATCCAAATATTATATTTAAAATGGGTTTTTTATTAAAAGGTGGTAAAAATTCCTTAATAAAATTATGGGTTTAAAGCATAGAATATCGTTTATTCTTATTTTACGTATATAAAATATAATTGATAAATAGGAAAAATTCTATAATAAATATATTACATATATATTATATTAATATCACTCATTAATGTTAATTGCGTTAACTAAATATGGAAATATATCTTTATGATAAAAAAAATAGTACTATTTTCCATTATATTCATTATGTTTTCTTATTCATTTATAATTAATTGATAACCCATGAATTCATATTATATTTTTATATTACATATACTTTCATAAATTAGTTTTTACTTTTCATAATTTCTAATTTAACAATTATGATATATCATATTATTATAATATTTTGGTAATATATTATTATTCAGTAAACCACGGTCATGCATGTTATGAAAGAAATCAAGGATAGTCATTATTTCATGAAACGCAAGCTATCCTCAGTGGTCTGGGTAGAAAAATATAATATTTATATTGTGTGTAGTGCATGATTAACTAGTTTTTTCCTATAACCTAATCCAAACATTTTAGTTTAATAACAAAACTATTTTCACTGTTGTGTGAAATGAAAAAGATCAAAATGGAAAAATTAATTCCAAAAAAGTTTATAAAGTATTTCAGTGTTATATTATTCCACCATTAAAATGAATTTGTTCCTAAAAATTTACCATTGTTGTTAAATGATTAATATATGAAAGTTTCATTCATATAATCCCACATCGTAAAAATGAACACTAAAACTTCCCTTAATAAGGGAAAGTTGAAACCATAATGGTTACCCAAATTATCATTTAAATAGGTTTCCACATACGATAGCATAAATTTATTGTGATTATTGGAAATTGAGGAAAAGAAAAAATATTTATAGGGAGTTATTGGGGTCATTAATCACAAAAAAGTGAATGATCAATGAAATGTTTAGGGCCTCAATATAATAAATCTCTAACAATTTAAATGTTCATCGGTTCCAAAAAAAAAGTATTAGGATGACACATGTTTTTTGATCATTATCCTAATGTTGAGTACATATTTTTTTGACATAGAATATAAGGAAATATACTTACATTATATATTTCAATAAAAATATATTCATTCATTATTTTTTATTTTATGTAATTATAATTCATCCACTAATTTAATAAATGGATGTCCAAAAATTATCTTTGATGCTTAAAGTACTAAAACACACATTTTTCATATATTAATGCCTATAAATGAATAAAAATCATAAATATTTTTCATTAATTATTTCACTAAATCAATTTGGTTAATAAATTCATCTATAAACATAAAAATCAACTCAACTAGTTCATCAATAGTATTTAGAAAAATAAAATAATTATACATTAACCAAGACATCATGTAGGATTGTGGTAGGTGTGATACCATTATCGTCTTTCAATCACGGCTTGAAGACCCACACCCTTGTCATACTTGGTTGGTTTTGAACTGACATACATGCTTCCATTTTCTGAACCCACAATAATATAATTTACAAAATAAATATGACGGTCATCCATGAAATAAGTTTAATAAAAAAATAGACTTCTAACAATGGTTATGAATATAATCTCAATACATAAATACTTCCTCGGATGCTTAAATTAAACATTCCATGAATGGTAACCTTATAACCCTTCTAAAAGATAAAGGTCAAAAAAATTTAAATAATTTCATAATTTCTTATTAACGTTGATCCCCCACAAATCAGAAAGTACCACTTGGTTTTCACATCCTAAACATGTGAATACCCTCAACATATATTCCCTTGAAACATGGTAATAATATAAATAACCATAAATACTTTTTCAATAAAATGTATTATTCCTTATTCCAAGGATTAGTGGATATATACCTTAAATTTAAGAAGTATTAAACTTCATCCATGATGTCATAGATAAATTTTTTTACCAATCAATAATCATATCCAGGGTAATAAAATGTATCCAAAATTATCAAAATCAATCTTCTCATTATGCAAGAGATAAAAAATTTAATAAAATATTGATGACATTAAGGGTTACCTTACCATAATAAAATTGTCATTTTTCTATGTCTTCATCACCATTACACTATCCTTTTCAGTAATAATTGAAAACATATATTTAAAATACTTTTATATTTAATGATTCATGTAACGTAATCATTGAATTCCAAAACATAAGTACGTCATTAATCAAACATTATTCTTCAACAATTATTCAAGATTCATTAACTTCTTCTTTAATATCTGTCTCCCAGAATATGAAATATGAATCATTTATTAAGGTTCCTCAACCTAAATCTAATCATTATTCTTATGTTTAATGTAATCAAATTGGATGAAATTCACATTATATTCAAATGTCATTTTAGGTCATCCTATCATCAAGAGAATAACCAATACTCAAACCATATTTCAGATTTTTGTTATGAGATTTTCATTTGGTTTTTTTCATAATTCCCATACATCTAAAACATTCAATTTTAAATATTTTCGTTCTAATTATCACCATTGACTAAAACAAGAATACATAGTGTGATAAAAATTTATCATAATTGGATAACTGATAGTCTTGAAAAGGTACATATAAGATTAACATATTATGGATCATATATCAATAATATGTGTCACCTTATGTTTATCCTAGGCTATTCATATCGACATATATTTTAATCCTTCATGACGATTTTTTTAGTGTTTTCTGAATTCCAAATGTATATCCCCAAGGAGTTTTAAACCAGGCATACAAAAATGTCCGTTGTCCTATACCAGATAACCCCATGTCAGGCTGGAGACATATTTTCAATATTGTTACCCCAATGTACATATTTTCCTGATCCGCATCCACTTTTCACTCACTCTTTCTTTTATTTAAATTATAGGTCATATTATTAAATATTAACTCATCCTCAAACTTATAATTAGAGACTTTATTATACATATAATTATAATTATACATATGGAACATTCTAATGTTTCCTCATCCTTATTTCAAAATGTTAATAAATCTTTGAACTGATACAAATTATAGCTAGCCTCTCTTTTCATAAATTAACATTAAATAACTTTTACAGAATACTTAAAACATTACTTAATAGATTCCAAACACCATATTAGTTTAGATCCTCTTGTATCATGGAATATAAATCTTCTAGCTCTGTGAAGGATCATAAATAATTCACACAATGATCTTCCCCCTTAGAAATTACAATTAAAAACCTATCTTCATAACACGGGGAAAAGAAATTTATGAAATTTGTGATCTCAAATGCTCTATAAGGGAAAATAATAGAAATTTATATGAATATCATGATAATATGGTTATAAGAACATGATAACGATCATTAGAATATCACACCCGGCTTATCAACGATGATAAAAATGGATAATGGGATAAGGATTTTATGTTCATATGAAATGTATCATAAGAAAATCAAGAGCACAAACCATGAAATCAAAACTGAGGAATACGAAATGGTATGATGGAATACAAATTAACATTTAACATAGAGAACACGTATATGTAGAGACATGTTCAACCATTAAGTTAAGGACATGAAATCAGGCCCTCTTAATGTCTTATAGACATGAAATTAGTTCTATGCATAATGTTACGAACATGAAATTATGTTTAGGCAATACATTTTCAACATGAAATCAGGTTCACACAAATCAATTTGAACATATAATAAGGTTCACTCATAATATTGTGGACAAGTAATTAGGATCATGCATAAAATTTTGTATCTGAAACCATGTTTATGCATAACATTGTGAAAATGTAATCAGGTTCACTCAGAATACTTATACTCATGAGTCATCCATTGTTACCTAATTCATTGGAGAGATGTGTGGGTCTCAACCATCACATTATAAAATCATACACACGTAAGGCACACAACATGCATCATATCAAGAACAATTAAAATATATGGATTTTATTAAAATCAAATTAAAACCCATGAATTGAAATGAGTATCATTAATATTGAATAAAATCATAAGCTATGGAAAATAGATAGGTTTCATAACAATTAAATCAAAGAATAATCTGTGAAAAGAAGAGGGTTTCATAAACATATTAGTTGTGAAAGAGAAACAGGTTTCAAAATAATATAGATCATGAAAGAGAAACATGTTTCATATACATAATTCTATAATAATATAAAATTAATTTTAGGATATGAATGGATCCTTAGGATACATTTTTATAAGGGACGGAGTGACATCAATCTATGTCATCTTAGATGAAAAATAACATGGAATGCTATTTTGAAATACTTTCTTGAGGAAAATTTCCATATTTTTGGAAAACGTATATCAAAAACATAATTTTTTTAATCCATTTTTATTAATGAAAACATGAAATATTATAAATAACTCTTCAGAACCCTCTTTTAATTCATTTTCATTGAAAACATATAAAGATAGATTAACAACATTTTGAAAACCATTTTCCTTGGAATCTTATAAAATGAGATTGTTAAAATTTTGAAAATTATTTCATTTAAAATAATTTTTAGACATATAAATATTTATTGAAAATCTTTTGAAAACCATTTTTCATGAAAACATATAAAAGTATCGTTAAAATGTTTAGAATAATACATTTTTTAATATATAGAAAGACGTAAAGAAATAAATTTGAAGACATTTTTTCTTAAAAGTATAGAAGTATCTTGAAAGAAAATTTAGAAAAAATTTCCTGCAGATAATATAAAATTATAATGAAAATATTTTTATATATTTTTTGAAAAACCATTGTTAAATAAAATATCTTCTTGATAGAAATGAGAAATATAATTATATTTTTCGTGTAAAATTTTTTATTAATTATCATAAGTACCGAATAGAGTAAATTTGTACCAATAAGTGAGGTTATTTTTAATAACCAGAAGATAATAAATTTCATGATGCCTCATGAGATATAGATTATAATACCTTAAAAAATAAAGCATAATCATAAATAATTTCAAAATCAATAATGATATTGTTTCAATAAACATCTTATCACATTGTATAATCGAATCCCACTCCTAAAGTAATAAAAGGAAATAAAAAATGTTTAAAATATCATGAATTGGGGGTTATTCGTGATATAACATTTCAAATAAAATATATACACAAAATATAAATATATAAGTGCATAACATGACATGTGTCTTAATGAATGTAAATCAAGATGAAATTTTTTTACCGATATGTTGCCTTATGGAACAGTGTCCCAATGAAAGAAATATATTAAATTTATATGTAAATAACCACAAAGTTCAGTACAATAATCAATGAATACATACATTTCAAGCATACAAACTGTAAAAATGTATGGGTGGTGAATTAATCGTGTTTCTCATGGGAAATAATTGAGGTGAAATTCTCTTACCTCGTTTTGGGACAATCACCATAATCATAAAAAATCTTGTATAATAAATATAAATATATTATAAAAAAATAATATAACCATATAATTATATATAATTCCCTATATTGTTTGAATATGACATTATATTACCCTCTTGTTAACAATTTATTGTTTAGGTTATGCTTTGGGTAATATATTCTTTGTTGTTCACATGTGTCATAATTTGTTACATATTTGTTCCTTAAAAAAAATAATGATTTCTAGGATTTCATATTTTTTATAAATATCATTTAAAATCAGTACATTTTTATTCTAATAATCTATAGAATATAGATATATGTAATGGAATACACCATTCGTAGAGATATTAGGTCGTATGTACGCATGAATGTTGTTTCCATTTAATTGTTGTTTTAAAATAAAGAAGGTAATTGAAATATATGTTTATGTATATAATTATTTATATAGAATTATTATATCAAATATATCATATATGTTCACTAATCCATACTTAATACATTCTATTTAGTGTGTGAGCGAATAATATCACTTTGAGGGGGCGGTAGTCCACACTATCTCAAATGAACTTATTGTACTTCAAACAAATGGAAAGTATAATGATATGTGTTTTAAAATGATTACATGAGAAGAAATACTTAAAAAATATTGTATATTAAAAAAATTAAATATAGTGTCTGATATAATTCCCAACATTATAGGTCGTAAAAGAAAAATTAACAGTCATCGTTCAGTGATGCGGTAGTTTTCCTTACTCATATGCAACACGTTCGTTACAGATTAGATGGATGTGTGTGAATGTTAATGTGAAAACCATATCATTACATAATACTAGTACATATTTTATACTATGGGTTTTATTAAATCATGGAATAATAATAATTGAGGTGGGGGAGGATGAAAATTAATGAAAGGAGCTTTAGGGGGTGTGTAACCTCTTAATTGGGTTACTCCTTTTCGTTTTCAGTAAATTGATTCCTTGGAAGGATTGTAGAACAAATAGTGGATTCAAGGAGGAAGTTATGAATGTTTAGGATCAATTTTGGAGGATATTTATTGATCCAAAATGGACTTAGATGTGTGAGGAAGTGGGAGGATATGATTCTTTTTTATAGGGGATGAACAGAACACACATGATATTTTGGAAGAGAATTTTGTGTTCCCAAAGTATTACTTGTTAAAAATGTGTAAAATGCACTATTATGGTATATAAATGGTTTATTGGATTACATATGTCTATAAAATAGGTGATTAAAAAGTTTATATGTCGTTTTTGGTTTTAAATTTATGGTTTAGTTCTTTGTTATGCTTAATTTTACCTTAATCCATGTAACTAATTTTAATTACATTCCATAATATGTTTGGTATAAAACTATTTTGACCATATTAGTCATTATAAAATATTCTGATTCCAAATAGTGAATCAATTTTCCAGAAATTCAAATCACAGATTCGGCATAAATTAATTTAAAAATAATCCCCCTGATGGGACCAAACTGCTTGCTTTAAATGTAAAAACATTCAAAAGTTTGCTATGTTTTTATAACCAATTTCAATACAAAAATTTGATCGAATGACCAAAATTGGATTTCTTTACAAAAATATTATCTAATTAATATTTTAATCATGTATAATAGTTAGTTTATCCTTTTAAATAAGTTAGAGTAAAACCATTTTGGAATTAATTTATCGTATTTTTAACTATTCATTAAAAATTGAAAATTCACTGTAAAATAATTTTTTTACCATAACGTAATTATTAAATATCTATTTCAGATATAAATTATATTTTGACATATTTAATCCATAAATGTGACAAAAATTATATTTAAAATGGACTCACTATTAAAAGGTGTTAAATTTTCCTTACTAAAAATATTAGTTATAAGTATAAAAATTGGGTTTTTCCTTATCTAATGTTTTTTAAATCTATTGGATAAATATGAAAATAAATTATTGAATATATAACATACATTATACATTAATATCACTCAATAATATAAATTAATCTAATTGAAAAGGGTAAAATGACTTTGTGACTACAAAAATATTAATATTTTTATTTATATTCAATCGATTTTCATATTTTTTTGTAATGACTTGATAACTAATAATTTCAAATTATATTTGGGTATACCATATATTTTCGTAAATTAGTTAATAATATTCATAAAATTTAATTTAACATCCATGATATATCTTCTAATAATTAAATTTTATTAATGTATTATTTTTCGGTAAACCTCAAACACTTGTGTTTCACAAGACATCATGGAATGTCATTATTGCATGTAATGCAATCTATAAGTAGTGTTCTATGTAGGGGAAGATAAAATCTATTTTCTTTTAGTTACTAATTAACATGGTGTGGCATATAACTTAATCCAAACACAGTAATTTAATATAAAATCAACTATTTTCGGTATTGTGTGAATTACAATATATGAGAAAGGATAAATTAATTTGAAAGAAAACAATTCACAAAATATTGGGGTGTTATAGGATGGTTTGAGAGACTGGGGGCTATAAATGTGCAATTCCAATAGCTAAAACCCCATTTTTTATCTCTCCCCTCACATGTTTTTCAATTTCCATGTGAAAACTGTGGAATATGACTGACTACTCATTCATTCATGTCCCAAGCCCTCAGAACAACCCCCAAATTCATCACAAACCCAGTGAACATATATTTAACAAAATACATGGCATTAAAACCTAAATTTATTATATTAAATTCCACTATGAAATTTAGTATATTAAAAAATCCCTACTATATAATGGCTCATCCACGATTCTATTTCCCTGAACATCATTGAGATTCTGATGAAAAGAGATTAAGTCAATGGTCTTGCATTTCCAATTCTCCCTCCTAGGTTACTTCCTAAATGTTTTCATTATTAAATAAAACTAGATCTAAGGGCACCATATTTCCCCCCCAAGACCTTCTCACTACAATCCCAAAGACGAACCAGATGCTCTTTAATGGACGCATCTTCCTCAACATCAAAATCCTCATCATTAAAAACATGGGATGGATAAGGGTAATACTGATGAAGATTAAATACATGAAAACAATATTCAATTAAAAAATACTATTGATAAAGATCCAATCGGCAAGCCACAAGTAAAATCCTCTCCAAAATCACAAATGGCCCCACATACCTTGGCAGCAACTTGACATATTTCTGAATTCAACGGTGACCCATCCTTAGTGACACCCGAAGAAACTCACTATCACCCACAAAAATCTCAAGGGCCCTTGTACGCCAATATGAATATGATTTATACCATATTTAATCCATTTCCATACATTTATTAAACAAATAGACCTTTTTTGATGTCTCATGATTGACCCTCGGCCCCAAAAACTCGAATTCCCCAACATCCAACCAACATAACTGAGATCTACAAGACCTCCCATAGAGAACCTCAAACGATTCCATTTGAATCGATGCGTGAAATTTTTTTATGGAAAACCCATCATGTTATATGTTTTCCCCTAAGAACCACTAAAATATAGGACACAATAAATAATAATTTCTTCTAGACCCTGAATCATATTCTTTTATTTCCCGGCCATCTATGGGTGTAAATACATACTCTAAAACACCTTAGTACCAAGCACCTTCTATAATCCCTACCAGAAGAATGACATGAAATGTGGATCATGATCAAAAACTACAATATACAGTACTACAAGTTACTAAAATATCTCCTGAACATATAAATCACCCAACTAATAATGAGTGAAAGCCTCAGGAATCAGCAAGAAATGAGACACTTTAGGACACCGACACACAACCACCAAGATTTCATCATTCCTCTGAGAAGTCTATTGGTACCAGAAAATGCATCCACAAAATATCCTAGATGCATCCATACATGATACAAGATCGTAGAACATTTCACAAGTGTCGATTTGACAATTTTTATATCCCGAAAGAAGTTACACAATAGAATTTACGGACATTTTATATTGGGCTGGAAAACTGGTTTGCAGAGGCCATCTGCGAAGCTCTCTCCATGATCACGAAGTAGAGGAACTTGACCGGAGCCTCCGTCAGCACTGCAAACCTCGATGATGGTTGACTCCGCTATTTCAATGAACATGGGGGAACAAGACCAGAGCCTCTGTGAGTGCCATGATGTTCAATGACGGTCGACTGAATGATTACGAGAAACATGATGGAATTCCTACCAGCTGTGGAGCACAATTTTCCTCACGGCATGCATTTGTGCTTCGCGGAACGCATTTGGGATTCGTGGTGCACTTTGATGACCTCCATAATCTATAAATACCTAGATCACCCCCCTTCATAAGGGTGGTAATTCCGCCCCTCGGGTGGCCAATCTCAAATTTCATGGATCTCTAGGGCACTGCCAAGTGATGCCATTCGAAAAGGGGTCTGCGAGAGGATTTGCTCCGCGAGAGGATTTGATCAATGAGATGCCTTTCTCTGTGAGATTATTTTCTCCATGAGCCCCTTTTCTTCATGATCTATTTTACTCTACATGCCCCTATGCTCCGCGAGTCCATGCTACGCGAGCAACATTCCTTCAAGAAGCTGATTTGTGAGACTCCTTGCTCAACAAGCACCATTCCACCATAAAGCAACTTCACGAATCCATATCCTTCGTGAAGCTCCTACCGTCGCGCCCACAGGTCCATAAGGTAGGGAATGTGCCCCCGCACCCCTGCTCGACATCAATTCCTGGATGATGTCCCAACCCTTTGACCCCACCCCTTCGCTTCCATCACCAACCCCTGTAAAAATGGAGAGTCGCACTGTGAAATTTTTGGGATGGGACGTCGGGATTTTCCATTGCTCCCTTATGCGCACCCACCTTCCACTTATAAAGTACTATGATTTGAGATACTCCTCCACACACCATGAAACTCCATGAGTCGAAATATTCTTCTTGGTTCATTTCCCATGGCGTTAGTTAGGATTCTCATCATCAAGTCCCCACGTACCTTGAGACGAACCATTCCTCAAGTAACTCATCCAACCCCTATAAAATGTCTCTAATGTAAGGTTGAACTAGATAGGGCCGCTCTTGCGTAAGTCCCAAGAACATCCATTGATAGGTGCCTTATTCCTAATAATCTTAACTATATTACTTTAAACTGTAGTACCCCCTATGTGCAAAACATAGGATGCCTCTTTCCCCATTCAAGATATGATTTAGTCTCCAAGTGTTAGATTCCTAATATTCCTCTCTACCTGAATATAAAATGCGGTATGCCCTATGTGCCAAACATAGGATGCCTCTTTCTCTAAACAATAGAATTTTTTTTCTCCAAGAATATGATTCCAATAGTCCTCTCTCTATGAATTTTAACTATAGTATGCCCCATAATTCAATAATAAGATGCCTCTTGATTCAAATAAGAGATGTTTTGTGTGTTTAGAATAAGATGACTCATGCCATGATTATAGTTGCATAATTTCAATAGCATTGGAATCCATTCAAACATTCCATCACTCCACCTCATGGTTTTCATGTCCTTCATTCGGATCTTCAACATTTTCATGTCTGAAGGGACCCTCTAACAGCCTAGTTCAATGCCACCTTGGCTCACCTAGAATTTGGGGTCGACGCCTCATAAGACATTGGATGACACTTTGAGTCATTTTCCATGTATTGAAAATAGTCAGCATTTGACCATCATTTGTTTGCTCCCATTTCTGGCTAACACGATATGAACACTGTGTTTCGAATAAGGTCAACAGTTATCCTCCATCCTCACGCCACCCTCACCACATTCCGAAAGTAGGGAATGTGATTCACACATTTCATCTCCCTTTGTTCAGATTGATTCCAACGTCCTTGCCATTATCTCGCATGTGCACTAGATCATAAGTGTAGACATCAATTATATGCCTTGATCCACCGGGGAGTTGAGATGCCCTCATTTCCAGACATGAGGATGACGTTACGAGAAACATCCTTGTTTAAGCCCCATGCACTGTTGCCGCTCCATAGTGGCACACAGGAAGCTTCCTTGCATATACCCATGCACTATTGCCACTCCAAAGAGGCACCCGGGAAGCTTCTTTGAATAAGCACCATCCATTGCCGCTCCATAGTGGCACCCAGGAAGATTCCATGTGTAAGCCCCATTAACCTTTTGCACTCCATTGCATCACCCTGGAAGTATCAATGCATAAGACCCATTCACCATTTCTGCTCCATTGTGACACCCAAATAACATCCCTACATAAGCCCCATTATCCGTTGTCGCTCCATAGAGGCTCCCTGGCAGCTTCCTTATGTATGACCCATTCACTGTTGCAACTCCATAGCAGCACCCAAGAATCAACCATTCATAAGCCCCATACATTGCTGCTCCATAGTAGCACCCAGAATGCTTCCATGCATAAGCCCCATCCATTTCCACTTTATAGTGGTCGTGAGAAGCTTCTATGCGTATTCCCCATTCACCATTGTCACTCCTTAGCGGAAGCTGAGTAGCATCCTTATGTATACCCAATTCACTATTTATGATCCATTGCAATACTTGAGAAACTTCCTTCCATAAACCCCATTAACCATTACCACTCTATTGTGGTAGCCGGGCGACTTCCTTGCATAAGCCATATTCACCACCCTTCATGGACGCACCATTGCACAGTGGTAATTCAGAACTTACTGCCTATTTTTTTTCACCGAGAAAGACTCACATGGGATTAATGTAATCATTGACTATGGAATCCTTCATGGGCTGCCCTAGTGTGTGAGTCCCAAAACTATCCTGAACTACGTGTACTTTTATCCTAGTCAAGGCAATGTACGTAGGATGCCCCCTTAAGGTTCTTTCCCACCATCCATTGGTCCTGACAATCTTCACGTCAGTTCACTAACCCCTCCTAAACTATGTGGAAATTGATCCTTTTCATGGAAAGGTTTGTAAGAAGTATCCCTGAGGTTCCATCCCAACACCTATTGGTCTCGACTCCTTTCACGTCAGCTCACCAACACCTTTTCAACTATGTTGTATTTGTTCCTTTCTAAGTCAAGTAATGTAGGAAGCCTCCCTTAGGATCAAGATGAACAACAATGGGTCCCGAATCCCATCATGTCGAGTCACTAACACCTATTAAAATATGTGGACTTTGATCCAATCCAAGGCAAGATACGTAGGAAGGCTCCCTGAGGTTCATTCCCAACAACCATTGTTCCCGACTCCCTTCATGTTGGTTAATCAAACTCTCCTTAACAACGTGGACTTTGATCCTTTCCAAGGCATGGTACATAGAATGCCTCCCTGAGGTTCATTCTCAAAACCCATTGGTCCCAACCACTCTATGTCAGCCCAACCCCGTCCTGCACAACATTAAACTATATGACTTTTTTCACATGAATCTAAACTACTCCCCAATCAGTAGTAAGTCGTTGGAACCCCAATCAATGGTATTCCATTGTACCCCAATCGATAGTTATCCATTGAATTCCCTGATCAATGGTAAGACATTGGGTTCCCGAAGTGGTGGTAAGTCATTCGATCCCCAATAAATTGTAAGTCAATGTACCCCAATCAACGATAATTAAATGCGATCCCCATTGAATTGTAAGCTATTGTAGTCCCCATCATTGGGACCCATATCTCTGGTCTGCCCTCAAGCTTCAGACCATCCCGGTCTGCTAACCATACATAATCCCCAGTATATCATCGGGTCATAGTGCTTTACGCACACCCAGATCCTATACACCACCCAGAACTACATTGACATTAATTCCCCTACACGGGGACACTTAGGAGGTCACTTCGAGGCTCAAGATCTACATCACCATCTCCTCCGAGTCGACTACATCTCATTGTCCATCCACATTACCTAACTATCTATTATGCATCTTGATTCTTACCTGGGAAACCACATCCTGGTGATATCATGTCAATTCACCTCTTCACTGCTCATAGCAGCACCTAAGAAACTAACCATGAATAATCGCTACTCAATCCATAACCATCCTCCCAAGAGTATCCCACTTATGATGGGTCGATTTCCATGTTTAAGCCCCAACAAGTATCTAGGTCATTTTTCATTGTGTAGACCCCGATTCATCACCCCTTCGAACTATGTCGGTTTTGATCCCTATCACCTATACTGGTTATATAGGAAACCTCCATGAAGTTTAATTCTAGCCAATGGTAAATCGTGGTGTTCCCCTATTATGGGGTGCACACTCCATGATCCACCCTCAGTGGTGTCCAAATCAGCCTTCATGGTGTGACATCTTCACATTATGGCACACACCATACTTGGTATTCTCTTATAGAGTGTTATGATCCATCCTCCAAGAAAACACTCATGGTTCCCACTCCTTGGGATGTACCAATATGATCTGTCTCAATGTTATGTTCAGATCACTCTCATACCATCACTGCAAGACATTAAACTCATGGCTAACCTCATGTTAAGCATGAGGTGCTTGATGAAAACCTCGAAAGACACACCTTTGGTGTAACCGTCTCTGGAAAATGTTATCCTCACAACATACCCCTTTCTATTGATGGGAATCTGAGGAAAACCTCAAATACATGCCTTCGACATAAGATACCCCATGACTAACGTGGGGTGCATCGGGTTATGTGCCCTTGAGATTCCATATTATGAAACTGAATATAGGTTCCCCAATTTCCATGAATCTAGATATGCCCCGACATGTCTGATGTTACTGTCAACTCCGACCGAAGGTTGCTACCATGACAAGACCCCATGGAATGTCTTGATAGATGTAGTTTAATTAACCGAAGTCTGCAAAGTTGTGGACCTAGGAATTAGATTCATGAACAAATACTTAAATCTATAAGGGATACCCGAACTAGGTGATGGTCTACGAGGAAGAATCCATGTATGGAGGAATCGACAAACCATGACCCCATTTCGATCAAGGAGTAAACGTCCCCGAATAAGAGACAGATCCCGCATGCATTTGGAAATTGGGAACGCATGGCGACCACAAGCACGTCCTCAACAGATGGATGCGCCCCCCATAAAAGGTTCAGAAGCAAAATCATCATAATATCCACTATGAAAATCCATCGTTACATCATCCCTATTACATTAAAAAATTGTAAAAGGCTGTAACAAACAACATGGGTGCTAATGATTAGCCTTTACTAGCTGACAGGTGAGGTATCACTCCACAAAACTTGTTCCCTTTTTCTTCATTCCCTGCCAACAAAACTATATAAGAAGCTCAAGATATATCTTATTGACACAAGGATGCACTTCCAGAGTCATTTCATAGAACTCAAGCATCAACTCATCTTGAATACACACTGGCACAACCATAGATCCATAAATAATGAAAATACCATCTTAACAAACATCCCAACTAGCAAGTGTCTCCCAATATTGATGATTTACCTTCAAATCAAAACACTCCCGATGCTCCATCATACACTAATTAACCAGGTTCAAAAGCACATAAATAACTACTATAGATGCAAGATTCATTTTCTTCTGCCCATCCCAATCCTACAGGTGCATGTCAGCAAACAAAGGCCATCATTCTCCACTAAGGGCTGCATTACTAATCCACCAAATTCTGAGTCCTCTAACTTGTAGTATCTGAAACACAATTCTCTTTTCTTGGTGTGTAAATAAAATTGAAATCAATGTATTAAATGAACTCAACCAATATTTGATTTCAAAAAATCAAATCTAGTTGTTTTAATTTCTAATTAAATATTTATGATCAGTAAACACTGTGAAATGCACTTTCCACAAGTAATATCCCTAACACATATAGGAATAATCCATATTATCTATATCAATATTGTGATTAGGGTAATTTCATTCATGAGGCTCCAAAAGTATTGACCCATATTCTACAACCCAATCATCATGCATAAAAACTTCCCCATGCCCAATACTAGGAAAATAATAGAATAATGTGTACCTCTAAACTGGTTTTGGTAAGATTAGGATCAGTGCAGTTGTCAATTACTTCTTTATCTCTTGGAAATCCTTATCCCATACCTCCGATCAATCAAACATAATTTTCTTCTTAGTTAAACATGTGATTTTCACTACAAAATGGTAGAAATTCCAAATGATCCTTTGGTAATAACAAACGAATCCCAAAAAACTCGAAGCATCAGAAAAATTATTGGGATTATCCAAATACACCACAGACTATACTCTATGGATCCACAAACAAACCAGACTCGAAAATGATTTGACCTAGCAAATGAAATATACTAATTAAGAAAAAACAGTTTGATAGCTTGTAATTATGTCTATGATCTATTAGTGTACTCAAGATGATGTCATGATGTTTGGAACGATCGTCGTGAGTTCTGGAGTTCTAAAAGAAATAATCAAGATAGAAAACTATCAACTGATCTGGGTATGGGTGAAATATGTTCTTCATTAAATCCACAAACACATCCACAACATTAGTTAACCTGAACAAAATTACCATAATATCATTCAACTCTTACCTGCTTCGAAATGCTATCCATTGTACGTGAAAAAGTATCATCCTCAACTAATTGTATCCCAATCTCAAATAGATCATGGAGAACCCTGAAGAACCTATTAGTTGTTACAACATGTAATTGAATCTAGAAAGTAGGTATATGTTCTTAAACTTTATCAGATTCAACGTTCTATAGTCAACACATAACCTCAACAATCCAACTTCCTTATTCTAAAACATCTTATGAGATCCTCAAGATACATACTAGGATGGATGAACGCCCTTTTCAATAACTCTTCCAGCTAATCCTTAAGTACCTAAAGTTCTGTTGGCACCATTCGTTAGGACATAATGGACACTAGTTCTACCCTTAATAGAAGTTCAATCATAAAATCAACATATCTCTTTGGTGGTAGCTGTAAGAAGTGCTCAAGAAATTGACCCTAAAATTGATCCACAATAGGAGGGAAGACTGGTATTTATCTTCCTCTATAATTTATCACAAGAAAATCAAAGTGGGTACGACTTATCCAAAATGTTGTTTAATTGGCCTAGAACAACCGGATTGATCATCCAACTAACCATGAAGTACATATGTTTCTATATCAAGAGATTTGAAAAACACACGATATCGATAATAATAGATATGGGATTGATATGACATTATCCAGTCCATAACCCGAATCTAGTCAAAACAAGACATCTCAAGGTCAAAAATATTATACAAAAAATTATATACACCAACATCCTAATAAGAACCCTTAAATTGTCTTATATCTTCAACTCATACCCCCAAAAGAGCATCAATTTCCATAAACCATCTCAAACATTCCATGTTTAGGCCCAAAAAAACTAATAACAATTCAGAAATAAATTAATGTGTAGAAACTGTGTCAGATAATTTACTAGAGAGCATAAAAGATACAATAATCGAAACTCAAATGGAAAATGTTCTAGCCTTGACACCACTAGGTGTAGACTAAACAACATGGTGATCACCTTCCCTTCTACCCTTGGCTCTAGCCTGAGTACCCAAAACTACACTACCCTACTGGTATAGATGATCTCACTTTAGATTTCCTTTTCCACAACCCCTATTAGTGAGTCCCTAGAGCTTGAGCTACTCACTTGGTATTGAGAGACCAACCCCCTTCCCAAACTCATTCTATTCCTTTGACCTCTATCAATGCCCTCCTGCCGATGGTATTTATAGAACATCTCTATGTTTTCTATGATTCTACATGGTCGGAACTCTAATGGTGGTCAGAGACACAAATATCGCTTGTTCCTTCAGCTTTAAAACTTCGAACAGATCACCTAATCATGACCCAAAGTCACATTCTCTCTCTTCTTAATGCATTATATACTTTAACCATAATGGAGATTCCCAAAAAGATTCATCCATCCCTAGAAAGCTTATCCACTTGTATGCTTAGATGGAATCACAATTACACCACCTAAATCTCCCATTAGGTTAGCATTTGAGACAACGGTATGGTCAACCACCTATGAAAACCTTTAAAAATTGAATATCTTCACATGGGACTTGATCTCATGCTTAATCCCAACTTGTAATATTTTCTGTACAGTTAGAGAATCTCTTAACAACATTGTAACAATGTGTTGGATATTTTTGAAAAAACTATCAAAATCCGTCAATGATGCAACCCCAGGGGACCGGCTCATAATCTTCAAAACAGTCACCTTATTTATGTTATCTAGGTAGATTATTCCAGAGACTTTCCCAAAAAAATGTTTCCATACCATTCCTTCATCCTTTTTTCTAAACTATATTGTCTGAAAAATGATTTTTTGGGCCCCACAACATATAGTCTGAAAACATGAATATCTTCTCAGAAGGAGTCTCCATGTGATCAAGAATCTTCTGGATTGACTCTATCCATAACTCAGTTGCCTATTCCCCACCCTCTTAGGTAAAATTAGGATTGTTTTAATTCCAAAACTCCCTGGTCACCCCGAACATACATGTGGAAACCCTCCCAAAGTCTTGTTCCATCATCTACAAAAAATAAGAAAATTTCTCACAGAACATAGCTTCCTAATTATATTGAACCAAGGGATCTTATTTCTCTACTAATATGGTAGAATTCATAATTACATCCTCTTGTTTCCTAACTGACACACATCTTCATGGTTTAGTTTGACTACAATTCAAAATATGATCTTTAGAACGAAAACAATAAAGCCTCCATATAATATTAAGAAAGTACCACCACTAGCAATAACAAAAATATTTTCATACAATATCCAAACATGCCTTACCATACTCAGAAGACTACCTTTTACCATCCCCACCAAGATCCATGGCTAACATGGGATGACTATTTTAATCAGTTACAATGAGACATTTTTCATCATTTGAAATCTATGTCTATATAACAACTCAGATCAATATCATCTTAATTCACTAACACCCCTAATTTAAAAACAATATTAAAACCACTATTTAACATTTTATTTCACTTTTCACCCATTTTAATAATTTCATTAAACACCATTTTGATCACATTAATGAAAAATAAATGCATCATAACCTTTATGTCCTACACACCAGTACTGTGTTTGTTCCTATCATGATGCATGTCACTCATATATTTAGGTTACTTTAATGATGAATGAATGAACAACCTCTTTACATTCCATCCACGTGTAAAATATCGTAAAACTATCACATCACATAAAAAGTGCACCACCCAAAGGGGAAATATCATCAAATGTAACAACACACAACTAGAATAATAATTTCTACCCTTTTTGACTTGGGATTTCCCTTGTATATGGATTATATTATTCAAATAATGAGCTCATTTCCATTACCCAAAACCTTCATAACCACCCATATACCATTCGCAAATCGAAATTCATAGAAAACCTCCCCTTTGATACCACTTTGTATCATCACTGACCCAGAATCCACTAAGTTGGTTCCCCAAGATAGGTTTCAAAATTACCTCAAGCATGCCTCCCCAAAGGCTAAAGGTTTTCGAATGTCAACAATATTATAAAAGACACATGGGGAGACTATACCCTCTTTAACAGTATAAGACACAATATTAAATAAATATAATAATATAAGAAACATAGAATATAAAATAAACACCGATAAAAAACAATATCCCAAACTAGGTACCAACTATAACCAATAATAAATATGGCATGTTAGGCTATGATGACTAGTGAACTATACAGAAAATAAATAAGTACAACAAAATCCTTTATATGGTCCGGAATCAATGATTGTAACCTCATCCATTTAGCTCTCAATCATGACTCCACTCCATAGTGCATGTATTTTTCTTTTTCCTTACCTGCATTCATGAAATATTTTCAGGTACCCAATAGTGGCCTAAGAAAGGAGTGAGTAAAAATTAGTATCCCACCACCAACAGTGTCTAAAAAATATTCAGTCTAAACCGATTTTCCATGAATGTTTAAAAGATTTTACAAATCAATAAATTACATTTTGGGACCATAAGTCAACAATATCAACATAGATATTACTAATCGTTATGCCAAATTAATGAAGTTTAACTTATTCATTAATTAGTTCATCAACAACATTTCATCCATGGGTTTGGTATTTACATAACTCACACAATGATTAAAGGTATTTATCATTATTGATAAGGAAATAAGTCAAGTCCCAATCTCAATAAGAGTAATATATCACAAGATGAAAATTTCCACACCTCGAAGCGTTATACCCAGTGGAATGAATCCTTTATGGGAATATATATCCATCCCTTCCCAAACCTATGCATTTTTTGTGGAGTTATGGAATCATTCAAACATGAAATGTGGTAGGATCCTAAGTCCTTTATCTCACACCTGAAGCCATATGCACATTCTTAATCGTTCATTCACCAAACAGAAAACATATCGCAACCAAACAAAACCAATATGTATAACTATCATAATCTGTAAATAAACATTGGTAATTAACATGATTTTATAACCAATCAATATATTTTCCATTTACGGTAGTTATCCCATTAACCAATTTCTCATTCTCGTGCCTAGCTCACTAAGCATATTCAATAGTTCAATTATATCAACCCATTTTTCTTATTAATCAATTCCCTTATGAAATCCAATTTAAATATTCAAATTTCACATACCATTACCAATTTAACACATTCCCATTTTGAAATGAACTAATCCCTAATAAATTTATAGCGTAATTCATAATCCACATGTAATGATGTCAATTAACCCAATTAACTCATTTTGGTGTCACGAAAAACAACCCCATATAACATTAACAAATATATACACACTACTAATATCTCATTTTCTCATCCATTAGATATATAAACATACTCAACAAGGGATCTTCATTATCATACCTTGACCTAGCACTTGCTGAACCAATTTCTAGTCCCGGGAATGACGTTGCATCCCATGGGTGACCCTAAAATGGTAAAATCATCCCTAATGAATCCCATGGGGACCATGAGGGTTTATATGCCTCATTAAGATACCCAAATTACCAAACCTCACCCAAGGAATCCCAATCACAACAATAGATAACCATGACCAAAACTAATCATGTACACACATACAACATAACTATGGGATAAATAATATGGACCACCTACCTCAAATCCATTGAAAAAACACTCCTAATGTGGTCATAGATATAGATTCAAACCCCTATTAAATATTTAACATAGATACCATTATAAAATAAGGTTTTTTTAGATCACGAAATATATTTCCCAATGTGGAACCTAAATCTTGAGGGGAGAAGAAAGGAAGATATTAGACATACCTGGAACTACAATCTGTATCTTCAATTTCAACAAACTACATTGGAATGAAGTCTATAGATAATCTCTAGGTCTGGGAATAACTGGTTCATCAAAAGAGTTGTATGGGACGAAATGGTAAGATTAATCGAGTGATAACCTATAAATCATGATGGGGGGACTAGAAATTACTAATATTTAAAGGGAGCACAATATGGCCACATAGGTGTCTAAAATTAGCACCAAATGTATGCCTGCCTATTTAAAAGATTATTTGAGTCTCCTATTTTTTAGGGAAGGTCACAGGGATTCAAAAACCATGCACCATCCTTATGTAATACTATTATCTCAAATAGAATAGTTTGGCTGTCCCCTAACATGGTTTTAAATAAATGTGCACAAACTATGAAACATGCAAATAATATACCGATTCCAATTTATTTTGTGCCTTGAACCCCCGTAATACCCTTGAGATTCCCTTCATTACTAGTTAACATTTAATTAACCAACAAAAAGATATTGAAACTATAATTTAAACAAATACACACCTTTATGATGTCTATGGCGTTAAATCTATAAGGCTTTCAAGAGAGCCTTCATTGAACAAAAACTTGTTCATATTTATTGCATGATAATACAACACGTATATTAGTCATTAACCATTTAATTGATGTCTAACACTTATAATAAGGCCATTGGGTTCCTTCTTAGTCAAACATATGAAAAGATTCTTCATGTCATCTGTTATGGCTCCAAAACATTGGATGAAACTCAATCTTAGTAAACTATGACTGAAAGGGGAATTTTAGCTATGGTTTCTCCTCTAATAAATTATAAACCAATCTCTTAGTTTAAAAAATCATCATATTTATATACCATTCAATCATTATAGATCTTACTTGTGAAATTTCATTCTAAACAGAGGCTGATAATAAGGATCCTAATGCTCCAAGAGTTTGACATTGTTTTTAACGATATAAATGGAAAAAAATTCTAGTTGGTCACCTAATTATTATTTAATATTTTTTCATTCCAAAATAATTGATATTGATTTTCCAACTGAACACTGATAATATCCCACGCCAAAGTTACCATTTTATTCCCCATTTGTAAATTACTTGTTTATTGGTGTTTTTACTAAAAAAATTTCAAAATAACAAAAAGTAAAAATATAAAGTGATTAAAAATTAAATTTTTTGTAAGATAATAAACATTGGAAAACTAGGCCTATCATGCTAATTAAGAGATGTGATGATGTAGATAAAATTTCATCCATCTCAAAATTCTATCACTCAATGTTTGGTAGGGGAACTTCGGACTACAAAAGTCCTCAAGAAATGTACTTAGCATAGGATTCCTCTGATCATCACTCTTCAATAGCCCTCATTAGTTATATAAATCATATAAATATTTCCAAAATATCTTCACAATTTCTAATAGATATGAAATTCCCCAAATACCCTTAATCTTTTTTTAGATCATCAATATTTCTGGTAACGATTTCATTGTACTATTTCTCCCATCTAATGGATTATCATATATTATTCAAGATATTAAATATGATTCTAGGAGGCTCGAGGCCAGTCCCACTAAGATGGATTATACACATACAATTTGTGAGTTTCTAAAAAACCAACATTTTTGGTTGATTTGGAACACCAAGTTCATGTATATGTGACTTATGAACACATTTACGTAATCAGAACAAGAAATATCTTTTGAAAAAGATTGGGGTTGTACATAAAACATCAACGACATATCACCCACAAGAAAATCGAATGGATGACATTTTTAATTGGGGAGTGAAAATAGTTCATGAGAGAATTTTAATCTTAACCATAATAAACTGGCCTAAAGACATGGTGAAGAGATTTGGGCATCTTGAACTACATATAAAACACCCAATGGGATGCCTCTATTTAGGTTATTTCTTGGTACAACTTGTAATTTACATGTTGAAATTAAATATAAGTCATTTTGGGTTACCAAAATATGTTATTTTTATTTTAAAAAATTTTGTGAAGAGAGATTATTATATTGACATGAATTAGAGGTGCTTCTCCTCGATATTTATGAGAATTCTAATATCTACAGTGTAAAAGATAAGTCACTCCAGGAAAAGAAACATTTCATAAGTATTCCAGAATGTTTAAAATGTATTTCTCTTCAAATGTAAATTTAATATTCACCTACATATGATAAATTCAAAATGAGAAGGTTATTTTATTATTACTAATTTTTAACCCTTCAATGCAGTTCAAGTTGAAGCCCCCTCTTCTAAAAGGAACTAAATGGTTAATTGTAATCAGTTAATGCATTATCATGAGAGGATACAGATCCAGGGAACCACATCAACTTCGACCAGGTCCCCAACTACTATAGTTGAACAATCACTGGATGGGAATGGATACCCACTAAATACAATCCCATGGTACATTTTTTCCTTTAATTCCTCTTTCTCTCTATCTCTCCCTTCGTCATCTATTACTCTCATTTTCAAACCTCTTTCTTCATCAAAACAATTTTTTTACAACTTATCCTTTCATTGGTATTTTATTTCAAAAAAATATAAAAAAATTAAAAAAATATAAAAATCAAAGAGTGATAAATAATCACAATTAAAATTTGGAATTTGGAATTTTTTTTGGGGAGTCCAATGACATATTTTCAGCTACTTTTTTTCATCATAAATTTTGGTATTGATTTTTTTTCAAGATCAATAAATTTATAATGATGAATTATTGATTTTGAAAATTATAATTTCCTAACCGTAAATAATGATGTTTGATTTTATTCTAAGGACACATATGAACATATTTTCATATTATGTGTTTTTCACCACCAATTATGAGTCTTGAGTTTAAAAACTTTTGAGATGAATTTATTTCTTGGTTTACATTGATATAATAGAGTCATTTTTTAACCACACGAGAATTAAAATTGGTAAATATCATCTCATTATACATACATTAATCCTCAATTTTCAAGTCCCTTCAAGAATATGATTACTTTTTTTTATATCCACATTAACAGTACAAAATCATGTCCCATTATACATTAATATGGAATTTTTATTTCAATATTTAATAAAAATTATTTTAGGTGGAATGATTTCCCTTTTGGGTATCATTTTTTTTGAGTTTCAGCATGTTATTATAACATTGAGGGAAAGTATCTATTTATGTGTTGGGGAATGGTCATAGTTTTCCGAGTTTGGGGAATTTATTGGAGATTATTTAATTTTTACATGTTATTAAAAAGTGTTCAAAAAAAGTTAAAAAAACAAATTGTTTTTACATTATGCAGGCCAAAAATCACTCTTTATCAGCCTATTATATTGTTATAAATATTAAAATTACTGTCATTAGGATATAATACATTGGTTGGTAGATGAGTGTGATAATTATTTCAAGTTAAACATTTGTAAAAAAATAATTAAAAGAACATTGATGTCTTTGTGTAATGTTTTCCATCATATAAATATTTTATTCATTCATCCCTTTCCTATTTTTTCCTTTTTTGTGTATCGCTTCTCACAATGGTTCCCTTGTAAATATGTGATTCCATTTCCTTCCGTGTCTCTGTTCCAAAAAAGTGTACATAGTTTTTCCCATTATTTTGTTTTACCCATATATTCCACTCTTCGAAACAATATATTACTATCATCATATATACACTAAAAAATACATATTGATTCTTCTGTGATTTAGGATAGAGAAAGCAGTCTATGATCTCTTTCAAAATCATTGATTTTACCTTTTGGGTTTTGAATGAGTAGACCTCTATAAATAGTTTTATCATCTAGGGAGGAATATTTTCTGAGAGCCTAAATTTCCAATTTCTAATTTTGATCCTGAAAAATGAATTGTTTTTGCAACATTATTACTATATGAATTTTTTTCGGAATTCATTATGTATGAGCGAACTAGTTCAAACACCACTGATTGGTGAAAAAAATTTAATATTTGTTAGTGAGTGAAAATGGGTTATTTATGATTTTATATTTAATGTACATTAGGGGATAAGCATGGATATTTTTGGTGGATTTGTTGTTATTAATTTATTCATATATTTTAATTTACTCCATTTACTCAATTTCTATGAAAATTTCATAATTGACGTGAAGTACAAATGATTTAATATTAAATATAATTTTGAAGCATTATTTTTATTAATCCAATTTTGATCCAATTTCATATTATAATTATAACTATAATCATACTTATCTAAATTGACTGATTCATGATTTTTTTGGGTTACTAATTAAATTTACTATGAATCATTCAACTGAAGATAGGCCCAAATCGGACATTAGAAGGATTATTTATATCATAAATGAATCTCAAAGAATTTATCAGTGAAACATGATCAGAAAAGATAATATAATTTATGGTCTCTATCCAAAATACCAAATTTTATGACAGTACATAATATGTTAATGAATATACTGATAAATCATCGAAAAAAATTTCAAGGTCCATATAAACATATAATGTACCCAACTATTTCTTTGATGTCCATCACACAATTCTATCCACAAAATTCAAATATCCCACTATTATTGAATTTTATCCCCCATATGATAGTCCATTTGCAATGATATTTTTCAATTTGAATTCCATGATATATGTGTCCCACTATTTAGCATATATTTTTTGGTTTTTTGGTAATATTCACAGCCTAATATTAATTCACATTTAGAACAAGAAAAAATATAATAGGAAAATAGACAGAATAAAAATATTTAAAAAAAATAGACATAACATTTGATAAAAAATTTCAATGGATGCTAAATATTGAAGGTTTATATTCAACATCAATACATACGACATTGAATAGGATGATATCTTTAGATATAACTATTTTATGAAATAATGTGCTTACGAACTTGAGAAGACTATTTAGAGTGAAAAAAATCCCAACCATGGGCTATAAATTCACCCCACTTCTGCTTTCAATGGGTTTTCATTTCATAGAACAAAAGGAAATATTCACATGAAAATTTCCATTACATATATTGCGAGGTAATACATACTAATATTTCTACTTGAGATACATTTCCTCCATTCCTTCTTTTGATTTAATTTTGTGTTATTCTTCATTTGTAATCTCGTATGTTTTTTGTATTTTTATTTTGTTGTGATGCATGTTTATTATTAATTATCTCTTATCCTCATACAACCAATGTTGAGTGATATTTATTTTCTAATAATTGATTAAATAATGTTCAAATTTATTCTCTATATTTTATTTCACACTAAATCAAAAGTGGGTTTTAATTCTCATCATCCTTCATGTTAATGTTCAGGGCAAAACTATTTTTATTATTTGGTGATTTTTATTATATTTGTAACTCATCATCATAAATATTTTAAGCTATATTAATAACCTTATAAATTGATGATTAAATAATCCATTGGGGTGAGTAATTATTTGAGGTTATAAATTTATTGATGTCTTTTTCTGATAGAATATTCTTTTAGTTAACATTTTGTATGTTGAACATAAAATGTCATGGATTAATGACATATTTTTTTAACATGGGGATTCCATGGACTATTGGAACCATAAATAAACTACCATAAATAATTACTAATTGAGATTAGAATCATAGTTAGGTTATGTGATAGATTAAATCATCAACACTTGGGTATTCTAATGAAAATCATCATGGGAAGTGAGTGTTATGTTAATGAAATACGATGACACGCTCAAAGATATCATGATCTTAAATCCCTAAGAATTAAATCACCTCAATATTCTTTAATTAGTTAAATAAATATTATTTCATAAATCAATTTATTTATGATTTGTAAACAACCCCCTCCCCCCCATGACAAATACAAATCAATTAAAATAAATCGAGTAAAAAAATAGTACCATCACTGAGGATTCAAAATCAAGTGCCTCTATACACATAATAATGGAAATGAATCATTGAACGGTCAATATGAGACAATAAAACTTATTTCAATGGTCTCAAAACATCTCCAATGATACGGTCAACTCCTAACAATCCCCATGAAACATGATCCAACACTTCCTTTGTTATATACAAAACAACATCATAGATAAGAAATACTATATACCCTTAAAAAATCAAAACTAAGGATGTCAAAACCTCCTCTAATAATCCTTATATCTTTTAATCCGAAATAGAGACCTCATATTTTTGTAGACATTAGAACTAAATCTCTAGGAGTGACCTTTTATATTCATTTTCATCGACCTCTATTCTATGATGATCTAATGGCACATCCAATGGGAAATCTTCGGGGCAGCCCTGATGAGGTTGTTGACATGGATCCATACTCATAGTCTAATATATTTATAGATTTCGTACCCTAGGAATGTGATATAATTATTATAAATTGTTTAATTATTTATTTTATTTCATTTAATTTTAAAAATATATAGTGTTCTACCCTTATCAAATGGTGGAATAATGAATAATGGTGTACGAAACCATCCTAGGTATATATCATGAAACCAATAGAAAATAATTAGAAGCCTCATTAAAATTATTGTTTTCTGTATCAGATCATGTTGCTTCCTTAATAATGATGTCTTAGTTGGTTTCTCATGTCCAAAATGATTACAAAACATAGTTTGAACTGATTCCCTTTTAACTAATGAAATTTCACATGATCCTTAATATAAATGGAATCATATCCCTCAACCAAAACATTTGATGAAACTCTATCATGAATTTTTACCCCAAATGTATACTCATCCTTGGTCGAAGATGAATTTAGGTAGATAGTGACTGCCTGAGTCCCACCTGTAGTAGGCCTGGGGTTAGAAATTTTCATAGAGGGTATAATAAATATAAAAATGGGAGGGATTACCCTAAATTAGAATAAATAAAATATATAGGTAAAAAACATCAATAAAATCCTTCTAGGATATATAAATGTAACCCCATGTGTATATATGTAATGTCACTCCATTATAAAACAATTGAAACAAAAACTATGTCTGCCAAAAAGAAAAATAATCCCCAACCACAAATCCCAAATAGCTCCTACCATTTAACAAGATGATAATATCCAAAATGATCACATTATTTCTTCTAATGAAGTAAAAAAATTATATATGCATGTTGAGAAAAATAGTACAGTCACTATGATCCTCCCTAAATTATCTTATTCAAAATATAATCATAGAAATGAAAATCCCAATGAACACCAATAGAACTAACTTGTAATGACCTAATATTTTTCAATAGAAATCCCCTTCTCATAAGTACATCATAAAATCACATTAAAACACAACACAATGAACTAATAAGTTCCCAGTGACATATAAACATAATTTTCTCACATATGTGTTTGGAATTTCGAAAATCAGGCATACACGGTTGTAATCAGTAAGTTATTTGGAGTCCAATAAGGAAAACATAATTTTTGGTGAATAGTAACCTACCCTAATGAAACGTAACATACCCTTATGAATAGTGAGATACCCTAATGAATATAAACCTCACCCATGATAGTATTAAAATAATATTCAACTTAGAAGTACGATATACCTATTTTTTAGAATAAGTTAATGAATGTTTTAAAACTGGTTTTGATAATAAATTATTATTTTAATTAAATATTAAAATAATCATAATTAGAAAAACATTTTTGAAAAATGGACTTCATTTTCAAATTCTACACCTCAATAAATGGTTAGGGTGAATTTTTGGGATTTTTATGAAATACATGAATTTTTTGATTAATAGTAGAATCCGATAATTTACAATAAATGCTAAATAATGGATTAATTGAGTAGTCAATGATGTTCTGCTGATTCAGGACAACTTGATTCAATATCACATGATAAAATTACTATTCTTGGTCATGGAATATTTACTATTCCTTTTCTTTTAATGAAATAATAATTTATTGATTATAATATTATGAAATTTCTTCTCTCCTCCACCATAAAAACCCCCCTTCACCCCCTTCTCTTCACTCTTCTCAAGCCTAGATCCTTTCCAATAGTCTGTTCAAATATCTCCTCAAGCTCCTCCCCCACGTTCAAATTCTCCTAGCCTCTTTATAATACCAACAACCTCTCCCCTTAACAGGTTCTCAATGGAGGAAGTCTCAAGAGTTAAGTTCCTCTTTCCAATTCCTTCATTTCATTTAAGTTCTTTTTTTTGTTTCTTTCCTCACCTCCCTTCACCATATGATTAGCCAATAAATGAGGCTAATATTAATTGTTAATATACATAATATTAATTTTCTTTTTTATTCAAAAACACCATTTTAGTGCATTTTACACTTTGAACATCATTTCACACTATGATTGTAATACCTTCTTAAAATGCACTATTATGTGGTACATTTTTTCAACATCATTTAAAGTACCCAATGATTCATCTGATTTTAAGGAATTTAATTATACATATTTTAATTTTATATTTTTGATAATTGATCTACACTCCAATATGAACATGTTTCATTCAGGGTTCAATGGACAATTCATGGAGGGTGATGGAGATATTTGACAATGAAATGAAGCAAGTCTAGAGAAGGCAGATTGGACATCAGACCACTAATGAGAGGGTGGGGCCTAACATACAGGATAAATTAATCAGGAATTTAGTGGGATGATATAATACATGTATAGGAACAAATCACTCTTCAGGAGTTAATGCTAATTCGGCCTCCATGTTGGTCATTTAGGCGGCCCAATTTAGAGATAAAATTATGGTCCAGATTCTGCGGCCCAGAAAAACAGTCCACTAATTTGATCATATCTCGGAATCCACAACTCCAAATAGGCCCATATATTACAGGAGGTTCGAAGAGATCCGGAGATCCATTTTCTTCTTCTATGGACCACCCTGATTCGGCCTTCTAGAAGGTCTTCTAGACATGTCTGTTCGGTGAAGGAAAGCTGGCTGCCACCTCGGGTCAAATGTGGAAAAGTTATAATTCCACAAGATTTCCACCACCTATGGCCTACCAAAATTAATTGAGATGCTTTTTAATGTTGTATGATCGACCCAAGGCTCCCAAAATGCATATTTGAGGCATTGGTGGTGAAGGAGTTGAAGGATCTTGGATGCTTTGTTCAATTGTAATGTTTTGCTGCATTTTTGTTGCCTCAAATTTGTCTTTCACATGTAAGTTGTTCAATTCACTTTAGTTTCTTAATAAAAGTTCTTCTTCTACTCTTATTCTGTTGTTATTCATATCACTTTGATACCGTTGGATCAAGGTGTGAATTTATTCACACCATCCCTTGTGAAATTATTCACACAACGGTGGAGTGATCATTTTATTTTTGTTGTTTTCTTTACTTCTCCATTTCCTCCCTCATGAGTCTACCTTCCGCTTCCATTGAAACCATGAGATCAATGGATGAAAAACCCACATATGGGCTGATCCAAGGGAGTATAAAGGGTCTGGATTGGATGTTATTTATCATCTAATTAATTTATAATCACTTCTTTAATTGGGATTTTTATTTGATGATTTTTAAACTCCATTGTCCTTGTTGAATTTAAGGCCACACACTTCAAGTACTAATACAAACCTTTACCTTGAAGTGCTCAAAACTTTGATCCTTCAAGTGTATAGTTGATTAGTATTAAAGGGTTTAGGCATTAAAATAGTAAGTGATTATGTTGTTTTATCTCCTTAATTGAACCCATCTCAAATTTAAGAAATTGAAATCATTAAAAAGAAAATACGTCCAATCCACCCCGAGCGATAACCTAGGATAAACTCATTATTTTAAATTGAATTCACTTAAATATTTTAGATATCTTTAAAACCCATCCAAAATCAATCCATGTTGGCCACTTCATAGCCAAAAACAGTCCATAGAATGTACGTGTCTATAGGTTTCTTCTTAGGTCTCTGTGGATTCGATAACCCAAGCTAAACTACAAGGACCGTCTTACCTTCTTCTCTTGGGTAAATTTGAGTGAGAATCACCATAATATTATGATAAATCCGATAAAATACATGTAATTTAATGGTATAGTTACTTATCCTCTCTTCTTTCCCCACCCATTTATTTGAATGGAATGAAAGCACCATTTGAGATGTGCTAATTTAGCACATTCAAGGACAACAGTTTATCAATTTCTATTATTATATTTATTTAGGTCATGAAACCATTTTTGTTATGGTTGAACCAGATTATCATATATTTTATATATCCTATTATTTTGTTCTGTAATTCTTTTGTAAAAATGGAATTATGTTATAATGAAAAAACATGTTCTTTGTAGTCAAATCCACCAATTAACAAAAACGGTTATCACTATTGTTATATATATAATTATTTGAAATTCACTTTAAGTAACATAATTAACATTAAAACCATGTAATATCCTGGATGTGAACTAAATAATATAACCTCAATTCTGGACAACCACTTTGATCTTACATATAATCCAAAATTGAATATAAGTGAACCGATCTTTTAAAGCCAAGTAAACTAATGAGCCTGAAAATGAAATTGAACCTTATAACTAATCCAAAATGCATTGAATGAACAAAAAATGTCATAATAAATAAATAAATTATAAAATTGGTTCTGTAATTATTAATTAATAATACTAATTTGATTATTCTAGTCTTTAATAACAAGTGGAGAACACCAACATATTTAAGGTAAGAGATCCTATCCTTTTCGCTCTTAATCGTGATTGTTCTCTATGTTATGCTTTTTTGTGTAATAAAAAGAGATGGAGTATATTTTCTCACCTCCCCATACATTCCAAATATTTTATAAGTGATTAAAAACCCCTTATCACTCTCATCAATCCCTCTTAGTTACACCTGATACCATGCCGATAAACCATAATGGATTCTACCCGAACTTCCTTTATTCCTTCGGGTTTCTCTATCATTCTTTTTACCAAAAATGTTGATGACATTTATTTTTAATAAAAACCTAAAAATTATTTTTATATTCGCCAAAATAATGTTCCATGATCCATCTTTCATTATTTTTTGGGGATATTCCTTCTTTTAAGTGAATATGTCCTCGATACTTCCCAATAAGCATAGTCGTTTTAATGGAAGTTCTCGAACATTTACCCAATTTCAAGTGCACTATATATTATGTTTCAATACAAAATTTTCATTTTAAAATATATATTTTTATTATGAATACCTTCTTGGTTAGTATCTGGTTTTATATAAAATAATGTCTTATATACTATTTTAAAATCTCTATAGTATTTTCTATAAAACCGCACAAAAATGTTTTAATGCTAATGTCTCTCAAATAAATTTCTTGTGTGATGTCACTTATATTTGTTAACACATATCATGTTATATGCATATATTACCCAATAAATGACCATGTATGTTCTAATACCATCCTTTCATGGACACTTTCATGATACATTGATTTTTTATGCTTTATGTCATGATTGTGGTACCCAATTATCTCCATGGGTAACCGTGTGTTTATGAACAATTGACTATGTATTATTACTCATGTTGAAAGAATATTTATGTGGTAAGAATATTTAGGTGGAAATAATATTCATGAAAATGTTGAGATGGGTGCGCCGAGATAGTGCTCGAGTGTATTGGGTAATGTTGAGTCTCATGAGATGCGATGTGAAACAGGATTGATGGTTAGCCTTGACCTGTACAAAAATGGGAAATGGGATTGGCAGTTAGCCTTGAATCGTACTAAGTAAATGTTTTTTGATTCTATCACATTTATATGATTCCATGTTTATATGATCCCATGCTTATATTAAATTATTATATAAGTTTCATGCTTTGGATATGATTATGGAATGCCTTCTAACTAATGTTCCTGAGATGTATCCTTATGTTCATTCCCTTACAAGGATTTTTAGCTCATCCCTTTGTTCATGTTTTCCCCAAGGTAACCTATGAAGATGTAAGGGATCAAAGGAATTTAGAAGATCATTATGGAGATTAAATAAAGAAGTGTTTTTTGCCCCATGTTTTATGTTATATGTACCTAGTCTTCAAAAACCCTAGACTATACGATCCTTGGCTTGTAATCTGATGAATAATTATGCTTAAAATCCTGAAATGGTATATGTAAAAGGCTCATGTAACTATAGTTCGTATCAGAGGGAGGTTGGATATTTTTTGTGATTAGGAATAGGGCACCTTAGTGAGAACCATAAGGATGATATGAAGTATAATAAAACATCTCAAAATTTTGGTATGTATAGAGTAAGTGGTTTATCAAGAAAACACATCACTATCTAGATATGAGTAGGTAGAGGCATCTCTGGCACAAATGTATGTAGGGGTAAAACCTGAAAACACCAATTTGAGATAGACTCAAATGGGAACTGGTGCATGACAACAGACCTTGCTGCACTCTTGGATACGAAACTCTCAATGGATATGCTTTGGTAGATTCATGATATTAGTAAAAACCATTGTCAAGGTAAAAAGAAGAAGCCCATAAGAATATAAGTTATAATATAGATCGAGGATAACCGGGATATAATCCTAGGGAATCACAAGTCTGGATATACTTCTTCTTTTTAAGTTTATTCATTTATGTTCAATGTTTAATTTTTTCCTCAAAAGATAAGTATTCAAGACCTCTAATTATACGTTCTTTTTCTTAGTTAATGGTGGTATATTGTAGAACATGTTCAAACAACCAATGTGATAGGAAATGTGATAATTTCCCTCATGATATACTGGATATGATGGGAGTGGGTGCCCAGAACATCGTGGCAATACTTTCTCAGATCCCTCATGTTATGAATAATAACATGAATCATTCGAAATTACCTCCTACTCTAAGGAAATAAAATGTTGACATAGAATCCTTCATGCAAAAATGCCTCCAACGTTCAGTGGGTCTTCTAATCCCCTCTTCATTGAATAATGGATTGACTCCATTGAAATGTTTTTCTCCATCCTCTAATTCTCGAAAGAAGAGAAGGTAGTACTGGAGGTCTATCATTTTGATGGGGATGTTCATCAGTGGTGGACACTAATCAAGATTACGTAGTTTCAACAAGAAATTGATTCCATAGATTAGTAGTAATTCAAGAAGTTATTTTCCAACAATTATTTTCCTCTAACCCTCTATCTAAAGATGGAAAGAGAGTTCCTAGGACTCAAGAAGAAGGAAGATGAGTCCATCGGGGTGTATGAAGCAAACAATACAAGGCTTGTAAGGTACTCCTCGGGCATTGTCATGAACACCAAGAGCAAGGTGGATCGCTTATTTAGCAGACTAAATCTGAGTCAACAAAAAGCGTTGGTGATTCGAGATTTTGACAGTTATGAGGAGATTGTCTCTTGTGCCTTAAAGGATAATATGGAGATTGGAGACTCTCAGTGGTTTTGTGGGCCCAATTAAAAGAAGAGGAAAATTGAGAACAACAAGGGAGGTTCATCAAACAATTCTCATAAGGGAAAGAAGACTCACATCCCCCTTTGTAAAGTTTTTTGGAAAAAACATCTTGGTGGCTATCTTAGGGAACCAAGAATTTCTTAAAATGCAGAAAGTTTGGCCATATGGCCATGAATTGGTGAAAAGATATGAAAAATACCGCTAATGTTGAATAAGAAGATAAGGTTTAGATCAAAACTTAGCATGCAATACTGTGTTACAACTACCAGGATCTTTGGAATTTTGCAAACAATTTCCCTAAGTCAAGGGTTGTCAAAGGCAATCAACTATAACCGCAAAGGCAACAATGAAGGAATTATGCTATCACTACTACTGAGGTGGAGCCGAAAAACGATGTGGTGATAGGTACACCTGTAATTCATTCAAGAATAGAAAATGTACTATTTGATTCTAGTTCTATGCATTCTTACATATCATGAAAGTTTAGTAGAACTATTCTAACACCACCTCAAAATTTGGAGGAAAAGTTATCTCTGAGAAAATAGAATGGGGAAATTATTTAATCCATGGTTTATAACACCTCCCCAGTTAACATTTGTGAACTGAACCTCCCAGTAAATCTCCTCATACTTCCATTAGTGGAGTTCGACGCTATCTTGGGAATGGATTGGCTATCTTTGTACAAGGACAAAATTAATTTTTGGGAAATGGAGATCAATTTTCACATCCCAAAGTATCCTCCAATTCATTCAAAGTTTAAGGAGGAAGATGAATCTCCTTTTGAATCTTCTTCTCAAGTTTGTATACTGTTTCATTGTGAGAAATTATATATAGCTCAAATAGTTCGGACAAACGATAGAATAATGCTTGAAGACATACCAATCATGAGGGATTGCAGGGATGTATTCTCTTAAGAGTATCCCGGTCTTCCTCTTGACTGAGAGGTTGTGTTATCAATTGAACATATCCCTGAAACTCTTCCAATCTATAAGAATCCTTAAAAAATGGCCACCATAGAGCTGGAAGATCTGAAGAAACAGTTACAGGAGAATAAGGAGAAGGGTTTTATACGCCCGAGTGCTTCACCTTGGGGTGCTCCAGTCCTCTTCATAAAGAAGAAGGATGGATCAATGCGCCTCTACATTGATTATAATGAGCTCATTAAATCACTATAAATAACAATTATACCTTTCCACAGATAGATAACTCGTTTGATCAGCTTCGTGGGGCTAGTTACTTCTCTAAGGTGGAACTTCGGTTCAGATATCACTAACTAAAGGTGAAAAAGGAATATATTCCCAATACTACATTTGGAATGATGTATGGACACTATGAGTTCATAGTGATTACCTTCAGATACAATAATTCCCCTGAAATATTCATGGACTCAGTGAATAGAATCATTAGAGACTACCTTGAAAATTTTGTGGTGGTCTTTATCGAGGATATTCTAATATTCTCCCAGAACAAGGAGTAACATTAGGAGTATATGAAAATTGTGTTAAAGACATTGAAATGGGATTATTTGTATGAAATGTATAGTAAATGCGAGTTATGGATGGTATAAGTATCATTCTTGGGACATGTTATTACCAGGAGAGGGATATATGTGGACCCTCCCAAGATGAAGGCAATTGTAGAGTGGCCATGGCCAACTTCTGTAACGGAGATCCGCAGCTTTTTGGGTATAGCTGGGTATTATCGATGATTCGTGAAGAACTTTTCAATATTGTCAAACCAAATGTCCAAACTCACAAGGAAGGGAGTAAAATATATCTGGAAATAGGAATTTGAAGACTATTTCAAGGATATGAAAAAGAGGCTTATCATTGTGCTCGTACTCTGATTCCATTCAAGTGGAGAAACCCTTGTGGTGTATAGTGGTGATTCAAAGAAAGGATTAGGGTTTGTGCTAATGAAAAATGATAAAGTGATATCCTATGCCTCAAAGTAGCTAAAAATTCATGAGAAAAACTATCTTACGCAAGATCTGGAGTTAGCGGCTGTGATCATTGCATTGAAATTATAAAGGCATTATATCTATGGGAAAAATTGTGAGATATATACAGACCACAAGAGTATCAAATATATATTCACATAGAAAGAGAATAATATGCCCCAGTGAAGATGGATAGAGCTCATCATGGATTATAACTTCTCAATCCACTACCATCCCGATAAGGCAAACAAGGAGGCAGATGCTCTAAATTGAAAGTATCATGCATCTTAATCAAGGATGAGAATTTAAAAGGATATGATATTCTTATAATTGCAATAGATTGACAGGGAATCATTAAGAAGGTACATCATCAATCCTTTCTCAATTTATTTCTCAACCATCCCACTTGGAGAATATAAAGGATTCCCAAAAAAGGATGTGGAAATACAGAAATGGGTGGAAGCTGTTAAAAATGGGAAATCCTCCCATTTCAAAATTGATGAGGAAGGATTCATAAGATTTGGGATACGATTATGTGTACCATCTGATCTAGAGATAACGAAGGAGCTATTGATTGATGCACATAGCTCATCCTTCTCTATCCACCTAGGGAGCACATAGATGTATCGAGATTTCCATGAAAATGTTCTATGGGACAATATGAAAAGCGAGATTGCCAAATACACATCAAAGTGCCTCATATGTCAGCAAGTGAAGGCAGACAGACAAAAGTCTAAGGGGATGAGGAAACCACTACCCAAACCAGCATAGAAGGGGGAGAACATTTCCATGGACATTGTTACTTGACTTTTAAAGACATCTAGAGAAAATAATGATATATGGGTTGTTGTGGATTGTCTTACGAAGACATCACACTTTTCACTGTTCGAGAGGGATTTTCATTGGATAAACTTGCACGGATTAACATCAAAGAAGTGGTAAGGATGTTTGGAGTACCACTATATATTGTATTTGGCCGTGATCTTAGGTTCACCTAGTTGTTCTAGAAAAGTCTCCAACAGGATTTAAGCACAGAAATGAACTTCAATACGACCTATCATCATCATACTGATGGCCAATCTAATCAAACTATTCAGTCATTGGAAGACATGTTGAGAGCATGTTATATGGAATTCAAAGGAGGATGAGACCAACATATTCCACTGGTTGAATTATCATACAAAAATAGTTTCCACTTGAGCATCCGAATGACACCATATGAATCCGTTTATGGGAGAAGGGATTGAACACCGGCGTGTTGGGATGAATTCGGTGAGCATAAGCTGTGAGGACCTGAAATGGCGGAAGAAATGGTGGAGAAGGTAAAAACCATTCAACAGTATATCAAGGAATACGAAAGTTGACAGAAGTGTTATGTAGTTAACCGTGGACAAGACCTAGAGTTCAATGATGGAGACATGGTATTTCTATGCATATTCCCATGGAATAAGGTTATGAGGTTTGGAATGAATGGGAAGTTAATTATGAGGTACATGGACCCTTTGAGATCCTTGATCGATTCGGAGATGTGGCCTATCAACTGGAACTTCCACCTACCTTGTCAAAATTACATGATGTATTTCATGTATCCCTCTTAAAGAAGTACATACATGACCCTTCACGTGTACTCTCTTCAGAGGTGGTACATTTGGAGGATGATCTCTCATACGAGGAGTAGCTAGTGAAGATCTTGGATCATAGAGAAAATGTTATACGCAATAGGACTACTCATCTAGTCAAAGTACTATTGTGAAACCATATGTACGAAGAGGCAGCATGGGAACTTGAGGAAGCAATGACGAAAAAGTACCCACACCTATTTTTGTCTTAGAATGTAAAATGATATTTCAAGGGTGACATTTCCTAATGGGGGAAGAATGTAACAAGCCAATGTTTTTCAATGGAAATTAACTTCTGATAAGTATGTCTAAAATCACATGAAAACACAACACAATGAACTACTAAGTTATAAGTGACCTTTAAACATAATATTTTCACTTTTTCATTTGGAATTTCAAAAATCTAGCATACCCGGTTGTAATCAGTTAGTTTTTGGAGTTCGATAAGGAAAACATAATTTTCAGTGAATATTAACCTAACCAAATGAATAGTAACATACCCTAATGAATAGTGATATACAGTAAGGAATAGTAACCTCAACTATGATAGTATAAAAATAATATTGAAGTTGGAAGTATGATATAACAATATATTAGAATATGTTAATGAATGTTTTAAAACTCGTTTTGATAATAAATTATTATTTTAATTAAATATTAAAATAATAATATTTTGAAAATTATTTTTGAAAAATGGACTTCATTTTTGGATTCTACACATGGACATATTTTTTGGGTAAATTTTTTGGGATTTTTTTGAAATGTGGAATTTTTTATGAATAATAGAATCCGATAATTCACACTAAATGCTAAATAATGGATTAATTGAGTCATCGATGATGTTCTATTGATGTAATCCCACCTGGTTTAGGATCACATGATAAAATCACTATTAATTTTTATGCAACACATACTATTCCTTATCTTGTGAAGAAATAATAAATTAAGGATTATAATATTATGAAGTCCCTCCTCTCCTACACAATAAAAACCCCCCATTCACTCCCCCTTCTCTTCACTCCTCTCAATCCTTGAGCCTTGACATATTCTTCCAAAATATCTCCCCAAGCTCCTCCCCCACGTCCAAAATCTCATAGACTCTTCAAAATACCAAAGCCTCTCTCCTTAATAGGTTCTCAAATGAGGAATTCTCAAGTGGTAAATTCCGCATTCCAATTCATTCATTTCTTTTAAGTTCTGTTTATTTTTGTTTCTTTCCTCACCTCCCTTAACCATAATAGAATGACAAATCCAGTAACATACATGTACTAGAATTTTTTCATGCTAACTTTATATGTCATTATATTCTCTCATTTCCCCAAACATTTATTTGAAAGAAATGAAAGCAATGTTTGAGATGTGCTAATTTAGCACATTCAAGGAAAACGATTTATCAATTTCTATTATTATATTTAATTCTGGTCATGAAACCATTTGTGTTATAGTTGAACAAGATTATTATATATTTAATATATCCTGTTTTTTTCTACAATCCTTTTGTTCAAATGGTATTATGATATAAAGAAAAAACATGTTCTTTAAAATCGAATGCACAGATTAACAAAAACGGTTATAACTAACGTTATATATATAATAATTTGACTTCCCTATAAGTAACCTAATTAAAATTTACACTATCTAATCTCCTGGATTTGAAATAAATAATATTACCCCAATTTTGGACAACCACTTCGATCTTACATATAATCCAAACTTTAATATAGCTGATCGATTCTATTAAAGCTTAGTAAACCAATGAGCCCGAATAATGAAATTGAACCTTATAACGAATCATAATGTATTTGAATGAACTAAAAAGGGATATAATATATAAAATAAATATAGAATATGTTATTTAATTATTAATTAATAATAATAATTTGATTATTCAGGTCTTTAATAACAAGTGGATAACACTAATGGATTTAAGGTAAGGGATCTCCTCTTTTTCACTCTTCATCAAGATTGTTCTCTATGTTATGCGTTTTTGTGTAATACCGAATGATAGGGTATGTTTTCTCTCCTCCCCTATACTGTCCTAATGTTTTATATGTGATGATGAAACCATTATATCACTCATCAAGCCCTCTTTTTTATAGATAATACCAAACAAATAAACCAAAATGGATTCTACCCGAACTTCCTTTATTTCTTCAGGTTGGTCTATCTTTATTATCAAAAAAATGTTGTTGTCTTTTATTTTTATGTAGAACATCAAAATTCTGTTTATATTCTCCAAAATCATGTTCCAATATCCCTCTCTCATTCTATTTTAGGGATATTCATGCTTTTCAGTGAATCTCTCCTCGATACTTCCCAATAAGCACACTCATTTTAATTGAACTTCCCGATCTTTTACACAATTTCATGTGCACTCTATTTTCTGTTTTAAGACACCATTGTATTTTTTTATTCAGTATTTTTATTATAAAAACCTTATTTTAACAATAATGGATTTAAATAAATTAATGTATTCTTTACTATTTTAAAATCTCTATAGTATTTTCCTTAAAACTGCACAAAAATGTTTCAATGCTAATGTCTCTCAAATACATTTCTTATGTGATGTCACTTATGTTTGTTACCACCAACCATGTTATATAGATATATTACCTTATGAATGTCTTTGAATTTTCTAATCCCTTTTTTTCATGGACACTTTCATGATAAACTCATCGGTTATGCTTCATGTCATGATTGTGGTACCATATTCTCTATATGGGTAACCATATGTTTATGAACAATTGGTTAGGTATGATTACTCATTTGGAAATAATATTTATGTGGTAAGATTATTTATGTGGCAAGAATATTCTTGAAAATTTTGAGATGGGTGCACCCAGATAGCGCTTCAATGCATTGGGTAAAGTTGAGTCTCATGAGATGTGATGTGAAACGTGATTGGCAGTTAGCCTTGACCGGTACTAAAATGAGAAACGAGATTGGCTCTTATCCTTAATCTATAATAAATAAATGTTTTAGGATTATTCCACAGTTATATTCTTCCCTGTTTATATGATCCCATGCTTATATTAAATGTTTTTATATGTTTCATTCTATGGATGTCATTATGTCATGCCTCCTAACTCGTGTTGTTGAGATGTATCCTTATGTTCAGTCCCTTACTAGGATTTCCAGCTCATCCCATGGTTCTTCTGTTCCCCAGGGCACCCTATGAAGATGATAGGGCTCAGAAGATTATATAATCTCTATATGGAGATTAAATAAAGAAGTTTTTTTATCCCTATGTTTTATTTTATATGTAATTAGTCTTCCAATAAACTGGTGTTTACGATCCATGGCTTGTACTCTGATGATTAATTAAGTTTAAAATCATGAAATGTTATATGTAAAATGATTGGGTCACTATATAAATCATCACCTATATTGGTTTACCAGGTTCGAATAATCACTATAGGTAATTCTTACAATGTATATCTTACAATTGAGTATATAAAAATGTAAAAAAATATCAAGAGTGACCTCCTACCAACTCCCCACTGGTTTTCCACTCCTACTTAACATCGTAAATCATGAGAGAACTCCCTCCAAAATATTTAAACCACTAACACCTTAGTTATATATCACATACGGACATAAAGATACATATCATTACATCATCCATATCAAAACTCCATAGAGTAACCACATATTTTTTTAGGATCCACCAAATTCCCTATAAAGAATTTCATAAATTGGGCATTGTACCTCAATCCATCACACCCCTTATACTGAGTATGTCTCCTCAATCAATCAATTCCAATATACTTTATTCATAAAATAACCATATTTATAATATTTCTATAGATACAACTATATGAAATAACCAAAATCCATCACATTACTCTATACTCATATAAGATGAAACTAACAACCATGAATAACAAAGTAAAATATATGCTATATATGATATTAGGATTTAAGGGTAATCCAACCGTCTATACTACAAGCTGGGTTTTGGGGAAAACACCATACTATAGACCATTGGGTGCCAGTCACCCAAACAGACATGTTTGAGGCATCGTATAAAATCATATAATATATTTGATATAATATATTTTACTACCACGTATTGGAAATAACAAAGTCATATAATCATCTACAACAAACATCATTCAGACTCCTTGCATGAATTATTTATACAAGATATTATATAATCAAACAAACATATTAAAGAGATATATTAATTCCTATATCATTTTTTACAATTAACAATAAAATAATTTATTCATTATCACTTAATTAACAATCATCAGTATTCCAAAATAACCATTATTATATATCAAATCCATGTCCCTGACAACAATTAATAATCCATAGTTAGTCTACAAGTTTTCAAGATTAACCACATTTTTTCATTCCAAGAACAAAAAACTTATGGGTTCTGTCGTTATTAATAATTTTTAATATATTTCCATAATTTTGGTAGTCAAGGAAAACAACCCATGCTTCAATCAAGAGATTCGACCATGAACACCCAACTTCATCATGTAGCAGGAAAATAAATGTAGAAAAAAAAGAAACATAACCAAATCCATTAAATATATTCATATCAATAATATATTCAACTTTGTCACATCATCAGGAAAGTCTATATTTAAACTATTCTATCATCTTTGGTTATATCCTCAATACTCACATTCATATCCCAATGTGTGTGGTCATCATAAGAATCATTTAATTCTGTAACATCTAATCCTCTCTACCCCATATATTAACATCCATCGTAAGCTTGTCTATAAATGTATCATATCAAAAAGATAATATCAATATAAAATCAAAAGGTATTATGAAAACATGAATATGGAATATGGAATCTAGGACATAAAAAGTCATTTAGAATTTACATAAAAATGATCTCTCACATCTCCCAATGTATGGGATTCAACCATTTTTTGAAAATAAGAACTTTTAGATGAAATAATCTATCTTTATTACGTAAAAATTTATTATTATACCAATAATTAATGTATTAATTATTCATAATCTCCAACTAAGATCTCAAAGATAAATTTTATACAATATGATAAAAAATGAATAACATGCTCCCCAAATTAATTCATGTTCAACATACATAGGGAGGAATAAATATCATTACACATTCCATATAATTATTTTTATAATATAAAATAAATATGCTCCACATTATTATTCAATTACTTAAACACATGGAAGATCATATTCAAATAATCTTGTTCATTGCATCAATTCGGATTAATATAAATTTATAACAAACACTAGATTCATTTGACCACAAATATTCTCTAAGACATAATCAAAAAAAATTTCAAGAATAGGATTTATATTATATAATAATTTGAAAAAAATTACAACATGATAAACCAAGTGTACCAATTACTCAATATATGTATAATGTAGATAACATAGTATTTAAAAAACCAAGTGGAAAGCCCTTATCATGATGGAATGAAACAGTAATATATTTCATGGAATATTATATATTAATATAGTATAATATTTTTAGGAGAGTTCTATTGGAATCTAATGGTATAAACCATGATAATATTATAGTTTCACATAAATAATATGGGAAAAATGCCCTATATCATAGGAGTTGATGTTCTTCCACATAGAACCGACCAACACTGTGGATTCAAATCACCTCTCCTACAAGAATGATACATCCAACCAAGTAATCCACACAAAAATTGTTCTATCAAAAAATGTTAACCCCAAAAAGGAACAATGGGTGAAACCTATACCTCATGGAAAAAAGGTAGGAGGGAATATAATTAAAACCAAAAAATAAGAGGCACAATGTACCTTGGATTGTTTTAGACTAAAGACATAAGGTGATGATCAATTCTCTTTGAAGGGATCCTAAAATACCTTTAAAACCCATTACTGTCCCCTATGGAGATATTGGAGAGAAAATTTGGTTTGGATAAATGTATGGTGCTATAGGTTATACGGTGCACCGAACCGTAGATATTTTGGGTGTAAACCCCTTATTTATGTCATAAATTTTCTAAACATTATTTTGTGCTAAAACATGAATAAACTCATACAAAAAGTATTTAATTTGACTCATATAATATATTTCATAGTGATGATTTAATTTTACCAGGATAGAAGAAAACTGAACACACCTTCAATCCAGAAGGCACACTTACACCAAAGAAGATACATAAACTTTAAACCAACTTTTATTAAATAATTTCACCATGATCCCATATTTTTGTCGCCACACACAACCAGACCTCCAATATGTCTCTTTAGAGCTCAGTGGTTTACAAAAAAACAAAAAGGGTTAGACTGCATGGATCAGGGCCATTATAAATGGTGTTCAAACAAATTAACATATATTTTATTGAATATTGAAAGTAATGAATTTATAATATATGAATTATTCTCTTTGATTTTAATATATTATACTTGATTACATTTATTGAAAACTATTTACCATGAATGCTACTTAATTGTTGTGGATAACCAATTTATTTCTCAAGGTTTATTTATATATGTATTTTAAAGATTTATGAATTTTTCATATTCATGTTTTAAAAATATATATGTATATATGAATATGATAAAGGGTGTTGAGGCATAGTAATCCAACACTAAAGGCTCTCGGATTAAAAATACATTCATTATATATTTTCATAAAAGAAAAATAGAGATGAACTATGCTAATAATTAATTTTTTAACATCGTTTCCCCATGTTAGAGATTAAATCTAAAAAATAATCACTATGTTACAAGAATAGAATGTTTACATTACTTTAGGAATAAAAAAAATAAGAAATATATTTTGAAACGATAGTAAATATGTCTTAATAATTGAACCCCACAATGCTTCCTTGTAGAAATATCATAACATTAAGTCATCTCTATAGTAATGAGTATAAACGAAAAATAGTGGGATTATCTAAAATAACCAGTTAGGGGATAAAACCAATCATCATGTTATTAAAGGTGTGATCATATTCATATGATAACATCATCCGGGATAAGTGTTTTATTAAAAATAATATGAATCAATTGGAGATCTCTATATTGTAGAAGGATATGAATTTTCGAATGAAAATTCATATAACAGTAAATATAAATGTGAGACTATAGACATGAACCATTGAAAATAATCATATGAATTTTAAGTAGAAACATGAAAATAACTATTATAATATGGAATTATCATGTTTTTAACATATCTATAGATAAATATGATAATATATAGTTCCCTTTCTCATAGCAAACCAAAATTACACCCCTCAAATAGTGTTTTGGAGCATAGATTTATAAAATTACATTCACGTATAATAATTTTTAGAATAATATAGTATAATTTCACAATAATGTTGTATTTTTTAAAATATTAGCATCAACTACATTTGGTTGAAGGCATAGAAACCCCACCTTAACATGGTCATCAGGTCCTGTCCTGCCAAGCACCACCTATTTCCCCATAGTCTCATAGTCCCCTACATTGTGGCCACCCATGTACCTGAATGGGTCATCACCCAAATGAATAAACCTATAGTATGAAAAATGATATTTATTTTTTGTTTTTTACTCACATCCAAAAACCCTACAAAACATTTAAGAAGGTCACCCATCCCCATCACTACACAAGAGTACTCATGCTTACCTGACAAGTTCTAATCATGTAGTGTCCCAAAAAATGATGCACATTGTTGACATGAGTCATGTCATATATCCATTTATCCCTTTATGATTACAGGGTGTTACATTCCACTATAATTTAATTAAAAATCCCCATTTTGGACCATTCAATTTGACCCATGTAATTCCATTACAATAAAGGGCAGGTTCCTCCTATAGTACCAATTTTTGAAATCCCATGTTACAGAACTCTCTCATGTGGCCATATCTTGTCTATTACTAGGCCTCAAGTGAGAGCCCCCATACGTTAGAGGTATTAGATTGGAAAAATGGTGTAGAGAACACAGTAAAGACACTATACATCATGGTATAGTGTTTTAATACAACATAAATTGATATAAACTAGTGTGTTGTTAAATAATAGAAAAATATACCACAATGGATATATGAAACAATAAAATTCACCAAAAAAACAATATTATTAAATTGATAATGCAATGACATGGTGCAATGTATGTTAATGAAAACTAATGTAACATAGATAAATGAACATGATGACATAATAATATTTAATGAATCTTGTTTTGATAACCATATCAGTCCCATCTTCATTTTCATAACCATCTAACAAAAAAAATCCACCAGATGGTCCATTTTCTGAATCAATGTAATCTTCTTATCTACCAAGAATCATCCTGGATAGGGAGCGAGTAAAACTAATTAGTTTGAAACCACTGTTAAAAAAAATATATGTCAGTTAATAATTACATGAAGTAATGATATTATTATGAGAATTCTCTAATCAATTAATATGACAAAAATTCAACTAGATTCGGCACCATGCAATTATATATTTGAGAATGAAGCACCACCATGGGTACTATAACAAAGTCCATGGAAGAATCATATAACATGGAAATCACTAATAATAATTACAACCACATTGGGAAAATGCCTTTATATATGAATTTAAGAATCACTAGGAAAATCAATTTATATAACCATTTTAGTATCACTGTGAAAATGCCATTATATAAAAATATTAGCATCACTGAATAAATAAATTTTTATAAGAATTTTAGTATCACTAAAAAAATCCCTTAATACATGTATATCATCATTATAGGTAAAATCCCTTTATATAATATTTTCAACATCACCATGAAAATCCATTTATGTAAGAATTTTAGTATCAATCACAACACAACTGATCATAGTAAAAATAACTCTATAGAGCATCATAATTCATAATTGTAAATTTATCCAATTACATTTTTCCTTAAATTATCAATTAATTCATCAAAAGTTTCCCCAAATCATAATATTACAAATATAAACACCCTTTAATATTAATTTATCACACATTATTCAAAATTCAAGGAAGAAATATTCCAAGGTGAATATATTATCAGAAATCACCGTAGATTTCACTCCATGATAAATCATTATTTATTTGATAAACTAGTTCATTATTGTTCCAATAATGAATAAACATATTGGTATCCACAATTTATCTGTCCACATAATTAGATCTAATGAAATATTGAGTATGGTAAAAAAACATTACTATTATCAACCATAATTCTTTTTGTTAGTGTACATGTTGTGTTGCTGAAATTTCATAATACCTCGCGTCCTAAAACAAATAAATAAACCACTGGGATTTATTCTAGAACACATACCATTATATAAAGATATAAGTGACTCTATGCACTAGGAGAAACGAGCAGTAATTATTGTCATGGAGATAAAAAATAAACAACTAGTTCACAAAAGATTAAAACCATATTGAATAGAGGACAATAATTTAAATCATTATAACTGAGAAAAATGGAATATAGGGGAAAATTGAAATAAAACATCTCATTAGATATGAAATTATTGATAGATATATATCTGTAAGGAATTAATTTACACCAAAATAATATATATTCTACCTTGGGTTAGAAATATATAAATAGATCAATATGGTGAATATAAAAATATTCCCATGAACAGTGTGGTATAAAACTATAGATCCTAAGATATTGATGACGTGAAATCATTCCACAACTTGAATTTATTGGTGTAACAGATACAAAAAAATTGTTTCATTATGATAAAATAACCCTCATAAAAATTTTCAAAATGTGATCAAATTTTACTTCATGTGATAGTTTCTCTCCCTGAAAAAGTTCATAGAATATTCTTGAAAATACTATCACATAGTGGTAATTTTTCATGATATGAAAGTGTCCATAAAATATCTTTCATATAAGTATCTACAGGAAACCCAAAACCATCCTTCAAGATATCAAATCCAAGTATAACCATATTATGTGTTGACACATTTACTTGAACTCAATTAATTAAATAATTTATACATCCCCAAACATTACGTCATATTCCCTACAAAACCCACCCATTAATAAAATGAGAATAGATAACTAAGGTTTAAAAAAGAATAAATTGCCAACTAAAATAGGATTTACCAAAAATAAAAGAGGTATATATAATGAAAATTATTATATATTACAATATTAAACAATAATTATAGTCACACACAATCATTGGGAAAAAATCTTACCATAATTACACTCACACACATTCATAGTGATCAAATAAAACTACAATTGCACTTGTGAAAAAATTTATTATCTCATGATATTGAAATTTCTAGTATATGAATTTTTGCTAAATTTAGTACCCTACACAAATCTACATGATAAATATGTGCGCTTCTTGAAAAATAATCATCACATTACATTGACCCATTGGAAATATAAATTTAATAATGTTTTAAAAATGCCTCATCATCATTGATTTCATTTTTTATTTACTTATTTCATATATTATATTTACCCCAAAATTAATTCATAATTTTATTTTGATGATCATTCATGAAAAATAATTTCCATGTAATATAAATCAATTTGTTATACAGAAGAAATATAACGAATATATAAAAAGTGTTATTCAAAAATGTATTAATATTTTTATAATTACTAAGATATATATCACATTAAAAAGTCATTTTCAAAAAGGTTTAGTGATAAAATTGGAATAAATGAAAATTTTAAAAATAAATACCAGATCAATGAAAATACAAAATGTTTTTAAAAAAAATATGGATTGGAAACTAAAATAGTTTATTTTGAATTGATATAAATAACATTTTCAGATTATAAAATAAAATTTTCAAAATCCAACATTGAAATATCATATAAAATTCCATATGAAAGGAGAAAAATGATAAATATGAATGTCAAATGAGAGAAACAATAATGGGTATATAAATATAATTGGATTTTTTTTTATGAAATAGTAAATAAATGTATGGAAGATAAATATCTTACTTGGGATCTATTAGAATTATACCTTAAAAAATTATAATTTTTTCAGAATAAAATTTATCCCTGAAGGAACATTTAGTTTAATATAAATTTTACAGGAATAAAAAAGTTAAAATAGAAAATAATACAACTTTAGTGTTAAAGAAGTCATTTATTAGAGAATAATGGTCAAGAATAAATATAAAAATAAAAGGAAATAAAATTTGATTAAAAAATTTCCATTACTACATATGAATTGTTTTTAGTAAAAACCCAAAATAGAGAGAGATTACCATTAAGGATGAAATATTTGGAAGAATGGATATTTCAATTTTTTTAATATCCAATAGGTAGTAGACACACCATTAAAATGATATTAGGGGAATAAAAAAACATATATCAAATAAAATAATATAAGATGAAACACCCTCATCGTTAACTCGACTAAGATGAACGTGTTATGTCAACATGTATAATAAAAATAGATAGCATTAAAACATATTTTATAACATTATTCATAACTATAAAATATTAAAAACATCAATTATATGCATTATTTAAAAATATAGTATTTAGTCATATTTAATGTTTTTCTTTATAAATTATTAGAAATAATTAATTATTTGTTAATAGTTCTAGAAGGGAAGTGATGGTTTCTATTCATATACTCAAATTTTATTATTAATTAATCATTACTGGTAGTTTAATAGTTGTATAACATTAATTTATAATATTATTATTGATTTCTTAGGTTTTTGTTATTCATGATGTTGAAGTAGGTGATGGAATTTTTTAGTAATTTTAATAAAACAAAAGGTCATATATTAATTATATGGTAAATATAAATATAAATATTAAAAAATCATAAAAAAATATTAATTATTCATAAAATTCAATTAACACATGTCAAGATGTTTCAATTTTTATACATTATTGAAATTTTTTGAATTGTTCACGTAGCTGGTTAAACCAACCAAAACCAGGGAAATCTATAATTTATTTGTATCTATGGTTAATAATGTAACTCAATTTTCAAAAAATATATTTTTTAAATAAAAAATTATATAATTTAGATGTTATTATGCCAATGAATCAGTTTTTATAGTTTTTATAAATAAATAATTTTTTGTGAACAATGATATACATTTCATTTTTTTGGTTGTAGTCTACACATACTTCGCAATTTCCTAGGATCATAAAGATATTATAACATGGATAATTTTTTCCATAACAAAAATAATGTTTTCAATATCAAATAAACTAAATAAATATGTCATTTGAAATAGGATCATGTGGAATATATTAAAAAGGGATCATGTCTCTTTTTTTCACCATCCATCCCCGATATCCTTGTACCCTAATAACCAGGCCAATCCTAACATAGCTTGAAGGGCCTTCCCGATCCCCAGGGGTCGGTGAAAAGAACTTGGAAAAAATAAATATTATTTTGGGAATGAATATTTCACTAAAAAAATTGATTCATGAGACATAAAAAAATATAGAGATAAGAAAAACACCACTGGGAGAATTGCACCAAAAGTCAAACAAGTGTAAACAGCCCAAATTACGTCATTAATTACATAAAATATGATAAAAAAATCCATATACTAATAGATTCAGCAAATATTTTTCCACGAATATGCCACAAGAAAAACCTCCATATGTCACTTCTCCCATGTTTGATGTATGAAGAAATCCATCTATAAACACCCAAAGGCACAATTAGGATGTGAGTCAAAATACTAGAACGGTCTCACTAAGGATTCTATAATAAGTGGCCAAAATTAAATAAAAATAATTATGACATCAATTACAAATAAAACAGGCTTGGTTGTAAAACATCATATTTTAAACAAATCTTTCATTACATTTAATATTGTTGAAACATATCAAAACAATATATTACTAAAAATTTTCTATAAATAAATTTATATAAATTTAATGGAATTTATAAAAAATAATTCAAAACATAGATTTTATATCAAATAAACCTAATGGAAAAAATTGTCATATTCCAAGAGGTACAATAGTTATTGGCCATGACATCCTTAGACACCGAAATTTGAATCACGAAAATATGTGTATAAACATGTCCCTTAGACACTAGTCAAAGAGGACACATCACCATCCTATCATGTATGTCAATTACTTAATTAGGTTTTGTTTCAGTTATAAAGCATTAAAAGAGTGATATCCCAATAACTCACTAATTAACCAATATTTCTTGTTCTCAAACAAAAAACAATATTGTTCAATTTATTTTTTAAAAATAATAAATAAAATTCAACCCATTTTTCAATTTCAATATTCCAATTTCTCTTTAAAAACCAACACATGAGTTTTTAATAAAATTATTCCTTTTTCCCAGATAAATACACCAGGTTCATTTTAAATTCATTTTAATCCATTTCCCTTACAAAATTCAAATAAATTTTTTCCAAATTAGTCTCACAATTTAAATACCATAATTTAAACCTCACAATTTTCCAGCAATTTCATCAAATCCAAACCACACCCTCATTCTTGTGAAGTGGTGATTATTCCCCAATTTAATTCCTAGTCAATTTAATAATAAAATTCATAATGAATTGGATATTAAAAATTTAATTGAAAAAAAATAAAATAATTGGGAAATTATATGTTAGATTAAATAGTCTTTATTAAATGGAATCACCAATTTTTTATCATGGGATTATGAAACACAATGTTCTAAATGGGAAACACAAATAGAGAATGTCGAAAACCATGAGAAGGGAATTAAAAATTTATTCAACATCTAAACCCAATTAAATTCAATCCCGAAACAACATGGATATATAATAAACCAATGCGAGGATAGATTAACATTTTATAATACATATAATATGAAGATAAATATTACCAAAAAAGGACCTAACTATGATTTCCTATATTTGATCCAGTTTGTAGGGGTTTAGATGATTCAAAAATAGTCTTTGAGTGCTCCAATAACACAGGAAAATGTTCTAGGATGAGTTAGTCCTAATAAGGGATCTAAAGGGGGATCATGAAATTTTTATATGTTTTTAAATTAATTAAAATCCTGACACAATGTTTTCATGACATGGCCACATGGTTTGACACACCATGAACCCTAACTATGCACCCATACTGATGGGGTTTCATGGATTTCCCTCAGTTTGTGAAAAAAAATTCTAACAAGGTACCAACCACGAAAACCCATACTATCTCTATTATATGCTTTGCACTAGCAGGGAACATAAATTAAGAAAACCATGTGTCAACCATACACAACCCATGATGTTATGAAATTTTCCAAAATTTCACCCGAATAATCCCTAAATGAATCCCAAACCAAGATTGATCAAAATAGGGGTTTAGGTGTATAATAAAATAGTTACATGATTTTACTAAATCCCCACTATAGAAACATTCTATCCCCAAAAATCATATTAAGGATATTCTATGCAAAAAAAATGATCCCACTGCTCTTTAAATGGAGCCTCTCCCTACCACGTCTAATAAGAATCAGAACTGTACATACATATGACTAAAAACAAAATCATCGTCCTCCCATATAATATATTGGATAAAAAATAAACTATCTTGATTGGATTCTCAGTCATGGAAAGATTAGTTTCAATATCATGATCTGTCCTGATCAGAACATGAGATGAATCTGATATATACATTCATAGATAATATATGTGGAACAGATTATGTATCGATATCATCTATAATGGAAGTGCTAAATGATAATAAAATTTCCCCACCTTCACAAAAACCTAAAATGGATCCATAAAATGAGGATAAATATTCCCTTTTCTCACAATACATTGTTGACCCAAACAAGCTAAAACATTCAAGAACATATAATCGCTAATTGAACCTTTAAAAAATCTTCAATGAAGATTTCTATAATACACACTCAAGCTTTCTGTTTTCAAAATTATCTGATGTGTAAATTGAATATTTTTTGTCATTTTCCAAACCATTTTATGTACAACCAATTAACCTTCACTAATATCTCACCAATACAACTGTGATTTTTATCGATGTCCATACAAGGACCTCAGGTGATCTATTATAATCCCAAAATTGTACCTATTGTTATAAGTCCACAAGACGTAGGGGGTCATCCAAAGCTCTTCAATAGTGAAGGACATAGGTTCATAGAATATCCCCATGAATCATTAGTTATATTTCTATATATCCATATTGTTTAGTATGGTATGTTTTAATCAAATAGGCCTCAGATCCTAGTGCAACCAGAAGGCCTCTTCAAATGAGAGAAGTAAAAAATGGGATCTCTGTCATTGTCTATAGAAAATGGAACACAATTAAAAAAACAATCTATTTCACATAGATATTTCCCAACTTCTCAACATTGTTTTCGATATGTTTGGGTATAAAGTTAGATGATTTCATTGGGCTATCAATGAAAACCCATATAACATTATTCCTTCACTATGTATGTAGAAACCCAACCTAAATGATCCAAGAGATATTATCCCACTTACAAGTTGGAACTGGAAGTGTGTTTTTAGTGCACGACCAAGAACTTTTAGGATGTATAACAATGAGATACCAATTTAGAAATGTCTCATCTCATACCTGGTCACTAGAATTGATGCCCTATGTTATAGAACATCTTCAGGGTTTCTAGGTCAACTTCTCTCTAGGAACTATGGACATATACAATCATATCGTTATTTACCATTAAAATCACAATAAAATGATTCTGATTTCATATAATTTCATCCATGGGGAATGTATAATTAGTAATGGTATCCTACCGTAATGATATTCTATAATGCAAGGAGAAGAATCCTCACGCTGCAGTTCCGGAAGGAGCATCTCAATAAGAGTGAAGGTTAACAAAAAAGTATCTAAAATCAACTTCATCCCCAGAATCCTGATCTCCAATAATGTATTTATCAAAAAGTTCCATCAATTCTCACAATTTTTATGATTCATTCAAGACATGGATTGGATGTTTCCAAATCAAAGCATTGGCGATGAAATTCCCTTTCCTTAAGGAATAGTCATTCAAAAAATCGAATGATTTCATGTATTCTACCCAAAACATTTGGTGATGATTCATATCTTTTTGGGAAAATATATAACTCCAGCTATTGTGGTTGTAATAGAGAGTAATCCTTTTTTGGAAAAGGTAACACCACCAACTCTTAAGCATGTGAATCACCACTGGATGTTCTAGGACAAGATTTAGCTACCTTTTCCCATGTGGACTAAGATGATGAGATTCATAATAAATTATATTATTTCCCTACATAAGTACACAAACCAATCCCAGAACATATACATGATAGATGAATATATATCCCTACCCGACCTTTAGATGAGTCAACACATATACAATTGTTAAATGGAATTTCAGATTGACAAAATGGTCCTGATATTTTTCATCCCAATCCTTAATTACTCCCATCTATGTAACTGTACTCATCAGAGAATCCACATTTTAGAATCCTTCTTCCAACTGCAGACAACATCTAGCTAAACCAAAAAATTACCAAATATCGAAAACATTTTGTGGTGGTTACCTTATCATAATAGTGTTATCCTTCTTAGGATAAAATGATATGTAATGTTTCAATCCACATGCCTGAGGAACATAAATTCCCAATGAAATAAATAAAACTTTGATATATTGGAATAATATAGGTGATTTCTCAAAAAATTTGAAACATCTCACAAATGAATCCCTTGATCTTGCTCATAATTAATGTAAACAATGATTTAATCCAAAAAGATGACCAAAAACGGATAAAGATATATGTGAAAAATACTATTCCATATTTTTATATAGACTGAATGTGAAATGGTTAATCCAATTGGAATGAAAAGGTACTCATAATGGACACATTTGCTCTAAATGGTGGTTTTCTTATTGTCCAGTTATTTTATTATAAACTTGTGGTATCCATATTGAAGAGAAATCCATTTGAACCACATAAACCCGTCAACTGATGAAACAGATAATAAATATGTGGAAATAGATAATTTCCCCTATCCATAACTCGATTTATTTTTTGGTAATAAACACAAAGGAAAAGAGGTCTATCAATATTATTACCAAATATAAGTAGCTCCACCCAAGGTGACACACTCAGACATACATAGTTTTTCTTTATTCTATTATCCAACGTTGTCTTAACATTTTTCATTTTAGCTTGTTACCATAGGTATGAATAAATAGATATTAGTTGAGTACTAAAAACTATATCAATTGAAATATTTACCCCCCTAACCAGTGGAAAAATGGAGAATTCAGAATGAAAAACAAATGGAAAATAATCAACAACTTGATGAAGATCACCACTCAATTATTCCTTCCATAGAACAAAATCAAACAATGATTTTACTTTTCCCAACTATAGATATGATACTCCATATCGACTATACCTTAGGTCCCATTATCCTTGAAAGATGTGACAAATCCCATTAGGTGAGGAAAAGAAGAACCATTGAATAAAACAATTAATCTGAAGTTTATTAAAAATGATCCAATACATCATTAAAATTATGTTAAAAGGTTTTATGTTGTGAATAATAAATATTGCATGTATGATTGATATCACATAATGAGAGAACACAAGATGCATTACAGAGACTGGAATATGTCTTCACTCAGAGGGCTGTATCAATATCCATAACCTATAATAAAAGCTCTATAAGAAGATTTTTTATATTAATAATATATTTTGAAATAAACCAATGTAATGTGACAATATCAAATATAAAAGTGAGTAGTGATGAAACTATATTAATGGTACCTCTCACAGTTGATGGACCTATATCTTATTCCATTGGAGACTCTTCCACCTGTGATGAAGATTCATTCTTTATGCCTATGGCTGGAGCAACTTTGTTAATGAAGCCTCAGATTACAGTGTAGATTTAGTAGGAATTATTGATATCATTGAACTATGTAGAGTATAAAATACATGTAATGACTTTTTCAAGTGAATTTACCATTAAAAATTACTAATAAATTATGGTTACTCAATGAAAACCTGTTTTTAGTGCCCAGGCATTCAATGCTAGTAGAAAATAAATGTGCATCTTACAGGCACTGCAGGATGTTTACGACATCCCAATTATCCAAAACCACCATTAGATTCATCGTGCATACCCTTACCATTATGGGAACTCAACAAACATACACTGGGAGAGAAAGGAACACCCGTCAACACTTACTTACCATCCACTTCCATCTCCGCAATCAATGATCTATCCAAATCATCAAAATAAGAACAAAAATTTAGAAACAAAACATGTGAATGGTTATCTGATCAATGTCCCATAATGAACCATCAATTCCTCATGTTCTCATTTGATACAATCTCAGGTTCAAACTACATATGCTCAATAACACAATTTTCATATTCTGTTATGCTTCTGTCATCCTTCTCGAGTTTGAAAAAAAATACCTTTTCCAACACAATCGATTTATATGTATAATTATTCAATAAAAATAACATTAATTTATATCTGCACTAAACCCTAATAGTTATTTTACATCACCATCAGGTCCCACTAACTTGTTCTTGGCCACACTTGCTTGAAGGTAACACATTTCAACTTGATTATATCTGATGTATCAATGAACTCAAACAAAATGTAGATATCCCGTATCCATTACTTGTCAATTTTATGTTTATTAGAACCATCATACACTATTGGATATTGGATAAGGAACTCCAGTACCCAATTCTTCAAAACATCACTCTAAGGTTCCACTGTTGGATCCTAATCAAGAATTGGTGTACGTGTCTATCCTAGATCTTGGAAAACAAACAAGATAACCTCAATCATTATTTATTTCATGGGAGGAGTTTCTCATAGATGTTTGTTAGTAGATTCCACATGGATAAAATTTTCAAATCTTCCCAGAATAATGATGCTACACAACACCACCAGAAAACATAAAATACATTAGATTAGTACTCCAAAGAGAAATAAAGAAAATAAAACATATCAGATTGATAAATGACACTTGTAATTCAATCTATCCATATCAAAATTAGGGAATATACCGTAATAAATATTTATGACATATTTACCAAAGAACCTATATTGACTTAAGGCTCATGAGGGTGATAGACTTACTGAAACATAATCACTTCATCCTCTTATGTCCAAAAAAGACTACTCACCTACATACTAACATCGCAGAAATATTCTTAACCTGCACGTTGGATACAACATTTTCATGAACCATCCTAGATTTCTTGGTTCTATGATAACCACGATAGTCATAACATTTATTTTAGGGAATTATTGATCCCCATGCGATGGAGAAAAAAAAACTAAAATCCATCAATATTAATGTGGGAATGAATTTTCCACAAACCAGAAAGATGAATGTGACAAAAGACATTATGAATAAAAAAACTACATAGGGGAACAATACCAGGAGTCAAATAGGTGTAAGAAACGCAATTTAAATCATCATGGTACCAAAAAACAGGATAAAAAACACACTTACCAATAGACTGATTAACTCTTAACAAAAGGATAGAAAACAAGAACAACCTCAATGTGGTGATTTTCTCTTGGTTAAACCTAGAATGATATAATATACAAACCCCTAAATCTGAATGTATGGTGTGAGCTAAAATCCAAGTAAGTCTCACTTTTTTTTCCATGATAAGGGGCCATAATTAAGTAAATAAATAATACTTTATATTTTGATGAAACAAGCATCGAAGTACATGATAATATTTAAAAATTTCACTCATTGAATTTCAAATGATAGAACCATTTCTAAACAATGGATTAATAATAGTTTTATATAAATTGGTTTATATATATTCACAAGGAATTTATGAAATAGGTTAAAAATAAGAGATATATATCAATTAAATCTAATGAGAAACATGATAATATCCCAAGTAGTGCTATAGATCCTAGATACATGATCCTTACAAACTCAAAGGAGAATCATGAAAAATTGTTTATACACAAATCCCTTAGACATTTTTCAAAGAGGTATTATAACCATACCATTAGAGATGTGACCTGCTACATAAGACCAAGTTTTAGTTGTAAAGAATAAAAATAGTGAAATCACAATAAATCACTAGCTAATATAGTTTTTATCTGATCTAAAAACAAACAATAATGGGAAATTTATGTCAGTAATATTCAAAATATAACTCAATAATTTTTTTTCTCTTTCAAAAAAAAATTTCTCTTTAAAATCAAACATACTGGTTTTTAATCAAATCATGCATTTTTTGTGTAACACCCCAAGATTTTATAGTGTGTTATTTCTTCAAAATAATTCAATAACTTTCACTACACGCAACAACAAGTTCAATCACACCATGACTTACCAAAAAAGCTGTTCAAAAGAGGTTATGAATAGTGTTAACTAAATTTTAAACTTTATATAATCCTTATAATTTTAGAATCCATATTATGAGTTTCTTAGATATAATGCAAGAACAAATTCATTTTCAGTATTGCCCTTTTATCAACTTTTAATAGTGAACCCTTTTTAAATACAATATATTAAACTTTTTGACTAAATGGGGACATCAAAAATTTAAAATGAAACATCCCAAGCTTCCACGGTATGCTTTCTTTGAATAATACAGTAGCGTGTGTTGTACGCAACCTTGAGTTTTAACACACACCACAACTAATCAAACTAGCCGTTATGAATAGTAATACATACTTTTTGAAATTATATATATTTTATATTTGAAAATGGACTTCATTTTTGGATTCGGAATATCGAATTTAGCCTAAGGTGAAATTTTGGTACATTTCGGATAACTTTCATATTTTGATGAATAGTGAAAATTACTAAATTTTAATTAAAAACAACTTTTTTAATCAAAATAATTAATAGTGATAAATTATGAATTTGAGTGGTTTTAAAGAATATTTAGAATATATTTTTACCGTTTAATATAATGTTGGTCATTGGACATAATTTTACAATTAAACCGAACATAAACAAGTGTCAATCTTTTGATAGTTATTACCTCTTAAAAACACGCTTTTTGTTTTGACAGAGGGAATTAATTTTAAATTAATTTCTGCCACTTCTGTGTTTTGAATTTAGAAAAATGGATTCCATATTTGGAATCAGGATTCCAAATTGTGTAAATAGGTAACTTTTATTTTTAGACATTTTGAATAATTACTGTGGTAAATATTTTATTTACCATGGTTAAGGTTAAATCCGGTAAATAAGGGTTAAAAAATAATATTATAATAATACAAAATTACCCTAAAACGTGTCATAACCTTATTGTTGGACACATACCCGACCATGAGCATCCTTGGGTAAATTTGGGGACCCCTTGGAGCCACTTGTATGTGGTAGGGACACTTTATATTAATAAAGTTAAAATAAAAATAAAAATGGCATAAGCTTACATCTTTTAGAAGAACAATTTTTACATAGGGTTATACATGTTCTATTTTCGATTATAAATATTCATTAGAAATCTAAAAAGATTTCCTACATAATGAAATTTTATTTATAATTTTTAGACATTAAATAATTTATTTTATTTATGACACAATGATGATGCAGTAATTACTAAAATAGTGAAAAATTAAAATAATTGATCTTATAAATACCCAAATAATTATAATATGAAACTTTTAATGAATTAAACTAATTTTATATGATAATATGATATATTAGGATTGATTTAATTGACTTTGTTCGAAGTAATCAATCTGTTAGGAGTTTCACAAAAATAAACTATTGAATAGTGTCAAAATTGACATAAAAGAGTTCTTAAAACAAATATTATATTATTAATTGATATTAAATTCATAAAAATCTAAGGTTCGGCCAAGAGACTTATATTATGATAGGTTTCTCATTAATGGACCACTTGAGGGTCGCTTGGATGTATATAGTAAGTTTATTAACCATATTATATAAAAATAGAAAGAGACATTGTAAAAGTGAAACTAATTAACTTAGAGTTAATACTTAAAGATAAGGTTAATATAAGTACCCAAACCTGTCTAAATTCTATTGGCTGAGTGGTTTTCGACCTATCCCCACCTTATCCTTTGAATAGTAAACTTTGGTGCCATTAGAAACCGAATATGAATTTATTATAAATTAATATTTCTAGCTTTTCCAAAGGTGCCCCTCACCCCTCTTATAAAAGGGCACTCCTCCTTCTCATTTCTTCACACCTCTCAAGCCACTTGGCTCGTCCAAACTCTGCCCAAATAAGCTCCCCACATCCCTCTCCTCCTCCTTGAAGCTTCCCCTTAGGCAGAAAGCATTTCAAGAAGTCCTTTGGTTCCAACCAAAGTGAGTTACCTAAATTAAAGGTAACGATTTCTCTTAAATTATTTTCATTTATTTTGCTTCTCCAACCCCCAAACTCTTTTTATTTCCTTTATTTTGTAACAACACCAGTATCCTCAATATACTAGGATGTTGTTATAAGAATGATTCAAACTACACATACACACAACTCCATCTAATGGATTATGAACATAATGTTTCTGTGGATGGCAAACTAACGCCTCACGAAACGATGATTGTTCAAATACATCTTACCACCTATCATGGTGGCCATTATGATGGCACTGTAATTAAATATGATATTAATGATATATATATTATATATAAGCTTCTGTAATTCCATTTTATTTCATACCATTATTCGTTTCATGTTGTATATACATACGATAATTTCATTTGAGGAAGTGCGGACTACCGCCCCCTTAAAATGATATGACTCGTTCATACCACACATGGAACATATAAAGGATGGTGTTAATGAACATAAGTAACATATATGAAATATTATATTATACTGGAATAGTAATATACCTATGTATCATTTTGATTCGATTCTTTTAAAATAAAAATTAAATGGAAGTAGCGTTCGTGCGTACGTACGGACTACCGTCTCCACGAACGCGATGAGATTCATTCTCCATCGTATCCATTAAAGTCTTATTCTAATTTTGGGGTTAAAAATAATGTTAATATCATTCTTATTATGAATAAGATATAATCTATCCATTACAAACATGTCTTACGTAACCAAACATTTAAGAAGAACGAATCGATTATCACCCGAAACGACGACAATACTAAGATATTATTAATAAAGCAATGTTAAAAGATCATATATGATATCATATTAATGTATATGATTCTTGTATAATTTAATAACAATTATTTCACCATTATACAGGAGGTTAAACTACCCCAACCAAGGAAAATTTCAAGGTAAGGGTTATTTCACAATCTCTTCATTATCCGAGGTTGTATTATACGTAATAGTCTACTGGGATCTCTTTATCATCCACATCCATGTTTCTTCGAAATGTATTTCAAAACATTTTTACTATTTACATGAATATGGGTTAAACTCATTTATACCCTTGTTTGACTTTTTATAAGAGGTTTATAAAGGAATCTTTCCGTCGTTTTCAAAACAAGGTCCTTTTTAACCTTTTCGATAGAATTGAGGTAAGAATGTTTTTTTTAACTTATACGGCGGGTGCGGTTATTTTCCGCCATTATAAAATCGTCGAAGCTTTCCATACAAGCTTATAAGAATATTTTCAAAGAAAATGTTTTATTTTATATGGATCTTAAATGGTTTCAAAATAAATGGAGATACTTCTTTAAAAAGAATTTTGATTTCATCTATGTCAACATCCTTTGATGGATTTTAAGATTAATTGAAGTCGATTTATTATAATACAAAACTTCTATATTGTATTGAAGGTTTTGTGATATGTTTGAATGTGGATGTGCTATTTTATACCATTCATAGTTTATGGTGAAACTATTGACATTTCGTATGCTAGTTTTAACCCGAATGTTTATGTTATATTTCAAACTTTTCTTCAGATGAATGTGCTAAACAAGTATGTTCCGGGTTGGGGACCGGTAAAAGTAAGCCCTCCAGGTTGGGGACTGGTTAAAGTAAGCCCTCCAGGTTAGGGACTGGTAAAAGCAAGCCCTCCGGTTTGGTCTCCGGTTATTAGAGGTACTCCGGGTTGGTGTCGGGTTATTAGAGGCACTCCGGGTTGGTGTCCGGTTATTAGAGGCACTCCGGGTTGGGTTCCGGTTAGAAGTAACCCCTAGGTCTTGGGATGAGGCCTAGACAATGAAATTAACGTTTGACATTATGCATTCCAACATTATGAAAGTGGTTATTGATTTTTGCATGTGATTATTCGATTAGTAGAATATCCATGTGAATAAGTAAATGGCATTATTTCATTTTATTTATGCCATACCATGTTGAATGTTCATGTTTAAAAGGCTTTTGTTTTAGTTATACATTTCCTTAAATGTTTATTCTTATTTATGAAAGTTTTCGCTATATTGTTATCCTTACTGGGCATTTGAGCTCACCACTTTTCTATGTTTTATTTTTCCCAGGCAGTGAAGAAGTAAATTATGAATGACTTGCAGGGATATTATGAGGGGTTAATAGTGTGGATATGAAGACTTTGTTGTTGTAGTAGTTTTTTTCACTTTGAAATGTAATGTAAAACTTTATGATTATATCTAGTGTTTCCAAGGCTACTAAACCAATCGGTCTTTCGGGATTTGATCTTTCTTGTGATCATGCCAATGTTACGAAGTAATGCACCGACTCTGGGTAGCTGGGGTCGGGGTGTTACAGTTGGTATCAGAGGAAGTTTAGTACAAACCTTGGAATCTAGATTTAGATAAACTCTGATTAGAGCACGTAGACCTAAGATTAACTTTGAGGATTAGTATATAAGAACTTCCTAGAATTTTGGTATTGTAGAGATTTTGTGAGTTTTCCGAGAAATATATCCCTGTCTGGATACGAGCAGGTAGAGGCGGCTCTGGCACAGATGTACCTAGGGGTAAAACCCGAAAACACCGCTTTGAGCTAGACTCGAACGGGAACTGGTGCACGACAACGGGCCTTGCTTCACTCTTGGTTACGACACTCCTGGGGGATATGCTTAGGATAACTCTCATTTTCTTTACAAATCATTATGAAGGGTTTATGATTATATACTTCCTCAAAGGTGGCATTTTTATGATTATGGATTATATCCATAAATAGTTCAATTTATGTTAAGTGTTTTATATGTATGGGATTATGTATTTTGATTCATAAACTGATCTAGTGTATGCCATTGTTTATAAATGGCGCCCAGTAGAAGGAATGAGAACTCTAGCAATGCACATGATGCAAAGAGAAAGAAGGATCATATATTTCATGGTCTTAAGCCAGAATTTATAAGAGAAATAGTCTCGCATGTATTATCATCATATGAAGAAATAATATCATGTGTTGATAAGATAAGTAAAGAGTTTACTGAGTCCTATGGCTTTGAAAGGAAGCAAGAGAAGAAAAGGATGGAAGAGAGAAAGATGGATAAAGGTAAGAGGGAAAAGAAGAATTTTCTCATATGTGGTAACTATGGAAAGAAACACCGTGGAACTTGCCTGAAAGGAATGGGAGTTTGTTATAAGTGTGGAGGAAAAGGGAACAAAGTACGTGACTGCAAGGGTAAGAAAATGGTTTCAAATGTACAATTCTTCATTTGCAAGGAGTTTGGACACTACGCGAACCTATGTCCCAGTCATCAGAATATGCCGCAAATGATGTTATTGGATAATAATCAAGTTATGATACTACCACAGATGAAGAGGAATGATTAGAGTTCTTATGTTGATTATGTCAATTGAGTGTTGTATCAACAATTTACTTGTTATAATAATTATGGAGTATATAAGGATTGTACTGCAGTACTATTTTATTAAGGACTTGAGATTGTGTGGAACAAAGAAAAGTGACTCAATAGTAGGATAAATTTTTGGAAAATATATGGTTGAGAGAATGATAAATCATAATATAGTTCTGATACTGAGGTAGTGATTTTGGAATAATATGTGATTGTTTTGGACAAATTATATTTGATATTCTTGACTACCTTGGAACTGATTAATGATTTGTATATTCCATCATTGTTGGGGTTTAAAACATTTTTGGATTAATGAAGTATATCCAGCATTCTATATGGAATAAGGGAGCATGAATGTAATCAATAAGGAATATGGTAATACATGATGAAGGTACTCATATGCTATTATAGGGTAAAAAGGATCTATATTATGTTTACCTTCCTTATAAATGTTGGAATTTGAGTTTGGACAGAAGTATTTTGGATAGTTCTAGTTTGGATTATTTTGGATTGCCATAAAAGGACAACCCGGAGGTCGGGCGGCAACCCGTCGCGTCCGGCAAGGCTGCGAGACTTGAACCCGCAACCGAAGGGCGACAAGGGTGTATCACTTACCACTGGCCCACGAGATGTCCTGGATTAAATAATGTAGTTTTTATTAAATGATCTTTTAGATGAATTATAAATTCGTTTATTTTGGAACCCTATACGAATAGTGTAAATAGATTTTTTTTTACATTCTATTATCTTTTAGAGTGAAAGATGAGTTTGTGGTAGAAATTTATTAATAGATAAAACTATAATTATAATGTAAGTATATCTCCATATGATCTTTGCCAATCTCATAAAAAAATTCCTCAATATTAAGAAAAGAAAATTAGAACAAAAATGTTTTCCTAGATGGTACCTTAAATCATCACTAATTTATGGCTTTGGGATTGTTAGCCTTTTCATAGCCATGTTCTCTACCACTCTCCATCAGATAATTGATGGTTAGATTTTTCTTCCATATCCATATTTTACTACATGGAACCCTAGTATGTGTTCTTTTCGGTAATCTTCATACTTTCCACTATTTATTTTAAATAGAGGCCTCGTTAATTCATTTTTCGATGTGGGATTTCAACTAAGATATTTTGAAATGTCAAAAATGTGTTATCCTAATACCCTATGTTTTGTTGAACCGATGGTATTTTAAATCATCATAGATTGATGAATTTAAGGACCTAAATTTTATAATTGTTTGTGATTGATGACCTCAATCACTACCTATAAATATTTACATTCTTCCTCCAATTATATGTCTCTAATTTCCACCAATGTTCTCCTGATTGAGATCATAATTTGGTGGTGACCCTTTAATTTCCCTTTTACTCATATTAAGACTAAATTTTAGTAACCCAATTTCCAATGTGGGTTTTCCCACAAATATATTTTTTATTTTCAACCTTTTATTTTCGAAGAACAATTTCAAATTGCGAGGACGCAATTTATTGAAGGAGGGGAGAATGTAACACCCCAAGATTTTATAGTGTGTTATTTCTTCAAAATAATTCAATAACTTTCACTACATGCAACAACAAGTTCAATCGCACCATGACTTACCAAACAAGCTGTTCAAAAGAGGTTATGAATAGTGTTAACTAAATTTTAAACTTTATATAATCCTTATAATTTTAGAATCCATATTATGAGTTTCTTAGATATAATGCAAGAACAAATTCATTTTCAGTATTGCCCTTTTATCAACTTTTAATAGTGAACCCTTTTTAAATACAATATATTAAACTTTTTGACTAAATGGGGACATCAAAAACTTAAAATGAAACATCCCAAGCTTCCACGGTACGCTTTCTTTGAATAATACAGTAGCGTGGGTTGTACGCAACCTTGAGTTTTAACACACACCACAACTAATCAAACTAGCCGTTATGAATAGTAATACCTACTTTTTGAAATTATATATATTTTATATTTGAAAATGGACTTCATTTTTGGATTCGGAATATCGAATTTAGCCTAAGGTGAAATTTTGGTACATTTCGGATAACTTTCATATTTTGATGAATAGTGAAAATTACTAAATTTTAATTAAAAACAACTTTTTTAATCAAAATAATTAATAGTGATAAATTATGAATTTGAGTGGTTTTAAAGTATATTTAGAATATATTTTTACCGTTTAATATAATGTTGGTCATTGGACATAATTTTACAATTAAACCGAACATAAACAAATGTCAATCTTTTGATAGTTATTACCTCTTAAAAACACGCTTTTAGTTTTGACAGCGGGAATTAATTTTAAATTAATTTCTGCCACTTCTGTGTTTTGAATTTAGAAAAATGGATTCCATATTTGGAATCAGGATGTACAAATTGTGTAAATAGGTAACTTTTATTTTTAGACATTTTGAATAATTACTGTGGTAAATATTTTATTTACCATGGTTAAAGGTAAATCCGGTAAATAAGGGTTAAAAAATAATATTATAATAATACAAAATTACCCTAAAACGTGTCATAACCTTATTGATGGACACATACCCGACCATGAGCATCCTTGGGTCAATTTGGGGACCCCTTGGAGCCACTTGTATGTGGTAGGGACACTTTATATTAATAAAGTTAAAATAAAAATAAAAATGGCATAAGCTTACATCTTTTAGAAGAACAATTTTTACATAGGGTTATACATGTTTTATTTTCGATTATAAATATTAATTAGAAAGCTAAAAAGATTTCCTACATAATTAAAGTTTATTTATAATTTTTAGACATTAAATAATTTATTTTATTTATGACACAATGATGATGCAGTAATTACTAAAATAGTGAAAAATTAAAATAATTGATCTTATAAATACCCAAATAATTATAATATGAAACTTTTAATGAATTAAACTAATTTTATATGATAATATGATATATTAGGATTGATTTAATTGACTTTGTTCGAATTAATTAATCTGTTAGGAGTTTCACAAAAATCAACTATTGAATAGTGTCAAAATTGACATAAAAGAGTTCTTAAAACAAATATTATATTATTAATTGATATTAAATTCCTAAAAATCTAAGGTTCGGCCAAGAGACTTATATTATGATAGGTTCCTCATTAATGGACCACTTGGGGGTCTCTTGGATGTATATAGTATGTTTATTAACCATATTATATAAAAATACAAAGAGACATTGTAAAAGTTAAACTAATTAACTTAGAGTTAATACTTAAAGATAAGGTTAATATAAGTACCCAAACCTATCTAAATTCTATTGGCTGAGTGGTTTTCGACATATCCCCACCTTAGACTTTGAATAGTCAACTTTGGAGCCATTATAAACCGAATATGAATTTATTATAAATTAATATTTCTAGCTTTTCCAAAGGTGACCCTCACCCCTCTTATAAAAGGGCACTCCTCCTTCTCATTTCTTCACACCTCTCAAGCCACTTGGCTCGTCCAAACTCTGCCCAACTAAGCTCCCCACATCCCTATCCTCCTCCTTGAAGCTTCCCCTTAGGCAGAAAGCATTTCAAGAAGTCCTTTGGTTCCAACCAAAGTGAGTTACCTAAATTAAAGGTAACGATTTCTCTTAAATTATTTTCATTTATTTTGCTTCTCCAACCCCCAAACTCTTTTTATTTCCTTTCTTTTGTAACAACACCAGTATCCTCAATATACTAGGATGTTGTTATAAGAAGGATTAAAACTACACATACACACAACTCCATCTAATGGATGATGAACATAATGTTTCTGTGGATGGCAAACTAACGCCTCACGAAACGATGATTGTTCAAATACATCTTACCACCTCTCTTGGTGGCCATTATGATGGAACTGTAATTAAATATGATATTAATGATATATATATATATTATATATAAGCTTCTTTAATTCCATTTTATTTCATACCATTATTCGTTTCATGTTGTATATACATACGATAATTTCATTTGAGGAAGTGCGGACTACCGCCCCCTTAAAATGATATGACTCGTTCATACCACACATGGAACATATAAAGGATGGTGTTAATGAACTTAAGTAACATATATAAAATATTATATTATACTGGAATAGTAATATACCTATGTATCATTTTGATTCGATTCTTTTAAAATAAAAATTAAATGGAAGTAGCGTTCGTGCGTACTTACGGACTACCGTCTCCACGAACGCGATGAGATTCATTCTCCATCGTATCCATTAAAGTCTTATTCTAATTTTGGGGATAAAAATAATGTTAATATCATTATGATTATGAATAAGATATAATCTATCCATTACAAACATGTCTTACGTAACCAAACATTTAAGAAGAACGAATCGATTATCACCCGAAACGACGACAATACTAAGATATTATTAATAAAGCAATGTTAAAAGATCTTATATGATATCATATTAATGTATATGATTCTTGTATAATTTAATAACAATTATTTCACCATTATACAGGAGGTTAACCTTCCCCAACCATGGAAAATTTCAAGGTAAGGGTTATTTTACAATCTCTTCATTATCCGAGGTTGTATTATACGTAATAATCTACTGGGATCTCTTTATCATCCACATCCATGTTTTTCGAAATGTATTTCAAAACATTTTTACTATTTACATGAATATGGGTTAAAGTCATTTATACCCTTGTTTGACTTTTTATAAGAGGTTTATAAAGGAATCTTTCCGTCGTTTTCAAAACAATGTCATTTTTAACCTTTTCGATAGAATTGAGGTAAGAATGTTTTTTTTAACGTATACGGCGGGTGCGGTTATTTTCCGCCATTATAAAATCGTCGGAGCTTTCCATAAAAGCTTATAAGAATATTTTCAAAGAAAATGTTTTATTTTATATGGATCTTAAATGGTTTCAAAATAAATGGAGATACTTCTTTAAAAAGAATTTTGATTTCATCTATGTCAACATCCTTTGATGGATTTTAAGATTAATTGAAGTTGATTTATTATAATACAAAACTTCTATATTGTATTGAAGGTTTTGTGATATGTTTGAATGTGGATGTGCTATTTTATACCATTCATAGTTTATGGTGAAACTATTGACATTTCGTATGCTAGTTTTAACCCGAATGTTTATGTTATATTTCAAACTTTTCTTCAGATGAATGTGCTAAACAAGTATGTTCCGGGTTGGGGACCGGTAAAAGTAAGCCCTCCAGGTTGGCGACTGGTTAAAGTAAGCCCTCCAGGTTAGGGACTGGTAATAGTAAGCCCTCCGGTTTGGTCTCCGGTTATTAGAGGTACTCCGGGTTGGTGTCCGGTTATTAGAGGCACTCCGGGTTGGTGTCCGGTTATTAGAGGCACTCCGGGTTGGGTTCCGGTTAGAAGTAACCCCTAGGTCTTGGGATGAGGCCTAGACAATGAAATTAACGTTTGACATTATGCATTCCAACGTTTTGAAAGTGGTTATTGATTTTTGCATGTGATTATTCGATTAGTAGAATATCCATGTGAATAAGTAAATGGCATTATTTCATTTTATTTATGCCATACCATGTTGAATGTTCATGTTTAAAAGGCTTTTGTTTTAGTTATACATTGCCTTAAATGTTTATTCTTATTTATGAAAGTTATCGCTATATTGTTATCCTTACTGGGCATTTGAGCTCACCCCTTTTCTATGTTTTATTTTTCCCAGGTAGTGAAGAAGTAAATTATGAATGACTTGCAGGGATATTATGAGGGGTTAATAGTGTGGATATGAAGACTTTGTTGTTGTAGTAGTTTTTTTCACTTTGAAATGTAATGTAAAACTTTATGATTATATCTAGTGTTTCCAAGGCTACTAAACCAATCGGTCTTTCGGGATTTGATCTTTCTTGTGATCATGCCAATGTTACGAAGTAATGCACCGACTCTGGGTAGCTGGGGTCGGGGCGTTACATTTTGAAAATAAACTCAATCAGTTTCTACCAAAAAAAACAATTAATCCATTTTTCCAAATGAAATTTCATATAATTATCATACTTTAAATTAAAAAATTTATATTTCACATTTTACCATTTATTTCATCAACTCCAAATCACACCCCAACTCACTAGAATTGGGGATTTTCCCCTAATTTCATTCTAAATCAATTTCAAACCAAAATACGAATTGAATTATGTTTTAAAATTTTAATATAATTTAAATAGAACAAATATAAATTTATAGGATAGATTAATTGGTCAAACATAAATGGAATCACAAACTATATGTCATGGAATTAGGATACAAAAATCCACAAATGAGAAACTACAAATGAGAATGTGGACCACATATATTCAATAATAAAACCAATATTAATAATATAAAATAACATAGATAAGATCCAAAAATATTTTGGTGATCTAATAAACCATAAACAGGTGAGTGGAAGAGACTGGGAGATAGAGAACGAGGATAAAAATATTACGGTGAAAGGATAGAATGAAGAACCAGTAGTTTAGATCCACTATGGAAGGGGTTCAGAGGATGTATAATTTTATTAGAGTGCACCAATGACTTAGGAAAATGTTTTAGGTCAGGGAACACCTTAGTGGGGGTCTAAGAGGGGGTTCATGTAAATTTTAAAAGAGTTTAGAAATAATTAAAAGTCACATGTATGGTTTCATGGAGGGGTTTCCATGATTAGAAAAATAGTGAACCATTATTATATGCCCCTAAGGGTGGGGTTGAAAAATTTATCCTTGGTGGATGCAAGGAATTTAAAACCATGTTCCAACCATTCAAACCCTAACTATCTCGGTTTTCACTAGTAGGGTTCACGTTTTGGGCAAACCATGTACCAACCGTGCACCTCCCAAGAACATACATGATTTTCCAAATTTTCTCTCAAATATACATAAACCAAACCAAACCAATGTTTGATACGAATAGTGGATTAGTAATACCTTAAATTAGTAACATTATGTTAAACATTAGTAGGTGGTATTCCATACATGATAGACAAAATATTTTCATTTTTTGGATGGAATGGTGGATATTAAGAAATTTTTATTCAATTAGTTTCATTAAAATTAAATTTATTAGTTAAAAATATTTTAGAATAAATTCATGGGTATAATATGTTTTATTTGTTACATGAATAAAAAAATTAATAGACCACAACCAGAATCACATTATATCCCTTTTGAGGTTCTCTCTATAGGTAGCACCTTACAGATCCACTGCTATGTCTTCTGAAAACTCCAAGACTCTTAAGATGTTTGTAGAGAATTCTGGTGAGGATATGGTAGTGTTTTTTTGGATGTAAATGTTTAGGATAAATACAGTGTTTATATAATATTAATGTTATATAAATAAAATGGTAATTTCATATATACCCATTACTATTTCGATGATGGAATTACACTATTCAAGAGTCAATGGCATGAAAAGTGGGAAATAATTAATTTTTTTATGAAATAAAACCGATGAAACCTAAAATATTGCATTCTAACCTGTTTTAAATAGTTTTCATTTGTTTTAACAATAAATGTTAACATTTTACAAGTTTTTCTATTATAATGGAAAATATATTTTCACTATATATTTTATATTTTATTGAAAATATAAGATAATATATACTAAAAAATGATTATTTATTGAACAAAAATTTGATACATGTGTTATCTAATTCAACATCTAAATAAGGTAATGTTTATATTAAAATTATATAATTTAATATATAGAAAATCTATTTTTTATAAAAAAACACTAATTTCTCAATAATGAGTTTTAAATAATATATAAGAAAATTACCAATTAAATTATAGGAAATTTATTTTACTCAATGTATGACCATCATATCATTTTCATCCTATAAAATATATCAATTTTAATTTTTATAGAAATCATAGATTATTAATAATTTTTTTTTCGAATTTATCCATTCCCTATTACTATGGTCATTAAAATTCATCACAGTTTTAATATTTTACACCAAAATGTTAAATTTATATTATTATATAATAAATAAATTATTATTTAAAATATGAATGATTTTTTTTAGATTTATCACATATATATCATTATTACAAAATGGTAATAAAATAAATTTTTATAGTAAAACAGTGCAATGTTTTAGAAATCCTAAACATGGATCAAATAAATTCTTTAAATTAATTTTAAATGATTTATTATAAATTCTAAAAATATAATGAATATAATTTAACTCATTCATGTATTTAGATAATGGCATAAAAGTGTTCGTCTGAGGAAAATTGCAATTATTTACTATTTATCACACTGTGATTCACTATTTTATTACACCCTTACAATATTGTATTAATCTAATTTTATTATGAATTAAAATTACATTAAAAAAAATAAAAAATCATGTTTCATTTAAGAATTTAATATTTATCACAATTAAAAAGGTCTATTTCTAATGTTTGGATGATTTAATTGTAGTTTTAGGTGATTTAGAGGGCCCATGATGAAGCCAGACAAAATATTTTCCATTCTATACAAGATTCTAATCATCCTAGTAGACATAAATAGATTTTTAAACTAATATGTGCATCCAGTTGGGATGAAATATATTGGGATTTTCCAAAATTATATAGGCTAAAACACTTTTGAGGATATCCAAACCCAATTCCTTAATTAAGCGGCCCAACCCAACTGATCTATCCAATACACAAAATCAACACGATGTCGAAGGTTATGATCTATATTTTGGTAATATCTAGAGCTGGAAGCCTCAACATAAGTCCAATAATTTAGTGTAGATATTAAATAGGTTGAGAAAAATTATTTTATTTATCTATAGAGATATAAAGTGCTTCCAACCACCCTAAACTATGGGCCATCTAATTTCTCAAAATACAGGTTCCCAGAACCACATCCTAATACATATAAAAGAGTAAATTTGGAAAATAATTTTGATGTTCGTCCAATAGGAAATACTTTTCCATATTGGAGATAAAAATTACTCCTCTACTCATTCCAAGAATTTTTGGAGGCCATGAGTAGTTCTACTACTACATCTATGGGTTCCTACAATTCAAAGATGTTATAAACTCCTTGTTACCACCTAGGGAGGAACGTGATGTAATGTTGAGATTATTTTATTTAATATTTTAATGGTATTTAAAATTTCATAATTTTTTAACTTTTTATCATCTTATATTCTAATTTAATTTAGTTATTTTATTGTATTTCAATCTAAAATTGATATGATAATGTTTGTGGGAACCCATTAATGTGATGTCTCACACACCATTCCCCATTTCATTTTATGTCTTTTATTGTAGGGTTTGTGTGGTTCATACTGGTAAATTGAACTCTCATAAAAACTACAATGGCCAATTAAATTTATGACATGGAATCACAAAGGAATAACATACAATCATAGATAGTGGATTGAGTTCTTTATATATATCCTTGCGGGGTTCAGTTATGAATTATAATAAAAATCTCTCAATCATCGATGGTAATAGGTAAATTATTTTCTATTTCAGACTAAAACCTATGAGGTACCCTAGTACATAATTAGTAATATTACATTTTACAGTGTAAAAAACATGTACAAAAGTATTTATTCCCTTTCTTTGGATGTGATGAAGGTTTGGCATCATGAGAATTCCCCGTGTTGATAATTCTTAATCAATCATGTTAATTATATATTTTTTCTCTCTTTAATTTTTATATTGGATTCATAAATTAGAAAAAACCATGTTTTCAAAATTTAAATTTCCCATTTTATTTCATTATCAAAACCATTTTCTTAAATTAATGATCTAATGCTCCATCGATAGACAACATACGATTCAAGATATACTATAAAAAATCCAGTAAGAATAGAACAACTAATTTGATGTGCTTGACAATATGATGAAATTTTGGCACTAATGATGAAGATAAAAGATATTTTTTTCTCTTTCATTCCCATTATTGGTTATTATAAATTCTAATTAGTTACTCATTTCAATATCCACCTTCCATTTTGATGGTTTTCATTTTTTTGTTCGTAATTGTTTCTTTCTGTTTATTCTTATTGACTTTCTCTCTTATTATTTTCTATATCTCTATCAAATTCTACACTATATGATTCTATTTTAATTTATCCATTTACTATTTTTAATTATGTTAATTCTATTAAAAATATTTAAAAAAATTCAAAAATAGAAATAAAACAAATGTCACAAAATATTTTCATGACCCAATGAAAAAAAGAAAACTACCTAAATTTGTCTAAGAAATTTAAAATGTAGATCACTAAAAAATTAAGTCATCAAGAGTATGTAAGTCGAGTAATACTGAGGAACCCATTTTTAAACATGAAGTGGTCACAAACTAGTAAAAAACTAAATCAAATGAAACCCCAGAAATCATGGCTACAAATAACCGAACATTAATGAACAGACCACCTAGGATGTGGTGTACCGACTTGGATACATCCAATATCCTAAATAAGTATCCAAATTTGACCTAATATATTGTCTAATGTACCTCATTCCTAAATTACATAGTCTTTATAGTGAGTTCCCTCAAAAAATATCACAGATTTTTATATAGTGATATCCACCATTAAAAACCAAAATATGTCTGAGGACATCATAATTTTTTGGGACATATCTTTCTCTCTTGATGTTGTATCTTATGACTAGATATTCGATATACCAATCATAATTAGGCAATAGAATTATTTAAAATTATTCATTGTATAGATGATTTTCCCATCCTTATGATCATCATCCATTATAAACTAATTTTTCTTCACTAGAAAATCACAATGATAGACCCTTTGTAAATTTTTGCTAATAATAAAAATATATTTCTCAATTTGGAATCACCACTAAATTAGTGAAAAAAAATTATGTAAATAATTATACGTGGAACTTGTCCACATATATCATGGAATGATAGATTCTATACCTAGTGGGTCACATGTTTATAAAACAACTATGGATACTAGTGGCTTAATAACCAACATGGATGAAAATGAAGAACTCTTTGGTAGATGACATATTTCACCAACCTATGTATATCATGAGGTAATTCATTCATCCCTAGAATAAAAGCTACAAAATAAACTTGATGAGATGTATACAATCCTAGGAAAATTATCAAATGAAGAAGTTAATTCACACTATCATATTATTCAATTTCATTGTGGTATTTGTTCAAATAACACACATTTTTCTAACTAGTGCATACAAGTTCATGATTAATCTGAGTGCTAGGTTGTATTATTATCTTGGTTTCATATTCAACATGCACCTCCATCCAATAAATATAACATTAGGCCCAATAAAAACCCTGGGTGGATAACACCAACATAATACCTAAAAGTAAGAAACATGAGCTACCCTAATTTAAATTGGTATCAACAAGGACAAGGTCTGAAACCTTCATACCCTTCAACATCTCAAAACAATCCTCCCCTCACAAATCTAAACCATGAACTGAGTACATGGTGTAGAAAATTACATCCAAGAACCTCTAGTTCTAATAGAACACACAATTGACTGCTCAGGACCTATAAACTCCTATGGGACAATTTAAAAAAACAATTTATGAGGTAAAGATGATAGGTTCTAAACAACTACCATCTCAACATGTTACTAATCCAATGTATAATGGTAATTTATGAACATTTACACATTTGGGGTAATGAATTATCTTATTCCAATGGTTACACCCAATAGGTATGCCCCCCACTTGAAATTTGTTTCCCTACCTGAAAAATATTATAATGATTAAAAACAAAACATAAGGGGAAAATATGTTATCATTTAGGATTCCCCTAAACAATCCTTTCCTCTTCCATTACCCCATGTAAAATATAAATAATAACTTATTTAAAATGATATTTATAGAAAAATAATGGATACATTAAAAAGGTGATAGTTAACATTTCATTATTTTATTTATTAAAACATATACCTCCCAATAAAAAATATCCTGAAGAGATGTACACCCAGTAGAGGTGATTGTAGTGGATTTAGAGAGTCAACATGGGACATAATGACGCAGAATTTATACAACATACAATTACACCCAAATATAAGGATATGGGAACTTTCATGATACCCTACACTATAGGGGAGACTATATTTTTTGATTTTATGATTAATTTGGGTGCCTCGATTAATGTGATGACATAATTTTTCGACACATATTTATTGGTTGGGGAGCATCAACTAATGGGAATCATCCTAAAACACACTAATTGGAGCACAATACACTAATTTAGAGGGATTAACGGCATCATCATAAGATTGAAGAATCTAATTTTATCTACATACATCTATATTATTTAGATGGAAGATACCCTAAGATAAGGAAATGATACTCTCAAAATTGTGAAAACATTCCTCAAAATAGAAAATATGATCATAAATGTTCAAAATTATACATTATCCATGGAGTTAGGTGGAGAAAATGATTTTTTAGATATTTATTATTACATGAAACACCCAACTAAAGAGAAATCTACTCTTCCAGTCCATTTGATCGAAGATCTATCTAAAGAAAAACCCAAAAATATATTAATCCATTACTCGTACTATAATTTATTTTCCAATTCTTGTACCTTATATTAGTTGAGTTTTTTATCAAGTTGTGAGTGTTTTTTGAGTTCATAAATGTGTATTTTTTTATTAAAGAGTGTGTTCATTCAGAGGTACCCATAAATGTCAGTGATTCTGAAAATATCATTTACGTTGATTCTATTTCAATATAGAATTAACCTAATTATATAGATAGTTATATGGAACTCAATCAACATAATTCTGTTCCCTTAATAAAAAAACCCACCATTTTTGGAATCAAACCCACTTCCATCAAATTTTAAATATTCTTATCTTGAAGGTATTAACCAAATTTACTGTCATTATTTAAAATACCCTCTCTCCACAATAAGAATCAAAACTATTTGACATTTTGATAGAGAGTAAAATGGTTATTGAATTGACATTGAATTATATTTCCATGATTATCCCATATATTTGTATGCCCCATTTTTTTATTGATTGTGAGGATAATCATGTAAAGCATGCTCAAAGCTAGTTGAATCCCACTCCCATTGAGGTGGTAAAATTTAATGTCTGTAAATTACTTTCTACTAGTATCATAAATAAAATATATTATCGTAAATGGGTTGCACTAGTTCAAATTTTTGCTAAAAATAAAATAATAATGGTTATGTCAAACAGAATGAATGAATTTGTTCCAACAACTGTGAATAATATTTAGCAAGTCTATGTTGACTATTACCAACTGAATGATGTTGTGAAAAAGGACTAAATTCAAAGAAACTTTCATTGAATTTATTTTATAAAAAATAGAAAGAGAGTCCCATTATTATTTCCATGATGGAAATTCATGTTTTTTTCAAATCCACATATCCCTTGATTATTAAGAAAAGAAAAAATTTACACGTCCTATTGTAACATTTTGATACAAGTGGATGCATTTTGGTCTCTGTAATGCTCCGGGAAAATTTTATTGAATATTGTGGAGTATTTTTTGAGTACCTTTAGAATTATAAGAAATTTTTATGGAACATTTCATGGTTTATGGATCTTCATTTCATTATTATTTTTTCACACCTTGGTTCTATCATCCAACATTTCATTATAAAATATATCATATTAAATTATGAGAAATTACATTTCATGGTTTCACAAAGGATAGTACTTTGGAATTTGGTTTCAAATGAGGAAATTCATGTGGATAATTCCAAAATAAATTATTTTCATTTCTCCTATATCCTGAAATTTTCCAATAGGCGAGATATTTCCTGGGTCATGGATGTTTTTACCACATATTCATCAAATTATTTAATAAAATCACACATCCCTTGTCCCAGTTATTACAAAAAGAATCTAAGTTGTTGTTTCATAATAGTTGTTAGGATACATTCAATTCTCTAAAAAGGAGTCGTACTTCACCTCATATAATCAAAACAATATGGTGAGGCCTCCTCCTTGAAATTTTTTGGGATTCATTAATCATTTAAATTGGGGGTGTTTTTTTCATAATGGTTTGAGAATGATATTTATGTCATTACATATGCTTCACATACCCTTGACACTGCCATATTAAACTACAAATCCCCAAAAAATATATCATTTATCATGTGTTTTCTTTGAAAATATTCTATTAATATCATCTTGGGTCAAAAGTGATTGTGTTTCCCAACCATATTGCGCATTGATTTCTCCTTGAGTATGTTGAAGAAAACCCCTGCCTCATATGGTTGATACTCCTCCCCATGGTGTTTGGACAAGATATTCATGACAATATAAGTGTGGAAAATATTTTAGTTGACCATATTAAAAGGATTACCCCTCAACTAGATTGCCATATTAAATAATCCTTCTGTATCGAAGAATTATTTATTCATGAAAACCATTATGATGTTATGGAACAAACCCTTGTAATGGAAAAAATGTGATTTTTTTGGGAAAATCTTAGTTCCTTAATAATTTCATCAAATCAAAATCCCTGAGACATAAGCATGATTCCTAATGGTATATTAGGGATGAAACATATTTGTGGAGAATTTTCATTGACTATGTTGTTAATCGGTGTCTCCTTAACAATTATTTTTCCTCAGTTTTGCGCTTCTACCACACTTTGGATTGTGGGGGCCACTATATCACTCAACATACATCTAAAAAGTTCCTTGAATTAGGATGTTATTGGAAATATTTTTAAGAGATGACCATAGGTTTCTTAATTCATGTACTTGATGTAAATCATATGAAATATCATTAGGAGGAATGAAATTCCCAAACAACCGATGTTACTTTTCTAAATCTTCATCACAAGTGGCATTGACTTCAGGGTGCCTTTTAAAAATTCAATTGGATTCATGTACTTTTTACTAGATGTTGAATACATATCTAAATGGGTGGAAGAAAATGCTACCAAGACTGATGCATATCATGTTTTTATTTATTTTTTTATGTCTTAGATTTTTAGTATGTTTCGTTTTCAAATTTTAATCATGGGTGATTAGGGTTCACATTTTTCCAACTACAACATGAATAACTTTATCCATATGCAAGGGGTTTTTAATAATGTCTCCACTATATATCACCCCCAATCTAACTAAAAAGATAAAATATCAAATACTAATGTTAAGATAATCTTGGAAAAAATGGTACAATCCAATATGACTTATTGGAGTTTTTTCTTGGTTGATGCACTTTGAGTAGACTGTATTTCATATAAACCACCAATTATAATATCAATATAAACGATTGGGTTTGGAAAGGCTTGTCACCACCTTTTGGAGGTAACACACCATGCATATTGGTCTGTGAAGTAATGTAATAATAATCTCTCATATGTAGTTGAGCATAAGAAGTAGAAGATTCAGGAGGTAGATGAAATTCAACCTGATGCATAGGAGAAGTAGAAAACCTATAATAAGAGAAAAAAGGATATGCTTGATGGGATGATTCATCCGTGAATTATTCATATTCATGAGAAGTTCCACATGGACAATTCTATGCTATAGATCCACCTAGTTATTCATTATTCCGCATTGCATTCACCTTATTCTATTATAAATGCTTACCATTTTGGTGAAATACATAGATTGTATGAGTAGAATTTTTAAAGTAGTACAATCATTCAGATGAGACATAAAAACCTTTACCCGGATTTTCCGAAGTATTCAGTGGAGGAAATCATCCATTATGAACTAGCATACCCATAAATCCCATGAGGTTTTATTCATTATTAAAACATTACATTTTATTATAGTGAGGAAATAGTATACATTAGGAGTGGTTTGGCGGGTATATTTCTAGGTTAGTTTGAAATTTTCATCATCTTTATCATTTTCCTCTTTATTGGATTGATTGATGTTATTGTAACCATCCCCTCCCCCTCTCAAATTTGTTCCAGAATATTAATTTTTGATACCCACTATATCATGTAAAATGATTTCCACTTAATTTTGTAAAATAAACCCACTAAATCATAATGTTTATTGAAAATCCATGCTTAATTTCCCGATTTGAAGTTATTATATTAATGTTATAATTTCACTAATAGAGTGTTTATTTTGGAATTAATTTAACATTGAGGTGTGATTTTTTCCAGTTAATTGGTTGTTTGGTGATGATATTAATGGTCGTATTGTTTTGATACGATTTAAAAGAATTGTACCCTTTGTGTGCGTAGTTTATGGGATAATTATGCCACATAATTTAACTACACATTTTTACACCAATCCATGATGTGTAAATATTTTTCAATTAATGGAAGATAAATATATGTTATATTAATATTTATCATACTTACAAAATGATTTTTCCATTCATTTGTTCCTTATCTGATCTGTTTCATTACTATACCATATTGACCAATGTGTGTGTAACAATTGTTTGACTATTGTACGTCTTAAAATAACTAAAAAAAAACATAAAAATAAAGTCTCTGTACTGGGTAGGTCAAAAAACACTCTCCCTCATCTATTTATCTTGTTATAAATATTACAATTACTGTCTTGAGGATGTCAAACATAGTCATAGTGATGTGTTTGAGATTTGTTACATGTGAAAATTTTGAAAAATCTAATTAATAATATTAAATTAGGGGAGTGATGAAATGTACAACATACAGGGGTATCTATGGTGATATAATAAGGCTTAAATTCATATAATGATTAGGTTAGTGGTTATAGAAATTTTATTGAAATGAACATATGGATGGTTTGGACGACAGAATACTTTAGACAAAGAATTTATAAAATAACCAATATTTATGAGATATAAATTGGAAAGCATAGAACGAAATGATTTTCATACACACAGATGTAGAGATAGTTACTTGGTTTAATTATAAATTAATTTATCTGATTGGTATCATGAATCTCTTAGAATTTCATTTTGATACAATTTATGAGTCATCTTTTTCCATGATCATTGAGAATAACTCCTTGGTGTGAGTTTTTAATTTTCCACTTTTATGTAATGGAATAAATATTCATCGAATGTTAAATATTCTTGATGTTTGGGACAACTACATGCATAATTTTTGGGATATGTGAATTTTACAAGTGGTGAAAATGTTTTCATGGTGGGGTGTGATCGCACCATGATTCACTGTTTTATTTCACCCTTAAACCACATTATCAAAGGGAATGTGTATTATAAATTCCAATTATAAAAAAACCACTTCTTGTTTGAGTAAATAATTTATTTTTTAGGTTTTCTAAAAATGGTTATTTAACTTTTTTTAATTGTTTTCATTGTTGTTGGAGGTGATTTTTTTGGGCCCATGATAAAGTTGAAGAAAAACAGGCCAAACTATGTAAGATTCCAAGAACTACAATAGCCTCAAATAGAAAATGAAACTAATACCTCAATCCAATTGGGATGAATTTTTTTGAGATGAACTAAAATTCTGTGGGCCACAACTATTTTGAATACACACAATCCCAAATTTTTCTATTGAGGGGACCAATTGATTTTTTTCTAAGACACCGAATCACCAGGATATAAAATGTCCTGTTGTATATTTTTACCATGTCTATAGATGTATGCCACCAAATGATGCCAAACATTCGCTGGATATATTATAGAGGATGTGAAATACATATTTATTTTTATCCAATGTGAAATAATGCTTCCTACCCACTCAAAATAACGGTCTACATGTTTTATCAAAATCTAGTTTCCCAAAACCACCGTCTACATTCCCTATAAAGGAATACATTGGGCACCCCATTTTGAGGTTTATATAGAATGGAAAACTATGAAATTATGGTGTCCCAAAGGATTCATATCCTCATTCCTAGAATTTGTGGAGGCTTTGGGATGTGGTATTTCAACATCTATGGATTCCACTCATCACATGGAGTTTTTATCTCATTGTGATCACCAAGGGATGGATGTGATATAATAGTGAGATTCTTGTTTTTAATATTTGAATGGTACTTTAAATTCATGTTTTTTTATTTTTTATCATCGTATATTCATTTTTATTTCTGTTATTTGCTGGTATGTCATTATCTAACTCAGTTGATAGTTTTTGTGGGTACCCATTCAGGTGATGTTTCTTACAATGATCACCACTTTTTCTTCCCACATTAAATAGAATTCTTCGTGTGGTTAATATTTGTCATTTATAATTTCATAAAAACTATCAAGAACATGTTCATTTATTTCATGGTATCAGAAATAAATATAGTACAAACCTATACAATGAATTTATTTCATTGTTTGTATCCTAGGAATGTTTTGGTTATGATATTGAACACAACATACCCAGTCATAGGTAGTAACTAGTGAATCATTATTTGACTCTGAATAAACCCTAAGAGGAATAATTGAATAAAATTAATCACAATCTAGTTATAGATCATACAAATTATTTATTAAAATATTTATTTCAATTATCTTAAAATTATGAAGGATGACCATTATTATATTTCCCCATTTTGAAAACACTTAATGATTTCTGTTAATTTTCTTTTTGTTTTATCGATTTAATTTCCCTATTGGATTCATAAATCATCAAAGCCCACATTTTTAAAAAAGCCCATATAAATTTTAAATTATTAACAAAAACCTATTAAAAATTGATGGAAGGCTCCATCGAGAGATGACATAGGCTTCCTGTAAAACAAGGGAAATTCTAGTAAAAACTATACAAATAATTTTATGCACAAGAAAATGTGATCAACTATTTTAAAAAATTAAATATTCTTGAAAATTAAATTAAAATAAACCTAATATAACTTTAACATGATAAATTAAAAAATTAAATTTTGTTTTTATAAAATTATATTCTATTTTTAAAAAATACAATTTATAAAGAGAAAATGCTTTCATAAAACAATGATTGTTTAAAAATAGTAACTATATTTCCAAATTTTTATGAACATACAGTTAATTAAAATTGCTAAAATAGAGTAACAATTAATGTTAAATATTATTAAAATATTCATCTAATATATTGTGACTCATTTTAGAGTATTGTTGTCAATAAATCAGTATGAAGGCTCCTTATTTATTTAATATAAAAATATATAGTGTGTTTTAGGTGTGATACATTCACCCATTAAATAAATATCATCTTAAAAATTTTAATTATATCATACTAATGAGAATATATAAGGATAAAAATATCTATGCATGACACATTATATACTTATATGTCTATATTATTATCATATGGTTGAGTTGGAAGTCATTTTTTCGCATAATTTTTAAGAAAAAACCCCATTTTATTGAATGTAATTTCTATATTGAGTTTCAATTCCTATTTTCATTGTTTTGATCATTATATGTAGATATGAAATGTGATTTACCTATTGTGATAGTTAAAATATTGTATATGTAGAGATAACTAGTCTATTTCCAAAATTAAATTTATCGAAAGTATAATTAATCACACATCTATAGGAATCCAAAATGGATAATGTAATTTTACAACTAGATGTTTTATATGATATCATATATTTGTAGTTGGGATGAGATGGTCTTTAAATTTTATTTTGATATACCCGAGTTTCTAAAAACTAGAAAAACAAATCCACTAATATAGAGTGGGGGATAAGTATTTTATAATTATTAGAACGAAAACATTATGAACATATAGTTAAATCTTAGAGATTGCATAACCTTTTCCTTATACCACATTCTTAAGAGGATACTAGAATTTCTTTTTGTCGATAATTCTTAGGTAAGGGAAGTGACTTTCATTACTCCTCAAATATGTACGTTTAAATCACTAGGAATTGAACTTCTAAAATTTAATGTATTCCATCTTCATCTCTCCAAGAAGATCAAGATATCTATATAAAATACTTTTCACATAAAATACTAACATTTTATTTCATGACATGTTTCAGGGTAGTTTCATTGATATTTTTTTTCATGTAGGAGGTTGAAATTTCATTATAAAATAAAGATATTTATATGAGTATTCCAACACCTCTATTGTTCTATTCATGTATCCTCAGTAATAACATGCCCCCAAAAACATTTCTAACTGAAAAACATTGAGGTCAGCCACGACAAAACCCTAGACAGTGAAGGAAACTCTGGCCCCTCCCCCATAGTGGGAGGATCCTCTGTTGCCACACATTGGGGCTCACCAAATTCCCTTCCTCCTCTTCATGAATCCCATTTACCATCATTCTTTCAACCGGATTTTACTATGACTAAAATTCATTTAATGCTTCGATGGTCATCTGAAATTGTCAATATCAAATTTGAAATTCACTGAGGAATCATATCTTCTCCATTTAACCTTGATCTTGAACTTTAATAATCTCCGGTTAGTAGTTGATTTCGTTGATTTCAGTTTTTTTGAATAAAGGGGTCTGTATGAACATGTTACAGTGGAGTTACTAGAATCCAAACATATCATGATCTGATTTTATTCTGAAGATGAAAAGATTATCACCTGTTCATGTTCTCCTCGGACCTATTATAGCTCATGATTTCTTCTCGTTAAATGGTCATATTATTTTCATATGAAACGGGATTCATCAATAATGGCCGGTTTGGTAGGTTTTCTGGAGCTTCCAATACCCTTTCAAAATCCTTCAGTTATACTTATGTTAGGTAACATGGTAGGGTGATATCTCTATTTAGACAATAGGACTAGGGTAGTGTCTAATCCGATCTTGCTGAGGGTTGGTCCCGAAGTTGATATATATGAAGTGTCTATTGAATTCTTCTAGATTTTATTGGGTGAGAAGTTACATTGAAATAAGAGCATGGTGTTTGAGTCTTGGTATGAGTTATTTTCTTCGTGCATGAATCTATGGGACATTATGGAAGTTTTCAGGCATAGGGGGTTGAAAATTGGGGATTTTCAGGTGATTCGGGTCTTAATTGGTCGTATTGTTTGTTGTAGCAGGGTACAAAAGGGAAATCACAAGGATAGAATTAAGAGAGGTGTAAGTGCTGTGACTAATGGTTATGTAGATGTGGAAGTTAAGAATAAGTAGGTATGTGTGTTGCATTGGGAACTGAGTGTCACTACAATATTTAGTAGGTTGAGTCATGATTTAACAGGCCCTCCAAGAGTTATTGTGGTTGCAGAGGTTACACATAATGGTGGTGCTATTCAATTTGAGGTGAAGGATTGATTAGAATGCCAAAAAAATAAATGTCAGTGAGTGTTGTGGCTAATTATTTTCAAGATATTGTTGTTAATCATCAACAGGAGGAGGTCCATTTGAATATAAATAAAGAAGGGGTGGATCAACAAAATCAAAGTAATGACCACACTATTTCAGAGGTTCATCTATGCTTGGCCTTAGAGGACACTAGTATTCAACCATAGTTCATGGGCTGGGGCTTAGTTCAATTGATAAGTGCGGATATGCCTGTGCAAGAATCCATGAATGAGGAGCATGCTAATGAAAAAGTGAATTATAAAAATTCTCTTGTTTCCAATGATTATGAAGGCTATCATCTGGGGGAGTAGATCATCACATCCTAAAATCGTTTTAAAGGTTTGGATGTCTTGACACAGGATCAAGAGAAAACCTTTGATTAACAAGTACAAAGCAAGACATAGATAAATGTTGATCTCCCTAGTTGAACCATGGTCATAGGGACAAAAAAAGGGCCAAGGGATTACTCATATCATCTGAAGCCAATGGAGGCAAGGTAGTGCAAAAAATTTAAAGCCAACGAGTCAGAATACATGACTTATTCTAGTATTAATATTCTGGGGACTTGTAAATTTGTTATGGCCAATTAGGGAAAGGATGGTGCAAAAAATATTGGTGTAAAAAATGATCCTAATGAGGAATCCCAGGGAATTCTTGTTCATTCATAATAATAAATGGTGGAGGAGTTTCTTTTTATCAATGTTACTCAATAAGAGGCATACAATATGATGGGTAGGCCACTTCATGTAATTTTAAATAGTGAGAAGGATTCTTGGATTGGAAACATGACCTTATAATGATAATGGGATTTAATGAAGGGGAGATAAATAAAGATGACTAATCACAAACATAGGATAAGATGACAGATGTCTTTAAAAAAATCATTTTTAACAATGTAGATACATAGGTGCACTCAATCACTTAGAAGAACATTAGGTAGGAGTCATCTAATAGCCTCAAGTTATTCTTTAACAATTTTATGATATCTTTTCTAAAAATTCATCTAGGATGAATTTTTCAATTTCTCACCATTCCATAAAAGGGTTTTCTGATAAAAAAATTAATTTTTTGCCAATCCAACAACCATTTCTCCCTTAAGTGAAGATCACATTAGAAAATTGTATCTTTCAATGTCTATTACTAATAATTCCATTCAAATATATGTTTTTAGGACACCATAAAGACTTTTTTTCATATAATTGGGGTCATGTATAATATTGGAGGTGTACCTTGAATGCCTCATGATGTTTTCTTTTTTGGTATATAGAAAGACACCCTCATATTTTTCATCTCAGAAATAATCTATAAAATTTTTTGGCATATTTTAGGGGAACTACTTAATGATGAATACATTATTGAACATCTCATATTCTATAGAGACTATTTACTTATTCTATATATTATTCATAATTACATTACTCAGTTGGATTACATAACATCCCATAATAAATGACTTGATAAACAATCTATTCATTCAAGAATTGAAAAATGGAATGTATCAAATCTGTTACATAGATACATTTCCTGTGTATTAGTTATATAAAAGATAAAAAAAATTTGGGTATTATATCTCATGAAATACATGAAAAAATGCTTTTCCCTAGATGGTATGTTTCTGAGATAAATTCAATAAAATTACTATTAATTATTATTGAATAATTTGTGAGAATTTAAATAACAATTTATCTTGTTTAGATAATCACCTCATTTCCCTTCATAATAATTTTTATCAAGGATACTTCTATATCAACCCATTATGTTAAATATTATTAAAAATGATAATATATGGAATAAAAAAATGTATTTTGTAAAAACAATGAAATTATAATAAATATCTCAAAAATTATGCGTATAACCAAACATAATAATCATAAAAATTCCATCAGTATTATCAATTGTAATTTTTGTAGGTTTTTTTCAAAGATAAACACTATAAATCTATAACAATGGTTCATAAAGTGAATGCTAGCTAACCAAAGAATATAAATTATATGTTTCATGAGAAGATCACTGGTTTTATCGCACATATCATGAAGCATGTGAATAATAATGTTATACTAGACCAACCATTTTAACAGTGATAACCCCTAGGTGTTTTAGTACCACAACCACATCCATAATTCTATATCATGATAAGGATATAATTTCCTGGAAACCATTAAATAATTACTTTAACAATATATCAAGAAGTTATAATATACATAAAAAACTATATTAATCTATCCTTATAGTTTTTATAAATGTTATCTTCTCTTAAGAAATCAAAATATATAAATTATTCACAAATATTAATTATACCTTGTTATGATACCAACTGTGGTTTCCCATACCCACACCCTTGAGCCCAATGGAAAAAATGCATTCTACACCTTGACATAATGTGATATTTCCAAACTTGAAGATATTATTAATTTATATAATTTTCACATATTTATAATTATATCACATTTCTATTCACAGAATCCCAATAAATGGATTGTTATTATTTTTAGGAATGAAAACATATTCAACTTATTATGAAACACTGGTAAAAACTTCTCCTTAATTGAATCCTAGAAGACTCCCTCATAGACTTATAGTAGGTTATATTCATCATCATTAACTGGGTAATAGAATATAAAAGACAATGTTTTTCTCCTAAAATGATCAGTAAGAGAATATAATAATAAACATTTTATCATGGGATACCATATAAGTATTTTTGAATAATCTAAGAGGAAATAACTTATTAGGAACAACATGATCCTATTTGAGATTTTCATTCAAATTGAGGTAAAATAGAAATGAAACGAACAAGATTATAACATGTAAAATGTGTGTTTGATAATAAACATGTGTTATGTATAATATTCATTATAATAAAACATAAAAATGATGAGAATATATTTAAAATATGAATATTATGTAACACCCCAAGGCATTACAATATTTTCCTCCTAGAATAAATTTGATTTTTACTAGATTTCATTATTCAAAACATTATGTTAATATTATGTAACAGGTGAAAAACTTCTTATCATAACCTAAATGGAATAATCATTTTTTATTGAATTATGCGAAAAAATAAATTTTCTCGATGGCTTGTGTAAGACAAATGTTGGAGTTCTACAAAATAATAATATATTAAAAAAATATTATTATTTAACATAATTAGACATAATATAGACCTTAAATTTGTGTTTAAAAATATTATTTACTAAATTATAAAAATATGTCTTTGAAATCACTGGATCCCTATTGATTAAAAATGAATATTGATTCTATATTAATATAAAAGGAATGATTTTATAAAAGTATATTTTAAGGCAAAAAAAATTCCTTTAACGTAATATATGGAAATTATAAAAATTAGTAGGTGATATTACTATAATATATATATTTCATATTCTATAAAAATTATTTGATATTCATACAATAGATTTCATATTCATAGGATAAGAAAAAACCTAATATTATGCAAAAAATACAATATTTATATAAAGATACTTTAAGAGCCTTTTAATTTAGAACCTATGTTAAATCCAATTTTTTAAATTCTATAAATTTAATATGTAAATATTGAAATAAAATTTATATAAATAAATATGAATTATCTTAGGGTTAATTATTGTTATTTTTCTATGATGGCTCATTTTATTAATGAATAGGGAAAAATACTGAATTTTATTTCAAAACTGATAGTTCATCTAATGTATTCATATTCTTAAATTATATATTAATACATTTAATGTCACATTTTATCAAATATTTATCATTTATTAAAATTTATTTCATTTTTATCAATTTCACTTCGAAATGGTTTATAAAAACATAGCAATCTTTTAGATGTGTATACATTAATTTTCACATTAGCATCCCTTGTGTAGGAATAAATTTTAATTAATTTCTTCCAATGATATGATTGGAATTTGGAAACATCGATTGCATATTAGTAATAAAAATAATTTATAATTTAAAATATGTTCGACTTAATTTTTTACCATAAATATTAGTGAAAGTAATTTTAATTAATTATAAAGATTGAGGAATTACTAATATTAATAAGTGAATGAACCTAAATCATAAGGGCCAAAATGACCATGAATCCTATATAAGAGCCATTTTATTTCAATATATAAACCATATACTCCCATGGACCTAATATTTTCCATTATGGGAAACATATACCTTGAGGAAAAAATTGGTGGAATTCCATTTCCAAAAATTTAAATGAGTGTGACTCCTCCTCCATAATAAAAACACCCCCACTCCTCTCCCTTCCTCACACATATCATGACACATTGGCACAACTATAATCTATATATATATATACCCATAAGCCCTCCCCTAATCCTAGAATCATCTCATTTCACTAAATCCATCCGATGAATCCTTTTGGTTAAAAACAAACTCTGATACCTAAACCAGAGGTAACATAATTTCTCAAGTTAGTTTGTATTATTTTCATTCTACACTAACTCAATTATTACCACATCAATATTATAAAATAAAGCTAGAATCCAAAATATAATGAGATGTTTTTATGTTATGGTTTTACCTAAACAAAAAAACACTTCCATCTAATGGGTAAAGGCCTTTCCTTTTATGTGTACGGTGAACTATAGCCTCACGAAAAGATGATTGGTCTTTTGTGCTTTACCACTTATCATTGTGGGAATTAGGATATACAATTTTTCTATATATTCTATAAATGATATTGATTATTTAATTATTCTTATAAAAATATATTATAACACATACCTATATTGTTTAAATTTTTTGTAAAAATGATTACATTGTTTGTGGATGTGTGGACAACCACATTGTCAAAGGGATTTGACTCATTCATAATATTCATGTAACAAATTAAGGATAATTTTAATAATCCAATATAAATTATGTGATAGATATATTATACTATAATTATAATATAAATATGTATCATTTATGTTTCATTATTTTAATATGAAAAAGAAATGAATGTAGTTTTCATGCGGACGTACGACCTAGTATCTACAAAAAAGATGCATTTCATTTATTATCTCTAAAATTTAAATATTATTATAAATAAATATGTACTGACTATATAAGATAATAAAGTCATGTTTTAAATTCAATATGTGATTAAATCATTATCTAATTAATATGAACTACAAATAACATGTAAAAACATACTTTAGATAAAAATTGAATTAAAACCTGAAGTAGTGAAAATAATAAATGATTACTAATAAATAGATAATAAGATATTCTAAAGAGTTAATATATGATATTATGAACATGATTATTGTTATGTTTTATGTTACTAAAAAATTTAAAACCACTATATAGGAGGACAAAAGACCACACAACCAATGGAAGGTCATGGCAAGTGGTTTAGTCTCAATTACATTCCATTGAGAGGTATTGGATGTTATGCAACAATTCAATTTTATGTTGTGTATGTACTACCCATTGACAGGTAATTTCACGAATTCTCTTATTCTAATGATAGTATATGTTACATGTAATTTTGTTCTCTTGGAGTATATTATTTAAATGTTTCAAAGTGTTATAAGACACTTTGGAATGTTTAAAGATTATTTTCCTCAAGAATGTTAATAATGATTTTATATTAAATATCAATTAATTTTTTTCATTGTTAACTTTATCCTAAAACTAAAAATTTATTGAAATCATTTTTCATTATAAATTTTTATGAATATACATATTCTCATACTATTTATATTTTATTTACTAAAGAGTATAACATTTTTAAAGATGGTGTTCAATTTGACAATTATTTGATTATGTTGGGAAATATTGATAAAATATTATTCATTAATCAATATAGATATTTTATATGAAATATTAATTATTTTTATTATTATATATATGTAATTATTTCGAAAGTAAATGAAGGGTGGGGACAAAAATATATATATCCCCTCAATGCATTTATAGGTTCCCATGAGATGAATAAGTTGGAAAAATTAAATAGTTTAATATCTATATATCTAAACTATCTTGTTAATGGTCTTGATGGTATAGGATTTCAAGTTTTTTAGGCAAGAATTATAATAACTAAGAATTTTCGTTAAAGATATTTCTCTTATTATTGTTATTATACTTCAGATTTTTCATCAACATATCCATGGATGCATTCTCTTCTAGGTTTATTGATTTAGTGGATTCTGTTTTAGTTCCTTACCATTCCATATTGATTTTCCATATCTAGTTATTTTAATGGAATGATTTATAAATTATTTATCTTTCTATATTGATATATTATCGCTAATTAATTATTTCATCCACATTACATATGGTTATTGGTAATTTTATTTCACCCTTATTATGTTTCATTTCCCAAAGTTATGAACTGGATATCATAGAATAAACATTCAATGATGCAATTTATTTCATTTTATTATTTATCATATTTTATTTTATTTTGAAAATATATTATTGGTATCATGTATGTAATCTGGGTTTCCAATAGTGGAAAAATGATTGATTAATATTGATTTAATTCCTTTTAATCTTGTATATTTAGTTAAATAATTCATAGGTTCTAGGGTTCTGGGGTTAGTGTGTTTCTATTAGTAACAATGGAAGTTTAACAAAAACCTCAGAAACTAGATTTAGAAAACATTGATTTAAGAAGATAACCATAAGATATGAATTGAGAATAAGTATAGAATAATGTACCATAATACCTGTTTTGTATAGATTATGTGGGTATTCTTAGAAATACATCCCTCTCTGGATACTATAAGTTGAAAGGGTAGTAGCATAGATTCATCTAGGAGTATCATCTTCAATATGGTGTGTCGAGACATACTTAGTGTAACATGGTACATAACAATCGGGTTGAATGTTCATTGGGCTTGAAACTCATGGTGTATATGATTAGGATAGATCAAAAAAAAATTACAAACCATTATGAAGGATTATTATGTAAATATATCCCCAAAAAAAACAAGTTTATTATTATGAGACTAGTTATTGAAAACATTTTAAAATAAATGATTATTATTTCAATAGTTTTAATATTATATAGTGTGTAACAAAACATTATGATATAATATAGTATATGCCATTATTTAGAAATGTCACCTAGAAGGGTTAATGGTATTCTTATTTTTATAAAAAGTAGAGATTTCCCTACTGAGGATCCTAATATTTGTGGTATTGGAACATAGAATGTTATGGAAATATTAGGACGACATAATCTGGTTATGACACATAACCTTGCCCAGATGCAGAAAACAATTCAACTAATATATTCTATAATTATGTATCACATTATACAACAAATTCCACCATAATTTAGTGGTACAAATCACGTAATGGGGGATAATCATTGGATTTTGTATTTGGATAAGATATCCATTTCATATGGATGTTAGGAAATGAACAAGGTGAAACTTTTAGTGTATTTTTTAAATGGTTATTTAGATCATTGGTCGTCCTTGATCCAAAATAAATGGGAAGAAGATGAAATTGAACCCATGGAATGGAGAAATATAAAGGATACATTCATTTATAAATACTTCTGTCGTGATAAAAAAACACAGATGAAGATAATGTTCCTTAGTTTAAAGAAAAAGGACGAATAAATTTTTGTGGAGTATGGATCTACCATTATGATGTTATAAGTGTATGATACTGATTTCATATGCTACCCAAAATACAAGATTGACCATTTAATTAATGGACTTAAGCAAAGCCTTCGAACGATTCTGGTCGTTAAAACCATTTTCATCATAGGATGAAATAATTTTATTGTATATCAAGATATAGAATTAATTATACAAGTCCTAAAGATTAAATGTGATGAAAGATAAGAATAAATAAATTGAAAATTATAGATAAAGGGATAAATAGAATACTATATTTTCCCACATGTGATAACTGTGAAAAAAATCACCATGGTAAATTCTTGGAAGGATTAGGTGTTTGATATATGTGTAGAGAAAAGGGTAACATAGAAAATTAATGCAAAGGGAAGAAGTAAATCCCTATTATATATCATCAAATCTACAATGTGATGTGGTAATACATAAGATAATATCCAAAGTTTCAATAGAATATACCTCAAAAGAAAAAAATGGGTAATGTTAAATCATATATTATTGAAACTTCCAAAGTGGAATGATTAATGTACTAATGTATATAGATATATGAAATATGTTGTAAAACTATTTTTTTTGTTATAATAAAATGATTTATGAAATATGTACGTATTTTAGTGATGTTATTTTTTATTAAGTATTAGAGTTCATATGTTGAATGGTCACAAGAATAAGTATTCGGTAGAAAGTAAGACATTTGGGATAACACATAGTTAGGGTAAGGATAACATTTAATATGTTCAAAATGTTATGGAAATGATGTTTGGATATATAAAATATTGTCATAGAAAACATAAAATCATATATTTACAGGCTACCTTAGAATTGATTATTAATTTATTGATGTCTTCTTTGATATCATTGATGGAGTTTACACCAATTTTTTGTTTAAGGAATATATCCAATAATCTATGTTCTATTTAAGGAATAAAAATCATGTATGTTTTCTATAATGTTCTTCGTAAATTCATGTTATTACGATATTCACATGCTTGGTATATGACTATTAGATGCTATATTATTTTATTTGACATGTTTATTTTTGAAATTCAATGACCTCTATTCTGAAGTGTCATATCATAAGATTTTGGAGATGTAAATCCTTTATGAATTGGTTTAAGATGATATTTGGGATTGATTTAATGGGTATTTTATTACATCACTATATAACGCAACATATGAAATGGGGAGAAGTTTAAATATTCTAGGGAATGACCAAAGGATAAGATTTTGTTTATAGAAATGTACCACATAAACATATTTAATAGTATTATTGGAGAGTGAAAAATCCTCCAAATCTAGGAAAAATGGTCTTCAAATAATTTTTTTCCTATTATCCTAATTTTTTATGATATAAATGTATTTTATATAATAATAATTTATGGATTTATGGTCATCAACTTTCATCTGAAAAAGTTCTCTATCACACTCCATTAGAGTTTTATTTTTAATTTTTTCATCAATATCTGTGTCTCCATTTCTAACCTATGCTCCCCAACTACGGAACCCAGTTAGGTGAAAATTTTATATCCATTTATCTATTATTATGAATATGTGTAATTAACATTATTCACTATGTGGGGTTTAATTTTTTTTCCCAAATTCTAACCCGTTGACTAATGTGATCAATTTTAAATTTATAGGACATAATTTAATTAAGGTGGGGAGAAAGTAACTCCCAAAAAGATTACAATATTGTATTTTTAGAATATATTTACATTTTTCAATAGATTTATTAATACAAAACACCATGTCATTAATATGTTACAGATGACATAAATTTTTTATTTCTCAACATGGATCACTGATTTCGTCTTGAGTTACTCGTAACAATGTCTTTCCTCGATTGTTTGGATAACAAGGAAGGCCGAGTTCTACTACACAATAATGTAGTATTAAAATCACATTGTTTAATACAATAACACTTAATGTACTTATTAAATTAGTAGTTAGAAATATGATTAATTAAATAATGTAAATATATCAATTAATTCTTTACATAAATATTAATTAGAAATGAATATATATTACTAATTAATATAAAAATAATGATTTTACAAAAAAACGATTTTTATGTTTACAATGGTGTTTTATCATAATAAATATTATTAATTACATCTATTACCTGATATTAATGTAATAAATATATTTATTATCCAATAAACTATCATCTATATTCATAAATTAGATTTTATAATATTATTATATGAAGAAACCCAATTTTATGAAAAAATGCTATATTTTTATAAAGGCACATTTACAACCATTTAATTGAGAATCTATTTTAAATAAAATTTTTACCACCTTCATAAATTTTATATTTAAAAACAAAATTAATATTTGGAATATAAACATAAAACATGTCATAGGTTTAATTTTTGTTATTTTTCTGGGCATGTTTCAATTTAAATTAAATAATGAAAAATAATTATTTTTATTTCAAAATAGCTTTTTTTATATTTTATAAAGAGTATGAAATTTTATTTTAATGTGGGTTTGAAGTCATATTATATTAATTATTTTTTAATTAATATATTGTTCATCCATTTGAATCAATTTTACTTTAAATGTGGTTATAAACACATTACAATATTTAAAATATCTTTATTCTAAAAACCCGCATTGCCATCCAATATATGAGATTAAATTGAAATGAATTTCTAGAAATTATTTGATTGGAATTTGGAAGAATGATTTTAATATTTATAATCTTTATATGTTTGAATTTATAATAATGTAAAATAAATTTTTTACCATAATTATTATTGAAATTAAATAAAATTAATTACAATGATTAAAGAAAAGTTAAGCTAAATATTGTACTAACCTTTAATCTTCAAGGACTAAATGAAATGAAAAATTTCCCAAGATCCATTTTATGACCGTATTTAAACCCTATACCCCCTTACATATAATTTGGTCGACTATGGGATCCAAATTCCATGGTAAAAATAGGGGTGGAATTCCATTTTCTAAAATTTAGTAGAGTTCCACTCCACCTCCACTATAAAAACTAATCATCTCCACCCACATACTCACATATCTAATGTTACTTTTTATTGAAAAATATTTTTCCAAATAGATACCAAAATTTCCTCCCCCCATCTTAGAGCCCTATCTTTTTTCATAATTCCATATAAGGAACCCATTGGTGGAAACCAAAAGGGGTTACCCAAACAAGAGGTAAAATTCATCTTCAATTTCATTAATTTTATTTTAATTCATCAATATTAAAATTTTTACTATATAAATATTGTATAATAAAATTTATATAATCAATATAATAATATTTTTTATGATAATTTGTATTATTAAACTTAAGCGCACATCCATTTAATGGGTAACGAATATTGCATTATGTGTCCGACGAAATATCGCCTCCTGAAATATTGATTGTTAATTCATCCTTTATTGCATATCATGATGGAATCTATGATGTACAAAATGTTTATATAGATATATATGATATTTATTTTTCATTTTCTTTCTCTAAATAGTTTACTGAACATACATATATACTTTCTATTTTGGGTAAATATGATAATAATGTTTGTGGATGTGTGGGCTACTACCTCCTCGAAGGGATGTGATTCTTTCACTCTGTACATGTAACATATTATAGATAATTTTGAAAATCTTATTTAAAATATATGAAATAGATATTATAATGGAATTATAATATAAATATTTTTTATTTACTTTTCATTCTATTAATACAACAATGAAATGAAACTAGCACTCATCCGTATATACAACATATTGTCTCTATGAACAATGCATTGAGTTTCTTATCTAAAATAATTATAGATTATTAAATATACATATTTAAGTAATATATATGGTAATTAAGTCAGTGTTTAAATTATTGAGATTATGAAATCATGATATAAGTAATATGAACAAAAAATGATAAGTCATTCCCAACATAAGAAATGTAGGCAGTTAACACTTGAAATTGGGAAAATAATGTATGACTGTTAACAAAAATATAATATGGTATTATGAAAATTTAATATATTATATTATATATGTGATTATGGTTATATTATAAGTTATTAAAATATTATGAATTACTATACTAGATGATAAATATCACGCAATTGAATAGAGGTTAAGGAAACAGATTATATTTTATTGAGACTTATTTGTTGTTATGTGAAAAATCAAAATTATGTGGTGTATTTACTACTATATGACATTTAATATATTTAATATCCATATTAATGTGATATTATATATTTAATTTAATTTTATTACTTCGTGGGGATTATTATTCAAATTTTTCAATGTTGTATTAGACAATTTGGAATGTTTAAATATTATTCTCCACACAAATGTTCTTAATGAATATCATTTATATCTTATTTAATATTTGTGATTATTAAATTTATATTGTAAAATTAACTATATTGTCATAATTTTTTTGAAATTTACTTGAATAATTATATTATAATAAAATTTATAATATTATTTCCTAAACTATATAACCTGATAACACATGGTGTTCACTTGGACAGTTTTTTGATTAACTGGGTAAATCTTGAAAAAAAGTATTCATTATTCAATAATGATATTTGATAAATAATATTAATTATTCTTATAATTTAAAATTAGGAATTCAATGAACTAAAAATGAAGGGTGGGGAACACACTATATATATCCATTTAATGTTTTGTTATGTTCTCATGAGATGAATAGGTTTACAAAATTAAATGTCTATCATTCTATAGTATTAAACCATATTATAAAAGGACTTGAAGTTTTAGGTTTTAAAATGCATTAATAATTAAATACATTAAATAATAATTTAATTAATATAAATTTTTGTTATTACTGTTACTAGCTAGTATATTTTTCATTGAAATATCTTTGGATGGATTCTATTCTATATTTATTGATTTTGTGGCATGTGCTTCAGTTTCATACATTTCCACATAGATTTTTCCTTATTTAGTTATTTTAATGGAATGTGTTATCAAATATTTACATTCCACCTTGATTAATTTACATAAATTCATTATTTATTCTATATTATATACACTTACTGAGTATTTGAGCTCACCTAGAATTTGTTTCCTTTCCCCCAGTTATAAAGAGGATAACATTGAATAATATTTCAAGGATGGAATTTATTTAAATTTTTTATATGTCATGTTTTATCTAATTTTACCAATGTAATATGGGTATCATGTATGTAATCTAGCCCTCTGAGACTCCTATAATGATTGGTATTTTGGTATTTTATTCCTTATAATCATGAAAATGTAATATAATAATGCTTTAATTCAAGGATTCGGGGGTTGGGGCATTAAAAATTATAAAAAAATAAACATATACATTCATAATTATGATCATTTTTATCTCTTATGACCACTGATAAACACAATTATTTTCAAGTATAGTATTCCTAAACATTATATTCTATATTTAAACTCAGAAATTATCTTTGTTAGGATGAAACAATTTAATTACACTCACACATACTCTTTTATAACACATACTTCCATAATTAAACTCACATAGAGTCTTTTTGAATAATTATAACTAGAATTATTATGATACATTATCTTATTAAGCCTAGATAACTATAATTATACATATGTGAAATGTTATTATCTCAGGATATAAAAATCCATAAACAATGTATTTGGGGATAATATAGGACACCTATTCAAAATAATCTATAAATATTTATTCCCCTTAAAATCAATTATAATTTACATCTTAATTAACCCAAAGAAACAATTTTTTTCCTAAAATTTCATGACACTATAAACCAGATTAACATAAAGTATATAATTGATTTCATTGAAAAATACACAATAGAGAGTATTTTAGAATCCCCATTTGGGGATTATTTATGAAAAATAATTTTTATTGACTATAAAACTTTTAGATATTATGATTATTATAAAACATATATCATAAAATGGTTTTTAGGATTTTGTTAATATTATTATAAATGAATACGTTGAATAGCTATTTAAACATTCATTTTTCAATCGTATTAGGGAATGTTTCAACAAAAGTTTTCATTAAAAATGCTTAATACATCATTGAAATTCAATAATTAATTTTAATAAGCATTTTTAATTGGAATATAAAGAATATGATTTTAAGGATGGAAATCATTTTTTATATTTTTAAATTCATTTATTCAAATACTAAATCTTATGTTTATATAAAAACAAACTTTTTTACAAGAGTATAATGGATATATAAAGGACACATGGGTTACCACAAAATTGGGTTTTATAATAAGCTATATAAAATGATGGGTAATTGAAAACACGAATATGGAATAAAATTTGATAACATTGTAAGAATGAGAATTATTATTAAAAATTATATAAATTAATGAAAATAATATTCCTCTTAAATTGAGCATTGAACGAAATAATTTGTTCTAAATAGTGGAATATAATAAAATATATTGATGTTTTATAGCAAGATAACCAATGCATAAAATTATGTTGTTAAAAATTATTATATCTCAAATAATCATGTTTGTGGTAAAAAATATCAAATATTGATTTAGAAACAGTTTAATTAAAACCCATTGAAAGAAATATTTTTTAATTGAACATTAAATACCATGAATAAATGGTAATTAATTATTAAATATATCTAAAATGTACTATAAAATCATTTTTAATAATATTATTAGCCTTAAAATTTTGTTTCTATATCCGTTAATTATGATAAAACACCCATACCATCAATCCCTCATAGATTAGAATTATCTCACTTAATATTTAAAAAAATAATTATCATAATAATATACTACATAAAATTCATCATAAAAATAGAATTCTTTAAACATTATTGATATTAATTTCATAAAAATATATTAGTTTTAAATATTTCATTGTCATTGTTGAATCATATTTAATTTTATTGATTATTTTTTAATTGTTTTATAATGAATGTAATGATTCTTGTTTATATATTCAATTTTCTTAATTCTGGGATCATTATAGTTATTGGGAAATTATATTTATATATAATGATAATGTATAATTTGATATATTGAGATTTTTTTATTCATGACAATAATAATGATGAAAATCTTTTTTCCATAATAAATGAGGGTTAATATCAAAATATAAATATAAATATTAATAAAAACAGCAATATCCATAAACCAATATTATTTTAACATTAATGGATTACCAACATAATTGACAATTACATATTATTTAATGATATAAATCAATATCAATCTCTAGGTTGGTTATTTAACTGATCCGAACAAATGGTTGAATTAATCAATTGATGAGTAATTTTTTATAAATGTGAATAATTTTTCACAATGACATTATCAAAGAAGAATAATGATATTTTTTTGGTGAATCTTATTTGATGATAGTTTTTTAACAAATAATGATCTATAAAAATATAAATTTGATTCATTGAGTAGGCGGTAGTTTTCACATAAACACATGTGTTGTTCTCTGTTTCCATTGAATGGAAACAAGGTATAAATTGTATTATATTTTTTGTAATCTTTATAATATTTTAAATAATATGATTATTCATATAATAACCCAATTTAAAAATCCTTGTATAGAGGTTGTAAAAAAAATCATTTAACCTTTGAGGGTCCTAATTTGTATGTACTATTAGGTATATTTGTTTTGAAGGTTTGGTCAAGGTTAGCGAAAAAAAATATTCCATTACTATAAAAACATTTAATACATTTTGTCATATTTATTTTATCATATATTTGTGAATATATTACTATTACGGTGGTATAAGAAGAAAATAATTACGAGAGTGTGTTTGAGATATTATATCTACCATTGGATACTCTCCCCTTGGTTAACATATTAATTACCCATATATTAATATATTTGGAAGGAAAATGATTATACGGTGCATGAGAGAGTGTAATAGAGAATTATAGTGTTTTCTGGGATATATAATTCAGTTTAATGGGGGGGATAATTGAGTTTTAAGTGATCCCATTTTCTAAGTAAATAAAATTACATTTTTCGTGGATATAACGAACTTTTTTAAAATTTAAACAAAATTATTTAAGGTTAAATGGATCCAAAAGAGAGAAATAATATATTTTTGGGTCACATGATGTAAATCAATATTGGGTTATATAATGTAAATCATGAGTAAAAGAGTCATTTTTAGCCTTTTTAAATTTATTCATATCATTTAATAGTAGTGTTTACATTATTCTATTTTTGTATTTAAAATCGTAACTAATTTGTGAAAATGTACATTATATTTTAGGAAAAATATAAGATAACATATCCAACTAGATTTTTATTTTATAAACATAAATTTATTTTCCCATGAAATAAAATTAAATATATTTAAAATAAACAATTATATTTAAATATTTTTTAATATGTTGAAAATATGTTTTCAAATAATATAATTTTCACCAAGAAGTGTCATTAATAATATCTATTATTAAATAATTTTTTTAAGATAATATATTTTTAAACATGTTTAAAAAAGTATCAGAGTATTTATATAAAATATATAATGATAATTATTTATGTAAATATTATATAATGATGATAATAAAAATCTTATAAAATAAATCTTTAACTATTATCATGGTTATTAACTATAGTCATAGTAATCAAAGTATTATAAATAAAATTAAAATAAAATAATTACATAATATATAACTACTAATATTAAATAATTAATTCTTTTTTTGATATAATTTTTACAATTGAGGAAAACAAATTTTTAGTGAAAGATAATTAAAACTGTATTTATATTATAATATTTCATATATTTTCAAAATGGTAATCATGGGTCTTATAAATTTAAACATAGTATTTTTTAGTGATTATTTTTCTTAAAAAATATATTTCAAAACAATTATGTGATTATTATGGTAGGATAATGTCATAAAAGTTATGGTATAAGAAGAATTGTTATATTAATATTATTCAAAAAATATTCATGTTAATTTAAAAAAATGTAAATTCTACCTAAATATATTTTCACATTTTGAATTCTAAAATAATGTTAAATATAAAAAATGAAAATTTTAAAATATATGAAAACTCAATTTATATAAAAAAACTAATTTATTTTAAATAATCTATTTTGTAATTAAAACTATTTTTATTCCTATTTTGTATGCATTTAAAATTAATCAAAATCTATTTATTTTCATGAGGCCTCATTATTCTTAAATTATATTTATAATATTTATCTAGTATGTTGTGGTTTATTTGAAATTACGTTTTTGTGTAAATAATATATTTAGAGATAGTTTATATAAAATAAATTATATTCTAAAACTAGAGGGTGTGGAAGGTGGACCTATATTTATATAAACCCTTAAATAATTGTGTAGCATTTTATATGTCCTAATATCCTTATATATGTACTATATTTAATTATAAATTTCAATAATATTTTTTATTGGATTTAAATTATTACCTTATCCAATGTGTTTTATGATGTCTAGATTTCGGAATCATTTCCCACATTTTTATGTATATTCCAAATGAAATTAGATTTTTCACTAATATATTAAAATAATGGAAGTTATAACTCAAATATTATATTATTTTCAATAATTATTCATTAGCCACATTACACTGTTATTATGAAATGGTGTACACTATATAAGGAGGTATGTGCCCAATCTAAAGGGTATATCTACACATGCAATTCTATATTATGTAGAAGTTGTTGTTTTCAGATCATATATTTGTGGATTCTATGAAATAGTATATTAATATGTTGTCATACCAGAATATCCCTACAAAATATTTCAGAATGTTAAATTATTAATAATTTCATTTCCACTGGGTAAATTTATTTAACTTGTTGATTCCATAATAACTGCTCCATATTCCATATATTATGGTGTTCAACATTATATGATTTTTATCCCACACAATTATTTTTCTCACAATTTTATTAGGTAATTTTTTTATTAGAGTGTATGAATGGTTTAAATGTTTAATGATGAAGGGACTAACAAAATGTTTAATGTAGAAGTTGTATTATGTATGTATTGGCCCTAAAACCCATTATTTTTTATTTATTGTGTTGGTTTTAATTTAATTATATGTATAATTAAATGTATATTTATCATATGATCCAATATTCTGAGTTTTATGGAACCTCATGGATTGATCCAAGTATTTATGAATGTTTATATCAATAGTAACATGATAGTTATTATGGTGTGTTTTAATATTGATCCTAAATAAATTTTACACATAGCACATTTTCATGTAATTGTGTTTAAGATAATATAGTAATATAATACATCCAATATAATCTTATTTTTAATAGGGTGGTGCCTGGAGAATTATTGTATTCTCATATTGAGGTTGAAACCATGTTATAAGTTTGTTTTATCTAACCTATTGTGTATCCTTCTAGTGATTTTGGGTAGTTTATAATAGAAATTAATGATAGGTTGTGGCTATTTATATACGATAAATAGTTTAATAATTTTATTATAAATTTCTTTTACCTCTCTCTTGGGTGTTGAATCTATTCAATTAGCAAATAATACATTGATTTAAAAATTCATGAGCCATAGTCACACCATAATGACTAGAATGAAGTCCCACTAGACCTTTGGCATAGATCCATTTATGCAAAATCCATATGATAGGATGTGACTTTATTTGGGGTGATAATTGGATGGATATATGAAAGGATGATAATAATAATATATCCACACATCATATTAGTATAAATTAATCTAATAGGAAAAATATTTAAATTCTATATACCGTAAGATTAATAATAATCTACAATGTACTAGTTTTCATATAAAACCCAAATTATTTATCTAATGCCAAAAACACATGTATAAGTACTAATGTAATAGAATCAACAATAATCCCATCATCGAGTACCCACTCATCCCTTCCAAAAAAATACAACACCCAATTATTTTAAATGTATTACATTAAAATAATATTGAAGTATTTAGTATATTTCATTATATAAGAAAACCATTTTTATAGAAATTTTTTATTATACCTTTTATGTACATTCCATTGGACCTATGTGTATAAATATGATTAAAGAAATTATTTTAAATATATACATATACATAAATATATTTATATATTTATATATTAATAATAATTCAAATATACTAATTAATTTTAAATAATGAATTACTAAAAGTCTATACATAAAAATTGTTAATGGAGAGGTTAAATCAAAACATATAGGCTTTATATGTCCCCAAAACTTATGTAATTTTTTTTATATTTATAATATTACATTATTATGTCATAAATTATATATTTGGTACATTTTTTTGAAATTTAAATGATTGGGATATATGTTTTATTTAAATCATTTATTTTATTCTAATTGTGTCTATTACCTCACTAATATAATGGATCTCCCACTTCCCCTTTATTAAAAATCATTGGACATCATATATTGTTAAATTACAACCCTAATACAGTCATAAATTTATTATCCAAAATTGATATATTATTTTAATTTTCTATGAACAACAATTAAATACATAAAGTGTAAGACAAATAAGGACACTCAATGAAGAGGTAATTGTTAAACCAAACCATTTATATGTTTATTCCCTTTTATACAACATCTAAATAATTATTAACCATCCTAAAATCATTAAACCATAACAGTATGTAAAATAAAATTGTATTATGATTTTCATATTACAATTTTACCCCAATTCCATTCATATGATAAAGGAAACTATCACTCAGACATACATATGGAATGCCATCCTCACATAGAGATGTGATTCATTTTTTAACACTGTATAACATTAATGGTATTAATTATTTATTTACTAAATATATATGATAATTTAAAAATTATTAAGATACTCTTTTTTTAAATTATTATTTACTCACTATCGATCCCCTCTACCTAATAGTTCAAAAATAACTCCTCTGTTTGTACGGACTATCGACTCCATGAAGTCATGTAATTCATTTTTAATCATAGATTTACATTAATACATAAAATTTATATATATATGATGTATATTACATTAATATAATGATTAAAATTCTGGATATGATGCATCAACTATGAATGTGCATGGAACATTAATTCCCAAACAAAAAATATATGAAAAATGATGATAATATGCCTGAAATGGTGAAGATAAAGAATTATAGTTAATGAAAATTTAATAACATATTATATATAAACCAACTACAGTATTATATTTATTAATTTTGTTATGGTATTGACACATAATATATATATATATATATAGCACAAGTGGTTAATAGATCATATGATGCAAGTCAGACATCATGTAAGGGTTTTATGTTACCATCTTACATTTTATTATGGTTTTTATACTTAAATTAACTAATAGTAATGTTATATGATAATTACCTCTTATATAATATATAATTTTTTATCCTCTACTTATTTATATCTAGTTCATTGTTTCTATTAATTTTAATCATTTTATGTACTGAAAATGTTATATAATCTTTTTAATGAAAACAACCATTGTTTTATATCTGGCAAGGAATCCTATCATCCAAGCATATATTTACATTAAAATTTTTCCTTGATAGTTTTTTGACTATACGTAGATTTATTATATCCATTTATTAAAATATTATACTTTTTATAAAAAAATTTAAAAGGAATCTTTTTTTCTAGATGACACACTTTTTATCAAATATATTAAGGAAATCATTATTTTAATCAACACTAGTTTAATGGATTTTCATATGATCATGAATTCTCCAAGAAATTATAGATCCATTCCATGTTTCTCTATTTTATTCAAAAGAAAAAATTCCCTGATATTATGGAAATATTTAATGTTTAAATGTGTTATGTAAAAATGGAAATATTATTTTCCTCCTGAAATGTTACATATGTATCAATCATGACATGATTCAATAAAATCCTCATAACTGCAAACCTAGACCAGTTTTGAATATTGTAATAAGATATTTATGAAACACACCAACAATTATATTGTTTATTCTATAATGAAATGATTAATTTTTTCCATATATAATTGGATACTTAATATTTGATAATTTGTTTGGAGGTTCTATTATATCCCATAATTATATTTTTTAATTATTAATATTTAATAATGAAGTGTGTGTAGGATATATTATCTAAAGATCTAATGATTATATATGAGAGGTTATCCCAATCCCAAAAGATGGTACATGGGAGGTTATCCCATGTCAAAAGACATTAGATAGTTAGTTAGTCCATGAATAATAGGTTATTAAAATATTAGTGGTTAACTATAACATAAGATTTATATTATTTTAATTATTCCCTACATTTTATGCTATACTACGTGACATGATATTATTATTGTTATATGATCTAATGGATTATGGTCATTAATTATTCATTGGTTTGTGTATTATGATGTTCTAAATACTTCTATCATGATTATGAATTGTGACCCTTCTAATATAAATTTCAAATGTAATGTCCATTTTATCATACCATTATTCTCATAATATTTATACATGTGATCATTGTTTGATATCTCCCATTTTTTATCATACTGATCATTTTAGATAACCCTATCCATTGTTTCATTTCCCCTAGTTATAAATAAATTTTTTAACGGGGTTTCTATAAGATTTGTACTATGGGAGAAGAAAATTGTGGGAGATGTTTGAGATCATTAATTAAAAATATGACAATATATTTTGTCATTGAGGAAACTAAACCATAATTGTTTGAGTCTTGGTATTGTTATAAGAATTATTAAATAACATTAAAAAATGTGAAATATTTAAAAAAATGAATTCACTAGACTAGATATATCATTTTAATTAATAAATGGGTTCACGATACAAGGGTTTTCAACATGAAAGATCAATTTGTTTAGTAGTATTGGAAAAAAAAGATACATATATGATTCCTATAGTAAGTTAGATATATGAAAACATAGTATTATAAATATTCTTAAATCATCGAAATCAATCATAATATATAGCTTCACCATCTAAAGAAATGGAAAATATAATGTTTGATCATCGATTCTGAGTAACCGTTATGTACTACGTACGCTATCATGAGTTAATTTGGTAAAATTATCATGTTTGAAAGGATAAGAAAATATAATTCATTCCAAAAATTACATGAGTTTAATAAAATATATTGGATGATATACTTATTCTAATCACATGGATAATGAATCCTCAATTCCAAATATAATAAATGAAAACATCAATACATTTTTAAACATTCCCTCAAGACATCATCCAGGTTATCATCAATATTTTCTTAATATACTCTATAAAATGAAATTATTCTTCATTAATGTGTACAAACAAACCATAAACATGCATATTGTTTTATTAATATTGTTATGTTTCATGATACCAATTGACACATAACAATATATTACTTTCTAATCTTAACCTATCACATCAAAATCATTTTAATTCATTATATTTTGAATGATCCATAAACATTAGTATCAAAATGCCTAATAATGCAATAATAACCCACATTGAATCAATAGTTGGATTCATCAATAAATCAATTGTAACTAAAATCACTTACGTTTTAATCATGAGAATGATTATACCGTATATAGAGTTGGTGTGTGGTTGAAATATCATCAGTGTAATAGATATTATTTAAAATTCAACCAAAACATTAAAAATTTAAAAAGGGAGCGGAAATATAATTTTCAATGAGTTACATACAGTGATTGAGAAAATGATCATAAGAATTCAAATGATCATACAATAAGATATAATATATTATCAATAAAGGATGGGAAAAGGTCTTAAATTCTAAAAAAATTAAGGCTTAATACTATAAAAAATTTACTAAAAATTATATGAAATAAATTAAAATTAACATTATATTATCATGGTTAAGCCATGGCATTATAATCAAAATTTAAAACCTCATTTTATTACACTATGAAAATAAAAATTTTACACTTTTATATATTTTTAATTATTAATAATAAATTTATTAAGAAATAATACATGTTTTGAAATTAACAAGGAAAATTATATTGTAATATTAATAATAAATAATGGATATGATTGATGGAAAGGTCATTCATTCAATATAAGTTATATATTTTTATTATTTTTTAAATATTTGAAAAATAATACATGATGAATTTTTAAATAATTTATTTTACAATTTTTTATATAAGTAGTTAAAATTGATGAAAATGAACATTATTAGCATTTGAAGAAAAAAATTAAAAAAATTACTTAAAATTTGAAACGGGATAAAACAAGTTGAAAGGAAAAATAAGGTGACAAAAATATTACATAAAAAATATTGTATCTCATGAGATGAATCATAATTAAATATTACTATGATAAATGTTATATCATTAATAGTATCAGGTAATTTGATTATTACTCACCTAAATAGCTGGTGTAAGATCATGACCATTCAAGAAATGCCGTATTATTTTTTATACTACTCAATTACTATTATTTTGGGTATACATGTGCAGGGTATTTACATGGGGTTGTTTTGGGAAAATTGGGGGTAATTTTTAACCCACAAGGGGATGTCTACAGTTGGTTCATAGTTAAGGAAAACTATGCAGTTTTACATGGAAACTCTGATCCCATTTTTTAAGCCATGGGAGCCGACACATTGTTGGCACATAGTTTGAGAAAATCACGTGGAAAACATCCAAAAATATTCACCCTAAAAAAGTGGTAATTTTCATATTTGATTCATGGTTTTTCAAATTGAATGCCACATAGGAGAAACTATAATCCACTCACAAGAGGTTCATGGTTACGGTGCATGGGTTGGAAAATTGTGTGCCCTTATCGAGGAAGCTATACACGTAGTTTTTAAATTTCATAGAAATCTTAAAAAAAAATTCCATGTCCTCTTTCTTTTTTAACCTAATAACCTCTATTTAGCCAAAAAAAATTGCAATGCTTTTGGTTTTTCAATAAGGGATATCAAGGCTATCTAAACTCCTTTATTGGAAAATTAAAGATCCAGTTGAAGTATTGGAACCTCTTCCGATATGAAATCTCTTTTTTCATAGTTTTCTATATCTCTCCAACATTTACATCATATTTTTAATGGATGTTTTTTTCTATTGGTTATGGATTAAGATATAGGTTTCGATTGGTCATTTTTGTTCGATAATGAATATAGGTTTTGGTACTAGCTTTTTTATGTCATTGTGATCTAGACCATTCTCCATAAAATTCTAGATTGATATTTACAGATAACTCATCAAGAACCTTGATGTAGGTGGTCTAATATTCAATTAATTTTTTTTAATATCTATTTAGTTATTTTATTTTTAACCAATAACTTCCACATTGGAAAATATCATCCAAAATACAATAAATTAATTATTTTTTTCCCATGTGATAATGAAGTTGGTTGAATATGTTTCAATTAAATTGGTAGATAAAAGTATTATAAAACTGATTGATTAAAGGATTATGAAATTAATAGATACCCAAGGGGTGTGGTTATATTATTAAAAAAATTATTTATAAATTATGCATGGTGTATAATGGGAATTATGAAAAGGGTTGAATAATGAATTATGTGATTGAATGTTGATTGGGTTTAGAATGATGAGCCATGATATTTGATATTTATGATTCATTTATTGGGTATGGATTTAATATCTATATACCACTAGGGTGTAATAATATGACATTTGGAACCAAATATAAAGGTATGGCATTTGATAACTAAGTTATGGGATATGTAATGCTACTCCAATCACCCATTAGGTGCCAGATTGTTACTCTAGTCCCCAATATATTGAATGCGAAACTGGTATTAAATAAATAATGGAAAAACATGATTAAGTGAAATTTGATATCCATTTAGGGATTGATCAAACACTATAATTTTCCGAATAAGGTATTTTTTTTAGGTGTCATCATGAACCCATGGTTTTATGTGGTTAATTAATGAATAATTTATTATGGAAAAATATTTATTAATTAGTTTTTAATTTATTATTTTTAAAATATCATACAAAATTATAGAGTGGATATTATTTTAGTTTCCATTTATGGTGGCCTACTCTATTGTACTCACACCCTACTTGAGCTTCCGGATTGGAATCCTATGAGGATTCATTTTTGTAGTTCAGGATATGTTAAAAATAACTATGATTGATTGATGAGTTGGGATGGATTATGGATCATGGATTATGGGAGAAAATTCATGTCGAAACCCTATATTGTGTTTCTCTATATTTAATTGGGTTTATCATTTCAAAATTTACACATATATGTCATGAAATATCTACTTCATTAGTTTTGGATTTTTTCACATCTTTGGATCATCATTTGAGGTGGGCATTTTTTATTATGGTATTATTTTTGTTTTTTTCATTGTACATTGGTTTTTGTTAATTTATCTCCACTATTTCACTACTTTTATAAAGAGAGTATAATCTACCCATGTTATATCCATTATACCATCTCTTCGAGTTAGAAGCCTCTGGAAAACTGGGAGGTGTGCCTTCTGTAATGTATCTAACAGTTTTGGGGAAATTTTAGTTGTCACCCTAGTCATGATGTTACAATGTGGTATTAGAGAATGTTTTATTTTCTCTTCAATTTCCATACTAATTTTTTATGGTAGATAGAACCCTATTATGTATCAATCATTACTCATGATATAGTTCATGAGAGTATCTAAACCATGTAAGGGGGAAACCCCAAGTAACCAAGTTGGTATTATTATTACTGTTGTTTCTTCTAATGGATGGATGTTATTCCACCATGGGAGATGCAATTTTGGTGTGATGTTATTTTTTTCTATGATTTTACTTGTGGCCATCTATGACACCATAGTTCATTATAAATGCATCAATTTATTCTCTAAGGATATGATGTGACATGCATCATTTTAGGCAGTTATAGAAATTCTAGTTTTCGGTTACCAGTTAAAATGACATTATTTTCTTTGTTTAAGTAAATTAAAATTAATAGTTTCCTGATATGAAATTGAAATGTTTATCCTACTATAAATGATAACATTTAAAATGGATGAATATTTTTCTAATGGGAAACATGATTTATGAATTTCAGTATCCTATGTTATCCATGACCCTAGTGGGGGATAGATGAGGGTAGTAATAGTGCCTCAGTTTTGACCATGATATGGGGTATGGTGGATGGATTGTAATCAATTTATAATAATCCATTTTATGTAAATGTGTTAATGATATGTTATGGGTTCAAATATTTTGTTTTGGGATTTTAGAAATATACATCCACATTGATGATTATTTATATAATAATAGTATGACATTACTTTAAATGTACCTCCAGTAATAGAGTTAGGGGATCTGATAGTACTGGGTGAAAGAGAAATAGAGAAAATCGCTGAGAATATTGCACGCTCTATATAGTTTATGTATATTGAATCATCATGTGTTGTTTGTAATGTTTCTAACTTGACATGGGTGTTCTATTTTTATCACCCTAATGCATTCCCCGTAGAGATGGACCTAAGGTAGATGAGGTATGGATTGTGTTTATCATGACAATCCAACACCATGTATATACTCTTTCATATTATAGAGTAAATATGTATTATTATATGGTATGTGGTCATGAAAAACATTTGTGGGACATTATATTTGGGATCAACATCAAAATAATATAGTTTAGAAATGAAATATGGAGATGTTCCTAGAATAATTTTACAAATAGAAGCTTTAGAAGAAGAGGGAAACTCCGTTCTTCCGATTGGCCTATTGCAGTATGTTGCTGAGAGAATATGAAAACTATTTCACCAATTTTCATTGTATTGTTCTGGTGTTTCCACGATATGGAGAAAATATGGAGAAATGTTTTTAATATGTTATTGAATAAGATATTATGTACTAGGTTAAAATATTTCAGATGAATATTTTTTATGGAGTGGTGAATCATGTACTAACATATAAGGGGAACCTGAAAGAGGCGTCTAGTGGAATATAGGTGGTTTCTTCTTGATGAAAAAGGAGAACATATTATGATATTATGAAGGGTTTTTAATAAAATGTTAACTATGGATATGTAATTATGAGTCTCCATGATGATGGATCAATTACATAGAACAATAAATGAATATAATGCAACCATTTTTCAAGGTCGGGTCACATTTGTTTCTAGTGTCTCCAACAAACAGAGGAATGTCATGCCTAAGTATATGTGGTTCACTTGTAGAGGTATTTCATTAAGCCTCAACAAATTTTTAATTATAGATGGTCCAAAAATAATCAATGTACTTAACTGGGGTCTTTTAATCCATATCTGATCGTATGTTAGAGTTCATCGAGTTGTGTTGGTTGGGGTAGTGGATGTGATATATCAGGAAAAGGGAACCCATATTAGTAGAGTGGTGAAGCTAAAGGGACTCAGTATATGTCATATAGAATAGGTTCTATACAATTTCATGCAGTTAATATTGTACTAATGGATAATGAGGTTGGACCATCGATTTTTATAGGTACAATTCTAGTATTTTCTATTCATGATAGTTCTTTATTTGATACAAATCATCTCATTTTTATATATCTTCATAACATTTGAATGGTTTGATTCTAGTGGTAGAGATTTTGAGTAGGGTAATGATTAACAATAAAAAATGTAATTATGGAGAAGTGAAATCTGTTTATGCAAGGGGTGTTTTGTCGAGGTTGGTGAATATCACTTTTTTGCAATATTTATATACTTTACAAATGAGTCTATGACTTGATATTGTGTATGGATTTGTTTTTAGAATACAGATCCTACAATGATTGTTATTGTAGGTGAGTGATATTTATATCTCATGAGTTTAAAAAATATATAATTAATGGATAGTGGGATATCCAGGTTGTCCATGTGGGGCTAGTATGTCAGCAATTTGGGGATCCCACCAACCTAATTGAATTTATTTTGCTGGAGGATGAGGGTGTGATGCATGATTCCTTTCCCCAAATATTATTCTATTTTTAGGAAGTGTCTCTTGAGGAATTCATAGGTTATAACAAGAAATGGATTTTGATATTACAATTGAACTCATGCTGAGAATTGATCCCGAATCTATTCAGCCATATAGAATGGAGCCAACATTGCTTTAGAAAATTGTGACTCAGCTAAAAGAAATGACTGATAAGGGATTTATCCACCCTAGTATGTCACCTTGGGGTTCTTTATGATTTTTCTAATATGGTTCATGGGACCATACATTTATGTGCCAATAATTAGAATTTGAACCAAATGAATGGAAAACTAGGCATCTTAATCCTCATATCGACAATCTATTTGAGTAGTTTAGAAGAGTATGTCTTCACCATGATTGAAATGAGATTGGGGTATCATTAGTGGAGACTTAGAATATATCATATAAGAAAATCTTTTTTTTGCTTTCAGAATGGCCTATATGAGTTCATGGTGATGCCTATTGGGATAATGAATACTCTTGCTACGTTTATAGTCTTGGAAAACTGAATATTTCAACCATACATGGATCAGTTTTTTGTTGTTTTTTCCCAAAATCTTGGAGTACTCAAAGGATCATGGTGATCATGCCCAATATCGTAAAATTTAAATGAGTACAAAAGGAGAGGATTAGATATATTCCAATCCTCTAATGGTTAATTATGGATTGATCATTTACATTTCATAGGACTGATAATCTTGTAATAGTGTCTGTCAATTGACCTAGGGAACCAGTTTGAAGTGGTTTCATGGGAGAACCCAAAGATGTTTTTTGATAATTAATTATTTATATGGTTTTCATGCTATTAAATAAGGTTCATTAAATAATTTTTCCACTTGGAAGTAGCAATTATAGGCTTGAAAATAAAAGGATCGTGATTTATTGGTCTGAGTAATCTGATAAATCATTCATAGATTTGATGAAATTGTTTTCTATTACACCTATTTTGTTCCTACCAAAGATAGTTAAAGTAAATTCTATATTCATTGATGGATCTGGGATTATACTGGGAAATGTATTGATGCAAAAAAGAATGAGTTGTGGAATATGGGTTACAAATACTGAGGCCACATTAACAAAAATACCATACACCCAATCTCGAGTTATCTGGAGCTATTAATGCGTTGAATTCATGGAGTTATAATTTATGGGGTGAAAAGTTTACTATGTATATCAATCAAAAGTGTTTAATGTAAATATTTCTGAGTTGGAATTTAAATATCTAGAATCAGATATGGGTTGATTATATACAATCATTTTATTTTGAACTATATTATATGATCAGTAAGGGAAACAATGACAGATGCATTGAACAAGAAGACACACACTCAGAAAATTCTTAAGTCCAGTTCAATGTGTATGATTATCACCATATTGGATGAGATACACAATTTAGTTCAAGAAGTACAATAGAATATAAACCTCATATCAATATCAATTGAGTCCATATTTATGTGACAATCAGGGATATGATATACGAGGATCCAAATTTATTTTCCATTAAGGAATTTCTTGAAGGTAGTATGTAACTATTCAATTGGACTATAAATGAGGATGATATAATATATGTTAGGAACAATGTTTTTGTGACAAAATGTATTTGAGAAGATATGATTAGTTATTTTCATTCCTCAAAGTGGTCAGTTTATCATGGTTTGAACAAAAATTAATGGGACCTACTTTGATTGTATTGGTGGATGAACATGAAAAAAGAATACAGTAGGGTTCCTGAAACGCCGCTAAAATTGACTATAGGTGAAGGCCAAGAAAAAATGAAATTATTGTTTGGTAAAACTTTTTTCCATTCCATAATAGAATTTGGAAGACATTAACATGTACTTCATTGTGGTTCTTCTAAGTTCCCTTAAAAATAATGACACTATATGGGTGATTTTGGACCGACGGATGGAATTAGACTGGTCCTTCAAAATTTGGGAAAAATTTACAGTGGACGGGATCGGGGTTATGTGAACTCATATGATAGATTATCTATATGGGGAACCAAATAGTATAGATTTAGATGGATTATCATGATTTAATCCAAGATTCTTATATGGATAAAAGAATTAAATGGGAAACTATGTCATTTTTAGTGCAAATGTCCATTGCAGAAATATAGCCATCGTGGATGAACAATACCGGTATTAGGGGATATTCTATAGGTTTGAGTCATAGACATTAGTGGGTATTGAGTGAAGCACCTAGTTTTTATTTAATTCACATATAACTGTAGTTATCAATAGTCAATTTAGAAGGCACTATATGAGGATCTTAATGGTTATTCTTGTAAATAACATCTATGCGAGATGAAGATAGGTGAGTCTGATTTGATTGGACTGAGTATCATGTAGGATTTTCCCAAGTTGGTATAGTAGATTTGGAAATGTTACGATAAGACTCAAAGTAGGCAGAATTAATTTACTAACTGACATAAATGACCCTTTGATTTTTCATTGTGTGACCATGTATTCCTTTTGGAAATTTCTAGATTGGGTCACAGTAGGATTTAGAGGCCTATTATGTTAGAGAACATGGTATCTGGAACATTTGAGATTGTGTTGAGATTTGGGCTGGTGGTGTACTGGATAGAACTTCCACATAGGTATAGTATTATAATCTTTGTTTTTCTGGTGTCACTACTTAATCAGTATCACCTCAACCCATCTTGAGTTATTGATGTGGATTATGATGATGTTGAGGTTGGTATGTCCTTTGTGGAGAATTTAATTCATGATTTAGATCATAGAGAGAAAGTGTTGAGGGAAATGAATCTTCCAATAGTTCGAGCAATGTGGAAACATTTTAATGTCCAATAGAAAACATGGGAAATGAATAAAGATATATAGGATTAGTGGAATGAAATATTTACCTAATAATGATAGATATTCTTAGTAGTATACCTCAAGGATAAATTGTTATAAGGTCGTAAAATTATAAGATCTATACCTTTATGAAGATCTCTCATTATAGTTTTCTAGTACTATTACCCTTGTTTTGGTTATACCTTGGATATTTCATAATTCAGAATTGTTTAAAGTGAATTTGGAGTAATTTATAATCCCAAATGACATTGCATAGTATGTGTAGGGCTAGGTAAAACCTTTTATATTTCCCATGAAATCATTCAAAATTTTTTGTAGGATCAAGAGGTGGTGCATTGTTGTCCTACAATTTTCCCAAATCATGTGGCCAACCCCCACAAATCGTACACGCCGAAATAATGGTTATTAACATGGTTGGTGAATAGTTTTTCATAATATGGGACACATGAGAAACCATAAAACCCCTTATAGGGGTGTATGGGTAAGGTGGAAGATTGGAAAAACAGTGATCCACAACCATGGAAACCATGTGAAAAAGATTTAATTTCCCTGAAAATTTAAGAAAAAATCATTAACATTCCCATTTTTAACAATAATCACCCATATTAGGCGTAACATGATTTCAAATATATCTTGAATTTCTAGAGTGGCCTCTAAGGCTACTCAAAACACCTTCATGATGAATATATTATCCATGTTTAATATATGATCTTATCCATCTATATAATCTCATCTATATTTGTTTTATTTCTCCCTCCCATTTATCTCTCATCTTTTGGAAGGTGATTTCATCAGTTGATGATTTGTTTAGATCTTGGTTAAGAATGATTAAGTCTCATTGAATCTGGATCCTCTGTATTGATCATAGATCTTATATGCCATTTTGATATTGATGTTTCTGGTTCAATTAGGGGATTTTGGTTGGGAAAATGTTCATTAATGGCAATGAGGTATGACGTCTAATTTTCAATTCCAATAGCCTTGATTATAAATAAAATTAAGTATCGTTGAAATTAAAATTTCCATACTGGGAAATTGGATCTAAGATTGAATAAATTAATTGATTATTTTTCCCATATTATTTTGAAACTAGTAGAATATTTTATAATGGGAATTGGGAATTATTGGATTATGAAATTAGTTGATTAATGGATTATAAAAGTGGTTGTGACCCTTGGGGTGTGTTGATATGACTGAAATGATGATTTATAAAATATTTATTGTTGTTAAATATATTTATTAAATGCGTTGAATAAGGTTTCTTTTGATTTATTAATGATAGCATTGAGAATATGAAACCATGATATGTGATATTTATAATCAAGTTGTTGGACATGGGATACTACTCAAAATATACACGTGGTTCTATACTACCAAACTAGCCACATAATATATATGAATTTCAGGAGATCATCAAGTTGTGGGATAGGGATTACTATTCTAAAAACTCAAGGTTTTCCAAAATTCTCATTTTGGCCCTCATTGTATAAATATGAAATTGATATTAAATGATTAATGGAAACTTATTATGTAATGAAATGTGATATCCTTTATAAGATGGTTCAAAATCCGACACTGGCTAATGATGGTATTGATGGTACTAATGTCATTGTGCACCTGAGGTTTTATTTGGTCATTTAATGGACAATTTAATTTGAAAATTTTTATTTCTTAGTTTTTATTTTATTACTTATACAACTAAAATGACTATTATATAATATATATTATTTTAGATGATGTTGGTGATGTCCAACAAATTTATACACAAACCCAACTCTGGCATCCTGATTTTTAACTGATTGGAAATTGTGTTTTCAGTATATGACATGGTGAAGATCCCATTGTTGGATGGATGAGTTGGGATGGATCATGGATCGATGAACTAAAAATGGTTTTATAACCCACATTATAGTTTTATGTGGCTCAATTTTTGATTTTAATTGGAAAATTGAAACATATACGACATAACATATCTACTTATTTGGTTTTTAAATTGTTCTCATATATTGGGATCATCATGTGATATTAGTATCTATTTTTATTATATTGATGCATTTATTTTTTATTTAATTTATTAATTTATACTACTATGGGGATTTGATAAAGGTGGATAGTATCCCCATTATATATCTACCATATCGTTGCTTCCTATCGGCAGCCTCTAGTGTACGGGTAGGTGCGACTAAGGTCACATATCCACCTATCTTAGGGAACATGTATGTGGACCCTGAGTCATGATGTTACAAATGGAATATAAATTATCTATATCATCTCTTACTTTGTTCTTCATAGCTATAACCCTTAACAACCATGTAGTATTTAAAACCATTCTTCATATACATAGGAAAAGGAAGCATAAAAAATTGCGATATTAGAAAATAATTAAGGGTAAAACATGATATATCAATAAATGATCACTTTTATGAATAACATGATCATAATAGTTTGAGAACAAGTGTTTATGTTTTGAAAATTATTTATAGAACTTAATACATAATAATCATTAGTCGTGATATAATATAGGGAAATTTATAGTACATTAATGATAATATAGTGATAGATTATATTTCCTAAGAGAAGACCATTGGAAAAACATTATTTAATAAAATGGTGGAAAATAGTGTGGCATAATCATAATCATTGAAATCATATGTCATGGATATCCACCAAGGAATTCATCATCTATTTAGAAATAGATAAAAACCACTATATCTTATTTTGAATTGTGATATCCTCCTATGTTCCATCTTTGGCCATGGGATAACAAACCATGTACCATTTGTACTAATTAGATATAAACATTTCCTAAATTAATTAGATTTATATAATGGTCCCACAAATAATATAATCTTCATCCTTATATATTTTTTCAGCATAAAAATAATTACATTTCTTATATCATCATAACTTATTAAATAGAAAATATAACGAGTTTCATATATATATCATCTTAATAATCAAAAACCTTATAAATTATGAATAAGGGTGGTATTATATAAATAATATCCTTAATAAAAAATAATTATCATGAACTAATTTTTTTTATAGAAGAGAATTTCTTATAAATGATCATGGTGATATTTTAAATGGAAAATATATATTTTATATTGAAATAAATTATTTCAATTTTAAAATATTAAAATATTATGTAAAAATATATCATTAAAGTTAAATATTGAATCATTTAATTGGAGCTTCAAAAAAATTATTCACGTATGAATTAAAATTCCTTCGTGTAGTTTACATTAAAATAATCATTTTATTCAAACATTTGTGAAAATGTACATCTTTGGAAAAATTGAAACATGATTACTTTGAAATAGTATTATTTTGATTCAAACATGGATAAAGATTTAACTAATAAAAACATATATTATAGGAAAATATTTACATAAATCATTCTAAATATAATATATACAATGATATAAATTTTAATAAATTAATAGAAAATAGTTGGTTTTCTTATAAATTATTTTTAGACAATTAACTACATGGAGAGAAGAAAATATAAAACCTTAAACTATAGATATTGATATTTTATTTAAAATTATATAATTTTTTTGATATATAGATCATATAATTTCATAATCATGTATTTAAAAATATTGATTCCCATTAAAAAGGATTATTATTACATATTACCCATACATCAAGTTTTAGTTGATATGTTAGTACTCTATGATCTTGTATGATAAATTAAAATTTATAATACATGTATATCATAAAAATATTATGACATATAATAAAATATATCTTTTAATAATATAATATTACCACCCATTATTTATATATTATTTATGAAAATCCTTTTTCATGTTTATTACATTTTCATTTTTCATGAATTTTATCATTATGAAATCATAGTCTTTATAGTTTGATCATGTTAAATTTTCTCTAAAAAATTTATATTGATACAAATATCATGAATTGACATTATTTACATATTTATAACCATGAATAAATCATATAATATGAAATATTAATTAAACAGTTTTTGAATACGTTAGTCCATACATATGTGTGAATGCTGTTTTCATTTTATAATGAAAAGAAATAAATATAAATACATATAATTTTATAAATAAATTTTTTTTATTATATCATATATGTAGTATATATGTATTAAATCCAAAATTATATCAATAATTGTGTTTATATTGTGGAAACTAATTCATATATCTATGTGGAGGCAGCAGTCCAATCATACGCATAAGAGATACATTAATTTCCATTTTTCTAAAAATAAGATGGACAATGGTTGTTTCATCATTATAATAAAATATCATTATATTTATGACATTGGATTCATTATATTTTTATGTATACAATATATTTAGATTTTTTATAGAAATAAATAAAACATAATGATAAGAGTTATGATTTATATCTTATATTTGAAAGGCCACATTTCCCTTACACAATAACCCATCAAAATATATCTTTTAAGAAAATGCATAAGGTTTATGAAAATGTGAATAGATATTGTAATGCTTTGGTAGGGATATTTTTTTTTTGAATTAGTGTCGACATGAGGTAACCTTTTTTGGAGATGGATAGGTCATAAATTGAATAACTTGAATGATTCTAATAATATAATCTTACTTTCTTTTAAATGTACCAATAAATGGAAAATAATTATATGGTATGATACGTTAGGTTCATCATATATTCAAAATATAATAATTATAGAAGAAGATTTACCAGTATTGAAATTATATCTTTATTTAACACCAACCTCTAGTAAAACTATTTTTTTAATCCTTATTAAATTTTTTCACATTTTTCCTTATTATTAATGAATAAAATTGAAATAGGCCGCATTAGAATATTTAGAAATTCTATTTTTAAATATGGATGAAATATTATCACACATAATTCATACATGTGATATAAATTCATTTAAAATTAAATGAACTAAACTCAATGATAAATTATTTTATTTAAATTGTTTTGATAAGCGTGAAACTTAATTTACATTGATTACTTGAAAAAATAAAACTATAAAATGTTTTTTTATAAAAAAAATTTATAATATATATATATAATTTCTAAAAGTAATCAAAAATTATATAATTAATTATTTATCATGAAAATACATAGAACATATAAAACTGTTTTATTTGAAAAATATGACTTTTTACCTTTATAATATTGAATATTCATTCCATTTGAAACATAATATTACCATTTTTTAACTATTTATAATCTCACTTTAAATTTTTCTATTTATAAGGGTTCATCTTGAGACACCAAAGAATAGAGAACACTTCATAGGAAAAATGAAAAAAAAATTGGGGATGTAGTTTAGTTTGAATTAATAGAGTCTAGAAATAAACTTCTATGATATTTTCACGTTCTCCCTAGGTCTGAAAAACACTAAAGGTGGTTTCCGTGTTTTTATGGGAAATGGAAATTTTCACATTATAGACGAGGATTAAAAAATTTGGATTTAAATTACACATTGTGTTATACCTATTGGAATGATTTTATGTACTTAGTACACAACATTACTAGAGTATATTCCATGTAAATATTACATTTTGTTTAAATGGTAAAATTATGTTTTTAATGAAGAGTGGAAATTTTATTTATTATAATTTAGTTCCATGGATTATATAATGTAAAAAGGGTTTCACATGATGTAAATGTTGCGATCTAGGGTTTTAGGTATCTTAACGACTCATTTCTTATTTCACATAGCCACATCCTCATTTATCTCATCATTTGAGCTCTCCCATGTCATTTCCTAATATGCATATTAATGACTTCATTTAAAGATTTATCTCTATTATGATTGGGTTAATTCCCTCTAGGTGAGATACACATTCTAACTCGTAGATGACTTCGATAAATATTGTACTGTTTCATTACAATTTTTTATCCATTGAACTGTGTTTTTGATTTCTATTGTTTCTTTCTAGATCCATCATGTGATCATATTTTAAAGGAAAAATTTTTCCATGGTTTTAGTGTAGTGTGACATTTCATTAATTAATGGGTTATTTCATCCACTTATCTGACTAATATTTCTAAATGGAATCAATTTTGAATTATGTCAATTATGTATAGGGCCTTGGTTTTCCTTATTGTTTCAATGCATGTTGGTGGATCCCATTGCAATCATGTGTGACCCATACATGTGGTTGGTGGTTCTAACTCTAGCATATATTGGAAGAATGGTATCACTATAGTTTAATAAGATGTTTTATAATGTAAACAGAATCATTTATTGATAGATTTTTGTGTCTGTGGAAATGGGTTTTGAAAATTGTTAATTTTTTCTAATTGGTTAAAGGAAATTGTATTGTCAAAGTATTCAGAATTGGAATTATGAAATTATTTTCAGAGAATTTTCATGATGTGTTGTTTTAGAAAATGTAGCACATGGTAGGACAAGGGTACTTAGGTGAAAGGAGTTGTAATAGGCCCAATTAATAGATAATATTAGGGGGTTCTGTCATGGGGTGTTCCACATCTCTCTATGCCTCTTTTTCTTAGTGCTTGATGGACACTATTGGGAAGTTGGCATTATAGGGTGATCATATCATTCATCTATATGAGTTATATTTATAGGGGATTGATTCATGCATTAATTCTGTATGGAGGGATAATGAGTTTCATAGATATCGTGAGCACATTGAATCCCAAACATGATGTTACTTATTATTTTATTTACTTGGATAGAGGCATTTTACAAGAATTATTTAGGTGTACTCTCATATATTTTATATGATATGTGATATGTATTTTTCATTGATTATATATATATATTTTGACATATTTATATGAAACGATTAAATCTGTTATACCTATTTTATTGGGAAATGTTAAAAACAGGAAAAATAAAATTTTCCCATGGCTTTGAAATAAAAACATCTAAATTGTATATAATCCCTTATTTTATTTAATATTTATCATGTTAAAATTAATAAAAATTTTATTTTTATGAAACACGTGGGTTTGATACAATATAACATGTTATATCACAACCAATGAGCCACTTTTTTTGTTTGTAAATCATTGTATGTATTTTTATGTAGGGAAAGGTAGGTCTCCTTAGTGAGGTGGAAATGTTCTAGTTATATATGTTTGGGTAATTTTTGAGAGTTGGTGTGATTTTTCTCATACTATCACTTGAATATTGCTGGAGTGGTTGATTTTTTTTATTTTTCTGTACTATTTTAAATTAATATAGGATATTCTTTAGATATATTTTGAGTTTTATTGATTCCACTATCTTCATACAGATATGGAATATATGTATTTCTTATATTGTTAAATCGGTTAAATATATGTATGTATGTCATGTATTCAACTTCATGTTAAGAGAAATGATTCACTCAGGTTGTTTTTTGATATCAGGGTTCTTGTATCTAGCCTTTGGGGATCAAGAATTCCATTTACGTATGTGGTAATTTAGGTAGAGAACCATTTTGAGAGGGTGTCTGTTTTGGGTTCATCATAGATTGGTATTAGTAGAAGGTGTTTCCTCAATATTCCTTATATTGAAAAGATAGGTATTCTAGAGATATTATTGGAATGACATGATATGTTGATCGTAGTTACTGTCTAATCATCTATTTTTTTGACAAGAGACATGTTACCATGGTACAATGTGGATTATTTCCCGGTTTTTAGTTCTTGATCATATTCTTTATTTTTTCCTACATGTTTTTGGTTTTAAATGAGTTTATCTTATTTTGTAATCAGATATTCTATTTTTTTGTACATCATTATACCTCTTGAAAATGTTCAATGAGTTCTACAAAATTGGTCAGTAGATTCTACTCAATATAATCCCCTAATAGATCAAAATATTAACAGATATATTATGTGTGGAGTTATTTATATAAACCAGAATGTACCAGAAGTAGATAACGCTGTCATTGAGAAACATCCTAAATTTTTTGGGGATTGGGACCGTTCACTGGAGTTATTATGTGGGGACACTCCATTCATTATGGGTATGAATGGACCTCATTGTGTGTAAGATTATCTAAACCAGTTATATCAGATATATGACTTTCAAGATACAACTGAGAGTATCATATTTAGGTGTTCTGAGGTAAAAATGAATGTCCCATCAATCAATTGTGGGATTATAGTGTGTAAATAGATATGCTTGTGGGGTTGGACTGGAATGGTTCAAAGTATCTCTTATTCAAGTTGTTTTTCAAGTGTTTCTGATTATGGTGAAGAATCTAGAGTTACACTATTTATTGTAAGGAGAGAGTTCGGTGTCTATGCACATTAATGAGCTTTTGGGGATAGATCATTTTCCCTAGTGATGGTAATGAACAACATGATGAATGATCAAACATAACTATAGGGTTTGTTGTAGATATCATATCGTAGGTATTTTTACAGAATATATTGACGTAGATAATGACATTGGACATGTTTATTATGGATGGGATGAATATGTTAGGAGGGGTTGGTTATTTTCTCCCATATCATCTAACCAGTTGAAGCTTCAATGGTGTATAGGGAAAAAGGGGTTGTTTAATTAATATCATAGGTGTGGTGGAGGTGGTTGTAACCATAATTCTCTACGAAATAGCCAGCTGAATCTAGTATCGTTCCTATGGGTTTATATTATGGTGGAATGGTCAGAAACACCCAAAATTCATCCCCTTTACCTACAATGACATGAAAAAATTATGGATGTTAAGGTCATCAACATCATTTATATCATTATACGTCCATTCCCTAGTTTGGTAATGGATCATCAAATACAAAGCATAATACTGGATAGATAGATTCATTAAAGACTATAGGGATCCATTAATAGGCCTCATGATTGATACACCATCATGTCGTAGATGAGTTTCTGAATGAAGTAAATGCATGTCTTGTGATAGTGAGACATACCATCGTTATTGAATTATAAGTACTAATTTACTTTTTTTGATACAGGTTCTACTAACGCATTTATATCATTAAATTTTTGATATGAATAAGCAATAAATCAAAGCTCATGTCCTTTGATATAGATTTTGTGTCACCTATTAAGATTATTGAAGATAGTGTGTTTCAGTTTCCTTATTCTCTATTGATAGCCAATAAAAATTTATTTTGGGATTTCCACATCCTTGATCTGGATTTTTTGGACATCATCATCTAGTTAAATTTTCCTATTTTTCATCAAGAATATTATAATTGTTAACAATGGGATGTATAATTTATTTTCAATTATGGGATCTCATAGGTGTTTCATGAAGAGTGGTATATATGATCTTGTCATGAGGGACCCTCCCGCACAGAGCATAAGATATTTTTATCAACTATAGCTATTTAACATTAGGATTTTTCATTAGTTGTTGATCATCTTGTATTTGTTTTGGGATTCTCATACCATTTTTCTAGATTATTTCACAAGTCTTCATCTAGAGTGGGATGTGGAATTTATAATTTATCTTTTTCTAAGTACACCACAATTTTATACATTTTTATCATATATAACCAGCAATTCTTATGGAGATCAATATTCAATTCAACAATCGACTAGAAAAGGGTTTTATTCACCCCTAGTTCTTTTACATTGGCATCCCAAGAAATATTTTCCTATAAGACATATGGTCCACTTTAGTTTTTTTTCGACTATCGGATATAGAACCAAGTAATAGTAATGAATTAGTATCTGTTTAAACAGGGATGTGGTTTTTTTATTATATAATTGTTGAAAAGTGGTTTTTAAGATTTATATTTAGTCAGATTTTCATTATGAATGTGATCAAGAGTCTTATATATTGGTGATGACATTTAGGAGAAGGTATGGACATTATGAATAACTTTTTATGCATTTTTTTTACTAGTGCTCATACAGTTTTTATAGATTTGTTGAATCAAAATTTGGATTAATATCCTAACACTTTTTTTGATGCATTCATGAGTGATGTTATGGTTTATTTGATATATGAGTATCGGTAGGGGTACCAATGGGTTTCAATTTTGGTTATCTTGAGGAGTGACATTTTTAATTGAAAGTGTTTAAACTCAAATTTATGAACCAATGATGTGTCATTATTCACATACATTATTTTTGAGAACATAAATAAATATTGAATGATCTATATTTTTTGGGGGAGATTCATTGTCTATTCTAACTTTAAGAGTATGACCTATATAATTTCTCAATAGGAATTAAATCAGTGATAGAGGTAGTGGGTGGAATACATTATATGTTTGACTTCCACATCCATAACCACATTATATGGGGAATTTCATTGATTATGATCTCATTTGGAATGTAACAACACCTGATCTTTGGGAATTAGAGGAAGAGTAGAATGTAATGGGACCCTTCACTCAGGTGAATCTGATTGCTCCGAAAGATGTTCCAGTTATTGTTATAAATAGTGATCGGTAATAATCATAGAGCCTTTGGTATATTTTTATGATTTAGTAGCATGATTATGATTTCAATTGTATCTTGAAAAAAATTTATGGTAGGGAGGTCATTTCGGGTTTATCTCTCTCTTAAAATGGTATTATCTAATTTGTTGAAAATATCGTTCTCTCAGTATCTATGAGATTCTCAGATTTTTTGAAATTAATATTTCATAATGGGCCATTCATTTTTACACTAAAATGAGTTTTAAGATATGGGATTGGGGTTTTGGGGGCCATGTATGAATCATTCCATTTTTTCTATGTGTCCCACTATAACACCTAGTAATAGAAAAAGGAAAATCATATTAAACATTCATGTTTTATCCAGACTCTTCCCATGCTAGTATTGAAGTGGGAAAAGGTGTCCACAGAATTTTTTTGTTTGATTACCGTGGAATCCCCAAGAGAATAATTCAATTTTCATGGAGATTAATAGGCTGAAAGAATCTGGTCAGTTTATTTTGATCATGGAAAACACAAAATTTGAAGACCGGGGTAAGATTTATTTCTAGATATTTTGAGGATATAATGGGTTCCTTTTACCAATGTATTATGTAGGGATTATATTTTTTTTTACTTTGAGATTATATAGGAGTCTCCAAGTGGAAATTCGGTCTCATGTTAGGTTGAGTAAAGCTTACCATCCACAAACAGATTGGAAGAAAAAGTACGACATTCAGATCATTGGGGATATACTCTATTCCCATCCCTAGAATTTTGGAAGATCTTGGGATACCAAATTTAGACTAGTTTAGTTTAATAATATAAATTTTTATAATTTTATGACTAGAATGGATTCTTTCTGATACTTGTATTTTCTACCAAGTAGATCACCTCTCTTTTGGGAAGAGGTGGGAAAATCCCATTTTGTGGGATCATGTCTTGTTCAGTGGATGATAGCATTTATTTATAATATATGTCAATGTCTAGATTTACAAAAGAAACGATATATGTATTATATTTATCCCATATATCTTTTGTTGTAGTATTCTGGAGGTGATCAGATTTTCATGGATGTATATTCTATTTTGGTCCACATTCTATAAAGAATACTAGTAATGTTTACTCCAATATTTGCATAACCATTTGAGGTTACAGATTTAGTTAGAATGGTTTTATATATATTTGTATTATTGGTTCATTTAAAAGGAATTCATGATTACTTCCACATATGGGAGATCACGAAATACATTCATAATACCTCTCACATTATAACTTGAGAAGAGATCAAGATAGATCTAGATGTTTCTACATTGGAGAGTCCAGTAGTTGTCATTTACAAATGAGAAAAGGTATAGTTTGTGAATTCTATTTTATTGGATTAAGTGATATTGTATCATAGATTAGATTTTTACAGAATGTGGTAGTATTAATCAATGAATATGGAGGTGTGGAATCAAATTTTTACAGCACAAAATTCATCCACATTACTTCTCGGATATTGGAATCATTATGCTGGGGATCATGAAACATCTTATTAAATTATTTTTTTATTTACCAATTTTTTTCATTTTACTCTTTATTTGGGAGTGTCTTGGGACCAGAATGTATATAGATCCTTTTCCCGGGAAATGACCAAATCTATGTGGGTGTATTATTATATGAATTAATAATTTTGGAGTATAAAGGAAAATGGATTAGTTGGTTCTTCTTGAGTTTTTAGAACGAAGAAGAGGGGTTTAGAGTATTCTATATGAATCTCCACTTTTATGAGTCTACTAAAGAAATACACATCATGTAATGGACGTAAATTCCATGTAATGTCTTTTGGTAAGATTTTGTGAACTTACTATATAACATGAAAGGTGCACACACCATGTAAAGGATAAACAACACATAAATTCTAAAATTGGGTTTCTAAAAAAAAGCCTATGGTATTTTTGATAGATTTTTTTTCTAGACTGCATGATTTGAAAATGGGTTTCATGATTTTTAAATGTCATGAGTTGGTTTTTATGGAACTACATGGTTGATTTCACTTTTCATTTAACCACAACCTCATCAATCTTGACCAGGGAGATATCCCATTTGATTTTTAAGAGATCTCCTCAACTAGAATTGCATTCTTTAGTGATTAATCTCACTTTCAGTTGAATTTAATTTTTCTAGACTTGTAATTAATTCTAATTCGTCATTTAAATTGATAGTGTAATGCCCCAGACCCTCACGATCTACCCCTTTTCCAAATTCTAGGATCCTATGAGGTCGCACCCCATCGGTGCGACTGATCAGCACGACCAACTGATCAGTGTAATCCTTCCCTGTCGGGTTTTCCTTATACAGTTTTTTCGATTACGCCTTTTTAGGCCCTTTTTAACATTTTAAGGTGTTTCAAGGCCATTTTAAACCCATAATTAATATCTAAAAATCTAAATAAACCTCTCTATTAAATAACAATTAATTCAGTCGTGTGTAACCACCCAACCGTGTGTTAGAACCACGATTCGACTTCCAAGAGGTTCAAATTTCTTATCCCATAACTTTTGGATCTCATCTTTTTATCACGCTGGATTTTTATTCTCCTTCCTCTCGGCTAGTCTCCTCCTTTACCTTGTACGTTCAATTGTCTTTCATTCCCAAGGAAAGTGGTGCTTCTGTAGGGAAGCCCTACGAGTTGAGATTCCCCAGTTTTGGCGTGTGGAAAAAAAACTTCGATATTTAATCAACCCAGAAGGGATTTTATCCTTCGAATATCCTTTCAGTGTATCATGTGGGGTGCTCATGCTTTTTCCTCTATGGAAATTGATGAAACAAAACATAACAAAGATAATGAACTAACCTTTAAAGAATAAAAGGGGGTTGTGATCGATGTTCTGTTGTACTCTTTATGTTGTTATGTTTTTTGAATTGTACAATCCTATGCTCACTGAATATCATGGTCGTTGGGGGTCTTTCTCTGTGCACTATTGGACCTCGGTGCTACTGAATGTTTAAATAAACGTAACATAGAATTTCTTAATTACGTATACTCAGTTAAAAAAATTGAAAGCACCAAGATCAACCCTTTTCTGTGATAACCCCAATTAAAGAATAGTGGAATTGAAACCATGGAGTGTGTTAAATCTTTTAAATCTGAATATACCAGCACGGTCCTACCTTTTGTTGGTGGTAGAATTTTGGTTTTCTCGTCAAAGGCCAATTTCTGGGGTGATATGGGTTGGGATGGGATCCCCTGTTGTTGTACTTTTTCTGGTTGTGAATTTGTGGATGTGTGGTTACTCTTCTTATTACACGAATTGGGGTGGAATCATCTATTGTTGAGAAACCGTTGGCTCTTCGATTTTGGGAACATGGGGTTGTATCTTGGGGTTTTCTTTGGTTCCAGTACTTCGAGGGATCTCACTTATCCTTTAGTAGTTGTGACATTGCAAGATAACTGGGTGTGAATGCGTAAATTGTTGTTTGGATGTTTCTTTCCTTTTGGCTTGTTGTTATGCCTGTTAGTTTCCCGGTAGTGGAGAATTCACCCTAATGGGATCACTTGAACATGAAAACCAGAATGTTTGAGTGGGGAATTAGTTTGGGAATGAGTTGTGACTCGGCCGCGAGTGTCCTGATATCTTTTGGGAATAAATAGTTACAAAGGTGTTTGTGCATAGGTTTTGGAACTCCTAGGTTTGGATGAGTGTTTGTTACTAATACATATAACTGTAACTTCTATGTTTCCTATTCGTGCCCCACCCATGATGAGAACTTTGTGCCGAACACCCCATTTTTTGGGGAGGGTGTTTTTCCCAACACTCCTATGAGTGGCTGGTTATTATCTCCTTTTCTACTCCCATTCCCATATAGCCCAAGACTCTTCGGGCAGGCTGTGATGGCCTGAGGTCCATTATTATACCAAGAATAATCGGGTGGGGTAGTTGTGGTGGTTGGCCCAGGTGTTTATGGGCAGGTTGTATCCCAAGTATCTTCGGGATGAGGCCCAGGTGTCTTTTGGCATGACTGTAGCTATCTGGACCAGGTGTCTTTGGGCGTGGCAGTGGTTGTTCTGGCCTTGGTATTTAGAGGCATGGATACATGAGTTCGTTTTGGGACAGGTGTCTGCATGCGAGATGGCGATTATGGCCTAGGTGTTTGAGGGCAGGATGTGTGGTTGTGGCCCAGGTGTGTGAGGGTGGGTGTGGCAGTGGGACTAAGGTGAGAATGGTGGTATTAGTTCGATGTGTAGGATGTCTTCAATAACCAGTGGCAATGTGGCGTGTGGTACCCAAACATAAATGTGCTATTACTATAATTTACATGACATGCATTATTTGTGGAGTGTTCCATGGTATGGCTTGGGTGGATAGTTTACTTTGGTAGGTGTTTGGTTATCTCTTTTTCCACAGGGCGTTAGAATGTCTCCACACATGTGCACGAGAGTCTTTGGTTTTCCCTACTAAGTGTACTTGTATTCTCACCCAACGTATATAAAAATGCTTTCAGGTTTCCTGGAGGACTTCAGGGATCACGTGGGACCGTACTAGCGCAGACATTAGGGAAGTTGCTGTTGTCGTTTTCCTTTTTTCCTTGGTAACATACCTTTGGAGTTTTGTGTCTTGTATCATATACTTTTGAACATTCATATGGGAATTGTTTACCTTTGGCTTTACCTTTACATTCATATTTTGTATTTTTGGGGTTACTGTCTTATCTCTCAATCCTTTAAAAATAAAAAGGGTATTTCCTTCCATTATCTTTGATATTCTATACCATTGGCACTGGTCTCCACTCCGGGACCTATTGAAGGCGGGTTTCGGGGGTCATTATCTCTCCTTCCACTTAAAGAAAGAAGAGCTTGGCAATCTGCTGACCCTTCCCTCCATTTGGTGAATGAGGTTCATGAAAGAATGGTATCAGAGGAGGTTGGTTGAGAGATAGGATGGAGATTGGAGTTATGAATAGTGAGGATCGCATGGGGTGGTAGGGAAACAGTGTTGGGTGACCATGGTGCGTGAACTAGGCCAGGGAAGATCGGCTAGGTCATGGGATTTTAGGGCCCCCCGTGATCCGATGCAAGAACTCTGGACCTATCGAACGACCAAGTGAGGCTACACTGATTGCTGGGGAGAGAACCTAGGAAAGGATCATGCATCATAATGACTTGTGTTCTCATGTTTCTGGGGTGTTTGGGGATTGAAATAAATAATAATTTTAAGGAAATGTAAGATCAATATTTTGCACTACTTGGGCTTAGGCATTCCTTTTTTACATAGCAGCTATGACACCTAGGATACGACGATGAGTGGTATGGGAAATCGAGGCCCAGGAGGTTGATGTGGCCAATTGGTAGAGGTGTGATCAAGGGGAGGAGGACGAACAGGGGAAAAAGATGCTTCATGCCTTCCTGCGACAGAGCCCGGAAAAGTATGAGGGCACCACCTTTGACATGAATATGGAGAGTTGGGTAGAGGAGTTGGTGATAGCTTTCAGCTCGATCTGGGATCTGACGGAGTACTGGGTTTCTCTGGCCTTGAGCCAGATCCGGGGAGCATCGCGTCTGTGGTGGAAGCTCTACCTGAGGGAAAGGAGAGAGGCTGAGGGGGCATGTGCTGATTTCTAGAAGGAGTTCTGGGCAGAATTCCTCTCTTCTACGATAAAAATTGAGAAAAGGATGGAGCTATGCTCTATCCTGCAGGGGAGTATGTCAGTAACGGAGTTGGGTATCAAGTCAAGGATCTCCTCCACTTTTCTCTGGACCTCTTTCTGGATGAGGATTCTCAGGAGAGACGTTTAGAGGAGGCTCTCTGACCTTTCCTCTAGTACGTTGTTACCCACTTCAACATGTCGGCATACTTGGATGTCCATAAGAAGGCAGAGGTGGTGGAGAGGTTGAACACATTGGGAGGTGTGTCATGAGAGGGGATCTAGTTGGGATCATCAAATGGGATCACCGTCAGCCCCAAGCCTCCAGCATCAGGGCCCTCTAGGTTTCGACCGGCCGGGAGCAGGCCCTAGCAGTTCCAGTTCCGATATCATAGACCTCGCCCTTTCTCTTTGGGCTCAGGGCCGAGATGCTACGACTGTGGGAGCCATGGGAACCTCCGGAATCAGTGGCCAGATGGAGTGTCGTACGGTAGTGGCAGGTAGGTTCAGCACCCGCCTTAGCAGCAGCAGTATCCAGCGAAGCCTTCCCAGCAGTAGGTGCAGGGTCAGCGTGATCCCGCTCCACTGAGGGCAGATGTTACAGGGGGAGGACGGCCTCAGGGCACTCCTCAGGGACCTCGAACAGGGTGTGGTCGGGGAGGTGGCTGATAGCCTAGGGGTGGAGGAGCCGAGCTTGGGCATTTGTATGATGTGGAGGTAGCAGTTCCAGCAGGACCGAAGGTCATTCGAGGTACGATCAGTTTGTTCAGTACCCTTGCTTACGTCTGGTTCGATACAGGAGCTTCGTACTCCTTTGTCACACCTAGTCTAGCCCGTACATTGGGTCTAGATGCTGAGAGACTTCCAGTGCCCCTGGTGGTGAGAAAACCATTCAGAGGTCGGACGGACTTGATATATGTTTGTCGAGGATGCATAATAATGATAGGGCCACATCAGTCAGTCAGGGACCTCCTGCAATTGCAGATACAGCCATACGATGTCATCTTAGGAATTGACTGGCTATTCTCTGTTTGTGCCGTCATCGACTGCTTTTGAGGAAGGGTTTTTTTTCAGAAATTGGCGGCCGATGTGTTACTTTCACCAGCGAGCGGGGTGGCCTAAAGCTCAGCAGGCAAGAGGAACCCCTCCTCTCTTTATTAGTTGGCCTATTAGTGGAGTCAGTAGATGAAGAGATGGGGGAGTTACCAGAGGTCGTCCGAGAGTTTATGGACATCTTCCTTGAAGAGGTTACGACTCTACCCCCTTGATGTGATGTCGAGTTTTGGATAGACTTCCAACTTGGTGTTCATCCGATATCGATGGCTCCCTACCGGATGGCACCTTCGGAGCTACGGGAGTTGCAGATTCATATTGAAGATCTGATGAAGAAGGGTTTTGTTCCACCGAGTGCATCACCGTGGTGTACACCTGTGTTGTTTGAAAATAAGGTGCATGGTGGTCTAAGGTCGTGCATAGACTACAGGAGACTGAATCAAGTAATGGTCAAGAATCGCTACCCTTTTCCAATGATAGACGATCTCTTTGAAAAGTTGAAAGGTGCAGGATGGTTCTTGAAGATTGACCTACGGTCTGGATATCACCAGTTGAGGGTGAAGGAGGGAGACATCCCAAATATGGCCTTCAGGGGCATATATGGGTACTTTGGGTTTGTGGTCAAGTTGTTCGGCGTTATGAACGCTCCAGCTGTGTTCATGAGGCTTATGAACTCCATCTTCTTGGAGTACCTGGATCGGTTCATAGTCGTGTTCATCGACGACATCCTGATCTACTCAAGATCAGAGGAGGATCACGCTGAGCACCTGAGGATGGTTTTGGAGGTCCTCTGACAGCACCAGCTCTATGGGATGTTGTCCAAGTGAATGTTCTGGACGCAAGAAGTGCACTTCCTTGGACACGTGGTGTCCGAGCGGGGGATAGTAGTGGACCGATCAAAGGTCAAGGAAGTTGTTTCTTGGGCATCACCCAAGAACGTGGCAGATGTCTATAGCTTCCTTGGGCTAGCAGGTTACTACAGGAGTTTCGTACCCAACATTTCCCAAGTTGCATCACCTTTTACAGCCTTGACGAAGAAGGACCGGGATTTTTTATGGGATGAGAAGTGTGAGGCAGCCTTCAGCTATCTAAAGGAGAAGCTAGTGAGTTCCCCAGTGATGAGGATTCCAGAATAAGGGGTGGCATTTGAGGTGTACTATGATGATTCAAAACAAGGCCTCAGGTCTGTGATGATGCAACGACAAGGAGTGGTCTCTAATAGGTCTAAGAAGTTATGCCCCCAAGAGCGTAATTATTCCACCCATGATCTGGAGCTCACAGCAGTCATTTTTGCACTAAAGATATGGTGGAATTACCTCATCGGAGAGCACTTTGTGGTCTTCATGGACCACAAAAGCTTGAAGTATACCTTCTCCCAGGGAGACCTGAACCTACGACATCTAAGGTGGATGGAGTTCCTATAGTATTATGATTTCTATATTTACTACACCTCAGGGAAAGGAAACGTGGTGGCTGATTCCTTGAGCAGAAGGTCACAGATGGATGCAGTCCGAGAGTCGGCAGATACTTGGAGGACGATGGAGGAGTTGGATGCCCTACATATGGATGCGAGGATGGATAGTAGAAGGGGCTGCCTATATCAGATGACAGTATAGAATTCTCTGTTACTTCAGGTGGAGGAGTCTCAGTAGGGAGACCCAGAGAGTGAAGTGATTCGTGACCGGGATAGCCAAGGCGATGGTCCGGAAGGGTGGATAAAGGATGGTCAAAACTGGATTCTTTTCTGGGGGAAAATGTTCGTTCCAAAGTTGATGCGTGAGAGGGTCCTTGGTGAGTTCCGCAGCCCACCCCTGGCGAGGCATCCAAGAGTTTCCAAGATGTACCAGGGTCTGAGGGGACAGTTTCAGTGGCCCGAGGTTAAGTGGGCGGTGGAAGAGTTTGTGACCAAGTGCCTATTGTCTTAGAAGGTGAAGGATGAGCACCGTGTTCCAGGTGGTTTGTTGCAACCCATTGATTTCCCAGAGTGGAAGTGGTATGACATATCTATGTATTTATTCATAGGGAAACCCAAAGTTCAAGGAGGCTACGACACCATCTGTGTTTTAGTAGACCGGTTGATGATGTCGGCTCACTTTCTGGCGATCAGGGAGTCGAGTGCGGTGGAAGCTCCTGCATGGAGGTTTGTGTACGAGGTGGTGTGGTTTCATGGAGTTATGAGGTCCACAGTCTTGTATTTGAATTCATGATTTACCTCACGAGTCTGGAGGGGTTTTCAGTATGCTTTTGGCACCAAGATGCACCTTAGCACTGCTTTCCACGCCCAGACAGAGGGGTAGACAGAGCACACCATCCAGACCATGGAGGATATGTTGCGAGCATGTGTCCTGGACTTAAGAGGATCATGGGTGATACACTTAACTCTGGTAGAGTTCACCCAAAACAATAGCTACCACTCTACCATTATAATGGATCCATTCGAAGCTTTGTATGGGACATCGTGTCGCTCACCCATGTGATGTATAGAGGTCTGGGAGGTTGGTGTTCTTAGCCTAGAAGTGTTACAGAGAACAACAGTGAAGGTGCAGCTTATATGAGAGAGGATAAAGGTGGCTCAGGACCACCAGAAGTCATATGCGGATGATAGGAGAAGGGCCTTGGAGTTCTAGGTCAGGGACCACATGTTCTTGAAGGTGTCCCCTCGGTGTGGGCAGTTGAGGTTTGGCAGGGGAAGTAAGCTCTTCCCAGGTTCATCGGACCCTTAGAGGAGTAGAACCGGGTCGGCGAGGTGGCTTATCAGCTGGAATTGCCACCCCAACTACAAAGGGTTCATGTTGTCATCCATGTGTCCCAACTTCGTCGGTATCTGCATGACAATTTGCACGTCCTCGACTGGGAAGAGCAAGATATCGAAGATGATGCAACCATCGTGGAATGGACTGTGATGATCGAGGGCAGTGAGGATAAGGTGCTCCATGGATGAACCATCATGTTGGTTCATGTGTTATGGAGGAACAGTGGGCTTGAGGAGAGTCCCTGGGAGAGGGAAGCGTAGATGCGTGCCAAGTACCCAAATTTGTTTTGAGTTTTATTCCATTTTTTCATTACTTGTTTGCTGTGTAATTCGTTACCTTGTGGACTAAGGGATGTGCAGTTTCGGTTTTCTATGAATGTGTGTGAAATGTACTAAAGGATGGGGACAGGAGAACCTGATTCTTAGTTTGGACGCATTAATGTGGATGCGCCTAAACCCGTGCGGGCGAGTCAGTTCCACCCAAAGAGGATAATATCGTAACACGGAGGAAGGGAAGCCCCTCTCCCACATGGCTGGCTGGTTTAGTATCTTTGTTTTTCATGGTTGAACGAGGAAAGGAGTGGTAGGATGTCCCTGATTTTTCAGGAGATAAGGTGTTCCTGTGTTAGAGAGGCTCACTCCTAAGAGGTATCTTCCGTGGTGGTTGTTCGGACCCCCCCCCCCCCCTCGTTCCTTCGGGTCTAGTTCTAGATTGTCGAGGGCAAGAATAGTTTGAGGGGTATCTGATGTAATGGCCCAGACCCTCAGGATCCACCCCTTTCCAAATTCTAGGATCGAAAGGGGTCATACCCCGTCAGTGCGACTGATCAGCGTGGCCGACCGATCGGTGTTATCCAGCCTTGTCGGGTTTTCCTTCTACAGTTATTCCCATAACACCTCTTTTAGTCCCTTTTTTCCCTTTTAAGGCGTTTCAAGGAAGTTTTTATCCCATAATTAATATCTAAAAATCCCAAGAAACCTATCTATGAAATAACAATTAATTCAGTCATGTGTAACCACCCAACCCTGTCGTAGAACCACGATCCGACTTCCATGGCATTCAAATTTCTTATCCCGTTACATTGGTATCCCATATTTTTATCACACTGGATTTTTCTTCTCCTTCATCTTGGATAGTCTCCTTCTTTTCCTTGAGAGTTCGAAGTCTGTTCATTCTCGGGGAAAGTGGTGCACCTGTGCGGGAGCCTAGTGAGTAACGCTTCCCCTTTTTGGCGTGTGGAGAAAAACTTCGATCTTTGATCAACCAAGTAGGGATTTTCTCCTTCGTCTATCCTTTTTGTGTATCATGCGGGGTGGGAAAGCTTTTGCCTATGTGGAAATTGATGAAACCGAACTTAATGAATATAATGAATGGACCATTAAATAATTAAAGAGGGGTGTGATCAATGTTCTAATGTACACATTATGTTGTTATTTGTTATTAATTGTACGTGCCTATGCTCACTAAAAGTCATGGCTGTTGTTGGTCTTTCTCTATTTACTATTGGACCTCGGTGATCCTGGATGTTTAAATAACTGTAACATGGAATTGGATAATTACGTATACTTAGTGAAATAAATTTAAAGCCCTAAGATCTACCCTTTTCTGTGATAACCCCGGTTATAGCACAGTGGAATTGAAACCATGGATTTTGTTAAATCATTTAAATCTGAAAAATACCTACATGGGCCTGCCTTGTGTTTGTGGTAGTGGTTTGGTTGTTTCTTCACGGGCCAATTTCTAGGGTGATACATGTGGGGATGAGATCCCCAGTTTTTGTACTTTTTCTGGTTGTGAATTTGAGGCTATGTGGTTACTCTTCTTATATCACGAATTATGGTGGAATCCTCTATTGTTAAGAAACCATTGGCACCTGGATTTTGGGAACATGGGGTTGTATCTCGGGGTTATCTTTGGTGCCAGTAATTCGAGGGATCTCACTTATCCCATTGTTATTGTGACTTTTCAAGAGAACCGGGTTTGAATGCTTAAATTGTTGTTTGTCTATTTCTTTACTTTTGGCTTGTAGTTATTCTTGTTAGCTGCCTGGTAGTAGATAAATCACCATAATGGGATTAGATGAACTTGAATACAAGAATGGTTGAGTGGGGAATTTGATTCGGAATGAATTGTGACTCGGCCACGCGTGTCGTCACTTTTTTTTGAATGAATAGTAATAATGGTGTTTGTGCTTAGGATATGGAACCCCTAGGTTGGGATGAGTTTTTTACCTATACATATAACTATAGCTTTTATGTTTCTTATTTTCTCCCCACCCAAGTTGAGCACTTCGTGCTGAACTCCCCATTTTATTGGGAGGGTGTTTTTCCCAAAACTCCTATGAGTGGATGGTTATTAGCTCCTTTTCTTCTCCCTTTCCCTGATATCCCAAGACTCTTCAGGCAGTATGTGATGGCATGAGGTCCATTATTAGCCCAAGAATATTTGGGGTGGTGGGTTAGTTGTGGTGGTTAGACCAGGTGTTTAAGGGCATGTTGTTTCCCAAGTATCATCTGGATGAGGCCCAGATGTCTTCGGGAGTGACAGTAGCTTTCTATCCCAGGTGTCTCCATGCATGGCAGTGATTTTTCTAGCCTAGGTGTTTATAGGCATTATTACAAGAGGTTTTTGTGGCCCAGGTATCTACGGGCGGGATGGCGATTGTGGACCAGGTGTTTGCGGGTGGGATGTGTGGTTGTGGCCTTGGTCTATACGGGCGGGTGTGTCAGTGGGACTACAGTGAGAATGGCGGGATTGGTTCGATGCGTAGGATGTCTTCAATAACTAGTGGGAAAGTGGCACAGGGTACCCAAACATTGATGTGCTATTACTATACAATATTTTGCTTGAGTTATTTGGGTAGTGTGCCTTGGTGGGGCTTGGGTGGATAGTTTACCTTGTTAGGTGTTTGGTTATCTCTTTTTTCATAGGGCATTAGAATGTCTCCTCACATGTGCATGAGAGTCTTTGGTTTTCCCTACTGAGTGTACTTGTATGATCACCATATGAATATAAAACTGTTTTTAGGTTTCCTGGAGGACTTAAGGGATGGCGGAGGACTACACTAGCGTGGAATTTGGGGTAGTTGTTGTTGTCGTTTTCCTTTTTTTCTTGGTACCTTAACATTGGAGTTTTGTGGTTTGTATCAAATACTTTTGAAAATGCATATGGGAATGGTTTACCTTTGTATTTACCTTAACTTTCATCTTCGGTATTTTTGGGGTTGCTGTCTTATCTCTCGATCCTATAAAAATATAAAGGGTAATGCCTTCCATTTTGTGTGAAATTATATACCCTTGGCACTGGTTGCCACTCCGTGACCTATTGAAGGCGGGTTTCAGGGTCATTATCACTCCATCAACCTAAAGAAGGAAGGTTTTGGCAATCTTCTGACCCGTCCCTCCTTTTGGTGAAAGCGGGTCATGACAGATAGGGGTAACACCATTGGATTGTTATTGGGTTTGTTGGTCTATGATGATGATTTATATTGTTTCCTTCTAGATCCTTCATGTGATCATTCATTAGAGGCTAAAATTTACATTGGATGTGGCGCAATGCGTGATTTCCCTAAGGTATGGGGTTTTCTTTCTAATAAAAAATCCCTTTAACAAATATAACTAATTCAGAGTGTTGTATATTGATTATTGGCCATCTATTTCCATCATTGTCTCCTTCTATGTAAGTGGATCTCATTATAGTCATGTGCAACCTAATATATAGGTTGGTGGTTTCATCTCTTGATGATGTTTGATGAAGTATATTCCTTTATTTTTATAAATTAGATTGAGTCATTTAATTATGGTTTTGAGTGTCCTTTGAAATGTTTTTTTTTTGATAAATGATAGTTTTCCCATTATTTTGGTAAAAAATTCAATTTTCAAAACATTTGGAAATAGATTTCAAAATACTTTTTGATGAAATTTTATGTAAAAAATAGTACATGGGATTACATGAGTACTTAGGTGGATGAAGTAGTAATAGGATTCATCCATTGATAATATTGGGGGGTTCAGTCATGTGGTGTTAGCCTACTCCCTAAGATTGTTTTTCTAGGGACATGATATGCACACATGAGATGTTCACTTTAATTGTTGGTTCACTTATTCCTAGATTGAATTAATATGTCTAGGGGATTTATGTTGACATTATATTTATATTTTGGTGGGTAATAATTTCCTAGTTATCCGGACAATGTGGGGTCTTTTGTCTGATGTTACCAACTCATTTATTTGCATGATTGGCTACTTTTGTGTTTTACTATTTAGTTGTACTACCCTGGATATGATATGATATGTGATACATTCATTTAATTGATTTTATATATAAAAATTTATATTAATTTATATAATTCATTTAAAAATCTATACCTATTTTATTGGGAATGTGAAAAAGGGAAAAATAATTTATTTTCCATGATTCTAAAATAAAAAAATATAAAATATATATCACAGCTTTTTCCATTAAATCATAGTGTGAAAATACTTATTTAAAGATTCTTGTTATAGAACAAAAATGTGGGATACTACTTATATTATTATTTCACATCATGAAAACCACTTATGTGGTATGTCATCATTTGTATGCCATTCGATGCTGGGAATGGAAAGGCACCATAATATGGAGGAGTGGTTATTTTTCATCTGTGTCTTTATTGCTGGTGGTGAGAATGTGGAAGTTTTCCCCTGATATAAATTAAGTATATTGGAATTTCTATTTTAGTTTTTTTCTTTTCAATTTGACATGTATATTGAAGACTATTTAGATACCTTTTGAGTTGATTCGTTTCTGCAATCTTCTTTTAGTTATGGAATATATTTATAATTTATTGCAATTACTCTATTAAAAATATGTTTGTATATCATGTTTGATGCTTCAAAATGGGATAATTTGTTCCTTATAGTTGTTTTTATATGTTTTTGTTCAAGTTTACAACCCATGGGGGTATAGAACGCCCTTCAGGTATGAGAAATTTTGGACTGGGATCTAGTTTAAGAGGGTATCCTAGATGAGTACATCACACCATTCCTTTGGATAATTAATATATGATTGACTTATAATTTTTTATTTAATAAATATATATATCATTATAATCATTTACCAATTGTAATAATGATAAATTATTTATATTTAAATACATATCATTTAGAATTTTTTTCCCAAAAATAAGGTTTATTTTAATAATTTATCTATTTTTTTAATGTTGATTGTATTTTAATATTTTTTTACCACTATATATATATTTAATATAATTTTTCATCCAATTAAAATCCAATATTTCAATGTGATGTTTATTATTGTATTCTATATCATATGATCATTTGGACTTCGGGTAGTGTGTAAATATTGACAATAAAGGAAGTTTATTTCAAAATAATGACATATAAAATATTGGGGTTTTTATATATCCAAAACAAAAATAGATTTACCCATGATATTTTATCCCATATATTGAAAAAAATTAGGATCTGTGTGCTTCATCATTGAAATGGGACTCCAAGTATTTTAATAAAAACATTTATTCCTCAAATGATCTTTGATGGGGTTATTGATACTTTTTCATTTAAAATTATCACAATGTAATATTATTTACAATAGTTTTTAAATATTGAAATGGAAATGGTACAATTGTACATAATTTGATATTGGAGCATGCAAAGGAACATGTATGTACAACTTCAAAAAATATAAATAGAACACCACATTAATATGATAGTGGTTTGGTGGAATAAAAATGTAATATGCTGAAATCTGTAATTGATGAAGAATTTTGATGGTGAAAATTTAACTCGGAAATATATTTTCTATAATAAAGAAACTCATAATAATATTCTATAGATAAATTCACATGAATACCATCCTTCTAATAGAAAATTATGGCGAACATCCATGATTTCCAGCAAAACTCTCATGTGAAATCTAAGCTTCCTTGATGTGCTACTAAGGCACTCTAACATAGTATTACACTTCATTAGATAACTCTAGTATCAATATATTTATTTTACTAACCTCATTATATAAATCAAGAGTTATATAATTCTTTCAATTGAGGGATCCATAAGAAACCATATGAATTATCGATTGAATAATATTTTTATATATGAATTTAATAAGAGGAAGGTGTTAATAATAACAACCATTATAAACAAAATCATAGGATCCTATAATATATAGAAATGATCAAATAGTTTTCAAAAAACTAAAATCATTTTTTGGATTAAAGGATGTCATGATTCACAACTCTATATTAAAATATTCTAGAAGACATCTCCCAATCATCATGGTAATTTTCATATCTCAATCAGATATAACAGAATATGGGAGTCCATTCAAAATTAGGGATATCATAAAGTATTTAATTAGATAATGATAAGGAAATGTATCTACTCTGATGGAATTCAAATATTTTCAGTCCATGTGGTCTCATAATATAATCCAAATATTATAATGAATTTTACATGTTTTTGGGAGCATGATGATGAATTCCTTGGTGATGTTTTCACAATCCCAGTGGGGTATGTGTAATTATTCTAAATCATAGTAAAACTGTTGTCTCTCAAATATAAATTTCTAAATTACCATGAATAAATATACATTCTTTAAAATATCTATATTCATTATGTACCTTAATAAATAAACATATACAAATATTAACTCCATTGTACTTCCTCATTTAATATAAATTGATGAGCTATGAGATTCTTCTAATAAATCCATCTTTACGTATCATATTGAAAAAATAGATAATGTGTTTCTAAAACTTATCATCCTATAAAACTAAATGTTGAACTCAGTAATACTTCTCGCCTTTTCTATTTATGTTATGTCATCATTAAATGTCTCTTTAATCTTAATATGTAAATATGGTTATTCATTAAGTTTTGTAATATATTATTTAACCCTAACATCAATTATTCAAGTAAAATCATATAAAAATAAATTTATAATGGATATTTTTAATCCCCACATGTGATAATTATCAATGATAATTTTGGAAATGTGAAAAATACTCATATTTTTCCTTCCCAATGTGGTATTGTATTGAAAACACATAATCCAAAATATACCGCAACATGCTTATTTGGTGAATTTTCCACTATTTCTACGTGAATATATACACGAAAAATTTATGATCACTATATATAGAACACCATTATCTATAAAGATAGTGTATCAATATCTATATTATAAAATTACTACTAAAATTTCTAAATCATTATTTATGTAATATTTCTCATGACCATTAATTTTTATGATTCCTATTCAATTAACATTTATTTATATATTTAAAAAAATACCTTGACAACATCAATTCATAATTATAAATCCCATGCCCAAATCAAAAACCGTGTACTATGTGAATATTTGCAATGAACATCATTCTCATTATTTCCATTAAATTTTATATATATTCATTAGTCTTGAGGAAAACATATTCCTTTTTTGTCAACTCAGTTAGTTGAAAAGATAATAAAGATTAATTATACACATACAACACATGGTATCATTCAAGTAAATGAAAAATAAGAACAACAGTAACAATAGTTGTGTTGTGTGGGTGAGCATAAAATTCTCTCTATGATCGATCCAATGATATTCTCTCGCATGTGGACATATAACAAAAAATGAACAATTTTTATCCAAAATTAAAACGTATTTTATTTTACATACAACCTATCATTCCATATAGACTTCATTAAATTCCATATGTAATCTTCCTAAACATCTACTGTACTGGAATATATAATAATATCATAAAAAAATAATACTTAAATATGATTGTATAATTTTATGAATATTAAATTAATTGAAAAATAATATATAGCTACAGAATTTCTATGACCAAATTGAATAGTTATAGATATATAGTTTCCATACATTGTATAGTATGGTTTCTTGTGTATGTGATCAATATTAACCTTTAGCTAAATTTATTCAAGTCAACTTTTAATCATTGATCTATTCATAGATCCTCATGATGGATCAAAAAAATCATTAATTAATGGAAAGGGATAGTTAATCTTACACATGATCTTGTTAGATTTCAAATAATCATGGTAGAGTCACATTGATCCACTATTCATATTATAAAAAATAATTGGTACACTCCATGGGGACAAATGTTTCAAGATGAATCCCTTATCGAGATCCTCCATGAGTTTCTTATTCAATAACATCAACTCAATATGGGAAATTCTATGTAGATTCCTTGAAAAAGGACGTGAACTAAGTATGATGACCATTTAAAAATATAACCATGATTTGGAGGACGGCTAGGAAACTCTTTTATTATATCATCAATAAACTCCATAAAATAGTCTAATATTTCATATTGAGTTTCTCAATTACAAATTGAGAGAAATATCCCCTTTGAATATAATTTCTATTTAATATAATGGTTATAAATTACATTTGATGTTTATTTGTATCCATAAACTAAAATAAAACAATTGGTTAGTAAAATTATCAAAATTACCTTCCTTTACTTGAAACATTATATGGAATTAAAATATAGAAATCCAATTCCTTACAAAATAAACTCAAATTCAACTATCGAAATAATAAAAATATTTATAGGAAAAACATTACAAAAATAATCATTACGAGGATAATCGTGGAATTGAGATAAGATCAACATACCATTAAGAAATTTCACTTATAATTCAACATCTAACTATTTACATGATAATGTGATACCATTAGAAAATTATTCAGATTTAAATGATTTTTTAGATCCAGAATAAAAGAATAAATTAACAGTGGTTGAGTAGATGGTAAGGTTACCATTCTTATCACCATAATCCAAACACACACAACCAATTATAGTAAAATTGTATTTCCCATTTTATCTAATATTTATCTATTTATAATTTTTAATGTCCCCAATAACCCTCATTTTTGACCAATGGTTAAAATAATTCTCATAATCAATATATTTGGATGACCATAATGTGGATTCATCATTCGACGTAGAATTTTTTCTATTCGAATAATTATCTATCATCACCCCATCATGTCAAAATTTTATTTCTTGATCTTATTATCTTCAATACTTATAAATTTTAATAGTCCCCCTGAAAAAATTTCCTCTATGACTAATTACACAAATCTTGCAAAAAATATTACTCATCTAATTTCGACCATGTATTTTAATAATAAAATTATCATAAATTATATATTTATTTTATTATGAAAAATAGATATTGATGACTTACATTTGTATACAATATAACCTTCCTATCATATTAAAAAATTCTATCAAATCTAACAATCTGTTTTATAGTTGGCTTTCTTTTAATTTATTTTTTATTCCATTTAATAATTTATCAATTATTCATTCAGGTTTGATTATTAATCAAGAATTGTATATCATAGGTTTTAGTATAAATTTCCTCAGATGTACTAATGGATTAAACATCCCTCAAATTCATTCCAATAAATCCACTCTCTATTTTCTTATGATGAATATTATGAAGGTACATGTTGACAAATTATCTTCGTAAATCATACATCTACAAATAGTCAAATTCATGCCTTTGTATAATTTTTTTAACAATAGTATACCATTTATATGAATCAATATCTTTATTATAATATATCGAAATTACTTTTTTAGGCTTCAGGTACTAGAGGATGAAAAATAATTTTTCATTGATATAGGACCACCCTTCAACAATTAGTATATTAGTGGACCAAATAAATGGATATGAAATCCCATTTTTAATAAAACATAAATAATGATATAATATATAAAATTTAAAATAATTGAATCCCGAATGATCATAAAGTCTGGCGTCTTTGTGAAATTAAGTAAATATCATTACCAAAAGCAATAGGATTATGGTGAAATTATTGAAATAAATCCAATATATATCTTCTAAAAAACAATCACTCTTTTAAAACATCCTAGGATAACCCCGGGACACACATTAGAAAATTCTAAGCTATAAATCCTATTAAGGGAATAACAAAATCACCGCATAAGGTAAATAAGTATATGTGAACTGAGAGGCATTTTAGGGTAACCTAGTAGGGTTGAGAACCATAATCTTGAACAATGAGTCATGATATAAGATGATTTCATAAATGAAACAATGGAATATAGAAACAACATAAAATCTGAAATCATACGCAAAAGTAATGGATAACCTCAAAGACATCATAATATAATGTGCTACGGATAACATCAAATGAACCATGCATGTAGATCATCAAGACCCAAACATATTGATCTGATACGAAATAATTAAATATATATTTCAAAAATAAACTAATAATATAAAGAAAATTATACATATGATGATATTTTTTGGTCTAGGATTTGTAGGAAAATGACCAACTATTACCCGTGTAAGAGTTCAAACAGTAACTAAATATATTTTTACTTTAATTTTATTATAATTTTTCAATATCTATGCTAATATAATGTGTTTAATCTATGTGATGTTGTTTTTTTGAAAGAAACGGGAGAGGATAATTTTATAGTAAAAGGTTTAAGAAATAAATAACAAATACTTTTGAAAAATACTTATCGAAATCCTTTGAATGTACTTATAATATTGGAAAACAAATTTTTGAATACACTTTATCAAAATATAATATCTGAAAATTTATAGTAAAAAACTACAAAAAAATGATTTCATAAATTTATACTCCATGAAAATATTATAATAATTTTGAAAATAAGTATTCATTGAAAATTTTAATTTAATTTTAAAAATACTTATTCTTTGGATATTTTATAATATATTTGAAAAGTTATTCACATTTAAAATGATACAATACCATTGAAAGTACTTAATCGTTGAAAATTCTATAAGACCATTGTAAATTATTATGCATTGTAACTAATTTTCTTAATATAATAATAAATTTATTTTTCAGAAAATATTATTCATGAATTTGAAAAAATACATTGGTCAACTTGATGAATTAAATGTTGTCTACGACAACCCACATCCAAAGGTATGGGTTCACTCCCCACTTAACAATCATATTTACAATGTTCAATATCATAATTTTACAAAAGCATTTTCATATTTCCTTACACATATATATATGTATCTTTCACTAGAGTTTTTCATTTTCAAAACATGACAGCGAATACAAAATGTATATTTATGTAAACACACACACACACACAAATATATATATATATATGAAAATTAATAGGATATATCTTTTTAAAATTTGTACAACCAAATCCCTTGAAAAATATCTGTTTCATACATGCATGGGATATTATTGAAGGAATGATTAATACCCATGTATTAAATGTTTAATTCAAAAACACATAAAATACATTTTGAATGTAGATAATAAAATGTAATAATTTACTTAATTCACATTCTTATATATATAATAATAATTATACATATCTATAATGTATTAATTATCAGGAATATCAATAATGTTTGTCCATAATTATCATTATGAATGATGTGTATATAAAATGATATCTTGAAATGTTATGATCCCATTATACGAAATAATGATATTTTAAACCACTTTTTATCACATTAAATAATACTATAATGATATATGATTTTGCATAAATTCATAAATAATTTCATTATAAAATAATTTTTTCATTAACAAATCTATAAATATAAAAATAATAATTTCATTTTGTACATGAAATATAATATCTTCCAAACAATATGTGTAATTTGTAAAATAATATAAAAAATTTTAATTTTAAATTGTAATGTTTTTAAAAAAAATAAATTTTCCCTTTCAAAATAAGGGGTTTTGAAACATAATTTTTGAATTAAAATAAATAAATAGACCCTTGATAATATTTAATTAAAAAAATTGAAGTTTAAATTTTTTAAAAAATAAATATTTATGTATATACCAAAATAATATAAATTTGAAATATGAAATTAATATCTACATATATATAATATTATTTATAAATAAAATAAATTGGATAACCTCAAATATAATTTAAAAAACATTATTAATTAGAATAAAAGTCATATACCTTGAAATTAATAAATGAATATATTATTGAGGGGATAATCCTTAAATTTTAAAATAATATATACATAAATATATATACCCTTATCTATTATTGGAAATTGAAATGGGGAGCTAGCTTCTACATACATGTTGTAGTTGAACTAGTGGAAATGGAGAGGGAATGAGGTGAGTTTCGAATGGGGTCTTCCAATGAGGGAGAGTGGTAGCCCCTATAAGTGACACAAAAATGCACAAACACACACACAACCAAACACACAAACACACTCACAACAAAATATATATATTTTTATATATATAATATTTGCGATGAGGCTTAAAAATCAGCTTATAGGAGTAGCTGTGATTAGAAATAGATAATCGTTAAATGATATTACAGTAGTCATTTAACCTAACAAACCTTGACCATTGGTTTTAAACCACTAGGTGATGAATCATGGGGGTTTATATGAATAAATAAATCTGATTTTATTTTGAAAAAAAAACCTAAAATTAAATTTTACAACCATATACATACTTCTGTACTATATTCCATGAATATTTATAATGAAAGATGATCCATTGGGGGGAGTGTGTTTTAGCCCAAATTCTATGAATTTATTTTGAGAATATGGTTTACCTTATTGAAAAAAAAGAAAAAAAGGTTGAACACTATACGTCAGTCAACATACTATTGATGTCATACACAAGAATGAAAAAAACATGATAACTTGATCTAGGAAGGAAAATGTCAATAACTACATAAATTACATTAGGGAATAGAATTTATGAAAAGACGAGGGTAGGATAATCCAGATGAAGAAGAATAATTACGAAAGGGATTAAGAAACCATGATCAATTAAATTAGATGGTTGAGATTTATGTATAATTTTAAAAATTCATGAATAGTCACTCTATTAGCGATCCAATATCGAAATATGATTTGGGTGAGTGATGGATTATAATCTAAGCGTGCACTAATTCCTATTTAGAAGCTATAATGGGATTAGATCCAGAAGGCCTAATGAAATGGCCAACTAGTGTTTCTCTTAACCATTGTACACGGGATGTGGCCCACCTAGCATATTCAAGGTACATTATTAACCAAAACCTATGACTCCATGATGAGGCAATGGTCTTCACTCTACTACCAACATTAATGGTCAGGGATAGACCTCCCAGTGGGTTGATCTTTCTCTCTATTGGGGTTGAATGTTTTTCTGATCTCACAAGATTTTCATGCTAATAATTTTTTTAAAATATAATTCTAAAATACATAACCTATAATGTAAAAATTATCTAGGTTATATATTAACTTATACATATTCATTACATTATATTATATATGAAGTCTTTCCCTTGAATGTTTTTATAAATTTTCTACTTATTAATTTTGATAACATTTTATTTTGTTAAATAATTTTATTATCCAAAAGTTATCATTATTCTTTATGATCCTCAAATTTACGTTGATAAATTATACAACTTTGAGTATTTTATATATATTTTGGAATTTCATTCTAACATAAATAATCAAACATATTTGGTTAAAAGAAGTTCATAATATCACATGTTACTCATTTATTATATTAAAATCTACATAATATTACAAAAAATGGATTCTATAAACACAAACATTAAAATTTTCAGACAAAAAAATCAATTAAAATTTATTTTTCTTAAAAAATAATAATATATTAAATGTATGTAATATTAAAACAGTAGGTTTTGAAAAAATAACATTCAACGGGTTAATAATATATTTTATCTTGTTTTATGGAAAAACATTTATTTGTTGAATATGAATATATTAATAGATGAATGGTAATATCGATCATAATTTATAACAAAATAAAAATTTGATTATGGAATACAATTATTTTTTTGTTAAAATTGTATATATTTTTTTTATAATAAAAAAATAATAATTTATTGTACATGTATTAAAATTATAAAATTTCAAGGATATTACATTATAACCCCTTAATTGGAATTACTTTCTTGTTATTCATTTTTCATAATTAGGAAATATTATAAAATAAATTTTTCAGAATTACAAAAACTGGATTCATAAGTATTATATATTCATAAAGAAACATTATTACCAAATTGTTAAAAACTCAATTTATTACTCATAGAATTTTCCCCAATATAAAAGGTGATAAAATATTTTTTTTTTTAACGATATAAAAATATTAATAGCCTATTTTAACTAAAACATCCTATTCTATAATGATAACTATCCTGTTCCTTTGATACCAATTATTGTGCGCTACGACCCACACATTGGGATATGTTACAAAATAATTTTTAATTTTTTTTATGAAGAATCCAAAAATATATAGTCGACCATATATGTGCCAATATTTTATGATCTAGTGTTTTTTTGAAAAGGAATAACTATTACACATATCATAGAGCAAACAATAATAATGTAGGTTATAGTTATACATTTATCATGATTGTTATTTATCGATCCTAATATTTTTAAATTTTTCTAAATGATCCTGAAATAATTTTTAAAAACTGTAGGTGGTCATAATATCTTAATTTGTTGTTTTAAAACAAATGAAAAAAAATTACAGTAAGTACTTTTGAAAATCCGTTGAAAATACCTATAATTTTGAAAAATTTATTTTGAAATAATATAATTCAAGATATAATATATTTACAAATAATTTTATAAATACTTTGGAAACAATCTTTTACAAATGGATTTTAAAATACTTATGCCTCGAGAATATATTAATACATTTTAAAAATCATATGATTTGAAAAGATTATAATACTTTTGAAAATTCTTAATCTTCGAAATGATTATAATACTATTGAAAATACTAGGTCTAAAAAAATTATATAATAACTTTAAAAATAATTACACATCAAAAATTACATAATACCTTTGTAGATACATTGTATTTAGAAATTATCTTCTTAATAAAAAAATCATGTGAATTTACCAAAAATATTATGGAAGATCTGGAAGGTTCCACTTATAACATTAAATGTTATCTGGGCATACCCACTTCCAAAGTTATGGATTCACTCCCCAGTTCCCAATAACATTTACAATGTCCAGGTCTAGATTTATATAATTACATTTTGATCTTTCCTGACAAATGTATATATATTTAACAAGATTTTTACACTTTAAAAACATGATATTTCATATACAATAATATTTATATAAACATATATATATATATGTATTAACATCCAGAGAAAATATCTTGTATAATTTTTTACAAAAAAATATCCTGATAAATGAAATTTCATGCATTCATGGGATGTTAACCAATGAATGGTCAACTCCCATGTATTTAACGTTTCTTTCAAAAACACATAATACCATTTTTGAATTTCTTCTTATATGGATGTATAATTTTATAAATGAAAATGATTATATACATATGAAATACATATACATATTTATAATGAATAAAATGATATGAATAATTAATAATATAAATCCATAACCACTATCATGAATGACATGTTAATAAAACAACATCATGAAATTATACGATTTCATTACAAGAAATATTGATATTTTCAAACTCTATATCTAAAATAAAATAATATTTTGAATCTGTAGGTTTTCTCATATAATAATAAATAATTTATTTTGAGAATATTTATTTCATTTACATAACTATAGAATTTAAATTTATAATTTTCCTTATGTACAATACAAAAATTATTTAAAAACATTATGTTTTATACATAAAATAATACCATAAAATACAATTTTAAATTTTAATATATTTTTAATGAATAAAATTATCCATTATAAATAAAGGGTCTTTATAATATAGATTTTTCAAAAAAGAAAATAAATTTCTCTTATGTAATATTTGATTGGAAAATTTAAACCCAATATTTTTGAAACCACATATATATATGTATATAAATGAGTAAAATTAACACGAAGTATGAAATTAGTATACACATATATATAATTGTTTTAAAAACATAAAATCCACTAACATGTAATATAATTTAAAAAAACATTCATTTTTAGAAAAAATTTCTTGTACTTAAAATATAATACATGTATGTATTCTTTAGTAATATAAAATTGAAATATGAAAATAATATACAAATAAATATATACAACATTACATATTATTGAAAACTGAAATGGGGAGACAACTCCTATAATTTTTTTATAGTCAAGCCAGTGGAAATAGAGGTGACTGAGGAGAGTTTTGACTAGGTTCTTCCAATAAGGGTCAGTGATTCCCCATGCGGGTGACACAAACACATAAACAGACACACAAACAGTTATATATATAATATGGTTTGGATGTGGATAGAGCTATATATTAATGAGGAATCTGGGATTGTGATGGTAAAATCATTGAATTATAGAATAACATGTATATAATCGAAGACACCTCTAGCAAGGGTTTTAAATTATTGGATGATGAATCAAAATTTTTCCTATAGAAAATAAGAATTAATTCATTTTAATATATCCAAACCACTTTATAACTTGTCAACCATAAACTTGTGTCTGTATTTTATTCTTTCATACATGGAGAAACAATTAGTGTTGTGTATTGATGATTGTTGTTTTAGATCAAATCCGACGAAGGAATTTTGAGAATAAGGTTTTCCATTTTGGTAAAAAGATAATTTTGGTAGCACTCTTCAATTCAGTCAACCTAGGGTTCATTCCATATAATGGAAGTAAATTAAGATTATATATCATTCTAGGAAGGAAGATGTTGAATACAACATCACTGGATTGTTGGATTAAAACAAACGAATTGTTCGGGGTAGGAGAAACTCATGGAATAATATGATGTAGGGAAGGGATTGAATGATCATGATCAAATAAATTACATAGAATTGATTTATATATGGGTTTAAAATGGATAAATTGTGAACCTGATTAGTGACCCATATCGATATCATATTCAGGTGAGTGATGAATTATAATACAAGAATACACTGATTGCTAGCTAGAAGTTATAATGGGGTCATCACTCGGTGTTCTTATACATGGGAAAATAGGTTTTTCTTCTAAACATTTCATGGGGGTTGTGGTGCACCATACCAATCCATGGTCAGGTATTATCAAAACCTATGCATCAATAGTGATGTGGTCATCCTTACTCAACCGTGAGATTGGGAGATCATGGCTAGACCTCCTAGTGGGTTGATCTTTCTACACACAAGGGTTTAAGGTCTACTATATCCACCAAATATTTTCATTTATTTTCATTTATTTTTTTTAGAAGAATATTCTAAAATATATAACCTATTTATGAAATATTATCTATGTTACGTATCATTTTATACATTTTAGTTAAATTAATTACTATGTCACTTCATTCACATGACATTAAAACTAAATTTCCCACATGTTAATTATTTTAACAATTCATTTGGTAAAATAAGTTCATTATTCCAATATTCTCATTATTCCTTATGATTCACAAATTTACAAACATAAAATATTGTACCTTATGTACTGTCTATATAATTTGGAATTTCATTCTATCATAAATCGTTAAATATATATTGTTAAAATATATTCTATGTATTACATGACTATTTTTTCTTATATTTACTTCTTATTAATATTAAATAATGGGATCTTGTAAACAACTAAATTGATATGTATCTACCAAGGATTACTGTAAAAAACTCCTTCAAAAATAATAATATATTACACACATATAATACTAAAACATAATGTTTTAAAAAATGTACATTTTAGTAAAGAATAATATATTTAAGCATGTTTTAAAATATATATTTATTTATAGAATATTAAAATATAAATTTAATAAAGGTAATATTTTTTCTTAAATAACAAATAAAACTAATTTTTTTAATCCAAACATTTATGAATTAGTTAAAATATAATTTAGTTTTTTAATGTAAAAAATCAATTAGTGAAGATTTATTAAAACATTTTAATTCATGGGATGTTACATTCTTCCAAACATAAATTAAATTTCATCCTCAAAAATCGTTTTTCATAATTAAGGAAAATTTTGAAATTATTATATTTTTGAATATGGAAAAGTAGACTCACAATAATCATATATTGATAAATGTTGCATAATTAGGGAGAAATAAAAAAAATTATTTCTAAGTCATATAATTTTCCCCAATATGGAAGGAAATAAAACATAGGTTTTAATAAATCGATATACATTGAATCTGGAACTATTTTTATCCAAATGACCTATTTTTGAATGTTGATTGAACCATTATGTTAATACCAATGATAGATCCCCTTGAACCACACTTCTGGATATGGTAAAAAATTAATGTTTTATAATATTTTTTTAAAAATAAACATATAATATACAATCCATTTTATATGTGAGAATATTTTCCATTCTAGGATTTACAAGAATAGGACTATCTTTTACACTTATAAAAGTTAAAACAAAAATTAAGTAGGTTTTATTTTTTACTTTTCTCATGTTAGATATCTATCAATTTTAACCTCATTTAATTCTTCTAAATGATCCTATATTCATATTTATAAACATTGGGTATAATTATTGCCCATTAATGGGTTTTTAAAAAAATAAGTTGAAAAAATGAATTAAATAGGCTATTAAAATTACTTTGAAAATAATTAAAATTTTGAAAAAAATTTGAAAAATATATATCAAAAATATAATAACTGGACAAATAATTTTATAAATCCTTTGGAAAAAAGATTTACAAAATGAATTTGAATATACTTCACCCTTGAATATATAACAATACACTTTAAAATATTTACACTTTGAAATGATTATAATATTTTGAAGATACATTCACTTAGAAAATACTGAAATACTTTTGAAAAGAATAATTTTTTTAAAATTATATAATATATTTGAAAATAATTACCCTTGGAAGTGATATAATTCCATTTAATAGACTTACTCTGTGGAAGAATTTTTCATAATTAACAAACCTATTGATTTATTAAAAAATTATTCATGATTTGGAAAAAAACCCATGGGGCCACTTGAAACATTTAAGGCTATCTTGATTTACCCATTTCAAAAGGGTTGGATTCACTCCTAACTTCCTGATCATGATTACAATCTTCATGTGTGTAATTTTACAAAAAAAAATTGATCCTTACTTATATATATATATATATATCTTGAATTTAATACTTTAAAAACATGACAATCCATATAAAAACTGGTATTTATATAAACGTAAACACACATATATATATATAAACATTTAATGGAAATATATTTTTTCATTTTATATAAAAAATATCATGAAAAATAGATTTTTTATAAATTTATGGGTTATTAATAAATGAAGGATTGACACCCATGTATTTAAATATTCATTAATAAACTCGTAAAATCCATTAGGAAATTAGTTTCTAAAAAATAATAACTTTTTCAATGCACAATATTATATATAAAAAATATATACACTTATCTATAGTGAATGAAATGAAATTAATAATGAATAACATATTTCCATAATTATGATCATTAATGACATGTTTATAAAATTTCATCTTGAAATTATATGATTTCATTACATGAAATAATGATATTTTCAACAATTATATATAACATAAAATAATAATGTGAATATATAGGTTTTCAACTAAAATCATAAATAATTTATTTAGAGAATAGTTATTTTAGTTACAAAAGTATAAACATGAAAATTTTAATTTATTTTTTCACATGAAAAATAAGGTCTGAAAAACATCATGTTGTATACATTAAATAATAAAATAACATCTTAATTTGTAATTCTAATATATTTTTTAAATATAAATTTATCCTTAGTTGAAGAGTTTTTTTAAAATATATGTTTTGGGAATTAATAATTAAGCATCCCCTATATAAAATGTGTTTTTAAAATATAAACCTGATATTTTAGAAATATTAAATTTACAAGTATATACATGAATAATATAAACATGAAATATGAAATTAATATATATATATATATATATATATATAAATATTAAAGGTAAAATAAATCTGTTACATATAATATAATTTTAAAAAGATTATAAATTAAATTAAATATCTTGTAATTTTAAAATATCACATGGTTATATTATTGAGGAATGTAAAATTGAAATTATATAATAATATATATAAGTATATATATGATAACTTATTAGTGGAAACTGAAATGGGGAGCCAACTCCAACCTTCTTGGTACAGTCGAACCTGTGGAAAGGGAGGGGAATTAGGAGGGTTTAGACTATTATCACCATCTAGAGAGAGGGGTTCCATTGTTTGTGATATGTATATATATATACAAAATTATATTTAAGACTGTTCAAATATGGATTGAGATTCCTATTTTAGAATAATATTGGGTTTTTAAAAAATTATTATAAAATGAGGGTTTTAAAACATCAAAATGATTTTATTTCGGAATAAGAATCCAGATTTTAAATTGTACAACCATATACAAGAATATGTACTATCATCAAAGATTGTTTGAGAAGAAATATACTATATAGTTGGACGTTGTTTTTTAAATGATGATGTCTATAAACAAATTTTTACAATATTGTTTACCATCTTGGAAAAAATATGATATTGGTGACGAACTATACATAGGTCTCCATCATGTTGATGCCTTACACTAGAATGGGATGAAGCTGGGAACTCCTATTAGGAAGAGAGGTGGGGAATACTGCTCGGCTGACTTATAGGAGGAGAATCAATGAATTGTTGGGGTAGGGGTGTAATGAGTAAAATGATTATATTTCAATGGATTGAGTGGCCTTTAATAATGCTATCGAAAATATTGGATTTCAATAATGTTTTTAAAACAAACGAATAGTTCACTCTGTTAGTAAACCCACATCATGATCTGATTTGGATGAGGGTTGGATAATAATCTTAGTTCTCACTGATTGTTGGCTAGAAGCTTTAATGGGGAAAGATCATGAAGAAATTATGTATAATCCAACTAGATTTTCACCTTACCCCATGCACATGGTCCGTGAACCACCTTAACATTACTTGGAAAGGTATTAGTAGAACATATGACTGTATAATGAGGTATTGATCTTTCCTCTACCAGATTCCCAGATGGTCTTGTGTATTCCCTCTCATGGGTTGAGCTTTCTTCCCATAAGGGTTTAAGGTCTTGTGGATCCAGCATGAATGGGTGGACATTTCCATTCATATTATAAAAATAATAATCTAAAATATATAACATAATAAGTAAAAATTATATTATGAATAAGTTATCTCATAATAAGTATTAAAATTAATACATATGTTATGACTTTAACTTGACTTTAAATCAAAATTTCCCACTTATTAATTCCTATAACATTTTATCTAGTTAAATAAGTTTATTATCCAAATATTATATTTATTTTTTAAGATACTCAAATAGAATTATATAAATTATACTACTTTTTTTATTGTCTATATAAATTTGAATTTCATTCTTACATAAATCATAAAATATATATTATTAACATAATGATTTTATATTTAATTATTATCATTTATAATATTATCATATTACTTTTGTTAAAAAAATATTTTATAATGTAATAAAAAAATTATTTTCAAATGATTCATATATAATTTTATTTCATCTAAAATAATAATATATTTAACTAATATAATATTAAAACTTGAGTTTTCAAAAAAAAATCACTTTTAAGTGCATAATAATATATTTAATATTATTTAAATAAAATAAATTTATTTAAATAATATAAATATATTAATAGAATTATGGTAATATTTTCAATTAATTTATAATAAAATCCACAATTTATTGAAGAATACATTTAATTTTTGCTAAATTTTACTTTTGTTATTTTTTACTTAAAAAAATAATCTATTAAACATTTTTTAAAATTATTTAATTCATGGTATTTTGTAATACATGGAATATCCCGAGTTAAAAAAATACCCAATTTAATATAAGGCTATATAATTTCATGCCTACCCTCTAATTCTTCATATGCACATACCTATATGAGCCACATAGATCATACAACAAAAATATTTCATTAAACAATATTGAACCCACAATTAGGTAGTTTAGGATAGATACAAGTAAATCCACAATCAATGATGTATATGAACGACTATAAAAATAACCTTTAGTGGATATAGAGACACGTATTGATACTATAAATTTTTTCCATGGAAAATCATTGGATAATTTCATATGCATAGATGGTGTTTATAATTATTTACAATTATAGTGAATCAGTGTGAAGGGGTATCTAATTACATCATATTAATAATCATAGTATGTGATATATGGTAAAAATATATCCCAATTTTTTGAATATGAAATAAAAAAGGTTAAAATAAATATTGTTCCTGAATAAATAAGAGAATGAGAGGATCCCTTAACATGTGGGTATGTTTCTAGAATATTTAGAGGAATGTCATGAGATCATGGGGGAATGTTGGGAGGGATATAGGTAGGTATGAGAAGAGTAATTTCTTGGTAAATGTATTTTTAGTTAATATGAATTAGAGGATTTGTTGATATATATATATAAAGGGAAGATTTTATATTATTTTCTAATATAAGGGTTTGGACTCTACATATTAAAGTAAGTGAAACCCCAAACAAGTATACGGTATTTCATATTGTTTTTTCCAAGGAGGATTAGATTTCATTATTTTATATGTCCATGAACCAAACTCATTAATGTAGTAACCCTTACGATGTGGTTTCCAGTCATATTTTTAATGAATTAATTTTAAACTCAAAAATATAATTTTTTGGTATTCAATATGGCTTTATAAAATTAATACAATTAGGAAAAAAAATATTTTAAAATGGAAATGTATATTTGTTTATGAATACATTTTATGTAATATATTTCATCAAATCTGGGTAATTATGTTATAATAATATATATCGTATATTTATACCGAAAAAATATTTTAAAAAAAATTAACCAATCTAGATAAATTATGAAATAATAATTAATTTATAATTTATATAGGCTAATTTAAAAAATATTATATAGTATATACAAGTTAATTATCTAAAAAGTGTAATTAAAAATTTAAATCAAAACAACCATTTATTATTAAAAATTTTTTTTGACAATAATTGTTTTCAAACACTTATAAAAATTACATTAGAAATTTTCAAATAATATTATCATTTATATTTAAAACATATTATATAATAATAATCTTTTATTAAAATAACATATATTTGAAAAAAAATTAGATTCATCAGATAATAGTCCCTTGATTGAAAATATATATTTCCAAAATTTTCAATTTTTATTACATCATATCATTATAGAATAATTATCACACAAAATATTTAATATTTTAAAAAGTATTATTAAAATATGATAGATATGATAACTTTTTAAATATATTATAAAAATTCATAATCCACGAGCTTAGATACATAGGCATTTATTGTATTTATGAATTTTCTAAGTGTAAGGTGTGTGGTGGTCAGAATTTCTTTGGGTGGTTCATTGAAAATGGTTTCAGTGATGACTATATTATCATGAACGTATTTTATAAATTATTTCACCTGAGAATTAAATATTGAATCTCATCTTAGAAATAGAGAAGGAAATATTCTATTTATTCTATCACTCTCAAAATCTCCGATAAATGGGATTTATAGGTTACAACGCTACTAGTTGAGACAATCTCTTCTATTGACTTTGTCAAATAGGTCTTATCATAAATCATAATATATTTTTATTAATAGTTAGTATTCAATATCAATACAAATAAAAATTTATTCATAATGGTATATTATATTTGACAGACCATATAACAACCCAGAATAACCATAATAGTGCATGTGTTTTCTATAAAATCGTTCATTTATAAGTTATTTACTCCATTAATGAATGAATTTAATATATAATGTGTTGGGTCATTATATTTAATGTTGATGTTTCCACCTTAATTACTCAATATAATGTTGTCCCCTATTTTTTAATATGATGCTCACAAAGATTCATTCCTTGAGAATGTTTTGTAAGCATAGAAAAATGTTTTTATATTCCATCTATAAAATCAATAGTTTCATGTGAGGAAATAATTTTATTATCATTCATGTTTATTTATATGAAGTATACTTTGGTTTCAATATATATAAAATAACAAAAAGGATCTTTTGAGAAACAATAATCATATTGATAACCTGTATAATCATGGAAAGAATTTATAAGATGTTGAAATCATGGAACCATATTGTTAATCTATGCAACATTAGTATTAACATAGTTAAACCATGATAATCATCTATTCAAATACATCAGATTAGTACTTAATGATAATGTTATTTTACAAAAGAATATCTCATAGGGGTGTCCAGTAATGTCTTAGTCATAGGCCCACTGGTCAGGCACCATTGGTGATTGAGTTGATACCCAATCCCCATATATCATAGTTATTATCCCATGGGAAATATATATCCCAACCACATCCACATTCTAGTTTCCATTCTTGAATTAATTTTTATGGATTTTTTTTCATTTACAATCTATAAGGATTGTCCAATATACATATGATAATACTAAGGGTTCTCAATAATAAATCACCCTCCTAAATTCCAAATAAAAAAATCATTATCTAATAAAAACTAAGGTTTTTCAAACAATATGTAATTAAATATTATATATTACTAAATTTATATTCATTACATATCAATATGAATTAAAAAATACAGCAAATGATCACTTTCTATGGAATCATGGATTTTTCAAAAACCAGTATATGAATTATGAACATCAACTTATCCACTATTTATAAAAACATTAACCATTGATAGAAATGATAAAACTAAAACAATTATTCATACTGGTGGGAAAGGAAACAATAATACATGGTGATAAAAAATAAATAGTAATGGTAAACAGGGGAGTTTTCAATCAAATATCATTTAATGAAAAGAGTGATAACTTATATGAGGATATGGTTTTATCATTTGAAAATCATTCCCAAATAATCTTGAATCTTAGTTTGAGTAATGATATTACACATAGATGTTATCAATGAATCAAAAATAAAGTAAATAACATCATGATCCATTTCATAAATATTATGAAACAATAAAATGTTAAAAAATAGTGGCATATAGTGTTACATAATCATCATCATAGAAATATTATGTCAATGGTACCCACTGAGACCTTTATCAATAGATTAGATTGGACTAGCCACCTTGGTACCAGCATAGGGATTCAAACTATGGATTTTTTGTATTTAGATAACTACATGTGTACCAATATAGTTCATTAAATATTTGTAATTTCTAAATTAATTATAGGGAAATAATGTACAATCCAAAAAAATAATCATGAATCACGCATATGTATGCCACATGATTCAAAAAAATTATCATTTCATTATATCTTAACCAATATAAAAGTTTACAAGTGTCATAAATATTTTATCATCAGAAAATATCCATATAAAAAAATTATTATGTTCATTATCATAGAATCAAATCCATAATGAAGCATAAATATCATGTAATGATATTATCATCGATGATAATTATCTTTAAAAGTTCACATGGAAATTTATTGTAGAAAATAACCATTCCATTCTGAAATAGATTATGTATATAAAAAATAATTTTAAAATAGGAATGGAAACATTTATATTAAAATGAAAAGTGAAAATTATTAATATATTATTCAAATAAAAGATAATTCAGGATGGTAAGAAATATTGTTCATGTGGCATAATTTAAAATAATGATTATGTTCACACATTTGTTAAAAAGTACATCATTCAAAAATAAAAAATATATACCATTATTTTTTATGCTAATTTATTAATTGGTAAAATTTATAATAATTAATAAATTTTGTATTTTTATAAAAATAATTTGAAAATTATAATGATAACATGGAGATTGGATAATATAATTAAAAAAAGTTGGTATTCCATGACATCATTGATTTTAATTTATGGGTATGTTATGTGAGAAAAATGAAAGGATAATATGTTATCTTCATAAAATACTATATCAAATGAAAATTATAATAATTTTTAGGTATATAATATAAAATCTAATTATAAAAAATTACCTCATACACAATTCAATTTAAAGGAGGGATGATAACATAAAATAACTTACCCCATGTTCAACTTGTTTGATATGAAATATAACATCTTACAAACTAAATAAAAATTTATTATATAAATATGTAATTTTAATTTTAATTATTATAATAACATACATGGATTACTTAAAAATCATATCTCCAATTTAATAACAATTCTTTATTCGAATCAATGTTCCATGTCAGAACACATTCATTTTTTATATACATTCTTATTTAACTTTTTTGGTCCTTGATAAATTTTCACTATTATATCAAGTAATTTTTTTAATAATGATATAAATATCATTTATATTCATTATCTACATATTAATTACCATTAATAAAATTCATATTTTAAAAAATAACCCACTTCATTCCTGTATATGGTACTCTATATATAATCTTAAATGTTTTATTCATTTTCTAATGAAATGATGGAATGAAATATAGTTAATATGTTATAATTACCAAATATTAATTATATAACAAATGTTATGTATAATTATTCAATTCATCACAATATACAATAATGATAGGTAGTTTTTGAAAATTAATTATATCACTATATGGACATAGTAGTCCACATGTACACACTAAGGATATAATTATTTTGAACATGATTGAACAGATGAGGAAAATGGATTCTCAATTAACATAATAAAGAATAAATATATTAGTCGTACAATATAAATAAAATTCTTATTGATACAATAGGTTTAATGATGGTAGGACGTGAAATTTAATTTAGTTAGCTTAGCCACGAATTATACATCTTTTTTGAGAGACCTCCTTCAGCGTAGACCTTAATCAATTAATGATATTTCATGTAAGAAAAAAACCGGATATAGGATAAATATATTGATTCTATGATGTTTTTGGGCATAGTTGTTGGAATATCTAGAAGAATCAATATAATTAATTATCATTGAAAGGATGTTCTCTTTTGTGTGTGACTGAGCGGAAACACATTGAATTACCTAAATGAAGTAAATAATATAAGAAATCCTTCTTTAGAAATTATACATGAATGTAATGTAATTATATTTCTTCATTATATAGTTTTTCAATATAATCAACCATTTTGAACTAGACATTGGTATGAGTCATTCTTACCGTTACCACTTAGTATCCCCATAAGTAAACCTGTTTATCTTTAAATATGGTGAATTAACATTAAAATTATCCATATTTCATAATAATATAAATTGAAATTTTATTAAATATAAAAAATTAAATTATTATTCCAAAATATGTATAACACTTAATCTCATTCAATTCATATAAATAGTAGAAATTCATTTTAGATAAAATACATAATGTACACTGAAATAATGTTTTAAAAGTATTATATATAAAACTAAATTGAACTTCTTATGGTTCCTTTAAAAAAAATAAAACTACTGTATAAATTATTTTTTGAATAAATAAACTGTATATTTTATTAAAAAATTAAATAAATTGTCTGCATAATTTATTAAGAAAATATATTTTTTTTAAAAACCATATTTATCACAATTGTCTCTTTTTTTATTTAATATATATTGTTTTCATTTCAAACCATTATTCATCTAATATAATGATTCTAATTAATTTATAATTATAAATTTGAAATTTATTATATTAAAATTATTATTTAGTAATAAAAAATATTATTTATGTAGAAGAAAGAACATACCATGTAGAAAAATATATTTCTTAAAAACATGGTTATTTTAATTAATAATTGATTTTATTAATATTGAGATGTTATGAAAACAGCTTATAAAATATATATTTGTCACACAATATGGATAATCATATTATTAGACATGATTCTTATGGATTGGTCATTAAATTTATATTATAGCATGAGTTCATTTCATCTGGAGGTTGTCTCTAAATAATGCAATCAAATACTTCATGTTTATTTGAATTGAAATACATTTCATATTGTGGTGTGTTACAAAAACTATAGAATAAAATTTATTTAGAATATAAATAAACATATATAGATTATTTATTCTTATTCTAACAATAGAAGAAATCAAATATAAATATGTAAACCCAAAACAGAACCATAGGTGATGAAAATAAGTGGGGATTTGTAAATTAGGATTATGAAATATTCCCAAATGTATTTTTAATATAAAAAATCATTTGACAAAATGATTTTTTTACAAAAATTAATTACATTATACATATTCTTATTCATGTTAGTCACATTCTCATCTTCTTTGGAGAGACATCCTTCAACTAACACATTTGACCCCCTTAGATAAAATTACATTAACACCGTGATCTCAATCCCAAATTTTTGGAAGTAGTCATATATTTTGTGAATGTATTGGCTATGATATAGGAATAAATGTTTTTTAATATGGTAGGGGTGGTGGTGTCATTTTGTAGGTGTGGTATGGCACAGATATGGAAATAATCAAAACATATTAATAATATAAATTAATTTTCGTGTGAATGTAGCCCCAAAATGTCATATCATCAAAGTTTATTATTTTATGGTATAAATCCAACAATCTAATGATGTATTGGTAAGTTCTATGTATTATTACCATGAGTTATTATTTTATTTATAAATCCAATAGCGCATTTTTCCCATATGATAATCGATAACTATTTATCATTAATACTAGAACCAATTATGTTTACATTATTAATTATTTTACTTTCACTAATTCAAAATATTGGACACATAATACTAGATTTCAAAAATTTAAGTAGATGAAATGTATTTTATAATTAGCTTGAAAAATACAATTATAAATACATTTAGAAAAAAATTCTATTTTTTACAAAAAAAATTTATAGGAAAATAATATATAAAATGTATTACAAGGGAAATTATTAGATTATGTTAATTAAGTTGATATTTTACTGTATTTTAAACAACAAAAAAACTGAAATATAACTTTTCGTTAATTTATTAAAATTCCAGAATAAGGAATAATATTTATTTAGATTAAAAAATTAGTTAGATTTTAATAATGATTGTAAAATAATTATAAATTCCACATTATATTTTTAAATACACAATTTAGCATCCTAAATATATATATATATATATATATATTATTTATAAATAATGTGTTTTAAAAATTATTATTCATTTCTAATATAAAAATAATTTAATAAATGTTACAGTATTGTAGAATTTATATTTTTCACAATTTTTATAAAAATCTACATTTTGAAACTAATTTCCACAATTCATGTTAAGATAATTTGTACTTTTTGAATTAAAAAATAAATTAAAAAAATATCTTATTAAATTTGGGATCTATATTTTAATAATATTATTGAATAAATATATCATTTTATTCCATTCGAGTTATAGATATTATTGGGACATATCCTTGTCATACATGGATATTATATCTTTTTATATGAATATTCATTCCATTACACAATCAGATGACTCAAAAATACAATATAGTAGAAAATTTGGAATCATGGACCACAATATTATATGATTTTGGATAATATTCAATTTATCCAACAAGGATATTCCCATTTTTTACACATTATAAACACATCCTACAAAATACCATGCTTTGTAATGCGGAGAAAGGAAACAAAAGAAAGGGTAATCTCAGATGATCATTAAGTGTAAACATAATAGATATCAATCCATGATAAAATAAATCAAATATATAATAATAATAATATGATTATAAACATAAATTTCTATGTTCATACCAAACCAATCATAGATCACGAATGAGGTTTAAGTAGTAAAACATTATCATCTTCCAAAACATAGACCTTAAGGGTGATAAATCATCATTATTCAATCATGTTCCATATGTTCATATCCTAATTTTTTTCACCATCATTAATATTTAAATCCATATCATATTTCAATGTTAACATCTAATACCCCAAAAATAGTGGATTTAGAATCATCAATTATTTCCCATTATAGATCAGCGAACACCATTTTCCTATAGTGAAAAAGGAAACACATGCTCTCTATAATGGATCAAAAAACACATATTTCCCATAGTGGACCAGGAGACAACTATATCCCATAGTGGATCTAGATACACTTATTTTCCCTAGTTTATCAAGACCATCATCATGTTTCCTATTATTATCTCAATATATATTCAGAGATACCAAATTCATTGGGGGGGAGATATAGGTCCCACCCATGACATAAAGAATATCATACATATGTGTTCCATATTATCATAAAACATAAATCATATTATAAAAAAATTAAAGTGGTTTAAATTGAAATTCATTTTAACATAACTTACGGAAAAGATATAGGTTTTATAATTATTTTATCAATTTATCATATCATATATCATGAAATAGAATATAGTTTTATGAGGATTAAATCCTGGAATAACCTATGGAATAAAAACAAGTTTCATAAACATCACATTATTATAAAATTATTTCTTTCCGAAAAATAAAAAGAATCATATCCTTCTATCATATTCCCTATAGAGAATAATTAACCATAAAGTATGTCATCTTATATGTATAATGATTTTTTGAAAACCAATATGATAATTTCTTGGGGAGGATAGCCTTTCATTGAAAATTAAATCTTTATAAATAAACAATAGTTTTTATTAAAAAAATTATTATCTTTTTAAATCAACATTAAATGTTTGTATGGAATTTTATAAATCATTTAAAACAATCCATGATGAAAATATCATTTATTTATTGAAAATTTTTTTAACAATGAAACATGTCAAAAGTCTTTTTAATTTTGAAATTATTATTTTAAAATATAAAAATTTCACAAATATTATATAACTGATTATATTTTAACAAAAACATAAAAAATTTTATGTGGTTATTTAATTCATTGAGAGAATATAAAATTTTAAAATAAATGTATTTCCAGGAATGTTAAAAAATATTCTCTTATCATTTTTTTTGTAAAATACAAATGAGTATTGGTTAGAAAACAACATAAATAATGATTTCAAAATAAATGGTAAATATAAAAAATGTGTATAAAGGACTTTAATAAATCATTTCAATATTTGAAATAATATTTTAGAAAATAGTTTTAGAAAACATGGTATTAGATAAATAAGTGCATTTGATAGAATAGAGAAATAAAAGTTTTTTTTCATGAACAAATTCTTTTGTAATAATGGGTATATAAAGAGAGTAAAATGAATGAAAGAAATGCACTATCATGAATTTAAAATATTATAAAAAATAAATGATTTTATTAAGATATAGATCATAATAGGTCATTATTAGAATATTAATCGTACACATTATAGATAAATGAAGAGAATATAACATAAAATAATTAAAATTTTGGTAAAATTGAATCATTATCTACATGAATGATTAAAATTTAATGAAATAAATAAAATATTTTATGTTGGTAAAAACATGATTTCTAAATAATTGTTTATGTATATACATGTTGTGGAAAATTTTATGTTCATTACATAACTAATTATTCAATGAATGAAAATTGAGAAAAAAAATGCTTATCGCTTTGCTAACTCGTGAATCGTAATTCCCATGAAAGATAGATAGTAAAAAGGATATGTAAATAAAAATTATTTTAGGTATAAGAATCATTACTCAAATTCATGGGAACTATATAAAAATTAAAATGAATATAGGTTTTTAATATAGAAGGTGTCTCACAGTCGTTAATAATGTGAACAAAATACACTACTTTATGTATTGACTCCAATCATGAAAGTTCAATCATCCAGTATAATAAATATATATTTATTATAAATATATTACGAAAAAAAATTATATATAACAAATAATATATTATATACTTATGAAATTTTATTTCACTTTTGTTATCAATTCTATGTTTAATGAACATTTTCAGAAATAACTACTTGGTTTTCTAGTGTTAGTTATGATTGTTATTTTCAGACCTATTACATTTATCATGTATCCATAATCTATAGAATAATAATAATGAAATAATAATCCCATTTTTTTAGAAATAAATTGTGTTAAGATCAAGGAGAGGGTAGGATGCATGTACGCATGAATAATGTTTCCATTTTTCAATAATCATAATAGAATGGAGGAAACTTAATATTATCTTCTATAAATTACCATAATATAATATATTCCATATAATTTAATAACGTAAGACTATACATGTCATCCATGGGGTGTGTTGATGAAAATAGTGTCACATCGCTTGATGATGGTAGAAGTACACATGCACACGAATGACATTACCATCTTTCAATGAGTGAAAATGCAAGAATGAAAATAATATATTATATTTTTAGGATGATAATTTTTTCATGAGTATAAAATTTATTTCATTTATATCACATATATTCATTTAATTTATCTTTATTTTCTTCCATGAAATTTGTTAGTGAAAAATAATCACATCACATCCAGAGGCGGTAGGCCTTCGTACGAACAATGGAAGATATCATATCCCATATTAAATAGGATGTAAAATTGAAAATATGATATAGTATCCTCTAATTTATAATTTCGTTATCAATAACATTTATATAATTTCTATCCTATATAATACCCAACCATGCGGTATGGTAATGGGAAAAAAGATACTGGTTAATGAGGTGGCTTTTAAATAGATACAAGAATGATGATTTCATTACCCATCTCATAGAAGTAGAGATGGTTTTAGTTCATGACATTATAAAAAACATCAAAATATATATATAATTTACTGAGTTAGTTATATCATAATTGAATAAAATACTTTCCATGAGGTGTATGAGGTAACAATATAAAAACAATCATTGAAAAATGCAACCTCTTATTCGGTTATCCTCCATATGTTTTCACAAAAATAATTCCAAGGATGGATTTTTGTCCAAAATAATGAATCTATGATAAAATAATGGGAGTTGGGATATTTTTGGGGTAGGTATGTTATATTAAAAAATGGTATTAATATGTGTATAATTTTATTGTTGTGCTTTCTATTTATATGTGTGGGAATGGAACCCACATTGAAAGTATATAAAAATATCCAAAAAGAATCCAAAATAAAAAATTCATTCTAAAGAAAAATGATTTTTAAATTACCATATAATATATATTTGAAATTATATGATTGATATATGGACCATATAATAGTATTTAGGCATTTTTGGGTCATTTTAATCCTTTATATTTTATTAACAACCAATAAACCCATTTTACCGTAACGGTGGTAAATAATTTATATTTTATTCAAAACTGATTTTGATAAAAATAATTAATTTGAACATTCTAGATAACATAAATTATTTCGATTTCAAATATGGAATCCATTTTTACAAATTAAATTCAAATATTTGTAAAAGGATAATTTAATATCAATTCTAGAGTAGGGATGAGAATGTGGGCATTTAAAGACAAATGTTCAATAATATACAATGTTTTTATATAAAAATTAAATATGAAATTAAATATTGTGACCTAAATTGTATTAATGGAAATATAATGGATCTAATTTTCCATTAAAACCATTTTAATATCCAATTTATCACTAAAAATAATTAATAAGAGAATGTATATTTCAATTAATATTCAGTATTTTTAACCATTCCTCAAAAATATAATATTTATAAAAATTTCTATAAGATTCACATTAAGATAATTTTAACACAATTGTTTGAAAAATTAATTTTATTTTATGAAATTAATTTTTTTAAATTATAGAAATTTTAGTTTAATGATGTTCATAGAAATATTTTTTTAGGAAAATGTATTTTCGAAATATATAAAAAATTTACAGAAAAATTATGTACTTATTTATTAATATGATTCCTTTATATGAAACAATAATTATTATTATTTAAAATATAGTTATTTATATTTATATTACTATTTTTAGTAGCCATGTTATATTGTTTTTTATTAAAAACTATATGAATTATATATGATAGTACTGTTAAAGCATAGTGTCCTGTGAAATGAAAGCTAACATAGTGGTGCATATATAAAAATATTAACATGTTGTTTCCGATAATATATGCTAAAATCAGTGTTATGTGTAAGACAAGATAAAATAATTTTTATTTTTAATGAAGAATATATAGAATATTAAATTTATTTAAAAATAATATTTTACAATATCTCAAGATTCGACATTCTATCCCCCTTGAAATGAATTTCATCCTAATTTTTTTTAATTTTACTCAAAGGTGTATCATTTGTTAATTAATACCTATAAATCCACATCATAAAAATTAATTATAAAACATCACATAAAAAGAGTAGGATTCAAACATAATTTTTACCAAAATTAACTCTTAAATAATATTTTATAAACGATAATAAAAGATATAAGTGATGATATAGACATGGATAAAAATCATAAATAAATTTCTAGATTAATAGATGTAATTGATCACATTGAATTCAATGATCCATGGAATATTAAGGGCCTCAAACCCATAAATCCATGATGATATAAAATACCATTAGTTCAACAAAAATGACGGTATTAGAATAATATTTTTTTCAATACCATTTTCCAAGAGATGATTAATTAATTTACGGTAAAAAAGAATTAGGAAATATACTTACATGATACCTTTCAATTTCAAAAGAACAATTTCATCATGTTAATGAAAAAAGTTCCAATTCACCACTTAAAATAGGAAATATATACCAAAAATTGGTTTTTTATTCTAGAATAACCAATAATTCCCTTTTAAGAGATCATAAGATTCATAATAGAATGACAGATCATTCCTTCAATGTGTAGATATTTTAGGAAAATGGTTATAAGCTGTTCTAAATTAATATTCATATTGTGAAAAAAATATTAATCTATAAAACCTCATCAAAAATTTAACATAAATAATTCAATAAATTTTCAACTTTATAACCCATCCCATAATTAAAATTTAATAAGGAATGAATCTAAATCAAAAAAAATCAACATAATCCTCAAAATATCAGTTTTTATCTTTTAAGGGTCACATGAAAAATATGGGAATATCATTGTCATATATTCTCATAATTCCAGGTAATAACTGTAATTACCATAAAACCTCACTGAAAATATAAATTATTCTCCATTTGTTGAATAAAAGCCTATATTATCACACATATTAAATATATTCAATTATTTTTAAAACTCTATCAATGATAACATAAACTATATTTTCCAAAAATACCTTATCAGATATGAGGCCATCAATACTCTCTAATTTACTATAACTATATAAATTATATCTGTATCTAAGCTATACATGATATTCAAACCATCAAGAATATATTAAGGGTTACCATCCATTAATCATTTGTTTTCAATAAAAAATAATCATGCAATTAAATAAAATTTATATTTCATCAGCATCATTGAATGAATTATATCAAATCCATAACAAAAAAATTATACTGATAAATCTATATATATTCCATTATTCTTGAATTCAAATACATTAATACCTCAATCATCCCAAATACTTCTTAATCAATTAACTAATCGTCATCATATTTTACCATAATAGATTTTTAATTTTATATTTTATTCAATGTATCATAGTCATTGATTGAAAATCCATTACTCATACAAACATTTATAATGTCTTCACAGTATTTCACCTCTGACAACAATTCTAATAATCCAAAAACCTTACACATTTAAAAGACTTCATAGATGATGATACAATATAGAGACAATTATTATCATAATTTTTATTAATCAATCTTTTCATTTTCCCTTATAATTATTTTATTTGTTGACTAATATTCCACACTCAAAACATCATTCCTTCTATCAGAGACATTCTTATTAGTATTCAGTCCAACATTATTTATATATATATAATTATGAATTCATTACTCCATGGTTTTCTTTAACAAAACTCTCATAAAACCTTAAACATATATTTATTGTTGAGTGTGAGATTTTGTTATGGTGTATGTTTTTATGGGTGTACTATGAAAAATTATTTGGAATAATCACGATATTTTTCCCTCCTATCATCATCCCATTTAGAAACTCAATGGAAATTTTTCACCACATTCAATTATATCCTAATACATTGTTTATTCCTCCAATGACTAAAATCTAAAATCTTAGTGTGAGGACATTAATCATAGTTGAAAACCACATAATAATGAAATGTCTGTTATAGGATTTAAAATTAATGAATCATTCATCAAAATTTATCAAACCTTAATATTCACCCAGTTCATCCATGATTAAAATCAATTTAAATTATTCATAATGTACCATTATATGTCTATGGATTTCCTTATCATGTCACCTGGGATTTTCAAACCATTTTTACAGAAAAGGAATGCTGTCATGCATGAGTTGAGGATCATGTACAAATCAATTTTCCATTTTCAAAGTTGTTACCCGTAGGTACCTCTATTCCATATTCACATTGTCACACAATGCTATTGTAAATCCATTTATTTTATTATTTTATCTTCTTTGGATATATTTTATCGAGGTTCATGTGGAGCCATGTTTTGATGTTTTGAATTTTTTATGTCTCAGGATTGTTTTTTTCCTGGTCATGGATAGCGCACAATATGGGTTAACTATGTGACGTCTCACAAGTAATTATGTTGCTGGTTTCATGGAATAGAAGTAAGTCTCATGGGTTGCACAAAGTATGGTAAAACATACAACATCCATTTTTGAGGTGGTTTCCATTTGGGAAGTGGTTATAACAACCAAAACATTTATGAATAAAATTCCGTTTATTTAAATTTCTTATAGATATAGAAAACACATGAAATACTTTTGTTTTATTATATAAAATTCATTTTAAATGTCCTTTAATTATAATTACCTCCAATGGCTCGAAGGCCTTCATTTTTTATTGATTTTTTGATAGTCCACATTCCATGGGGTGAGGTGGAACCCTTACAAGGCCCGTAGGTATAAGTATTACATGGCCCGTACTCTAAAGATGAATTCATTTCCCGTAGGCTTCAAACATTACATACAACCCAGACTAACTACTAGGATCTGCTCCTCCCTAGCATCTTCATCTTGAAATCAGCTCTCCACCTTCGCATGGGTGTTCGGTTAGGCATTCTCGAGCATGCACAAGGTTGTCCCATTGGCAGGTGTCATACCCTCTCATTCATGGAATCTGTTTAGATTTTGACACGGTGAAAGATCCTTGCTCATCCTCCTTGTAGAGCATGTTCCTTATAGGTTGTCTCGTTTGCATCTTCACTTAAGGTGGCCCAAATGCCTTGAGGTGGCCCAAAGGCCTTACTGACCTGAAGGCCTGGGTTGTCCGAAGGCCTTACATGACTCAGGGACCAAATCGGTGGCCCAATGTCCCAAAGGGGGGCATATTTTCGGCTTCTGCAGTTCCAAACAGTGACTGCTACAGTGCCTACTACAGTACCTGCTAAAGTACTGCACAGTTCCCCCTATAGTACCTGCTATAATACTGCATAGTTCCCTCTACAGTACTACTACAGTGCCCCAAAAATTCTGCCTCCACCTGGATCTGATCCCTGGTCGCTTGGATGCACTTACGGAGTCCTTACCAACTGGGCTAAGGCTCATGTGCTTATAATTACCATTGTTCATATATTTTTTGACCATTTCTCACACAACTAATATAAATATATGGTTTTAACAAATCATTTCGACAGATATTATGGAGATTATGGCCTCATCTAGTACACTCATGCCTTAAGAAGCTCATTTATTGGATCCTCGAAAGGATTGGGATTCTCACTAGACCAAGACCAATATGATCTTTAACATGTTAAACTCAAACGGAATTACCTACAAGCGAAGATCAAGTTAATAGAGATAACTGCCAAGGTGATGTTGTTTGAGCCGCCCCAAGAGCCCGCCACCATCGTACATCTTACCATTAGGTCTTATATGGGTTTTATAAGTGGTTATGTAACGAAGAATTAGTCACATATTGTGTAATGTATTTTGGTAAATAAAAGTTTTACTCCATTAATTTTTTAATGAGAATAGTATTTCATAAATAAATATTTTATTTAAAAATTGATTTTTTTTGTAGAAATGGTACTTTTGAGAAATATATTATTTAATATATTAAGCTATGGTATTTATTAACAATATTATAACAACAATTCTTATAAATGGTGTTTATATAAATTTATTGTTTATAAAAATGTGGTAATTAGCTTGATAAGAGTAATAATTTTATACGATAAAACAAAAAGTGTGATTTTAATAAATATTTTTTAAGGAAATAATGAAATTTTTAAATAATAAATATTTTATTAAAATATTATTATCAAATTAATTTTATTAAAAATTAATTACTCTATAAATTTTTTGATGTCAAAGGTAATTTTTATTAAGGTTTAAAAAAAATTTATTTTTCAAAACCTATCAATTTTTAATAAATGTTTGTTAACATTTTAAAAGTAAAAATTTACTTATTTATAAAATTTTCTTGAAAAAAATAATATTATTTTTGGAATTAGGAGGTCAAAATTATCAAAAGTTTAATTTTTCATAATTTTCTAAGACAGTTGAATTTATGAGTAAAAATAAAAACATATATAAATATATTATGAGTTATATGAAATTATAATGAACCGATAGTGATTTAATAAGTACCATAAAAGTGAAATTCAACCAAATCTAATTTAAAATTTAAAATAATGTGATTTTATATTTATTTGACTTATTTTATAATGCCTTGGTGAATCCTCCCAAATATATAATATATTTTATGATTTTATATTAATTTCATTGAGAGTGTGACTTACCTCAATATAAGAAATGAAAATATTTAAATATCCTGGTCCTTGTTACTAATAAAATAATATTTTCCACATCCCTTATCTAGAATATAATGGTAAAAAACCATGGGTTAGGATTTGGTTTGGAATATTTTATTTTGTAGTATTGAAAACCTAAATAATAACGAATTACCCATAATTTCCTACACAAATGCACCCAATAACCAATTAAACTTCAATAAAATCATTAAAACTCATCCTCACTCTTCTATCCACTCCTGAGACTCCTCCCGAGGAGCCCACACTCTATTGGGAAGTCTCCATCAAGCCATTGGGATAACACATCCATGTAATTTTTCATCCCTTTTTAATTTTTACCCATGATTCCATATATTGTTACTCACTTTTATATTCAATTAAAAATGATGGGGTATATTTTTTCACCTCCATCATACATTATTTAGTATCTTTGAATGACGAGACACCCTTTTCTCTCTCATTAATCCCTCCCATGTACAACCATTACCATTCCAAAATTTCCTTAGAGTTATTTCATTCCTCCTCTTTCTTCGTGTTTATTCATTATGATACACCTCATATTTGGAAATTCCATATGCTGTAACATGTATGTATATTAATTTTTTACATACCATTTATTTTATATATGATTATAGACCCATTTCTCTCTCATAAGCCCTTTTTATTAATTTTTTAATCATATTGTTAAGATGACGAAATTGCTCCATGGTTTCCATTCCAAAATAATCATATAGTGAATACCATACACATTATACAATCAAGGGTATTCACCTTTATGCAGATATAAAATTTTCTACAGATAACTTATATGTATTTATTCCACACTCCTTGATCATAGAATAAATTATGATGAAGAATAAATCCATGTTTTATGATCTATGTGGAACACTTAAGCATGATATTGAAACGATTATGAAGGTTATGCCCTGATAGAACTCGACTACATTGTACAATGTTTAGTATAATTATAAGTCATGTTGGGATAGGGTTTTACCAAATTTTGGTTAGGGATTTTTATCACCATGTTGTGATATTGGTTTAACTGATTCCATTTTGTTTATGATGTAGTTTTTTATGTTTTTCCCATATTTCCATGTTATTATGATAATTATATATCTTTCCCTTATGTTTTTTCCCTTATACTCCATTGATATTTATATGTCATAAAATTTATTGTATTATTCATGTTATAACTTATTTACTCCCTTACCTGGCTTTATATCTCAATATTTTTTATGTATGTCCTTAGGTTATACCATGCAATGCTAAGTACAAATGAATGTCATGGCCATGAAAAATAAATTTTCAATAAAGATGTTGTATTTTTTGTCCTAATATGTTATGTAATGGTCTTGATCCCCAATGTCACTAGACCTCTTAATCTTAAAAATTTTATTACCTTCATGTTTATTTAATTAATCATTTTTAAATATGAAATGATTATCAGGTTTGTTATAGCAGGTATCAGGTGATGGGTTTTGTAATTTTGGGGATTAGGATTAGAAAACCCAAGTGAAATCCATAGGGATAACACTAGATATATGAATTAATACCTATGTTTTGGTGATTATAGAGTAACTATTTTTTCATTAAAATATGTCCCTATTTGGATATGATCAAGTAGTGGTGTCTCTGGAAAAGATGTATCTAGCGGTAAAACCCGAAAATAACCCTTTGATCTAGCCTCAAACCGAGAAGGGGTGCACAACAATGGGAATTTCTACACTATTAGATTGACAATCCCAGTAGATATGCTTCGGTAAATTCATAATCTAAGTGTGAACCATTCTAATGGGAAAAATAAAAAAACCAAAATAATATATGTTAGAGAATATATCTTAGGTAACATATATTGAAGCCTAGAAATTAATACGTTAATGTAATAAATGTAATTTATAAGATATACCTATTAAAAATTGGATTCCCCTGTATTTGTTTAACAGTTTAAAATAATTACCCTTAATTTTACATTTATTCTATCCAATGAACAGTAATAGGAGGACTCAAGCTAAAACAGATTGGAATGTTGATGCGCCCATAAGCGATGATTCCCGCAAGGGTTTTTCTCTATCGCCACCTCCCACATTCCACCTTGGGTCTGCAGTTCTCCACTTCGACGTGTTCTTGGCGTGACTATGGTGGAGGTTCTCTTTTGTGGCGGTGGAATCACCTCGTGGGTTCTTCTGGCTCTACATTTCCATTGCTTCTGGACTGCTCTCGCCTCAATCCATCATCTATAGATAGGGCTTCTCATGGCAGCGCGATGATGATCCAGTGGTCGAGAACCATCTCCCATGACTGAGAGTTGTAGCTCGTCCCTAAGGTGTACGTTGGGTGGTCTATCGTGGTGTCTGAGGGTGTGTTGTATGGCGGCGATGGGACTTGGATCTGGTTTTATCGCTTTGGTGGCCGTTGATTTTGTGATGTATTCTTGATCTTTCATTTTCTCATATGTTTTTGACTTTGGGATTGGGGTTTCTACTGCTCATGTGGTGGATTTGGGTGTTTCTGTGTTGTTTTATGTTGTTCATGATATGGAATGTTTATTTTATGTGGTGCGATCCTGAGGTGTGATTGCAAGGGTGAAGCATTCTTGATGGAGGAACATTCAGATTACTGTTTCGCTGCATATTTCGCTGTGCAATTTTCAATTTCTCATGAAGTTTGTTGAACTAGGAGTTGGTTTGCGAATTTCCAGAGGTGTATTTGATGGACTTTTGGTTATTGAGGTTTTGATTTATCGGTATTTTGTGGTTCAATCATTGGATTTGTGGTTTTTATCTTCAGTTCTCTACTGTTCGGTTCTGGATTTGACTTCAGTGGAGATTTTAAGGAATTTGTGTTGGTGTTGGTTTTGAATCAGCTTCTTGTCTTGGCTGATCTTCTTTGGATGTGCCTATGTTTTCGGATGAAGTTCAGAGTCCTCTATGAATTTTATGTGTGTTCTCAACCAACTCAATACGTGGATCTACATCAAATGAGGTTATGAGTAAGAAGGTTTCACCTTATCCTGCGACTCAGATTTGGAAGTTCGAGGGGGTGTTGATTTTCCATCGGTTCTGTGCCCATGCAACACTACATGGGATAGCTTTCCGAGAGGGTATTCAGTGGTGAAGGATTGTCAGCATGATTTAGTAGCTGGGAGGAGAATATCATGTAGTCTTGATTTGGGTTTTACTCTTTAATGGTTTTTTTGGTTGTAATGTTGGATTTTGTGGTTTCTCAATTTTTCCTCAAAAGTGTTTTGATAATAAAAAAGTTAATTTTCAGTCAATCTAAAACAGATGAAATGATCAATGGGATGATTATTCTAATGAAATGTTCAATCCCATGGGAGGGAGAATGGAATAATATTTCACAATACTCTTTTAATTAATTCATGTTTTGAATGGAAACATGGATCAAGAGAATGTCCACCCACCCCATGGAAGAACAAGTCACAATCGAGATAATCATGAAACAAAGGCCTCCCAATTTCAATGGATCATCTGATCCCTCAATCATTGATCAATGGATTAACTCCATTGAGAAGATCTCATTGATCCTTCAATATTCTGAACAAGATATGTTTCTTCAGACTGCTTATTATAAGGAGGGTGAAGATGATAAATGGATGAAATTGATCAAAAATACGAATCATGAGGAAGAAATCGAGGTAATGGGATAGATGGATTTCAATAAATTGATTTTCAATAGATATTTTTCTCACACCCTATATCTTAATATGAAATAATATTCCCTTTAACACAATAAAAAGGATGAATAAATAGTTAGGGAATACATGGAAAACTTCACCAAACATTCATGATATGCATCTAGTTTTGTCATTACCCCCGAATACATTATTAACCTATTCATTGAGAGGATAAAACATATCCTATAGAAATCATTAGTGATCTGAAACTTTTACGTATGTAAGGATATTTTCAGATGTGCCCTCAAATTTGAGATGGAGTTTGTTGAATCTTAGGGGTATCATGGGGATAAGAAAATAAAATTATACATTAATTCTAGTAGTCCAATGGGTACATCCAACTATTCTATGAAATTACAGCATCCCACTTTCCAATGGGGTGAAAAAAAGAACCCACGAAATTGTTATAACGGGATGAGGAAAATGCATTAGGTGTTGGAAGGAAGGGAACCAAGCCATCAATTGCCGAAAAGAAAACCCAGGTACTATGAAATAGGAAAGGTATGCTTCGTTCAATCATCAAAGCTTTCTTCTTTTCAACATCTATAATGAACCTTGGATCTTTTGGAACTAGTTACCTAAGACAAGGATTTATGGAGGAAAGCAACAACCTCCACGGTAGAAAGGAAGAGCTTTTTTATTAGAACCATCATAGAGAATCCCAAAACCATAGTGGTGATAGGAACTCTAGTAATTCATTCAATAATAGAAAACATACTTTTTGATTTTGGATATCTGAATTATTTTATATCCTGAAATATCAATAGAACAATCCAAACATCATGAAAAGTAATGGAAGTAGCGATGTCTATGAAAATAGAAAATTGTGCAATTATTCCATCCCATGAATAAAACTCCACCCCTGTCACAATTTTTGGATTGAACTTCTTGAAAAAACTGATCATAAATCCCGTGGTTAAATTTAATGCAATTATTAGCATGGATTGGATTTCCCTATATATATCCCACATAAATTGGCGTGATAGGCAATTCACTCCCCATATCGTGAATCGACCATTGATTCTATACAAGTTAAAGGATGAGGATATATATATTTTAGCACGATCATATTAAGCATGGATATTACTTCCCTAAGAGAATTCATATTTTTATCATATTATTGAGTCTAAGGAAGGAATCATCCTCAAAGACATTCTTATTGTAAGTACATTGGTTGATGTGTTAACCGATGAATTGTTTGGTCTTCCTCTTATAATATATGTTGAATTATCGGTTGATCTTATACCCAGGTCATTTCCAATATCAAATACACCATATAGAATGTCTATTGTTGATCTTAAGTGGATAAAAAAGAAAATTCAGGAGAATCTAGGTAAGGGGGTTATACACCCAAATGCTTCACCATAGGGTGCACCCGTTATCATCATCAAGAAGAAGAATGGTTGAATGCAACTTTTCATTGATTATCATGTTCTCAAAAAAATCACAATAAAGAAAAAGTATGCTTTGGAAAAAATTAATGACATTTTATATTAACAACATGGAGCATTATTATTCCCCGGTGTGGACTTGTGGGCATGATATTACCAAGTAGGTGTGAAGACGGAGAATATCCTCACGACTATATTTCATACTAAGTATGGGAAATACGAATTCAAAGTAATGACTTTTTGATTCAATAAAGCTCCCAAAATCATCCTAGACATGATGAATATAGTCATCGTAGATTACCTCAACAAATTTTTTGTTTTATTTATAGCTGATATTCTAATATTTCCAAAACCAAGGAGGAGCATGAAGAAAAATTTGTGCATTATACAAGAGACCATTGAAAAGAAGATGTTGTCTGCAAAGAACAAAAATTGTGGGTTTTTTGGAAGAAAGTATCAATCATGGGGAATACCATCATAAGAAATGGGATATGTTTTGATCCATCAAAAATAAAATCAATTGATGGATGTACAAGGCCGACATATGTGACAGATATCTACAACTTTATCGGTCTACGTAGATATTATCGTGGATCTGTGAGAAATTTCTTAAAATTATAAAACCCTCTTACTAAAATTACATAGATGGGAGTGAGGTATTATAGAAATGATTAATGTGAAGATATATTCATGGTGTTAAAAAGGTCTTATCACTACCCATGTGATCACACTACCGACAAGTGGGGAGGATATTTTATTCCTCATGGATTCTTCGAAGAAGGGAATGGATTATGTTTTGATGAAAAATGACAAAGTCATCCCATATGCCTCAAGGAAGTTGAAAATTCATGAGAAAAACCATCTAACACATGATTTTGAGTTTGTAGTAGGGATCTTTTTATTAAAAATATCAAAACATTATCTCATTGGGTAAAACTGTGAAAAAATTATGGATCACCAAAGTATAAATTATATATTAACACTAAAAGAGATGAACATGTTCTAAAGAAGATAGGTATAGCTCATCAAGGATTGCAACTGCTCAATCCATTACCACCATAGGAAAGAAAAAAAGGTGGAAGACACTCTAATTATAAAGCACACATAAATTCTATCATTATTGATAATTGAGATGGATTAAATCTTCTTTGATTTGCGGAATATGGAAAATGGAATCATAAAAAAGGGAACATCATCAATCCATTCAAAAATTATTTCCCAACCATCTCTTTTGTAATGGTTAAAGGAAGCTATTAAAGATGATGTGTGAATCCAGAAGAATTTGTACACTATTGGAAAAGGGATATCCCTGGAGTAAAATGATAATGAAGAAAAAATTGTGAAATTGGGGTAATGAATATGTGATCAAAAAATTTTGGAGTTAGGGAATGTACTTTCGGATGATGGACATAGTTCAAATTTTTCCATTCACAAAAGAAACATAAAAATGATCAGGATGTATGATAGCATTATTGGTGGGAAAACATGAGGAAGTAGATCACCAAATATACATCAATGTGAGTGGTATGTTTGCAACTAAAGGCTGAGAGCCAAAAGTCTAAGGGGATGATGCAACCATTACCTACACAAACATGGAAATGGGAGAACATCACCATGGACATGGAACCAGAATGAAAGAGACATCTAAAGGAAAAATGATATCTGCATTTTTTGTCTCATCTTACAAATAATTCACACATAATTTTAATTCTATAAGATTTACCATTGGCTAAAATTCAACAGATATAAATCAGATAAGTGGTAAGGTTGCACAGTGTACCACTATCAATTGTTTCGGATTGAAATCCAAGATTCACCAATATGTTTTGAAGGAGTCTCCAACACACTCTGAATACTGAGCTGAACTTGAGTAAGTCTTATCATTCTCAAACTGAAGGCCAATGTGATTAGACTATCGAGACAGTTTAGGAAATGTTGTGAGGATGACCAATGAACATCAAAGGAGGATGTGATCAACATCTTTAACTGGATGAGTTCTCTTATGAAAAACTGCTTCCACTCAGGAATCCACGTGGATCCTTATGAATCCCTTTATGGTAATAGGTTTATATGACCCGATTTCTTGGAAGCTGTTGGGGAGAAAAAACCTCAAGGTCCATAAATGGTCAATGAAATGGTGGAGAAGGTTAAGACCATCCAGTAGCACATTAAATCATCTCAGAGTCGAAAATATAGTTATGCTGATAATCATCAACAAGACCAATAGTTTGATTTTGGAGACATAGTATTCATATGCATATCACCATGGAAGAGAATTTTGTGATTTTGGAATAATAGAAAGATTAGCCCAGGGTACATCTGACTTGTTGAGATCCTTGATCACATTAGAGTAGTGGCCTATTGACTATCACTCCACCCAGACCTTTCTCAAGTAAATAATGTGTTCCATGTATCACTCTTAAGGATGTACAAACAAGACCCATCGCATGTACTCAATCCAATGGTGGTACCATTGTTGAATGACCCATCCTATGAAAAGAATCAAGTGAAGACCATAGAATATAATGAAGATGCTATACAAAATTAGGAAATTCCACTATTCAAATTGTTGTTGCGAAACTAAATGTTTGGAGAAGAAAAATGGGAACCGAAGGAAGTGGGGAGGCATAGTTACACACATGTGTTTTATTGTGGAAAAAAAAGTTTATGAAAGATATTCTTAAGGGGGAAGGTTGTAACAACCTTAAAATTTATGAATAAAGTTACCATTATTTTAATTTCTTATGGATATAGAAAACACATTCAATACTTTGGTTTTATTATATCTAATTGATTTTAAATGATTGTTAAGAATCATTTCCATTGGTGAAATAGTCGATGAACATTGATCACACAACTAATATGAGTATAATGTTTTTACAAATATTTTCAACACATACTGAAGAGATATTGACCACATTTAGTATAATCAGGCCATTCGAATCTCATTTGTTAGAGCAAAGAAAGGATGTAACATCAATGGGGTTTTCTCTTGACCACACTCATGTCTAGATTTGACATATTAATCTTGAATCAAATCACCTATTAGAGATGTTCAAATTAATAAGGATTGCCACAAAGTCGATGTTGTCTAAGCTGCCCCAATAGTCTGTCATTATTGCACCCCATACACTTAGATCTTAAGTGGGTGTTATAGGGGGTTATGTAGTAAGGTTTTTTACTTATTTTGTAATCCCTTTGGATAAATACAAGTCTCATTCAACCAATTCGTTTATGAGAGAAGCTTTTATTTAAAAGATGCTGAATTTGATATATCAAATTTTTCACTTAAAAATGTTACATTTTATAAATATATTAATTATTATATTAAGATACTGTTTTTGATAATAAAATTATGAAAAAATATATTATTAATGATGATTATATCAGTTATGTATCTATAAATGATTAGGTAATCAGTTTGTTGGGATTTATATATTTATATGATAAAATAGAAAGGGTAATTTTAATGAATTTATTTAATGTAATTAATGAATTTTTTATTTAATTAATATTTTAATAAAAAAAATTTAAATTTAATTTATTAATATAAATTATTTTATAATTTTTATTCATTCAGTTGAAATTTTTTTAAGGGTTGAAAACTATTTTTCCATACCTTTCAATATTCAATAAACCTCGATACTCGTTTTAAAAGTAATAATTCACATATTTTGAAAATTATTTGGATAAAATGAATTTAATTTTTTGAAAGAGGATGTCAAAATTATCCAATGTTGATTTTTTCATAATTTATTGAGACAACGAAATTTTATGTAAAATATTAAATATTATATAAATATATAGTGTGTTTTATAACAACATAATGACCCAAAAGTGGATTAATAATTGCAAAAAAAGGTATATTCAAAAAAATAATTGTTTTAACATTAAAATAATGTCATATTAGATTTATTTGACTTATTTATAAAGCCTTATTGAATCATCCAATATTTATAATATATTTTATGATTTTTAATTCATTCCCTTGATAGTGTGACTATCCTCCACATAATCAAGAGAAATATTATAATATCTTTGGGAGTCATCCTAATAAAATAATATTTTCAATTCCCATTAGATAGAAACCATGGGTTGGATTGTGGTTTTGAATATTTTAGTGTGTAGTGTCCAAACCCAAAATAATAAAGAATTCCCCTTCTTTCCTAATTAAACCCACCCATGCACGTATTCATCTTCACTCAAACTCCTTGATTCACATCATCACACTTCTCTCCACTCCCTAGAGTCCTACCAAGGTTCCCCAAGCTCCCAAGTCGCCTCTCCAATGACATTGTGATCACACATCCATGTAAGGGTTCCTTCCACTAATATTTTTATAAATATTTCATTTTACTGTTACACACATTTTATTTTAATTACTCGTGATGGGGTATGTTTTCTCAACTACCCCATTCTACCCTTATTATGTTTAAATTTTGAGATACTCCATTATCCATCATTAATCCCTCCCATTTACACTAGTTACCATTCCAAAAATGTTTTCTGAGTTATTTATTTCCTCTTCTTTCTTCATGTTTATTCATTATGTTATGCTTTCTAATTTTAAAATACTTATGTTGGAATATTTATTTATATGAACCTATTACATCCGATTTTTATATATATTATTAGATACCCTTTCTCTATCATAAAGTCTTTTTATGAATTTTTATGTCACGTTGTTATGCAGCTAAAATTGCGCCATGATTTTCCATGCACAAATCTTAATGTAGTAAATACCATAAAAATTCCTTTATCAAGGTTTTTCACCTTTATGCACATATACATTTATTTTTGAGGACTTATATTTATGTATTACATAAAAATTGACTATTTAGTTGATTATTATTACATATGAATCCATTTTTTATGTTCTATGTGGCACACTTAAACATAAGATTTAAATGATTATTTAGTGTGTGCCTTAATAAAGATCTAATTGAATTGTGTAATGTTTTGGATAATTATACACCAAATTAGCATAGGGGTATACTTGATTCATTTTAGGATATTTCTCCACTCTTACAGGATATGGGTTTACCTAATTTGTTTACGTTTATGATGCAATGTTTTATGTTGTGGCCATGTTACCATGGTATGAGGATAACACTATGTCATGACTTTATGTTTCTATTTATCTTCTGCTCCATTAATATGTAAATTTACTTAAATTTTTTCTATTATTCATCTTATACCTTTGTTACTCCCATAATTGATGTTATATATCTCACTTGTCTTATGTATGTCCCTATCTTATCCCATGAAATGCAATGTACGAAGGAATTTCATGGTCTTTTAAAATAAGTTTTCAATAAAGATATGGTATTTTTTAGCTTTTTTTAATGTAATGTTCATAATACCAAATGATTATAGACCTATCAGTCTTCTAGGTTATATTAATTCAATTTTTATTTAATCAATAATGTTTAAATATGATATAAATTGCAGGGTTGTTATTGTAGCAATCACTCAGTTTGGGCACAGTTTGGAAAACCATGTGGTCAAACCATGTGAGCTACCCATATATTTAAAATATTTAAATTACATGTTTCTCCCCCAATTTTTAGAACATTTATATATTTTCTCCCATTTTTTCATTTTTGGTGTATTATGAGATCCCCTAACCCCTCTCCGTTTTGTTGTCCTCCCTCCATAGAAACTCCTACATTCATCTAAGGTGAGATTCTTAGGGTTTTTGGACATTTTATCATATTCTTCTTACACTCTATTAATTTATTGGTAATTATATGATTTTTCACTCATTTATAAACTGTATAATCTAGGTTTAATGTTTGGTTTTTTTTAATTTAGTTCTAGGGTATTCAGTTTGTCCATGGGGATTAGTTCTCACCTTTTAAAAGGTTTTTCTTTGTGTACACTCCATTGAGATAGTTGAATCCATTAATTTACTTAATGATCCATTCTATTTGATGCTTAGGATCATTCCATTAATTTATGAATATTTTTCTGTAGCTTTTTATGCATTTGGTTAAATTATTGTGGTGATTTTATGTTTGTAGACTTTCGTAAAAATGTAGTTTAAAGGGATCCAATAATTATGATTAAAAATTTATGCATATAACATGTATTATAAAATTAAAAAGGTTTTTTTTTAAATTGAAATGTGGGTGATTTTTGGTGTTTTCTCCTTCGTTTTGTTTTTGGTAATGGGTTTGGGATACCATTCGGGAACTGTGAAATGGAATTACCAACATTTATAGTGTTGTTCATATGTTTGGTTTTTTGGTGGTAGTGTGAATAGAGGATTTTATAAAATTCATCTTGTGTGAACTTATGGTTTTCAAAAAAGGATACATTGGATGTCGGAACATCCATATGTGCATGGGTGGACATAAATGGGAACACAAATGATGATTCCTATACTTAACTAAAAAACCTATATTTCAAAACACTTATATTTTTTTAATTATTTATTTATTTAAATATATTGGTCTTTAACTAAATTTATTAATTGTCTCAAGTGAATAAAATATTGTTTTAAATTAAGTGTTAAGTATTATGGCCCCTTTAGATCCTTGTAAAATATGGTTGGTTTCTGGATGAAATGATAGCTTTGTTTCAATGTTTTATATATTTTGAGTGTTTTCATTTTATTATGTTGTGGTGCTGAAGATGAAATATTTTTTACAATCTAAATGTCCTTATGTAATTATGAACATGAAAGTGGTGATTTGTGGTGTTTTGTAAATTTTTAGGAAATAATTATATAATTTATTGGAAATGATAATGTTGATGTCTGGATTGACACTTTTGGATGTTTTGGAAATGGGTTGTGTTTTTAAAAGTATAAATGGATTTTAGAATCATATATTCAATAGAAAAATGTTCCAAATGATAATTTTACACAACTTACCTGTAGGTATTTTTGAAAGAATTATTGGGAGATGGGAACCCCTTTGAATGATTTCCCTAATGTGTGTTATCACATGAGGGGTTTCGTTGATTGGGGTACTCATGGGCATTAGCGGTAGGTATGCTGAGATATGATTAGTGAGGGCCTCTAACTTTTACCATATACTATTAACAAGGGATTATTGGGCATGGATACAGGTTCAAGTGATGTTTTATTATAAACGATGATTAGAATTATTGGTACCCCGTGGTTATTTTAGTGGCTAGGTGTGTCGTGCCACTAATATGTAGTTATAAAATCCAATTGTATGTTGACTATGGAGGGGAAATATATACTTTGATGTGAGTCAAACTTGAGTACCTCCTATGATTTCCCATGGAATATTTAATAAGTTCCCATTTTTTAGTATATATATGTTAATTTTTATATTTTTTTGCACTTATATTCCTATTTACACTCTTCATTTAATTTGATCCTCAATCAATATTTATTTTTTTATTTTGTTTTGGATTTTGTTTTAAAATGAAACTCAGTATTGAAAATGGGAATGTGTAATTTTTTTTCGAAAAGGGGAAATATGTGTTTGCTTATAAAATAATGGAAAGCTTATTTTCATATCTTTAATTAAAACTAGTATTTGTTGGGTGTTTTGGGGATGGAAATATATGGATTCTATGGTAGTTTCCTACTGAGATGTTATATTATTGAGCTTAATTATTTGATTCAGCATCCTTAGACCAAATATATTCTATTGGTGCATGTTTCTAGTTTGGTCATGTCTCATAGTTGGTCAGTTAATGGATGGTGGGGATGATGAGATCACACATAGATTGTGTTGGTATCATTTTTGGTTGGTATCATTTTTTGTTTTAGTTTTTTTCAGTTTTATTTTTATCATGTTCTATTTTTCTATTTATTTATGGTCATTGGTCAGTTATTACTATGTGATCAATTTTTTAGATTATTTTTTTGGTTCCTAGTTCTTCTGGAAAAAATCATTCTCATAGTGATTTTGTGGATCTCTCATAGTATTTTCTAGACCATTTCGACTATGAATGCCCTTTAGGCCATGACACGAAGTTTGTCTTGTGTTGGATCTGATGGAATTCAAACCCAGTTGATTAGAAAATGGAATATGAGTAGGTTATTTTCTATTTGTAGTGTCATTTAGATTAGATATTGTCATATTTGGACACGAGATGTATGTATGGGGATAGATTCATGTACTATTTCATGTTATAACCCATAAATTTCAAGTAGTATTCTGGTTTTTGAGCCCTTGTTTTTTTCATTGGATTATTTTGTGTGAGTAATGAATATGGAGGTGATCTAGTGTTATGCTATGATCTTACATGTATTAGTGACCTTTGGGGACTCTGAGTACATGGTATAATCTCCTCATAGTTTTATATGATTACTTGGGTCATGGCCCACTAACCATGTCTCTAGGTTGGCCATGGGTAGACATTTCACACTCTGGTGGTTTTCTATGAGTTATGTTTCTGTTTTGGTTTTGATTGAGGTGAGTGTGAATTTAATATGAATGCAGTTTTTGAAATTGAAATGATTTCCTTCAAGTTCATTAGTATTGAAAATTGAAATGATTTTTTGAAATTGAATTTTTTTTCAACGTTCAATTTGTGAAAATGGGAGAAATGAATTGTTAAATGCTTTTATTTTATGATTAAATGGAGTGTGTGACCCTTGGTACTCCTTATGACCATTAAAATGTTTGTGGGCTTGAATAGGCTTTTCAAGTGTGAATTTGTGAATGAAAAAATAATAAGTAGATGAACGAATATATAACAGTTCATAGGATTCTTGGGGCGAGTATTTGAAATTAATGTCTTAGCCTAGTTATTTCAAATGGTCATTGAAACAGAAAATGATTTTAGAATTTTTTTTTCATTGAGAAGTGGTCTTTTCTTGGGAAAAGATTCCTTGGAAGAAGAGAGTTTTCAAATTCAAATAAAGGGGTTGGGTTTTTGAAACATATATTATCATATTGAGCTTATATGTGTTTCGATTATGTGACTGTTGGTTCATCTCTTGTTTCTCTTTTTGATTGTGTATGATATTGAGGTTGATTTTGAAATGGGGTTCTTCATGTTCATTAGAATATGACACCCAGAAAGGTGCTGAATTATTCAAGAGACTCTTTCCTAGTTTTTTGTTATTCTCTAGTGTTTCCTATATATCATGGTGATTTATGCCCATCAATGTTAGTGGTGTGTCTTGAGGATGTTTAGTGTGTCTTCCGATCATTGGAAAATCCCAAAGATCGTAGAGTTTGTGCTTTCCTAGGTTTGATCATGGGTCTAGATTTGGACTAGTGTAAGGTCATTTCTCCAGCATTGATGCATGTTATGATGATGTGTTATGTGTTTTAGTCCATTTTAATCTGATGGTTTCCCCTAATGAGGTAAAGGTGAATAACGTGGAAGAGCACCTTAATGATCATCAAGCCAAATTGACAGTGATGGATTATCGTCAAAATTTTAAGGAGGTGGTTTCATTCTCTCTAGAGATATTGTCGAATTATCTAATAAAAGATTCATCTTTTATCATTTTGGTAAACTTTTTAGAGATCGAGGTGGGATCCCTCTCTTCCATGGATCTTCATCTTGATATGTTTTTAGATAAATCATTCTTAGTTTAGCTCGTTTCAAGAGCATAGGTAGTTGTAAATCTAGTGTGTCTTATTTATCAGGGAGGTTACCCATCTGGTGAGTGGTGTATAGAAAGGGAGGATTTTCCTAAATAGTTTCCCTTATTGGTGATGAGTTTTTTTCATCAAACTCTTTGCTAATGTTCCACCAGTGTGATCGGTTTTGGAATTCAAAAACCTTTTATCATGATCCTATGATGGTTTTTCATAGTTGTTTCAATTTGGATCATCTAGAGAAGTTTTGTAGGAAGTGATTATTGAGTATAAATCTAGGATTAGAGTTTGTAAATTCATGATTATATGGAAATATATGATTCAATAAATTGGGATCCCTCTATTGGATCCAATGTGAATATTTTCACATATTCAATAATATGATGAGGGGGAAGAGATCATGGGTATAGTTTTTGTCTCTGGGTGGTAGTAGAGATAGTATAAGTTTTTTATTGTAATTTCCTTCAGTTATGAGTCTCTTTTATCATATTGAAAATCCATGTTATTGCATTTTCATGTATTCTCTTACATGTTCCTTGGACATAAATATTTGAATTACTATCTCTCTCTTGAATGAAAATTAGTTTTCAATTTTTCTTGTATTGGGATGTTCAAGTTAATAGTGATAGTTTTTTAGCTTGTGTTTAGGTTTGTTGTCAGTATAGATTTCGTCTGTGGGTTTCCACATGCACTTGGGGTCTATCTTATGTGATGAATTTTGTTTCTAGTCAATGATTCGTTTATCTTGTGAATAAATTTTGATTAGATCGTATTAGGAGTTCTTGCATTAGATATCCAAGGTATGAGTGGTTGGTGTTTCCATTTCAGTGTCATCGTGTTAAGAGTTTTAATGTTGGTGGTCATAGTTGTGTTCTTCCTGTGGGGATAGCCCTATCATGGAATCAGGTTATTATTCATGAAATGGTTTCCATTAGTGATGGTTGGGTGTGAATTTTGAAGTAAAAGTCCCCCTCCCCCCTGAGGTTTGTGTATCCTTTCAATTTTGATTGGGTAGGAGGATGTTTTTTTGTTACTTTTCATTGAGGTGAATTTTTGGTGGTAGAAAGAGTTTATTTTGGGGATTATTTTCAAAACCTGACCATAAAACATTCCTCATTTTTTTATTTTCTCAACTTTTGGAATTTTTGGGTGTTGTTCATTTTTTATCCCCAAATTGAAATTTTTTAATATTTGATGTGTCAGGCGCGTTTATTTAGCACAGATACCAAAGTGTTTGGTTAAATCATGTGGAATTTCCCAGGGAATAGTGTAGATAGATTTGGGCTCTATGAGTAAGAATCACATGTTTTATATGATTTTGGATACCATGTGGAAACCTTTCATGATGTTATTCCCACTTGGACATTGTATACTACACTATTTTCATATAGTTTGGAAAACTGTGCAGCCAAACCATGCAAGCTACCTAGATATCTGAAATCCTAAAATTACATGTTCTACATCCCATATGTTTAGACCATTTCAGTATTTTCTCCCAATGGGTCAGTTTAACTTCATAAATAGTACCCCCAATCCCTCTCCCTTTTGTTGTCATCCCCCCATGGAAGCACCTCGATGCATTAAAGTGGAGTTTCTTATGGGTTTGGACCCTTTTCTTCTCATACACATCTCATATCTAAATTTATTTGTAATTACGTAGTGGTATATCTCATTTACTATCCATAGAATCTAGGGATGATGTTTTTTTGGTTTTTAATTTGTCCCACTACATGTGGTTATTCTGTGGGGCTTAGTTCTACCTTTTCTTAATGATTCTTTTCATGTGCACTCCATTGAGGTAGTTGTCTACATTAATTTCCTTTATTATCCATTATATTTTATTCATTGAAGCATTCAATTATTTTGGGATTATTTTTTATCATTTTTGTGATGAATTTTTTAGTTAATTGTGGTGCTTTAATGTTGTTCAAATTTGGTGAAAATGTGTTTAGAAGGGATTCACTCATAATTCTTAGAATTTTAGGCACATAATAGGTTTGAAAAAATGAAAACAGTTATTTTAGAGTGAAATATTGGTGATTTGAGATAGTTTTATCACTTTTTTGCATTTGTTAATGAGAATGGGTTGTGCTTTGGGAAATTTTTTTGGTAATTGATGACATTTATAGTGTGGTTCTTATGTTTGGTTAGTTTGGTTGGCGGTAGTGTGAATAGTTGATTTTAAAAAATAGATCTTGTGTTCTATTTTGGGTTTAAAATTAGGTTATATTGGATTTGGGCACATTCATATGTGCATTGGGAGTGCATAAGGATGGGAAAATTATTGATAACTTCCATTCTTAATTTAAAATCCATATTTCAAAATACTTATCCTTCCTTCTTTCATTCAATATTTTGATCTTCTACTAAATTCCCATTCGTCTCATGTGAGTATAATGTTCAATTAAATGTGGAATTCAAAATTATTCCCCATTTGGAATATTGTAAAATATGTCGGGATTCTAAATAATATTATAACATTTTTGGCATATTTAATTATGTTGTGTTTTTTCATTTTTGTTTGATGTTGTGTTAATAATGAAAATACATTTACAATGTAAAGGCTTTTTTGGTATTGTGAACATGATATTGGCTCCTTGTGTTTTTTTAAATGTTTAGGAAATAACATTTTCATGTATAGAAAAATGTTATGTTAAATTCCAAATTGGCTCAATATGGTTTTCTTAAATTAATTGTGTGTTATAATGTATAAATTTTCATTTGGAATCTTCGAATGTTTGGAAGAATGATTTGAAATATCATGTTATGTGACGACTTGGTTATAACTTTTTAATAGATTTTTAGATTTGGAGATACTCTATGGAGTTTTCCCCTATTATGGGTTATCAGATGGGTGGTTTCGGTGTCTGGGGTAGGCATGTGTAGTGGCTATTAGTAAGGTGATTCACGTGTGTGAGGTACTCCTCCATTCACCAAACACTATTACCATGGGTTTCCTTAGAGTAATTTGAGTGTCAATGTAACATCCCAGGTAATTAAAGAATAAATAATTTTCATATTTATTAATATTTACAAATTAAATATTAATTTTAATTAAAAGGGGTTTCTATGTTCGATAGCGTACTCGATATGCAACGATGTGTTTCCTTGAAAACTTACGTTGCTCACAAGTAATGAAATACTATTATTTTAAATGTTAGTTAACAAGTAGCTGTTGTACTGCCAGGAATGGATAGAAATAACTAAAATATGATTATATATGTTTTTAAATGTTTTTACATTACCAATAAAAAGATAAAGGCTTAAAATATGGAAAGAGTTCAATTTTAGGCTTTTATACCCTAATTTTCACTAAGGGTTCACTTACCACCTTTTGACAGAGAACCGTCATTAAATATAGTTTTGATCAATCTTATAAATTCTACTAGAACAAAAATAACTCTTCTTTAGAATCGGGACATCAAAATTTACTTTGTGTAAATTTTTGGTACCTTTCCGATAAAGTTCATTTTTTTCATGAATAGTGTAAAATGTTGTATTTTAATTCAAAACCACTTTTTAATCTAATTTATTAATATGATTAGATCATCTTTTGAAATGGTTTTAAAATAAAATTAGAAAATATTTTTACCATTAATTCAAATAGTGGTCGTTGGAATTAATTTCACTTTGAAATCGGACTTAAACTAGTGTCAATCTTTTGATACTTATTGTTTCTTAAAAACACGCTATTTGCTCTGACAGTGGGAATTAATTATTAAATTAATTAATGTGACTTATATGTTTTGAATTTTGTAAAATAGACTTCATTTTTGGATTCGTAATATCAAATATAGCTTAGGGTGAAGTTTCGGTTATTTTCTGAAAAACTTCAATTTTTGATGAATAGTGAAACCAATAAGTGGTACTTATAAAAACTGATTTTTCCATTTAAAGGAAATTTTTCCATCATTGTGTTTTGATTATAAAAAATCCGACATACATGGTTGTCATTAAGAAGTAAAATGTGGTTCAATGAGACAAAAATAAATTTTTTGTGAATAGTAACTTATTAAGTTTTTAATCACGATTAGTGGTAATTAGTGTAGTTTAAGGTAAAAATAATGTTTTAATAATATGTGATGAGCTTGAAACATGTCCTAATCTCATTGTATGTTTCATGGCCAACCACGAAAATCCATGGGTCAATTTGGGGACCCCATGGAGCCACTTTGGTTGGGAAATGACATAAATAACTTTTTATTTAATGTAAAATTACAAATGACACAAACATAATATGTTTTACGAAAACAATTTTTACATGGGGTTATAAAGATCATATTTTTTATTATAAATAGTCATTGGAAATCTAAAAATATTTCCAACATCATCGTATTTTTTTTATAATTTTTATACTTTAAATAAATTAAATTATTTATGACATCATGATGATGCAGCGATGACCTCATTATTTAAAGATTTAAATAAAATGGAAAGATAATGTAATATCTGAAACCTACACATGTCCAAAACCTATTGGATGGGTAGATTTCTAACCCTTATCACCATATCCACGAATTATATCAATGTGGGACCTTTTAAAACCGAAACACATTTTCAAATAATGTAATATTTCTTTACTTTCCAAAAGTGCCCCTCCTCTCCTCTTATAAAAGGCCCCCACCTCTACCACATTACACACACTCCTCAAGCCCTTGGCTCGGCCATCCCATGCCCATGTACTCTCTAAAAATCCCTCTCCTAATCCTAGAGGATTCACATTGGGCAGAATCCTTTCAATGGAAGCCTTTAGGCTCAAATCAAAAGGAGTTACACTTTTAAAGGTAATTCATTCTCTCTTGTTCATTTGTTTTATTTTACTTCTACAACCCCCTAAACTCTTTTTATTTACTTATTTTGTAACAAAACCAGTATCATCAATATACTAGGATGTTTTTATAATATTTATTCTAGCTACACTCTCACACAACTACATCAAATGGTTAAAGAACATACGGTTTCCGTGGATGGCGAAATTCTGCCTCCCGAAACGATGATTGTTCAATACTCATTTAACACCATCAAAGGTGGCCATTATGATGTCAATATTTTTATATATGATTTATAATATGTTTATTCTTTCTTTAAGATTATTTATTTTTCATTTATGGCATACTATTATTGTTTCCATTATGGGTTAACACGATATCTTTATTTTAGGAAGTGCGGACTACCGCCCCCTAAAAGTGAATTGATTCGTTAATACAATATGTGGGATGTGTAAAGGATAAAGTTAATGATATTATATATGTTATTATACTGGAATTATAATATACTCTTATATCATTATGAATCCATTCTATAAAATACGAAATAGAAATGAAAGTAGCGTTCATGCGTACGTACGGCTTACCGTCTCCATGAACGGTGCATTTCATTTCTTACCTCTAAATGATTATGTAATATTATAAATACATGTATATGCTGGATATATATTATATATATGATATCAAAATCAGGAATTTCATTCTGGATATAAAGAACCTTTGACCACACGAACAACATGTAATTGTAAGAAGTCCACTTTCAACTTAAGAACCAAATAATGACAAAACAAACATTATTAACTTAAATGGTTACATAATGTTTATAACATGTAAATAAGTGATATAAAAGGAATAATGAACATTAAAAAGGTTCTTAATCAAGTATAAATTAACTCAAGTTTATTATTCCGGACGTTAAAGAACGATCGAGTCAAGTCGGACCCAAGGTAAGGGACTTCGTCTCAATCTCCTTTCATTGAGGCATATTTCATTTTATACACAACTTTCGTTTATACGGTGTATAAACCCCTTTGACTTTTACTTTTATAAAAAAGGAATCTTTTTCTACAAAGCGTTTTACTAAACGGAAAAAATGAATGTTTTTTTAATGTAAGTGGTGACAACGAACTTTTCCGCCGCTGCGAGTACTATTTGGTCTTTGGCTTCGTCAACATGCTGTAATGTTTTTAAAATAAAATAAAAACCATATACTCTTTTATGTATGTTGGAATTGAAAGTGGTTTTGATAAAGGATTCTATTATGTCAATATATTTATGATATATTGTGATTGAAATGTGGAAATGTTATCTTTCCTTTATATTGGTTTTATGTTTTATGATTTTATATTGGTACTTGGACATTTTAACGTGTGGTTACGTTATAAACCATATGACGGGTGGTGCCGTGAATACCAGGACGGGTGGTTACGTTATAACCTCCAATGCATTGGGTATGGAAGTCGGTCGTATGGCTATTCCATTAAGTATGTATGGAAATTGGCCGTATGGCTATTCCATTAAGTGATATGTGTGGAAGTTGATCGTATGGTTATTCCACTTAAGTATGTTTATATCCCAAGTTACCTTTATATATGTTATGTGTTCTTTATATGGGTTTTTTGGTAATCCATTGGTTACAAAAAGGTAAGTAATGATACGTTATTCAGTGAAGATTTTTTACCACTTCATGAAGGTGAAGGTATTACTTTGATAGAGTATACATGGTTTACTTGATGTTTGAAAAACTAACAGTTTTCATTCTTTGTGTATCCCATACTGAGCTTTTTATGCTCACCCCAAGTTTTTTTAAAATGTTTTTCACAGGACTTAATGTGGAATAAGGACAAGGATGGGATCATAGGAATGTCATGCTATATAAAACATGGAACTAGACATGTTTCTTTTAAGAGTTTTTTTATTTATTAAGGAAACATAGTAGAAGTGACTACTTTGTAATCATTTGAGATGTAATAATTATGTTCTAATTCTCTAAAACACTAAACCTGAAAAGATCCTCAACGTGAATTATTCATTTAATTCAATATTAAGTAAGGTTTAATGTCGGGGCTTACAGTTGGTATCAAAGGTCGGTTTAGAAAACATTAGGAGTTAGAAAAGTGTTAAATTATAATATGATTGAAATGATAAAGAATTTATGGATTACCATGTTGCTTCTCCTAAGATATTTCTGTGTTCAGAATGGTTTTCCGCAGAGGAAACAAAGCAGCTATGTTGGGACGACATCAGGAGGAAGACAACCTTCCAAATCAGCAACCTGAGATGGTCGGAATCGGAACTGAACAGTTTGTTTCTGTGATGGAACAGTTGACTCAGGCTATAAATAGTGGTGGTATCAATGCATGAGATCAGGCAGATCAACCGCAGAGTAACATGTCAGTGGTGGAACATTTCGTGAGGCAACATCCCCCATCATTCAGAGGATCATCTGACCCTGTGCTAGCTGAAGGGTGTATTAAAGCACTGTAGAAGATTTTTGATGTCATGGGGTGTTCATAACATCAAAAGGTTAGTCTTTTTGTTTACCGTTTTGAAGGTGAAGATGATCAGTGGTGGTCGATGGTGAAAAATATCAGGGATAGTAATGAGATTGAGGATCTTCACTAGGACGAATTCAAAGGTATGTTTCTTGAGAAATATTTTCCAAAGGTGGTTCGTCTTAGGATGGAAAAACAAATCCTAGAATTGAGACAGGAGGATGATTCAGTGGCTGCTTATGAAGAAAAGTTCACTCTATTGGCAAGGTATGCTCCAATCTTCATACGAGATCTTGATAGTAAAATAAACCATTTTTACTCAGGGTTAAAGCCAAAGTATCGAAGGGCTTTAGCTTCTCGTGAGTTCAAAAGTTATGAAAAACTTGTTCGATGTGCGGAGAAGGTGGAAATTGAGTTTTCCAATGATCAGGTGTTCTATGACAAACAATAGAATAAGAGGTCTAGTTGGCAGGCAAAGGGGAAGAATTCATCAATGAAGCAAGGAGGTAAGAAAACCAAATATACATCCTGTGAGAAGTGTGGTAAAATGCATCCTGGAGAATGTTTATCCAAGTCTGGTAAGTGCTTTCGATGTGGTAAGTCTGGTCATATTGCTCGTAACTGTAAGGAAGATGATCAAGCAGGTAATGAAAAGCCAACGGTAAGATGTTTTAAGTGTAATGAAATGGGTCATTATGCAAACGAGTGTCCAACGAAGAACTCAACTGGGGGAATGCAACCATACTACAAGCAGAAAGGGGTGGTGAAATCCTTTTCAACAACATCAGCAGATGTTGGGCCATCGAATGAAGTGGTATCAGGTACACTGTTTGTTTGTTCAGATTAGGCCAGTGTGTTGTTTGATTCAGGGTCTACACACTCTTTCATTTCTGAGATGTTTTCTATTAGATTGTAAATTCCATATCAATATATGAATCCTGAACTTATGGTAAAAACACCCGGAGGGAACGTTGAGGCAAAAAGGAATTATAAGAACCTTCCTATCCTTGTTTGTGGAATGAATATACCAGAAAACCTTATTGTTTTGCCTCTAGTAGAGTTTGATGTTATTTTGGGCATGGATTGGATTTCAGTTTATCATGCTATGATTGACTATAGAGCTAAAATGGTTTCTTTTCAGAAAGATTTTCAGTTTGTGTACAAGAATGAACCCTTGATTTTGATAACATATCCGGAAGTTGAGAAACTAGTAAAATATGGAAATGAATGTTCCCTTGCACATATTGTTGAAAATAAAGGAACTGTTCAGATTAATGATGTGCCAGTGGTAAATGAGTATCTTGATGTTTTTCTTGATGAGTTTCCTAGTATTATTTATGATCAGGAAGTTGAATTTACTATTGACTTAGTTCCTGATTCTACGCCAATTTCAAAACCCCCTTATCGAATGGCTCAAGTTGAACTTTTAGAGTTAATGAAACAATTGCAGGAGTTATTAGATAAAGGTTTCATTCGAGCTAGCACATCACCATAGGGTGCTCCTGTCTAGTTTGTTAAATAGAAAGATGGATCAATGAGACTTTGCATTGAATATAGAGCCTTGAATAATATTACTGTTAAGAACAAGTATCCTTTGCCTCATATCGATGATTTGTTTGATCAGCTCCAGGGAGCTCAGTATTTTTCGAAGATTGACTTGAGGTCGGGGTACCATCAGTTGAATGTAAAAGAAGAAGACGTTCCGAAGACTGCGTTCCGTACTAGATATGGCCATTATGAATTTGTAGTTATGCCTTTTGGGTTAACCAATGCACCTACTGTATTCATGGACCTTTTGAATATAATTTTTCATGAGTTCTTGGATAAGATTGTGGTTGTTTTCATCGATGATATTTTGGTGTTTTCTAAAATTAAAGAGGTGCATGAAAGTCATTTAAGGGTTATCTTGCAAACCTTAAAAGAAAAGAAACTATATGGAAAATTCAGCAAGTGTGAGTTTTGGTTACAATAAATTTCTTTCCTTGGTCACATTGTTTCAAAGATGGCACAACTTTTGATCCTACTAAAACAAATGTTGTTGAAGAATGGCCAAGACCCACAAATGTAACTGAGATCCGTAGTTTTCATGGTTTGGCAGGTTACTACCGAAGGTTTGTTGAAACTTTTTCAAGGTTATCTAGTCCAATGACTATGCTAACTCGTAAGGGTGTTAAGTTCATATGGACAAAATAATGTGATGATTGTTTTCAGGAGTTGAAGAGAATATTGGTGAATGCTCCAGTTTTGGAACTTCTTTCTAGGAATGGTGAGTTTGTTATATACAGTGATGCTTCGTTGAAGGGACTTGGTTGTTTCCTTATGCAGAATGATCAGGTAATTGCTTATGCTTCACGACAGTTGAAAACTCATGAGGTAAATTACCCTACACATGATCTGGAATTAGCTGATGTTGTCTTTGCTTTAAAAATTTGGAGGCATCATTTGTATGGAGTAAAGTGTGAAATATATACTGATCACAAAAGTTTAAAGTATATATTTACTCAGAAAGAATTGATCATGAGATAGAGGAGATGGATGGAATTAATCAAGGATTATGATTGTACAATTCATTACCATCCGGGAAAAGCAAATAAGGTTGATGATGCATTGAGTCGAAAAATTAATGCTTCATTAGCAATGTTGCGTTTGGAACGTGATGATTTGGTTAAAGATTTGATGAACTTTGGCATAGAAGTTGTTGGTACAGGATGTTATTCTGTTTTGTTTCAGGTATCAGTGAAATCTTCTCTATCAGACAGAATCAAGCAAGAACAGAAGCAAGATAGTGAGTTGAAGAAAAAGGTAGAGCTGGTTCAGAAGGGTAAGTTTCATGAATTCAACATTTATAATGATTGTGTTTTGAGGTTTGAGAAGAGATTATGTGTGCCTTGTGATTCACAGTTGAAGAATGAGTTGTTATGTGAGGCTCATAGTTCCCCATTTTCAGTTTATCCTTGCAGTACTAAGATGTACAGAGATCTGCAGGAGTATTACTGGTGGGATGGAATGAAAAGAGATATTGCTGATTTTACTGTGAAGTGTCTGACTTGTTAGCAGGTTAATGCAGAGCGACAGTTACCGAAAGGGATGCTTCATCCTTTACCAGTGCCAGAGTGGAAATGGGAAAACATATCCATGGACTTTGTTGTGGGATTACCGAGGACATCTCGAGGTAATAATGAAATCTGGGTTATTGTTGATCGCTTGACTAAATCTGCTCATTTCCTTGCTATACGAGATACTTTTTCCCTAGATCAACTTTCCCATTTGTATCTTAAAGAGACAGTCAGGTTACATGGAGTTACCCTCTCCATTGTATCTGACTGTGATCCCAGGTTCACATCTATCTTTTGGAAAGGCCTTCAGAAGTCGTTGGGTACTGAATTAAATTTTAGTACAGCTTTTCATCTTCAATCGGATGGGCAGTCAGAACGAACAATTCAGACCTTGAAAGATATTCTACGAGATTGTTCGATGGATTATCAGGGAAGTTGGGACCAACATCTTTCTTTGGTTGAGTTTTCTTATAATAACAGCTTTCATTCCCGTATACAGATGGCACCATTTGAGGCATTATATGGGAAGCGATGTCGAACTCCAGCATTTTGGGATGAAGTGGGTGAAAGGAAGATGATGGGACCAGAATTGGTATAAGAGATGGAAGAAAAAGTTCAGTTTTTTTAGAAGCACATGAGAACAGCTCATAGTAGGCAGAAGAGTTATGCGGATAACCGGAGGAAGGATATATCTTTCGAGGTAGGTGATCATGTTTTTCTCAAGGTTTCTCCTTGGAAAAGTGTGATGAGATTTGGTAAGAAAGGAAAGATGAGTCCAATGTTTATTGGACCATAGGAAATTATGGAGAGAGTTGGATCAGTTGCATACCGAGTGGCTTTACCTCCGAGTTTATCTCAGGTACACAATGTTTTTCACGTTTCGTTGTTGAGAAATTATATGCCAGATCCATCTCATGTTTTGAGTCCAGAGGTAGTTCAGCTGGAAGAGAACCTATCTTATGAAGAACAACCAGTCCAGATTCTTGACCACAGGGAGCAGGTGTTACGGAATAAGGTGATTCATCAGGTAAAGGTTTTGTGGAAAAACCATGTGATTGAAGAGGCAACATGGGAATCTGAAAATGCTATGAGGGATAAATACCCCCACTTATTTTGATAAGTGAATAAAATTGCGAGGACGCAATTCCCAAAAGGGGGGAAGGATGTAACATCCCAGGTAATTAAAGAATAAAGAATTTTCATATTTATTAATATTTACAAATTAAATATTAATTTTAATTAAAAGGGGTTTCTACGTTCGATAGCGTACTCGATACGAAATGATGAGTTTCTTTGAAAACTTACGTTTCACACAAGTAATAAGATACTATTATTTTAAATGTTAGTTAACAAGTAGTCGTTGTTCTGGAGGGAATGGATAGAAATAACTAAAATATGATTATATATGTTTTTACATTTTTTTACATTACCCAATAAAAGATAAAGGCTTAAATACGGAAAGAGTTCAATTTTAGGCTTTTATAACCTAATTTTCACTAAGGGTTCACTTACCAATTTTTGATGGAGAACCGTCATTAAATATAGTTTTGATCAATCTTATAAATTCTATTGGACCAAAAATAACTCTTCTTTAGAATCGGGACATCAAAATTTACTTTGTGTAAATTTTTGGTACCTTTCCGATAATGTTCATTTTTTTCATGAATAGTGTAAAATGTTGTATTTTAATTCAAAACCTCTTTTTAAACTAATTTATTTATATGATTATATCATATTTTGAATTGGTTTTAATTTGAAATTAGAAAATATTTTTACCATTAAATCCAATAGTGGTCGTTGGAATTAATTTCACTTTGAAATCGGACTTAAACTAGTGTCAATCTTTTGATATTTATTGTTTCATAAAAACACGCTATTTGCTCTGACATCGGGAATTAATTTTTAAATTAATTAATGTGACTTATATGTTTTGAATTTTGTAAAATATACTTCATTTTTGGATTCGTAATATCAAATATATCTTAGGGTGAATTTTTGGTAATTTTCTGAAAAACTTCAATTTTTGATGAATAGTGAAACCACTAAGTTGTAGTTATAAAAACCGATTTTTATGTTTAAAGGAAATTTTTCCATCATTGTGTTTTGATTTTCAAAAATCTGACATATATGGTTTTCATTACGAAGTAAAATGTTGTTCAATGAGATAAAATTAATTTTTTGGTAAATAGAAACTTATTAAGTTTTTAATCACGATTAGTGGTAATTAGTGTAGTTTAAGGTAAAAATAATGTTTTAATAATATGAGATGAGCTTGAAAAATGTCCTAACCTCATTGGATGTGTCATGGCTGACCAAGAAAATCCATGGTTCAACTTGGGGACCCCATGGGGCCACTTTGGTTGGGAAATGACATAAATAACTTTTTATTTAATATAAAATTAAAAATGACACAAACATAATATGTTTTACAAAAACAATTTTTACATGGGGTTATAAAGATCATATTTTTTATTATAAATAGTCATTGGAAAGGAAAAAAGATTTCCTACATCATCGTATTTTTTTTATAATTTTTAGACTTTAAATAAATTAAATTATTTATGACATCATGATGATGCAGCGATGACCTCATTATTTAACGATTTAAATAAAATGGAAAGATAATGTAATATCTAAAACCTAAACATGTCCAAAACCTATTGGATTGGTATATTTCGAACCCTTATCACCTTATCCACGAATTATATCAATTTGGGAGCTTTTAAAACCGAAACACATTTTCAAATAATGTAATATTTCATTACTTTCCAAAAGTTCCCCTCCTCTCCTTTTATAAAAGGCCCCCACCACTACCACCTTACACAAACTCCTCAAGCCTTTGGATCGGACATACCCTGACCATTTACTCTCTCCACATCCCTCTACCCATTCTAGAGGATTCCCTTATGGCAGAATCCTTTCAAAGGAAGCCTTTAGGCTCAAATCAAAAGGAGTTACACTTTTAAAGGTAATTCATTCTCTCTTGTTCATTTGTTTTATTTAGCTTATCCAACCCCCTAAACTCTTTTTATTTACTTATTTTGTAACAACACCAGTATCTTCAATATACTAGGATGTTGTTATAAGATTTAATCGAGCAACACTCTCACACAACTACATCAAATGGTTAAAGAACATACGGTTTCCGTGGATGGCGAAATTCTGCCTCCCGAAACGATGATTGTTCAATACTCATTTAACACCTTCAAAGGTGGCCATTATGATGTCACTATATTTATATATTATATATAATATGTTTATTATTTCCTTAAGCTTCTGTATTTTTAATTTATGGCATACCATTATTGTTTCCATTATGGGTTAACACGATATCTTCATTTTAGGAAGTGCGGACTACCGCCCCCTAAAAGTGATTTGATTCGTTAATACCATATGTGGGATGTGTAAAGGATAATGTTAATGATATTATATATGTTATTATACTGGAATTATAATATACTCTTATATCATTATGATTCCATTCTATAAAATACGAAATAGAAATGAAAGTAGCGTTCATGCGTACGTACGGCTTACCGTCTCCATGAACGGTGCATTTCATTTCTTACCTCTAAATGATTATGTAATATTATAAATACATGTATATGCTGGATTTATATGATATATATGATATCCAAATCAGGAATTTCATTCTGGATATAAATAACCTTTGACCACATGAACAACATGTAATTGTAAGAAGTCCACTTTCGACTTAAGAACCAAACAATTACAAAACAAACATTATTAACTTAAATCGTTACATAATATCTATAACATGGAAATAAGTGATATAAAAAGAATAATGAACATTAAAAAGGTTCATAATCAAGTATAAATTAACTCAAATTTATTATTCAGGACGTTAAAGAACGATCGAGTCAAGTCGGACCCGAGGTAAGGGACTTCGTCTCAATCTCCTTTCATTGAGGCATATTTCATTTTATACACAACTTTATTTTATACGGTGTATAAACCCCTTTGACTTTTACTTTCATACAAAAGGAATCTTTTTCTACGAAGCGTTTTACTAAACGGCAAAAAAGAAAGTTTTTTTAACGTACGCGGTGACAACGACATTTTCTACCGCCGCGAGTATTATTTGGTCTTTTGCTTCCTCAACAAGCCGTAATGTTTTTAAAATAAAATAAATACCATATACTCTTTTATGTATTTTGGTATTTAAAATGGTTTTGATAAAGGAATCTATTATGTCAATATATTTATGATATATTGTGATTCAAATGTGGAAATGTTATCTTTCCTTTATATTGGTTTTATGTTTTATGATTTTATATTGGTACTTGGACATTTTAACGGGTGGTTACGTTATAAACCATATGACGGGTGGTGCCGTGAATACCAGGATGGGTGGATACGTTATAACCTCCAATGCATTGGGTATGGAAGTCGGTCGTATGGCTATTCCATTAATTATGTATGGAAATTGGCCGTATGGCTATTCCATTAAGTGATATGTGTGGAAGTCGACCATATGGTTATTCCACTTAAGTATGTTTATGTCCGAAGTTACCTTTATATATGTTATGTGTTCTTTATATGTGTTTTATGGTAATCCTTTGGTTACAAAAAGGTAAGTAATGATACTTTATTGGGTGAAGAGTTTTTACCACTTCATGAAGGTGAAGGTATTACTTTGATAGAGTATACATGGTTTACTTGATGTTTGAAAAAATAACAGTTTTCATTCTTTGTGTATCCCTTACTGAGCTTTTTATGCACACCCCAAGTTTTTTTGAAATGTTTTTCACAGGACTTAATGTGGAATAAGGTCAAGGATGGGATCAAGGGAATGTCATGCTATATAAAACATCGAACTAGACATGTTTCTTTTAAGAGTTTTTTAATTTATTAAGGAAACTTAGTAGAAGTGACTACTTTGTAATCTTTTGAGATGTAATAGTTATATTCTAATTATCTAAAACTATAAACCTAAAAAGATCCTCAACGTGAATTATTCATTTAATTCAATATTAAGTAAGGTTTAAGGCCTGGGCCTTATAGTCAACTAATAGTTTCTTATCAATCATAATAAGAAATATTAAATGCCCTTATATTTTTTTAAGGCAATGTGGGCTATGCTACTGGTTAGAAGTTATAATGGAAAGATTTTGTTTTATAGTGGATGTGCACCATATTCGAGCAGGTGAGTCCGACCCAAGTTTGTGTAGGGATTTATATTGGGATGTTTTAGAAATTCCCATGTTTTAATATCTATATGTTCTTGTTTATTTTAGGGTAAACTTTTTTTCCCATTTACAATGCTCATTTACTTTAAACATGACACATAATTTAATTGTTTATATTCTAGTTTAAGTTTAGTTTTAAAATGGTAATTGGTATCAAAAATGGGAATGCATCATGTTTTTCATGAAAATATTTTCAGAATTGTTTTGTTATTAAAATGTGTAAAATTGTTGAATTATGCAGTGGTATGCCACTAAAAGTTATATGCTCACACACTACTTATGGCATTAAATGTATGTAGAATTGAATTGTTTTATAGGTGAAGGTTTCTGGTTTACAGTTATTTGTAGCTGGTCAATTTGTGGATTGTGGTGACCATGAGGTCACAAGATGATCACATTGGTCATAGTTTTGTTTCAGTTTGGGTTAGCTTCACCATTTTATTGTTTTATTTGTATCTGGATTAGATTGAGTATTTATTTATGGTATGTTGTTACTTATTTCCACATGCTCAGTTTTTGTGGTTATTTTTCTTTTTCTTGATTCATTAGAATAAATCATTCCCATAGTGATTTCTTGGAAGCGTGACACTAGTGTCTAGCCCATGGGGATCTAGAATTCCATTTAGGCCATGAAATAGGCTTTTTGGGGTGTCAGGTTGGATGGAATCCCATCATAGTTTGTAACCCACATCAACTTGTAGTATCTATATATTGATTTAATTTCTTGGAAACTACTTTCTCCATCCTTTACCAAATATCGATGCCATTTTCCTATAATTTGAACCATGCTTCCACATATCCTATGATAAATCTCATGACATATCCTTAGAAATATATATAGGGGTGTCTCTATCACTATCCTATACTTTTTTGTAATTAACAACTATTCTTTTCCTATAATACCAAATATAGTGATGCATTCCCCTCATACATGGATATATCATATTTTTAAATTAATATTAATTATATAATAAACACATACACATGTTTACCATAGTAGTTTAGTGTCCTTGGAAACATGGGAAACATTATTCTTATATTTTTAATGATCATCAATGTCTACCATAATGAATTTACCATGATTTACTCTTCATAGTCATACCCTTGAAAAATCCAATCTTCATAACCTAGGGAATTAAAACATTATAATGGGTGATATGAGATTCTCAATATGGGGAAACATAAGACATATTAATTTGTGATCATATTAATTTATAAGTTAATAATGAGGGTATGTGATTAGGAATAGAACATATGATGTTCATACCCATCCTTTTATAGTTTGTAGACATGATTTAGGGAAGTAATCATTATCATAATTGAAATCATGTCCCATAAAGGAGATCAATAATCATAAATCATTCATGAACCATTAGTTCATCACATAAAAGTGTGGAACCATTATAATTATCGAAAATAATTTCAAATGAAATTGTAATCTACTAAGACCTTCAAAATTGTGTATCTAGACCCATCACATGTTTCCCATTAGGGATTTGGACACACCTATTTTCACTAGTATATACAGACACACATGTTTCCCACAATGGATCACGGCACACATGTTTACCTGAGGGGTTTCAGATACACTAATATCATGTATTGGATCAGGACACACAATTTACTAGAATGGATAAATCCCATCAACATGTTAACTTTTATTATATCATGTGATAAAAAATATTACCCATTACAATATACAAATATATATGTCACACACGACATATAATGAAAAACGTACATATGTGTTACATAAGAAAAAAATTGATCATATCATTACATATGAAATGAATCGGAATTCAAAAAAATATCATAATATCATATAAAGTGGATAGGTGATATGATTCCTAATCATGTCATCATTTCATCATAGTATATCTCATGAATAGAATTAAGAATCATATGTGTTATATCATGGTATAACCCATGGACGTTAAAAAATTTTCAATAAACAATAATCATGATAACGATAAAGAATTTAGGGATATAATAATAATGGTATCATTAGATTATATCCCAATTGAATATTATGTTTACTAAAATCATGTCATCTTTTATGGAGAATTATTTTCAATGAAAAATAAAATGGAACATTTCTTGAAGAATAAACCATTAATTGAAAATCAATTAATGAAATATAATTTTAAAGTTTAATTTGGTAGTTATTTAATCTTAAAATAAACTCAGAAACATATAATGTATGTTTTAAAATAATTTTATAAATTTGATGATGAAAATGACCTTTTTAATTTGTAATGGATTTCATTAATACATAAAAAATATTAAAAATTAATTCCATTATTATTTAATTTATATAAAATATAAAAAATTCTAATATATTGATGAAAAAATTTTCTATAAAATTAATTTTTAATTCTTTGAGTGGACTTGAAATCATTTATAGGTTATGATAGTACAAAATAATATTCATGTGGCTCATGTTATAAAAAATACTCATTTCAAATTTTTTGTAAAAGCTAAGCATGCATCTTTTTAAAAAAAGAAATGATTATTCAATTATTAAAATTTATGAGGAAATTATTAATGTGTATAAATATGTTTAACGAATAATTTTTAGAATTGAAAAAACAAATCAGAATACATTTTTCATTAAAAAAAATTTGTAAGATAAAGTGTATTAGATCGAAGAGAGAACTAATAATATTTTTTCATAAAAACCTTCATTTAAAATCATGAGTACATAATGGGTGTTAAATGATGTCAAAAAATAAACTCCAATTAAATTAAAATAAGATAAATTATATTTATTTTATTGAGAGATATAACATAATAATTCTTTATTGGAATCATAATCACAAACAATACTGAAAGAAGTTGAGAATGTAACATAATGACTATACATCTTTGTTTAAATTTAATCTTAATTCCAATGTCATAATATATTTAAGAATAACATATAATATATTTATTGAATTATATTTCTAAAATATTATTTAAAGGGGTGTTTTATAGGCCTCATATAAAAAGATTAGCATATAATATTACATATTCATTTAAGATGTAAAATTTATAAAAAAATTCTCTTAACAGTTCGGAAACTTTTGAATTATAATCCTAATGAAAATGATTTCATAAATTGGATGTGTAAATCCCAATATTTTTAATTATATAAATCATAAAATAATTTTTAGTGTAGTATATACACCATATAAAATAAAATTGGGGGTAAATATGGAATGTGTCTCACCAAAGTAAAAAGTGAGACATAAATCCCTTATCTTATGTCTCAACTTCTTTGGTACACCTTCCAAAATCATATATTTTAAATATATGGTTTTTATAAATCTTTCAAATAACAATAATTATTTATATCACATAATATATGATTTACATATGACCTTTTATTACCCATTTATTTTCAATTCCATGTTAAAGACATCTTTTGAGAAATAATTGCAATGTATTTCATGTATGATTTGATTCGTTAATTTTAGTCCCTTAACATAGATCATTGTTATATCATATCCATTTTAAAAAATAATTAATTATAATATTAATACATATATTAATCTTTTATGAACAATAATGAATAATGACCTCAATTAATGATGTTTTATGCAATCATAGAGATGGTATGTTGTACGTACGCATTAGTAACGTTTCCATTTTTTCAATGATCCTTATAGAAAGGTGGTAAGTAATATAATATCATTACATATTTATAATAATATAATAAATTCCGCATTATATATTTTAATATAAAGTTTCCTGAAATCTATGTGGTGTGGTAATGAAAGGACAATCACATCGCTTAATTAAGGTTGTAGTCGACATGTACAAGAACGACATTATCATATTTCAATGAGTGAAAAGGTAAAAAATAAAATTATATATTATCTTTTAATAATAATAAATATTTTATTTATAAAATAATTTTATCATTTATGTCACATATATTTATTATCTTTTTCCATTTAATATTCAATATAATGAGTCAGTGAAAAATAATCACATTACTTCATGAGACGGTAGTTCGTTGTACATATGAGCCACGTCATCATTATATCCATCATTATACAAATGCACTGTGCATGGAAATTAAAAAATGACATTTGTCCAAGAGTTGATATTCCTCCATACACATGAAAGAAGATTACAAAACCCATTTTATGTTTGTGAAGATGAATGAAGGTCATAAAAAAAATAAAAAAGTGTATTCATGTTTAAGATAATGAGGTTATTATATGAAAATAGTATAATAATAATTGTAATAGTTTGAGGATGAAATAAAATAAAAACACTTGTTTAATAATGTTACATCTTCTTTGGGTATCCTCCTCTAGATTTCAGCAAAATCCTTCATTGGTTTGCGTTATGTCATAAATAAGATTTATAGGATGAGAGGATGGAATTTGGGACTATTTAGTAACTATTTAATAAATGAAAAGATTTTTATTGTGACAATACGTGATGGGTGTTTATGGCCATTTATTAGATGGGAAAGGAACCCACATGGAAAATACATGGAAATATCACTAAAAATCCCAAAATAATAATGTAATTCATAATATATAAGCATAAAAATGACCCTAGATTCTAAATTCTGAAGGATATTTCTGAAATTTGACTATAAAATATTATTTATACATGTTTTTAGTTATTTTTACACTTATATATTTTGGGTAACAACATGGAAAACCCATTTTTACAATAATATTGGTAAATAAATTTATTTTTTTCATAATTCACTTGGTCGAAAATTAATTTTAACTTATTAAAAATAAAAATTATTTTGATTCCAAATTTGTAATATGTTTTTCATATTCCATTCATATAATTTGAGTATTTTAATTTAATATTCATGCCATCGACGCAATAACAAAAAGGTGTTTTAATGTAAAATGTTCAAATGATTACAAAGTTTTTTTATCAAATTTAAATTTTAAATTTACTCCAATTAATTAAATTGGACCGATTGAGGTATTGTTTAACTGATGATACATTAAAAAAAAATTAAAATTATTTTTTCTTTATAAGTAATTTAAACAAAAATATAATTTTAAATAATAATTTAGTATTGTTCTCTATTAAAAAAATAAATATTCAAAGAATATATTAAAAAAATTACTGACATATATTTTCAAAAATTTTAAGAAATATTTTTTTTTACAAATTAAATTTCTAAAAATGTGAAAAATTAATTTTATTAATCTTCATCTAATTTTTTTTGTTAAAATAGTATTTTCTTATCCTATTGATTTTACCTATGATTTTATAATATTTTATCCATATATTTCCTCTATAGAAATCCATTATGATTTATATTTAAATTGTTTTTATTAATATTTATAATAAAATGTTTATTATCAAGGTTATAACAGTTGTGTTTAAATAACAATATTAATAACATATCATAGTTTCATTAAAACATATTGTCATGTGTGTCACAAGATATCATAGTGTTATGAGTAGGGAATGATTAACATGGTGTTGTGTGTAATCCTAGATAAACTCATTGTTTCGTGTAATGAAATATTATCTCTGTGTAATGCATAATGAACAATATCAAAAATATTAAAATCATTTGATTATTTTACAATAATCTCAATGTTTTATGTCTTTCCTTTAGTTTGAGAATTATTTATCAATTTTTTCGTTATAGGGGTCTAATAGAGTAAGGGGTTGAAATATTGTTTTTAGGTAAAATAATCTTAATGGGGGGTTTAAGAACATGGTCTGTACTAACTATATTTTAATGGTGTAGAATGGAACTATGAATCTACAGTGGGGATTTCATGTTGTGGCATATTTAGTTGAACCATGGAGCTCTACACATAAATCAAGTAGGTTTCTAGATGGTTATGTCAAGAAGTAACATGGAATAATCATGGTTTACCCAAAATATGTATCCTTTTCAAGGTAGTCATCCAATACGTATTTACATGATTTAAAAGATATACATGGTTCTAAAATATCATTTTAAACAATGTATCGTAACCACACTCCCGGATCTGAACCACTAAAATAATGTAATTTATTTATTTCACGTGATGTTATATATATATAATCACATCTTAAATGCAATTATCATCGAAATAATCAATCACTGTTTCTCTAGAAGCTTATGTCTCTTCATATTTCACGTCTTCAATCATTTATTGTATAAATATATTCAAAGTATTTTCCATTTTATATCTATTTTATCTTCTCTGGATAGGGCCTCTATGGACCTATTATCAACATACCTTGATCGAACTGATTATGTTATAGTTTCTATATCAAGTGGTTTTATTATGGAAATAATTATTTCTTATAGATCTTGGCTCATGAGGACGTGCTCCACTTGTTTCATATCTTTGTTCATGTTGAATAATTTTTCCATCCATTCGCGAGGTATTTATCTTTTTAAAATGGTTATAACTCATGAATTTAATTATTTCATATATAATTCAATTAGTAATTCTAATAAAATTTATTATTATATATCAATGTAAAATTTAATTATAATAAAAATTTTCGAAAGGGGTTTACCCTTTAAAAATAGAATTGTTCATAGTATGGGTTGGATAAAATTACTCAAAAGAGATTTTGATTCAAAAATAAATTTTATAGAAAGGGATAATGACAACTTATAGTAAAAATTATTTATAAATTCTAAAAAAATAAAATTCTTTTTTAGAGAAAATTTCTTACTGGGAACCTTGAGTGAATCCAAAATGGACATATGAATCCATTTTCCATATTAAAAAACTAATAGATATTTTAATGATATCAATTGATTATGATATATATCAATTTTGAAAATTTTCACTTTATTCATTGATAAAATTATAGAGTTTATTTGTGTGTGTTAGTATGTACTCAAATTGTCTAGATCCCAATTTATGCATGGTTTTTTATGTTATAAGTAATTTCCTATTTTTTCCCACTTTTTAACATATATCATATATTTGGATATTTTTCATATGGATAAAAAATATTTATATTGTACACATCATATATCTTTTTTTAAATGAAATTATTTTATGAATACATATTCCTGGATTTCAAAATTACTATATTCTAGAAAATGCTATATAAAATTACTTTTTTTAATTAATGAAATAACATTTACATGGTGTTTCAATTTACAATGATTAATTATTGATATCATACGAGGATTTAGATTCATCTAGCTAATTTTCCATTGGTTGTTTGAAAATGTGTGTTTTGAAGACTCATGGAAATATAAAGAAATTATATAGTTCACCAGCATATCTTGATTGTCTTCACCTTCTTAGTGAGACAAATTGGTGGTCTTGGATAGTCACACTGAGATAGGGAATTATTCATGTGTTTTTTAAATATAGGTTTATCCTCATGTATTTGAACTCTATGTAAGACATATATATATATATATATATATATAATTTTATAAATTAAACTCTTTTACCTATTTTCACTTCAAAAAAATTTTTGGGTGTTTTGTTGATCTCCACATTTGGTTTGCCTTCTTTGGAAATCTACTATGTTGACCAATATTGATTTTTGTTAAATAATATCATAGGAGTAACCCAACCATAAGTGTAGTAACATATTATGGGTTTTTATTTGTTCCAATGGTACATATATTTTAGGGATATCTAAACATTGGTAGTAAGCATGAAAGAGTGTCTAGACATTTCTCATATCTGTTTAAACTCAATTTACCATGGGTGGTAAGGGATTTTTTAAAAGAATGGGAACTATTGGTTGATGTTTTTTAAATGAAATTTATATGTTGTTTATTTAAATGATTCTATTTAATTTTTAAATTTTTATTTAAATAATAGATATGATTATTGATTTAAATTATTTTCTTTTGATAACATTAATAATTATTTGTGAATATGGGTTTTTGATTATTTTTTTCTTAATTTAATATTGAATTTTCGTTATTATTTATTAGATAATTTCCTGTTTATGAGATCTCAAAAAATATGGGGATGATGATTTGTGGGATTTTCCATTTCCTGATAATTTATTAGTCCCTTCTTTGGTAGTAGATGTTATCTACACGATAATGATTGTAGGTTATGAGGGTGTTGGGAACTAGATATGAGTGGATCATAATGAATTAAAATTTTAAAAAAAAAATCCCCTCATCTTGTGTGATTCCATGGACCCTTGTTATTAATAGAGTGAATCGAGCCTATTAAGAAATTACCAATTTTAAAAAATATATGGAGGCCACAAATTTGGATTCTTGGCCCAAATGGCCTGAAGGCCTTCATTTTTATTGATTTTTGATAACCCCCTATCAATTGATGAGGTGGAACACATACAAGGGGCGTTTGTCTTAGTGATTCCATGTCCCATAGGCTTGAGAGATATTACATATCCCAAAGGTATTAGGGAATTAAACCAGACTATAACTACAATGAACTACCCCTCCCTAGCATCTGAATTGTGATAGTGTCTCTCCACTGGCGCATGGTCGTCTTGTTAAGAATCCCGAGAGATAACATGTTTTCCCTGGTGGGAAAGACATACCCTTTCATCAATTTAAATATAATGGTTCTTCTCTTGTGAGTACACCTGCTCTGAATCCTCCTCTAGGGTTGTTCTATTTTTGTAGAGTATGTCTGGGGAAACTACATGGGGCTCGAAGGCCTTGAGGTGGCTAGAAGGCCATAAAGGTGGCCCAAATTCCCTACTGACACAACGTAATGGGTGGACCTATGGTCATAAAGAATCCATGCCCAAAATAGTGTCCTGAGTTGAATAGTTCTAGCTGTTACAGTACCGATGAGTACCTGCTACAGTTCCAAATAAAGTGTCTGCTTCAATACCAGTACAGTTCCTGGTATAATACTGCTACAATAACTCGGAAATATGCCTCAATCTAGTTTTGAACCTGGGTCTCATGGATGCACATAATGATACCTTACCAAATGGGCTGAGGCTCATGTGCCCACTATGTTGAGTTCTTCAAAATATATTCATGAAGGGAAAAGAAATAAATTGTTGGAATTTAACATTAATGCTACATTATGTGAGGTTAAATCCTAGATTTCATTGCATAATTTCTTAATCAATAATATTTATAATAAATCATTGTGATTTTCAAGGACATGGAAATTTATGTTCGTTTAGAAATGGGAGAGATAGGTTTTGAGTTATTCTATTCATTTTAATATGTTAAATCACCTAGAGTATGAGTTTTTTTACTAATTATTAGTTTATGTCATAGTGGTTTTAGGTGGTTTTGATGGCTAATATTTAGTCAATGTATACTCTCTTATGCCTCCTAATTTTTTTAATGTCGTCATTAGTGTAGTTAATGCTAATGAAGACAATGATGGGAAGACCATTTTTTGTGGATATTTAATGGTTGTAGGTGGAAGCTAGGGTTCTTCATCATGGATGAAATGTATGTTTATAAGGTAAAAAATATACAACACGGCCATGTTTAGTGGATTGTTTAGGATAGTAGGTGGTATTAATCAATCAGTGCGAAAATCAGGGTCATATCAACCATAAATGTCTGGAAGTTCCTAGGATATGTAATTGATACTGAAAATATGGCAATATAAGTTGATTATCTAAAATGATTTTGTATGTAAATAGAGGTTAATCCACCCTCACTAAGGGTTATCAGGTGAATTCCAACACTTCCACTAGTTGTGTGTCTATTATAGATTCCAATGGGGATATTCATTTATTGAATAAGTCTTAGTAGGTATATGAGACTAGACCTACTTACACAGATTATTGTTATATAGAGGCATCCATAGTAGATATGATCACTTATATAGGTATTGTAATATCCATGTACTTTTAAAGAACCATATTTTTTATTCCTTATGTTACACGAAAATCCTAGATTAAAAGAATGAAAACATATTATAAAAATATAATTTATTAATTATGGCCATTAAAACCACGTTATTAAATTTGTAGAAATGAGTACAATTCAAAATTTTATTAAATGAAAATAAATTTTCTAACTGATATTAATGTATTAATAAATTATTGTCTTATAAGAAGTCAATTTCTTATAATGATATTTATTATTAAAATATATTTTAGTTCAAAAATTATTTCCATTACTTTTGGGAAAAAATATTACAATTATTTATTATATATCTTATAAATTTTATTTTAAAAAATTAATATCATATTTTAAATGATCCAATAAATATTAATATAGGTTAATTTTTTATAAAATATATTTTTTTAGTCATTAATGAGAAATATTGTTTTCTATAAAAGTTTCATATCATATAATGAATTATTTAATATAATATTATCATTATTATTTTAATTTTATTTAAATTTTACATTCGGGTTATTTAGTTGTATATTGTGAATAAATTTCATTTAAATTATATTTAAACTATATTTTTCAATATGATTAATTGAATAATTAAATATAGATTTTTATTAAAACTTCTTTAATGTTCAAAAATGTCCCCCATTTTATTGAATTAAAATAACCAATAATGGTGAATGGTTTAAATGAAATATATTTTTTATTTATTTAAATATTAATTTAATGTCATGTAATTATTATTTCTAGTCATAAAGTTAGTATAAGATCATCTGTTGCATGGAAATTTAAATTCTTGAAATCAATTGTCACATTTAACGAGATTAATTATAAATTGAATGTTTCCATTTTTATGTTTTGAATAAGATAAAATGGACTCCTTATTTGATATCAAAATAAACAATATTACATTATAATTTCGACATATGTTTTTTGTAAGGATATCTGAAAAAATAATATAATTGTTAATGTTTTGAAACATCAAATTTTTAAAATTTGAGTAAAAATTGAGATAAATTGAATAAAATATCGAAAAATTTCTATTTTTGAATAATGGGTATTAATAAGAGCCATATTAACCCTTAACACCATTATTTATCTATTTTGTTCACATATAGCTCGAATTTGACATCCTAATACAATATTGGATTCTTTATTTTAAAAAACAATTGTTCTCTTCAATTTTTTAATTACACCCTCTCCTAACTTATTCACACCTCTAAAGAAATTTATATTGAATAAACACTACAAAAATACCACCCATAATAATTTGACACATTATAATATTCTTTTGTCCTAAATATCCATCCATTGGATCATTAATAAGAGATCTAGAGGATTTTATTCTATGTAATGGTAATCATGTTCCTAATAATCATTATTTTAAATCTTCTTCATAGAAATTCAATTATTTTATAAAATAAAAGTAAAATATCAATAATGTACGCTATATAATATTTATTTATTACATTTATGGAATAATATTTATCATTCTTTTCATCCATAAAATGGGAAACCAAACTATCGTTCATTTGTATGGAGGAGTACGACATAAAGAATCGATTTAATTCACTTTCTATAATCACCTCCCAAGGATATTCATGAAGTTGGTTATAATTTTAAAAAATAATATTAAAGAAAATATAATTATTATTTTCATGTAACATATCATATACATTATTTTCTAACCATCCATTTTTGATTAATACCATTTTTGTGTTTACGGAGAACTACAAGCTCACACAACAATGTAATTATTATTCATTAACACATAAAATGGATTGTATATCCATGTATATTTATTATAATTATAGTATATTAAAAATGTGTCTGTTCTTATTGAAATACAAAATAACACATACCTTCTTTCAATCATGATAGTTCGTAAATTGATTTGTTACTCATGCGTATATACGACCTAGAGTTTTCATGAGAGTAATGTAGTTCATTTTTCATAACTATATTTCATGTTTTTTTGAATAATTATTGTTATATAAAAATTAAATTTATTTCATTATTATTAATCTTGAAACGATAAAATGTTTCTCAAAAAAATAAATAATCTATATATTTTTATTATACAAGAGATAAAGACATAAATGAAATGTTTGGACATAAAGGATGGGTTTTAGTCTCAAAACATATATCATTAAGACAAATATTCATTTATAAACCTAATTTCATTTAAATTGATTATAAAAAATTTAATATAAAAAATCATTTATTGTTACTGTTCATTGTATTTTGACATCAACCTCTATCTCACTCTTTAATGTGGTTTTTATTAAGAACTTTATTAAAATATACGGAATTTTATAACTCAATTTCATTATTTAGGATAACATACTTTTTCATTGTATTTTATATGAAATCATTATTTAGGTAGTGAACATTGATTATTTTTTTACATACCCTCTTATTTTATATGGAATTAGTATTGAAACACATAACAACATCATCGACTAATTCTCACTTTATTAACAGGATCTTTTTTAGATTTGTCTCATCTCAATTTTACATCCATGAAACATATTCCATATTCACGACTTATTTATTATCTGTGGTGTATATATTGACCCTTTAATATGTGATATCATGAATATTTTATAATCAATTATATTTAATGTTTATTTCTAATTAATTTCTTTCATAGGTGTTATGATTAAAATTATACTGAAGTGGTAAGGGTTTATCCTTCAATATCATTTTAATCTGGATTTCTTATACATAAATTTAAATTTAATGAAATTATTCAATTAATATTTAATAAAACCAATTAAAAATTTTCTCATATATTATTCATGAAAATTTAATTACATAGAACAATTTTTTTCTATCTTTGGTTAATATAATCATTGAGAAAATATTTAAATTGAATATAGTTTTATCTATATATTTTGCCACATGTTTTGTAAAAACAGATTAAGAAATGTTTTTAAATAATTTTAAATTATTTAATAAATCTATTTTCCATATTTTATACATTTAAAAAATTATTAAAAGGAATATTTATATCAATTTTTGAGTAAAGAATTATTAACATTTTAAAAAAAATATAAAATAAATCATTGCTTTTATATATTTAAAATTAATGGAATATCACACCATAGTGACGCACAATGTATTGAAAATTACTATAATGACATTGAAGGTACTTTTTAATGGTACTATTTTTCTAATATGTTGGAAATTTTAAGATTTTAATTTAGGAGTATCTCTAAACCACACTTTTATTCGAGTAAGGATCTCTTTCCAACTAACTCAAATTTTGTCACTATTTATTGTTATTGAATGCTTCTAAATTCATTATATATGTATCTAAAATATTAATATATATTTTTCTCTATTTGATAGTGTAATACATTCCATATTCTAAATTACCATATTCCTTCATTATGAGATTTTTTTGAGAATGATATTAGCAATGGTTTTACAACCCATTTCTATTCCATGGGTAATTATTTGTAATTAATTATGGTTGGTTAAATTTTTATGGAATAAACCAAATAATAAACATGTTATGATTGGTATGCCCAAAATTATTATCCAAATAGTTATATCAATCTTTAGTCTGATGAGTTACAATATATTTGATTAGGGAGTAATCATAATCTATTATAGGATATTGTTCTTATTGAGATATTTTCTATGAAATTATCCTTGTCTCCAATTTTTTCCATGTAATATATTACTTCAACATTTCATATGTTTCCAGACCATATGATACCATGTTATTTATGTCATTCCCAATTTTTATTACTCTGTAAAGTTCTATTTTATGTTAATATATTAAACTTTTTAATAACATTTTATTTTCTCCTATCTTGATTATTTTATTACTATGAATTTTAGCTCAACCTATTCATCTATGTGTTATGTATTTTATGCCATGATTATTTTTGTTATTGAATATATGTTATATCTCCATATAGAGAATAAAATAATTTACTTTTACAGAGTTTAATTTTTGATGTATTATAAATGTAGTCTTCCTAATACACTGGGCACATTTTGACCTTGACTTGTTATAATGGATAATTATGTTAAAAATAATACAAAAATATGATTAAATGAATAATGTTAGTATAGTTGGTATTAGATAATTTCATATTTCATGGGGGTTTAGGAATGTACTAATTTAGTGATATCAATGGAGATAATTCTCAAGATAATTCGATGTGTGAGAAATATTACTAACATTTATTTGAATTATCTAATGTGTGGATTCTAATAAATTACACCCTTTTCCTAATATATTTGGTGGATGTGTCTCTAGTAATGTTTTACAAAGGTAAAATATCATCAATGTTATTGTATTGTGATGTAATCGATCCCCACTTGGTGAATGAAAAAATTCCATTCAACACAACTAGTTTGACACTACCATGGGATATGTCTTTGAAATTTTCAAACTATTTACTAACCATTATGAATGAGATGATAAAATTAATATTCTAAAAAATGTAAAAAGAAAATTATCATTGACAACTAATATTCAAACCCTGAGACACTTATATTATTATATAAATATCCATTTTAAGTTTTATATTTATTTTTATATGATTCCAGATAACATGATAATTAATTTGATTATTATTTATTTCCTTATTTTTAGTTAATGAAAAGAAATATAAAAAATCATTATAAAAACAAATATTATGGTTAATGTAATGATATCTTGAATGAGATTATTAAAATAATAGGTTCTGAACATTATCATTTTTTGAACATTCGAAATGAGGATTCTTGAATTATTATTAGCAATTGTAATATATATAAATTTATAAACACATCATATATGGGAATGATGGAATCTTATGTAAGTTCATGTATTAAATATTGTAATAAATCATGATTTATATTTATATCATGTAAAAAATATTGGAAGAAAGGACATATACAATTACATAAATGAACTAGAATATTCATTATGTAGGAATTATGAGGGCACAAAGTATGTAAATTATAAATTAAAATGATGGGACTAGCTACAAATATACATGGAAAGAATGATCAACTGAAGGAAGTATTAAAAGTCAAATACCTTGGATTTAGGGAACATGATTATTATCTAATTCAATTACCTAATCAAATTATTAATCACTATTGTCTTAAGTTACAATAATAATTTGGGTATATTTATTGAAGTGTTAATTAGTTGGAACTTAATAATCAAGTCGTTGAATTATTTTTATCTTTGGTATGACAATTATAAGAATAATTAAACATTAATGGATTATTATGTAGTTTTATTTCATTTTGGATTTTGATGATTTTAATGAATTTTACTAATGTCCTATAATGGTGATTTAATGGAAAGGTGATATTTTATCAATAAACACATTATTGATGAAAATGAAAATTGTTACATTTTCATTATTCTTGAGTTAATTATAGACAAATAAGATAATCCAATTTGAATAAAAAAATAAAATGGGTAGAATAATTTAGTATTTAATAACTGATTTTATTATTAACATCATATTGACAATGTTGATAATAATTTTCTAAAAAATGTTTTGTTTGGAAGATATATATGACCTGTAGAATTAACATAATGGGATTTTTGTTGAGAATTATATTATTTTTTTGAGATTTAATTTGAAGGCTTTGAGATAATGATTATAGTCAAATTATTATTTCATGTAGAAATTATTGTGGCTATTTAGGATATATAGTTATTTATTTAATGAATTAAGTATGTTAAACATTTAGTTTTATTATTGAATTTTTTAGATTAATATATTCATATTCATTTTTTTGTCATCATACTACGCGATATACATTTTCATTTTAAGAAAGAAAAAATGGTTGGTTTCTTATTCTTTTGTGGATCTTATGATCCATTAATTATTAGTTCTAGAGATTTAGAATGAAAAATTCATATTAGATATATATTCTTTATTGTTAAAGGTGGAGTTAAAATTGATCTAAGTTCAACATTTGGATGAAATTGTGTTTATGAAAAAAAAAATATTCAAGTAAGTGTATTTTTTGGTGTTTTATATGTTTATTGAAAAATACTACCTAAAATCTAGGAATTATATCATGATATAAATATATTATCCTTTTGAATTCATTTACAATGAATAAATGGAATTTTATCTCATAATTGTTTTTGGTTTCGTGGTTTTTTACTTTCTGTTGATCATTCACTTCATTATGATTGATGATGTTTATCACTATCCATAAATAATTAAAAATTTTACAATGTAAATATTTTTATTTCTCTCATATTTTACCCTATGCGGTAACCTAGTCATGTTTTATTCTAGATGATATTTTTATTTCATTCTGCTAATTTTATGACGATGTTATATTAAACCTTTTTGAATACTGTTTTCCATAAAGGAATTTCCAAAATGCTAAACTTTTGGTTTATAAGATAGAGATAGTATTTCAAAGATAAAATAAATTTAATGTTTTTATAATATAACACCCTCAGATTTTAAAATGTACACATGTTTTATAGCTTATAAAGAACCCAACTCTGAGATTAAATGAATAGTGAAATATTATTAGAATTCTATTATTTAAATACTAAATTTGTAATCATTCATTAAGATATAAGGGATGAATAATATTAAATATAATATTAATGTTCCTAAAATTTCAAATAAACATAAATTTATTTATAAATTATTTAATATAAAGAACTAAATTTTTAGTAGTCATTTATTCTTATAAAATTATTTTATAGAAAATAATTTTTATTTGCCTTCGGAGAAATTTTTATAGTTAATTTTTTATTATTATAGAAATAAAATTTCTAAAAATAAATCATTTTTTAAAATTATCAAATTGATATTAACTTTGGGTGAAATATTGGGATTTTTTGAAGAAAATAACTATTTTTAAGTGAATTGTGAAAAAATCCTATTTTTAAGAAATTAGACAATTTATTAAATAAATTATTTCACAGAAATATAACCTTGTTAGATTAATTAAATTTAGATATAACATATGTATTATTTTTTATTTTTAATCCAATTAGTTACATTTATATTTTTTTATTTTATATTTTTCTATCAGATTATTTTTTAGTGTTAAGACACGGTTTTTTGAAAACTACTATAATGTTCATAATATTTCTACAATTTAATTATCGAACATATCAAATAATCATGAATTATGTACATTAAATATATAAATTATATATATATTTATAAATTGAAATTCATATAGTTTAGTTTTCATGTAATAGATTTAATATAAGATCATCTATTTCATAAAAAATATATTTCCTGAAAAACTAATTTTGAACATGTTTAACTAGTTTTATTTTAAATTGAATTCATAGAAATATTTTTTGTATATTGGGTAAAATATATTTAATATTTGTAATAATAATTATTAATATTATATACTACTTTCAAATTAATTTATTTGGTTATAATATTTGAAAAAATTATTAAAAACTCCTTTAGTAGTGAGAAGTTTTATTAGTAAAAAGTTAGTTACCATAGAGATAAATAAAATAACATCTTATGAAAATATTTTTTTATAAATTAGGGTAGTGTGGATAAAATATATCTCTCATCAATGAATTATTTATGAATTTCTGAGGAACTATTTCTAATACTGTCTATACGTTTTTGAATATTTTTTACATATATATATATAAATGACACTGGTCCTCAATTATAAAAGAGAACCCCAACCCCTAACCTCTTCACAACTATGAAGAATTTTTTTATGAAAAAACCATAAAAAAATATCATCCAAATATTCAAATCAATATTTTTAATATTATAGTATTCCCAAATTGCCATGCATAGGTTCTCAATAAGAGAACCAAATTTGGTTTTTCTGAGTGAATTTGATCACCTTCACTAGGTCCCTCATTTTTATATTTTATTTTACAACCATAAATTATTAAATAGAAATTAATATTTAATAACATTTTTATCCCCAATATACTGATATTTTATTATGTTAATATTAAAATATTAAATCATATCCACATCTATTAAATGGGAAACGAATCCATTGATCGTGTGTATTGTAGACTATCTCCTTATGAACTGATGTAATTAATTTATCATTATATTCTATAATGGATATTCATGTTGATGGATTGTATATATATATTATATTATTTATGAAATAATAATCATTCTCAAAATAAAAATTTTCATATACCTTATTACCATAACATCCATCGATGATTGATAACATTGTTCATGTGTCTGACAGACTACCACATCATCAAGAGATGTGATTCTTATTTTTATATATGTATCACATATATGATTTGTAGAAGTAAATTTAAAAGAAATAATATGAAATTTATAATACAATTATAATATGTCACTTACATTCTTTCATTCAAGATCATTGAAAATTTTAAACGATACTAATTAGTATATATAACATACCATCTCCATAAATATAACATAATTAATTTTTGAAAATCATTATTAGAAGTTTATTTTAAAATTATAATATTAGTATAAATTTTATAAATTCCTTATAATTAATATTTTTGGTGATTATGGCCCAATTTCCATATTTTTCATACACAACACACCGATTCCATCTTGAAATTATGAATTTAGCGTCCTCAAAAAACGAGAAGATTATACAACTGATTAAGTAATTAAAAATGTAATTGAAATAAATGATGAAAATGATATTTGTAAAATGGAATAATCATATAAAAGATATTTATGAAAATAATTCATATTTTTGTATAGATATGATAAATGACATACATTAGATGTCTGGACCCAAGATAAGGGTTTTCTTCACAAAACATCCTTCTTTTAGACACATGTTCATTCATGCACCTAATTTATATTAAATTATGTATATAATTTCTATTTAATATTTAAAATAATTTAATATTCAAATTAATGGTATTTTAACTTTAAATTCAATATTTACCATTTTTATTTGTGATTTATTAGGATTTTTCATCAACTATAACAGAATTTACAACACAATTTATTTTATTGGATTAAATTAATTCTTCATTGACATTGATTTGATATGATTATGTGTATAATGAAAATTAATTGTTTATGATGTATATACACTTTATTTATGTCCACATAAAATTTACACAAATAATAACATCATTGATTAATTATCATATCAATTACACGATCTCTGGAAGATCTTTTTAAATTTCACATTTACTTAAATGTGATATATACAATATTCACCACATAATAATTTTTTTGTGGTGAATATAATATCCATTTGACATGGTATATGATTAATAACATTATATTATTGTTATTTAAGGCTTTTATTACGTTTTTTTCATTAATGGGTGTTATGATTCAAATGTTACCAAAGTGGAATGTGTTTATGCATCACTCTTATTTTTCTCAGGATTGTTTAAGGATAAATTTCAATATAAGGGGATTATTTTTTTCATTATAAAATAATAACAATTAATTTTTTCCCCAATTTTTATTCAATGAATTAAAAATTAGTATTACCATTCATAAGCTATATTGTATAAATAATTAATGAGAAATTGTTTTTTGAAATACGAAATTATTGATCTCTTCATTTTATAATACTTTTTCAAATAAATCAATGTTTTTTATAAATGTTTTCAAAATGTTTTATATATTCTCAAATTATTTATTATAAAAATATTTCCAATTTTTTAACATTAATTAAAATGTTAAAATGAATCTACATTTCGTTTTATGAATGAGGTAGTGTAAACATTTATTAAAAAAATGAGAAAGGAAACCTTTCTCAAATGTATTCAGAATGAACATAATTTTCCAACATCCTAAAAAAGTAATTATTTTAAGAAAACATAATGATTTTATATGGCCCTTTCCAAGAAAGTTTTTTCCTTGTTATTTTAGAAATTTATGGATTTTATGTAATGGATATATTTAAACCACCCTTTACTTGAAGTTACACACACTATGCATCTAACACATTTTATGAGTATCTATAATGTTATAAATGTTTCTAAACTATATATATATATATTTATCTCACTCATATACACAGCTTATTATCTATCCTTTTTTAGGGGTACTACATAAATTTTTCAACTAATCAAATTTCATTATTATGAAATTTCATTTTAGTATGTTATGAGGAAGATTATGAAACACAATTTTTAAATGGGTATTTTATATGATATGATTTATGATTTTTTTAATATTTTATTTAAAATTTAGATAAAGTCCATATTATGATTGGTGCACCATGATAGCCCTCTAATACATTGGGGAAATCACTTGTCTTATGAGAGGTTTTGTATCAGATTGGGAAGAAAACCTAATCCATTATTGAAATTTTCCCAAAGTGTGATATTTTCTTGTTTGTTAGCCATTATAGAAGATTATGTCATGTTATATATTTGTGCCACATTTTCTATGTTTTCATGAACATGTTATACCACATTATTTTTTATATACTCACATTTTATTATAATTTATCCTTCACTTTTATGAAATCATGTTATACCATTTACACAAATGTTATGTTCACTTATCATCTCTTTAATCTTATTGAAATTTCTAGACCAGCACATCAGTCAATGAATTCCCCGATTTTTCATAATACTTTTTATTTATCCAATGGAGTTTATAGCTCATTATAGATAATTAAATGATGTTATTTCACTTTATTTTCACCTTTAGTGTATTAATAACCGTGTAATCCAATTTAATTATGTTTTTTATACTAATTTTGTATTAATGGATATTTATGATAAAAAATACAATCATACCTGCAGATGGATCTGGTAACTATGGGTATACTGTTATTTTCTCCCTATATGTTAGTAGCATTAATTAATATAGGTGAGACTCATTCTTTTATATTTTTAATGTTAATATGATGTTATGGGTTTCACATTGAACTTTTGTCGTTCATGTAGGATATTTCCCAATCATTAAGAATGTGCTCCAAATTTGTTTTAATTGTACCTTACATAGGTTGACTATATCATATATTGATGTGGAGTTGGAACACATGGTTCATGATCATAGTATCTTTGAAAGTATTCTTGGTATGGATAGAATTATTAGTATAAAGTTCCAAATTTATTATTATCATTGATCAGTTCTTCTTTAATATCTTTATAGCGTCTTTCATGTATTACATGTTATCTGGGATTAAATATCAAGGATAATAGACCTAGTTATTCATTATATTATTGGGATATCATGTTGGTTTTTAGAGATGTTCCTTGATATCATTGGTTCTCACATTATCTAACCACTTTCAAATGTGTTTAATGAGTTCCCCAAGGGAATTCCTTGTTTTATTTATATGTTTCAACCGTAGAGAGTGGATAATTTCACTATCAAACCACTCTAGGATATTATGAAAATTTCTAATCTATTTTAAAATATTGAAGCAACTATGTTAGTGGAAATCAATTTCCAACTGGTCGATCATAATGAAACATGATTTCTTTTTCCTATCATTTCTCCATTATTGTTTTTTCTTCCCCTTCTTAGGAAGGCAGGAAAAATAATCATAATTTGTTTCATAATCTAAAGATAAATTAGGTGTCCATTAGAAAAAATACCATATTCCATGAATTGAAAATATATTTTTTCATATCAAAGGGGCCTGATGGATTTGTAAAATTTATATTTGGTTGGTGAGTTTTTAGTTGAGAGTTTGAGAAGAAGATGCATCTTAGGTAAAGATTTTGAGCTTGTATGGGTATTTATTGTTTTTTCTTATTCCATTAAATCTATGGAACACAACTATACATTTATAGATTTTATCAACAAAAATTATCCATTATTTCATATACAATTTCATAATTATCTTTGTGGATGATATTTATTACAGTCCATATTAGATGCGGAGAAAATTCATAATTTCATTATAATCCATAGAATATATGAAGAACATCTCATGTATGTTATAATTTCTATATATGACATTTATATCTATGATGTGATGTTTTTTTCATGAAATATCTAATAGGGCCTCTTAGAGAATCCAAAAATACTAATCGGTAATGTCTTGGTTGTAGTTCATAATTCAGTTTGATATTAAAAAATTCCTAGTTTAGGATTGTCATTATAGGTATATTATTCATGAATGGGCCATTTTATAATCTCCAATTTCAATAATATAACCAGTTATTATATTATATTATATATGTAAAATGTTTGGATGATGTTTGGGGGGGTTTAAAAGAGTTTTGGAATGTTTTTGTGAATATAGAGTATCTGTTTTGAGCATGATCAGTAGAAACCACGAAACAAAATCAGAAATCCATGAAATGAATGACAATAAGATTTTGGTGTGTGAATGTTTAGATTAACGGTTTTTTTCAATCATTGTGGACACCTAATGGATGTCTTTTAAAGCATAATGGATGGAAATTTACACTTGGTGCATGATTTATCTAACACTGAAGGAAAATCATGTGAATTGTGTTGGGAGGAAGTGGTCAGTGCACGGTTTGTGCATCATCATCATAACCTTGTCACCAAAAATTTCACATTTAAATGTTATATAATTAATGTGTGATATCACTCTAGATTTCTAAAAAACCACATTTCCCCCTATATCATACCTAAATCGATTTTCCTACTCCAAAAGGCTATGGAGAAGCTCCCCTTCGACACGGTAGAAATCTATTATAAAATATTAGTCTGTTGAAGGCCTGATTACTTGGTATATCTTTGTTATTGGAGGTTTTCCTTAGATATATTCTCCTTCACTATCATTGATTCATAGATATATTGTTTTGGAGAAATACTTATACTTCTTTATTCATATCATCATGAGATTTTTTAGTTCTGAGGTAGCAGAATAAGATCCCAGGAGGGTATTTGGTTGTTAAACGATAATATCTTTTTGAATTTGTGTCTTTATTTAATTTTCCATTAATTATGAGTAAATTTTATTACTATAGACTCCTTTTATTTGAAATCAAATTATTAGTTTATAAGTGTTTTAATTTTTTTGAATTCATTTTGATATATTTGTACAAATCATTGTAGAAACCTTTTTTAGTCAAGGTTTGTGAAATTGTGGAATTATTATGAAATGAGTATTATTTAAAGATATTAAATTGATTATTTTGAAGTTCATTTTAATGTTTATATGATATCATTTTTTGTATGGTTTTCAATAAATTTTTTTGGTTGAATGTGTTTTCAATTTTTTTTTGGACTGGGTTTGGCATAATGTGTTGGTGTGTGCTATTTTTCATTGACATGCCACTATGGATGGGGTGTTTGACAATTTAGAATTGGCATATGGTTACCTAGTGATTACTTGGTAGATCAATGAGTGGCCTATCATTATTATGTAATAATCACTTGTTCATGTATATGTGGATATGTGGAAATTTGGAATTGAATGGGTTGTTCAAAAATGGGAATTTCGGAATGGTTTAAAATTTTTTTGGTTTATTTCATTGGAAACTATTTTACTATGGGAGACTATTTTGCATTGGAATTTCCTAATAGTTGAAATAAACTATTTTAAATTGTACTATATAAATAATATTATATAAATGTTTTAACATGTTCTATCCTTGTGGTAGAAGTTTGGATGTCAATTGGGGAAAACATAATTAGTTTCATTACTCACCCACTATTTAGACATAGTTAATGGTAAAGTATCTCATTTATTTAGTTGAGCTGCATGATATCAGGGATTTATTTTCGAGTTAGAGTTTGGGGCACATTGGTAGTTATGGAGTTTGTCTCTTTGAAGACATTGAAATTTTTGGTTTGTCCTTCCACTTAGTACTTTGAGGTTGGTTGTCTTTCTCTTTGTTACTCTAGTATATATTTGCATTGTTATCAATTGGTATTACATGGAATTATATAATATTGCTAGCATGCATCATATGGATGTTTTGGTTATAGTATTCCTGGTTTTGGATGTTTTCATTTTCAAGGGAAAATATTCCCCCAAAAGTTATGGAATCCCTTGGAATTTATTTCCTTCCTTTTGAATCTTTTGGATATCGCCTAAGTCCAAGTATAAATTCTCCCTAAAACCAAGCCAATTATGAGTGGAAATATATTCCCACTAGTATTATTTTTTTCTCTCCTTGAGTATCTATTATGTCAATCTTAGAGTAGAAAATTCATTCATGGTTATTCCTTAAGTAAGGATTGCTGAACAGTGTAATATATTCGGTACTAGAAATGTAGATAATAAAAATACATTGCTCACTTATTTATTTTATATAGTAAGATATAAGTGATTTGGGTACATAAGTGTTTTCGATACACTTATAAGATTATTACCACATTGTCATGGATTTACCCAATGACAAGAGCATGAAACGAATTGATAGAAATGACAATCCACTTGGAGTTAATTTAATTTTAAGTGATGATTTATTATTTGGTGAAAACATGATTTATTTTGAAAAATTATGTAATTGTTTTCAAATGTGAGAATTTGAAAAGGGAATGGTTTGGTATTTTGAATATGGTTTAATTTTCAAAACCATGGTGTAATTTTAAAAAATGGCTGAACATGGATATATTTTAATTTTAGAAATCATTTTTGTGATATGTGATGGTGTAGATATTGAAACAGTTAATCCATTAGTTTCTACAGAGTAAGTCTTATGGTGTTTTGTTTATTATATAAAATGGAACCCAGTAGGGATCATATAACACAACCGGAATATGGTACTGAGAATGTGGTTTATCTAGAGCCAAAATTGAACCCACAACTAGTTCAATTAATATTACATGATTTTCTTGATGTGGATAGATGGAACTTAATGGATGAACCTAGGTAAGGGGATCATTCCTTTTAGTTCCAGAAGAAGAATCCACCCATCCTTCGGGGTGATTTATAACCACAGAAGGTAGTGGTGTGGATGAATATTATGAATCAAATATTCAATTTCCCAGGCACACCAATAGAGGTGAATGTTATATTAAAAATGTATATGATAGATGATCATGCATGCTAGTGGTGGGATTTCGAAATTCAGGATAAATTAGAAAAAGGAATTACATGGGGGGATTTTGAAGAATTGTTTAACAATCAATTCTATCCGCATATATTTATGATTTCTACAATGATATACAATTTCATCTTGAAATAGGAGAACATATCAATGATATAGTAAAAAAATTATGGAATGTATTCCACCTTGTGCTCTGAGATTATTCCACTGTGTCCTTGAAGGAACGCATTACGGAATTAGGTATGAGGGAGGATATTCTCTTAAAGAGTTTCTTTATCTCTATATCCAATTACAAATATATGGAAAATTTCGTTATTGTGGTAGTGAAGGAAATATCAGTAGCTTCCATCAGAGGGACCATGTTCTGACATATGGGAAATGATGGGAACTATAATATATGGAAAAATTGGGAGAGGGACGACAATTTCCAAGGTAGTGTGACGAGTTAGAATAAAAAAATAGATAAATGAATCTTCTTCGAAACCCAATAGTAATTGTAGATGTTTTTAACATAGATCATTTGATCACATAAAGGGAGATTTTATGTTAACACATTCAACATTCCACAAATGAAATCATATGGTGATTCATTAGTTCTATTGTAACAATGATTCACTATTGGGTGTTTGGGACTCTTCTCATGTTTCAGAGAAGTCACATGATTCTTTGTGACATGGGAATAAGTATACCTATCATCAGAAGAACCAATCATTCCATGGTGATTCCTGGGATTCCATGACTCCTCATCAAGCAAAATTTCAATATTTTAGTAATGAAAAATGTTAAATTAGTATGTAGTGATATATAACTAAGAAAGTGATGGTGGATGATCAATCTGGACCATCGACGATGTGCAGTAAAATTATTTTGAAATGTACCCTTATAAAATATTTGTTTAATATGCTTCTCATACATTTATTTATTCAAATGCTATTGATATACTAGTTTTAAATGTTTGTATGATTAATTCTATTTTAACACATAATACTCCTATTGGACAAAGAGACTATTGAGACATTATGTATGGATCATGTTCTATAAATGTTGATGGAGCTAAGTTGACATGGGAATTCTTGATGCTGGGGATGGATTTAAATGATATAGTCCTAGTTATGTATTGGCTAAAAATGTATAAGGATCACATCGATTATTATACACGAAGGGTTAGTTTTTTGACTAGTGATGGTGTTGATAATATCGTTAATGGAGGACAGAATGTAATGGTTTGAGAATTAGGCATGTTGTCACTGGAATTTGGAATGATCTTGTACCAACTAGATGAATAGAATTTTGATTCGATAAAAGTGTTCAGGAATAACATTTTTAGTGGGTTTTCACCATTTTCATGATAATTTTATGATAACATTATCATATTTTCTATTCCAGAGACATTTCCACCAGGGTGCGCTTTGTCCGTCCACTCACGTGGGACACTATGGCTAGACGAGTAGCATTCTTTCCAGGCATTCCAATATTCCAAAGGAGAGTGGAATCCATCTCCTCATGGGGGACATTTTCCCCTTGATCAAAATGGGATGACGTGGTGTGAGTCTCTACTTCTATGGATTCCTCATAACAATTCTTCACATAGTCTGGGATTCCCTTAATGATTAAGATGATGTTCATGAAACTCTTCCTGGTCCCATATCTATGTGGATTCTAGTTAATAATGATTCTTCTATAATGAAATTCTAAATGGGTCAAGTTCATGAAGCGAACTTCCGTCCGGAGAGTAGTCACATTTGGCATCGCTAGCATGTCTGTTATCTAAAACACTGATACCTACATTTTCCCTTATCATAAGGATTATCAAGGGTGCATAAGCCTGAGGGGTCCTATATATATTGTGAGAAATTGTATGCACGAGCCATGTTCCTATGGTTTTCCTAGGCTTCCCCTGTTTAACACACAGTATGCGTCGATTTTAATTTAAATTGATGTTATATAAGATAATTCGGTACACTTATGAAATTGAATCAGATGGGTACATCCCTTTTCGGGACCACTAATAATGTTTATTGAATCTATGGGTTGGACCACCAAATAAGGACTGACCTATGGTGCGGTGTCCCACATTGGTGAAGATTTCAAACCCTTAAGGGTGATCTGGACACCACAAAGGGGATATCAGAGGATGATTTCACCAAAAAATGGGACACCAATGTTTCCCATTGGCTGGGATAGAACCATAGGGAAGATTCCTACATACCCTATTAAGAAGGAGGAGATCAAAACCCATTTAGTTTGAGATGTTGAGTAATAAGATGGGGTGTAAACAATGGACACGAACCTGAAGACATACTGGGGCTTACGCGTGTTTAGCGACCTGAGAGTTACAAAGAGGAATGAGATGAATAGGGAATAAACAGAAATAACCACCCATAAGAATGCCATGATTCCACAGATACGTGGTGGCCTGAGTGAAATTAGAATGGATATAGATGAAGTGTCAAATGGTGGAACTAATGGGGATGGAATCGAGAACCTGGGTGATGATGAAGGTATTGGGATTGAACCTGTTGGAGGTTTACTACATATCATAGTGGCATGGAATCAAATTCCACGTAGATCTAGAATGGGGTGATGAGTCACCAGAAGAGGTGGCTCGTGATAATTTAAATTTGGATGGGGACTTGAATGAAATGGAATCAACAGGTTAAGGTTGGATCTTCCTGAGAGACAAAGGATCAAGCGAGTGACCGGGATGAGGAGTGGGTGATGTAATTTCACCTCATAGAGGTTTCATACATACCTTAGATAGAATGTGAAAAGATCAAACTCCACGTAGTTTATGACTGAGGCATTGAATCAAGGTGTACCCAACAGATGAAAACCTAAAGACAATCATAGGGAATAAGCATGGTTAGTATCCCATCACAAGAGGGACACTCTTGGTTGGAGGATAGTGGATTAAGAGAGGGGATTACACTCTGGGATGGATGAAGAACTGGTTAGACACCACTAAGGCCAGGACAAAGGTTGGGGCTCCCAACAAAGGGGACATCAATGTTTATCAGTGTATGGGGTTGATCCTCAAAAAAGATTCTTCTGTACCCCATCTAGGAGAAAAGGATCAAAACCCACATAGTAAAAAATCATATTGTTTAAAATCAAGTGAGACCAAAGGGGTATACAATATAACATCATGCGTGATGTGGGTGAACCGATATGAAGTGGTAGGGACCAATAGGTGATAGGCTTGATCCTCATGGGGGTTTCTTATGAATCCATATTGTAGTGATTCAATATCAACATAGTATGGTGGAGATGGGGATGTGGATACATGATATGGTGTCCCAAAGTGTATTCAATTGTCAATTCAAAATCTATCCCACATGAGTCATGTTTGGTGTGATAACAAATAAGCATCAATAGACCTAATTATTGTGTCGTAAAAATTTCATCATCAGGGAGTGGGGTGTGGATTACTCAAGATTAGTATCCCAAGATTAATGTAATTTTTATGAACTCTAAGATGTTGTGTTGATGCACGAGGGGGATATGGCCATAGTATAGGTGTCACCCAACAAAGGTGTGTCTGGGATTACGCAAAGGCTGCTCGAGGAAACATGGAGACAAATCCCCAAGGGAAATAGAGAGCAGGAGGGAACTAGTGTCCATCGCCTATCTGATCCACATAGATCTTCCACATATGTGAAAATCCAGATTTAACATTGTGTGTTGAGGAAATGGGGTTTCATGGTAGTTTAACATCCTACATCTCAGATGATGAGTACTCTATCTTAACCCATAGGACTTACATATCATTTACCAACCTACAGTTGGGGAAAGGAAGGCACAGGAAACACATCCTATTCGGGGTTGTGGAGTAATCCATTGTAGGGTCCACATTATGATTTCTATGAAATGAAGCAATATATTTTATTGGTCCTTTGCAAACAAGTACAAGGAAAAGAAATGCAACATGAATCATCACATGGGGGACCTTGAAATAACTTCGTACTATCCTGGAGGGCTGCATATGAGAGGGGTTTGTAAGGCATGATACATTGAAAAGAGGAGCTTCCATATTCATTGGTTCATCACGGAGAGGATGGTCTTTGTAAATCTCATGTGAATCATGAATAGGTTGGTCTTTTCCACATAAAGGGTCTTCATGAAGTACTGGTGATTTGTGAACTGAAGTTTTCAATGGATCATACCATTTCCTTAGAAATGTACACTTTAATTGGAGAGTTCTTCATAAAGGAATAATGCTTCATGAAGCCTAGATCACCCAAAATGGTCTCTCTCCATTGGGAAGGGAATATTCCATCAAAAAATAAATCCCCAACGTAGGAGAGTTTCCTAAAGAAAATATGAAGGCCTAGCTCATAGAGGTCAAGTACCTTCGGCAATCCATTTTTTGGCTTCACGAAAGTCGTCGTAAAAAGGGATCAAGGATTTCAAAAGGTTGGAGTGACATTGGTTTGAAGGGGTGGTGGTAATAATTATATTTTTTTGGTAATGAAGGTTTTTCGGGGACATAGATCTTAGTGAGATGAAAATATGGGTGATGTGAAGAGGAGGTGATGTCAAAAATCCAAAGGGGTGGTTTCATAATCGGTCAAATTCGCAAAGTGTCTGTTAAAGTGATGACCGTGGAGCTGGATATAGAGATAAAGTGACACAGTCGAGAGTAAAGTCTCTTTTGGGTGTCGTTGGAGTTACATGCGGTCCTCCAATTCTCATAGGGGATTCCTGAGGATTCCATTGCAGAGACGAATATAGATAGATGGTGACATCATGAAGGCTTTAGGATATGTCAGAATTGTAGAGGGTCTTTCACGGACACTCGCGATCGCAGAGGCGGGATAACCCTATGATGGTCTTCATGAACCAGGCCCATTTTAATTGTTTATACTGACATTAAGGCCATTTGAATTCATATATATTGTGAAATGGTTGTGAAATTGTTCATACATCAATTGGCATAAATTTCTATTCCACAATTCCCCCCTCTAAATGGGAGTTTAAAGAACAATGTGTTGGATTATGGGGTTATGTTTCTAAAAAAAGGATCACAACAAAGATGGATAAAAAATATGTATCTTGAAGCTAGATCATAAAGTGCTTGGTTACTGAGTTATAACAATGCATGGGAAACGGTTATCAGAATGTCTGAGTATAGGTCTTCCCAATGTCTGGAATGAATGTTCCTATAATAGGTGAACATTGGTCTTTTTTCCTGACATGGATCACCATGAAAGGATCCTCCATTTCTCACTCTTCATGAACAAATCATCTCCCTAATAGGACTACAAAAATGATGTTATTTGGTTAGGTTCTCTGTAGATGCTTATTTTGAAAACCAGCGCATTGAAATCTTCTTCTTAATTTGATATGTAGTCCGAGATCAAGGCCGATTCACAGAGGGTTAACTCTTTGCAAACCATATTTTTGAAGGTTCTTTTTGACATGTCTCTGTGAATGGCCTTCATGACTCGACAATATAATATTCAATGTCTTGGGCCAATGGATTCTCAGGAGGTTTCTAAAGAGGTCTGTGCCAATGCTTCCCATAGGGAGGCCCTGGAAAACAATAATAAAATAGGGGAATATATCTAGAGCTCTTATGATCATTAATATTTAATGAGGATACTAAATGATGATCAAATGGAATATTTGATTTACAAGCACCTTACGTTGTACAACTTCGACTTTTAGGATGGCATCTTCATCCAAGAGGGGAGAGAGAGAGATTAACCAGCTTACTGGTTTAGAAGAACACCTGAACATTTTTAATTGTATAGGGGTGCATATGGATGTTCAGGGAAGGATCATACTCTAGTTACAATGTACTGCATCCAAAACCACATCAACAACATCGATGGAAATTTTTTGGATAAGGAGACATATCTAAATCTATACAAGACCATTATCAAAAAATGGATGCGGAATCCTTATAGGGGGTGGATAAAAGGCTGGGATGTATAAATTGGTGGAAACATCATTTATGAGAGGGACTTTTCTTACTAGGCGTGTGAAAACTGTGAGGAGTTCAATAATAAGAAGTGGTGGGTATTCCTATATGAATTTGCCCAATCTTTCCCATTTGGTGTTTGCCAGGATGATAGAGTTTATAATTGAAATAATAAGCGATTGGTCACTGAATACAAACACATTCCATCCACACCACTTGTAGGTTTGTATCAACATCTTGGATATTAATCTAATTTATGACATGAAAATCCTAGGAGTGTTTTATGATGAGTTCTTTGCTACCATGAATTTTTGGGATGATGCGGAATAGATGTCTCCATAGGTGAATGCATTTCTGAATTTAGAACCATGAACATATTTAGATAAGCAGAACACCAAAGATTTCATCTGTCAGTAGTAGATTAGTTTATTTTTAAACAACATTACAGAGTAAGATACACTAACAACATGGCCACCCATAGGCATGAGAGGAGCTCATCTAGGAAAATTGGGTTCCTACAGTTGATCTTAGAGGATAGTCTGTGGTAGATATGGTGTTAAAATGTTATGACTGAGTAGCAGCCAATAGTATCGCTAGCTTTATTCATCTAGGAAATAATCATAGCATCGATGATACAAGTCTTATAGTTTCAAATGGCAGTATGACCGAGAATGTTCATTATGGTGGTGTGATTGATTGGTGGAGAATGTTTCAAACTGGGAATACTGGTGCTGGTGATGTTATTCTATTTACATCGGGGCATTAGCGTGGGAAAGAGGTCATGACTGGGAATGTTCATTAACGCTGATTGTTTCATAGATAATATTCTAAAAAACATACTTTCATGCTAACTTTATTATCTTATATGCATGCATGTGTTTCATTATATTCTTTGATTATTTTATATCAATATTATCTATGAAACAATCGGCGATCAATTCATATGCTCATGTGGGTCGTGCTCTGTGTGAGAAAAAAATTGATGACCACAAATCATTCACCTTGAACAAGAGAGTGCCAAAAAATTACCAAACTCCTGAGGTATGAAAGGCCACTAAGATTTTATAGAAGATGCTTTGGGGCTGTGAGTAATGAATAGAGTTCTCCGAACAACCAAATTACCCTTTCCTGACATGCTCTAGTGCACGAGATGCATAATGCCAATGGCATTGGAATCAATCTGAACAGTGGGGAATGAGAAGTCTGAATCATGATACCCCAAATTTTGAACACAATGAGGGTGGCCTGTTGATGGACGATAAATGTTGACCTATTTTTGAAACACAGTATCCATATCACATTAGCCAGAAATGGGGATTGTCAAACGAGGGCCGACCGCTGACCAAATTCAAAATGTGGGACCAAAACTCAATGTTTCGTCGATGCCTTCCGAAATGTTGGACCAGAATAGTGGGAGTGCATTGAGGCTAAGCATCGATACAAATGGGGGTGGTCCCGTTGGATGTGAAGGAGGATGAGGATCTAAATTAAGTGCACAAAAATTGTGGTCATGGAGTGATAAGTTGTTCGAATGGAGTCAAAAAATCCTGAAACTACAAAACTATAGAGAATTCACAGTGAATGAGAATATCAGTATGAATCGATATCGAACATATTCCTAGACAACATCCCTCAAGCGGGGACTGGTGATTCCTTTCAATTGTATTCCATAAAAATGATGTTGATAGACACGTATTTTAGCATCATATAGTCATGATGTTATACATTGTTTATGGTCATGCTTCATGGACCATGGTTAATAGTTTAAAGTTGTGTTGCAGATACAGTAGGTTCTAATTTTTTGCTTATAGAGAATGAACCACAAAGGGATTCAAGTATATATGATGTTTAATGAATATGGTATTGTTCTAAAGGTGAAATTCTTACCCATCGATATGTATCCTACATGGGAAGGAATCCATCCATATATATTTCTTAAATTTTGTGCAGTTTAACATCATACAGTAAGGAAATGGGGTCCCAATTGGAAAAATGTGAAGCGCGGTACAAAACCAAATTTGTTTTTTCACAAAATTAATTCCACAACCAACGAAACCATTAAAAAGGGGAAAACCCAGACCAATATGGAATGAAAATGATCATAAAACTACTTCTGGAATTGGGCATAATGTACCTGAGTGTCACTACGTATCTCTAATGTGTGATAATAGATCATCACATAGTTATGGAATGTGTCAAGAAAGAGATCTAATTCCAATTATGAAACATCTTCTCAAATGAAGACATCATACCAATGGTTAGTTTAATAGTACACTACCTAAATGTAAAAGCCATAATTTAATGTCATATGATAAGGATTTTAGAGATCGTAGTTTATGGTCGTAGATATCAGACCATATGAATGTGTGGTTCTTCAATTTAGGCACACTCCTTACCTAGATCACTACGCCCTCCTAATCAATGTTACGTTATAGAAACAATGGCATGGATGATCTTTACAACATAGGGGACCTCACATTATGGAACCTAGGTGCAGAATCGAGGATGACCCCACGATGTTGGCTCATCCTGTCAACATGAAATGCTGAATAGAGGAATAACAATGAGGGTGTCACGGTTAAATCTAAAAATGATGAAATTGAATGGATTGTGAATCATGAAACTAATATTAATCATATAATGGGATTGGTGTAATGGTTGAGGATAATGGTTGACTATTTTCGAAACACAACATCCATATCATGTGACATGGAATGAGAACAGACAAGTGAGTGTCACCCACTTATCATATTAATGAAGCGAGACCAATCTCAAATGACATTTCAGATCATTTGGGACGTTTGCCTAAAATGATTGGCAAGCTATAAGGCTTAGTATTCATACCAATCTGGGGTCCTTTTAGATCTGAGAGATGATGGAGACCCAAACAATGGGACGTATGAAGCACAGAAATGCAATGATAGCATATCAATGTAGAATTTACAACTTTATGAATTATACCTCAGTGCGTGTGGGAATGTTGGTGAGGCATAAAATAAATTCGGGGTTCAATTAATAGTGGAAAACTCGAGGAAACAAATATATGAAAATGGAAAAATTGGATGTTGAACCTGGGGCCGGAACCGAGGAAACCATGTCAGGAAATTCCTACAAATATGATAAGGATGAGAATCAAGACACACATAATTCTAAAATTCCATGTAGTTAAACATCATGTGGTATGGATAGATGTGAAAGGGAAAATACCATGGGGGTGGGGTTACATGGTGAGGCATCTACAACCCCAATGTGAATGAGGAAAAAATAAGTCCACATGCCACACCACATAATCACAACATATATAATTTGTGGAGTCTAGGCTAGACCTGAGGAATAAACACCCTGATGTTCCAATGTATCATGTGAGGGAGGGAATCAATACACCAATAGTTCTTATAATTTCATGAATTTTAACATCATGTGGTAAAGTCATAGTGGAACAAACGTTGTTCTTGAGGGAGGAGAACATGGTGTTGTAGTTTTCAACCCAAATTGAATGGGGACTAAAGAAGAAGACACCACACCAAGTGGAAATATTGATGAGAACTAAACCCTGAGGGGTGACCAATGTATGGAAATATTTACTCGGATAGTCCCGAAGAAAAAATGTATGGGTGTTCCTATATATCCCATATGGATGAGAATCAAGACATAAATATTTCTAAAATTCCATGTCATTTAATCTCAAGTTGTAAGTACTTAGATGAAATGAGATATCCGTGAAGGGGATACATGATGTGGTAGTAGTACGACCAATTTGAATGGTGACTAATAAAGTGACCATCATTCCACTTTTTCTAGGGATACATAGGCAGAGAGGATATATGGAAGGCATAATATACGGTACCTGAGGCTAGACCTGAAGGTAAATTGTTCGGGTGTTCCTACGTATCCCATAAAGCATGGAATCAATCCATACATAGTTACTAAATGGACTTGCAGTTTAACATCATGTGGTTAGTATGTGGAGATTGTAGCCTTATCTTGTAGAGATCAAAACACGAGGTATGTTAAACACTTGCAGTTTATCATCATTTAGTATTAATGGGATCTTATTTTAAGGTTGTAGTGGCTAGACCATTTACTTTTTAGCATCATGGATGTCGAAAAAGGACCCCCATGTAATGTATTTCTTGAAGAATTTTCAATATGTGGGATGAGTGATGTCCTCACTATCCATGGAGGCCACGGTGTATACACAATTGGGGTAAACCCTGTGAATTATTTAGGGTTCCTCCCATTTGGGTTTCAACATTTGTGGATTCCTACAAGGTATCATTTGCATTATATTGGCTAACACCATGTCACCTTGATGAACAAAATGGACGAAAACATTCTTATTTAATGTTATAGATATCATATTTTGACCCCTCCTTAGATTGTGCAAGGTACAAATTTTGTTCTCATCAAGGGATTCCAATTTAGCTAGAAAAAAATTAGCTACCTTGTCTGACATCTATTGATAATAAATGGCTATGTAGAGTGACATGAAAATGAATCTATTTGGGGATAACCACATACGTTCCATACATTAGGGAATATGGGGTCACCTAGGTTGAATTACAAGTCATTTTTCATTTATCCCAGAGTGCATTGGGAAGCATGTCTTTCCAAATCTACTTTTTCTGACTACCCTATTTTGCAAGATGTTAGAGTGTACTTTTTTAATTCCTTGATCTGAAAATATTCATTTTTGTGATAGAGAGAGGTATGATTAGAATGTATATTATACTTGGTACACAATTTTATCCACATGGTTTCTCGTAATTTGGTTATGTTATCAGTGAGGATGTGTGAGGGACTCTTAATCAGTGGTTGATATTAGAGATCCAAAAATCAATGATAAAATAGGCCCTGACATCCTTGAGTTAAAATGCCTCTTCCAACATGGAAAAAAATATGTAGTGGTCTGGATGGACCTGCAATGGTGATATGTGGATGGTGGATACGGTCCCACGACATCATGCCTCCAAACTACAGTGGGCCAAGTGTACTCGGTGGTATCAAAAGTATCTGGAGACCTATACAGAAATTTAACATGGACCATTAACACATCGAACATTTTTCCAAACAAGATATAGTAATAGACCATGGTGGGATCGAAGAATCCCAACCATCAGATCTGATGACAGTGTTTCAACCCAGCTAGAAGAGATCTAAATGAACCATTATTAATTTCTTGCATAACATGAGGAATCTCATATCCTTGAATATAGTGGAGGATATCCCCAATAAACCAACATCTATTGACAATATTCTCAAGATTAGGACCACTATAGAGGGTGAACTGCACTACACACCAATAGATTCATTCACGTTCAGCTCAGTCTATTGGGATATTTCCATGTTCTGTTACTCGATAAAGGGCGATGTCCAACTAGGGGGCCCGTCTAGTGCTGTGGTAGGGGGACCTGGATTTCCCAATGTGGAAAAATTGGTTGTAAGATAGAATACCTACTAGATATCATCATCATCTGATGTGATGGGAGCGATGAATCTTTGATGATCCACATGAATTATAAAATCTCCCTAGTCAGCCTCTATAACAGATGTATCAAAGATGGACAATGAATCACCTCAACTGTTATGTGACCGAGGAATATAAAATACTTTTTTTTGGAAGGTAACTAGGAAATTAACTGCAACGTGAACTCTAATAGGGGTATATTCTTGGTCTTCCTCATGATATAGTCTCCATTGATATGTTTTTTGACCAACATGGATTCCCCTTTCACAAGTAGGTGGGAACATCAATATAAAGGGCTAGTTTGAGACCGGTGATGAATTCCTAATAATTCACCTTATTATTGGTGAAACATTTTGACAATAAGAACAAATAAGGCAAGAAAACCTATAGAGGCATGGTATAGAGGACAATTGGACCCATGCTATTATTCCTATGATCATTGACTTTTTTGTTAGTATTGTTTCACCAAGCACTGTCCAGGTGTACCTGACATCATGGATATGCATCATCCACTAAGATGATTACCTCATCAAGGAAATCATTATCTAAAGACATCTATATAGGGGTTGTTTGGGATAAAAGAAACTCTTCCAGCACCTGAGCATGACAGCTTTTTTGGGAATGAACCTATATCAAACGGATGAAGGATCACTTCTCACCAATATGGATGACCTATCAACATGTGGGGGTTCCTAATATTTTTCAATGGGTATATGAAAGACACCAATTTTATCTCATGGTGTTGTAGGTAATGTTTGAACTTGGAATACCAGCAAGAGACAACTCTTCTCAATAGAAGAATACCTGGTCTCTATATCGTGGAGCATGCAACAGAGGTACTATAAACAATTCAATATCCTCTCATTGTTATTATGAGCGATATGGTAACTGGGGGACCATTCTAGAGAGGACACATAAAGGACTAGAAGCATTCCTGATAATGGTGGCATCATAAATGAAGGTTATAGAAGGTAGTTCTTTATCTACTCAAAACCATCCTGTCATTCATCATCACACTATTAGACCTCAACTTTTTCATGATATGAGAAAAGTGATAACACATTCCACCCAGATTAAAAATTAATCATTTTATGTAGGTTATTTGTCTATTAACCCCTTGGAACTCATGAATGTTTCTCGAAGGAGTTATCAGACTAATGGCCTTGATCTTCTCTAGATCGATCTCTATGCCTCCATATCTGATGAAAATTCCAAGAAAATTTCCATAGGTAACCCCGAAGGCACAATTGAACGGGCTCATCCTCTGATAGAGGTAGTAGAGTAACCCAACCACTTTGTAAAGATCTATGATATGGTTCTATCGTTTTTGGGATTTGAAAAAAAACATCCTCATAGAATTCTACCAATGTCTTGTGGATCATCTTGAATATGAAGTGCATGGAATGATGGTAGAATGATCATTCACTACTTAGAACGAAAGGACTTACCTAATAATGAAAGAGTACATTTTGGTGCTCTTAAGGTTATAGAATCTTTATCAGTGGGTGCCATTCATATTTATTTATATTCAGAATACCTGTGCTTGAAGGAGAGAACTAAGAATCCAGTAGTAACATCAATCAAAAACTGTGTTGCAATAAGGGGAAAATTATTCTTTGAATAGTGAAAGTAGAGATCCTTGAATTTTATATATACTCTGATATGTCTGTTCATATATAAATGGGGATAATGTTAGCTAGAAATTTCAGGTATTGTATTTCCATGATGATGTTGGCTTTAAAGAGCTTATCAACATCGCCCTCGACCAAGGAACTATGAGAATGTTTCATCTTCCATGGAGGTTGTTTGAATCCATGTTGGATTATTGGGTGACCAAGCACGTGGATGACGAATCGAGGATCCAATCCCTGAATCTCTCCAGAGATTTAACTGAATACATCTCGATGCTACTTCATGAAAACCATATACATTTACTGCTCCTCTGAAGAAAAGGTTTCACTGACCAGTGTTGGTGTATGATCTGTCTCCGTGCTGAGTTTCTCCTGTACCAACTCATCATCATTGGTTGAGACACCTTACTCAAATTTAGGAGGAGCATCCTTCAAATCCACATCATTTTCCTAAGCGATATGATCATTGACATGGGATATTATTCTGAGTTTCTTGAATCTGATTGAATGATGGTGTCGGCCTAACCGGTATGGGAAGCTTTATTGAGGGACTCGTACACTATTTAAATCACGGAGATTAAATATGTAGATCTGATTCCGTATGGCGTCTGACCCAATGGGACACTCATAATAATATCAATGTAGTACTGGTGTGTTGGCCAAAGTCAGTTATTCCCAGCCACGATGAACAAGAATGAATGAAATATTGTGTTTCCATGGGTAAAACATCCTGATTCCTTAAATGGGTAATGTGTTCTAGGATAACTCAAGATTGATTCGTGTATGGGTACAATGTGATCTCCCTGTGTTTCATTAACATGGGAACACACTTTTCCCCAACCCCATAGATGATAAATCAGTGCCCCTTCTCTAGGTTCGTGTCCTCCAATCATTGAATTGGGAGAATACAGGGGTCATCCATGTTTGAATATTGGTTCTCCAGAATGGTTTTATGCTCAACCTCATATACCTAAACCTGATTCTCCTTTATCTTGTTGTTTTTTTCATATAGGTAGCAGGATTCACAAGAGGCAATGACAGGGGAATCATCTTGCAGTATGCACACTCATCCATTAATGGGATAGAAGATTAATTGGTGATACAAGGAGGGAAATGAAATGTATAGATAAAAATATGGCCTTCCCATCAGAGAATTTTAGGCGGTGTCCTACGAGACAACCATATCCTAAATGCTGGAAAACAGGACACTAAATTGGGTCTTCATGGGGACTTTGCAATCAAATGTCTACTATGTTCTTTCATAACCCATAATATTTAAGATAGAGGGGTTCTTATATATTTTAGATAGTCCCATCTTATGATGTGTACATTTTTGGGTGAGATTGATCCTAGAACCCATGACAATTATAAATTAGTGGACTTTCATGCCATTGAACTAGTGAGTGATGTTCAGTGGGAAGATGTTATCCTCTATAGGAGAACCTTCATATTCTCTTGAGAATGAGTTAATGGCATAACAGACTATAAGTTTAGCCTCCTCAGCATGGAATGCGTCTGTGTCCTATACCTCTATTTAAAATTTGAGGGGCTCCTCAAAACCATTAGGTGGGCTTCACGCATATCTTCAGACAAACGGAGAGCCTCAAGAAGGAATAGTTTAGTAAGAATTATGGAAAGGTGCTTCATCACATCATACTTATGTTCCGGTCAAACATTTTTTCTGATAGGAGGAAACTCTTTGGAAGGAGGTATGACAGATGTTGTAGGTTAGACCGGAAGATTTCAGCTGGTGTCGGGTGTATCCCACTACCTATTGGATGAATCTCGTCGGATGACTACAATCTGATTTTCATATGAATGTATCCTAATAGTAGTTGTATGTGGCGGACCATAGCATGGTTAGTATGAATTTTCATGGTTGAGAATAATAAGTAGAGGGGGATGTGGATCTGAGGATTCAAGGATAGATTAATGTGCACGATGAGTCATGCATTGAGCTTGTTGTCTGGTCTTAGTGGAGTGAATTGCTTGGTCAAAGTCATTGGTTGATGCACTCTGACGGTCCTCATTTCTATGGATTTGTGGACATTGGCAGTGAGGTGGGATATTATAACGGTCTACCTATAATTACTCATCTCTGGGGCCATGATTGGGTCTACTATCACGATGGGTTTCATCAAGGTATACTCCCAATCTTCATTTAAGAATCCTCCATTACTACATAGATTCTTGGGAAACTGCCTATCCCTGATGGCCAAAAATATCAAATAGTACGATATGGATTTAGTACAGGGTGAGGAATTTTCGTCTCCTTTTTTCCTCGGTTCCTACTCTCTCGAGATAGAGAAAGATGAGATGTCAATGTAGAAGTATTAGCTAGGGGTAGAATAGTAGATTCAAAATTCTTGAATTGATTCAAATGTGAAAAATAATGTCATTGGAATAGAAAACTACATTGTGTGCTATCTGATCATCATACATTCGAGACTTGTGACCAAAGACCTACTGTCATTCACCCTTATTTTTATTATCAAGAATTGAAAAAACACATGCCACCTATGTTGGGGATTTACCCAATCTGACTATATCATCATCGACCTGGTCCCGGTTCCACTCTTTGAGCACATAACACTACACGAGAGTGTGTCTTTGGTACCAATTATTGGGGCAGTAATTGGGTTGACCAATGAGACCAACTTCTTCATGCCTCCAGCATTCTCACGACCATAGGAATCCCTAATCCAAGGCACTCTATAAATAGGTGAGGACTTGATATTTGTTGATTGAGTAGGTTCGGTTTCATCGATCATGGAAATAGACATTCAGATTATGGCTCTAATGAAGGGATAGAGACCAAAAAATGGTGGAACCTGGTTTTCCCACCAAGGTGGTGGTGTTTCATTACACAGTGGTGTTAGCTGATTCGGAGGCTAGTGATTTTGTGCTGGTGGCTGTCCCTAAAGCGGTGGCCATTGGCACAGCTGTGTAAGTATCTCTAGTGTTAACAATATAGCTATATAAGTGATTCAATTTATGCAACATCAGTGATATCTGCATTGGAGGATATTCTTTCAGGAGATGCAAGATGAATCAAGCATTACTAAATGGATTATTGCAAGGATTCCGATAGACACCAATCATTTTGAGTGAAATCCCAAAGTCATGTTGGGTTATTCTGAGTGATGATATAGGGAACCATTTCAGTCCATAAATTCCCTACACACATCATTAGCATGTTTTCATAATTTAGTGGTATGTCGATGGAATATGTGATTCGCTTCCACCTAGTGACGATGTTTGTGACTCACTCATTCAGACATTACATTCACTTGGAGAGGTATTAAATAATATTCATGTGGGTGGTGGAACTGAATAGATATAGAAACACCCTGCAGAGATCCTAAAAATTAAGTATGGACTCAATAGGTAACTAAACGTACCAAATTAACATGGGACCTTATATGGTTTGTATGAAACACAAGAGCTTAGTGGCTTCCTAATATGATGGAGTACCCTGCATGGGTCCACACCTTGAAATAAGGTTGACCAGATGTTGTATCAGATCACCCGTCCCATTAAATTTAGAGAAGTTAAGATTCCAAATACTCGGGGGGTGCGGAAATATATTCCATCCATGCCAGATATGACTTTCCATCTGGAAGAATCACTAACTCTTTTGATTTAAGTGCTTCATGGTGAGTGATGAGAGTATTCATTGGGTCCTCTGGATGAGTATTCATAACTACCAGAGCATTGGAAGGTTATTCAACATGGTAAGGTCATTGAACGGCTCATAGAGAAGGGGGTGTAATTACAAGATGGGATGCTAGAGGAACCTATGTAGTGGGTGGTAGGACCTACAGAGAAACCGGTAGGACCTCTAGAGTAGCTGGTAGGACCTTATGAGTAGCTAGTAGGACCTATGGAGTGTTTGGAAGGACCTGTAGTGCGGCTGGTGGGATTGGAGTTGGGTCCCAAGGAACTTTTTCACGTAGCATGGTTGGATTCAGTGTTGCATACTTGGGACTTTTTTCATAAACATTAGACTCTTCAAGATCGAGATATAAAACATTTTTAAGAACAGTGGGATGCATCATTCAAGGGGGACTCGATGAATTACTCATCTTTTATGGTGGGGAAGGATGAGATCATTCCTAGGATCAACATAACCTTGACGTCATTCCATGGATCACTCATCCTAGAGTTCATTGATGAAACATCTCATTTATACAATCTCTTGGCATAACATGACCTTTTCGGGACCCTCTTCCATCATTTACATAGAATAAGATGATATAATGGGATACACTATCCTAGATTCTAATTTAGCCATTTTAGGATCTTGAACCGAATGCAATGAATCATTGGGTTCTCTAGGGACAAATGTCTACCTTTTTGTTGATTATGGACACATGATGTGTCTGCTAAGTGTTGAGCTTCCCCAATGGGCTATTCATATTCCCCAGGCCCTGGGTCGATGCACTATTTTAGGTATATCTTATGAACAACAATGTTTACTATGGAGACTCCCAAAGTCATATCCTTGATATCAAATGGTGAACCAGGTTGGAATAAGATTGGTCTAAACTGAAGGGAAACATTCTACCCTCAACCACAAATATGGTTATGTGGGGAAGCCTAATAAATAACTCTATGAGGAATAGTATATCTATGGGAAAATCAATGTTGGAGAGTCCGATGATAACTAGGTGATGTAGGGTGAGGAGGAACCGGGAGTGCGGCCAAATCAACCAAGAGGCACTGCTAGCCAATGTCCTCGAAGTGTTCCCAGATCATGGCGTAATCTAACCGTAAATGATGGAGATATAAAGGCATTATACCTATAGTTTTCCAGAAGCAAACACCCTCATCCTTGTTGGATGGATGCATAATATTGATGATTTCCACTTGGATTAGCAAAACCATCTCTGGTATATGGTCCACTATGATAATGTCCCACAAATATTTGGCTCATAATCAATATCTGGAACTTGATTTCCCCATTCATCGACTGGAGGTGGTTGAGGGATCGGTAATGGCATTGATGAGGACCATTTATGGATTAGAAATATTGGTGGGGAGTACGGTGAATGAGCTAACAAACCGCAACATATTATGTTATCTTTGAGAAAATGCACTAATCGTGTAACCACATACCTATAGGATTTGGTACTGACAACTACCTCCCACATTGGGGTGGCAGTCACTAGTGGTGGATTTGGATCCTGTTCATTGTCAACCGGTCCACAGAACAATTCTCCATGATCTCTTATCAAACTAGAGAATGATCATGGTGATGATAAAGAGTATTTCATAGAAAGAACCTAGAATGGATCCAAATCATCGTTCTCCTATATATATATGTGGAGGTATTCAGGGATTTGGTGTATCTCTCTTTCTATGTGAAGAATGTTGATACGTTGAGTACCTGGCTCATAACCAGATATATTAGATCATGGTGAGGGCTTTATCAGTGTGTCAAACTCTACATCAATGTATTAAAATCATATGGGGTTAACTACCATATGAGGATTCTCAATAATCGTCCATTGGCACCGACAAACCACCCTCCTGCAACAGGATGGTTCTTCAGGTCAGGGTAGATTTTCTACATGGAGAGGACCTCCGTATGGGTTGGTGTTTGAGCAGGGAGGACTCCCTCTTGGATTTTATGGAGTGTTCTAGGAACCTAGAAAAATATCAAATGGAACAAGGTTAGGAACTCCGTGTTTATGGGTGACAAGGTGAGGAGGACCTTCACTGTGATTAATTCCATAGAAGGGAATCCCCTTGGTTGAGATGATGAGGATGAAAGGACTTCAGTGTTGATGACCTGAAATTTGGGAAAACAAACCATACCTAGGATCGTTGGAACATAGAGGCCTATTTTCTAAAAGATAACAAAAAATGGGAGGTCCTCTACTTTTGTTAATGATGGAATGGGGTGGACATCCATACTGAATCACATAGACATGGGTTGACCCGTGATGACTAATACTTCTTCCATGGACTGGGTTAGTAATCCCAACCAGCCTGTGGGGTTGTTGGTGCCTGAATCCCAGTAAAGAATATATTATTCCATGCTCTATAGTAACAAGGATGTTATAGCACACATTGTTGGTTGATCGAGCCACTGAAGTTATAAAAGATGATTCCCCCTAATTGGACATCCTCCTGATCTTGGGCTCATCAATGGCATCAGGTCACCTGAGGTAGGGGAATTTATTCATTGGAATGTATCACCTACTCCTTTGTCTATTGGAAAAGATGGAGTTGATGTTGTGGCTCTGTGAGATCCTTTCTTAGTGGATGCATTGCTGAAGTCAAATCCAGGTGGATTTAGAAACCCCTAACTTCGTCGACATAAGGGAGTGAGTCATTATGTCATTCAGGGGAGAGGCGTCTGAAAAAAATGATCATCAGAGTGGGGAGAAGCAGCTCCCTGCACGTCCCATGGGGGTGGCATTGATGGTGGGGCAATAAGGCCTCGATATCTTGATGGTCCATATCACTCATTGCGATGAAAACCTCATGTTCATATTGATGGACAAGAACACCCATTACCCTCATTTGGACAATTTCGAAAGGAGATATGGGGCGTGGTCCCTCGGTAGTTGTGGCAGTGGATTATTCCATAGAGGATTCGAGGCATAAAGGATTTCCACGTAAGTATTGTACCTACATCTGTGGGTGGGAGGTGATTTGTTTTCTATAGCTATATCATGGGTACAACAATTAAATACTATTCACCCATCCATTCATATAGTAGGAAAGTAATTCTATGTACCTAATCACCATTCAATCCTCCAATGTTGTAAATAATGAAACACAGTGGAAAAATCAATGACTGGGATTCTCAATGATTGACTAACAAAAATACTAGTGGGTTTTATGTGCGACCCACTATTTTATTAGAAGGACTTGTCACCTGATAGTAGTATCTATTGGCATGATCATATGTTTTTCCCCAAAAACAATTAATATCTATATTGAGGAGAATAATTTCACATCATGTTCACAATTTTTATTTCTCATGATTCCCATTTGTGCTCCCAGTATCATCCATGCATGGGGGTATCATTGGCAAAATGGGTCATGTTGTTTCCCTACATTCAATATTTCTAAAGGTGGGAGGCATCTATCACTTCTTGGGGGATGTTTTATCCATGATCGAAATGGGATTATGGGATGTCAGTATCTCCTTATGTAGATTCCTCCTTTTAATTTTTCCCTATACTAGGTCTTTCTTAATGATTAATATGTTGTTCATGAAACTCTTCTCAGTGACATATCATTGGGGATTCTAGTTTATTATGATGTATCTTTCATGACATTCCAAACGGGTCATGTCAGGGAAGCAACCTATGGCAAAGAGGGGAGTCATGTTTGGTATCACTGGCATGTCTGGACCCTGAAACACTGGGACACCTATCTTTTCTCTTATCATAGGGCTTCTTGATGATGTGGAAGCCCAGTTAATCCCACATTGAATGTGGATAATTCCATTCCAAAGGTATGTATCAATGGGTTTCCATGGCTTCCTTTGCTTAATACAGGGTATGCCGTGAGTTTATCATCTAGAGGAAACATATCTAACTGATGGGAACACTTATAAATGATGATCATATGGGTACATCCCTATGAAGGAGAACCCAAAATTATTACCAGATGGATGTGTTTTAAATCCCCATAAGGACATTCCTAACATGCTGTATCCTAGAATGGGGATGATTTCTACCCATGATGGACAATCTGGACACCAAAAATTATGGACCAGATGATGGTGGGTCCCTACAATGTGGACACCATGGTCATCATTGGGTGTGATTGAACCTTAGGGAAGCTTTATATTTACCCCATTGATAAGATAGAAATCAAAACCCATGTTTTTTTAGGGTGTGAATCATGGGGTCTAGGTTTTGACAATGGTCTACAACTAGATGATACGTTGGGGATTACATGTGGTTAGAGGCTCGAATGCTACAAAGAGAAATGAGATGAATGAGGATTACACATGATTAGCTAACAATTTGGATGTCATGATTTCACTAGGATTTGGAGGCCCTTGTGAAATCAAGATAGATATGGATGGTGTTTTTATGGATGGAGTGAATGGGGATGGAACTGAGAAGAATTGTGAAGGTGAAGGTATTGGGGTTGAACCTCAAGAAGGTTTCTTATGTATCCTAGTGGTAGGGAATCCAAGAACATATAGTTCATAAATGGGGTGATGAATCTCTTGAGGAGGCGGCTTATAGTAAAGTATGTGGCAATGGGGACCTAAAGGAAATGGAATCAACATGATAAGATTTGATCTTCCCAATACACAAATACTCAAGGGAGAGACCATGATGAGGTTTGGGTGATAGGATTTCACCTCAAGGTGGTTTCCTAGGTACCATTCTCAAAATGGGAAAAGGTAACCATCCAAATAGATTAGGAATGGGGCACAAAATTAGTTTTTACACAATGTAAAACAACCTGATGACATGATTTGGGAATATGCGAGGTCAACATCCCATCATAAGAGGGACACTCTTGGTTGGAGGAGTTTTCATTGAGTGTGGAACTTGCACAATAAGATGGCTCAGTAATTGGTCTGAAGCCACTAATGGGAGAACCAGTATGTGGGCCCTACCAATGTGGACACTTAATATTACCAGTGATTGGGGTTACTCCTCAAGGTGGCTTCATACGTACCCAGTCTAGGATATAGTGATCAAACCCCATGTGTATCGAAAGAATATAGTTTATCCTAATGTGGGATGAAAGGGGAATGTAGTTTAGAATAATTCAGGATGAGGGAGTACTTACATGAAGTGTTCAATAAATATAGGTGATAGGCTTGAACCTCAGGGATGCATCCTATGTATCCTCGAGGTAGGGAATCAATATTTGCATTGTTCGGTGGAGAGAGAATGGGGATTACACACTAAGGAAGACCAAAGAGGATTCCATGGTCTATGATTACTCTAAGACCACCTGATACATGATTTGTTTGATAAATAAGACATAGGAATTTAATTGATGGTCACATCCTGAAATGTGAATCAGTGAGGCATTGAGCGGTGCTTACACATGATTAGCAATCCAATATAAATGGAAGGTTGGGAAACGTATGGGGGTGTCAAAATTTACAAGAAGGATATGGATATCATATAGGTGGAACCCTAAAAAGGTGTTTCAGGACTTATGAAATTGAGACCAAAGGTGAACATGGAGACAAATCCCAGAGGGAAAGAGAGAGTGGGAGGGAAACGATTCTTATCCCCTCTCAGATCCTATTGGACTATCCACACATGCAACAATCACAGTTTAATGTCATGTGTTGAGGACATGTGGTTTCCTGGAAGTTTAACATCATGTAGCTCAGATGATGATGACTCGATCCTCATACATAGGACCAACATATCCTTTACCAACCCAGGCATCGGGAAGGGATATAACAAGAAATTACCTCTATTGGGAGTTGTGGGGTGATCCATTGAGTTGTCCACCTTATCATGGATATGAATGGAAGAAATATCTACTATAATGTCTCAATTAAGAAGAAAAAATCATGGAAACACCATGTTAATCACCACTGGGGGACCTTGAAATCACTTCATACAATCCTGGAGGGCCGCACGTGAGAGGAGTATGCAAAGAAGGAGGCCATGAAAGGAGGGGCTTCCTGATGATTTGGTACTTTGAGAAGATTATGTAAATTGCAATGCATTGGTGGTTCGTGAAAATGATGGTCATCATGAAGGAAAGGGTCCACATGAAGGACTAATGATTTGCGAATCAAGGATTTCAATGGAGTAGAGAATAACCATAGAAAACGACTCTTTATTTAGATAGTGCTTCATTGATTATTAATGCTTTGTGAAGCCTTAAGCACCCTAATGGGATCCCACCTTTGTTAATGGAATTATCCTTCTTAAACGGAATCCCCACCATAGATGGGGGCCATGAAGAACAGAAGGAGGCATAACTCATAAATGACAAATACATTTGGTGATCCATTTTTTTGACGTCGTGAAGGTATTTCCAAAATGAGATATTAGATGAAGAAAGGGAAGACTGATAGTTGTATGAAGTGGGTGGAGTTAGAATTTTATTTATATTTAGTAAATTTAAATGGGGGCTATAGAGATCACTGCAGAGAATATATGGGTGCCAAGAAATGGAGGTGATGTCACGAAGCAAATGGGTGGGTGTCAAACTTGTAGAGGGACAGTCAAAGTGAGGATCATAGAGCTAGCCATAGATAAAAATTGATTTTTGGAGAGGTAGGGCTATGTAAGACGTTTTCATACATGTTGAGGTTCTGTCATGTCTTGTATGGGATCGATGATTCGGCCATCAAAGAGTGGTCCACTAAGAGAATGTGATGCCACAAAGGCGTCAAGATTCATCAGACCCATAGAGGGTTTATCACAGACCCACGCGATCATAGAGGTGTGATGACTGTATACTGTTCTTTTAAAATTAGTACTATATGTATTTGAATCATGTATTTTTATGCCATTTTGAATCTATATTTACATTTAACCGGCCATAACATTATTCGTACATCAACTGGCATGAATTTCACTACCAACGTTTCTTATCCATAATGGATTTGATGTTTTTGATTGTTCTCCATTAAGGGTCATGTTTTATATCCATTTCATCTTATAAAAAAGAAAATATATAATTAATGGAATGAAATGTGTCGTTAGAAGAGTTATAATAGAAAATGTATTATTCAGCCTTGCACATCTTCATTGGTAGACACAGTTTTTTTCCAAAATTGTTGATGGAACTATTCATTTTTTGGTGGATTAGTGTAGTCTTAAACAATTCACAATAAAGAATTAGTATCCAATTCTAAGCATTGATTATATGCTTGACAAATTAATGGGAGCATAGGGGTTATCTAAAAATTACATGTGATAAAGAGTTCAAAAATTATGAGTTCAAAAAGAGGATTTTTTAAAAATTGATTTCAAAATTATATATGGACATAATGAGTATGTGGTTATGCCTTTCTATCTTATGAATTCAGCAGTAGAATTTATGGAATTGATGAATCAGATACTTCAAAGGTATCTATATACATTTTTGGTTTTGTTTTTTGATGACATATTGGTGTATTCACGGACATGGGATGAGCATGAACAACACATGGTGTTAGTTCTTGGTACCTTGAGATATCAGAGTATATATGAAAATTTATCAATGTTTGATTTTGGGATACAATATGTATGTTTACACTTCCATTTAATCTCTTAATGAGATGTTTTTATCAATCAAGAAAATATATAAATTGTTATATTCTAAAAACAACCAAAAAATGTATTTGAGATACATAGTTTCCTTGGGCTAGATGGTTATTACTAACTTTTTGTCCCTGATTTTCCGTGATTAGCTTCCAATTTGATAGATTTTACAAGGAATAGTGTTCCATTACAATGAAGTGAGAAATGTCATAATAAATTTCAAGATATTAAATTTCTCCATACACTAGTAACAATCACTATTTTTTGTAAATCGAGAAAAGGTAACACGATGTATTATCATGCTTCATGATTTGGGATGGGATGTGTTCTCATGAATTCAGATCTTGATGCTGCTTATGGATCACATCATTTACGGTTGTATGAGAAGAACTTCCCAACACACTTCTTTGTGTTAAATGATATAGTCCCTACATTGGAGACTTTTAATCATTAACTCTTTAGTGAGAAATTAATTGTGTTTATGGATCATAATAACATGACATTTGTTTCTCAAAAAGGGATTTGAACGTGGGGAAAAGGATATGGATAGATTATTTCCAAATGTTTGATTTTAACAATATTTATACATCGAGGTAATGAAATTATGTGACATATTCATTAAGAACATAGTCAAATGCATTTTTGGGAAAAGAGGCTTCAGATCACTGCCAGTTGATGTCAGTTATAGAATACATGAATGTGGAATGTGACTACCGAGGTACTGATTCTGTTATCATTGTAGTTTCTTTTTTCCCAAATTTGGTTGAAATACTTAATGTGGCACTGAAATCCAAATCATAATTTTTTACAAGGAGGTTGAAACTCAATGGTGGAGATACCATTGAGCGATGGGAGCTAGATGACAGTTCAGTTTTGTGGTTTCCAAATCGAATATTCATACCTATGGATTTTCATGAAGTTCTTCATTTTTACCACAATTTGGTATGGGATGTTCATCCTAGAATATAGAAGATGTATATTTCACTAAAATTACAGTTTTGGAGGTTCAGTATAAAATGAAAAGTTTCTATGTCTATTTTAAGATGATTAACATTTCAATAGGTTAAGGTATAAAACCATCGACCAACATGTATTATGTGGTCTTTACCACTTCTTATTAGGAAATGGGAATAGATAGACATTGATTTTTTAATTGGTCTCCCAATATTGTTTCAGAAACATGATTATATATCGGTGATAGTTGGACGTCGTACAAATTTGACCCATTTAATGCCAATTCATGAATCTCATATGGTGGAGCGAATGTATAAAATATATATATGAGAAGTAGTAAAGATGAATTGTGTGCCAGTTTCGATAGTATTAGACCAAGATCCAAGGTTTATATATCATCTTCATAAATAATTACAACAAGACCAGGGGACTCAGTTGGCTATGAGTACTTTTTATCATCCCCAATTGGATAGAAAATCCAAAAGGATGATAAAAACAATGACTGTGATGCTTCAATTATGTGTAATTGATTTTCGTGGATCCTGATTGGAGCACATACCTTTAGTTGAGTTATTTTATAAAAAATGTTATTATTAATCAACATATATGGAACCATATGAAGTATTGTATGGGTTTCCTTATCATTCTACACTATTTTGGGTTGAAAATAGTCATACTTCACTCGTTTGGTCATTACATGTCTAAGAGACATTTACGAAGATTCATTTGATCCGAAAGAGAATGATGGAAGATCAGAGTCATCAAAAATCATTTACAGATCATCTAAACCAACCATTTTTGTTCATTTTGTGTGATCATATGTTCTTTATAATCTCTCCAAGTATTGGGAATCTTCTTTTTTGGAAGCATTTAAATTTATCTCCTCAATACATATTATCTTTCGAGAAACTATTATAGGTTGGTGTGGTGGAATATGGGTTGAATTTTCCAAAAATGTTTACTAAAATTCATAATGTGTTTCATGTATCTCATTTGAAAATGTATCAGCCTCATTTAAACCATTTTTGTTGATGGGGTCACATTGACCTATATCTAGATGATTCATCCGTGTATGTATCCATATATATTTTCTATTTATAAGGGAATGTTTAGTGTTGGAAAACCATCAATCAAGTGCAGAATTTGTGGCAACATGGTCAGATTCTGGAATAAGCATATCAACAAGAGAAATAAATGATCAGGCAATGGACTAAAGACTTTTAAGATAGTAGTGGTTCTCTAATTTTTGGTGATGGAAGGGAAAATGGTGGGGAGAATGTTTCACCCTCATTTTTAATAATGTAAAATTTATTTATTTATATTATGTGTAGAAATTGATTAGGTGATGTTTTGGAGGGTTTAAAATAATTTTTTCATGTTATTGTAGATTTTATGGAGGTGGGTGGTTTGAATGTGGTTACTTAACATTGTGAAACCCCTTTCAATAATAGTTACAATTCAGAAAATTTGCACTAGGAAGGTTCAAAACTTGGTGTATGGTTTTCCCAAACTATATAGACACCAAATAGAAGCTATGAAAACTGATATAGAGATAAAAACATAGTTGGAACAAGGTTTGTCTAACCATGTGGTCCAAACATGCAAAGGGTTTCACGAGGTAGTGGCTGGAGCATGGTTGCCACATGGATTGGCAAGCCACGCGACTCAACCATACACAGTTAAATGTTAGACCATTAAAATATGGATATATCTCGATATTACTTCTAACAACTTATTTTTCCTCTCTTTGTACCATTTCTCTATTTCTCTTCTCTTAAATGCTGTGTATACTCTTCCTTGAGTTCCAGAAATGATCTATTATAAAATCATGGTGTGTTGAAGGATGGATTGCATAGTACATATCTTTTTAATGGTTTTTCTCATATATATTCTCCATAACTCACATTTATTCAAATATCTAGTCCATTGGGGACTGATCTACATTATATTATATTAATAATGAAGCTATTTATATATGATGATGTTTTGGAATGAGATTTAAGTATGGATTTTGGACATTAGACCTGTTTTTGTTAAATAATTTGAGTTGTTCATCATTTCATCCATAGTTTTTGAGGTAGGTGTCTTTACTCTAGACTTGTATTATTAGAAACATAAGGATTATTTTTAAAAAATTTAAATTTCATGATATTATTTAAATTTTTTTGGCAAATTCTAGGTAGAATCTTTTTTTGTGATGGTTTGCGAAATTGGGAAATTATTACGAAAATTGATTTGTTTAATAATTTTGAAATGATGGATTTAAATATGGTTGTTTTATTTGATTTATGGAATTTTTTTATTTGTTTTTAATAAAAGTGTTAATCTATTGAAAGTGTTTTGGAAAACAAATTTGGAATTGGTTTGGCATATTTGGTTGTCATGTGTTCATTTTCATTGATGTGTTCCTGTGGATGTGGGTGTGACATTGGTGAGCTATTATATAGTTAATTTGGGACAAAATAATAGATCATTGATATACCACTCATGAGTTTGGAAATTAAACATTTTCTTGAATGTGTGGATATGTGGATATATGGAATCAATTTTTTTTTTCCTAAATAGGTATTGTGGAATGGTTTAAAGAATTTTTTGGGATTCTTTGTTTTGAAACTATTTCAGTTTGTAAAAATATTTTGGATTTTAATTTTGATTTATTTGATATAAAATATATTATAAAATATTATTTAAAATTATATATATAAATCTGCGAACATCTTCTATCCTAGTGTCTAGAGTAGGAAGGTCATTTGTGAAGAACCAACTGAGTATCATTACTCACCCTCTTCTTCGGTACATTACTGATTTTGTTGATATTATTTTTTGAGACACAAGTAATGGATATGTATCTCATTTAAATATTTTATCTTCATTAAATTTTGGGTGTATATTGGATATGGAGTTTGGATCATATTAGTAAATGTGGAGTTTGTCACTTAGGAATCATTGAGCATTGTGGTTTCATATTTCTATGTGTACGTTGATATTGGTTGTCTTTTTTTCTAGTACTATACTATAGCTAGGCTTTGATATTAGTTGGTATTAGATTGTTTTTTATTTAATTATTGAATTCGTCATAGAGTGGTTTTTGTATCAGTTTTATTTTTTATTTTTTTTACAATGTAAAATTATCCCCTAACTATATTGAATCCCTCGGAATATATTTCCATCCTTTGGCATCTTGGTGATGTCACCTAACTCTAAGTTGCAATTCCTCCTTAAATCAGTCCAATGCTGAGGGGTATGATGTAATATCCATGCATGAATCTATGATGATAATACATACCCAAAAGTGTGTTATGAATTAGTGGAACATAACATTTCAGGGATCTTTTGAGAAAATTAGAGTGATAATGAATTCAGATCTATTTCTAAATCATCTAAAACAATGTTCATGGTATGGTTTTTTTATTTCTGTAGGTATAGGATTGGTATTAGTCTTGATGATTGGAAAAAATGTTTCTTTCTTATGACTATTTCTAATTATTCTCTCATAAGAAGAACTGCCCTATCAATGATATTGAGTTATTATATATTATTCATGACCTACAAAAATGGTTCTAGTAACTCTTTTGGGAGCGTATTATGGAATATTCTAGTCATAATGGTATGTGGAATATATTACATATAGGGATCTAAATATGAGATATATTTTATGGGATGAATATTTATAGACATTAAAAATTAAAATTTCAAATTTCATATACTTTGTTTATTGGAAATTTGGTCAATGATGCATTGAGATGGAATGTAATTACTCAATCCATAAATGTATCAGTAGAGATATGTTTTGTGATGTGTTTGTTTGAGGATATGATTTTGGCAGAGGAAGAGTACGAGGTGGGTCTACATTGCAGTAGTGATCAGTGAATTGTCATTGGATGAGTGGGAATTCCTAAAGCAGTTGTTGGACAATTATTTAAAGTATTTTGGTAAACTTTTGAATGTTTGGGATGCCTCATGTGACTAGTCTCACACTCTTAGGGATGATATGGTTTTCTATGGTATGTTTCACATTATTATATCTCTTATATGGAATTTATGTATAGTTGAACGCATTTCGGATTTCCATTACAGCCATGAACTACAAACATGCATCAAGAAATGGTTCATAAATATTGTTAAATAAGGATTAGGCAGTTCATTATTAAAAAATTTCTCAATGTCCCTTATATGTCAACTAATTATAATGGAGCACCAGTGAACTTTTATTTTGGTAAAAAAACTTCACATTTTGATATGTAACTGGGTAGTGTTTTATTTTTATTTCATCAATTTTTAACACGAACTAATATTTGAAAGGATTGGTCGATTTATAAAATCAACTCATTTGCTAACAAGTAAAGAGATAAATAATGTGAAATAGGTCTAGAAGTTTTATTTTGTAGAGGTTATAACCCTTCAGGGAGTACCATTTTCAGTTTTTTCATATAGTGATCTATGAAATACATCTATTTTTTACAATGGTATGTAATAGTTGGTGGGTTTAAATTTAATATTAATCATGTAATATTATATGTAGATTGATGGGTAGAGTGAGTGAGGATCATTGATGATATTATTAAAGTGTTCATGCTTGATTTTGGTCATTCATGGGAAACCATAATCCTTTTGTCCACATTTCCAATAAAAATACCTTTCAATCATCAATTAGAATGGGGTTTTTAAAACAATTACAAAGGAAGCATTGTATATATCCATTATATTAGGTAGAGTTGGGAGGGTGGTCCATAGGTGGAAAAATATATGATCAACTGAAAATGAAAAACATTCATCCTATAAAAAAAGTAATTTAAACAATTAAAATCCACAAAAATCATATTTGGACAGTGTAATCTCATAATATTGGTTGTGGTATGTGATCAGGTCTTTCTAAATGTTTCAACATTATTGGGACACAACACATTAGATATGTGGGACATGTTGGAATCTAGTTTTGTTGTTCCTTTTGTGATAATGAATTGAAATTGAAAGGAATTAATTTATTTGGAGTTGTTATCAGGGTTAAATTAAATTCATGATGTGTTTCATGATTCCTAATTGAGGAGGAATAATAAAAATCCTTCTTGTGTAACTATTGTGAAATATTTTGGTCTTGATCCTGACTCAAATTTGGTAGTGAACCCATTTCTTAATATGGAACACAATGATATGGTATTTCACTATAAAATAATAACATAGTCTTGTGTAATATGGAAGTGTAGAAAGAATATCCATGAGATGTCATATTTGTACTTGTTTATAAGGTAGTGGTGGTATTTACTTATTATGATTAAATAATCATGTGACATTATGGGTAGATAAATTATTTTTTCAGGAGGAATTTTTATGTCATCTAGTTCATAGGTATGCATTATTTTATTTCTTTATTATTTCCTTCATTTTAGTGGTATCTAGAAGTTGAGGGTAATATGTTTTTTTATATTTTGAGAAACAATCCAGGAAAAAGTTTTAGAAAAATTGATAGAAGTAACTGCATTGTAAGACAATTATATCAAACTATGAAAAACCAATGGTGTTTACAAAGTTAAATAATGGTTAGATAAACCTAATGGTTCACCATGGAATCTATGTAGGTGTCTGTGTGGTTTTCCAATGGAGTCTCACAACAATATCTGGGATTTACCAAAACTGTTTGTAAATAACTAGTTAGCTCTACACATTGATTACAATAGTGGTTGAGGATACAAATGATTGGTGTATGATATGATAAACTATGCATCTATACAGAGTTCCCTCATGGGGTCTATTATGATTATTGAATATACCACTTTTACCTAGATCACAAAAATATCTAATCACCTCATAATACCCATTTGGAACAAACTAGAACTTCCAAAACACGATATAGGCTTCTCCCCAATCGACCATATGGGGTTTCCTTCATTCAGGGTTGATCTATTAATGGAATGTTTTAGTTTTTCTATTGTTTTCTCTCATTTAATTACAACCTCACTTGATCTCTTATACCATTAACTTGAAGTAACACAATTGGGTTTTGGAATAATGATCTATGTTTTTTGGTAAAAAATTTACATTGTTTACTTATGGATCACTCTCGTGAAACCTAATCTACTCATTTCATATCTATGTTCCTTATGATTATATTTCCCACTATTATGGATGATGTGGATTTATTAGAAGGTAATAACACATTAATAACATGACTTTATTGTGAATTTAATTCACTTTATTTATTAAATTATTTTAATTAATATAAATGTTGAATTGATTTATTAGATTCATCTTGTTGGAGAGGGGTTTTATTTAAAACCATATTCTTCCACACTATGTATTAAATGAAATTTTAAAAAAATTATATTGATTAAAAAGATTTTTCCTGCATGGGAGAATCCATTCATTATCATAAAAAAGTTACAAAAAATTTTGAGAAAGGTTTTCAAAGGAGTTTCTGAAAAATACCAAACATTTTCAATGTTATGTTTATCCAGAAATGTTCAAATACAACAATAGTTTTTGGGAAATTAGTAGTGTATTTTTTCAAATTGATAGTTTTGGTTAGGAACTAACATTCAAAGGATATATATTTTTTATGGATTGCATCATAGTGTTCCTTCATGAAGAAGGAAATGGATGAGAATGAATTTTTATGATAAATGCTATTTTTATAGTTGAATAATAACCATGGTCTAGGGATTCTTATGATGAATATGATTTTTGTAAGATGATGTACTTATTTATAAAGATTTATTACAATTATATAAGTGAAATTATAATATTAAAATAATGTTAATTAACTATCTTAGTGTAATAAATTTATATATGAATATCTAAATAAGTAATATAGGGTAACCATGACTGATTTGGTTGAATACCACGACATAATAAAATATATTAAATGTAGAATATTACAATATGTGATGAAAATGTTGATCTATTCAATAAAAATAGATAAAATATGATATCAGATGTAGTAAATGAATAATCATCTCCATGTAGTGGGATTGATGATGAAAAGTCTTCTAGAAACTAGTTTTTAGTAATGTAAAACATGTTTTTTCAAAAGAGACATATGATGATTAAAAATTTGATGACTGAGCTAAATTGAAATGGGTCACCAAAGGAAATCCTATGAAATATATAGGAAATAACATGAAATTATATAATTTGAAATGATAATTCATAAAATATAATTTGGAGTGTGTTAATAATTCAGATGCACATCATGATGAGATAAGGGAATATAGGATGAATATGGATGATCTAAAATTGATACTAAATAATATTAATGAAAATTACCCCAGAAGAGAAAATATTGAAATCAATAAAATCACATTCAATAAACAAAAGAATAAAAATAGTCTATTACTATTTGGAAATTAAAATATTGTTGATGATCATAAAGAAATAAATGTTCTGAATGTGGAAGAATTATCAAAGACACAATCTATGTTTCATTCTTTTTAATGTAATTTTATGATGATGAGATAAGATATACCAAATCTGTTGAGAACAATGATGAACCATTTAATGAGTTTTAGAATATGGGTCCATATAAAGAAAATGATTCCATATATAATGAATCTCAATGATTTAGTTACCTAAAAATGTAGTTGATACATGGAGGACTGAGTCATCCATAATAGAATTAATAAAATGAAAAAAACATTCCCTAAAGAAAGAGTGTACTAATTTATCATTAATGATTCTCATCATTAAATAATACCAATATTAAATTAATATAAAACACTTAAAATCATCAGATAAGAACATCTATCTATCTAGATAATCAAGAATCAGAGATTACTACTAGTGTTGAAGAGTGTATAGCCATAAATATCATTTATAATGGTGAAAAATGTCACTTTTGGGAAAGTAGAATGAATCAAGGGGATATATTCAAATAGGTGATATTATATTATGATAATGAGATTCAGGTGACAATATAATATATCAACTACTATAAGATAAACAATATGATTTCATGAATGGACTTTGTTGATGTTTTTGTGAATACAGTAAAAAATATGGGATAATAACGACAATAAATAAATAATAGATTCACTATGATATGAATAAAATGTTTTTTCAATAGAAAAATATTAGAAATTATTATGGTGAATCTAATAAGAATAATATTTATAGGAATGTGTTCTTAGTTTTTATCACAAATCAATTGAAATTGGATATATAATTATAAGAAGATGAAAATATTTCTAACACTAAATGAAAAAGTAAATATAGAATGTAAGGTGAAATATGATGATAAGAATATAAAAAATGATGATATTGATATTCAAATATGCAAATGATGTGTACGAAGTGGGCATGAAACGAAAAGAAATTATGGTAATTCTACAAACCTATGAAGAGGGCATGATAGAGTTGTGTCATGCACTAAATAATATTTATGGACCTTAATAGAAGATGAAATCATCTTAAGAAGATTCAACTAATGATAAAAAATAAATTATACATTAAAAGAGAACTAAAATTGGATTCTAATTCAATGTTGATCCCTAGAAAATATGATTAAATAACTGTTTAGTGTAAACTCTGGTCATCAATATGACATCTAACTTTTTTTATTTCTCCTTATTATCTTATTCTTGTTTATCTAAAGTAAAATGCATGAAACTGATAGAGAAGTTATGTTTATCTGGGATTTCAAAATTTTTAATGATTGTACAAATATTTTATCCCTTATGAAAGACAAAAATTTTATATTAGTGGCATATTTGATTATCAAAAACATAAATATTTTCTTTATACACTATGTTATTCAATATAGGGTTTGAATTTCCATACTAAAATCTCATTTTTTAGAGGTAATGTGGTTCCATTAGTAATTATGATATATATCTAAAATTCATTAAGAAATAGTTAGATGATTAGCTTAGAACCCCTAAATTCCCAATTTTAAGTATTTTGAATAATGGTGGGACATAATTGAGAGAGAATGACATATTGAAAAGATGCATTGTTTGGAAGTATTGGAAAAAAATTAATAGTGGGATATATATGAAACCAATGAATACGAGTTGTGTAAATTTTCATTTTGTTATGGAAACATGTTTATTGAACAATCATTTTAGTATGTATATGTAAATTACAATGATTTATTTAGTGGTCGTATGTTTTAATATTTCAGTCAATGATGACATGTCATTAAAAACGTTATAAATACGGTGAGGAATGAAATAAATATATGACAAATATTATTATTTTGAGGAGTATTGTTTAAGAAATTAATTATTTAGTTTGTAATTTAAAATGAAATTATTTAACCCTTTTATAGAAGAGTTCAAAATAATTCCAATCACATTATCTATGTTACTAGATCAATCAAACAAATTTTATAAGATTAATATACTATATGGGAGATCCATCCAAAAATATCATCCTTGTATGAAGGGGTTTTCCTAACACTGAAATAGAGTGTATGGGTAATGAACATCCATAAAAAGATACATAGTGGATGAACAACACAAACAGGTTGTGTATGATGGTGTGCATGGGGAAAAGGGGTGATTCCCACCAAATATATATCTCTGCATCAAATAGAAATGCCAAATGTAGTATCATATATATAAGTAGTGAAAACAGAGTCACTTATAAAAAATAGGCAGTTGGTATTGAACATTGATGTCGTCTTTTCTTTTTGTGACACACTATTCATCAATTTAAATATCACATTGTTATTAAAACGAATGTCAAATGATTTTTACCTAAACCATTAGATCGAGTCATCATATGCTTCGAACATATGATTATAGAATATTTTAACCAAACCAAAGTAATTTGAATTTCTCACCTAGCATCATTGATCATTTCTCAGATTATTTATTTTTTTGAGGCAATGAGGGTAAGAAGACCCACATTCCTATAATCTACTTCTTGAATTCAATATATATTTTGTAGAATTTGATTCTACCATTTATTATAAGAATAATAAATATTTCATTCATTCATTTTTAGTGCATGGATGCATTTTACCTTGTAACAATCCATTAAGCTCATGATATTTATCAAATTCATGACAATATTTCATTATGAAGAGGAGAAACATTAATTTTAAGTTCCAGAGATGACTAAAATAATTTGAAAATAAAACCCATCAATAATAGTATTACCCTTCATTAATACATTAAAAAAGACATGGTTGAGTCAATGAACCACTTGGGATAAAGTTGTGGAGTTAATCCAATATGTATCAATAAACTATTGATGAAGATTATATTTTCATCAATTTATGAATATTTCTCATTTTTTAATAAAGAAGAGTGCTGTGAAACTCTGGTTTCCATATTCTATGGTTACAAGAAATACCCATATTTCACAATGAAGAATTATGATATACCACATGCCACCAAATTTTGTTATAGACAATCAATTTTCTTCATGTTTAATTGGTTCCATGATATATTACTGGTCTGTGAAAGGATTTATTCATGATAGATCATTCCAATTGAAGGAAACATTATGAACACGTCATCATATAAAATCAAATCACTTCATAATATTTTAAAATTTACATTGACAAATCCCACCCCATATTTTGGTATGATGTAGTTGTTTTGGAACATCACATATACATCTACATGAATAATAATGATAACAATATGGTTCATGGATATAGACACATGTATGTGTTAGTGATATAATAACCCAAATTGATCACATATAATATAATATTATAATGTTTTATGTTTTATGTTCTAGGGTTTATAAGCCTGTGATACCCATTAATTTCAAGAATTATGTTTCATTTAATATTTTTGTACATTAATTACAAAAATCCCAGAACGGAATGATATTCATCTATAGAAGGAAAAATTAAAGCATGTGTATTTTTTTAACTAAGGAAACATATCAAATATTTTTTATAATATTTATTGTGAATTCCTAACAAAAAGAAAATTGGTTGTTTGAGGTAAATGATATGTATTCATGAAAGTTAGATCTAGAACGATCAAGGTGGAAGATAATTAGAAAATATTATTAATTATCAATATAATATGAGAATATTATGATGTGATGATGTATAAAGACCGTAAAATGTGTATTTTTTTGTATAAGTATAATGAGGATTCTATTAATAATATGTGATGCAGTGTAAAGACCCTATTGTGTGATTTAACAATGGTAAGGTCAGTGTCGACTCAAGTGGCACTATATGATGTCAGATAAAAAAAATATGTGGATTCATGATTTAATAAACAAGTTTAAATTATATTAGTGAAAATAATTTAATTATAAACAGGATAATCTATTTTTGAAGAATTAAACACCATATAAATTTATATACTCACATTGAGACATAACCCTATAAATCCATATGTTCATATTTTATATTTCATTAAAAATTCATTGAGAGGATGGTTGAAAATATAAGAATGTATAGATTTTTTAAAATTATATAGAGTTTCAACAGAAAATGATAGATTTAAAATAATATATGAAGTATTGATTCTTCAACTCCCCCTCTATGATATATGACATACACTAACGTTATATAATAGGATTCCCCAAACCATCTAAAGGGAATATATTCCTTTGGGTTGTAGTCAATCATCTTATGAAGTAGGAACATATCATTTTTATTACATAATATATCCCCCATGATCAATACACCCATATATATTACTATCCTGGAAAGCATACATGTAGTACAACATTATCTTTCATATGATCAGGATCTGATTTTTTCAAGAAATTTATAAAGAATTAATATACAATATCTAGATATTTTGTTACGTGTAAGTGTTTTATAAGATCCTCATAGAGATAATATGTCTAAAAGGACTACTAAAATCCTAGAATATATATTCAGATATGGTTTAGGTATTTCAATAGAGTTTGGATCAATACTATCCTCTTATAGAATTATTTCTCAATAAATGGTGTCACACAAACATTCAAATAGATCATATAAATCCCTATATAGAAGGGTGTATATAACACCAACATGTTGGGATTATTTTGGATTACTATATCTATTGTGACCATAGATAAATAATTACATACAAGTTATTTTTAGAGTTCTTCATAAACAAATTAGTGCAACTCATAGTAAAAAGTGATGGTATTCTATGAATAGTTGATGGGAACTATATCTTGAGGGTGGTGATATGGTAATCCATTGAATATCTTCCTCATAGTAGGATGTGATATTTGGAAATAATATAATGACAATTCCTAGATATATCAGTCTATTCGATTATGTTTATCATATTTAGACGATTTCTTATCACATGTTGTTTCCAACGAATATCCCTCATGTTCATGATGTGTTCCAAATTTCCCTCATGAGAAAGTACATGCACAATCCATTACATTTACTAGACATTATGTTTCACGTATGGAGAATCAAAATTCCTATGTATAAAAACATATATATATATATATATATCATGGATTATAGAAATAATTTTCTATGAATATGGAGACTCTCCTAGTTAATGTTATTTATGAAATTATATATTTGGAGAAGTTGTATGGGGTGATGAGGTTGTGATGAAGAAGAATTAAATTCAGTTTTTTTCAATCATAGTGATTAAAATTTTATGGAGAGTTTCATTTTATATGGGTTATAATGAATGTCCTTAAGGCATTTATTTTTATTCCTCTATAAGAAATTATAATTATTTGATATCATTCTTTACACACACCATAGAGACAAATGAACAATAACATATTTTAAATTTTACAACCATGACATTAGAATCAAATTCATGAAGAAATATTACCTAAATTTGAAATATTTTTATAAAAATGATATATAATATTAATTTAATGATTAATGGATAAACTATACAAAATTATTCCCTACTAATACATCTTATTGTACAAGAAATATATTTTCACCAAAAATGTGAATTATAATATTTTGAGCACAAACATTATAATTAATTTCTAGTATATTATAAAACATCAATTTAGGATATCAATTTCGATTTTTAAATCAATATTCTATAGTTATCATATGGGGAATATGATTGGGTTTTTAGGAATTATTTATTTTAATTTTAATAGTTACAAATATAAAAGTCTAGTAACGCTTCATTTATTTTCTTAAAAAAATAAAAAACTAACATTTTGTTTTGAATTTGATTATAATGTTACAGAAGCCTCAATTAATTTGTACTAATATATAATTATATTTTAATTTACATTTAATTTATTTACCTATAATATTTAAATTTTGTTAAAGAAATCATTTTTATAAAAAAATTTATTCATTTAATTTTATGAATTAATACAAAAACTGATTCTACAGCATAATAAAAATTAAAATTAAAATTGTGGTTTTTAATTTTTAACAAAGTGGTTCAATTTTTTTAAATAGAACTCATTTATTTTTTTTCATCAAGAATACTATTCCTTGTATTGTTTTTCCACCATAGTAAGGGTAAAAAAAATTGTTAAAACTACTTGTTGAGTCATTTAAATCTAACTATAGATTAATATTATAAAATTAACCAAGTTTTTGTTGAACAAGTCTATCCTAGATATGAAACTATAGAAATTTCACGTCACATTCCTTCGATTTTAACATTTATACAAGTTTATGAAAAAATACATATAAAAGGTCACTCACATGATTTTAGTTTTAACGTTATGTTTTGATAGGTATATAAATAAATGATGAAATATTATAAAAGGTAATTTTTAAAATAATTAATTTTTGATTGTGTTAATTTTTTTTAAATAATATATCTGAGAGAATAATGTTAAATTCTTATGTAATACTTACTCAGTGGTCACGCGATCTATAAAAAAATATTCTAAATTATTTTAAAAATAACTAAAGGAAAATGTTTTGTATTCATTATGGTGTTATAATAATTTTATTGAATAATTTACCATTAATTTATTTTTCATTCATATTCATTTATATCGTGGATTCATGAATGTCAATATTAATTAATAGTCCAAAAAATTTACTACAATTATAATTTATGTTAAATAAAATTTTAATAATGATTTTAAAATCACATAAATAATGAAACTAGATATATGGAATGGTAAAGTGTAAAAATGAGGTCTATTGATCATTTTTGTTCCACATTACAGAATTTATTCTATTTATTTACCTTTTTTTCAAAAAACATTATTACAATTATTAACCTTAAAATGTTCCAAACATGTTGTTATGCCAAGAGATAACGTATAAAATGAAACAAAATCTATTAAAAATCTTACTAGTTGATGGGATTTTGATATTACAATGTAGTGCCATAAAATTTATTTTTATTTGGATAAAAATACCATTATTATGTTTTTTACTATATTTATCACTTTTAGTTTATTCCAAGTGTGTCCTTTAGACCACTAATAAAATAGAACCTCATTATATCAATTATTAAAAAATATTGAGCACTATATGTAATAACCCAAGTTAATTTTATATTAAAAAATTTCCTAATTCAGCTCTTATATTATATATATATATATCATGTAGTGTCTTATATAAGTTTCATTAATAATTTAATGAACCATGTAGGACACATTTCCTAATCCACTCCCCCATACCCAAATGTTTTCTTCTAAGAATTTAGATCATATGGTATATTAGTGGGGAAACTATTCCCCCATGTAATAGTGTAGAACATCATTATTCAATAATAGTAAATAGAAAAAATAGTAATAAATAACAAGATATAGAAAAAGAAATCATCTAGATGATGTAAAATCCGGAAACAAAATAAATATGATATAAAGAATGATGCTTATGTGATGTGATATACAAAACGGTTAACATGAGTACATGTGCATACATAATTCAAATTAAAAAATTAAAAATTGAAATAATATATATCCAATAAAATAATGATCACATATCAAGACTCTTCTACTGTACTATATAATATATAGAAAATCATGAATCCATTATAAGATGCTTCAATTTGTCATACCTATATCTATATAAAATGTTTGGGTTCCAACCAGTGTCCTGATATGGGTGTGAGATATACACAATAGGACACCACCAATAGTTCCTAGTAATATACCTCTGGTGCATATAATATTAGTAGGTTGGATGTATAACAATGCATGTGATAATTATAAAATATAAACAGGTAGGATTTGGTTTCTATACGATACCAGTATGGCGTTTCCTTCTTCATCATAAGTCAAATGATCACTAAATAACTGAGAAAAAATATAAATATGATTATATATATGTTATATATTCATAGTAAATATTATATATATATAAATATAAATACACTCTAGGACACGAGGAGTAACATAGAATTCCATAGATAGTAGAATGTGTCACATAGTATGTCAAGAGATTCCATGCCTCGGTGTCTAGAATAATAAGGGTCATTAAACCACTATATTGAAATGTGGGAAACCATTCCCATTCACAATAAATTAGGTACATAATTCCTATATATTACATATTATATTGGAATCCATGCCAGTGTATCACATTACATTTGGGACTCCATGCCCAATTATCACATTCATACGGGACACCATTCCCATACATCACTCGTTTATAGGACTTGAAGCCCAAGGATCACAAGTAGTTGGGACACATTGTTCATGTATCAAAAACATATGGGAATCTATGACTATATATCACTTTTATATAACAATACCGATAAATATTTAATACAAGAAGATTTTTTAATTAGAATTCATCTGACATATTATTTATCAAAGGGCTTAAAAATTATTCATATTGAAGTTGTGTAAAGTGAACATATGACTGAATCCAATTTTTTTTTCAAAAAAATTCCCTTAGTAATTACATCAAAACCAAAGATAATGTGGTTTTTCTATATAGATACTTAATAATACAAGGGAATCACACAATCACCCCCTATGGGGTGGATATTGTCAAGGTGGTGGACCACCAACCATAAAAAAATTATTCATTGTGAATTTATAATATGGATAAAAATATTTATATAGGAAATTTATTGTTATAAGGATTTTAAAGGAATGTTAAGTGTGTGGTGTGATGGGTCTTATCATTAAATGACTCAACTATTGGTAAAAATTACTAGATCACTTAATATAGGCATTTTAGATGAACAATCATCCACTATTAACATCAGATGTTATTTTGAAATGAGTGAAATTAAAATAATATTCAAATTACAATAAAATATCTAAAAATATATAACACCAAAATAGCACAAAATATTGAGATATAAATATGAAATGAAGGAATATGAATAATTCTCTTACTGATATTCATCCAAGAAACCTGAAAAAAAATTTATCAGAAGAAAAACAATGATCCTACCTCACGGCCTAGGTTGGAGGAACATGTAGAGTTATCACACATGAGAAAGGATATGAATACAAATAAGAAAGAAAAAATAATGGAGAAACTATGAATTAATGTACATGGAAATAGATGTTTCATAAATTTTAAGAGGATTACTGTATGGCCACATGGTTTTTAAAATAGTGTCCTTAAACTATGCATCCCCACTGGTTAAGTGGTATTATGGATGGGGATCTGGGTGCCAAATTTGTATAAACTATGTGGCAACATATAGTACACTACAAATCCCATTATGGAATTTTAGCCATGGTTTCATGGTATGTACTACCAATGTTCCCCTCTACAGTTTTCTATTGAAACAATAAAATTAAAGAAAATGGTTATCTTTAACTATGTTCTAACCATGTGGGTTATAATGTATTTGAAAAAGATGTACATCTAGTTTTTGATTTAGCCTCAGACTCTCCCAAACCACAATTTATCCTTATAAACTCACTATTAGTATAAAATATGATGTTTTCTATTGGAAAATAAGAATCCATACCACTTTGTAAAATTCAAGATATTACAACCTCCAATCCTTAAAACAAATCATCCATATCATTTCATCCTGAGGTTTTTAAAACATCAATTGAGGAAATCCCCATCCATTGATCAAATATGTTTTCCTCCCTCTCTTTATATGGTCTCTTTATGTACTTGGATGTAATAACATAACACCCGTACCGGAGGAAATGACATTTCTCATAGATCCTTTGTTCCCTAATCAAGGATATGAACACAATAATTCTCAACAGACACATCTACCTCTATATCTATATCTATAAAATCAAATTTATCAGATGGGTTGGAAAAATAATTGTTATGATGTGATACATGGATGATGTTCTACATAGACAAGTACCTATGTGGAATATCCTACCGATATTCCTCCAACCCAACTCTCTCCAAGATCTAAAAAGGCCTGACATAATGAGTTGATAACATCCCTAGACTCTGAATCATTCTATGAACTAATGTATGGTAAACCAATAGAATTACCTAGTTCCTCACCTCAAACTCCAGAGGTCGGGGTAGGAAATTTGTGTAAATATTTTTCATAGAGCGATTTGCAGTCATATCCATCTGAACATGTTTCATCGATTTTGAATTCTACTAAAAAAGCCAATGTCCCAATATTTAAATGACACCTTCATATAATGAAAATAGGGGTGAAAGATACACCCTACCATAGTAAGAATCGTCTGGAAACATATGATTAGATTCTTAAAATCATTATAGCTTTAAAACTCGTTGAATTGTATGTATTTTCACTCAAAACCCCAAAAATCAAGGGCACATTCCAAAAAATATTGATGGGGGCACCCATATCATATTATTATAATGAAATTCAATATGAGGGTAGTATGATACACTCAAATGACCCAATGAACATAGTTCCTTCATCCACCCATTCCAGACCCATTATGTAAATTGACAATCCATTTCTGTTTTGATAGATCAGGGAACACAACGAAGGTGAAAATTCTATTAAAAAGTAATGCTTCCAATGATCATCTATTCAATGGTCTCCCTGATTTGTAGAAAGTGCAGTACCTTGGTAATATTTTCGATGATCATCCATAACACATATCGTTATCATGGGGAAAATGGGAACCCTCTGGCATATTACAATGTGAGGCATTCCCATTTCTATTCTAAAATAATTAGAGGGTGTAGAATTTTTGTAGGACAAATTTTCTCCTCATTAAAAAATAAGTATGTGGACCACCATGTGATTAAATATTCAATATTTCTCTTCATACCTAGCCACCAATATGGAAATATTACATATTAGTATATCTTATTAAGACCAATGCGAAATAACCAAATAGAGGTATGATATTTCCATAACAGTTCATCATGTATACTTGTAGAAACATTGACACATCAATTAATGTGTAATATTTTTTCCTCTTCAATAATCATACTGGATGGTGGGACTTCACTAGAGACACTCTCTTGATGAATAATCCCTCATGATCTGATAGTTATCTCAGCATTAACCATTCCAAAATTGTGGATATCACTGGAAATATTACTAAATAAAGCATCCAATGATACTGCTGACCCTCTGAATACATATAATTAAATTAGCAAGTCATATAAAACTATATACAAGAATTTCGGATGGCCTATGTATATGTCATCCGACTTGGGGAATCATTTACAACATTTAGTTTTCTTTATGTATAAGTGGGCTCAATATTGATTGGATAATGGTATTTTACCCACCAATACTACATGATATTCAATTGAAACTATGTGGATATGTATATGAGACATATTTGGTATGTGTATACAATAAAATAGTCATAAAATATATATTTCCTTTAAAAGATTTTGGAATAAAAAACAACTTATAACCCATTGTTGTGAATATGGTACTTTTTTTAAATATGTCTTGGTTGGTGGGACCCATATTCTATAACTTAATTTCTATACATCATAACTACTCCTTACCTAATTATTAACACATCACAATAAAACATATATCTACAACATAAAACTAAATGAATCATGATTGGTGCTAATGTCAATCTCTCTTTCATCTCATGACAAGGTCTCCCATAAGCATCAGACCACCTGAACATTACACCCTTTTAAGTCAAGGACGTGAGAGGTTATTCTAGGCATTAGAGGTATTGAATGAAAAGTGTACGGTACCCATCTATCCCTACTAAAATATCAAAACCAACCATGTTTTTAGGATATTCCTAGGAAACCACAACACAACCTTCTCTTGGTCAATAGACACTCCTTCCTATGAGCAGATTTGAACTCTGTTTTATAGCTTATTGATCCAAATGTGTAATTTGGTGAGATAATTATACAATCAATGTTATATCAGCTTATATAGAATTATCTAATTTTTTTTTTGAAATTATAGTGGTGAGTACTATAATACTCCAAGATATCAACACCTTATACTAGCTCAAATGAATATTGATACAGGTAGAAACCCAAATACATCATGGCTATATGTATTGTGAGTGCATTCATGAGAGTTACCAACATAATGAAATACTCATAAAATCTATATAAACTATATAATGTCAAATATTTTATATATTATGGTCTTATATTCCACTTATCATAGCTTGAACTCAAATATTTCTTGGAGAGGACTGCCTCTCTTCATAGTTTGATGATGTGGTTTTCTATACACAGCAAGGGTACTGATTTTTAACCATAAGCATGTTTATTTGGAGATTATCCATACAGTTATTAAGGACTTCAAAATTCTTCTTGGTGAATAAAAGTATTGTGGATCACGGTGATGTATTGGATCGTAAAAACCCAATAACTTTCATATCCTATAGATTCTTCATAAAATCTCGATGTGCAATATATTTCATCTATAAAATACAATGAACACATTTCATACTCCTAGAACTATATCAATAGAGAACCCCACCTATTTCATTAGACGTGACCAAAATATTCAATAAGGAAGACATCCATAAGATGATCCCTAATAAGATGTAATTCAATATATTACATTCTCTGATCGATAATAATAATACTAGCCATATTGTCTTTCAGTCTACCCAACCAAACAAATTCCAGGTTTATATCCACTCCCTAGGTTATACCACTCACCCCAATGATTGTGGATTACTCTTTCAGGTGATGTGATAGATATGAACTAGTGATCAGAATCAACCTTACCATGATACAACACCGACCTTTACATTCTGAGTATGACATTGAAACCTATAATATCTTCAAAAAATTGGTTCAATATAAGAACCCTACTCTTTGTATGACATCAATAAATAACTAATTATAAAATTTACTTTTAATAAAACCATGAATGTTAATATTTATAGTGTATTTGGGAATTAGAAAAATTAATTAACAAGTTAATAAAATCCAATAAAAATCATCTTTATTGAAAACATTGTTCACTTGCCCGCATTTAAAACTGAATGGGATAACCAGGGGAAATACATAAGATAGGGGTGAGATATAAATCCCATTCTGTTAATAAGAATGGAATAATGTAATAAATTTTATAATATATTCATATCAATAGGAAATAAAAGGAACACAAATAATATGACATGATATAGAATGATTCTCATAAAGGCAACATGGGAAATGTGGAAACAACTTCAAAACTACATCGTAAACAAGGGTCAAGGCTAACATCTATGATATCATGATGGGAAAATTACCATAAAGGAATATAGTTAACTCCACATCCAAAATCAACGTCTCATTAGACTAAAAATTACCAAATGCATTGGAGTTATATATAATTGAGGGCACACCCCTCGGTGTTTCTTTCAACACTATTCATAAGTTGGATGTTGATATTCATTAACACTGATAGATTTACCCATTAGACCACCATTATTTAACTCCCCTTTATTATTCATATCCACATGATACTATTTAGATTTACCAATCTCCAATTCAATTTTGAGTGATCATTAGACAATTTCCTTAAAAGTATGAATGTCTTGTACTACTAGTTATTTTTGTAGACCAGGTTTTATCCCACCAAATAAGTAGTCAAATTTTAAATTCGGGGTAATGATAAAGAATGATATGTATCATGAATGATTTTTGAAGCTCTCCTCGCATGAAAATATAGATTCACCATCTCTTTATCTTCAGGTTAAATAAATACCTTTCCATTTTAAGTTTGTGAGTTCGTGGAAAATATTTATGATTTTTTTTAAATTTAATCACCCCCATCACATTGATATATTCCCCAGGATTTGTATTAATGACTAATTTCCACCACTTTTTAGATTCTCACTCCATATGATATATTGTTTTTAGATCCATCACTTTTTTGAAACATTGAAGTACAGAGATGATCTTATCAACTCATTTGATCCATTGTTTTGCGAATAAGGGACCAACCGGTCCATTGAATGTTAGAGGCCATTATCACATAATGAACTCAGTCATATATTTTTCTATATTATGTGGATTTTGATACTCAACCTATTCTAGGTTCATGTTCAAAATCTAAATCAGTTGAGAGTGTATCTTTATAAATTTCTTGATTCCAGATCCTATCGGGTAGGGAATCTCATTGGGGTAGTCATCACAATGCCCTTCATATTGGTTATTTACCTGATTCCACATATTTCCATACGTTGTATGGAAAAAAATAGGGACGAGTATTTTAAATCGATTAATCCCATAAATTGGAATTTAATTAAATTAAATGTGATAACATATAAGTAACATTTATTTCCATAAATTTTGAATTTCTAGGAATTAATATATGATATCCATGATTTTTTCCCAATATATTTTCTTATGGTATTTTTTATTCCCCTAATAATAGTTAATATGAATATTGTGATTTTTCCTAAGTATATCCCCAATTAGTTTCAAACTATGTGCGCAATAAGGCTCATTGCGTTCTATTAGGTTATGGAGAGTCAGGCTCGAAACACCTTGTCGAAGATGTTACCCGTAGGTACATCAGTACCATAAAAACAACCAGTTATTGTATCATGGTAGGGAAGTATTTTATGTATAAAATACTTACTCTATACTTAAAAAAATCGGGATATTTTATTATACATTGACTTATCCTTAAATCTTTCACTAGAGTTTTGTAACCCTAATACCTAAAATAAATAAAACATCTCATTGATATCGACTACAAATAACCCTCAGCTTCATATCACATTATTAAATTTTTTATTATATAAAATTACACAAAATAATTATTAGAATCCTGATAATTCTATTGTATTGTGGAATTATGTACTTTAAATAATAATTTAAAATATTAAATCAATTATATTTATTGAAAACATCGTTAACATGGTCAAACATAAAATTGAATGGGATAACAAGGGCCAATCCATAATAATGTGGAGAGATATAAAGCTCAATAATGAAAAAAAACAAGGAGTAAAGTAATACATGTATGACCCTATGCATATCTGTGGGGAATAAATGGAACATGTACAATATAAAATGAAATTTAATGATAATTATAAATGCAATATTGGAAATGTGGAAACAACTTAAAATAGTACATCATAAATAATGGACAAGGATGACTATAAAAAATCATGATAAAAAACCCCCATAAAGGAATAAGTTCAACTCATAATCATAACACGAATTCTCCTAATAAAAAACACTGCCCAATGAATTGGGTCACTATAACATTCAGGGTGAACCCATCAAATTCATTTCATTCTTATGCTTAAGTGTGCCACTATGATTCTCCTATATAGATGCATACCTCATCATATTATATTCCAAGATCATTTAGTTTCAAATAAATACATGCATGTATCAATTAAAATTGGTATATGTGTATAATGTTGAACAACATTTATAGGAAATTAGTATGTTTTCACTACATAATTGTTATGTCCTAGGAAATCGTAGTGAAATTTCAGTAGTATAATAATGCCACAAAAATATTCATAAACATATGTTGATGACAGAGAAAGGGATGTATCCTACATTAGAATGAAAATGGGTACAAATAAGGAAATAAAATGACATGTACGAACATTAGGTATTGGATGTGGAATGCATATGATAATAAAGAAAATATAACAATGAGGATAATTAAAAGGACCCTTACATGACTGTGTCACACCCAATGGTTTGGAGGAGATTCTTAAGAGCTTGATGAAACCTTACAAGGTATATAGAAAGGGGAATATAGAGTAAGTATTTGATCCACGTATTTTGAGTAAAGTGTAGTGTGATCTTGGGTGGGTTTATATAGGAAAAGGGATGGGATTTTATAATATTTCTCAAACATATGTTTTGGACTCTATATAATAAAATAACTAAAACAACAAACCACCCCACAGTGTTTAATGCAATTTTCTTCCAAATGGGAGTGTTTTTAAATATTTTATGAGTAAAGGGGATGATATTAATAATATAATACCCTTTCTTCTATAGAGGTGAGTAGAACATTAACATAATTGATTTTGATACTACAAAATATAGTAATTGTTCTTTGAGGATTCATAATGGCTTTATGAAATTAATTAAATAAATATATAAAAATAATAATTTAAAGGAAAAACATATATTTGGACTTTTATACCAATTATAGTATTTATTAAATATCTTTTGGGTCATTATGATTTCAAAATAAACAAAGTTTATATATATATATTATTTAATTTTTACCCGAAAATTTGACATCATCAAAAATGATGAAAAAATAACTATTGTATAAATTTGAAGTTATAATTCCAAAAAAATATTCATTTAATCAAAATAAATTTCTAAATAGATGAATTTTACATTTAAAATAATAATCTATATTTATTGAGGAATGTTTGTTTTTTTTAACAAAATCAGTTTTCAAACCCTTAAAAAAATTCAATTTGACTTCATAAAAATTACATGATAAATTATATTTTTTAAAATTTAGGTAATAATAATATTTTATTAAAATATTATTTATTTAAAAAATACATTAATTTTTCAATAATAATTCACACATTGATTATGAATATTTTCCGAAATGTAAAACTTTTTATTGAAAGAAAATGAAAATAATTTATAACTTAATAATAAAAGGATAAAATTTATTTAGTATCTTATAAAATAATGTAAATAAAAATTTTACAATCATGTTGATACATATCCCTATAATACAACAGCAAAAATCTTGAGAGTAGTGTATGTGACGATGATACTTTGATGGGATGGTATGGAGAATATGGTTTGGGCCGTGATCTCTATTAGTTAGAAAATCTCTTATAATTGGGGTTTCTAATGATTATGTTGTTTGATCTCGTATTGGTCTTGGAAAATCTGAAATTTGATACATTTTATCTCCCATGAAAGCATAAATAAATGGTCTTCATAGGGTGTGAACCTTATGGTTGAGGCCATCAATTATTTTTTCTATGTCAATTCGTTTTCTTATACCCCTATATTTATAGTAATCATGTGATCAATATTCAATTACTATTTTATCATAGTTAATGACAATTAATGATATTTTAAATTAGATAGGTGAAAACCAAATAAGGTAATGTGTTTTAGAAAATAAAATACATGATATGAAATTTAATTAAATCATAAGGGAATTATTTATAACCATTTGGGTCGTCACATTCAATACGAATTGATACCCACCTATCTCATGAGAGACCTCCTTGAACCGGTATGTAATCACTGATCAAAACTGTAATACTATGTTTATATTAATCAATCCAAAGAAGTATTCTAATTTTATACTCAACCATTTAATAGTTTCCACAAATATGATTGAATGTGAAGCATATATGACAAATAAATATGACACTAATATAAATGTTACTAAGATGGGTACCTCTAATTGTTGACGTCAAAAAACTATGATGCTCAGTAGTTTTTTTCGACTCTAAATATATAGCCAAATCTAGAGCCATAATATATGATATGGATACCCATAAATGGACTTCTTTTCTTGAACTACAGTTATTGATCCTTGATACCCCTACTATGAAAAAGTCTTTTCACTTATGTGATTGTTGTACTACCACCACAAACTAAAAGAACTTGTATCTTCTTCTCAGGCATGGATAATTATTTTGGGTTATTTTTTATTAAAAAATATGAATTGAGAAATTCTCTAAGTACACGCCATGTAATTAGGAGTACACACCATGTGATAGAGTAACACATATAGCCGTGTACTAGTAGTGTATCGTCCATGTACATGGCTGTCAAGGTGACATGGCAGACCGCCTAATACAGGGGATGGTTGATACTAGTATGCAGCATGTACATTAAATAAACACATCGTTTACTTTTCCTTTTATTTGATGAGTCAGAGCGGGGTTGCATATCATCTCCAGAAAATTTTTCTTCTCCCCTCGGTTCATATAAGAGAGAAACAAAACCCCAAATATATTTGAGCCCCTCCTGGTTCTCTGCCCGAGCACTGATTGAGACGTCCCTGAGTCGTTGGATTCCCACTAGTGAGATCTATCATCCCATATTGCCTCTCTCCATGATTCTTCTTATCTCGTGGGTTATTCAAGGTTGATCTTTTTAAAAAAAAATTATATCTACATCAATCTAGAACGATTCAAGGGTATACTTTCAAGTGTGTTCCTCATACAAAATAAAGGTTTCTTGTTTGTTCCTTTCATTGATTGTATTTTTATAATATATGCCTAATGTGATGAATACCCATGATTGGGGTTTTGAGTGTTTTGGAATTTTACCCTGTATAATTGGTGAAATGGTTTTTTTATTTGATAAAGGGTGATTGATTTTTCATAAGACTTAATTCCTTGTTATGGGACACCCCAAGGGTGCATTCCCTAGTTTGACTGTTTATGTCCATTGGTCCTAGGATCACTATGAGGCATACCTTGATTACATGCATTGAATTGTTTGGGATGTATTTGATTGATTATATAAATATCATGTGTTATTATTGTGTATTTTATACATGTAGTAGTTATAGATTACATGTGCTGACTTGTTGTGATGTTTTCACTGATCTCCCAATGGACCTTAAGATACTTGGACCATGAAAACTATGGTGGTTTCCATGTTAATTTACACAGGACCATGAGAGAATTGGTGTAGACATTGACCCATGGGTATTGATTGTGAGAGCTACCATGGGGGACTTTTATGATTATTTATACTATATTTACCCTGGGGGTATTGACTACGATAGCAACCTAGAGGTCGTGTATAAATTATTCATTTCATGTGGTCCTAGAGGTGTTGATAATGAGAGCTTCCATCATGGTCATTTCCAATTGAATAGTGCTATGTTAAACCAAAGGGGTTAGACCATGGTATCTTACCCATAGAATTGATAAGAATGATTGATTGGTTGTTTGTGATGAGGCTTCCAATCTAAACAACAATCTTGGACACCATCTCACTTGGTTGTTTTGATGGTATTTTTAGGTATTGGTTCTTACTATTACATAGTATGGTATAGATATTATGATAGATCCTAGGATTAATTATTTAAGGGTGCTAATAATTAATAAATGGGAATGAATATTATTGAAAACTATAGTATTGTTACGTTGAAGTACTTCTTAGTTTGTTTCTTCTTTTCTGAATATAGCGCGCCATATATATTCACTGACTATTAGGCAAAAATATTATGGTAGTTTTCTATTGGGATTCATCTCAACCCTATTTGGGTCATGATTTTGGACCCAAACACACTGTATGGTTTCATGTATAGATAAGGGAAAGTTCCCTTCTTCATTAGGTACTTGATCGCTATTAGAGATGGAGAGCATGGGACCCAGCCTAATATTGGCAAGATATTGGTGATTTATATTTTAGGTACATTGGATTTAGTATTTTATTTCTAGAATTGTGACTTGTATAGATATATTCCTAGATACTTGTGAAAAGAAACATTTATTTATTTATATGCTGTAGCGGTTTATACTATCAGTCTTCTGTTGTTTACATTTGTTGTATGGTATTACTGCTTCCTCTATTTATTTATATTTAGATTACACTATGAATACTATACCAATTATGGAATAGTTTCCCAAATTTCTTACCTTTTACCTCACTTCTAGTAGGTAGCTTTTGGAATTATTGGAAATGTGTATGAGGTCATGTGACCAACCGTGTAGGTGACAACATTGGGCAGCACCTAGATCGGGGATGTTACAAAGTTGTATCAAAGCATTTTTCGGCATTGTATTAAAATTTGGAGCGTATTGATTGATATATGATCGAATGGGTAGTTGGTAATAAGTTGTTCCCAGGAATAGATAACCTGTCTACAAGGAAAATCCATGTTACCTCGAATATTGCAATTTTTTTTGTTATTTTCAATTCTTACAGTTGATTTTATTTCACCACTAGGTGATTCACAAGTTTTGAGTTGTTATCATTGATCTTATTGAGTTTCTATTCAGTTTCAACCCAATGACTTGATGACATGCCATATCATGATTGATATTGGTACACTCTAGGGATCACATGACATATGTTCTTATAATTCCATTTAGGGTCCGTTTCTGATTTCAGTCTATTGTGATAGATGTTTTTCTAGATAAGAATGTGGTTTCAATAGATACTGTGATAGAATACCTGCTCTTTTTATAGGGTATTGGAATATGTAAAGAGTATTTTGGGTGGATGCCAAAATTTTCTCCATGAGTTGTTGTAGGCCCTCTTGAATTGTAATTCTGTGTATCATAATTGAACTTAAATTTAATTTTATCATGTTATGATGTGGAAAATGTTACAAACGTTTATTTTTGTGGAGTATGGGCTCCCAAGACCTAGAATTATTCATGTCATTGAAAATAGTTTATGTTTTTAAGGTTTTTGAAGGAGATTAAATGGCCTGCTATTCATAAAGCTGGACAACACAGTGTGTGATGTTATGAACACAAGCCATTTGTTCTGCTGTTCTAGAAGAAAGTAATTTTCTTAAGTAGACATTGTTTATTGTGAGTACACATTGTGTTGTACTTTACCATGTTAATGACTATGTGAGTAGAGACACAAGGTTGAGAACCTTTTGCAAGAATATGGCTTGTCTAGATTCTAGATTCCATTTTGTAAGGAACTGTGTATTTTTCCCTGTGACAAACGACACAGGTGGATGAAATTTATATATTACATGCCTTGTCTTGTTTTTGCGTGTCATCTAGAGTCGACCCTGTATCTAACCATGTGACTAAGGACAAGTGTGGATGGGACATAAGTGATACACATTGTGTGTAGGGTGATCATTTCATATAGTTTTACCAAGGAGAGAACCGTGTAGTTCTAGCCATGTAGAAGAACTTGGGAATGTAGGGAATTTCAAGTTCGCTTCATGACAAAGGAGGAACACACCATGTGTATGGGAGTTACAAGACTATGTTTTGTAGAGGTACACCCCATGTTAAAATCATAAGGGAACATGCCGTGTAGGGGTTATAAACACCATGAAACCCTATTTTTGTATAACATGGATGTTTCTTCTTTGATTACATTATTGAACCTCTAACATGTTTTCCATTATAATTTTGAACTGAGGTATGTTCTTGACATTGCACAGTCATGCCACCAATATTTCCTCTGGTTGTACGCTAGATACAGGGAAATGATTAGACACAGAAAATTGTAGATCAGGGACTACCTATAGATATTCCTGTTATTCCCATCATGGAACTGACTATTATACCATATGCAGGTGAGAGTGCATAGTACCATGAAAGATTCATGAAGATAATGCAGACCTTTTAGGGAGAATCACATCCTTCCCCATATATGGAGGAGCTTTAAAGGGTGTTCCTGCAACAAAATCCACCCAATTTTCTAGGTCATGGAGGACCACATGCTATAAAGTAATGGTTGGAGTCCTTGATTTATATCCTTAAGCATTTTAAGACGCCTGTAGATATGTGGGTGATGCTTGAGATACAATCTCAATGTGATTCATCCAAGATATGGTGAGATGTTGTCTTGCAGGTGGGATGTCATCATGATATGACATGGGAAGAGTTTCAGTTTTCCTTATATTAAGACTTCTTCCACGAGATGTTGAGGGTCGATCGAACCTCAGAGTTCATGCTCTTTGTGTAGGGTAATCTTTTAGTGATTGATTACTCTTCTAGTTTTATAGAGAGTCAATGCTTCACACCTATCATGGAAGGTGATGAGTTATATTTCTCTAGGTGGTTTAAGGATAGTCTCTTGTATGACATATGATCGAAGGTGAATTTATTCAGGCTTACTTTGGTGACTATTTTAGTGAACCCAATGTGTATTTTAAGTGCAATATGAGGGTGTTGGGAGCTGGGAGAAAGGGTGGATTAGAATCCAACACTGGTACACCTTTGTTTGATAGGAATAAGTGATACATGGAGCCTTCATGTGGTGATTCTAGTACCATGGATGTGTATATGTGTATCCAGTTAAGGTGCTACCAGCGCGGGAATACTGGTCACCTAAGACCTTAATGCTTGAGTGACCCAGTTGAGTGTTAAGCATGCGGTAAGATGGGCCATCTTCATTTCTTTTTCCGGTTTTTCTCCCTAGAAGAAACTGAGAGGGAATCAGTTATGAATCCACTTTTAGAAGAATAACCACCAGTTTCTCCTCAGTTAGGGAACTGGAGTTCGTCAGACTATTCAGCCTGAGGAGGTGGTCGTGGTTGTGGTAGTAAGAAGGTGGGTTTTTAGAGACAACATGGTGGATCAGCTCAGGTTAGTTAGGAAGGGTCATAGGGAAACTGTACAAGTCAGACTTTTAATGTGGAGATGACCCAACAAGAACAGGATCTGAAACCCTCTACAGTTAGAGGTCCGATTCTAGTTGCCTCAGTTTTAGCTTCTGCCCTTTTTGATATAGGGGCCTCCCATAGTTTCATATATGATTCTGTTGTGAAGAGTCATGGTCTTTGTATCTTTTATTATGATTATGTTATGATGATAGACACTCCTATCAGGATTGGGAAGTCCAGTGTATGATAGTTCAAGGATTTCTATCATTAGGTTGGTGTGTTTAATTTCTTTTGGGACCGTTATATCTTAGAGATGATAGGTTTCGATGCCATTCTCAAAATAAAATGGTTAGTCTCTTTATAGAACATTATTGACTTTTATTTCCATATATTGAGTTTCAGATCACCAGAGGGTGGGAGTTTACTACACAATGGTGATTGGGAAGTCCATGAAAGTAGAGATGGATCCGAGCATCATGGGTGGGGATCAATTAAAGCCCAAATTTCATGTTTATATTTGGATGTCCAGGGGAATTCATAGATGAACATTCCTCCAGTGGTGGATTGTTTCAAGGATGTATTTCCAAATGAGTTTTATGATATTCCTTCAGAGTGAGTGGAAGATTTATTTATTGGGTTTTTTATAGGAGTGGCACCGGTGTCTGTTAATCCTTACATGATGGTAACGCCAGAGTTATGGGAGCTCAAAATATAGTTATTGGAGTTATAGGAAAAGGGTTTCAGCCGACCTAATACTCCTCCATGGGGTTAGACGATCCTTTTTTAGAAGAAGGTGGACGGTACCCTCAGAATTTTGTAGATTATCAGAAGTTGAACCAGTATATGGTTATGAAATGTTATAATTTTGTCGAGGATTGATGATCTCTTTGACTTACATCGAGGTGCCCAGATGTTCTTGAATGTTGACATGCGATCCAGTTGTCATCATTTGTAGGTTAGACCATTAGATACACCATTTATAGCCTTTCATAGTAGGTATGGTCTGTACGAGTATTTGGTTATGATGTTTGGCCTTACGAATGCATCAGTTGTTTTCATGGTACTGATGAAACGAGTGTCCTGCCCTTACTTTGATTCCATTGTAGATGTTCTTGAGGATGATATCTTGGTGTACTATCAAACATTACACAAAGAATCCATCCATCATGATATCATATTGAGTTCATTGAGAGATCATCAGTAATATGATATTCTATCTAAATGAAAATTGTGTATGGAGAAAATTCATTTCTGGTGTCATGTTATTTCAGAGACAAGAGTATCAGTAGACCCACTATAAAGTGAGAGAAGTGGTTTTCTAGGAAAACCCAGGGAACTTCATTGAGTTACATAGTGTTCGAGGGTTATTTGGTTACAATATAAATTTTATGTAGTACTTTTCACGCTAAGAAGTGCCATTGATGGTCCTGACTAAGAATGTAGAAAAGTACATGTGGATAGAATCCTTTTATTCACCCTTCTTGGAGTTAAAGGGGGATGGACTTCAGCACTGATACGAGTTTTTCTAAAGCAGTGCAGGAGACAAACCATTTACATTGAATCATTTGGTATTAGGTTGGGAGTACTGCTTATTTTGGGGGAGGATTCAATGCATATGGGTCTCAGTAGTAGAGACCACATGAGAGGAATTACCTGACGCACAATATCGAGTGAGCTGCAATTGCGAATATTTTGTCCTGTTGAAGACATTATCTTTTGGGATATACTTTTGTGGTATAGAGTTTCAAAACATACTCGTGCATATCATTACATAGTGAGACCTTTATTTGAGAGTGTAATGGTGGGTTGAATACCTTCAGTCTTTTGAATATGTTGATGCTTACACGCCTGGGAAAAAAACATTAGTGCTAATGCGTTGAGCAGATGGACTCATATATAGGCGGTTTAAGAGGCCATTAGTGAGTGGATGCAAATGGTTATGTTCTCAGAGATATATTTCGAGGTTCATGACAGAAAGGGGAAGATGTATCATTCTTCTATACATGCTACCTCTAATATAATGGATTTAATGTGAATGAGGATGTTATCAGATTCCGAAAGCCTAGTCATATAGTAGAGTGTCTCAGGTGAGGACCCTACGGCTGGGTGGACTATATGTGATGATGATGTCATGTGTTTTCTTGGATGAGTATGGTTGTCAGTAGATTTAAGTGAGGTGTTGATGTGATATTATCATGCCTCATCATGGGAATTTACTCCTTGTATCACCAATAGGTATAAAGATTTATAACATCTATATTGGTGGCATGGTATGTAGAGGGATGTAGATGGTTTTTTTATGAGATGTTCCACCTGTTAGTAGGTAAAGGTAGAGGATCAACAACATGAAGGGATTTTTAAACAGTTACCCTTTCCTGAGTGGAAGTGGAATGATGTCGTTATGGACTTTAGGATAAGTTTTATGAGGTCGCCTAGAGGAAATGATTTGGTTTAGGTTGTTTTTGAAATACTCTTGATGTTTTCACATTTCATTATGAAAAATGAGACCATTAGTGTTGATGAACTTGGACGGTGGAACATCAAAGAAATGATATGTTTCCATTGTGTTCTATAATCTCTCATTTTATAGAGAGATTCCAGTTTTACTTATCATATCCGGAAGGAACTATAGTGGTATTTGGGTACACAAGTACATCTGAGTGTAGATTACCATCCCAAGATTGATGTAAATTTCATGCGCATGATTCAGGTGTTAAAGGACATGATTCGAACATGGGTCCTAGATTCTGGAGGCTCATGGGAGAGACACCAACCCCTGTTAGAGTTTTCCTAGAATAACAATTTCTTGTTGATGAAAAATATGGAAACATATGAGGATTTATTTTGTTTTCTATACCAATCACCCCTATATTGTCTAGAGGAATGATAGGAAGCTAAGCTGGGACCTTGTCTTTTCCATGAGACCACTGAGCATGTGGAGTTGATTCCCAAGAGGATGTATTCTACATAGTATCAGTATAAATATTACACTGATCGAAGGAGACGACCTAAAGAGTTTGAGTTCAGAGATAAGGTTTTCGCACATGTCACACCAATGTTGGGTCACTTGAATATTAAAATATTTGTGAAGGTTTCGCTATTATATGTCAGGCCATTTGAGGTTTTGGAGAGAGTCAGGATAGTTTCATATTGGTGGTAGTTACCTTAGAGGTATCATGCTATGCATGATGTATTTCATTTTTTTCATCTATGACATTACTTTTCCAAACCGTATCACATTCTACAACCATATGAGGTTGATTTGGAGGTGGATTCATCCTTTGAGTAGATCCCTATTCCGATTTTGGATCATTGAACAATATTTCATCATGGCTGGAATGTTCTTATGGTGCAGGTGCTATGGAAGAATGGGCAAGTACATGATGAGAATTTTGAGAGGGAGGATGATGTACGATGATAGTGGCCAAAGCTGTTTGATGTTTCTTCTTCACCACCTCTGGATGAGAATTTTTGTGATGAGTTTATTTAAGGGTGGAATTTCATAAGAACCCGGAATTTCTTATATAGGTATGGATGTTTATTTGTGTTTTTATCAAGAAAAAAATAAATAATTGGGAAATTTTCTAAGAGCAAGATATGTACATATGAGTACACACCTTGTACACAGTTACCACGTGCATCTGTGTATCGTCCATGTAACGGACAGGTACAAGGTGTCTAGGTGACCTAGAAGATCACCTAATGTGGGGTCTGGTTGAGTCTAGTACACTATGTGTAAATTAAATGAACATGTTGTGTACTTTTCCTTTAATTTTATGAGTTTGAGAGGGGTCAAGGGGCATCTCCAAAAAACATTTCTTCTCCCCTCAATTCTTATAGGAGTGTGATAGAACACAAAATATCTTCAAACTCCACCTGTTTCGCTATCTGATATCTAATGGAGACACCACTGGGGTTGTTGGATTCCCACCGGTGAGTTCTATCTTCTCATAGAGCCTATCTTCTTGATTCCTATTCTCTCATGGGTTATTCAAAGATGAAATATTATAAACTTTTAGTAGATCTACATAGTTATATGCTGATTTAGTGGACGTTGTTGAATATTGTTTGTCATACCAAATTCATGGTTGGTGGTTTGGGTATTTACTTGACATATTTGGATTATATAAAATTAAGGTGATGAATACCCATGTTTAGTGTATTGAATTTATTGGTATTTGATCATGTATAACACCTGCTTTTATTTTTCTATTTGGGAAATGATGCTTGATTATGAATAAGTTTTAATACCATATTATGGGAAACCCCAAGTCTGTATTTCCATGTTGGACTATTTTTTCCATTTGGAATATGTTTCCTATGAGATATACCTTCGTTCCATGCATATAATTGTATATGATGGAGTTGATTGATTATATAAATTTCATGTGTTATGCTTGTGAATTTTTTCCATGTTGTAGTTATAGATTACATGTGTTTCCCTATTATGATGTTCACGCTGATCTTCCATTAGAATATGAGATCCTTGGACAATAAAATCTATGGGGGTTTCTAGTTTTTCTACACAGGACCATGAGAGCCTTAGTGTTGACTTTGAGTTTGTGGGGTTGACTGTGAGAGCTACCTAGAAGTTTTTTTAGGATTATTTATTCTACATTGACCCACATGGTATTGATCGTGAGAGCTACTTAGAGGTCATGTATAAATTATTGATGTTATATGGACCAAAAGGTATTGACTGTGAGAGATTCCCAGGTGGTGGTTTCAAATTGATTCGTTGTAGGTTAAAACAACGTGGTTATACTGTGTGAGAATTACCATAGGGTTATTATGAATTTTTGATCGGTTGATTGTGATTAGTCTTCCTAGCCAATGAAAGATCATGGAGTCGGTCATAGTTGGTTTTTAAGATGGTCTTCTGAGATATGTGCTGTTACTATTACATAGATGGATATAGATCATAGGCAAGATCACAAGATTCATTATTGAAGGGTTTAAATAATCAATAAATGGATATGAATCTAATTGGTAAAATAAGGATTGATACTTTTTAGTACATACTAGTATATTTATTATTTTCGGAATATTTCCTGCTATATATATTCAATAACTATTAGGCATTTAAATTTTGGTGGTTTTCTACTTTGATTTTCATCACACGCTATTTGGGTCATTCTTTTGGATCTACAAAGAATATATGGTTTCAGGTATAGATAAGGGAATTCTCCCTTCTCCATTAGGTACTTAATCACTATTGGAGTTGAAGAGCATGAGACCAAGTTGAGTCTTGCGATGCTATTAATGTTTATTGTTTATTATACTTAGGTTTCATTATTGTATTTCCAGTATTTTGACTTGTTTGGATATTTTACAAGATAAATGATACATGAATCATTTATTTATTTATATGTTGTATTGGTTTATTATACAAGTCTTCTGATGTTTAATTCTGTTTTATGGTATTACGACTTCTGCTATTTCATTATATTATGATTCCCCAAGGAATAATATGCCAATGAGGGCATAATTCCCCCAATGTGTTTCCTTCTCCATCTCTACTAGTCAACAAACTCTATATTTTGGTTAAGTACACATGAGGTCATGTGTCCAACAGGGTACGATGCACTGTTGGGCGGCACCCAGATATAGGACGTTACAGAAACCAAGAAAGGTGTTAATGATTTTTTACATGAAGGAAAAGATGATACAAATACTCTAATATTGGGAATAGATTTAATTTTCTGGTTGAACCAATGATGATTCCTATGCCAATAACATCCTTCTTATTCAATAGGATATGTGGAACAATGGGAAATTATATGCATATGCTTCCATTACTTGCGGAACACTACATAAATATAAATAGGTTCAATCTGTATTTTTATAGTCCCACATAAATACTATAAGAAACTACCCCTACCACTCAATGGGACATTTCACTATATAATAACATAACATCCATGTCCTCCACCAGAAACATCTATGACGTTCATCATATTTATGATACGTTGATTATCTACCAAAAAATTGATGGCCAATCCAATGAAATTTTCACATGATTGGATGTAATGTATATTATTATCCTCATATCACCAAAATCTCTTCTACTCATCACTAGAAAGTGTTTTTATGAAGTGATAATTTTTCCTGAAACATTTACAATATTTCATCATAATCATATCACCATGAAATTTAGTCATAAAATCTTTATTGGGGTCTTATATCATAATCGATTAGATGAAGTACTCATAAGAGGAAATCATGAACTCCACATAGACCATAGACTGATGAAAACTATCCTAGGTAATCATGTTGCACCAAACATTCATGGAATCATGTAATAAATCTATTTAAATCTTTAAAATGAACATCGAAGGATCCAATAGGATCTTGAAGATAGATAACATAGCCTATAGAAATGACATAGAATCTTGGTGACCCCTATCCCATAAGATGTTTGGTAGTTGTTTCTATTGAAATTCTCATGGTAACTATTCTATAATAGGTGTTGGTCATGGAGATGAATTTTGAAACTACACGAACAACATGAATATCTCTAAAAACTCTGTATTAGTTCCATGATTAGGAATAACTATTCGTGCCACATGTTGCACTACTAGAGGTAATTTTAGTGGATCAGGGAGATCCACACTCAAATAATGATTCTTGCCACCTTTTTGGATTACAACTCAATGACATCATGGGGGTAAGGATCTGGATGCCAAAGTGCACACCTTAGACATTATTTAACAACATATAAGATCATTGATAATGGAATGGATAGGTACATATCCTTCCTATAATTAAGACAAAAATATTTTCATCCTTCTAATTTTAGTTCAAATAGATATAGAAAATCATAGAGGTAATATGGTTAAATGACAAGAAACATTCTAAGACCACACATCACAAAGAAGAGGTCCTAGTATTTGAATTGATAATAGAATGTTATAAAGGAACACAGACTATACATTTCAATTTATGTCCCCATTTAATAGTAATCATTTCATGTATTAGTTCAAATTAATTTATATTCATACTCATTTATCTGTGTGTATATAGCATGGTCTAGTTACACGAGTCTCTATTCCCAATTTATAATTTCCAATACTCATTTTAAATTTCAATTAGGAACGTCTTGTATATAACGACCAATGTTTTTTCAGACTGCATCATTAAGCCAAAATTTGATTTTTTTTCATTCAGATTCTTTTAAGTGGTAAAATGGTTATTTAACCTTATAATATATACCTAGATAACCTTTCTAACTACTCCATTGGTTTCCGAATACGTTGATTACCCTAGGATAGGAGTTTGGTAGATATCCGAGACATTTGATTGTTAGTTGAATATTTAATAATTAATATTTATTAATCTAAGTATTATTTAATTCATATAGGATGGTTCAAGATTATATTTTTAATGTATAAATGGATTGAGGATCCTTCTATATCATTGAGTCTCAAATGGGGAATTTTCCATTGGTGTGGTGTAAACTTCAGTTGGGCTCCATGGCCGGCTCGAGCCCATTTTTCTTTTTTTTCTGTCTTTTTCTTTCATTTATTTTCCTTCCTCATCATTCATGCACATGCATATATTGTGTATAATTTTAATCTATTTAAACAAAGGAGAAAAATATTTTGGGATAAATTATGGAGATGAAATTAGTTTGTGGAACTGTCGTGAAGCCCTCGAGGTACAGAGTCGGCATATGATGTCCATGAAAGTCAAAATAATGTGAATCTTCTGCAGTTCCACCCAAATATACGCTGTTTTTTATATATTCTAAACAACCATTTCAAATCGTTGATTCAAGTTGTTATAGATTTATTATGATTTCTAATCTCCCAATGTGTTTTTTATCTGTGGATTTGGGAGTTTAAATGGGGGTTACGGGTGATCCAAGGGTTTTCTATTTGGGGAAACTATGTTACATTTCATGTAGTCTAGGGAAAAACACAATGTGTTCTTCCCATTCATGGAAGATGAATTTATAGGAGTACACATCATGTACATGGGTGCACATGCCATGTACTAGTACATGGTCGTGTGTCTTCGTACACATGCATGACTACTCATGTAGGGGTACAAAACCATGTAGAGTACGAAACAAGATCCTGTGTGGGTGACACACTATGTAGAATTACACGTCTTGGAAAAGTAGAAGACCAAGATGGTTGAAGGAAATAGGCATTCACCCCATGTTTTTACATGTTGGGATCCTAGGGTGTTTTCGGGCCTAGGATTGTAGAAGAACACGCACATGTGGGAGATCAAGGGTAAATGTTTTGTACTCATTTCACACATTGTGCACTAAGGGTGGTTTACATTCCCATGCATGTGGAAGTACACACCCTTGTAAGAGATCAACAGTAAACACTGTGAATGGTCTCGACCGATAGTGTACTGCCCTCTGGGTACCCTTCGAGGGTTTTTTAATGTTTCATACCTTGATGTCAGATTTGGGCCTGTGAGTAGTTCATTCTATGTAGCTTTCCATATAGACCGTGATGGTGAATCCCATGTAGTGTTTTGACGACTCCAAATCGGTATTTTAACGATTTTATAAAATGTAGTGGTTTTTCATGCAATGCCCCAACCCCAGATTCCCTGAGTCGGTGCATTATTTTAATACATTGGCATGATTACAAGGAATCATGTCCTGAAAAACTGACCAGTTTAGCAGTCTGGGAAAATATATTGCATAAATTATCATTACATTACACTTTATAACATAAATTAAAAAAATATTTCTTTTCGATCGACATTATTTCTTTTAGATTAACCCTGCATATCAAACATAATACACTTCTTGGAATCCTGGGAAAATAAAACATAATAACAGGGTGAGCTCAGATGCCCAGTAAGGGTAAATAATTTAAAGGAAGCTACAAACATTTAAGGAAAGATGTGTGATATTAACAAAATCCCTTTTTAACATAAAATTGAACATAATATGAAAAAAATAAATCAAACATTTCCATATAATGATCCACAAGGATATCTACAAGTCGAATAATAAAATGTAATAACTAATTTCGTAATGAGGGAATGCCTAACGCCGAACATCATTACCACATAGTCAAGGCATTATTCCAAGACTACAAATATATTTTTTTTCAAGGCATTATTCCAAGGCACTAGTTTGCCTCATGAGACCTACCGATGCATCAATGAGATATAGCAGGCTCCACTTGTCACATACAATGTCCACTGCATTCCTCATATGAATAAGTTGAAACATAACATAAACATTCATATTAAAACTAGTATATGAAATATCAATACATTAAACATGAACCATGAATGGTATAAAAATAAAACATCCACAGTCAAACATATCATAACATTCAATATGGACTATTTTATTATAAAAAATCCACCTCAATAAAAATTAATATCTAGTAAAGGATGCTGACATAGTTGAAAATGATGAGTAACAATTTTTGAGAGAATGATCCTCTTGTAAAATACTTTAAAAGTAACACATTTATAATGTAAGTAATTTAAAATAGATTTTTGAATCAAAGTGTCTCATACCACTTTGATTGTTTTTTAAATAATTATCATTTCAAAACATTCATGTCCATAAAAATAACACCTTAAAATCATTTTGAAAACGTGAACACTAATTAAAATGATTTCAAAAGATAAATCTTTTAACCATTAAAAATTATGATCTTGATAAAGAGAACCTTTCACAAATACTTAAAATACTCATTTTGAAATTATTTTTATGAAAAATGGACATGGATGATAAAAATGTCCCAGTTAATACTTACACATAAACAATCTCGGATAATAATGAGATTGAGGAATTAACCATTACCTTGCACTTTCCTTTAGTCGATGGTACATTTAACCTCCTGTATGAAGATAATAATATGTTATTAAATTATACCAGAACCATATTAATATTTATGATATCATATATTATTGAATTATTACTTTATACTACCCATTTAACAATAATTTCCATTTTAAATTAACATTTCGGGTACTAATCACTTTCATTATCGTATGTGTTTTAACTTGTTACACATGATTGTATTACTTAGATCAGGATTTAAATAATTCATGAATATAAAATATTATTTATATATCATATATATTTAGAATATAAATATGTATAATATATATATATATATATATGAAATGAAAAACACCGTTTATGGAGACAGTAGTCCGTACGTTCGCATAAACGTTGTTTCCGTTTTCATATCGTATTAAACGGAACAAAGCGAAGCAGATATATGTAAGTACATATATAAATAAATATATAAATAAATATATCTCTAGTATAATTATTGTGTCATATATTACACACTTATTAGTAATATATATTTTTATAATCGTCGATTAATGGTGAACATGGAAATGAATCTCATCGCGTTGTGGAGACGGTAATCCATACGTACGCACGAGTGAAAATATCATTTCCTTAATAGTGTGGAATTTTATTGTATATTAATTTTACAGAGACATTTTCATGTTATTTTAAATATTTATATACATAAAAATCATCATTAAATCCTACCAAATAATATAGTGTTGAATAAAAATTTCGCCATGACGTGGAGACGGTAAGCCGTATGTACGCACGCATGGTGACATTATCATTCATAAGATAGATATAATAATGAATATAGGTGTTCCATATTTATAATAACATCAAATTATATAGATGATACTGGATTTATTATTTTATAATTGAAACAACAAAGAAAGTGTATGTGGAAGAATAAGAGAACATGAAAGAGGGTGGTGAAATCATTACCTCTTCTTCGGATTCTTCCTTTTGATTTAATCAAAAGCGATTCATAGGTTGGATTTCTGACCAAATTAAGGCCAGTAGGATGATGTTTGTATAGTTGTTAGGATACTTTGGCAGAGTTTGGCCAAGACAAATGGCTTTGGAGGTTTGACATTGAGAGGATGGGAAGTGCCCTTTTATAAGAGGGGTGAGGGGAACCTTAGAAAAACATAAAGTATTATTTTATAATAAATACATTTTCATTTTCTAATGGATAAAAAATGAATTATTTAAAATATAAGGTTGAAAAAACTCAACCAATATGTTTTATACAAGTTTAGGTTACCATATTAACCTCAACTTTTAGATTTAACTCTTAGTTAAATAGTTTGACATTTACCATGTCTCTTTTTATTTTTATATTATATGGTTAATAAACTTAACATAAATGGTCAATCGAACCCGAATTGGTTCATTAATATCATATGTATTATTATATATGTATTTTTTTTGAAAATTAGATTTTTAAGACTATTATATCAATTAATAATATAATATTGTTTTTAAGAACTATTTTATATCAATTTTGACACTCTTTGGTTTTTTTGATAAAATAATAACACCATGATTACTTCAAAAAAAAAATACATTGAATCAATACTAACATGTAATATTCACCTATAAAATTCGTGGATGTCATAAAAACTTTGAAATTATATTTATTCTAACATTTATAATACCATTTATTTAATTATTTCATTAATAAGGTAATTACCACATCATCATTGTGTCTTTTCTAAATTTATTTATTTAATATTTAAAAATTATAAATAAAATACCAATATGTAGGAAATATTTTTATCATTATATTTATTATTGAATACGAATTTATCTTATGTATAACCCTATATTAAAATTGATTTAGTTATTAAACTTTTATTTTAACTCTTTTAACACTTCATTAAATAAAATAATAATAAATGTATTAATCGAATCATAGTTTAACTAAAGGGTAATATTTTATTCATAAAATTGTTTTTGGTCAAATTACACTTATCAAATTGAATTATGACAAGTGTTAAGGTAAAAATAATATCATTTTACTCTCAATTACACTATTTACTTTTAACTGTGGTAAATAAAAGAAAATATTTACTATTCCCCAAAAATAATTTCTATTCTAATGAACCAAATTTTACTCAATGATATTAACCTTCTCTATAATATTTTTGAAATTCATGTCATAGAAGTTGTAAAATTATGTTTTATGTAAATTTTCACATGCTCCAAGGAGGTGGGTAAAAGACGGTAAAAAGTTCGAATTTTTTTTATATATCTAAAATTTTTATAAACCGACTACAATGAATTACATTGAAATTATATAGGTATTGTGTATCTATTTTGACCTAAACTAAATTTAAATAAATTAAATAATTATTTAATTAAAAATTTGGTTTTAAACAATAACTAAGTGTTTTCCACTATTCATCAAAAATCGAATGTTTTCAGAAAAATTCCAAAAATTCACCATAAGTTAATTTTAATATTCCAAATTCAAAAATGAATTCTATTTTACCAATTTAAGAACATATATGTTTCATTTATTAATTTAAAATTAATTCCCGTAGTCAAAATCCAAGAAGCGTATTTTTATGAAATAATAACTATCAAATGATTGACACGTGTTTATGTCCAATTTCAATGTGAAATTACATAACATGACCATAATTGGATTAAATGCTAAAAATATAATCTATTTATACTTCAAAACTATTAAAATTTATAATTAAACAATATAAATTATTTTGATTAAAAAATATATTTTCAGTTAAATTATAGTATTTTTCACTATTCACCCAAATATGAAAGTTATGAGAAAAACACCAAATATTTATTGGAACAACATTATTATGCCCGATTCTAAAGAAGAAGTTTATTTTGTAAAAATGAATATATAAAAATTTCAAATATTGGATTTAAAAAGGGTTCTCCCTTAAAAGGCGCTAAAATTGCATTTTTTTTAATAATTCTTCTTTTATCTAAAAAATGTATTTGTTCTTAAATTATGTCTAAGAAACTCATAATATAGATTCTAAAATTATAAGTATAATATAATGTTCAAAATTTAGTTAATACTATTCATAACAGCTTTTGAACATCTTGTTTGGTAAGTCATAGTGCGCTTGAACTCAGTGTTATGTGTAGTGCAAGTTATTGAATTACATTGAAAGAATAACTTTCTATGAAATCTTGGGGTGATAAATTCTTCCATACATCAATAAATTGCATCCCCACCATTTTAAATTGTTCTTTGAAATTAAAATGTTGAAAATAGAAAATACATTTGTGGGAAAACCCACATCTTAAATTTGGTTAATAAACATTAGTCTTAATAAGAGGGAAAAAATTATAAATATATATGTATATATATTTATATATTCTTGACAAGTAGAGTTTCTTCCATCAACTAATTCCTACCACGAACTCATCTTTCACTCCAAATTATTTAAAAAAAATTCTTTTTATCCAAATCATATAAGGTTCCTAAAATAATGAATTTATAATTCATTTTTCAGACTATTTAAAAAAATTAAATAATAAAAACCAGTACATTACGTAATCCAGTCGTAGGGGATGCACCTTTGTCGCTCATAGGTTGTGGGTTCAAGTCTCATGGCCTTTCTAGACCTGACTAGTTGTTTTCCCAACCTCTGGGTTTTCCTTTTTATAACAATCCAAAAATAACCTTAACAATAGTATCCAATTTCAAAAATAATCCATTCCCAACATTATACTAATCCAAAATACTTATATCAAAACTCTCAGTCCTAAATTTATAAGGATGTTCAACACAATGAAGATCCTTTTGTCCAGGTAATTACATGTGAAAACCTTTATCATGTATAATTTTTAAACACCGTAACATCCTGAATTACAACAAAAACTTAATGATTACATTCATGCTCCCTTATTATTTATATAATACAGGATATATTTTTTATATCCAAAAATATTTAATATTACTACAATGATGAATTAAAAAACAATTAATAAGTTCCAAGGAAGTCATGAATATACAATATAATTTATCCAAATCAACCATTTGTTATTCAAAAATCACTACCTCATTATCCGGACCATATTAAGGATTTCATTTCCTTAAACCAATTATTTTCCAAAAAGGGCAGCTTACTATTATGTCACATTTCATAGAACCATATAATCTCAAATCCTCAATAAAATAGTAATGTATTACAATCCTTATTTATCTCTATAATTCACATAACATGTATATTTTTGATACACCTCTCAAATGAAATGATTTTTTAATAAAAACATAAGAACACTAGTCATTCTACTTCATCTGAGGTAGTATCATAACTTTATTATTATCCAATAGCATCATTTAAGGTATACTCTGATGACTGGGACACTGATTCATGTAGTGTCCCAACGACTTGCAGATGAAGCATTGTACATTTAAAAAAATTATTACCCTTTCAATCACGTACTTGGTGTCCTTTTTCCCCACACATATCACAAACTCCCATTACCTTCAAGCAATTATCATGGTGATTCTTTCGACAATTATCACCTAAGGGACAATCCTTCTTTTCCATCATCCATTTATCAATATTTAACTCTTCCATACATTTCTTCTCCTACATCCATTCAAAGCCATTAGACTCAATGAATTATTTACTTATCTTATTATCACATTATACAATTTCTTCATATGTTGAGAATACAGTGGAGAATATTTCCCTTCTATATTTTGGCATAATACTGTGGAAGATACGATCCTTCTTACTCTATGGATCATATGTATTACTAGAGTTCACATTCCTTCTACTGGGAGTCATGTCTATACAATGGCATACACTAGGCAGTTTGTGAATTGTAATTCATAGTTACAAACATGTAAAACACCTAACATAAATTGAAGAGTTTATGTATATAATCCATAATCATAAAAATATTTTCTTTGAGAAGTATATACTACTATATCCATCATAATGATTTGTAAAGAATACGAGAATTATCCTAAGCATATCCCCTTGGAGTGTCGTAACCATGAGTGCAGCAAGGCTCGTTGTCATGCACCTATTCCCATTTGAGTCTAGATCAAAGTGGTGTTTTTGTGTTTTAACCGTAGGTTCATCCGTTCCAGAGCCACCTCTACCTGCTCGTATGTAGACACAGATATATTAGCTTAGAAAACTCAAAAAATATCTACATTACCAAAATTCTAGGAAGTTCTTCAATACCAATCCTCAAATTCTATCTTTGGGTAATGTTCTCTAATAAGAGTTTATCTAAATATAGTTTCCAAGGTTATTTATAAACATCCTACGATACCAACTATAATGCCCTGACCCTATATTCTCAGAGTCGGTGCATTATTTTAATAAATTTTCATGATTAGAAGGAATAAAGTCCCGAAAGACCAATCAGTTTAGAAGTCTTGGAAAATAGATTGCATACATGAACATTACATTACACTTTCTAACATAAAATACGAAAAAATATAGTTTTTTAGAACGCCATTATTTCCTTTATCTTAACCCTGCATATCAAACATAATTCACTTCTTGGAATCCTGGGAAAATAAAACATAAGAAAGGGGTGTGCTTAGATGCCCAGTAAGGGTAAAAAAATTTAGCCGAAGATATTAACATTTAAGGAAAGATGTGTGAAAAAAACAACATATTTTTAAACATAAAAATTGAACATCATATGAAAAAAAATCAAAAATTACCATATAAACATGCACATGGATATCTACTAGTCGAATAATCACATGTAATAACTAATTTTATAATGTGGGAATTCCTAATGTCTGACATCATTACCACATAGTCAAGGCCTTGTGCGAAGAATTAAAATAAATTTTTTGTCAACCCCGTGTTCCAAGACACTAGTTTGTCTCCTGAGATCTACTGATGCATCGAGGAGCTATAGCGGGCTCCACCCATCACTTACTAAGTCCACTGCATTCTCATATGAAAAAGTTGTAACATAACATAAAAATTCTTATTAAAACTAGAAAATGAAATATCGATACATTAACAATAAACCATAATTGGTATAAAAAGAGAACATCCATATTCAGAAATATCACAACTCATTCAATACAATATGGACGATTTTATTATAATAAATCCACCTCAATCAAATATAATAACCAGTAACGGATGCTGACATAGTTGAAAATGAGGAGTAACCTTTTTTGAGAGAAATAACCTTTTTTAAAATACCTTTAAAGTAACACATTTATAAAGGATGTAATTTAAAATATATTTTTGAATTTAAGTTTCCCATACCACTTTGAAAATTTTGAAAATAATTATCATTTCAAAACATTCATGTGAATATAAATAAATCCTTAAAAGCATTTTGAATACCTGGACATTAATTAAAAAGAATTAGAAAGATAGATCATTAAAACATATAAAATTATGATCTTGATAAAGGGTAAATTTCACAAATCCTTAAAATATTAATTTTGAAATCATTTTTATGAAAAATTTACTTGGATGATAAAAATGTCCTTGTAAATACATACACATAAACAATCTCGGATAATAATGAGATTGAGGAATTAACCCTTACCATGCACTTTCCTTTAGTCGAGGGTACATTTAACCTCTTGTATGAAGATTTTAGTAAGTTACTAAATTATAAAAAATACATATTAATACTAATCATATCATACATGATTTATTTTTGACTTTATACTACCGATTTTATAATAATTTCCTTTTTAAATTGACATTTCGTGTAATAATCTCTTTCTTTATCGTACATGTTTTAACATGATACTATTGATTGTATCACATAGATAAAGATTTAAATACTACAATAATTTAAAACATGATTTATATAACATATATATTTAGAATATAAATATCTATAATAGACATATATATATGAAATTAAAAACACCGTTTTTGGGGGCGATAGTTCGTATGTACTCATAAACGTTGTATTCGTTTTCATATCGCATTGAACGGAACTAAGTGAATAAGATATGTGTAAGTACATATATATATAGATAAATATATATTTCTCCAGTATCATTATTATGTCATATATTACATACTTATTAGTAATATGTATTTTTATAATCATTAATGAATGGTGAACGTGGAAATGAATCTCATCACGTCGTGGAGACGGTAATCCGTATGTACGAACGAGAGACAATATTATTTCCTAAATGGATTGGAATTGGATGGTATATTAATTTTATAGAGAAATTTTCATGTTATTTTCACTATTTATATGCATATTAATAATCATTATATCCATCCAAATAACATAGTGTTGAATAAAAAATTACACCACAGTGTGGAGATGGTAAGTCATACGTACGCACACATGGGGACATTTTCATTCATAAGATAGATTGAATAATGAATATAGTTGTACCAAATTTATAATAACATTAATTTATATAAGGTATACTGGAGTTATTATTTTATTATTTAAACAACAAAGAAAGAGTAAGTGGAAGAATAAGTTAACATCAAAGAGGGTGGTGAAATCATTACATCTTCTTCAGGTACTTCCTTTTGATTTAATTAGAAGGGTATCATAAGTTGGCTTTCTAACCCAAGGAAGGCCTCTAGGATGAAGGTAAAATAGTTGGGAGGATATTTGGGCAGTGTTTGGCTAACCCAAATGGCTTTGGAGGTGTGAATTTGAGTGAAGGGTAAGTGCACTTTTTTAAGAGGGGTGAGGGGCACTTTAGAAAAACTAAAAATATTACTTTATAATAAATTCATTTTTGGAATATAATGGCTCCAAAATGAATTATTTAAAATCTAAGGTGCGTATGTGTCGAAAAATACTCAAAAAATATGTTTTCGATAGGTTTAGGTTACCATATTAACCTTAACTTTTATATTTAACTCATAGTTAAATAGTTTTACATTTACCATGTCTCTTTGTATTTTTATAATATATGGTCATCAAACATACCATAAAATTCCAAAATAACCCCAATTGGTTCTTTAATGTCATATGTATTATTATATATGACTTTTGGATGAAAATTATATTTTTCGGACTATTATATCAATTAATTATATAATATTTATTTTCAAAACTATTTTATGTCTATTTTGACCCTCTTTGGTATTTGTTTTTTGATAAAATAATATCATCAAGATTTCTTCTAAAAAATACATTTCATCAATCCTAAAAAGTCATATTCAACTAGAACATTTGTGGATGTCATAAAAACTTTGAAATTATATTTATGTTAAAATTTATAATACTATATATTTTATTCTTTCATTAATAAGGTAATTACTGCATCATCACTGTGTCGTTAATAAATTTAATTATATAACAAATAAAAATTATAAATCAAATACCATTATGTATTAATTATTTTTATATTTCTAATGAATATTTATAGTCTAATTTATCTTATGCATAACACTATATTAATCATGGTTTAGTTATTAAACATTGATTTAAACTCTTTTAACTCTTCTTTAAATAAAATAATAATAAATGTCCCAATCTAATCCAAGTGGACCTAAAGGGTAATATTTTATTCCTAAGGTTTTTTGGTAGAATTAAAAATATCCAATAGAATTTGGACATGTGTTAGGGTAATAATAATATCATTTTTTCCAATAATTACCATATTTACTTTTAACGATGGTAAATAAAAGTAAGAAGTTACTATTCACCAAAAATTATTTTTATCTTATTAAACCAACTTTTTCTCACTAATATTAATCTTTTCTATCGTATTTTTTATATTAAAATCACAAAATTGGTAAAATTATGTTTTATGTAAATTTGAAAATGCTCCTAGGAGGTGGGTAAAATACTGTAAAAAGTTCGATAAATTTTTTATACATCTAAAATTGTTATAAATTGACACTAATGTATTAAATTGAATTTATATTGGTATTATGTATCTATTTTGACCTAAAATAATTTTATAGAAATGAACTATTTATTTAAATAAAATTTCAGTTTTAAACAATAACTCAGTGTTTTCACTATTCATCAAAAATTGAATATTTTCAGAAAAATTCCAAAAATTAACCCTAAACTAATTTTGATACTACGAATTCAAAAATGAATTCTATTTTACCAATTTCAAAAAATTGAATTTTCATTAATTAATTTAAAAATATTTCTTGTTTTCAAAACAAAGAAGCGTATTTTTATGAATAATTACTATCAAAAGATTGACACTTGTTTTTGTCCAATTTCAAAGTAAAAAATACTTACAATGACCCTCATTGTATTTATTGATAAAAATATAATCTAATTATACTTCCAAAAAATTAAAATTTATAATTCCAAATTATAAATTATTTTGATTAAAAAAGATGTTTTCAGTTGAAATATAGTTTTTCTCACTATTCACCCAAATATGAAATTTATCAGAAAAAAACCAAAAATTTATTAAAACTAAATTATTATATCCTGATTCTAAAAAAGATGTTTATTTTCTAAAATTGAATATATAAGAGTTTCAAATATAGGATTTAAAAAGGGTTCGCCATTAAGAGGCAGTAACATTTCAGTTTTTTGAAAAATACTTCTTTTATCTGAAAAAATGTATTTGTCCTTACATTATGTCAAAGAAACTCATAATATGGATTCTAAAATTAAAATGATTATATAAAGGGAAAAATTCAGTTAATTCTATTCATAACCACTTTTGAACGGTTAGTTTGGTAAGTCATGGTGCGTTTGAACTCAGTGTTGTGTGTAGTGCAAGTTATTGAATTATATTGAAGAAATAACGTACTATGAAATATTGGGGTGTTACATTCTTCCCTCCTTCAATAAATTGTGTCCTCACAATTTGAAATTGTTCTTTAAAAATAAATGGTTGAAAATAGAAAATACCTTTGAGGGAAATACCACATCATAAATTGGGTTAATTAAATTTATTCTTAATAAGAGGTAAAAAATTATATAAATATAAATATGTATATGTATACTTGAAAAGTATATTTTCATCCCTGAACTAATTCCTACAACAAACTCATCATTCACTCCAAATGATTTCAAAAGAAAATTCCATTTATCCTAATCGTATAAGGTTCAAAAAATGATGAATTTATAATTCATTTGTCTAACTATTTAAAAAAAAATTAATCAAACCAGTTCATCACGTAATCCAGTCGTATGTGATGCACCTTGGTCACTCTATGGTTGTGGTTTCAAGTCCGGTAGCCTTTCCAGATACGGCTAGTTTTCGCACGCCCTCTGGGTTTTCCTTTTTATAACAATTCAAAAATATCATTAACAATAGTATCAAATTTCAAACATAACCCATTCCCACTATTATATATATATCCAAAATACTTAAATCCAAACACTGAGTCCAAAATTTAAAAGGAAGTTAAACACAAAATATATCCTTTTTCAAGGTAATAACAATTGAGTGCCTTTATCATGTATTCTTTTAAAACACTACAAAATCCCGAATTGCCATAAAACCTTATTAATTACATTCATGCTCCCTTATTATTTATATAATACTTGATATATTCCTTATATCAAAAAATATTGAATATTAAATCAATAAAGAAATAGTAAACCTATTAATCAATTTCAAGGAAGTCATGAATATCCAATATAATTTATCCAAATCAACCATCTCTTATTCCAAAATCAATACCTCATTATCAGGACAACATTATGGTTGACATGTACTTTAACCATGAATTTTCCATTAAGTGTAGCTTACTATCATGTCACTTTTCATAGTAACATATAATCTCAAATCCTCAATAAAATAGTACTGCAGTACAATACTTATTTATCTCCATAATTCATTTAAATAGTATATTTTTTATACACCTATCAAATGAAAAAAAAAATATATAATAAAAACATAAGAACACTAGTCATTCCTCTTCATCTGAGGTAGTATCATAACATTATTATTATCTAATAGAATCATTTAAGGTAAACTCTGATGACTGGGACACTGATTCAAGTAGTGTCACAACGCCTTATAGATGAAGCATAGTACATTTGAAAAAAATGTGATACCCTTTCAATCATGTACTTGGTGTCCTTTTTCCCACACATATAAAAAACCATCATTCCCTTCAATAATTTACCAAGGTGATTCTTTCTACAGTTATCACATATAGTAAAATACTTCTTTTCTCCCTTCACTTTATCAATCTTTCTATCTTCCATCCTTTTCTTCTCTTGCTCTCCTTCAAAGCCATATGACTCAGAAAATTATTTAATTATCTTATTAACACGTGATAATATTCAATCATATGTTGAAAATACATGGGAGACTATTTCTCTTCCAAATGTTGGCTTAATACCATGAATGATACGATCCTTCTTACACTTTGGATCGTACGTATTGCTGGAGGTCACATTCCTTTTACTAGGAACCATTTATATATAATGGAATACACTAGGCCAATTTATGAATTGCAATGGATAATTCGAAATTTATAATATATCTAATGTAAATCGAACAGTTTGTGGATATAATCCTTAATCATAACAAAAATTATTTGAGGAGGTATATACTTTTATATCCTTATTTGTAAAGAAAATGGAAATTATCCTAATGATATCCCCTGAGAGTGTCGTAACCAAGAGTGCAGTAAGGCCCGTAGTCATGCACCAGTTCCTACTCATGTCTAGCTCAAAGTGGTTTTTACATGTTTTACCCCTAGGTACATCTGTTCCAGAGTCTCCTCTACCTGGTCGTATCGAGACAAGAATTTATTTTTTTGGAACACTCAAAAAATATCTACATTACCAAAATTCTAGGAAGTTCTTATTTACTACTCCTAAAATTTGTTCTTTGGGCAATGTCCTCTAATCAGATTTTATCTAAATCTAGTTTCCATGGTTATTGTTAAACTTCCTATGATACCAACTATAATGACCTGACCCTAGATTCCCAAACTTAATGAATTATTTTAATACATTGGCATTATTACGAGGAATTAAGTCCCGAAAGACCGATCAGTTTAGTGGTTTTGGAAAATAGATTGAGTACATGAACATTGCATTACAGTTTTTAACAAACAATACAAAAATTATAGTTCTTTTAGAACACCATTATTCCCTTTAGCTTAACCCTGCATATCAAACATAATACACTTCTTCGATTCCTAGGAAAATAAAACATAATAAAGGGTGTTCTCATATGCCCGGTAAGGGAAATTAATTTAGTGGAAGATATAAACATTTATGGAACGAAGTTTGATAAAAACAACATCCTTTTTAAACATATAATATAACATAATATGAAAAAAATCAAACAATACCATATAAACATGCAAATGGATATCTACCAGTCGAATAATCACATGCAATAAATAATTTCATAATGAGTGAATGCCTAATGCCAAACATCATTACAACATAGTCAAGGCCTTGTGCCAAGACTAAAAATAATTTTTTTTCAAGGCCATGTTCCAAGACACTAGTTTGTCTCATGAGACCTACCGATGCATCAAGGAGCTATAGCGGGCTCCACCTGTCACTTACTAAGTCCCCCGCATTCCTCATATGAAAAAGTAGAAACATAACATAAACATTCGTATCAATACTGGAATATGAAGTATAAATACATTAACCATAAACCATGAATGGAATAAAAATAGAACATCCATAGTAAAACATATCATAACTCATTCAATAAAATATGGATGGTTTTTTCATAATAAATCTAGCTCAATCAAAAATAATATCCCACAAATGATTCTGACATAGTTGAAAATGATGAGTAATGATTTTTGAGAGAAATATCCTTTTTGTAAAATACATTAAAAGTCAGAAATTTATAAATGAAGTAATTTAAAAGAGATTTTTTAATCCAAGTGTCCCATACCACTTTGAATCTTTTGAAAATAATTATAATTTCAAAACATTCATGTCCATATAAATAAATCCATAAAATCATTTTAAAAACATGGACATTAATTAAAAATATTTAGAAATATAAATCATTAAAAACATTTAAAATTAAGGCATTGATAAAGAGTAACTTTCAAAAATCCATAAAATATTCATTTTGAAATGATTTTTATGAAAAATGGACAAGGATGATAAAAATTTCCCAGTAAATACTTACAAACAAAAAATCTTGGATAATAATGCGATTGTGGAATTAACCCTTACCTTGCACTTTCCTTTAGTCAAGGGTACGTTTAACCTCCGGTATGATGATCGTAGTATGTTATTAAATTTTAAAAGAACCATAATAATATTAATGATATCATACATGATTCATTAATGACTTTATACTACCCATTTAATAATAATTTCCATTTTAAATTAACATTTTGGGTAATAATCGCTTTCTTTATCTTACGAGTTTTAACTGGTTACTCTTGATTGTATCACATAGATCTTGATTTAAATATATCCTGAATATAAAACATGATTTATATATCATATATATTTAGAATTTAAATATGTTTAAGAGACATATATATATATATATATGAAATGAAAAAAAACCAATTATGGAGACAATAGTCTGTACGTATGCATAAACGATGTTTATGTTTTCATATCGTATTGAATGGAACTAAGTGAATAAGAAATATGTTAGTATATATATATAGATAAATATATGTATCTCCAGTAACATTATTATGTCATATATTACATACTTATTAGTAATATATATTTTTATAATCATTAATTAATGGTGAATGTGTAAACGAATCTCATCGCGTCGTGGAGATGGTAATCCGTACGTTTGCACGAGGGAAAATATCCTTTCCTAAAAGGTGTAGAATTTTATTGTATATTAATTTTAAAAAGAAATTATCATGTTATTTTCATTATTTATATACATATTAATCATAATTATATCCATCCAAATAACATATTTTTTAGTAACAAATTACACCACAACATGGAGACAGTAAGCCGTATGTATGCACGCATGGTGACATTATCATTCGTAAGATTGATAGAATAATGAATATAGTTGTGAAACATTTAAAATAACATCAAATTATATAGAATATACTGGAGTTATTATTTTATAATTGAAAAAACAAAGAATGACTATGTGGAAGAATAAGAGAGCATGAAAGAGGGTGGTAAAATCATTACATCTTCTTCGGGATCTTCCTTTTGATTTCATCAAAAGGGCTTCATAGGTTATATTTATGAAAAATGGAAGGCCTCTAGGATGAATTTAAGTTGTTTGGAGGAAATTTTGGAAGAGGTGGGCTGAGCTAAATGTCTTTGGAGGTGAGAATTTGATTGAAGGGGAAGTTCCCTTTTATAAGAGGGGTGAGGGGCACCTTAGGAATACTTAAAATATTATTTTTATTATAAATTCATTTTTTGTTTCTAATGGATCAAAAATGAATTATTTAAAATAAAATGTCTGAATGGGTCGAAAACTACTCAACCAATAGGTTTTAGATAGGTTTAGGTTACCATATTAACCATAACGTTTATATTTAACTCTTAGTTAAATAGTTTGACATCTACCATGTCTCTTTGTATTTTTATATTATATGGTTAGTAAAAATAAAATAAAATTCCAATTGAACCTCAATTAGTTTATTAATATCATATATATTATTATAAATGACTTTTGGAAGAACATTAGAGTTTTAGGACTATTTTATCAATTAATAATATAATATTTGTTTTTAAAACTATTTATGTCAGTTTTGACACACTTTGGTATTTGTTTTTTGATAAAATAATAACAGCGTGATTACATCAAAAAACATTACACTAAACCAATCCTAACATGTCACATTCACCTATAAAATTTGTGGATGTCATGAAAACTTTGAAATAATATTTATTTTAATATTAATAATACCATTTATTTGATTCTTTCATTAATATGGTAATTACTGCATCATCATTGTGTCATTAATAAATTTAATTATTTAATCTATAAAAATAATAAATTAAATTCCATTATGTAGGAAATCATTTTATATTTTTAATGAATATTTATAGTCGAATTTTGTATGTTTCGGGCGCAGGGGAAGCGCGTTGGAGTGTTTTACCAACATTAATTTTAAAGTTAAACAACGTTCATTCCAAGATCCATCACGATATAAAACGTTGAATCATCGGAATTGAACGATGAATGAAAAACATATGAGGGAATCCTAGAACCACATAAATAGGATCATCATATGTTGGTTATAATTAATTTAAATAATTCACAATAATTACCTCGGTGGAATTCTTTCTTCGTTGATGTCTCTAGTCACGGTCATGTGATCCGTCGTTGCGTCGTAGAATCCATGTGTTGGATTCCTATATCGGTGATGCACATGTGGTCCACGTATCTCCAGACGTCTCCAAAGGGATCTTCGTGTGCTAGCACGGAAGAAAATTCGCTTGCGATGTCCGCCATTGATCGCCTTGGTCTCTCGGTCATGAGAGAGTTCTTGGAGGAAGGGGTTCTTTCAGCATTGAAAGAATTCTCCAGAATTGTTGTGCACAACGATCGATTGAAAAGTGTTAGGGTTTTGAGGAGATTTCTAATCAGGTATGAGGTTTATAGAGTTACGATAATAAATAAATGCGTTATGTGTTTTATTTATTTCATTAACTCTTATTGAAACCCCCATGTTGAGTTATTAATTCCTTGACATGCACCCACACTGATTATAATTAATATCACTTAATAAACAATATTATATCCCCAAAATCCGGACTGGAAAACTACACGAAGTGTAATCAATAATAAATTGGGTGTACTCATTTTCCACAAATATACACGACATGTATATTTAATATACATGGCGTGTACTTTTATTTTCCATTTTTCATTATCTCCTCCTTCACATATATTAGACCTTGAGAAATGGATATTTATTTCTTAAATAAATGTAACTGCATTAATTTCTAATAAATGTATTTTTTCCCCCACAATATATTCTCTCGAATAACTAGTCTCGAAATAAAAATGATTGGGCATTCTTAAATAATTATTAAACCACATTCGGGAATAATCTTCATTTAAATTGTTAAATTAATATTTAACTGAGATACATGGACGCACTTATTGTGTGACCCTCTTGGCCTCTTTCTCAGTGGAATTAGGTGGAGACTTCTTAAAGACCAAGGTTAGCGTCCAGCAACACGCCAAGGCACCCATTGAGAAAGAAGTTAATGCAGCAATGACGTGTCACCTCCTACAAACGTTTACCGTGTAATATAATCCTTTTGTCTTGATATCTCCAATCAAGAGGGTTGCATGGTAGTGTCATCAACCCATGTGCTCAATTATTCTTTCTTTGACATTATTGAATTGATCCTGCCCATAGCTTACCATGTCCATGGATTTATTTAGGCTATATCAATTCCATCAAAGGGCCTGAGATATCTACTTCCACTGTGGAATAGAAGGGACACATTATTTATCGCATTATCTATTAATGCGGTATTACTCGTGATGCACCCAACGTGTCCTACCTTGCTGCGAACAGTGTGTCGTCACAGTTTTCATCAATACATCTAAGTGCGAGAGTTGTATTACCCATTAATAATAATATTAAATTCTAAGGACCAATACACATGTCCACAGATAGGAACATCCAATGAAACTATTAAATGTGGATTTCCTACTGGAGGGTCTCGTTCTCATAATATACTCCTGGATATTACCAAGGGCGCACACCATGAGATGGTGCCTCAATGTTTTATGAGTCCTCACCTCTAATGTCCTGTATTATTTGTGTCCCTCAAATAATATCATCCGGCCATAGAACATATATTCAAGAACATTGTTATGGAACTTCCGGGTTCTCATCATAGTAGGGATCCGCTATGACCCTTTAATGCAACTGCTATCCTTAGGACATTATCACATGCATTGTCATGCAGAAGAACAATCATGATGTGATAAGGATTTTATTAATGCATAAAGTATAATGTAGTTGGTTCTAGGCCACCAACTCCAATAGACTCCCACTTGGACTAGAGCCAACTACTAACAACCTTTAACCTGCTTGATCTCACATGATATTCATGCTTCAACGGAGATAGGCCTTCAGTCATGGGGTCTGTCATATTCTATTCTGTGGACACTCTGCTCACTGCTACTTCACCCAATTGATAGAAATCACTCAAGATATGATACTTCCACATTATGTTCTTTTTCTGTTGATGTGACCTTGGTTCTTTTGCAAGAGCCACCACTGTTGTAATACCACAATACAATGTAATGGGATCTATACTGATAGGCACCACATCAAGCATCTAGAGAATTTTATGAATCTAGAAGGCTTCCATGGATACATCAGAAGATGGTATATATTCGGACTCCACAGTAGAATCAGCGACAACTGGCTGCTTTGAACTCTTCGAGCTCCCAGCTCCTCCATTGTGACAAAAAAACATATCCAGATTATGACTTCAGATCTTTCTGATCTCTTTGAAAACCAGCATCTGCATACCCTTTGATGACAAGCTCCTAGTCTTCTCCAAATAACAGGAACATATCCTTAGTTCTTCTCAGATAATTAAGGATAGTCTTAACAGCAGTCCAATGATTTTCTACTAGATCTGGTTGATATCTGTCTACCATGCTCAGTTTTTAGGCAACATCAAGCATGGTACATAACATGGTATAATTGATGGATCCTATAGCCGAAGAAAATGAGATATTAATCATTCTATCATTATCTTGTTGTGTCTGAGTACACATTTTCATATAATGATGTAGGCCATGTGACACTAGAACAAATCCTCTCTTGTATTCTTCCATAATAAATCTCTTTAGTATCTGGTCAATGTGTGTAATCTGAATTAGTCCAATTAGCCTCTTGGATCTATCATGAATGATCTTGATCCCTAGAATATAGGCTGCTTGACCCATTTTTTTCATGGAGAAACACTTGTTCAACCAGTCATTAAATGACCGTAATACTGGTACATCGTTTCCAATAAGCAGTATGTCATCAACATATACTACTAGAATAACGATCACATTCCTGTCAAGCCTCTTATAAACTGATGGCTCACATTCATTCATAACGAACCCAAATTCCTTTATGGCTTTATCAAATCTAATGTTCCATGACCTGGATTCTTTCATTAATCCATTAATGGATTTATGAAACTTTTAAACTAGTTTGGCTTCACCTGGTGGCATAAACCCTTCTGGTTGTGTCATATAGACATCTTCCTGAAGGATCCCGTTACGGAATGCTGTTTTGACATCCATCTCCAAAACCTCATAGTCCTGGTAATCTGCTATGGAAAGTATGATTCTTATGGATTTAAACATGGGAACTGGCGATAAGGTTTCATCGTAGTCAATTACTTGACATTGTTTGAATCCTTTAGCCACTATCCTTGATTTATAAGTGCTAACTTGACCTTCCATGTCTAGCTTCCTCCTGAATACCCATTTGCATCCAACAGGCTTACATCAACTGGCTCATCGACCAGAACCCAAACATTGTTCTGATGCATGGAATCCATCTCAGAATTCATAGCTTCTTACTATGTTTCATCTTTTGAGCTTTCTACTGGTTCCTTATAGGATAGAGGTTCATCATTCTCAAACAATAATGATTCACCATCCTTAGTGACTAGGAAACCAAATATCTCTGGTTACCTTACCTCTCCTGACATCCTACACAGTACTTGTGTTTCTGAAGCCTCTTCCACTGGGACCTATGGAACTTGTTCCTGTACCAACTCCTGTGTATCCTGAGCATTAACTTCGTCAAAGTAAATCCTGATCCTACTATGCTTCTTGAGGATGTTCTCCTTCTCATGACAGACAGCTTGTCTGGTGACATTCACTTTCTTTTCTGAAGGGTTATATAGGTAATATCCTTTATTTTCCTCGGGATATCCTATTAAAATACACCTTGTTCTCAGGGTGCTAGTTTGTTTCCTGAGGAGGCCTTAACAAATTCCTTGAATCCCCATACAAGTGTGTGCGACAAAATGAGTTTCTTTCCATTCCATAGCTCGGAGGGAATTCCCTTTGCCACCTTTGTTGGTACTTGGTATAATTTGGATGTTGTAGTTTGTTATGCATATCCCAAAAAGGATAATGGAAGATCCTCATGACTCATCATCGACCTCACCATGTCCAACAAGGTGCATTTCCTCCTTTCACTCATACCATTCCACTATGGTGTATAAGGAGGAGTGAGATGAGATATAATCCCAGACTCCCGTAGATGATCGATGAACTCTTGGTTCAGATATTCTCCACCTGGATCCGATCGAAGATTCTTTATATTCTTACCAAGACGATTCTCTACTTCATTCTTGAATTCATTAAATTTTTCTAAGGACTCTGACTTATAACTCATTAAGTATACATAGCCATATCTACTAAAATCATCACTAAAAGTAATGAAGTATGAAAATACTCCTCTAGGTTCTACTGGAAATGGTCCATAAACATGTGTGTGAAAAAATCTTAGAAGCTATGTTCCCCTTTCACCATGTCCACCGAAAGGCGGCTTGGTCATTTTTCCTTGTAAACAAGATTGACATATATCAAGTGGTTTTATCTTAGTACAGTCTAAATAGCCATCTCGGCAGAGCATTGTCATGCGCTTCTCATTTTCATGACTGAGACGGTGATTCCATAGCTGGGTGATGTATGAGTTATGTGAGTTTGTTTCACTATCGATTGCCAACGCTTGGTTTTCATAATTTAATACATACAAACCATTATTTAAATGTGCCATATCATAACATACATTGTTCTTATAAAATAGATATCCCTTATGTCCAAACATGAAAAAAATCCTTCCATATCCAAACAAGATATACAAATTATGTTCTTGGTAACTCTAGGCACATAATAACAGTTACGTAAAACCAAAATCAACCTAGTCGGCAATCAGAGGTGGTAATATCCAATAGCTAGTGTAGCCAACCTTGCACTATTGGCAGTGAAAATATCTATCTCTCCATTGGGGATATTTCTAAATCCACTTTGTTCCTACATTTGTATACAGATGTGATCCCCACAAGCTGTATCTAATATCCATGTGTAGAAATAGAAATATTTCATTCGATAACGAACACACCTTTAACATCCCCACTCTTCTGGGTGCAGTTTCTCTTCCAGTGGATTTGCATTCCACATGAAAAACACACCGCCTCCCATTCCTTGCCCGGCCCCTAAATCTTCCCCTTCTTGGAGGGACGATGCTCAGGGGCTTCATAATGTTTATATGTCTTTGGCCCCTTTGTATTGTCCTTCCTTTTCTTGTTCACCATAAGGACTACGGCATTGTCACACCCCATTTCCTTGTCTACCTGGCGAATCAATGTCAGAAACTCTGATAGACTCTTCTCATTATTTCTCATGTTGTAGTTGACAATAATGCTGGAGAAGGTCTTTGGTAGTGATGATAGGATGAGATTTGTATGCAACTCATCCAAGAATTTAATCCCTAAGATGTCCAGGTGTTCAATGTTGACAATAAGCATGACTATATGAGGCCCAGCTAGCATAGACTCTCCAAGCATAGTTGTAAACAAAGCATTGGAGATTTCATACCTCTCGTGTCTCACCTTCTCTTGGTAGAGATCCTTAATGTGAGACATCATTCTATACACGTCCATGTTTTCATGTTACTTCAAGAGCTCATTGGACATGGCCGATATCATGAAAAATTGGACATCTGTGGCATCATCCATGGGTTTCATATAGAGAGACAATTCCTCATCACTGGCATGTTTCTAGGGCCCAACAGGAATAGGCTCTTCCAGCACAAAAAAATTCCTTTCGTCGCCAATGATGACGCGTAAAAACCTCTACCACTCTTAGAAATTTGTGCCGGTGAGATGGTTTTCCTTCTCGAGTATGGTTTGATATGATAAGTTTGAATTCATTTTATTGTCATTTCTACAAATTAAGATGAGCAAAGGTTTATTACTTTATTACAAAACTGAGACAGATAAATAAATTAATACTTATTAGTCTCCCACTATTTTATCGAAATCCAATAGCCCTCACCATTGACTTCAGAATATTCTGTTGCCAGAATATTTTAGTGGCAATGATCCATATTTCCCGTCGCATTACCCTAACTAGGGTTGGCCAAGAATCATGAATGGTTTTAGGTAGGCATTCCAAATCCCAACTACATTAACTCACAGCTCCTTGATCCACTGAGTGGACTCCCCAATCCTAAAATCCTTTTATTTTGTATTTCCTCAACCTTTTCCGCTTGGTCACACCAAGTCCTCCTGTGGAAGTCAACCCTGGATGCGAACCAAGTCAAGTTTCTCCAAAACCTTGAATTAGAATTCCCCGATAATTGAAAGCACCCCAACTAGGGTTGTTCAAGTACTTTTAACTATGGTTCGATTCTAACCTAGATTATGGAAGGATATAATGACTTAATATTTATTTTGAGGGTTTTTATCATTATACGTAAATTTCCAATTTATAATCTTTTATTACATGCTTGTTAATATTAAGTGGGATATACGTAAGTGATTAACCATGTCTACGATAATATTTATGTATAAGCCTGTTTTATTTTAGTTTCATCTTGCATGCTCGTTTAATTCATTAATTGTGTGATCATGACAACACAACCACAATAAATAAACCATGCAACTGACAGAAATAAAATAAATTGTATGATCATGATACTTTCTATTGGTTAGTTTATCTAGAGGTTGATAATGTAACCCAAGTCCTAGGGGAGAAACAGCTTGAACCTTTCGGGATTGTGTTTATAGCTTTCCACTTGTCCACCTTTGCATCTACATGAATTGGTTTCAACATGGATCTTGACTTGAGCCGCCTTCACTACCTTGGGAGCTCCATCCATTACATATGCATTTAACTCACATGCAGGTGAGGGGTAAACCAGGGTTTTTACCTAAAATAATCCTTGGGCGCGCATGCCCTACATATTAATGAGAAGATGGCTCACATACCAATGAATTTAATTTAAATAAATAAATTAAAATTAAACTTTCACATACAAAGGTCTCGGCCTAGCTCATGATCATCCATACATGCAACGATATTTACGCATAACTAAAACTAGCATTCAATTCATTAATCGTTCTTGTTTAATATAAATCATGCACGAATCAATTAATTAACTTAAATTAATCAATCCTTTTATCTTAAACCCTTTTATGAACTTCCTTGAAATTCTCATCCATCATAATTTTAAACAAATAAATTCATTTCAAACTATCCTTGTATGTAACTTGTACCTTGGACGAAACCCGATGAATTCCTGTTCGTTACACAGATGTTAAATTAAACATATATATATATAACACCTATCACATGTTGTGTCTCAGCTTTACACCTTCACCATGGTACACGTATCAAGGGTTTATATAATATAATAATAAATTTTAATATATCTACGTAATTAGGGCGAGTACACGGTTTGTAGTTCTGACTACACGGTGTGCACTTTTCTTCACCATCCATCTGAAGTACATGCCTGGGGACATGGTGTGTTAATGTACTTAAGATGCTTTTGGAGTACATAGTGTGTTCTATGGGACACAAACCGTGTAGTTTCCATGATACACGGTTTCCAGCCGGGCAATCCATGTATGTGGTACACGGTCCAACCCGAACCTGAAGGGACTACACGTTGTGTTTAGTTGAACCACATGGTGTGTAATCTGGAAACAGTGTGCCACATGTTCCTAGTCAACACATGGTGTAATAAATGGCAATGTTATACTCCAATACATGACCTAATTTGGTGGATCAATCAATGCATTGTACCTAGACTACACGATGGGTACTTCCTAATACACGCTGTGTATTCTGGTGTTGTATGAACAGAAATGTTTGGCTTCTCTTGATGAGTTCCTCTATTTTATTTTAATAAAAATTTAAAGGAAAATTTGTTTCGGTGAGGTGAACAAGAAATGAGGGAGGAGGAATAGATCTTGGGATTAATATTTCCAGAACATTGAAACTTGAATTGAAACAACTAAATTATTAAATGCTTAAAACATCAATGGAAAACTAAATAATTATAATCAACGATATGACCCCTCTGATACCACTGGTCGGATCCTGGCGCAGCAGAAGCGTGTTGGAGGGTTTGCACAACATTAATTTTAACGTTAAACAATGTTCAATCTGAGAACCGTCACGATATAAAATGCTGAATCATCGAAATTGAATGAGGTATGAAAAACTTATGATGGAATCCAGGAACCATAGAAATAGTATCATCATATGTTGGTTGTAATTAATTTAATTAATTCAAAAGAATTACCTCGGTGGATTTATTTCTCCGTTGATGTCCATGATCATGATCCTATGATCCGTCGTTGCATCATAGAATCCAAGTGTAATATTTCTCTAGAGGTGATCCACACGCGTTCCATGTATCCCTGGATGTCCCTGAAGGGATCTCCCATGCTTGTGCGGAAGAACCATCAATTACGATGTCCTCCATTTATCACCTTGGTCTATCAGTCTTGACAATCTTCTGGGAGGAAGGAGTTCTTTCAGCCATGAAATAGTTCTCCAGAATTGTTCTGCACAACGATCAATTGAAAAGTGTTGGGGTTGTGAGGATATTTATAATCAGGTTTGAGGTTTACAGAGTTATAACAATAACTAAATGTGTTACACATTTTATTTATTTCATTAACTCTTATTAAAACCCCCCATGCCGAATTATTAATTTCTTGACATGCGCCCATGTAGATTATACTTAATATCATTTAATAAAAAATATTATATCCTCAAAATCCTGACTAGTAATAATAAGGTTCAAAATATAATCCTATTTAAATATTTTCATCTTATATGGTAAATTATTTTGAGAAAACACTTGAAATTACATCATGTGGAAAATATCCTTTATTCTTCAAAAATGTTTTCCTTCGTCAAAATGTAACAAAATTTTAGAAGAAATCATTTTATAAGAAAATAATGTTTTATGCTTGTAAGGGAATATTTAAGGAAATAAGGCATTTTGAAAGTGTAAAAACCCCTTCATTCCATACAATTTAAAAAACATTCTCCTCATAATTTTTCCGGAATATTTAAAAAAGAGCATCGTACCGAAACAGACATAAAATTCAATTCATACAATTTTTTAAAATTTTACCAATGGGTAAAATTGACTTTTTAACTATTATAGAAGTATATAAAGAGTATTTTGAAATATTTATTTAGAAAACATGGATGTTTATGGGAAGTATACCCCAGTAAATACTTGCGAATGAATAATCTCAGATAAAAATGAGATTTGCAAAGTTATCCCTAACCTTAGGTCTGATATGCTTCGAATATATTTGAACCTATTGTTTAATGATTTAAAAAATGTTAATTATTTATTCAAGAATCATAATCATCATTACTATAAAATTTATGATTATATTTTTATTTTTTGTTATTAAAAATTCATTGTTAATCCTCATTCATGTAATAATTTCTTTATGTTCTTAAGCATGTTTTGTCATAAATGTTTTTTTTATTTTTAGTATATAGTTATATAATTTATAGAATTTAGTTAGTATAATATATATAATATTTATTCAGTAAATTAATTTATGTAAAAATTCTTTAATGATGATTATGTAGAACAAATCATATCGCACTGTAGAGATGTTAAGCAGAACGTACGCACGAGCGACAATATCTTTCACATAACTATTGAATGGTATTGATGTATATTTATTATAGAATATTAGAATAAAAATAATTTTATATCAATAATATATATATATAATTATTAATTCAATCATTATACCCATCCGTTTATAGTGGTAGAGAATGACAGATTACACCTCACTGTGGAGACGGTTCTCCATACTTACACATCATGGTGATTTCATTTTTTATAGGATGGGTAGATGGTGGGATATGGTTGTTTCGTATTTATAATAACATATAATTATATGAGTGGTACTTATGATATTATATTGTAATGAAAAAACTAATGTAGAGGAAGTAGAAAAATAATTATGTTTGAGATAATCTATAAATGATATTACCTCTTCTTCGATGCGCCTCCTCTAAATCTCCTAATAGAGCACTACATTTGGTCTGTGAAGAAGACCAGAACCCCTATAATGAAAATATAGAATTTTGTGGTGAAAATTGATAGGATATGGAAGATCTTTAATGATCAAAATGATGTGAAGAGGAGAGGGAGGAGGTACCATTTTATAATTGAGGTGGGGGGAACTTTTGCAAACTCCATAAAAAATAATTTATAATAAAATAAAACCCTACTTAGAAAACACAAAAATGTCCTAATGATTCATATGGTATGATATAGGTTTTTAATATAATCATCCAATAATTTTTGGAGAAGGTATTTTTAAAATCTAAACCATATAATTTTAATTGACACTTAATTATTCTATTTAATTTTAATAGTGGGGATAACATTCTAAATATTTAATGGTAATAAATATTTACTTATATGGTGTTTATTGACCATAAATCGATATTTTATTATATTTTAGATATTATAATTATCAATTTGTTAATTATTGAAATGTTTTTATTCTCTTTAAATAACTTAATAAAATATTATTTTCATTAAATATCAATAGTGTCAATTTTAACACTTGTAATGTATTTGAATTTTACAAAAATACAGACAAGAGATAAAATCAAAAAAATATCCAATACACTCTTAATATGTCATATCCACCAATAAATTTTGTTCTTAATATTAATTAGTTCATCATATATTTATTTTAAACTTTTAAAACCATTTATTTTATTTATCTATTAATTATATAGTTTTGACATCACTATTATTTCATCATTAATGGTAATTATATAATCTCTAAAAAATTTATGTAAATTCCTATGATGAAGGTAATTATTTTATCTTTATAGGTAATATCGATATATGATATAATCAATTATATATAAATATATTAAAATTATTATACTTATATAATAGGAGATTGTGACATTTTGTAACATTCATTAGTTTTTATTACATTCATGACATATTCATAGAAAAGTAACTATAAGAATATTACATTAAGAACAATAGATAATAATGGTATAATTATTTCATATAGTGGTATTTTGACACTTGTAACGTGTAACACCCAAAGATATCATAGTACGTTATCTAATAAAAATAAGTTAATAGATTGCACTGCACGCAACACCGAGTTTGAGGGCACCACAAGATTACCAAAATAGTCGTTCAAAAGAGGTTATAAATAGTATTAACTGAATTTTGAATCATATATACAGTATATAATTTTAACAACTTTATTATGTTTTTCATAGAAATAATATAAGAACAAATGAATTTTTCCGATAAAATAAGTATTTTTAAAAAAATGCAATTTTACCGCCTTTTAATGGAGAACCCTTTTTAAATCCAATGTTTGACAATTTTATATATTAAATTTAATGAATTTAAATTATTATTTAAAATAGGGACACAAAAATTTACTGTGGATAAATTTTTGGTACTTTTCTAATAACTTTCATATTTTGGTGAATAGTTAAAATTACATAATTTTAATTAAAAACAAATTTATTAATCAAAATAATTAATAGTGATAAATTATGCAGTTTAATGGTATGTAAGTAAGATTATATTATATTATTATCATTTATTTCAATTTATGTCATTATATGTAATTTTACATTTAAATTTTACATAAACCCAAGTCAACCTTTCGATCGTTTTTACTTTTTAAAAGCCCGCTTTTGGATTTGACTAAGAGAATTAATTTTAAATTAATATATGAAACCTAAATGTTTTTAATTTCCTAAAATAGAATTAATTTTTGAATTCATAATTTCGAAATTATCATAGGGTGAATTTTTGGTATTTCTCTGAAAACATTCATTTTTTTATGAATAGTGTAAAAGCACTCTATTATTGGTTAAAACCGACTTTTTATTTAAATAAAAGTTTATTTTAATTTAATTTTATTTAGTTAAAAATAGATACATAATACCTATATATGTTCAACTAAATTAAATGGATCCATTTTATAATAAGTTTAGATACATTAATGTTTATCCAACTTTTTACTGTCTTTTACCCACCACTTAGGAGCATTTTCAAATTTGTATAAAACATAATTTTACCACATCTGTGAGTTGAATTAAAAATATCTTAGAGAAACTATTAATATCAGTAAATAAATCGTGGTTCAATATGATTAAAATAATTTTGGGTGAATAGTAACATTTTAATTTTATTTACCACGGTTAAAAGTAAATAGGGTAATTAAGGGTTAAAATGATATTATAATTAGCCAAAAACAAGTCCAAATTATATGGGATAAGTTTATTTCTACCAAAAACATCCTTATGAATAAAATAGGATCCTTTAGGATCAATGTATTATAATAGTAAATATATTATTATTTAATTTAATGAAGAGTTAAAAGTGGTAAATTCAGGTTTTTATTACTAATTTTTTTAATATTAGGTTATAAATAAGATATATTTGTCAATAAATATTTAATTGAAAGCTAAAACTATATCATAAATTATAGTATTTTATTTGTAATTTTTATACATTAAATAAATTAATTTATTTATGACACAATAATGATGCAGTATTTTCCTTATTAATAAAATATTAAACTAATTGATATTATAAATACCCAAATAAATGTAATTTTGGATTTATGATGAATTAAAATAATTTTATAGGTTAATGTGAATGTTAGGGTGGATGAAATAATTTTTTTCTATGTAATTATGATGTTATGATTTTAACAAAAAACAAATACCCAATAGTGTCAAATTTGACAAAAAATAGTTTTTTTAAAAATATTATATTATTAATTGATATAATTGACCTAAAATTCTAAGGTTTTGGAACAATGACTTGTATAATAATATATATTTAATTAATGAACCACTTGAGGTTCTCTTGGATGTTTATAGTAATTTTATTAATCATATAGTGTAAGAATACAAGAAGAAACGGTAAAAGTTATATTATTTAACTTAGAGTTAAATCTAAAATATATGGTTAAAATGGTAACCTAAACTTGTCTGAAACCTATTGTTTGTAAGGATTTAGACCCATCCCAACTATTTCTTCGATGGTAAATAAATTTTGAGCCATTATAAACCGAATATGATTTTATTATAAAAGAATATTTCAAGAATTTCCAAAAAATGACCCTCACCTCTCTTATAAAAGGGCACTTCCCCTTCTCATAATTTCACATCTCCAAAGATTTTTGGCTCTGCCAAACCCTGCCCAAATATACTACCCACATTCCTCCATTAATCTTATAGGCCATCCACTGGTCATAAATCTAATCTAGAGAGCCCTTTTTATCAAATCAAATGGAAGAACCCGAAGAAGAGGTAAATATTTCATCACCTCTTTCAAGTTCTTTTCTTTTTCCACTTCCTCTTTATTTGTTTTTTCCATTATAAAATAATAACTCCAGTATATTATATATATTTTGATGTTATTATAAAAATGGTACATCCAATTTCATTATTATTTCAATCCTATAAATGACAAAGTCACCATACGTGCGTATGTACGGATTACCGACTCCACGTCATGGTGTAGTTTTTTATTCAAACACTTCATTATTTGGATGGGTATAATAATGAGAATAACTAATGTAAATAATAAATAAAACATGTTAATGATTGTTTATATAAGATATACCATCCCATTAAAAAATATATCCTCATCAATATAATGATATTGTCACTCGTGCATACGTACGGAATACCGTCTCCACAAACGGGGTGAGATTCATTTTCACATTCACCATTCAACGATGATTATAAAATATATATCATTAATAAGTATGTAATATATGACATAATAATTCTACTGGAGATATAAAAATTTATATTTATGTTCTTACATATATCTTATTCACTTAGTTCCATTCAATATGATATGAAAACAGAAACAATGTTTATGCGTACATACGACCTACCGTCTCCAAAAACAGTGTTTTCCATTTGATATATATATTTCTATTATGCATATTTATATTCTAAATATAAATGATGTTTTATATTATTTAATTATTTAAATCGTGATCTATGTGATTCATCCATGAATAATAAGAAAATGCATGTACGATAATGAAATGGATTATTACCCGTAATGTTAATATAACATGGAAAATATTGTTAATTGGGTAGTATAAAGTCCAAAACGAATCATGTATGATATCATAAATATTAACATGGTTATGTAATAATTTAATAACATAATACAGTATTTATATAGGAGGTTAAACGTACCCTTTACTAATAGAAAGTACAAGGTAAGGGGTTTTCATCTCACTCCTTATTCTCATGAGATTCATGCTATATTGCCACTATTTCCTTTTGTGTGGTGTATGTACTGCCCATAATTGTATTATTTGTGTAATAAACGTTATTTTATGTGTATTTAAATTTTCATTGAATTATATTTCGTTCAATGGGTGTATGTTTCTTAAGATACAAAATTGGTAAGGGTTAATTTCACAATCTCTTTATTATCCGATGTAGTTTTTACATAAGTATCTACTGGGACCTCTTTATCAGCCAAATCCATGTTTTCTTAAAATTGTATTTCAATTTTTTTAATATTTACTAAACTATAGGATAAAGTCATTTATACCCTTGTTTTACTTTTTATAAGATTTTTATAAAGGAATCGTTCTGTTGTTTTCCAAACAAGGAACATTATGACCTTTTTGACACAAATTAAGGTAAGAATGTTTTTTAAAATTATACGTCGGGTGCTGCTATTTTCATCTGTTATAACATCAGAGAGTCTTTCCATACAGTATTATATGAATATTTTCAAAATAAATGCTCTCTTTATAATTATTAAACACTTAAATGATTTCAAAATATAAAGATAAATTTCTCTTAAATAGTTTTGATTTCATCTATGTCAACATCCTTTGATAAATTTTACACATGTTTGAAGTTGATTTATTATAATAAAAATATCACATATTTTATTTAAGGTTTCGTGATTTGTTTGACTGTGGATGAGTTAATTTTATGCCATTAATTGTTTATGGTTAATTTATTAACATTTTGAATGATAGTTTTAATATGAATGATTATGTTATATTTCACCCTTATCATAAGATCAATGTATTGGACTAGTATATTCTGGTTTGGGGATTGGAAAAAATAAGCCCTCTGGGTTTGGATCTAGTTACAACAGACCCTCTGGGTTGGAGTCCAGTTACATATGCTCTCTGGGATGGAGTCTCGTGATAGAGGCTCTCCAGGTCGGAGTCCAGTTACATAGGCTCTCCGGGTTTGAGTCCGGTTACATAGGCTCTCCGTGTTTGGGTCCAGTTACAGTTAGCCCCTAGGTCTAGGAACGAGTCCTTCAAATAGAAATTAAGGTCAGGTACTATAAATTCCCTCATTATGAAATTAGTTATTATCAGTGATTATTCTACTTGTAAAATATATTGTGAAAAGGTAAATGGAATTATTGGATTTATTTTTTCCATATTATGTTCAAGTTTATGTTTATAAGGATATCGTTTTATTACACATCATGCCATAAGAGTTTATAGATTACGATAAATTATATACCCTTAATGAGCATCTGAGATCACCCATTTTTATTGTTATATTTTTCCTAGGATCCCAAGAATTGTTTTATGTTTGAGATTCAGGGTTAAGCTATAGGAACAATGATATTCTCAAATGATTATTTTTTTTATGTATGTTAGAATGTGTAAGGTAACGTTCATGTATGTAATATATTTACCAAGGCTGCTAAAATGATCAGTAATTTGGTACATGATTCCTTGTAATCATGCCAATGTATTAAAATAATGTACCAACTATGGGTATCTACGGTCGGGGTGTTACAGTTGGTATTAGAGGATGATTAGAAACACACTAGAATATATATTTTGATAAACTCTAAATAGATAACATTACCCTAAGGTAGACATTGAGTATTAGTATAGAAGAAATTCCTATAATTTTGTAAATTTAAATATTTTGTGAGTTTTCCAAGCAATAGATCCCTATCTAGATTTGAGCAGGTAGAGGCTGCTTTGCAATAGAGGTACCTAGTGGTAATACCTGAAAACACCACATTGAGCTAGAATCGAATGGGAACTGGTGCACGACAATAGGCATTGTTGTACTCTTGGTTAATACACTATTGGGGGATATGCATAGGATAATTCACATTTTCATTACAAGCCATTTTGCATAATTAAGGAGTAAATAATTTTTCAAAGATCACATTTTTAATATTATGGATTATATCCATAAACATTTCAATTTACATTAGGTATTTTACAAGTTTGGAATTATTCTATTCAATTTATAAACTGACCTAGAGAATGCCATTGTTTATAAATGGTGCCCAGTAGAAGGAATTAGAACACCTGCAATAGGTATGATCCAAAGTGTAAGAATGATCATATATTTCTTTCTATTAAGGCAACATTTAGAAGGGAAATAGTCTCCCATGTATTCTCAACAAATGAAGAATGAATATCAGGTGTTAATAATATATGAAATGAATTCTATGAGTCCTATGGATTTGAAGGGAAGCAAGAGAAGAAAAGGATGGTAGATATAATGATGGATATAGAGAATATGGGAAAGAAGGATTTTTCCATATGTAATAAATGTGGAAAGAATCGACTAGGTAAATTGTTGATGGGAATGGGAGTTTGATTTATGTATGGAGAAAAAGGACGCCATGTAATTGATTGAAAGGGTAAGAAAACGGATTCAAATTTAAAATGATCTATCTACAAGGAATTGGGAAACTACACGAATCAATTTCCATATCATCAGAGTATACCAAAAATGATGCTATGGGATAATAATCAAGTTTTGATACTACCTCAGATGAAGAGGAATGACTAGTTTTCTAATGTTGTTATTATAGAATTATTTCATTTGAGTGTTGTATCAACAATATACTTGTTATATTAATTATAAAGATAAAAATGTATTCTACAACAATACTATTTTTTGAGGATTTGAGATTATATGGTACAAAGAAAAGTGACTTAATAGTAAGATACACTTTTTGGAAGATACAAGGTATAATGATTGATAATCCTTAATATGGTCTGGATAATGAGGTAGTGATTTTTGAATAAGAGATGGTTTATTTGGATAAATTTTATTGGATATTCTTGACTTCCTTGTAACTGATTAATAGTTTTTTATTTCATCTTTGCTGGAATATTCAAAATTTTTGGATATAAGGAATATATCCAGTATTATATAATGATTAATGGAGCATGAATGTAATCAATAAGGTTTTATAGTATCTTAGGGTGTTACCATGTTTTAAAATAATACATGATGATGGTGTTCACGTGTTATTTTGTTGCAAAACTGATCTTTATTGTATTTAAATTCATTATAAATTTTGGACTGTGACTTGGGATAGAAGTATTTTGGATAAGTCTAATGGCTGGAATGTATTAAGTTTGAAATTTGGATAAAATTGTTAAGGTTATTTCTGTATTTTCATAAAAAGGACATCCCATAGGTTTGGTGACAACAAGTTGTGTCAGGAAAGGCCACGAGACATGAACCCACTACCAAAGGGTGAAAAGTGGGCATCACCAACCAGTGGCCTACGTGATGTCTTGGATTGTACAATGTAGTTTTTTTAAATGTCTCATAGGGGAAATATAAATTCATTATTTTTTGTAACCTTATACAATTAGGATAAATAGAATATTATTTTTAAATCTATTTGAGTGAAAGATGAGTTTGTGGTAGGAATTAGTTAAAGGATGTAACAATACTTGTCAAGTATAAATATATATACATTCCCTCTTAATCTATGACTAAATAAATTATTTATCATTAGTTATGGGACATAATAAAAACCTCTTATCCTTGAGGAATCCTTTTATTTCTAAACAATATTTTTTATAAGGTGTATATAACCCCTTGACATTTCATTTCAAGGTGAATCTTTTTCTACGAAGTGTTTTACTAAACAAAAAAAAGGAATTTTTTTTAACGTAAGCAGTGACGATGACCTTTCCGCCTTCGCGAGTAATATTTGATTTTTGGCTTCCTTTACAGGCCAAAAAAATTGAATGAAAATAAATACCATATACTCTTTTTACGTATTTTGGTATTAAAATGGTTTCGATAATGGATATGTTATGTCAATATATTTAAATGATATATTGTGATTGAAGAAATCAGTCACTCCCTATAAATATATTCATTTTCCCACTAATTAAGTATCTCTAATTGAAACCAATGTTCTCCAAATTGAGATCATAATTTGGTGGTAATGTTTTATTTTCTCTTTCTCTCTTATTAATAATAATTTTATTAACACTATTTTTTATGTGGGTTTTCCACAAAGGTATTTTAATATTTCTAACCTTTTATTTGCGATGAAAAATTTAAAATTATGATGAATTAATTTATAGAAGGAGAGGAGAATGTAATACCCCCAGATCTCATAGTACATTATCTCATTAACGTAATTTAATAGCTTGTGCTACACGCAACACTGAGTTCGAGCGCACCACAACATTACCAAAGTAGCCGTTCAAAAAGCAGTTATAAATATTATTTATTTTATTTTGAATCTTATATACTATATATTATTTTAACAGCCATATTATGTGTTTCTTAGAAATAATATAAGAATAAATTCATTTTTCAGATAAATTAATTATTTTAAAAAAATTAGAATTTTACCGCTCTTTAATGGTGAACCCTTTTCAAAAAAAATATTTGACAATTTTAAATATTCAATTTAATTAAATCAAGTTATTATTTAAAATCATGACGCAATAATTTAGTTCAGATAAATTTTTGGTACTTTTCTGATAACTTGAATATTTTGATGAATAGTGAAAATTACCAAATTTTAAATAATTGTTTTTATTCAAAATAATTTATAGTGATAAATTATGAATTCTAATGGTTAGGAAGTATAATTATATTATATTTTTATCATTTAATATAATTTAGGTCATTATGAGTAATTTCACATTTAAATTTGACATAAACATATGTCAATCTTTTGATAGTTTTAACTTTTTAAAAACCCATTTTTTGGTTTTGACAACACAAATTAATTTTAAATCAATAAAATAAAATTATATTTTTTGAATTTTTTAAAAAAGAATTCATTTCTGAATTATGCATATCAAAATTATCTTTGGGTGAATTTTATGTTTTTTTTCTAAAAACATTCAATATTTAATGAATAGTAAAAAACAAGGGATGTTCATCAAAACTATCTTTTTTTAAAAAATTTGTACTTTTATATTGAGTTATTTTAGGTCAAAATAGATACATAATATCTATATATCATCAACATAATTCATTCGAGTCATTTTATATTTATTTTAGATACATAAAAGATTATCGAACTTTTTACCATCTTTTACCCACCCCTTGGATGCATTTGAAAATTTGTATAAAACATATTTTTAACACTTCTGTGAGTTGAGTTTCAAATATATAAGAGATTCAGTTAATATCAATAAATAAAAAGTGGTTCAATAAGAATAAAATAATTCTCGGTGAATAGTAATATTTTACTTTTATTTACCATGGTTAAAAGTAAATAGGGTAATTAAGGGATACAAATGATATTATAATTACTCTAAAAGTGGCCCTAATTATCTGGGATACAGGTAATTCTACCAAAAACATCCTCTGGAATAATATTTGAACCTTTAGGTCCACATGGATTAGATTAGAAAATTTATTATTATTTAATTTAAAGAAGAGTTTAAAGTGTTAAATTCGGGTTTTATTACTAAATCAATTTTAATATAGGGTTATACATGAGATTTATTAGTATATAAATATTTATTAGAAATATAAAACTATTTCCTACATAATAGTACATTATTTATAATTTTTATACATTATATAATTAAATTTATTTATGAAACAATGATGATGCAGTAATTACCTTATTAATAAAGGATTAAAATAATTGATATTATAAATACCCAAATAAATGTTCTTTGAGACTTATGAGGAATTAAACTAATTTTATAGGTTAATATGACATTTTAGGGTGGATTCAATCATTTTTTTTGAATGTAATCATGCTGTTATTATTTTACAAAAAACAAATACCAAATAGTGTCAAAATTGACATAAATTAGTTTTTAAAAAAAATATTATATTATTATTTCACATAATTGTCCTAAAAATATAATTTTTTCGCAAAAAGACTTATATAATAATATATATTTCATTGAAGAACCACTTGTGGTTATCTTGGATGTTTATAGTATGTTTATTATCCCTATAGTATAAGAATAGAAGAAGACAGGATAAAAGATAAATTATTTAACTTAGGGTTAAATATAAAATATCATGTTTAAATGGTATCCTAAACATGAATAAAACCTATTGGTTGAGAGTATTTCGACCAATACCCACTTTATTTTTAAAATACATAAATTTTGAGCAGTTATAAACCGAAAATGAATTTATTATAAAATAATATTTCAAGCTTTTCAAAAAGTGACCCTCACCTCTCTTATAAAAGGACACTTCCCATTCTCTTAATCTCACACCTACAAATCCTTTTTTATTGGCCCAAACCTACCCAAATATCCTCCCAACTTTCCTCCTTTCGTCCTAGAGTCCTTCCCCCAGTTACAAATCCAATCAAAGAGCCCTTTTGATCAAATCAAAAGGAAGAACCTGAAAAAGAGGAAAATATTTCATTACCACTTTCTAGATCTTTTCTTCTTCCACTTCCTCTTTCTTTGTTGATTACATTCTAAAATAATAACTCCAGTATGTTCAATATACTATGATGTTATTATAAAAATAATAAAACCCAATTCATTATTCTATCCATCCTATAAATGACAATGTCACCATACCTGGGTACGTACGTATTACCGTCTCCACGTCGTGGTGTAGTTTGTTATTCAATCACTTCATTATTTGGATAGGTATAATAATGAGTATAACTGATGTAAATAATAAATATAACATGTTAATGATACTGTATATATGATATATCATCCAATTACATACCATTTCTCTATCAATATTATGATATTGTCGCTCGTGCGTACGTATGGATTACCATCTCCACGATGTGATGAGATTAATTTACACATTCACCATTAAACAATGATTATAAAATATATATCATTAACAAGTATGTAATATATGAAATAAAAATTCTACTATATATATAAATTTATATATTTATGTACTTACATATGTCTTATTCACTTAGTTCCATTCAGTACAATATGAAAACGGAAGGAGTGTTTTTGCAAACATACATCCTACCGTCTCCATAAACGGTGTATTAGATTTCATATATTTATAAATTTCTATTATAAATATTTATATTCTAAATATATATGATGTTTTATATTCTATAAGTATTTAAATAATGATCTATGTGATACAATCATGAATAACTAGTTAAAAGACGTATGATAAAGAAATCGATTATTAACTGAAATGTTAATTTAAGATGGAAATTATTATTAAATGGGAAGTATAAAGTCATAAATACATATTGTATGATATCATAAATTTTAATATGGTTCTGGAATAATTTAATAACACACAATTGTCTTTATACATAGTTTTAAACATACCCTTGACAAAAAGAAAGTACAAGGTAAGGGGTTTTCATCTCACTCCTTATTCCTATGAGGTTCATGCTATATTGCCATTATTTAATTTTGGTGTATGTACGGACTATTATTGTATTCGTTGTGTATGTCACATAAATTTATGTGTGTTCACATCTTTTTTTATGATTCATCTTTCATGGGGTGTATGTTCCTTAATTTACCAAATTGGTAAGGGTTAATTTCACAATCTCTTTATTATCCAAGGTTGTTTTTACGTATCTACAGAGACCACTTTATCATCCACATCAATGTCTTCTTAAAAGTGTATTTCAAAACATTTTTACTCTTTACTAGAATATGGGATAAAGTCATTTATTCAGTTTTTTAACTTTCTAAAAGATGTTTATAATGGAATCATTTTGTCATTTTCCAAAGCAGGTACTTTATGACCTTTTCGACAAAATTAGGGTATGAATGTTTTTTTAACTTATACAATGGGTGCATCAATTTTCCACCATTATAACATCGCCGAATATTTCTGTAAATGTCACGACCCATCCTTGGGGCCCGTGCCGTGACTACCCAAAACCTGCCTTCCATAGGCCAGGGGCTGGCGACTAGCACCAAGGCGTAAATCCCAGTAAAAAGGGAAGGCATTGCCTTTGTAAAGTAGACTAACACCATAGAGTAAACAAGCAGTAGAAGTAAACACTATGTAAAAGCTGGTACAAGAGTAAGTGCAGAAATGTATGTGGGCCAGTATACAAACCCAAACTGAAAGTAAAGTACAAATCGAAAGGGAAAACAATAACTGAAAGTTAAAGCCGCAACGACGAGCTGTCCACTGGGAATCCAACCCGATGGGTGGGTACAGAAAGCCTCCACTGCTCCTTGGGTCCAGCCTACCGCTCCATGTACGTCCCACCCAGTGGTCCACCTCCAGGTACTGTTCTGCTCTGCAAGCCTCCACCACAATCAGCGTTATCCGTCATCTGCAACCAACACAACGTAGTGCGGGAATAGCCCGTGCAGGAGTGACTATAAGCTACTCAGTAGGGACCCCGATACCCCCGAAGGTCTCCCAAAATCCACAAAGGACAAACCACAAAGGAAAGATACAATCACAAAGTAACAACCGACACTACTTAGGTATATGCCCATACATATACCTAAGTCATCAATTCCAATACACTCTAATCTCCGAGCCCAAGTACAACCCAGTCCACACAGGAATGCATATGTATTCCAGACAGGAAAGAAAATCGTAATCCACACAGGATAGCATAACACAATTTACATAGGAATGAAAATGGGATTCAACTCACACAAGTATACTTCTTTTAAAGACGATAGTGATGATCACTGATCCATCTAAGTCATCGGACCCACAAAGGAAAGATAGGTACTAACCCCCGCAATGACCCACACAGGATCGGAACCACACAGGATCTGTAGGCGCTGGCTCACACAAAACTGCTGAGCGCTGACCCACACAGGATCGGACCACATAGGATCAGTAGCACTGATCCACACAGGATCGCTGAGTGTTGTAGTCGTCGTCATCGAATCCACTGAGGATCTCTCCACAGTCGTCGTCACAGTCACAGTAGCAGTCATAGTCACAGTAGCAGTCGCAGCCAACACTAGGGTTCCCGCACATAGCAAGCTCGTTCGGGAGGGTCTGCTCCATGAGCCGAGAGGCTGATACATCAACTGACACATAGTCCAGAGTTGATGTATCCCAAAGTTCCATATCGACAACAGGAACTCAACGTCGCAGACGGCACGTCAATCTGACGCCCGGTCTGAGAGTTATTGCCTTTTTCGTCCCAGGGGCCCGGTTGTTTTTAAGGCAAAACCAACCCGCCCGTACTCCACCTGCATCCAAACCTCGGGCGGAGTAATCCAAAAGATCTGTCTCACTAAGAGGAATCCAACAGAATCGACGGCACGTCATTCAGATGTCCGGAACATAAGATATGAGTGTTTCCGCTCCGAGGGCCCGGTTGGCTTCGTGTACGAACCAACCCAGCCGAACTCAAAGTATTCTGAAACCTTGAGTGCCATATACTGAAACGACAGTCTTGATTCAAGGATCGCATCTCAACTGACGGTGCATCTATTGGAGGTCCGTACCCCATGTTATGGGCCAAATGAACGAAGACGGTCCGAAAACAGGGGTTTCAGGCTCGGACCGACCGGGCCCGAGACCCCCCGGTCGGCCCTAACCGGGTCGACCTGCCCTGGGTCCGGGTCGGCCTGGCCCGGCCTGGGCACATTGCGCCCAGCACGCTGGCCAGCTCGGCTAACGTCTTAGCCATTTTGCAGGGGGGGGGGGGGCTGCCCCCCTGGTGTAACCGCGGCCCGCAATTTAATTGGGGGTCGTTTGTGCTGTCCGGCTGGGGGAATTAATTCCCCTGACTCCCCTTTGTCCGGTCGGCCCGCACTAGCCTGCCGGTTCTACCAACAAGGTCCGGCGACGGCCGGTCCTTCCTCCCTCGCCGATACCGGCGGCCCGGTCCTTCTTCCCTCGCCGACACCAGCGGCCCGGAACCGGCCGCCAGTCACCCCGCTCCGCCGTCGCCCAGAACCGGTCGTGGCTTGGTTCGTCTGGAGCGGTGCGACGGCACCGCTACCTTCCGCCGCGGCCCCGCTCTGCCCGCTGTGTCTTCAATTTTCTTCGATGCAGCGCGACGAGGTCGCGTCCTTGTCCATCTTCACGGCATGGCGCGACGACGCCGCGCATTACTTGTCGTACAATCCCGCGTGGTGCGACGGCACCATGCCATTCAGTCCTAACCATAATGAATCAAACAAGGATAAAAGAGGAGGGTCGGCCGTGTTTGTGCGGTCCGGCCACCTCTCGTTAACCGATAACATTTGGTCGTATAACTACAAAGAACGAAAAACCAGAAATCATGAATGAAAAATAATTAAATAAACCCCTGCCTTGATAAAAGAGATGATGAACATCGGCATCGCTAAGCGAGGATTCGAAGACGTTGATGGAGATTTCGTCACGGAAAACCATCGTGGAAGAGACGTCGCGGATGGAGAACATCGCGTCGCGGGTCGGTGTCGCGGAAGACGGTCTCCGAGGGCTCGGCGCTCCACGTCGAAGATCATTCATTCTCCGCGTTCTTCGTCAAAGGAAATGAAGAACTCAAGACTTCCTTAGCTTTTTCTCCAAAAGCTCTCAAACAACTAAACACCAACCCAAATAAAATAAGTTCTCAACTTATTTTATTAACACAACAAGGCTTTTGATATTCAAGAGTTTGAATTCCACATCAACTCACCTCATTAACTCCATAAGTTATTAAACTTAAGTTAACAAAATTAATAGTGAGTTGAGGGGCTTAGAGGATATGAAGGGGGGGGGGGGTTCGTGTGGGCCCCACCACTCTCATAACCTCCCAAGGGAGGTTTTGTAGTTACCCAAATTCCATTCCAAGGATTATACACTTAGAGTAAAAATAAAAATTGTTGTTAAATTTTTATTTTTAACTTCCACAATTTTTATTAACTTCTCTCGTGTAAACGCTACTCCGAATTAAGCGTTCCTAAGCAATTACCAGCGCTACGGTTCCATCAGTGCCCTCAGAATTTGATTCTGACCATCGGTTCAAATGATAGAAATTACCGCTCGTTCGTTCACTAAACATACCCGAGCTAAAATTCGGATAGAAATTCCGGGCACACCGGGCCGCGGAATCAAGTGCCGTCTGAAATTGCGTTCTTGTAAAATCCCAATGAAAATTAAGAAAAAAATTTCTTTGAATTTTACAGGTCTTTACATTACTCCCACCTCAGGAATTTATGTCCTCGTAAAGATACATTGAAAACTAGGGAAAAAATGTGGGTACTGAGCACGAATCTGAGCCTCCCGCTCCCAACTGCTCTCCTGGAGGTTCTCGTGCTGCCATCTGATGCGCACTAGAGGAATCGAACGTCCACGTAGGACCCGCTCCTGTCGATCCTCGATCTCCACTGGGACCACCGCAAAAGTCGTCCCATCATCGACATCAAGCTACCATGGTCAATGATATGCATCGGGTCGTGCACGTATCTCCTCAGCTGAGACACGTGGAAAATGTCATGCACCCAGTGCAACTGAGGTGGTAGAGCCAGATGATAATCCACCTCGCCAATACCGCCGAGGACCTGGAACGGTCCGATGAAGCATGGAGACAACATGCCGCCTCAGCCAAATATCCATAATCCACGTCAAGGTGAGACACACAAGAAGATGTGGTCGCCATCCTAGAACTCTAGTGGCCTCCGCCTCCTGTCAGCATATGACTTCTGCCAGCTCTGAGCTGTCCTCATCCGCTCCTGGATGACCTGGACCTTCTATGTTGTGGCCTGGACCATCTCCTGTCCCACAAGTGCTGACTCCCCAGGGTCTGTCCAACACAAAGGAGATCTACAAGGTCGTTCGTACAACGCCTCGTATTGTGCCATCCTGATGGTGGAGTGGTATCTGTTGTTGTATGCGAACTCCACCAAGGGTAGGTGGTCTTCCCAGCTGCGACCTAAGTCGAGGACACATGCGCGGAGCATGTCCTCGAGAGTCTGAATGGTCCTCTCCATCTGACCATCCATATGAGGGTGAAAGGCTGTGCTCAGATGTAGCTGCGTCCCGAATCCCTCCTACAACCCCTTCCAATGCTGGGAAGTAAAGCGAGCATCTCGATCGGAGACGATAGATATTGGCACATTGTGAAGCTATACAATCTCCTGAAAGTAAAGTCATCCCAAGCTCTCCACTGAGCCCTACTCTCTGACCCACTGTAGTAGTGGAGGGGTGACTATGAGAGACTGAATGAAGGCTGCTCCATCTCTATCCACGCCTCTAGGGGTGCTGGTCAAACTCTGTCTCAGCTCCTGGAAGCTCTTCTGACATCAGTCTGACCACACGAAGGGTTTCCCCTTCCTCCTTAACGTTCTGCAATGCTGCAATGATTTCTCGTTTTCCAAAAAGGGAAATCCGGTCTCATCCCCTGGATGAACCACGTTCTTTGCCTAATACAGTCAATCCAATCATGATTAGTCAATTCATGTAATGGATGACGTCCTAAGGCCTCGGCACTGCTACCAAGAGATCCAACCGTTACTCTCGCCTCCAAGGGCTGAGTCACACTGTCGGCATCAGTGTGTGGTCACTGGGTCTCCTCCAGTAAGAATCTCGCATGTGAGGGTCAAGTCAACAGTTTTTAATCGGAACCTCTTAGTAATAAAAAACAGAAGACATGAAAGCAAATGTCAACATTGCAAGTGTCTTTTATTACTTCAACTCAAAGTACATGGACACAAGGCAGCACAAACTACAAAGTTAGAGGCATTATGGGAAAATTCCTCTATTCCTTGAGCTAGTCCCGCACTAGTCCACCCGCTTTCGGAGCTCCATGATCCTACGCTTCAGCTGCATAAAGTTGTGCCCTCCCCTGAGATCGGGGTGGACCTCATGGTGGCGGTGGTGGTAGAGCCTCAAAGCGTCTCCCACCACCTGCTACTCGGCATGCTCCTCTGCCTCGTCCGCCTGCTCCCTACAGACCACCACGGTCAAACCATTGCCTCTGCCTAGGTGGTTCCTCAACCGTCTGCTGCTCCTCTGCATGGCGGGTCGGGTAGTCAGGAGCCATGTGGCCCTACCCGCCGCATGAGTAGAAATGCCTGCCTCTCGAAAGACTGGTTCTGATGCGTGTGTGCCGCACCTCCGAGCCAGTATCATGTGGTTGTCCGCCCGTTGTCTTGGCCCGCTTGGACCTCTGCGACATCTGTCTACTATCGGCTGTAGAAGACTCTGCCACGTGTCGCCCTGCGGTAGGTCTCGCCGCTGGTGTAGACTCATCAAGAAAACTCTCGATGAGAAGAGATCACTCCAGTACTCCTACCTAAGTTGGAATGCTGAGGGAGATCAGCGATGCCCTGATCTCATGCCTCAATCCCTGCTCAATGGTCTGGGCCCGGAAGAATGGGTCCCGTACCATGTCGGTCGAGTAGCGTGAGAGATCGGTAAATCTCGCGAGTACTGGGCGACTGTCAAGCTGTCATGCCGCAGCTGAAGAAGCTCCTGGATGCGCACCACACAGAGGGTGGCTGGGACAAACTCCAAGAGGAAGAGGCTCTCAAAGTCCGTCTAGAGAAGAGATGCCTCAACGTGCACCTGGAGCATCAAGCTCCACCATCGGCCCACTGCTGTGTGCAGTAGGCTCGCTGCGAGGATCACCATGAGGTCTGCTGGTGTCCTCACTAACAGAAAAACTCATACCACTGCCTCCAGCCAGTCCTCGGCTGCCTTGGATTCCATCTCCCCGCGGAACCTGGGTGGTCGCTAGTACTGGAACTCCGGCAGTGCAATAAGGCGACGTGCATCATCATCGGCTGAGGCTGGAAGCATCGGTGGCTCGGCGGGTAGAGCTACTGCCGGTGCCACTGCTGACAAAGGGCCCTTCACCGAGGCCTCGTCCCTTGGTGGGTTGTCGTCACGCTCGACTCTTGGAACCCTAGCTGGCTACCATCGTGTGGACATCCTGAAAAGAAAACAGGTTCTCCACGGTCAGAACAGTATACCTGGTGAGCAGATACAAAGTAATCACAAATAAAACTTGAAACACAAATGCAATCAATGTTTTCATGCATTAATTCGGAAATCAGAAGTCAGGGTCCTGGTGTACCGATACGTCGGTCGCCGCACCAACCCTAGATTCCCTGAACTGATAACCACACTCAATACGCTAAACACTATTGCTTCACATAGAAAATATCAGAGTCCAAAGTTCTGCAGTAGAACTGAACTCCTCTGATACCAATTTGCCACGAACTGTCCTCGGGGCCCGTTCCGTGACTACCCCAAGCCCGCCTTCAATAGGCCATGGGCTGGCGACTAGCACAAAGGCGTAAATCCCAGTAAAAAGTGAAGGCATTGCCTTTGTAAAGTATACTAACACCACAGAGTAAACAAGCAGTAGAAGTAAACACTAAGTAAAAGCTGGTACAAGAGTAAGTGCGGAAAAGTATGTGGGCCAGTATACAAACCCAAACTGAAAGTAAAGTACAACTCGAAAGGGAAAACAACAACTGAAAGGTAAAGCCGCAACGGCGAGCTGTCCACTGGGAATCCCACCTGAAGGGTCGGTACAGAAACCCTCCTCTTCTCCTCGGGTCTAGCCTACCGCTTCAAGTACGTCCCGCCCAGTGGTCTACCTCCATGTACCGTTCTGCTCCGCAAGCCTCCACCACGATCAGCGCCGTCCGTCATCTACAACAAACACAACGAAGTGCGGGCATAGCCCGTGCAGGGGTGAGTATAAGCAACACAGTACGGACCCCGAGACCCCCGAAGGTCTCCCAAAATCCACAAAGGATAAACCAAAAATGAAAGATACAATCACGAAGTAACAACCGACACTACTTAGGTATATGCCCATACATATACCAAAGTCATCAATTCCAATATTCTCCATCCTATTAGCCCAAGTACAACCCAGTCCACACAGGAAAGAATACGTATTCCACACAGGAAAGCAAATCGTAATCCACACAGAATAGCACAACACAATCCACATAAGCAAGCAAACAGGATTAAGCTCACACAGGTATACTTCTCCGAAAGACGATAGAGATGATCACAGATCCATCTAAGTCGTCGAACCCACAAAGGATCGATAGGTACTAACCCCCGCAATGACCCACACAGGATCGGTAGGAAACTGACACTCGCAATGAATCACACACAGGATCGGACCCACACAGGATCTGTAAGCACTGGCTCACACAGAACCGCTGAGCGCTGACCCACACAGGATCGGTAGCACTGATCCACACAGGATCGCTGAGTGCCGTAGTCGTCGTCATCGAATCCACTGAGGATCTCTGCACAGTCGTCGTCGTAGTCATAGAAGCAGTCGCAATCATAGTAGCAGTCGCAGCCAGCACTAGGGTTCCCGCACACAGCAAGCTCGTTCGGGAGGGTCCGCTCCACGAGCCGAGAGGCTGATACATCAAATGACACATAGTCCAGAGTTGATGTATCCAAAAGTTCCGTATCATCAACAGGAACTCAACGACGCAGACGGTGCGTCAATCTGACGCCTGGTCTGAGAGTTATTGGCTTTTTCGTCCCCGGGGCCCGATTGGTTTTTATGGAAAAACCAACCTGACCGTACTCCACCTGCATCCAAACCTCGGGAAGATTAAGCCAAAAGATCCGTCTGACTAAGAGGAATCCAACAGAGTCGACGACACGTCATTTGGAAGTCCGGAGCTTAAGATATAAGCGTTTCCGCTCCGAGGGCCCGGTTGGTTTCGTGTACGAACCAACCCAGCCGAACTGAAAGTATTCTGAAACCTTGAGTGCGATATACTAAAATGACCGTCTCGATTCAAGGATCACATCTCAACTGACGGTGCGTCGATTGGAGGTCCGTAGCCCATGTTATGGGCCAAAAGACATAAGACGGTCCGAAAACGGGGGTTTCGGGCCCGGACCAACCTGGCCAGAGACCCCCCCGTCGGTCCGAACCGGGTTGACCCGCCCCGGGTCCGGGTCGGCCCAGACCGGCCCGGCGCGGCTCGGCCCGGCTGGCACGGCCCGGCCTGGGCACATCGCACCCAGCGCGCTGGCCAGCTCGGCCAACGGCGGAGCCGTTTGGCAGGGGGGGCGCCTTCCCCCCTGGTGTAACTGCGACCCCCATTTAATTGGGGGTCATTTGTGCTGGCCAACCGAGGAAATTAATTCCCCCGGCTCCCCTTTGTCTGGCCGGCCTTCACTGGACGGCCGGTTCTGCCATCAAGGACTGCCGATGGCCGGTCCTTCCCCCCACGCCGACACCGGCGGCCCGGAACCGGCCGCCGGTCACCCTGCTCCGCCGCGGCCTAGAACCGGCCGCAGCTTGGTTCGTCTTGCGCGGTGCGACGGCACTGCGCCCTTCCTCCGCGGCCCCGCTCCATCCGTTGTGTCTTCGGTTTTCTTCGACGCGGCGTGACGACGTCGCGTCCTTGTCCAACTTCACGGCGCGGCGCGACGGCGCCGCGCATTACTTGTCGTACGATGCTGCATGGTGCGACGACACCACGCCATTCCATCCCAACCACAATGAATAAAACAAGGATAAAAGAGGAGGGTCGGCCGTGTTTGTGCGGTCTGGCCCCCTCTCGTTAACCGATATCATTTGGTCGTATAACTACAAAGATTGAAAAACTAGAAATCACGAACGAAAAATAATTAAATAATTACCTACCATGATAAAAGATATGACGAACATCAGCGTCGCGAAGCGAGGATTCGAAGATGGTGATTGATATTTCGTCACGAAAAACCGTCATGTAAGAGATGTCGCGGAAGAAGAACGTCGTGTCGTGGGTCGGTGTCGCGGAAGACGGTCTCCGAGGGCTCGGCGCTCCACGTCAGAGATCATTCGTTCATCGCATTCTTCGTCAAAGGAAATAAAGAGCTCATGAATTCCTTAGCTTTTACTCCAAAAGCTCTCAAAAAACTAAACACCAACCCAAATAAAATAACTTCTCAGCTTATTTTATTAACACAACAAGGATTTTGAAATTCAAGAGTTTGAATTCCACATCAACTCACCTCATTAACTCAATAAGTTATTAAACTTAAATTAAAAAAGTTAATGGTGAGTTGAGGGGGTTAGAGGATATGAAGGGGTGGGGTTCGTGTGGGCCCCACCACCCTCAGAACCTCCCAAGGGAGGTTGGGTAGTTACCCAACTTCCATTCCAAGGATTATACAGTTAGAGTAAAAATAAAAATTGTTGTTAAATTTTAATTTTTTACATCCACTATTTTTATTAACTTCTCTCTTATAAACGCTACTCCGGATTAAGCATTCCTAAGCAATTACCGGTGCTACGGTTCCATCGGTGCCCTCGGAATTCGATTCCGAGCACTAGTTCAAAAGATAGGAATTCCCACTCGTTCGTTCACTGAATGTACCTGAGCTAAACTTCGAATAGAAATTTCGGGCACACCGGGCCTCGGAATCAAGTGCCGTCTGAAACTGCGTTCTTTTAAAATCCCAAAGAAAATTAAGAAAAAAAATTCATTGAATTTTACTGGTCTTTAGAGTAAAATCATATAAGTGTATTTAAAAAATAAATGTTTTTTTATAATTATATGACTCTTAAATGATTTCAAAATAGAAAGTGATATTTCTCTCAAATTGTTTTGATTTCATCTATGTCATCATCCTTTGGTATATTTTACACTTATTTGAAGTTTATTTATTATGATAGAAATCTCATGTATTTTATTTAAGGTTTTTTGATATGTTTAATTATGTATAAGTTATTTTTTTCCATTGATTGTTTATAGTTAAAGGATTGACATTTCTTATACAAGTTTTAATACGAACGTTTATGTTATATTTCATCCTTTTCGTAAGATGAATGTATTGGAATAGTATGTTCTGGGTTCAGGGCTGGTAAATGTAAGCCCTCTAGATTGGGGTCCAGTTATAGTAGACCCTACGAGTTGGAGTTCGGTTACAGGGGCTCTCTGGGTTGGATTCTGGTTATCGAGGCTCTCCAGGATGGAATCTAGTTATAGAGGCTCTCCGGGTAAGAGTCTAGTTATAGAGGCCTTCCATGTTAGGATCTAGTTACAGTTAGCCCCTAGGTCCTGACACGTGGCCTTGACACCAAAATTAAAGTTTGGAACTATAAATTCCCTTATTATGAAATTAGTTACTACATGTGATTATTCTACAAGTAGATTATCCATGTGAAAAGTTAAATGTAATTATTCAAATTATTTTTTCCATATTATGTTAAAGATTATGTTTAAAAGGCTATTATTTTTATTACAGATATTGCCTTATGAGTTTATAACTTCCGTTAAATTATTTTCCCTTACTGAGAATCAGATCTCACCCCATTCTTATGATTTATTTTCTCATGATCCCTAGAAGTGTTGTTTTTTTAGATGCAGGGTTATACTATGGGAACAATGGAATTCTCAAAGGATTATTTTTTTATTGTTTGTTAGAAAGTGTAATGTTACATTCATTTATGTAATCTATTTTCCAAGACTGTTAAATGGATCAGTCTTTCTGGACTATATTACTTATAATCTATCCAATGTATTAAAATAATGTACTGACTCTGGGAAATTAGGGTTGGGGTGTTACATAATGTTAATTTTATAATATTATTTTTACCATCAATTACACAATTTACCTTTTACCATGGAAATAAAAATAATTTCCAAAGATACTAATCATAATTACCAAAAATAAAAGTATCCTATTAACATATATTGTATGTAATTACTCAAAATAATGAATTGATTTTTCAATATTTAAAACACATATGTAGCATAAATTTATTTATAATAACTCCCATTGTCAAATTGAGAAAATGAGTTTGAAAAGTTAAAACATTGTAAAGAAATAAAAATTTTTTACCAATGAAATCAATGTAAATTCAATTATAATAATATAAATTATATTCAATGATAAAAATATAAACTATTCATCAATTAAAAACATTAAATATTATAATTTATCCATATAAATTATCTCTATGTAAAATAATTTTTTAATTAAAATTTACCATTAATTACTATTCATCAAAACATGAAAATATCAGAAAAATATTAGAAATTAAAAAAAGTAAATTTTTTATATCCTATATCCAAATAAATTATTTATGTTGTAATATAAAGATTATAAATGTGTTAAAATATTAAACTAAATTTGGTTCTCCATTTGAAGGTGTAAACATATCCTTCTAAAAAATTGGTTTTTATACATCTAATAGGGATTTATTCATACCCTATGACTAAAATATCTATTTGGTGAATATAAAAAATAAATAAATATGTATGTAGCCCATATATATCTCATTTATTTCATTACCAAATGTAATTCACTAAAAAATACAAATATCTACATTATTTATGTATTTCCTAAATAATTAATAGCTAATGAATTCATAATGCATTTTTATATGTTTGTTATAATTATTCTCGATTACCTAACTGCTATCCTATAAAAATAATTTTATAATAATGGAATCTCACAGTTTTATTATAATCATGATTGTGTACAAATAATGCTACTGAAGAATAAAATTTCTTTTAAAAAATTCATAAAAAAATCTGGGTGATACATTCTACCCCCTTAAACTGAATTTCGCCCACGAAATTCATCCCATAGAATAAAAAAGATGAGTATTTCCCTCCCTCATCATATCCAAATTTTTTCAGGTTTCTTGTTCAAAGTGGTGGTTCCTCCATAAAACATTAATGTAGCGATTGGTCTTGTTCTGTATAACTTTTTTCACTATGATCCTGAATCTATAAAGATTGTTCATTATATGACTGATCTTACACCACAAGTATGCCTTATGAAAATAGTACTTCGAAAATTTCTGATAAGTACTTTTTCTGGAGAGATACATGGAACACATCATGAACTTGAGAGGGATTCGAAGAAATCACAAATTGGTAAGCTATCTTCCCAACACTATCCAGAATTTCAAAAGGACCGATATACCTTGGGCTCATCATTCCCATTATTCCAAATAACATTAATCTCTTCAAAGGAGATATTAATAAGAATACCTTATCACCCACTTCAATCCCTTTTTGTTTTCTTGGGTTTTCAACATTACTTTTTTGTCGAATCTAAGCTGCTCATATGTGTTTTTGAATATATTGGACCATTTCTACCATTTAATCATGAATTTCAGGTCCTAATACATTTCATTCCTCACCTTAATCCCATCTAGTTGTAATAGTGAACATATTTCCATAGAGGGATTCAGAAAAAGTCGTCTGAATACTAATGTGAAAGATATTATTGTAAGAATATTACACAATTATTATGTGTTTATTCCCATCACATTGAAATCCATAGAGAAATCACTAATCATGTCTTCTACAATTCTAATTTTCCTATCAGACTGACCATCTATATGAGGATGATAAGTAGTGTTGAAACATAACTCTGTATCCAGAGCATGCTGAAGACATCTCCATAAATTCATGGTAATCCTCAGATCCCGATTGGATAAAATAGAAAGTGGTACCCCATGAAATCTTACCCCTTACATTACATATATCCTGGGAAGCTGATCAAGAGAGAAATACTCTCTAGTAGAAATGATGTGTGCCTACTTTTTAAGGCGATCAACTATAACTCAGAACGACTTATTTCCTTTGAATGCTATTGGAAATCCAATGGCAATGACCATAACAATGTTTTTTCATTTCCATTCTAGTATGGGTAATAGTTGTAACATTCCTATGGACTCTTGTCTCTCAGCCTTAGCTTGCTGACAAACCAAGCATCAAGAGACATATTCAGAAACATCTCTTTTCATGACATACCATCAGATGTACTCTTTCAATTCCCTGTACATCTTTGTGATTCTAGGGGGGGAATAGAGAAGGAATAATTATGAGCCTCATCCAGTAACTAGTTATTTAATTATTGTATGTTCAGAATATGAACATGGTTCCTGATCCTTATTATTTCATCACGTACAAGGTTTTATTCAGGAACATTTCAAACCTTTTGTTAATATACATCTTCCTTTGTGCCTCAATAATCTCTACATGTATATATAGTTGAACATTGATTAGAGAAAGATAATATTTCACCCCTTCCATTAAAATTTCATGATCCATCATTTGAAAATCCATAAATATTGGATCTTTCGTGATCCTCATTATAAATATGCTTGTGTAGTAATTTCGACTCAAAGCATCTTCCAACATGTTCTCTTTCCAAAGGTGGTAATGTGTTGAGAAATTGTAACCATTAATCAAATCCAACCATCATCTTTGGGACATATTTTGCTCCTTTTGTGTGAAAATATACTTTAAAATTAAATGACCATTATTAATATCACACCTTTGACAATAAATATAATGTCCTTATATCATTAATGAAAACATTACCGCATCTAACTCCATATCATAAGTTGGATAATTTTTCTCATGGATTTTCAAATTATAAGAGGCATAACCTATCACCATATCATTTTTCATGAGAAAACATCCCAACGCCTTCATGGATGGATCACTATAGATTACAAACCTTTATTTACTATAAGGAAATGTGAGTAAAGGTGCACTGGTTAACCATATTTTTCTCTATTTGAAATTATCTTCACATTCCTCCGTCAAAACGATCTTAACTCCATTATGAATCAACACTGTGAGTGGAATAAATAATCATGAAAAATCATTCACAAAATTAGATAATGTCCAGCCAAACGAAGAGAACATCAAATCTCAGTTAACGTTGTTGGTCTCAACCATCGTTCAATAATCTCTTTTTTACTAGATCCAACGATATCAACTCTCATGAGATTACATAACCCAAAAATAAAACATTGTGAAGCCAAATTTCAAGCATTGTAAATTGGGCATAAAGAATCACCCCTCTTAGGGTCTTCCATACAATTCTCAAGTGATCATCATGTTCTTTCATTCTCTTTGAATGGATAAGAATATTTTCATTAAATACTTCCATAAACTGATAAAGATATTTCTTAAAAACTATACTGATTTGATCCATGAAGATAGAGGTGGAATTATTAAGACCAAAAGGCATCACTATAAATTCATAGTGTCTATACCTTGTATAGATTGTCGTCATTGGTATATCCTCCTTTTGAACCATAATTGATGATAACCTAAATAAAGATAAATCATGGAACAATATAGAGAAATGCATAGTTGACCAAATAAGTCATCAATGTAGGGATGATGATATTTTTTCTTGATGTTTTTCTTGTTATGTTCTCAATAATTAGTGTCTGTAAACATTGATACACCTTTCTTTAAGGAAAATAGAACTGGTACTACCCAAGGTGGCGCACTAGGCCGTTGGAATCCCTTATCAAGATTCCCTTAGAGTTTCTTCTTTAATTACTGGAACTCAATTGGGGAAATTATATATGGTTTCTCTGAAATAGGCATAGCACCCTATATGAGTTTTATTGAAAAATGAACTTCACGATTTGGTGGAAGACATAGAAATTCCTCTATAACGACATCATAAAACTCCAATACAATGGGTGTATTCGTAATTGTGAGTTTCTCTACAACCATTTGAGATAATGACATAAATTTATTGGATACAAGACCCATAAGATTGAAGTAATTTTTCCTGGAAGGATATATTCATCCATTCATCGATAGAAGATCGTATATTATTCTAGAATATGAAATGTGTATTCCCTTCCTTGGAAATTGAGAATAGATTGATATATAGTAAGCCAATCCATGCCAAAAAATAGATTAAATTACATTATATGAAGGATCACAAGATTTACAAGAATCACATTGCCACAAACATCAACCTAATAATAATAATAAAAGTTTGATGTGCATGTTGGGTCATTAGGAGTTGTCATAGCTAACACATCATCTAATTATTAAGGTTATATGATAATACCATTAGAAAATTCGTATGAAATAAAAGAGTTGGTGGATCTAGAATAAAATAAAACTTTTTTCTAATTTAGATTGGATGATATGTGTACATTTCACATATTCATTACTGTACTCCATATAACTGACAATGATTGGATGCAAAATTCCATTGTCTTTGGCCTTAACTATTTTTTAACGACTTTCATCATCAATAACAGTTGGATTGGGGAATTGATTTGAATAATGCAACATTTCCTTGAACATGAATAATTGAAGTAATGGAGGTTCATTATCTGTATCCATTTCTTTGTTCGCATTAATAAATATATTTTTATCATCACTTCAGAATTCAACAACAAGATGAACTTATTTTCAAAAAATAAAACTGTTAGTAGTCCATTGAAGAAAACTCCCACCATGTTTCTTTCCACACTTTGATCATATGGGAAAACTCATAAACTTTTGAGTGTGGTCTTCATATTTTCTATTGAATTAAATATTTCATTACTTATCAAACCCATTTTACTAATGGGTTACTCCAATATCTATATCAACCTTGAGATAACATCTAACAATTTCATCATAGATTTTGAAGTCCCTAATCGATAATTTCCCTTTAGAGACATGGTTTTAATACCCTAATGAATAGATCAATTTTACTCTTAGGTTGGATAATAAATCCAAAAGCATACATTGAATGTCTAGTAAAAGTTTCTTCAGAGGTACCAACACATTCATCATTATTTTTCTTAATTCCAAGGAACTACTTCCCTATATTTTTTTTTGAGAAATATGGTAAATTTACTTATTAAAAAATAAGTTCTTGAACTTGTCCAATTCCATGGACTCAATTTCATATATATTCCTCATATTCTTAAAAGATTCCACCATTGATCAGCTTCACCTTCCAAACGATAGACTACTAAGACGAATTTATGATGATCAAAACATTCTAGAAATAAAAATATTTTTTTAGAGGTACTGAGATGTTGTTCAGACACTAGTGGATTAGAAGACCTGCTAAATGAAGGTGGAAGTTTTCTCAAGATAGTCTGAATAAAACATATCTCCCACTATTTCTCTTTTGGATGTTTTGTATGATTCATATCTTGAGAAATTTTTGTTACTAGGGATACATAATTTTTCATTCCAGATTCCATAACATTTGGTTGCTAAGGGGGGAAATCACTGAATTTACCATCAAATTTAGCATTAACGTGGTCTCTTCAGGTTCCAACCATTGACTAAGACCAAGATCTATAGTGTTAGAAACAATAATCATTATAGAAAAACCACATAATCAAGAATTTAATTTATATTTATTATACTTTAGGTTTTATCCTAGGTTATTCATGAACATATCTAAAACACTAGGATATGATTTCAACCAATACATAAAAATATTATTAGGGTTCTTACTACGGTTATCTCATACTAGTTTATAATGATTGACTATTGAATTTCTCTTATAACAACTATAATGGTCCATACAATACATATAGATATTAATTCAACATTGTAGAATATTTATAACATAACAGATCAAAACCATGCCAATACAGTATAGGATAAGTGTCTTTAGAAACAGGGAAACATAAAACACTAGTTAAAATAAATCTAAATTGTCTCCCACTTGTTTCTTCACCATTAGACTCCATTTTGGACATATAATAATTAATACCATTCTTCATGACCTGGGAAAATGAAACATATGAATTTGTGATCTAAAATTCATAGTATGGGTAAACAAGGGAAATATCAATCAAATCATAATCATAAGAACATAATCTTTGAAAATATTATCCACCATATAAAAGATAACAATATCATATCATGGGATAAATAATTAATGTGTAATTAAATCCCAATATTCATAACATATGACATGAAATTTCTTTGGGTACACAAATTTGCATATAATATAATTTCATTTTTTATAAGTATCAAGGCTGAGACCATCATGGCGGACAAATTTCATTACTGAACCGAGTTAACTCCTCATTACATCCAATTATTACTAAATCAAATTTACTTGTCATTATATTGATGTATATATCATGCGATATAAATCATTACCCAATTCATTAGAGGGAGATATTGGTCCCATCGATCTAATAATTAAACCATTATTATGTGTGCCATAGAAACAAAAAAAACATTCACCATGGAATAACCGTTGAAATATAATGGGTCTCCTAAACCAAATTATATCATAATTGTTATAACACAATAAAAATATTGAAATAACCGGGTTTTAAATATAATCGTATTTACCATGTGTCATCTTAGATGGAGAATAATTTGGAGGAAAAAATTGAAATTCTTTCTGGGGGAAAACATTTCTTCTTCAAAAAAGATTTACATCTAAAAAATGCCACAATTTTCTTTGAAGATAACATTTTATGTGAAAATAAAATTGCAATATAGTAGTGGAAGATTCAATGAAATAAGTTACAATGAAATCATAAAAACCCGTTCCTACTGTACAAGTTAAAAAACATTATTCTAATTCTTTTTTGTAAATGTTAAAAAATACATTGTATGGAACACGAAAAAATAATCCATTCATACCATGTAGTAAAAATATTCCAATGGGTAAAAATGACTTTTAAAAATTATATAATAATATATAGAATATTTTGGAATACATATTTAGGAAAAACAAATTGAATGACAATTATACCCTAATAAATACTTTCGAATTAACAATATCAGATAAAAATGAGATTTGCAACATTATCCTTTACCTTAGGTCCGATATGATTCATATGTATCCAAACATCAGGTATAATTATTTAAATAGTGTTACTGATTTATTATAGAATCATAATAATATTTATTATGACATTTGTGATCATATTTTAATCTATTTGTTTGTTTCAATTCATTGTTACTCGTTATTCGACTATTAACTACTTTATGTTCTTTTTCATGTTTTTTTATCAGTTATGTTTGTATTTATGTTTTTAGATTACATTTATATCACTTATAAAATTGTATTATTATATTTTATATCATATTTATTCATTAAACTAAATCATGTAATCATTATTCAATGAAGATTATGTAGAATGAATCTAATCGCATCATGGTGACGGTAAGTAATACGTACGCACGAGCGACGACATCATATAAAAAATTGTAGAATTGTATTGAAGTGAATAGTGTATAGTATATCATACTAAAAGTCATTTTATATCAATCATATATATATTTATTAATTACATCATTAAACCCATCATTGTATGGTGTTGGTGAGAATATGATTACACCATAATGTGGAGATGGTAAGTCGTACGTACGCATGCGTGGAGATTTCATATCCCATAATATCGGGAGAAGGTGGAATATGGTTTTTTTATTTTTATATTGACATTTAATTGTACGTGTGATAATGATTTTATTACTTTATAATGAATAAGAAGTAGAAGACAAAAGAAGTTTTAAATAATCAGTAAATGATATTACATCTTCCTCGATGTGCCTCATCAAAATCTCCACTTAGATCTTTAGAGTTGGTCCATGAAGATGACCAGAACCTCAATAATGAAAATAAAGAAGTTGAGAATGTAAAAGGGCATGGTATGGCCGATCATGAAGTCTCAAAATGGAGTTAAGAAGTGAGGGAGGAGGTTCCCTTTTATAATTGATAATAGGGGAACTTTTAGAAACTCCATAAATAATAATTTATAATAAAATAAAACCCTACCTAGAAACCTCTAAAATGTTCAAATATTGACTACGAGATCGAATAGTTTTTTAATATGACCCATTAATAAAATTCAGACAATTTATTTTTCCACTTTATACCATATCTCATTAATTTAAACTTAGTCATTCTATTTAATTTTAATTGTGGAAATAACGTTGTAAATATTAAATAGTTAGAAATATTTTTTATATGGTGTTAAATGACCATATATGTATCTTTTTTCATATTTTATATCTCATAATTATCACTATATAATTTTTAAACATTTTTTATTATTTTAAAGTAATATAATATTATGTTATTTTCATAAAATATCAATAGTGTCAATTTTGAAACTATTAACTTATTTGATATTAAAAAAACCCCACATAGAAGATAAATTCAAAAACCAATATTAAATACACTTATAACATTTCATAGTCACCTAGAAAATTTTTGGGTCTCATTAATTAGTTCAAATGATTTTTATTTCAGTATTTTTAAAATCATTTATTTGATATTTCTATTAATAAAATTATTTTGACATCAATATTGTGTCATCATTAATAGTAATTATATAATCAATAAAAATTATAAATAAATTTCTATGACGTAGGTATTTATTTTATATTTCCATATAATATATATAGTTGATATTTTATACTAGTTATCCATATATTAAAATTAATATATTTATATAAAATTAGATTGTGACATTTTTTCCCATTCATTAGTTGTTATTACCTTCATGTCATATTCAAAGGAAAGTGGACATAATGTGAATATATTTTGATCAATATAAAATAAGTGGCTAATTTTTTATTACAATTGGATTTTTACAGGTGTTAATGTGATTTTATAATATTAATTTTACCCTTATTTACCTAATTTAACGTTAACCATGGAGGTAAAAATAATTACCAACGTTACTATACTTAATCCCCAAAAATATAAGTAGCCTATAAACATTAAATGGACCAAGAAATTCTAAAAAATGAAATACATTTTTTAAAATTAAAAACAGAGATGCTGTAGTAATTTATTAAAAAATAATTTACTTGTTTAAAGGAAAAAAATGAGTTTTAAAAGATAAAACATTGCTAAAGATTTAATTTTTTTAACCTTTAAATTGTACATAAACTCCTAGATAATGATATAAATTATATTTAATAATAAAAATATATTAAATTTATACATTACAAAATTTCAAAATAATAATTTCACTATATAAATTATCTTGATGAAAAATGTATTTTTTAATTAAAATATACGACATTTTTACAATTCATCTAGACATTAATGTTATAAAAAAATATGTAAAATTTATCCAATGTAAATTTTTATATCCTAAATTAAAATAAAATGATTTTGTTATGATATAAAAATTATTAATTTTCCAAAATCGTAATTTAAAATGGGATATCCATTCAATGGTGTAAATTTAACATTTTCAAATAAATATGTTTTTATACATAAAATATTCTTTTATTCATACCCTATGATGAAAATACCAGTAGGATTAACATAAAAATATTTTATTAAGTATATTACCCATATATATCTCATTAATTTCATCACCAAATGTAATTCTCTCAAAAATACAAATAACTAATTCATTTATATTTTTCATAAATAATTGATGTCTAATGAATTCATTTTTAATTTTCATAAGTTAGTTATAATTATTCCCAATAACCTAATGGCTAGGTTATAACAATAAATTTATAATAGTGGAATCTCACAGTTCATTTAAACTCACGATTGCGTGAAAAGCACTATACTGAAGAATAAAAATTATTTGAAGAAAATATTTTATAAAAACATCTGGGTGTTACAAGTTTACTCCTACTAGGGACAATCATGTTCTATCTTGATTCATCTTGAGTTTATTGAGAGATTGTCAGCCCTATTTCTTGCTCCATTTCATTCGAAATTTCATTCACATTTCTGGAAGGGAAATTGTTGATCTTGTGCTCGAAGAGTGGTGTATGGTACTACATATGGCGGGGATTGAACAATTGGATGTTTGAGGATGGAGACAAAAATTTTAGTATAAATTAGGTGTTTTTGGTGGGATTTTAGGCTAATATGATTCTCGTGAGATGACGATAAGGGTATTCCTAGGTGGGGAGTACCATATCAGTCATAGTTGAATGTATTCTATGTAGAAGATAATTTTTTGTGTTATTATGATGTTCATTGGATAGCGTAGATAACATGGTTGTGTAGATACATTGTTTGAGAGAATGAATTCTAATCCATTCATCATGCTTCTCAAGGGAGAGATGGTTTATGGTGGAGTGTTTGTAAGGATCCAAGCTTTTTCGGACTTTAGTTTTGAGAAGAAATATAAATTTTATATTTCAGAATCTTGTAAAAGGTATTATGGTCTTTTCCCTCTATAATATGACCTCAGATATTTTTTTACAACTCCATTGGTACCATCATACAATATTTACCCTTAGACCTGATTTCGGTGTAAATTAGTGCAATTCAAATTGTGATGAATAAATGTTATTTAATATTTATTAAATTAAATATTTAATTATTCTTATAGGTTCGTTCAAATGTAAATTGTGAATGAAGTGTCTTAATGATATTTTATCTTCATGGATGAGTTTGGATTGGATAGTTCTTTCTAGAAAAGTTAGAAACTCGAGCTGGGCGTTAGGGCCAACCCATGCCCAATTTTCTTCCTAATATTTTTTTTGTCTTTTTCTTTTCTTTTCTTTCATCCTCCTCCTCATTCATACCTCTCAAGAGGATCTACCTAGGAAGTTATTTGAAGGTAGAAAAGGGTTAAGGGAGAAAATATGGAAAGGTAAAGAGATGGTGGTAATGTCACGAAGCCCTCAACACGCAGAGTTGTTGGATGGCGACCGCAGACAACAGAATCTAGCGAAGCGTTGGTGGTTTCCACCTAAAGGTAGTACCATTTTTAAATTTTTCTTCATAAATATATTAAACTCAATTTTCTTGTTTTTATAGTGATATTATGATTGTTAATATCCCCTAGAGTCTATATATGTTTATTTGGGAGTTTAAACAGGGGTTACAGGCAATCCAAGGGTTTCTCGTTTGGGGAAACTAGGTTACACAATGTGTTGTCCGGGGTGACATGTCATGTGTTCTTCCCATTTGGGAAAGATGAAGTTTTGGGAGTGCACTCCATGTATTGGGGTGTACATGCTATGTACCAGTACATGGACCTGTGGTCGAGTATCTGAGCTTCTCTACCGTGTAGTGGTGTAAAACCATGTGGAGTAGACGTCAAGACCTGATCTAAGTGACACACTATGTAATAGTAAGTGGCATGGAATATTAGATGGCCAAATCGGTTTACGGACACATGCTTGTAACCAGTTTCGGGTACACACTGTGAACTAGGGTGGTGTAAATGACTAGGCAGGTGGAAGTACACACCCATGTGGGAGCTCAAGATTACACATTGTGTACCCATTTCACAAGCCGTTTAACTGGGGAATTTACATGACTAGTATATTGGATGTACACACCCATGTGAGAGATCAAAAGTACATGTCGTGTATGGTCTCTACATGTAGTGCACTCCCCTCTTGGTACCATTTGAGGGTGTTTTCCTATTTTATGCCTCAATGTTAGATTTGGACCATTACGTAGTCTATTCTGAATTGTTTTTCACATAGATTGTGTTTGTGAAACACGTGGAGTGTTGAGTGGAAAACTCATGGCTGATATGAGGAATTTGCCTAAATAGGGATTTTTTCCTCCATTTGTTGAGTTTAGTTGTATCCTGAGATTGAGATATGGAGTGTCTAATTGGTTGGGTGTTCAGAACCACCTAGTTGTGATCTTGATCTGATATGATCTATGAGTTATCTCCGATGACCATTACTTTTGAGGATGTTATCATTTTGAGACGTTCCATTCTGGAGTATGAGGTCTTGAGACCTGTCCCTTCCATGGATCCACTAAGGGATACCATTTATTTTATATTGATCTATGGGGTCCCTTTTTGTATCCATGTTATATCATATCATACCAAGGAACCCTTGTAGGATTCCTATTTTTTCTTACCATTAGAGGATCCTCTTTTGGATTCCCCCTTCACCTTTTAATAATTAAGTATATTGATTAAGATTACATTACCCTTGTTTACCTGTAGGATCATGAGTATGATTCCCCTTTATTTTTTGACTTGAGGGACCCAGTGAATGCCCGTTTCTTGCCTGACCTTGATATATTATGATAGGTTTAGGTAGAGATGGTCTTTGGGAGTCACTTAGAACCCATACCGAAATAGTATGTCCCTGAGGTTGTGACTATAGTGTTGGGTTTGGAATTTGGGCCACCCTCATTTGTCTGTTTATTTTTGACTGGGTTTTGCTGATGAAGTAATGTTTACCAGAGGTTTTTCTTTGTTGGTGGTTGTTGAGCCTGGTGTATGGTGTCATTGTTTCTTTTAATATTCCTGATCATTCTTCCTAGGATTCATATTACTTGTTGGGATTCCCAATCATTCTTACCTAGGATCCGGCTTTTGAGCCATGATATTTTTGATATTTACTGATATACCAATATGTACATTTAGGGACATAGTTGTTGAACTTTTATGTATATATATATATTGTGACATATATTTTTGTGATATCCTGATGTTTTTCTTGGGATTTGGCTATTTAGTGTTACATGTTGTCTTGTACACACTGCGTGATACTTGGATTCTCGTAGTAGTAATTCATTGGATAGACTCATATTATGAATGATATACAATGAGGATGATTATGATCTCTTAGATTTGGGGCATGGAGACCCAAGGATCATGGTAGATTACACAATCCCAAGAGGTATGGATGATTATGATCTCCACATAATTTGATCAGAGTGATTAATCTCATTCTGAATAGTAATGAGACCTGAGGGGTGTAGTAAGACGTCTCACATGTGTGTTCTCTCTTTATATCGGTGTGGTGTCCCATGATTCATTGTAGATTACGAACTCTTAGATGGTAGGGATTCTTAAGTTCTCTTCGGACTTTGATTAGAATAGTTTTTCTCTTCCAGATATGGCATGTGACTTAGTGGTCGTAGCATGGCATCTCACCGATGAGTTCTCTCTTTACAGATTGCATATGGTATGACCCTTGGGGTTCTTCCATGTTCTAAATGTCGTGACCACCAACGGACCAAGACCTATGCATCAAAAAATAGACTAGATATACAAGCCTAGGTAGCATGACAACCGACTCAGTGAAAATTTAAAGGATATCCAGACGTACTCACTAGAATCATTTTTATGGGATTGATTGTTGGTATATGGTATAATTCTTTATATAATTGACCGTCAGTATATGTTATGCATCATTATAGGATTGACCATCGATATACAGTATACTTCTTTGCACTATGTACTATATATATATGGTATCCTTCATTAAAGTATTGACTATTAGAATACGATATCCTTGTCAGTGATTTCAGACGATTAAATGTGAACCAAGGTTCTTCAAAAGTAAACCCTATGGTGATGTATATTTCTCAGAGAAATAATTCAAGGGTTGGATAATAGAGGTATATTTTTATTGGGATTATAGACCTAGTGATCCAACTAATGACAAACAGATTGAGTGGCTTGACATCTAGCTCAATGGCCTGAAAAATGATTTCTAGGCGATCAGGGTTACAGACCCAAGGATCGACTGTTGATGTGGTTTCATGTTATTGATTTACATACCAATGAATATTCATATCTACACATATATATATTTATATATATATATATATGGGACTATACATGTATTCTTATATAGTTATGAACATCCTGGTTGAAACATTCCTAGTTGACATGGATTACGGACCTTGGGATCGACTCTGTACTCACATTTTGTTTTACTACCATTTGGTTCTGTTTAAGAATGGATGAATACAATGCTTTAATATAAACTTGTTATACCGTTGTTATAGTATTATTTCCATGGAAGCCTATTGAGATTCATTCTCACCCCTAGACATGCACCTCGATGTACTAGTAGACCTTATGTCAACTTTTCATGTTGATAATGGTTTGCATGATTGATAGGGATGAGGCCTAGGGATGAATGATTTAGTGGAGCTACATGAATTGTTCTTCTGATTAGGGAACATTAGTTCAATACTGTATGTGTATTTGGTTCATGGTCTATTTCTTAGCTGGTAGTAGAGTCCTCGACATTTACATTTAGTTTCTTTTATTCCCTTGTATCCTTATAGTCGTCCTAATGAGAGACTAGTGTTATACAGAATTTCTTCTATATTTAGTATTTCAAATCATTTCATTTATTATTAAATCATGTTCGATTTCAGTTGTCTTCTGATTTTTCAATCTATTCACATTCCCTTCTATATGATACATATCTATTTCTTCCAGTTTCTTTCAGTGGTATGAGGACATAGTCTCCCAACCATCACACCCTTGGACCTCGATGCTAGTTGGAATCCTCTAGAGTAAGGGGATGTGTTAATGAGGCCTTGAAACCCACCGACTCAGAGTACTGGTTTAGTGGAATCATGGTCAGGATGATACCATGTAACTTTGGCTGATCATTAAATTTATTTTCTGGATTTAAAAAGTCATGAAATTTTTAATTAAATGAATTACCATTCAAAATTTATAAAATTACATGATTCATAAATTTGAATTAAAATAATTGTAACCAAATGAACTAATGATTTAGTTAATTGAGCCAGTGGTCCATTATTGGAGTGTGACATATGTGGATACATAATGTTCCACCAATAGGATATATAGAAAAATACCATTTATAATGATACAGAAACATTAGTTAATCAAATTATTGTATCATTGTTGTAAAATTTAAAATATTTCAATATATAGTATTTAAGGAACAGAAAAAAACAATGTATAATACAGATATTGTATGAAACATGATATAACTACATGGAATGGGGTAATTCATAACATATAAATTATCAAGATCTTATAATGATTCATTAGATGAATTCTCATTTACATAATAAGCCATGGAAAGGGAAGTTCATAATAATAATATCAATAATAATGACCGCAAAAAACATGTGTGTCAACCTTTTTGTTAAATCATCACAACATTAAGAGGCACAAACCTAAACAAAAACACCCCAACCCTGGTAACATTCCATTCCTCTATACAGGGTTAGGACAATCCTAGTCATTGGTACATTATTAAAATCTGAGGAATTGTTAGTCTTCTGAATAATACTACAACCATCTAAAAATTTAAAAGATATCATATGTAGAATCCTAACACATTTCACTCAAATATAACCATACCATCTTGGCCACATCGCCTCAGGTGCACCTCACCTTATGCCAAAGGATGCTAAGTAGCAGCATGGTCATATGATGCGTCAGTGGAGATACTATTCCATTTGGTCAATGTGTAACATAAAAGTAAAAAATAACGGTAAAATGAGAACATAGTAAACAATTAGCAGGAGGATAATAACAAATTATAAAATAAATTTTCTGACAAAGATAAATATCATATAAAAAATGATCTCCATGTCATTGTATGTACCTAAATAGTAATTTTTCTACTGACATAAACATCATTCTAAAAAATTAATAAAGGCTGAAATGGGATCTAGTTGAAATACAATAGTAATCTCGACCCACTAATAATATGATTCATTGTATATCGGTAGTCACGAATCCATAATAGGAAGGATACCATTGTCCCTACTTATACCCATAAGATCTGTTCATGTACCATGCAGTGGTAAAAATAGAATGTGAGATACACTTTAAAGGACAACTAAAATTATGTATGGTAAAATCTGTCGGGAGAATATAAAATGAGTGGTACAAATTTATAAAAAGGTACGAAATAATATAAAATTGAAACATGCCAACTATGGCTCCTACGGATGCCAAGTAGACACTATCTTTTATGGCCTAAGTCAAAAGACCATTGGAAATTTGGAAATAATAAAATAGTTGTGTGTACATATATATTGTCTATATTCATAGTGACATTAACATCCCTAAAAGTAGATACTACAATTATTCATGACCCAAGGCATAACTAAAAAATCCATGGATAGAAAAATGAGTTTCATAATATGTCTAGGGGCACATTTCTCAGGTTCCAACAATAATAGTTGTTTATATGGTCGTGTATCAAAATGTGGGACACTATAGAGACAAATCACAATTAATTAAGGTCATTATACCTCTATATCACATTTAATTAAGGTTTTGATGCATGTTTGTTACATTTTATTTGGTACACTATGATATATATCACATATCATTTGTAAATCCATGGTTCTTTATAAAATTTACAACGGATAATATTCCTGAGCATGACAAGTACAAGGGATTCCACTCATGTTTATGCCAAACACTAGGAAACTATGCCCGTATATAAAATTTATGCAATAATATTTGTTAAGATTCAATAAATTATAAAGTGTTAATCACCATTCATTTGGAAAATTATTTAACTAAGAGGCTTAACCATTCCAGATATGAATTTCATGTAAAGTGTTCGTACCACTAACTCCTACATAGTTTACATAACCAATTACCTTACGAATCTATACAACATCATATAAAATGTTGTTTCCCATATTATAAATTAATAATTCTTTGGAATCACATCACTATGAAATATGTGGTGGCCCTTATTAGGGTGAGGGATATCTATCATCAATCTAGTGTATATTGGGATTATTTAACCGGGATAAAATACAAATAGAGGAAAATTGTAATTTTTATCCAATGTGTGGAATTTCATAAATGAAAGATGAATATGAATGTTATAAAACAACATGTATATTAAGAAAATGTACCCAATCACATAGCATTGGTTCTAATATGAACCTTCGGCTTCTGTCAACGCTAGAATCAATGTATAAAGATGGAATAATCAAACTATATATATAAACAAATAATTAATATTATAATTAAAAAAATAATTGGAATGATGAAAAGATAAAACACTAAAGGGTGGATGATTAATTAATCTTTTACTGATTTGTATCGAACACATCCAATATCAATGTGATCTAACACTAGACAATGATCATAGCTCAATGCATAGTTTGGATGAAGATATAGATATCTCACTAATGGAAGAAGAATTACTAAAAAATGGGGTGGAAAAATAAGGGATAAACCTTATATTAAGGATGGGGGAAAAGTGTATGCACATGTTTCATGAGTTACATGGTTTTTTCAAGGTTTTAGAAACATTTCACCTAAAGAATGCTTCACGACTTGTAAAGTGGCAATATGTTTATAACCATGGGTGTGTGATTTGAAAAAACTGTGGGGCCCCTTACTACCTAATGGGAATACCATAATAGTTGTTCCTCATAGGTAAAGGTAAATAATAACTCGGAAAACTTATTCCATTCATTATTACTCTCATGTGGTTGAGTTGCACGGATAGCAAAAATAGTTAACTAACTATGCAGCATAATTTTTCCTTCAAAAATTTAGAGCTCCATATGAAAAACGGGCCACATACTCCCCATAACTATTCATTATACATTTTATAATATTACTAGTATAAAACGATATGTTTCTAATGTAATTTATGTACCCATGCATCTTTATAAAGGATGGTAAATTACAGATTCAAAATAAAAATATTACACAATTTTTTGGTTAGAAGGAAAAAAGATATATTACTAAAAAATATCATATAATTATAGTTTAAAATTATACATTTATTTCCAACTAATAATATTTTAATCTATAAAAATGAATTTATTTTAAGAATTAAAAATGTTAATTTTTTATGATAATTTTTTGGGAATTTTTTGAAAAGATTAATTATTCAATGATTATAAAAAAATTATGATTTTTATTGAATATTAAATTATAATTTAAAATAATTATTAACTATGTTTCTATTTTATAATATTTCTAAAATTTAATCTATTAATTTTTTAAATGTTCCAATTATTGTTTTGATATAAATTTTATAGTAGAATTTATAATAAAAACATTTTATATTTAATAATGATTTCATTCTGAAAATATGTTTTCTATTTCATTTTACTATTTTATTTTTCATTTAAATTCATCCATTTATGAGATTTCAAAATTAAAAAATTAATTCCAAATTTGGAATCAGTGGGTCCAAATTTGTTAATTATGTTAAATTTGATATTAGTCAATATAAATAGTTACCTTTATAATTTTGGATAACATGGTAAAGGTTAATTTAGGTAATTTGTGTTTAAAATAAAATATGATAGAACATTAAAAGACGCCTACACTTTCTGTAATTTTATTATATTATTAAATTTTATAAATTATCATCTATTTTTTTGTTATGTGATTATTATTTTCCATTTTTTTTGAAATTATTATCATTATAAATATTTTAAATGAAATATAAAAAATGTCACACTATTTGTTTCAAGAAATTATAATATTTTTATCCGAGGTTTATCCGGAGGGTATGTTTGGTTATAAATATTATATTAAAATATAAATTATTTATCATTATTAAGGAATATTTGAATTTATAGTGAATAAATAATTTCCTTAAATTTTTCTACAACTCTAACCATGCAACCATTCAATTAATTGAAAACATAAATAAATGGTAGAAGAAATATTAAAAGTAATTTAATATGATATAATTAATTTGATCAAAATATTTTCTAAATGAAAAAGAGATTTTAGGGTAGTATTAATATACATTGTTGAAATTTTATTTTTTCCCATGATGTTATGAAAATAAATGTAATCAATAGTCTTAAATATTATCATTAATGATATATTTTAAAAAATACTAATTTTGTAAATGATATAAAATTAAAAAATATCATATATTCATCCAATGAAATTGTATATGGTTAGTTACCTTAACCATGGTCTAATAAATTATTGTTGGTAATTATATAGTAAAATTATTAACATATAATACATATAAAATGTTAATATTATTGTAACTATGAAAATGATTAATGAATGTTTAAAACCAACATTCATGGGTAAAATTATTTATTTTTTTTTTGTAATTTTATTATATTTGAGAATTTAAATATATAATCATCATATGTTACAAATAAATATATTTATATATATTTTTTTAAATAACAATTAATTTATAAAATTTTATAATTTTAGGAATTCCACACGTTCCCCACGAATATCATATAAAGGGGAACAAATTATTAACATTACATAACACATCAAAACCTAGTTGGATCATCTAATACATACCAAAATTTCTACCAAAGATCAATACACTCAGTATAAAGATCATTTATTTAGGAATAATACCCCCCTCTGAGATATTAATTTTTCAATGAGAGGAAACCTTACATATAAGAGTTATTGTTTTGAGCCACATGTTTTAGTTTTATTTTTTTGTCCACTTCCACATTATATTAATCAACATTTATTATATAATAAAACTAATATATTACTTATTCTAAATATTTTTATGTTAATTTGACAACCTATTTACATATTTTCATCCATCAAATATAAAATGAAACCATCTTTGCAGTGTATAATTGAAAACCACACCATGGACTTATGTAATTCGTTTTCAACTACCATATATAATAAATTGTAATAATGAAGGATTTTAGTTATATAAAAATGATATTCATTTCATTTTTTTTCATTTTTCAATTATATTATAACAACTATTTTCCTACCTTTCCAAACACATCAAAATCATAATGTCATTTCTGCGTACGTTTTGACTACCACCCTCATGAAGTAATGAGATTATTTTTTCATCACTAAATACCATTGGTAACATGTGTACTAACAATTAAATAAATTATATCATATTTTTTAAATTATTTTTATTCTATAATGCCACAATTATATTTTTCAATTCTCTTTAATGATTATCGTTCACAAGAAACATTTTTGATGTGTTCATACAAACTATAATCTCTACATTTGAATCATTGTTCATTTTATATAAAAATATTTAATGATGGGGTTTGAATTATAAATTGTCTATATAATTGATAATTTTTCATTTTTATTATTTTAGAGATGATACAACAATGTAATATTTTACCATATTTGAGTTACTGAATCCATTTTTTACTTATGAAACGAATGTCATAAAAACATCTGGTATCAATTTAATTACATAAATAATTATGGAGATAGATAAAAATAACTGAATAATAAACATGAAAATTATTCATAAGAATATAAATAATTAACATATTTTGACGTGGTATGGAATTTTGTGATATTCCATGCTCATATCGTGAATCCTATTTCTTGAAATTTCTATGATGTTTTCTTCTCAATGTTGTTTACCTAGAAAACATGGAAGATTTAAACCTAGAATGAGAAATTTCATTAAAGGGTAGTGGTGTTATGGTTAAAAAATAAGAAACAAATTGGTATTATATATCTAATCAAACATTTATTTAAATATAAAAATGTATTTCCTCCCTTTAAACTGTTAGAAGAACAAATCTTTATAAAACAACCTCAATGAATGCACCTGTTTTCAGGAAATTGCCTTATGGTCGCTTCTCAATCGAGGCAGATCCTGAGGCCCTTCAACATCATACACTAATTAGAATGTCTTCAATTATGGGTCGCATTTTGTAAATAAAATGGGATAATCCTTGGTTGTCCCTCAATCTTAATCATAGAACTGTACACATTTGGGGATTCACAGATTGGAAACTTGTTCTAATCATCAAGGGTTACATTCAAATTTTGTTAAAATACCAAGAGTACATAGATAAGTTTTAAATATTATGGAATATTCATCTTAAACATGGTATTCTTTGAATCTCCGAATGAGATTATGATTTTAATCCCCTTATTAATATGAACTCCATGGCTTAGGGTTGTGTTAGATTTCAGGGTCTCAATTATTTTTTATGGCACACCACGATATTGAATGACATTGTTTCATTCATTGGAACTACCATTATGATTGATTAAAATAATATAAATGAAGTGATAGGTTTATATGAAAGAGTTATGGTGGTGGTAAATCTAGACTCACAAATCATAAATGTTTTTAGTTTTAATGTTAACGATTGAAAAATGGAGGTTAGGATCGACATGGAACATAAACTCCCAGTCTCTGAACTGTGAAAAATCATTGGGCATTCCATTATAAATTATTTAGTATAAAAAATCAACTTTATCAACCAAATTTAAATTACTAACTGTAATTCATATGATTGAAGAAATATAATGGCATTTTTATAGAAAATCCCAAGCCTTACATGAATAAAAATGAAATATGGGGGATTAAATCAATGTTTTCCAACCTTTTAAGAGATAATTTGTTCAAACATGGCATGAAATTTTTGATAAAGAGTAGAATGATACTATAGAATAAGTAATTTTATAGGAAATAAAAAAATTGTCTTTGATTCAGTCGAATAGTCCAAGGATAAACATCTAATAAAGGAATCTTGCAAGGACACCTCTAATGAAACTAGATATCCTAGTATTGTTGATATTGACTCTATAATGGTACATATTGATAACATCCAATGAAATAATGATATTTCAATAGTTATGGATGAGAATGATATTAGAGAAAATCATGTTAGAGTGATTATGTTGAAATCCAAGGAACAATGTAATTGTAAGGATGATTTTGATCCCATACACGCAGTATAGAAATTATCTTATCAATTTCTGGTTCTTGTGGACTCACCTAATGGGATAGTGACCAAAAAATCCTTAGAGATTAATTCTAGATCACCTATTTTTACACAACAGGTTGAGGATTCTGAAACCTCCAAGGTTCTTGGGAATAGCTCTGCTCAAATGGGTTGTAATGCTATTATTGATGCTACAAAGATTAAAAAGGAGTACAACCTTGTGGATAAGGACAATGAAAAGGTGGGGGCTCTCTAGCCCTCCACAAATGTTGTTAAATACAACAATACAAATGCGATGAACCTTCAAAAATACATCAATGTTGAAAACTTATAAAATGAACATAATGAAGATGTCACATGTATGGTTTCCATAGACACTGTTATAGGTAATGTTTCAATCACTACTACTGCATTACATAATGATTTATCCAAGATATTAGGAACACAACACAAATCATACAAATTAGATTTTGTCAAATTTCCAAATGATCAAATATAAAATCATAAAAATTTATTAAGAGTCATCTCAAGGGTTACCCCATTGAATGATAAACACATAAAACAACTTAGAGTGATGCTAATACATGTACCAATAAAATATCTTTTATTCCTTATATGAGTAAATATTGAAAGTAACCAAGTCCAAACTCATAAAAATGGATAGAATATCTAATAGCATTAGAGGCACTGGAAGTAGAAAAGGGGATTCCAACCCAAAATATTGGTTCAAATGAATCTTCTTTTTTGGAATTGTCAGGGTATTACCAACCCTGAAACTTTTATTTTCCATCAAAATTATATTCAAACTCATAGACCTAAAATAATTACTACTCTTGGACTAAAATAAGCATTTCATCAAATATTATGCTCCTCTTCTCGTATGGTTATTAGTTTTTTAGTGCATGAAATGATGGTATATATATAGAAACTCTCCAGATATTTTCTCATTTTTTTTATATAGAATGTGAATGTTTTCAATGTTTCTAGGCTAATGATAACTTGTGACATTTATTTTTATTGTCAGAACCTTTTTTTCATTGCATTAAGATAAGAATAAATACCAATAGAAAAGACTTCCATGGAATGAACGTTCTTATTTAGATAAAAAAATACATGATCCCTAGTTTCTGATTGGTAATTTCAATGTGAATCTTATATGAAATTTGAAAATTGTCCCATCTATGTATTATATCTCCTCAATAGAATATAAAGCCTCTATAGAGGATAATAATCTTGTTTAAATCAACCATTGTGGTGAGAATTTCACTTGTTAGAGAAGGCACAACAATAGTGTAGTTACTAAAAAATTGGATAGAGATTTCATTTATGAGCCTTCTCTATATAAATGGGACACCATATCTAGCATTAAACTTCTTTAGATTATAGAAAATCATCATACCAGCCTTGTCATTTGTTATATCAAAATATGGAAACCCATTCTTCCATTCAGATTTAATAATGTCTGGTCATCTGAACCCAAGAGTTTTAACATCACCAAAAAAATTTGGTCTTATATGAATCATTACAATAAATTTTTTTCTTATATAATCGATCTAAAAAATATAAATAAGTGTATTTAAGGATGGTGTAGTTCCAAATATTAAAAAATTTAAAATTACATCTCCATTCCTAAGAATGAACTTATCCAACATCAGAACACCACTACTAGATCTGATTTCACTATTGATCCTCAACCTGAAATCATCACAAATTAGAGACACAAATCTTATATCATCCTTAAAAAACATGAGTAATAAAATCTTCAACACCAAAAGTCTCTCAGATAGTGATATAGACACTACATTCTATAAATCACATCATAGAATCTGTAATGCGTATCGATGTATAACTTTTCATAGAGATGGGGACACCCTCATTGATAATGAGGATTGCATTACTAATCATGAGGTCACTTATTATGAAATTATATTTAATGGAACAAACATCAAAAAATACCTTCTTCATGATGTCATCACAACTATAGTGAATGAGGAAGATAACTCTTATCTCATAAAAATCCTTCTTTATAATGGAATCAAAGATGATATTTTTAGACGTGATTATGATTGTTCTCTGGGAATTGATGGTTTCATTAATTGATTCTATTAGAAAATATAAGAGGTTATTAAAATTGATGTTCAAAACATGTTAAATCATTTAATTCTAATGGTGTGAATCTTAATGGGTTTAATTTAAAACATATTTCTTTAATTATTAATGTGGAAATTGATTCTGATAATCCTCTATTTAGACATATTATGTGAAAAAATAATTACAAAACTTATTTCTAATACAATTACTTCGATAATCAATAAAATTTTCAAATGGAATCAATTTGGATTTATCATGCATAGTTCTATAAAAAAAATATCATTTTTCATTCCTCTTAACGCACTATATAACGACCTATACTTTACATACATTGTTAATACTTCAGAATTGATGCACACTTATTACAACATATAACAAAACTAGGAAATGACCATATAGGTATAGAGTCTTTAGAAACTAGGAAACATAAACAACTAATTCATAAAGAATCTACTTTGCCTCCCATTTATTTCATCATATCTAGATTCCCTTTTGGCATATCCTACTTAATAACCTTCATCCTGACCTGGGGAAAGAAAACATAAAAAAGGGTGAGCTCAAATGATCGGTAAGAGTAAACAAAATAAATATCAATCACATCATTTTCATAAGAACATAACTTTTGGAAATCGTAACCTGCAAAAGAGATCATAATTTCATAACATGGGATAAATCATAGTAGTTAAATGTAATCCCAATAATCATAACATAAAACAAGAAGCTTTTTGGCATAAAAACATAATCATAGAGTATCATTTCTTTGTAATCAAGTGTCATTTCCAAGATTATCCTAGCGGGCAAAGTCCATTTGTGAACTGAGTTCACTCCTCATTTGAGTCTTGTTTCACTGAACCGGTTTAACCTGTCATTCCAGCCATGTCTATCTCATGAGATATAAATCATTACCCAATTCATTGAAGGGAGATATAGGTCCCACCCATCTCATAATGATGCCATTCTTATGTGTGCCACAAAATCATAAATCATACATCATTGTATAACCCATGTAATACAAATGGAATTCTTAAACACCGTGACATCATAAAAAATTCATATAAGACAAAGGAATTCATAAAAATAATTCCATCACAACACAATAAAATCAATTTAATAATAGGGATAGAAACAGAACCCAATATTATCTTATATGGAAAATAATTTTGATAAAACACGTGAACTCCATTCTTGAGGAAAATATCATATTTACTTCAAAAACATTTTTCCTGTCTTAACATGTCATACATTTTTAAACTAAAAGAAGTTCATTAAAAATAAACATGAAATCTTTTAAATTAAGCTTCTTGGAAATAATTTTTTAAAAATCCATTCATGCCGTATAAGTTAAAAAAAACATTCTTCCCGTACTTTGGATGGAAAAGTCAAAAAGTACCTCATACGAAAAACGACAAAAGATTCCTTTCATATCTTTTACAAAAAACTCACAGAAGGGTAAAATTGGATTTTAAAAATTGTATGTGTATGGAAATAATATTACATATTTAGGAAACATGGATGTGGATGATAAATATTCCCCAGTAAATTCTGAAGTATAAACAATCTCGGATAAAAAATGAGATTGTGAGATTTTCCCTTACCTTAGGTCCGATTTGCTTCGTAAGTGTCCGAACCTCCAGTAAAATGATTTAAATAATGTTATTGACTTATTCCATAATCATAAATATTTTTATGATATCATATATGGTTATATTCTTAGCTTCTTATTAGTAATATTTCATTGCTACTTGTTATTTGGGTGTTTATCACCTTTTGTTCTTATGCGTGTTTTGTCGAATAAATTCTTATTCATCTTTTTAGGTTATAGATACCTCATTTACAGAATGGTATTAGTGTAATATATATCATATTCATTCATTAAATTAATTTATATAATCATTATGCAATGAAGATCATGTAGAACGAGTCGCATCACATAGTGGAGACGGTATTCCGTACGTACGCATGAGGGATGATATCGTTCCCATGATCGTGAAATTGTAATGGAGTGTATGTATGATATTTCAGAATCAATATCAATTTACAATAATAATATATAGTTATTATTTACACCATTATACCTATCCAAGTAAGGTGGTGGTGGAAAATATATTACACCACGGCGTGGAGACGGTATTCCGTACGTACGCATGCGCGGTGATTTCGTTTTCTGTTGGATGGATAGATGGTGAAATATAGTTGTTTAATACATATAATAACATATCCGTATATGAGTGATACTTATGTTATTACTTCATAATGAAACAACAATAGAAGAATAAGTGGAAGAAGAAATAAAGTTGAAAGAATCGCTAAGGGACATTACCTCTTCTTTGAAGCGCCTCTTTGAGACCTCCTCTTAGGGAACTAAAATTGGTCTTTGAAGAGGACCAGGACCTCTAGTATGTTTCTAGGGAAGTGGGGAAGAGAATTTTTCAGGTTTTGGCCATGATTTAAGGGTCAAAGTTGTGTGAGGAAGAGAGGGAGGATGTTCCCTTTTATAAGGGAGGAGAGGGGCACCTTTGGAAAAACTAAAAATATTATTTTATTGTAAATTTATATTCGGTTTTTAATAGCTCCAAAATGATTTATTTCAAAGATAAGTGGGGGATGGGTCTATATACTCCCATAAAATAGAATTTAGACAAGTTTAGGTCATTAGAGTAACCTTATCTTTTAGTTTAAACTCTTAGTTAAATAGATTGACATTTATCATGTCACTATGTATTTTTATATTATATAGTTAATAAACTAACCATATACATCCAAGAGACCCCCAAGTGGTCCATTAATGATACTCCTATCATTATATAAGTATCTTGGCCGAACTGTTGATTTTTAGGAATATAATAACAATTAATAATACAATATTGTTTTTAACAAATTATTTTATGTCAATTTTGACACTATTTGGTAATTGATTTTTGTGGAAATTATAATAGAAAGATTAATTCGAAAAAAGTTATTTAAATAAACTATAACATGTCATGTTAACATAGAAAATTATTGGAATTAATAAAAAGTCTCAAATTACATTTATTTGGGTATTTATAACATCAATTATGTCAATATTTCATTAATAAGATAATTACTGCATCATCATTGTGTCATAAATAAATTAAATTATTTAAAGTCTAAAAATTACAAATAAAATAAAATTATGTAGGAAATCATTTTATATTTCTATTGAATATTTATAGTCGAATTTATCTTATGTATAACCCTATATTAAAAATGATATACATATTAAAATTTGATTTTAACTATTTTAACCCTTCTTTAAATAAATTAATAATAAATGTCCTAATCTAATCCATGTGGGCCTAAATGGTCATATTTTATTCCTAAAGTTGTTTTTGGTCGAATTAAAATTATCCAATAGAATTAGTACATGTGTTAGGGTAATAATAATAACATTTTTACCCTTAATTACCGTATTTACTTTTAACCGTGGTAAAAAAAGAAAAATGTTACTATTCACCAAAAATTATTTTCATCTCATTGAACCACATTTTACTTTCTGACATCAACCGTGTCTCTAGGATTTTTGAAATTACATTCACAAAAGCGGTAAAATTATGTTTTATGTAAATTTGGAAATTCTCCTAGGAGGTGGATAAAAGACGGTTAAAAGTTCAATAAAATTTTTATATATCTAAAATTATTATAAAATAAATCCAATGAATTGCATTAAACTTATATAGGTATTATGTATCAATTTTGACCTAAAATAAATTTAAATAAAATAAATAATTTTTTAAATAAAGAGTCGGTTGTTAAATAGTAACCTAGTGTTTTCACTATTCATAAAAATTTGAATGTTTTTAGAAAAATACAAAAATTTCACCTGAGGATATTTTAATTATTCTGAATCCAAAGATGAATTCCATTTTGAAAAATAAAATTTACAAAATTTAAAAAAGTGGGTATTACTATTCATAACGGCTAGTTTTAATAATATTTTAATAGCATATCGTTGTTTAGTGAAACTCGGTATTGCGTATGATGCAAGCTGTCAAGGAAGGCCGCTGTTGAGTGTAAAGCAAGCCTAGCTAGTGTTGTGTGTAGTGAAAGATTCCTTTTATGATTTATATAACATAAAAACAAAATATTTCACATAAAAGTCTCAGGTGTTACACACTAACACTTTAATGAAAGCCACTGGGGGAGGAAATAATTCTTTTAAAATTTATATAAGGATTTAAATTGAAACAAATTATTAGAGTTTTATTTTTATGGTTCTTTAGTGTTTTGGTTTTAATGATTCCTTCATCTGTTGAATAAATTATTTATTCAAATCAGATATCATCCTCACCAATATCAACAGTTCCCCCAAGGGGTAAATTATGTGAACCAATGGAGTTAGAAATGCTATTCCAATATATTAAATTATGTTTTTAATTTTTGATGATTATTAAATAGATTTCATACATACCTAGTCGACCAGAACAAGATTAAAACTAATCATGCTTCTAGTAACATCAATGATCCCACACATCTTTTATATGCTGATGACATCCACTTTTATTACTAGGATAGAAATTAAATATTTATAGTCTCAAAAGTTCTCTCTCACATTTTGAAGAAATATCTTGTTAATCCATTAGATAGAAAAAATCGTTTATCATATTTGGGGAAATTGACCTTCTATTAGAAAAGTTAATATTATCAAGGATTTGGGTATTAACAAAGGATCCTTCATTTTTACCAATCTTGATTTACCCATTTTTTATGGAAGGCAGAAATATATTTACTTGTATAATTTTTTTGACCAAATTTTCAATCAAATATCCTCTTATAAGGGTAAATCCTTCTCTATATATGGCATAATCTATCTTGTTAAATCTTAAATGATCTCTAAAATGTTATACTTGTTTATTATTTACAAATGGCCTACTAGTATCCTTAAGAAAATAAATTTTTACATAAAAACATTGTTTGGAAAAAAATCACCATTGAAAGAAACATAGTTTCCATTCCTTGGACTACGTGTAGTAAGTGATTAGATAAGGGTGGACATCAAATAAAAAACATTAAAATCTTTTATTATTCATTATGTTTCATCCACGCTTGGACCCCTCTTCCCAATAACTGATATTCCATTTATTTTCTACAAAATTATTCCTTAACATGTTAATGAAAGGATATATGAATTATATTAGCACATCCATTTGAACATCCATTATGAAAGCCTTTTCCAACATCAAGATTAAATCTAGATGGATATTTAGTACCTATTATTTCGTTAAATTTGGTTTGGACAACTAGTCATGTGTTCTTGTATTCTCCTTGCTTCCTCTTAATAATTAACCAGATCACACCAATTTAACTATCAAAGAAGTTATAAATTCTCATAAATTCAGTCTTACTAATAACATTATCCATGTTGTTGACAATAATCCATATTCCAATTATTAATAGTTCTTAATAGGGGAAATTTCTCAAAATGTAAATGTAGACTCCAAAAAATATACATCCACAACTATCATAATTCTAATAATAAATTTTTTGTTAATTTTTTTTACAAGCCATGGATTAACCCCTCAAGGAATACTCTTGTTTGGCATATTTCCCACAGTAGATTCCCCACTGAAATTTGTATTCCATGTTTTGGGATTTAAATATCCTATAAGATTCATCTTTGTAACCAATATAGAGAAGATACTAACCATATTTTTCTTTCTTGTGATATGGATTCATCTCTATGTAAATATATTGTTGAAATTTTTGATAGAAGATGGTTACATCTTGATTCAATCAGCGCGCAAACAGTGCATCATGTGGATATAGAAACATCTCAAAAATTGAAGAATAAATTATTAACTATTGTTTTTGTGATTATCCATGTGATCTGATGTGATATAAATTACGTTCTTCATAAAAATTTCTCATCCAGTGTAAATGAAAATTTGACCCATATTCTCATTTCCATTTAGGATACTTCCTCGTTTCAGGAGGCTAATTATGAAAACACTATTAAAGACATTGGGATCCCACTATAACCTTATATTGGAAAAATATATCATCATCCTAGACACAATTTTGATGTCTTCATACAATCCGTAATCCAAGGTTGGATTAAAGTGAATGTTGATGGAGCTTCTAAAAGAAATCTGGTACCCATCAGTTAGTGTTTTATTTTCAGAACCCACCTTGCAGAGTGTCTCACATGCTTATTTGGCTTATGTGGAATCACCTTCTCAAGAAACATAAATGATGACTGTGATCAATGTCATTTCTTTTGCTAAGAAATATGGTTGGAATAATATTTGGATTTAATGTTATTCGACGACTATTGTCCAAGTTTTTGGGAATGGTGTGGTTCTTCTTACTTGGATTCTTACAACCAATTGGATAAAAAACCTTATTATGCTTCAAAATATCATATAAATTTACAGTCATACTTTTCATGAAGTGAAAATGGTTGCAAATGGTCTTTCTAACAAGGGAGTTAACCATGACATAACCCGACTAGATAACCTTTCTATTGAGTTACTTCCTCTTTGTGATAATGATTGTAAGATAACAGCATATTTCAGACTCCTGTAACACCATTTTCCTTTTATAATAATTTCTTCTTTGGCCTTTATATAAGGCACCACCTTCTATTTTATTTATTTATTAGGAAGAAAAAAATTTACGTGATACGTCGAACTCAAGGAAATAGACTTTCATTAAAAATATAATTTTATTATTTCCATTTTATTTATCTTGTTCTTCCATTTTCAAGTTTTTATATTTTTTTGACAGATGTATTTATATGGATATAAGTTATTTATGAAAAAAAAATATGATTCCTTTTAATTTAATTAAATTTATTTTAATGTGAATATTTTACAAAATGTTTTATCATCTTTTACAAAAGTCACATGTAATGTGTTTTTTTAATGTGTACAGTGATAAAGGACATTCCCAACACCATAACAATTATTTGAATTTTGGATTCCTATATATGCAGTGAGAATTTATTCAAATAAAAACATCTATTACATTTTTTTGGAAAAAATACTTTTTAAAATAGTGTTTCATTAAAAATGTTATAAGAATATCCTAAAATTAATTCTTGTGGGTGAAATTAATGTTTTTATGAATTCTGAATTTTTGTATTCTTTTATTTGTAATGGTAATTGCATAGGTTGATTGGTGGTTCATTTATAATCCAAAGGAGGGTGATCCTAGAATATCATGTTATTGAATTTGGAAAAGTGACAAAGTTAAACAAATAGGCTTCTCCAAAGAGATAATGATAATGTAGCATAATAGTTATTCCAAGTATAATAATTATGGTCATTTCAATTGTAACTATGATGGTTACTCCATATATAATGTTGTTTGATTCTATCATAGACAGGTCACGCATCAACATCGCAACATATAATTCACATCTTGCAATAAAACATTCAAATGGTGTAAAGACTCTTCCAAAGCGGTTGGGGATGTCACCTCCTTGATTGAAATGGGGTTATGTGATAGAGATTCATCCTTCAGTGGATTTCACCTAGATATTATATACTAGTTAGTGTATCCTTATTATATTTCAATTGGGTTCTAGAAACTAATTCCAAATTCCATTTCTAGGGGGACACCAATTATTTACATTGAATCTATCGCACATGGAAAACATCCTTTAGTAATAGTTGATGGTATCATTGAGCTTATCTGGGTATCATAGGATACTGGGTGTGTTGAGAACCTATATAATATTCTATAATTAAATTTAGATCCATATTATATAGGGGGACATTAGGAATGGAACATAAGGAATCCTGAGTCCGTCACGAGGTAATTGACTACATGAGTTTAAATTTTATAATGATTTTTATCTTTGGAATCCCTTGTTTATTGTATGGTGTACGGATTATGGGGAATATCATGAGTTTAATTTCTTTTGTATATGGAAATAGGTTTAACATCTTGCTGGTACCTGTTCGGTGCATTTTTAATATCTTTAAGGGACCAAATGGGAGTGAGATTAATGCCTTTTTGGGATAAGATTGGTGCATGTTTAAGGTCTTGTAAGGCATTTATTGAAATTTTTTTAATGGACTACAATGAAATGAAGATGGTAGGTTTAATGTATTGTTTAGACTAGATGTATATAGGTTCACTTTCTTTTGGGGATAGGATTAGAACATCATAATGAGCTATGTCAGGTGTTCATGTTTGTCCCCTTGGCGGAATAGTTTCTCACTTATATTTGGTAGTGTGTCCACATGAAGAGATTTCTCACATTTGGATGATGGAAGGGCTGAACCATCGCGAGGGGTCCTATATACAATATTTTGATGGAAAGGGATCAAAATCCATGTAGTTTGATGCTATAATTTATGCTCATTTTACAAAAGTAATCCATCATGGTTAAAGTCATATGTTAAGGATGATCTTGTCGAAGAAGAAGATATGATGATGGATTGTGTGGGGATTACACATGGGAGATTCCCAATGCAAGAGGACCACTCTTGGGGATATTTTGTGGGGATTTTCAATTGAATATATCTCAGAAGAACTAGGAATAGTGTTTATGTGAATGGGGTATACACATTGAAGATTCCTTGGTGATTCTAGGATAATTGGTGGTGGCGATGGGTCTTATGTATATAATATTATTGGGTGGTTTTTTAGAGAAATGATGATGGAGATGGGTATTACATGTGGAAGATGATTAGGTGTAGGAGGATAAATATATATATTATGGTATGGGGATTATGCATGGATAACGCCCAGATATAGGGGAATCTCATCCTTATCAGTTAAGGTATCAATTTATTGTTTCACATCAAATTACATATCATATTATTAGTGTATGTGTAATTTCATTATCATTATAATTGTATCATTAAGAGGGGGAGGGGTGAATGAGTGATATAATTTTTATTTTATGTTTCCATTCATATGAAACAACCTTCACATCCTATTAATGATTACATTAACTACTGAAAATAATTCAAAGAATGACCCAGAAGAACCTAGGTTTGTAAATGGTTCAACGTTCAACTAGAATAGAAATATCCTTGGAATGGTTTGTAAACGATCCAATGTGACACAATCTGCTATAAAATAATCATTTTTTGTGAAATAAAATGAGATGTATATTGAGTTTCACTCATGTAGAACTATGAAAACAATTCAATAGTGTTAGTGATCCATCTAGAAGAAATGTTTTAGTACAATTTATTGTAAATGAAACATGTTACGATGCATCTATATCAATTATCAACAAGTGTGATCATTCAAAATAATTATCCACTTTCTTACACAGAATTAAGAATTAGCTTATCGATGTTTTTTTATAAAACTCAGTTCCATTTCTCAGTCCTAATCTCTCAGTCTGATTGCTCAATATGGAAAATATAGCCCTATAAAAATATTGTAGAACCAATTATAAACAACTTATTCTTAAATCCATAAATCCCAATACGATTTTCCCTATCCAATAATTCACCTAAATATGGTGAAAAGTTGAATTTGAAGATAAACTAAATACATCGAAATATTGTCTTGTACAATTATTCTCTCAATAATTTCTTCTCGGCTACACCTTCTCTACTTCTTTTTTGAACAACATATTAATCAGAACATACAAGGTACATTACCTTTTAAACATTCCCCAATCACGGTTTGGATGGGATTCCGAAATTTTGTTCCCACTCAACCAAATTAATTGAATCATATGATTCATTTAAATTTATTTTCCATCTTATCTTCATCATTGTTTCTCAACTCTTCTCATCTCTTTCGATACTTCTATGATATTCTATAAATTTCAGCTCACTTTTGAATTTCCCCACAAACATCATTCTAATTATAAATTTCCATCTGTCTAATCAATAGGATCTACCTCATTATGATCAAATAAAAATGAAAATAAAAGATTATTCTTATCAATTTCTCTTGAACCACTATAGTGTCAACCAATTTAATTAATCCTATTTTAAATGGTCAACTTCCTTTTTTTAATGCTTTGAATTTATTCTTTGTATTTTCCACCACATACTCATCCTTTTATTTTAATTCATTGGTTCTAAAAAATTCTTCCTTCGATTAATACATTGGAATACCGATTTTGATATACTTTTATCAGCATCCTCAAATTCAGAAACTTCTTTCTATCCTATATAAGAAACCTATCAAATTTTTTATAGAAAATTTTTCATATGATGAATATGATGACAGAATTATTATGATGGAATGGTGACATAAACATCAACTTAAAAACCATTTTCTTTTTAACATTATGACTGTCCTTCTCATGAATTAAACAAATTTTAATCTGGCAAACATTGTATGATGTTCTTGAGATAATAAACATTTATCTTATAAACTTTATTCCTTCCACCACAATCCTTTTTATTTGTGTGTATTGAAAAAACCACTTTTTGGTAAAGTGGGAGTCATGAACATTCTTCTTTTAAATAAAACAGCTTGTATCATGACCACCTTCTTGACATTGATTATGTTGAATATCATTATTTTCATTTTCATAATTTTAATAGAATTTGTTTAATGTTACCTTCATTTCCAATGCCTTCAAACATTCATGGGAAATTATTAAATCATCCTATTCATCTAGCTTCATTATTTCATTTAATATAGCCCTAATATAATTTTCCTGAAATTGATTGGAATCCCCTAATTTATTTGAATCAAATTCTCAATAAGATTGTTATGACATTATCTCCCCCTTTATTTCTCCAACATTGAATCACATGTTTCACATCTTAATTTGGATTTTTGGGAAATACAATGATAAAAATCATCATAACATTTAAAATAGATCTATGATGAGTCTGATTATTATCATAACCTCATTAGATTCTAAATATTATTGATTAATCCCAAGGTGGATTCGATTATCCATTCCAGTAAAAAACATCCCAATATTCTAGACTTAATTAACCATTTTCTATCTGAATATCTTGAATTTGACGGTCAGTCTAATTTTCAAAAAATAACATTGAGTGAGGTAATTTCTTTTATTCTTAAACATCCATAACAACAAATGACAAATTCGTGAATATGATTATCACACTTACTAACTTGGTCCTAAAAATCCCCCATTTGAATTTAGTAGTCAAACAAGATTCATAAATCATAGAACTTTTATTCCAAAGTCTATAAATTTATTATGAACAATTCTAGCATACATGAGCTAAATCAGTGTAGAAAACATGAATTATTAACCAAAAATCCATAAAAACTAAAAGTAGTTTTTATGAAAACATCCAAATCTTTCTCCCTCAACATCCATTCTCCTATTTTTAACTATCCTGGAATAATTTTTTCACTACAACCATTCCACTTTAATGTTACAATATTCTACACACATACAATAATTAATTCACATCATACCCACCACTCCCCCTTTAATCAAGCATCCATAAAATAATTATTTATGAAATAGTAATCCACCATGAAAAAATTATCCAAAGGTAGATAATTGATGGTAAAAAACACATACCTCAACCTTGATGAGAAATATTTTCTACACCCTTGTTCAACCTCATTTTAGAAAATGGTTCTTTCGGTAAACCAATTGTGAAAATGATAGAAAAGAATTCCGATGTGGGAAAATATATCATCTTCAATTCATTATTCTCCCTATGATCTTTTACAAAATTATATTTTATATCAATATATATTGAATGAGAATGTTTTTCTGAGTGCCTTATGAGGATGATTTCACATTGGTTATCACATCCTAGGAGAATGGGAGAATTCACTTCAATATGTAATTCTTCTATCTAAGACATCATCCACAAAATATGGCTAGTGTCTTCAGTAGTATTAACATACTCATCTTCAACCGTACAGAGAGTTATTATGTTAGGTTTCATTGAATGCCAACTGACAAAATATTTCTCCAAAAAGAAAACTCCACATGATGTGGAACATCTATCATTGATAGTCCCTTCACAAACAACATATGAATACATATACAAATCAAATCATTCTGAGGTATGATACCTGAATCTGAATATTTTTTTGAATATGATTATTTTGATGACTCTTTATTTAATATGTAAATTATATTCTTTAGGAGAACTCTAAAATTATTCAAATAATGTAATAGTACAAACAATTTCAGCTCTTGAGGTATTCAAATATAAGAAACATCCATTAATCTTTCAAAAATATTTCTAATGAAGTTAATTTCTTTCTCTATCTTTATTTAAAATTTTTTCATTGAATGTGGTGTTGAAACGGGTTTCCAATTCTTTTTACAAAACCTTTTATGAAGTTACATAGCATACCTTTCTAGAAAAACAGAATTGGGATCATGATTTTTTTAAATTTGTATCCCTAGAAAATAATTCATTCCTCCCATCATGGAAAAATCAAAAAGGTTTTTCTCTTATTTAAAAAAATCATTCACAGTATATTTCACAATTCCCATCAATGATAATTTAATTAATATAAAAACATATGATGATCTAAAAAATCATGAATTTAATTAATGTAAATATTGAAATCAACACTTCCTTTCATGAAACACATCTTCCTAAAGAACGTATCTAGTTTGCATTACCATGTGCTCAGAGGTTGTTTCAGCATATAAAAGGATGTCTCTAATAATTAAATATAACATTATTCAATCCAAAAAAACCCGAATGGTTGTCAATAAAAACATTCTCATCAAGATACCCATTAAATATTCATACATTACAGCCATTTGAATTATTTTTTAACATTGTTGTGTATAAAAAGAAAGAAAAATTCTGATTCATTCTACCTTTTCCACTAGGGGATAATGTTTCATCAAAATCAACACCTTTAATTTGTGAGAAACCATTGAAAACTAATATTTCATTGTTTATTATCAATTCACCTATTTCATACAACTTATATTATAAAACCCTCTTTGTACCAATAAATTTTTTATTATCTGGTTTAGGTACGAGTTCCCATGCATCATTATTTTCTACCTTATCCATCTCTTCATTAATGGGCCGGACCAATTAAGGATATTCAAAATCTTATTTCAATGTATTCATCACAACTTTTGAATATAAAGTATTATTTTTAATAGAATTTGATGTTCTTCTTGTTTGTGATTTCTGATTTTGATCACCGATAATATTATGAGCATCCATTTTCTTCCGCATCTTTAGATGATATTTTCATCCACCTTCCTCATAACTAAAAATAGATTAGTCCAATTCATATCCTCAAGTATGTTTATAATTTTATGTATCCTTGTCTTAATTTTGAAGAAAATATTCCCTATCATGATCAACATCCTTATATGCATGAGTATGTTTATCTTCCCTGGTATATTCAACAACTTTATCATAACATGAATAAAATATTCTTCATGTTTCTAGGTTGAACCATATGAATCCTATTACTTCCCCAACATAGACAAGAATACATCCATATTCACCTTTCTGATAAAAATATACAAGGATTCCACCTTTTTTATTTATAATCAATGAAATCCAAAAAAACCATATGTGATGTAAATGTGGAGTTTTATAAAAAACATTTGATATGTGGTCATATGTGATTTTTCATGTAGAAACATTGGGTTTTAATATATACATCCAGGCTCCTGGATTACCTCCAATAGTATTGAGATATAACATGTTAATGTAAAATATTTATACTCATTTTCACGAAAATTATAATATTCATTTTAGAAATCCCATTTTGTTGAGGGGATTATCCTAATAAATACTCAGGTAAAATTCCATGATTCTCAAGAATGATTTCAAATATTCTATTGTAATAGTAACCACCATTACCAGTTCTCTACTTCATCACTGAATACTCACATTCCTTATCATATTTCCAGTTAAAACATTTAATCATTTTAAATAATATGACTTAGGATAAATCTACATAACACAAGTAATGTGAGTAAAATCATTAATGAGAGTGACAATGTACATGACCTCATTAGTGCATTTATTTCTAAATGGCCCAAAAATATCAGAATGAATATGTTCTAAGTTATTTTTGACCAAATTCCATCTTTCTTATGCAAAAATATTGCAATTTACCCCTTCGGTAATATATAATCACAATAATCACTTCTTTATATAAAATTTGGAATATGTAAGGAACTATATTTCATTGAAAAATGTATCATATTTCATTGACATTTGTGTCTCATAATTTTATTTCACAACTGTTTCTCCTCCACCACACTAAAATAAAAAGAGTTTTGTATTTTAACAAGCTGATACAGATTTCCTTTTAGTATGTTGGCATAATCGTTCAATCTTCCTCACTATTAAAAAAATATTGTATGAAAATAGAATTTTTAACCTCGTCAGAACGTTGTGAGACACATAGCTTGTTTTGTTTCATCCCATCAGCAAATATAGATTTCTTATATTTCAAATTTTTTTCCCAATGATTACTAATCCAACACCTTTGATTCTTGGGGATTCATCATTTCTAGATGTCACTATTCATTCTTTATGGACTATCACATTTTTCAACATTGAAAAAATTCATTTAATATGTGATGAACACCCTCTATCAATAATTTACCTTCAATATCCATTAGTGTATTTTTGAGAAGTTTCTACAATAAGATCCTTATCAATTTTGATATCCAAAATTTGAGAATTGTTCACAAACATGTTTTCAATGTCAAAAAACCCTTTTTCAATATGTGTTTTTTGATCACACCATTCATAAATAGTTTTCAGAGGTTTGAACATATATTGGACTTTTACTCTAACCCTATCAGGTTTATTCTAGGAAAAAATTTGAGACATCTTCCATTAAGTCGATTGACTCAACCTCAAAAGTTTAATTCTTTAATATATGGAATTGTAGTAACATTGATGGTTAAACTGGAAAAAAATTCCCATATGTCCAAATCAACCCCAATACAAGAGGTATGCATAGAAAGATTATTTTCAGATAAAAATTACATAGTATATGATTTTGTGGACATTTTATTCAGCCATCATATAATCATTATTATCTGAACCACCATCCATTCGGTTATCAATAATATTATTTTTGGTAGCTCTGTTTTTTATCTTTATCAGAATCTGAAGTATTAGAGACTTTTCCCAATTTAGAATGATTAGAATCATTTTCACAGATAGGATTTTTATGAAATTATTAATTATCCACTTTCTTAATCATGAACACATACATAACTTTTATGAATTTATTATTTTCTAAAATAATTATATATTTCATCCCATCCATTGAAGGTAACTTTTTTAGATCATACTTAGGTTTTTATATACAATGACTTTCAGGAAGTTCATAGTTATAGATATTGATCATTTTACATTTCTATTCAGATTTAGAACATTTATTTTGGAAACGATGCATGTCTTCTTCTTTTTCTTTAATCTTCACTTCAAGATGTTCATTACTATTATTTTCTTCCTCTAGATATTTCTTCAGATATTCAATTTCTTTTACCATCATAACATACTCATCAGAAAGAAATTATTGAATTATTATTAATGAAACTGTTCTTTAAATTTACCAGTTCTTTCTATTACCATCAAAACTATCTTTAACATTCACAAAATTTATTTTTCAGACCATATTCAAATCAATTTTATTACTTTTCACACCAATTACATCCAAAATCTTAATTACTCCTTACAATTGAAAAATTATTCTCACTAAAAAATTCATCACCTTTTTTAGATTCACTGTCACTATTTTATCCATCTTCATCTTTAGATAAAGAGTTTATTCATTTGGATTTAAAGAAAATTTTATCTTCCTCATTGAATAATAAGATTTCAATTTATCACCGTATTTCTACCATGATTTTCTTGGCCTTCTTTCTACATTATCACTATCTACTTATTTCTTCCAACGAGGAAAATTATTCATAAATTGGATAGTTGGTCTATAATCAATTAATTTCAAGGAAAGATTAAATTTATATTTACTTTTACTTATTCCCACATTTTTATAAGACATGTATAATACATCATCAAGATTTTTACATACTTAATTTTAGGAATTATAATCACATTATTTTCCATCAATAAGAATCTTCTATTTATTCTCTTTATTAGAGGGCTTGAAATATATTTCACTTTTAACATTATTTTTATTTTCATAGCTTTTTCCATTATCATTTCAAAAGTGATGAGAGTTCTATGTAAATCATTCAATGATAATGTTTCGAGATATATATCTTCCAAAGAAGAAGTTTTAGAAACATTCTTCTCAAAATGGATTTTTATGATCATTCCAACAACTATATAATCTTTTAACTTTTTTCTATGAAATTTAATAGTGAAAACAATGTCATTTACCCTAGAAAATAATTCCCCAAATGATTCATACTCATCCATATTCAAATCATCATACATCATACTCCAAGATTGTTATTTGGATTCCATCTATATTGTATTAACTTTGTATAAACTTTTTAACTTGATTTATTTCCCTTTGGATGTGGAAACACCCTTCACCTTTGAAATTATCATTCAGGAAGTGATGATAGTAAAGAATTTGTGTCCCTTCAATAATTCTCATGATTCTTCTTATCAATAGATGTAATAGAGGCGTTTTCATTAATAAAAGAAAATCCAAATGTTTCTCGTTCAATAACATTATACAAAATAGAAGTTAGATATGGAAACATTATATATTTCTAGAAATGATAGTTCTTATAATTAAAAAATTGGATACATTCACTATTCACACAATCCATATTCTCCATCAAATTTTCTTCAAAACAATAAAAATAAAAAATTAATTTAACCTTCTTCATTGATACCAATTGATATTTCCTAGTCAGTATAATTATATAAATGAGACAGGGGGTGGGTGAATTAGTGATAATTTTTTTAATGTTTCATTTCTGCCTAAACAACCATTACCTCCTATTAAACATTACATTCCCTATTGAAAAAAATTCCAACACACATCCAAAGGTACATAATTAATTATAAGTTTCACTATTCTAAAAAAATTTCTACATCCTTGGCATTGTTTAAAAATGATCTAATACCACCCAATCCATATGAAAATAATCTTTTTGATAGGAATAATATTATTAGGTCATTCACTTTCACTTGTGTAACACAATGAAAAAACATTAATAGTTTGTTTGATCGTTCAAGAACAAATGATGAAATAAAAGGTTTTATAATATAAAATGTTCTACAAATTCATTATAAATATTCACAATTGAGATATTTAAAAAAAATCACACTCCAACCCATATCTATTAATATTTTTAGGGGAATTATTATAAAAATCCACCCAATTTCCCAGTAAGTATTTCCTAGTTTGATTTCTCAATACAGAAAATATACCTTTTTCATTATACCATGGATACAACTATGAACAATGTATTATTCAATTTAGAAATCCTATCATGATTTTACCTGTTTGATAATTCAACCGAATATTTTGACAAGGTGAATACGATAAACCCCATGAATATGATGATCTTCCAAATATGGTGTAATCATGTCCCCTCCCCTATCTCTTTTTTATATGAATTTTTTAAGAAATGAAATCTGAAAACCACTTATTATATTTATAATTTCGTCCTTAATCAACCTTTTCTATCCTTTTCTTGAAAAATACATATTTTGAAAATTACATGGTACTTTCCCTTTTATAAACTCCCCCAACATGTTTTGGGTGGGATTCTTGAAAATTTTTCCTCTCAACCAAATTTCCCAAATCATACATTTAATTTTAATTTTGGTTGAATATTTTATTTTTAAATTTTTATGAACACTTCTTTTATCTTCTTGATCCTTCTTGAATATTCTAAAATTTTCATCTCGCTTATTAATATATTCCAAAAAGAATTCATCAGATTATGATTGTCCTTACCATCAGCCTCATTATAATGAAATAAAATATAAACCAATAGATTCTTATAATAATTTTATCATGACCTACATTAATGATAAATAATTTCATTATCCCTATTTTAAATGGTTTACTTAATCATTAATAAAGATTTTAATTTTTTATTTGCATTAGAATCTCTATAATCTCCTTATATATTCATCCACTAGTTCCAAATAGTTTTTCATTTGATGATTATGATAGAAAAACAATATTGATGGACTGTATCATATGCTTTAACATCATGAACATATTTCCCTTATTAATATGATACTGATCAATTTTTATCCAATAAAATTCTATATTTTATAAATACGATGACACACTAAATTTGATAGATCAATGTTAGATGATTTGTCTTTAGATAAATCTTTTTGTTCTTCATTATGATCACCCTTATCATAATTAAAAAACATATTCATTAATAAAATGTATTATGATTATATTGTGATCAGAGGACATAGGATTCACTAACTTTCTTCTTTCAAAAATGTCAGATTGTATCATGACGTCCTTCATGACGTTGATTAAGTTGAATGTTAGGTTTGACATCGTATTACTTTTAATGGAAAGAAATGAAACTTCCCCATAATTTCTAACATATTATTACTTTCAATAGGATTTATCAAAACAACCTATTATTCTAGAAACATTCTTTCCTTCCAAATAGCCTCAATTCAAATTTCTGAAATAAGACCTGAATCAACAGTTTTCATTCAATCAATTTCTCAAAATGTATTTATAAATTCTTCCCTTAGTATTTCTATTGGATTTTATCAGAACTTTAACAATTTACTTGTGAACTGTGGAAAATAAAAAATAGAAATGAATCATCACATTTATATTAGATCAATGATGAATCTGATTATGATCTTAACCTCATTATGATTTAAATTTACTTGATCGAACCCAAGGAGGATCCCAGGATCCATTCCAGCAAACAACATACCAATAAGATGTCCGTTATTAAATATTTTCACTTTTTTTATCCTGAATATGATGGTCTTTGTTATTTTCACCAAATACAAAGTGAGGTGAATTCTTTTTTTCATTAACATAATTGAAAAAAGAAGACAATACCTAAATATGATCATCATCCTTGACTTCTTGGTCCAAAATATAAGGGTATAATTTAATTAAATGTGATACGATGTGATTAATTGGGATCATGATATGGTTTTCCCATCATTTCTTCTTTATATTATATAATGAGGGAATCCCATGTCTAGTGCACATGGTGAGAATACAATTTAATGTCATGTGAAAGGATGTGGTGTGCAGGGATTATGTATCGAACTGGTCATCCTATCCTTCTCATGGAATGTCAATAGGTAATAATTATATGTTGATGGGTTAAGGGTTATTATTGGCGATTACACCAGATTAAAAGGACCATAGTGTGTATTTGGGGGTGATATCATGAAATATTCATTGGGAGTCTTATGATTTACACATTAGGAATCTCATTATTTTCAAAATAGGCATCTTAATCTTTATATATGGTATAAAATAGTTTAAATTCATTTAATTATGACTACTATGAGGAATATTCCAATAATTTATAGTTTGGGACTTATACATGAGTGTAACTTTATCTTTCATGCTAACATGGGAGTTAGTTAATGGGTTTTTAGGAGTTTCCTATGGACAGTATCGACTAATGGGACTCTTGTAATTCGATAGGTGAATCTCAAAATGTGTCATGAGAAAGAAACCAAGGGGAGTAGGTCGACTAAAGGTATTTCTAGGATTTTATAAAATTATATTGACTTATGGTGTCGAATGGGGTTGCTCTTTAGGAATATAATGTTTAAGAAAAAATATACACGACATAACCCAAAAATATCACGGTATGACTCTCTAATTTTTTCTAGTGGGACGAAATGATTATATAAACATTACATCATGAATCTATGGTTATGTGGGAAAATTTGATCTTCTTGAGGACTGGACATCTTAGTGAAGAAAGTTCAACCTGGATAGGTACTTTATTAAACATCCCTAATTTTTAAAAGACAAATTGAAAGGCTCATGTGATGGAATTTGTGAAGGATAAACCATGGAGTAATGAGTTAGGAAAATTCATGAATCTCACTATATATTTTGGAATTAGGAGCATGATGTCAATGATATACAACTCCACTCTTAGATAATGACATGATGTGGGAATTTATAGGTCTGATAGGTGTGAATATATGTTTTTATCTAAGGTCAATGGTCTTGGGATAGATTTACAATCTCTAGGAAAGGAAAGAGATATGTGAACATGAGTGAAATAACACAAATGATAGAATAAAATATCTTCACGTGCATAAATGAATCATTTTGATTTTCGACACACATTGCATGAAGGTTAATGTCAAACCACCACACAGTTGGGGATCTCCTTTAAATGAACCTCTATAGACCAGACCCCTACGAACAAAAACTCTATGGTTATGACCTCAATGAACACAACCTCATGAACTGAACATCCATGAATCTGGAATTTCAACAACAGACCACCATGAACCACACCTTCGGGACCCATAACTCCAAAATCCAAACATCAAAAATTTGGACCACCATGAAAATGAAGTCTGGAAATTATACCTTCGTAAAATTATGTATCTTCTTTAAGAATTACCCTTGGTGACCATTTTTGGTTTCATGACTTCAAATAGCAATACCAATTTATCTATTAGACTAGTATTTCCCTTTAACATGAAAAATCAAATCTTGTGAAATCAACTGTACTCTAAGAAAATTATCCCCATCATTTGGCCCATTCATGGATGTTTTCCAAAATTTCAAAAGTAGTTATGGTGGTCAATCAATGTGTATAAAAGAATAATATAAAAATTATGACCCATGATTCATATATTATCTATCTATGTTTTTTATGTATTATTAAATAAATCATAAAAATATATTTTTTAAATTAAACTATATTCTACTTCATAATTTTGAAACTTATAACTTTTTGAAAATGTAATTATAATAATTTAAGGATTATTATTTTAATAATATGATTTTTATATTTCACATAAATATTCATTATGATTTATTATTAATTTCATGTGGAATATAAGTTGGATTCTTGAGTAAGAAAACCATTTTGTCCCAACAAATATCTTGAAAATTGATAATTTTAGAAAAATATTTGAGGTATAGTAGGTTATTTCATTCTGTTTACATCCCATACTAATCATTATATGATTTCCCCAATTTTCAAATATTTTTTTAATAGTAATTTTTATCGTTAAGGGAACCGATGATTTCCTGATTGAAATCATATTGATTTCTCATGACAAGAAAACATGTGTCACTTTAAAATATTTCAATTATTAGAGAAATCTACTCTGATTAAATGTTTCAAGATTCTATATAAATGTGTTTTCTATATATATGTAATGACCTAATTCTATAAAAAAAACATAGATAAAAGATAATTTAGATGGAAATAAAATGAAATATACTCTAAATACACATGATTATATAATATTTAACAATGTTTTTTCATAGTTGGAATTATATCATGGTTTAAATTACTATAGAGGTTAGTAAAATGTAAAACAGACACCCTTAAATATAATTTACATATGGTTTTGTCGAAATTATATATAATTTTAATGTTACTATGTTTCATCATCAAAATAATGTCTTCTCTAAATATTTTTTTTGTGAGGTAACAAAGAAGATGATGTATAATAATACCAAGGGGAAAATATATATATAAATTAGTCAACAGAAATGGGAGGAACATGAATATTGAAGTTTGTTACTATGATGGATCAGTTGATATGTGGTGTAAATGGTGTTGGTATTCACTATGGGTATTATAACGATCTAAAAAAGTAATACATATTTAGAGGAATACTTTACATGAAATCCACATCCTATATTTAGTGGATCATCTGACCCATTTGTAGCTAAAGGACTGATTGAATCCCTAGTAAAGATATTATATTTCATGGGATGTCAAAATTATCAAAACATAATCTTTTTTATCTATAATTTTATGGTGATGAAGATCAGTAGTGTATGAGGTTATGATGATTAAATAATGTAAATAGGAAGATATGTTGACATGGGATGATTTTATTAAGGTAATCCTTGGGAAGGTTTTTCTTAAATCTTGACTATTTTAGATATAAATGAAATTATTAGAATTGAAAAAAAATTATTTATTTAGTGTCCACATATGAAGATAAAATCGCATGATTGGAAAGTTACACACAAATTTTTATATGTTATATTTATTGTATGATTAACCAATTTTATTTAGAATTGGTGAGATGATATATAAGGCAATTGGACTCATATTAATTAATAATTTATGAGAATTCAGCGTGATGTAATGAGAACTAAGAAAATGAGTTTTCCAATGATCTTGTGCACATTTAAAACTAGTAAAAAAATTGTTTAATTGGAAGAAAAAATGGAAGAATGGATCAATTAAATTTTATGGTATGGAAATGTTGATTTCAATTTTTTAGAGTTGTGGTGAAAGAATATTGTGGAATTCATTATGATTTCTAGTATGACCATCTGATGTGGTATGATATAGCATATGTCTTTAATTTCAATGATAAATATCGTGTCATTTTCAGGACCAAATCTAATAAATATGATGTAATTTGTTTTAAATTTAATGGGTGGGGTCATTATAAAAATGAGTGTTTAAAAAAAACCTTAATATTGGGAAGAATTTCATCTATAAGAAGAATAGTTTTGTAAAATACTTTGTAACCACTTCAACATGGTAAGACCATTGAACGACGTGGTATTTGGTATATTTAATTTTTATTTTTATTATAAAAATGTATGTTTTTTCTTTGTCCAATAAACAGATTCGTTTCTAATAAATTTTCTTCTAAAACAGAAATTACACCCCATGATTTGAATCCATAATGTATAATAAGAACGCACGGGAGAAATATTAATAAATTAATTTATTATAATATTAATGGAATTATCTATGTAAATACATGACCATTTATTTGTTTTTTTCAAAAAATGAAATATGTTATTATATTTAGGAATTTCTTCTCCGTTTACCCTGCTAAGATTTGAGGTAGATATATAGAAGTTGTTTTTTGTGAATAATTTTGTTTTAATAAAATAATGAACCCATAACATTGATAACATATCAATAAGATGAGAAATTCAAAAAAAATATTGAAATAGATTTTTTCTCCTACATATTATCAAGGATAATGGAACTATATAGATTAATGATGTTCCAAAAGTAAAATAATATATGTATTCTTGTCCGAATTAGTTTACTGATGATACACTAAATCATAGAGTTATTGTTACTATTTACATTATTAATAATCTATTCAAATTTCAAATCCCACTTATAGAATTGAGCATGTAGAAAATATTTAATTGAAAACGTAGTTTCAAGAGTATGACGATAATGTTTTATTTCATCATATCACATTACAATTGGGTCCTAATATATTTTGTGTTTCATATTTATGCGAATCTACCTGGATATCAGTTAATTATATATATTAATATAATCATTGTTAAGAATATGTATTACCCTTCTAAAATTAAATATTTCACCGATTAGCCCTTATGACATTATTGTTTTTTGCATAATGGATAATGATTTAGGTATAATTAGCAAATTTTAAAGAATTATGAAACTGTGAAAATATTATTTCAGAATAGATACATGAAATATGTGTTTGTGTTTATTCCTTTTTGGTTTGTAAATTACATAGATATATTTATGGATAGTATGAATATATTATAACATGAATATTTTGATACATTTTTTACTATATTGAAGATATCATTATTTATTGAAATTGTTTTTAGGACCATGAAAACCATTAAAATATTTCTCTTCAAACCATGATAGAAAAAAGATATATAAATAATTTATGAAGTGCGACATTTGGTAACAATATATTTAATTCATTAGAGACAACATAAATAAATATTTCATAATTGTTGGTTACACATGAACTAAAGGAGTATATGAATGAACAAAATGTTACAACGATTAATTGTTATCATATGTTAGAAGTATATTAATGGTAGTATGTTGAATGTTTTTTGAGGTTATTTAAAAAAATTACTATGTTAACTATAATAGAGTGAAATTCATCTTGAAAATTAATTTAATGATAGTTTTAGGAACTAGAAATGTGTGGTGGATCTAGTTTTTAAAACACCCTATAGAAATGGTCAATTTTTTATATACATTGTTGATTCATTAAACTTCATGGTCTTCTTCTTTTGTAGAATTATATGTCAATTTCATATGCTTCCTGGAAACTAAAACATCATGAGTTATGTTATTCCAAACATGTACTGAAATTTAATATGGTGGGTTTTCACTAAAAATTAGGAGACTTAATTTATATAGATCTAAGTGTGAAATAAATATTAATTTTAAAAGTCTAATGTTTATAATCACTCAGAAAGAGTTGAATATGAGATAGAGGAAATGGATGGAATTGACAAAGATGTTTACAAGTAATATTAATTAACATATCAGAAAATTAAAAATACATATTCATTGATTTGGAAAAATATTTCATCATTAACTATGTTACATCTATTACATGGCCCATTTGTTAATGATTTGATAAATTCGGCCATCGTGTTGTGTTTGCTATAACATACTCTCTTTGTTTAGTTATCATTACAATCATCTCAGTTAGAAAAAAACTATGAATGTTAAGATACAATTTAGTGAGAGAATGGGAATGATAGAATCAGATAAGAATCATATGTTTCTTTAATTAAACAATGATAATGATTATATTTTAATATTTTTAGTGATATTTTTTTAGAGTCATATTTAATGAGAATTTTTTGGAATAAATATCATAATACCAAATTTTTCATTCATCAGGACATCACATAGATGTACATGTACTTTCTAGGTTTTTAGTTGAAGGATTTAACGAAAAAAGATATTGATAATTTTACTGTGAAATATTTTTCTAATTAATAGGTTACTGAATGAAAATAATTATAGAATTTAATTATTAATCCTATTCATACCAAGAAGTGAAAATGGGAAAATAAAAACAAGGATTTCACAATGGGAATGAAAATGAAATATTTATGTAATAATTCAATTTTTGGTTATTATTCATTGATTAACTAAAAATGTGAATTATCATCATATTTGGGAAAATATTTATGTATATCAACATTATCAACTATATAATAAAGATATTATTAAATTACATGGATTTACGCTCTCAATTCGATATTAAAATTATCCCACGATCAATTTTTTTGTAAGGCCTTCAGAAGATGTTTGGAATTGAATTAAAACTCAAAACATATTTCATTATCAATATGATAGATATTCTGGATAAAAAATTCATACATTAGAATAAATTATCAAAACAATTTGATAGATAACCATAGATGTTGGGATAACTACATTCTTTAGTTGAGTTCTCTTATGTTAAAACTTTTTATTCCACAAAATTGAAGGCATTCGTTGAAGAATTATATGAAAAAATATGTCAAACTCATACTTTTTGGGAGGAATGGTGAAAATAAATTGTGATGGGGAAATAATTTTTAAACTAAATGAATTGAAACGTCACATTATTTCAACATAATATGAGGACTACTCCAAAAATCCAAAAACATTATATGGATTATTAGTGAAAAGATCAATATTTCGAGTTTGGTGAGATGGTTGTCATTATTGAATCTCCCAGAAAAAATGTGATGAGTTTGGAAGAAAGGGGATGATGAGTACACAATTTAGTGAAACATAAAAAATTCTAGAGAATGATGGACTAGCATCATACATTGTGGTTTTTTTTGAGATTATCACAGTTACACAGTTTTTAATGATTTGATGTTATTTGATTATGAGCTAAATTCATCTCATGCATTGAGTACTAAGGATGTTTAGTCTGAAGATTAATTTCCAAGGAGATAATTTTTTTTATTATTGACCATAGATATCATGTATTTTTTGATAAATTAATTAATTTTTTATGGTTTTACGGAGAAAAAATATGGTTAGTGAAGAAAATATGGAATCAAAAACTAGTATAAGGGAAAGGTTACCAAACTTGTTTAATATGAGAATAATATTATATATGGCCCCAGCCTTAAACCTTACTTAATATAGAGTTATTACAATATTACACATTGAGGATTTTTTTAGGTTTAGAGTTTTAGAGAATTTGAACATAAAACATGCATTACATCCGACATTTAAACAAAGTGGTTACAATAAAATATAGTATTCGTTTTTCCCATCAACAGAATCATATTGAAAATAAAAAATGGATTCTTTCTTGACACTTCCTTGAAACTATAATCTTATCATGTACCTTTTCCTTGACCTGTGAAAAACATTTCAAAAACATGGGATGAGCATAAAAAGCTCAGTAAGGGTTATAAAAATATGGAAAGGAAACATGAGTTCATATATACATAAGAATGAAATTATAATTTACCCATAAAACATAGGCACTATAACATACATCATCAAATCATGAATAAATCATAGAAATCATAAGAAATAAAATTAACTTGAGTCATTCATAACATTCTTACGTAGGGAGTAACCCTCCTGGTTACGTGTGGAATACCCATCACAGTATATTCCCTAAATCTCTTCGGAGAAACCTTAATGTTTCACTCCATCACGTTACCCAATTCATTGGAGAGCTATATCGGTCTCACCCACCCTTAGTTTATCATGGAACCACCCGTCTTCATAATAATGCCCAAGAACCACAACATAATCGTATCACAAAAAACATGCATAAAGGAAACATAACATTTCCACCTTTCAATCACAAGATATCACTACAACACATTGATATAAAAACATTATGAAAACCATTTTCAATACCAAAATAAAATAAAAGTAAAACATGGTATTTATTTGTCTTTTAAAAAAAGGTATGGCTTGTAGAGGAAGCCGAAACTCAAATAATGGTCACGGCAGCGGAGAAGTCGTTGTCGCCGCATACGTATGACAAAAACATTCCCTTTTTTCATTTATTAAACTCATCGTATAAAAAAGATTACTTTTGAATAAAGTTAAAATACATGGGGTATATAAACCATATAAAAGAAGGTTGTGTATAAAACCAAATTTACCTCAATGAAAGGAGATTGAGACGAAGTCCCATACCTCGGGTCCGACTTGACACGATCGTTATTTAATGTCCTAAATAATAAACTTCAGTTAATATCTACTTGTTTAACAACCTTTTTAAAGTTCATTATTCCTTTTATATCACTTATTTCCATTTCATGAAGACTATGTAATTAATTAAGTTAATAACGGTCGTTTTAACGATCATTGGTACTTGAGTAAAAAAAAACCCATTATAATTACAAGTTATTCATGTATCCATTATATCCAGAATTGTATTCATGATGTAGATATCATATATATAATATATATCCAGTACATTCATGAATTTATAATATTACATAGCATTTAGAGGTAAGAAATGAAATGCACCGTTAATGGAGACGGTAAGTCGTACGTACGCATGAACACTTCTTTCATTTTTATTTTGTATTTTATGGAATGGAATCATAATGATATAATGGTATATTATAATCCCAGTATAATATCATACATAATATCATAACTCCGTCCTTTATACGTCCCACATATGGTATTAATGAATCAAATCACTTTGAGTGGGCGGTAGTCCGCACTTCCTTAAATGAAGATATCTCGTTTACCCATAATGGAAACCATAAAGGTATGCCCAAAATGAAAAATACAGAAGATTAAATAAATAATAAACATATTATAAATTATATATAAATATATTTTCATTTTAACGGCCACCTTTGAAGGTGTTAAAATAATTTGGAACAATCATCGTCTCGGGAGGCAGAAATTCGCCATCCACGGAAACTGTATGTTATTTAACCATTAGGTATAGGTGTGTGTAAGTGTAGCACAAATACTTCTTTAACAACATACTAGTATATGGAATATACTGGTTTTGTTTAAAATAAATGAATAAAATGCGTTTAGGGGGTTGGAGAAGCAAAATAAAACAAAAGAACACAAGTGAAGACACTACCTTAAAATCGGGTAACTCCCTTTGGTTTGAGATCAAGGGATTCCTTGGGAAGACCTCTACCGAATGTGAGGCTTCAAGGAGTAAGTGAGGGATGTGGAGATACAAAATGGTCAGGTGTTTGACAAGCCAAAGGTGTTGGAAGTGTTGGTAAAGAGGTAGAGGTGGGGGCCTTTTATAAGAGGAGAGGAGGGGCACTCTTGGAAAGTAAAGAAATGTTACTTTATTTTAAAATGAGTTTCGGATTTAAAAGGTCCCACATTGAAATTATTCAAGTATAAGGTGATAAGGGTTCTAAATCCACCCATCCAATAGGTTTTTGACAAGTTTATGTTATAGTTTTAACATTATCTTTTCATTTTATTTAAATCCTTTATTAATGAGGTAATCGCTACATCATCATGGTGTCATAAATAATTTAATTTATTTAAGGTATAAAAATTATAAATAAAAATACTATGATGTAGGAAATATTTTTAGCTTTCTAATGACTATTTATAGTCAAAAATATGACTTTTATCACCCCATTTAATTTTTTTTATAAAAACTACTCATATTTGTTTCATTTTAATTTTAACATTAAATAAAAAGATATTAATGTCATTTTCCAACCAAAGTGGCTCCATGGGGTCCCCATGTTGACCCATGGCTTTTCATGGTCGGCCATGACACATCCAATAAGTTTAGGACATGTGTCTAGGTATTTTCATTTTATTATAACATTATTTTTACCTTAAATTACACTAAATATCTTTAATCGCGATTAAAAACGTAAAAGTTACTATTCACCAAAAAATTATTTTAATCTCATTAAAACAAATTTTACCTCTTAATTAAATACATGTATGTCGGATTTTTGAAAACCAAATCACAGAAGTGGAAAAGTTTCATTTAAACGAAAAATCAGTTTCTTTAACTACCACATAATGGTTTCATTATTCATAAAAAATTGAAGTTTTTCAGAAAAATACCAAAACATCACCCTAAGATTTATTTTATATTCTGAATTAAAAAATGACGTCTATTTTAAAAAATTCAAATCTAATATGTTACATTTATTAATTTAATAATTAATTCCTACTGTCATGACAAATAGTGTGTTTTTATGAAACAATATGTATCAAAAGATTGACACTAGTTTAAGTCCAATTTCAAAGTGAAATTGATTCTAATGACCACCATTGGATTAAATTGTAAAAATATATTCTAATTTCAATTTAAAACCAATTCAAAATATAATTTAATCATATAAATAAATTAGACTAAAAAGAGGTTTTGAATTAAAATACAACATTTTTCATTATTCATTAAAAAATGAACATTATCGGAAAAATACCAAAAATTCACAAAAAGTAAATTTTGATGTCCCAATCATAAATAATAAGTTTATTTTGAAAAACATAGCTTATAAAATTGTCAAAATATAAATTTAAAAATGTTTTTCCATTAAAAGGCAGTAAAACAATCTTTTATAAATATTAGTGTATTCCATGATTAAGATTGGATTTATTTCCATTTTAAGCCTCTAAAACACTATCTAATTTATTAATAGACATAGATAAAAATATTTATTATTCATTACTTAATTGGGATGTTACATCCTTCCCCCCTTTAGAAAATTGCATCCCCACAATTTATTTACTTATCGAATAAGTGGGGGTATTTATCCCTCAAAGCATTTTCAGAGTCCCATGTTTCCTCTTCAATCATGTGATTTTTCCACAAAACCTTTACCTGATTAATCACCTTATTCAATAACACTTTCTCCCTATGTTCAACAATCCGGACAGGTTGTTCCAAATAAGATAGGTTCTCTTCCAACTGAACTACCACTAGACTCAAAACATGAGATGGATTTGGCATATACTTTCTCAACATCGAAACATGAAAAACATTGTGTACCTGAGATAAACTCGGAGGTAATGCCACCCGGTATGCAACTGATCCAAATCTCTCCAAAATTTAATATGGTCCAATGAACCTTGGACTCACCTTTCCTTTCTTACCAAATCGCATCACACTTTTCCATGGTGAGACTTTTCGAAAAACATGATCACCTACCTCAAAAGAGAGATCCTTCCTCCTATTGTCCGCATAACTCTTCTGCCTACTCTGAGCTGTTCTCATGAGTTTCTGTATCAGCTGAACTTTTTCTGCCCACTCTTCTACCAATTCTAGTCCTATCAGCTTCCTTTCACCCACTTCATCCCAGAAAACTGGAGTTTGACATCGCTTCCCATATAATGCCTCAAATGGTTCCTTCTGTATACAGGAATGAAAATTGTTATTATAAGAAAACTCAACCAATGAAAGATGTTGGTCCCAACATCCCTGTTAATCCATCGAACAAGCATGTAGCATAACTTCCAATGTCTGAATTGTTCATTCTGACTTCCCATCTGATTGAGGATGAAAAGTTTTACTAAAATTTAATTCAGTACCCAATGACTTCTGAAGGCCTTTCCAAAAGATAGAAGTAAACCTGAGATCACGATCGGAAACATTGGAGAGAGGAACTCCTTCCAACCTGACTATCTCTTTAAGGTACAAACGAGAAAGTTGATCTAGAGATAAAGTATCTCGAATAGGAAGGAAATTTGTAGATTTAGTCAAGCGATCAACAATAACAAATATTGAATTATTACCTAGAGGTGTCTTCAGAAATCCCAAAACGAAGTCCATGGATATATTTTCCCCTTTCCACTCTAGCACTGGTAAAAGTTGATGCATCCCTTTTTGTAACTATCGCTCTGCATTAACCTGTTGACAAGTCAAACACTTCACAGTAAAATCAGCAATATCTCTTTTCATTCCATCACACCAGTAATACTCCCGCATATCTCTGTACATCTTAGTACTATAGGGATGAACTAAAAACATAGAACTATGAGCTTTACAAAACAACTCTCTCTTCAACTATGAATCACAAGGCACACACAATCTCTTCCCAAATCTCAAAACGCAATCATTATCAATGTTTACTTCAGGAATCTTACCTTTCTGAACCAGCTCTACCTTTTCCTACAACTCACTTTCATGCTTCTGTGCTTGATTGATTCTGTCTGATAGAGAAGATTTCACTGATACCTAAAAAGAAATAGAAGAACATCATGCACCAACAACTTCTATGCCAACGTTCATCAAATCCTTAACCAAAGGATCACATTCCAAATGCAACATTGTTAATGAAGCATTACTTTTTCGACTCAAAGCATCGTCCACTTTATTTGATTTTTTCGGATGGTAATGAATTGTACAATCATAATCCTTATTTAATTATAGCCATCTCCTCTATATCATGTTCCATTCTTTCTGAGTGAATATATACTTTAATCTTTTGTGATCAGTATATATTTCACACATTACTCCATACAAATGATGCCTCCAAATTTTTAAAGCGAAAACAACAGCAGCTAATTCCAAATCATGTGTAGGGTAATTTACCTCATGGGTTTTCAACTGTCGTGAAGCATAAGAAATTACCTGATAATTTTGCATTAGGATGCAACCAAGTCCTTTCAATGAAGCATCGTCATAGATAACAAACACACCATTCTTGGAAGGTAGTGCCAAAATTGGAACATTCACCAATATTCTTTTTAGTTCCTGAAAACAATCATCACATTCTATTTTCTGGATAATCTTAACACCCTTACGAGTTAGCTTATTCATTGGAATAGATAACCGTGAAAAATTTCTAACAAATCTCCAGTAGTAACCTGCCAAACTAAGGATGCTAAGAATCTCAGTTACATGTGTGGGTCTTGGCCATTATTCCACAACTTTTGTTTTAGTAGGATCAATATTTATCCCATATTTAGAAACAATGTGACCAAGGAAAGAAATTTGTTTCAACCAAAACTCACACTTGATGAATTTCCCATATAATTTCTTTTCTTTTAAGTTTTGCAAAATAACCCTTAAATGTCTTTCATGCTCCTCTTTACTTTTAGAAAACACCAAAATATCCTCAATGAAAACCACCACAATCTTATCCAAGAACTCATGGAAAATTCTATTCATTATGTCCATGAATAAAACAGGTGAATTGGTTTGCCCAAAAGGCATTACTAGAAATTCATAATGGCTATATCTTGTACGAAACACAGTCTTCAGAACGTCTGCTTCCTTTACCTTCATCTGATGGTACCCCGATCTCAAGTCAATCTTTGAAAAATACTGAGCTCCTTAGAGCTGATACAACTTAATTTGATGGCCTGATATCTGCTGAAGTAGTTGCAATGGATTTCACCACCCCTTTCTGCTTGTAGTCTAACTGTTTCCCATCACTCGAGCTCTTTGTCGGACACTCATTTGCATAGTGACCCATCTCATTTCACTTAAAACATTTCACTAACTGTAAATCAAATTTGGTCTTTCAATCACCTTGATCTTTTTTAGTGCAATCACGAGCCTTATGTCCCATCTTACAACATCGGTAGAACTTTCCAGAATTTAGAAGACATTCCCCAGCAAGTCTTTTACCACATATATCACAAATTGGAAACCTACTTTTCTTACCATCTGATTTTTTTGAAGAATTATTTCCTTTCTTCTGCCACCTCGGTCTTTTCTTCTGTTGGTTGTTATAGAACACTTGATCATCGGAAAACTCCATTTCCACCATCTCAACACATCGAACAAGCTTTTCATAACTTTTGAACTCACGATAAGCTAAATCCCTTCGATATTTTGGCTTTAATCCTGAGTAAAAACGATTTATTTTACTATCAAGGTCTCAGATAAAATTTGGAGCATACCTTTCCAATCGAGTGAACCTTTCTTCATAGGTAGCCATTGAGTCTTCCTCTTGCATAAATTCTAGGAATTGTTTTTATATCCTAAGTCGAACAACATTTGGAAAAGTCTTCTCAAGAAACATACCATTGAATTAATCCTAGACAAGAGCATCAATCTCATCAGCGTCCCTGATATTTTTAACCATCGAACACCACTGATCTGCTTCACCCTCCAAACGGTAAATAGCAAGACTAACCTTTTGATTGTATAAACACCCCATGACATTAAAGATCTTCTCCAGTGTATTAATACACCCTTCAGATAGCACATGGTCAGATGATCCTCTGAATGATGGGGGGTGTTGCCTCATGAAATGTTCCACCACTGTCATGTTCCTCTGCGGTTGATCTGTTTGATCTCGTGCATGGATACCGCCAACATTTATCGCTTGAGTCAACTGTGCCATTACTGCAACAAACTGTTCAGTTCCAATTCCGACCATCTCAGGATTCTGATTCGGAAGGTTATTTCCTTCTGTGTGCCTTCCTAGCACTGCTTCCCTGTTTCCTCTACGGAAAACCATTCTGAACAAACATGTCTTAGATGAAGCAACATGGTAATCTTCAAATGCTATATCATTTCAATTTGACCATAAAAAAAATATTTTTTGATAATCATTTAATAGAATTCTAACTCCTAATGTTATCTAAATTGACCTCTGATACCAACTATAAGGCCCCAGCCTTAAACTTTACTTAATCTTGAGTTGTTACAAGATTAATCATTGAGGATCTTTTCAAGTATAGCGTTTTAGAAAATTAGACCATAAAACATGCATTACATCCCACATTTAAACAAAGTGGTTACAATAAAAGATAGTATTAAATTTTCCCATCAACAGAAACATATTGAAAATAAAACATGGATTCTTTCTTGAAACATCCTTGACACTATCATATTATCAAGTACCTTTCCCTTGACCTGTGATAAACATATCAAAAATTTGGGATGAGCATAAAATGCTTAGTAAGGGTTATAAAAATATGGAATGGAAACATGAGTTCATATACACATAAGAATGAAAACATACTTTACCCATAATACATAGGCACTTTAACAAACCTCATCAAATCATGAATAAATCATAGAAATCATAAGACATACAGGTATCTTGAGGCATTCATAATATTCTTATGTAGGGAGTAACCCTCTTGGTTACGTTTGGAATACCCATCACAGTATATTCCCAAAATCTCTTCGGAGAAACCTTAACATTTCACTCCTTCACATTACCCAATGAATTGGAGAGCTATATCGGGCTCACCAACCCTTAGTTTATCACGGAACGACACGTCTTTGTAATAATTCCCAAGAACCACATAATAATCGTATCACATAAAACATGCAAAAAGGAAACAAAACATTTCCACCTTTCAATCACAAGATATCAATACAACACATTGATATAAAAACATTATGAAAACCATTTTCAGTACCAAAATAAAAGAAAAGTAAAACATGGAATTTATTTTTCTTTATTTTTTAAAAAGTTGGCTTGTAGAGGAGGCCACAACTCAAATAATGGTCATGGTGGCGGAGAAGTCATTGTCGCCGCATGTGTACGAAAAAAACATTCCCTTTTATCGATTAGTAAAAACATCATATAAAAAATATTCCTTTTGAATAAACGTAAAAGTAAAGGAGTATATACACAATATAAAATAAGGTTGTGTATAAAACGAAATATGCCTCAATGAAAGGAGATTGAGACGAAGTCCCATACCTCGGGTCCGACTTGACTCGATCATTCTATAATGTCCTGAATAATAAACATGAGTTAATTTATACTTTTTTAAGAACCTTTTCAAGTTCATTATTCCTTTTATATCACTAATTTCCATGTCATGAACACTATGTAATTATTTTAGTTAATAACGGTCGTTTTAATGATCATTGGTACTTGAGTCAAAAATAAACCCTTTATAATTACAAGTTGTTCATGTATTCATTATATCAAGAATTATATTCATTATTTAGATATCATATATATCATATATATACAGTACATGCATGCATTTATAATATTACATAACATTTAGAGGTATGAAATGAAATGCACCGTTCATGGAGATGGTAAGCCATACGTACGAATGAACGCTGCTTTCATTTCTATTTCATATTTAATGGAATAGAATCATAATGAAATAAAGTTATATAATAATTCCAGTATAATATCATATATAATATCATAACTCCATCCTTTATACATCCCACATATGATATTAACGAATCAAATAACTTTGAGGGGGCGGTAGTCCACACTTCCTTAAATGAAGATATTGTGTTTACCCATAATGGAAACCATAAAGGTATTCCCAAAATGAAAAATACAGAATCTTAAGAAAAACATAAACATATTATATATCATATATAAATATAGTTTCATCTTAATGGCCACATTTGAAGGTGTTAAATGAATGTTGAACAATCGTCGTTTCAGGAGGTAGAGAGTTGCCAACCACGGAAATAGTATGTTCTTTAACCATTAGATGTAGGTGTGTTTAAGTGTAGCTCGAATAATTCTTATAAAAACATCCTATTATATGTAAGATACTTTTTTTGTTACCAAATAAATGAATAAAAAGAGTTTAGGGGTTGGAGAAGCAAAATAAAACAAAAGAACACAACTGAAGACATTACCTTAAAATCGGGTAACTCCCTTTGGGTTGAGCTCAAAGGCTTCCTTGGGAAGACCTCTGCCCAATGTGAGGCTAGAAGGAGTAAGATAGAGATTTTTAGAGACAAAATTGGCAGGTTTTGGCCGTGCCAAAGGATTTGGAAGTGTGTTTAATGAGGTAGAGGTGTGGGCCTTTTATAAGAGGTGAGGAGGGACACTCTTGGAAAGTAAAGAAAAGTTACTTTATTTGAAAATGGTTTTCGGATTTAAAAGGTCCCACATTGAAATAATTCGAGTATAAGGTGATAAGGGGTCTAAATCCACACATCCAATAGGTTTTTGACAAGTGTAAGTTATAGTTTTAACATTATCTTTTCATTTTATTTAAATCCTTTATTAATGAGGTAATCGCTGCATCATTATGGTGTCATAAATATTTTAATTTATTTAAGTCCTAAAAATTATAAAAAAATACTATAATGTAGGAAATATTTTTATCTTTCCAATGACTATTTATAGTCAAAAATATGACTTGTATAACCCTATTTAAAAATCGTTTTATTAAAACTACTCATATTTGTGACATTTTAATTTTAACATTAAATAAAAATATATTAATGTCATTTTCCTACCAATGTGGCTCCATGGGGTCCCCAAGTTGACCCATGGCTTGTATTGGTCATCCATGATACATCCAATGTCGGTAGGAAATGTGTCTAGGTATTTTCATTTTATTGCAACTTTATTTTTACCTTCAATTACACTAATTACCTCTAATCGCGATTAAAAACTTAAAAATTACTATTCACCAAAAAAATTTATTTTAATCTCATTAAACCAAATTTTTCTTCTTAATGAAAACCATGTATGTCGGATTTTTGAAAATCAAATCACAGAAGTGGAAAAGTTTTTTTCAAACGAAAACTCAATTTCTTTAACTACCACTTAGTTGTTTCACTATTCATCAAAAATTGATGTTTTTCAGAAAAATACCAAAACTTCACCCGAAGGTATATTTGATATTCTGAATTCAAAAATGATGTCTATTTTAAAAAATTCAAATAATATAAGTTACATTACCTAATTTAATAATTAATTCCCGCTGTCATGACAAATATCGTGTTTTTATGAAACAATAAGTATGAAAATATTCACACTAGTTTAAGTCCAATTTCAATGTGAAATTGATTCCAATGACCACCATTGGATTAAATGGTAAAAATATATTCTAATTTCACTTTAAAACTAATTCAAAATATAATCTAGTTATATAAATAAATTAGATTACAAAGAGGTTTTGAATAAAAATACAACATTTTCACTATTGATTATAAATGAACATTATCGGAAAAATAAAAAAATTCACACAAAGTAAATTTTGATGTCCCAATCATAAAGAATAAGCATATTTTGAAAAACATAGCTTATAAAGTTGTCAAAATATATATTTAAAAATGGTTTTTTAATAAAAGGCATTAAAACAATCTTTTAAAAATATTAGTGTATTACATGCTTAAGATTGGATTTATTTTCATTTTAAGCCTCTAAAACACTATCTAATTCATTGAAAGACATAGATAAAAATATCTATTATTCATTACTTACTTGGGATGTTACATATTATGTGGATGGAATCCAAAAAATTAGGGAAGGACGAAACGACCTGTTTAATTTATATTTCCTTATATATATTCATTTTATAGATTATTTAGAGTTATAATGAATAGAAAAATATTAGATAGTTTTCTGGCCAAATGTAAAATAGATTTGTATATAACTAAATAGAATTTTAATGGATTTATATGAAATAATGATTTTAAAATTGTATAATTATATATATAATAAATTAATATCATTAATTAATTCCCCATGTTATGACCAACACATTATTAAATTTTGATAATTTATTAAAATGATTTATTTTTTAACAAATAGTTAAAAATAATGAATTTTATTGAAAACTATATTTTAATTTAATGTGTTTATAAATTATATTTATATTTCATTTTCATTTAATTTTTTTATTTATACTAATGTAAATAATTTATTATATTTTTCAATAAAAATAATTTAGTATAATAATAATATATATATATAAATAATAATTTTTTTTTTAAAAAATTTTTTTTGATACATTTTATTAGTTTTATTTTAAATTAAAATATCTCTATTTTATGATTTTATTTTTAAAAAATGGAATCAAAATTTTGAATTAATGTTTCCATTTATTTTAAAATTTTCCCAGTTATTTTTTCGATATTTTGTAACATTATTTTTTTATGATGGGAATGAATAATTATAGTTAATAGTGTTAATGATAAATTGATAAGAACTATAAAAAGTCCCTAAAACAATCCATAATTTTATCAGATAATTCAATTTCATCTATACACATCAAATATTCTATAATAAATACTTCTTTCTATTTGGTTGAGATTATATCATTTAAAATATTTTATTTAATGAAACGTAATAAATGTCACAATTTTGTATATTAATAATTATAATATTTTTAATTTATATTAAATGATTTCCAATTCTCAGATGTAAATATTATTCTAAAATATAAATTTTTTATCTTTATTATTGTAATCTAGTTTTCAATTTTAGTGAAAAAATAGTTAAAATAAATATTTACACAATAAATAGGTAGTAATTAATAAATTAATGAAAAGGGAAAGGAATTTATATTAAATTTGTGAAAAGTAATATAATTTATGATATTCAATATCAACCAATAATTTTTAAGATTGAAATTTTATGTTAGAGATGTATTAAAAATATTTATTTAATAATTTGTCTTGTCTTCTTGATGTTACTAAAATAAATTTCGTGAATTGTTTTAGAAAATAGGAAATAATGAAATATTATAAAAAATAACATATTATTAAATTATATAAAAGTGATAAAAAAATTATATTCATCCAAATAAACAAGATAGGGTTTATTAAATAATCCTTAATTTATTTATGGTATGTTTTTTATTTTATAATACCAATAATAACCCATAATCTATTGAAATTTTTTATTTTTTTAAATTGTAAAAAGAGTTAAGAATTGATAAAACAATATAATAAGGGTAAAAACATAGTAAACACTCTTTATAATATTATTATATGGGTGTATTTTCATCCAAATAAATCCTATCATTAAAATAAATGTGTTTGGATCCATTGGAATTATAATTAATTTATATTAGAAAAATATTTTGGGAAATTCCAAGAGTTCCCCTCCCCTTAATTGAAGAATGGAACCTTATATTCTCATTTCATAATAAATAAAAACTCATTTGGATTAGTGATGACGTTCCACAATCCCTTAAAACAACCCCTTTATACCATTATAGAGGACTTTTTTATGATTAATACAAACATTATAGTGATTAAGATATTAATAAAATTAGAATTTCCAAATAAGTGGTATAGTTTGACCCCTTTTTCTAGATTTATTTATTCATCCACTTAAAGTAAATATTCATTATCCATGAATATATAATAATACAAGTATATTATATATACTTCTTTCATGTTATGTTAACATCACATTCACTATCAATATTTCCTTCCATCAAATGGGAAACAAATCAACCATTCGTGTGTATGACAGATTATGTTCTCAAAAACCGGTATAATTATTTTCCATCACTATCTGTTGTTACAAGTTATATTAATGAATTTATGTTATACATAATATATTAATGAAATATTAATAATTTTTTATTTATAATCATAAATATATTTTCATACCATTATATCAACTTAAAAAATGATAATGACATTCATGTGTTTGTGTGGACTACGACATCCATGAAGATATTTGATCCATTTTTCATCACCTAATCACTTTCATTACATATATATAAGTATAATAAAATAAATAATATAACTTATTTGAATTTTTTATTATTACATAAATATAAAATAATAACCACCCTCTTTTAATAATGATCATTAAAATATGGTGACATTACTCATGCATACGTATGACCATCCATATCCATGATGGTAACATAATTAATTTTTCATAACCATCCATCATAACTAGGATTAAATTTATAATTGATGAAAAAAAATTATAATTATTTCATGATTTTTATAATATATATGACTATTTTACCATATTCATATTACTGATTCAATTTTCAACTTATGAAATGAATATCTTTAAAACATCAAATGTGAATTTAATTACATAAATAATTTAATATTTAATGACAAGAGGTAAAATAATAGGAATCATAAAAATGAAAAATTGTTTAAATAAATTAAATAAACAAATATGCATATTTTTAATATGATAGTAAATATATGTTATGATTGGAAATCAATGTGAAGTAATTTCATTTTAAATTCAATTAAAAATATTCTATTAAAACTTCCATTTTTTCCATATATATATTTTAAAAAAATTATTTTCATTATGAATTTATATTATTATTATGTTTTATGACATTTAATATATGTTTCTGTTTACATTTTTTCATACATTTTAACATCTAATCATATATAATTTTTTTTAAATTCCCTAACAAAAAGTTGGATGGAATGTTATACTTTAATGTATGTGATAATGATGAAATTTCCTTCCTTCGTAAACATTTTTTTGTATTACATTATTATAATTAATGATTTATTCCATGAAAATAAAAAATTATATTGGTTAATGGAGATTTAGTTTTTAGAATAAATTCTTTAATAAAACAATATATGAATATTCAAAAAAAAATTCTTATCGGTTTAATTAATATTTTTATGATGTAGGGTTTTATGTATTCAATTATTGTTCATGGGAAATTCTGAAAAGAATGGTTCTTCGGATTATAAAGTAATACAGGGTGATCCTTTAAATCTCACCAATTCATTGGGTAAAGGGATATTGTCTACCTTTTAGGTTTATCATAAGGGATTAAGTGAATATATTGTGATGGTTAATCCAAGTATAACCATGATGGTTATTTCAAGTGTATGTGTGGCGGTTACTCCAAGTATAACCATGATGGTTCAACCATGTGTAAGTAATAATGACATGACAATCATGCATAAATATACTTATATGATTTATCTATGATTTCAATGTGTAAAAATACATGTCACTTAACAACACAAATAAAAGGAATGTGTATTCTACTAAATAAGTTTGATGTTTATAACTTTGTGATAAAATTAATTCGTAGATTTCAATGATTTTAAATAAACATATATTTTTTTATTTTACATTTAGAATTTTTTATAAAATTTCTTATGGAAAATATTTGGCAGATATGTTTATCTCCCTAGCAAAGAAATGTTTCTTATTTAGAAAAAACATTAATATTGACATAGGAAACATTTCTATAAGTAAGCATAGAATAAATCTAACACATCACTACCATTTTTTTCATCTATGTTTTTAACTGAGTTATGGATTTCCCTTTTCCTTGGATGAGTAATACAAAGAAGTAATTGGAGGAAACCTATATTGGTGAATTTATGGGTTTGATTGAATTTTCTGATTAGACCTACACTTTTTGGTGATCTCTGGGTACTTACACTCAATGTTTATGTTGTAAACATTATGAAATGGATATAAGAAAGAATCCATGAACTAAATACATTGAGGGAATTATTTTTAGGATATGTAACAGGCAGAAAATTATTAATGGGAAAAAATATGGTTTATAATAAAAATGTGATGTGTTTTCATTATATGTGAGCCTCCCTGAATACATGATTTGTAATCAAGTTAAAAATCATTTAAATATAGAGGGTCACATTTTTAGAGTGATTTTAGGATGTTAAATTTATTATTTAATTTAAAAAATCTCTTTTATCTCCTTAGAGTGCTCCCTACGTGTTTTTTGTTGATTCATTTCTTTACAGATTACTTTATTCAGCTATTTATCACCATTGTAGTGGGATTTATTCTCTCTGTGTAAGAATTCCATCTGGTTCATCAATGGTTTATTTTAGTTATGGTTAGTTTATTTATTTATTAGTTGATGTTTTCTATCTATTATTTTCAAATTCTCAACCTGGATTGCCTTTAAAAGTCAATTCTCTTGGTTTCTTGTCACCATTGTCAGATGTAGCTTGGATTTTACCATGTTTAGGGAGGTTGTTCTATAAAATGGATAATTTTGATGAATTTCAGGTTGTAATCAATAAATTTATTCATCATTTTCAGTAATGGGATGTGATGAATTTTTTTCCTGTGAAATCATCCAAAATCAAATGTTTTCAAAATGAACTTCTTTATATGAAAATGGATTTTATTGATTTTGAAATTTATTATCAAACTCTAATGTTGTTCTTATTGTCTTTTATGATGTTTTATAATACAATGATCATGGTTTTCGAATGAATTTGGAAAAATTTACATTTGGACCCTTGGGTTCATGATGATAGAAACACGAGTTTCCATTGTGTATATTGCACCAGTTGAAGGTAACGTTTTGTGATATCGACTTGAAGGACTACATATCTTTTGGATACAAAATAAGTCTTTTTATAATTTTTAATTTCTGTTACACATTTTCCCAGTGGCTAGATTCCCATAATTGGTACTTATTCTTTTTTTTTATTTGTTAAATGTTCCTTGATTGTTTAATCGTGGATTTTTTCTCACATATTTTGATAAATATGGTTGTATCGTATAACTTCAAATGATTCTTTATTTGATGGATATGTTCTTAATGTCATACCTCTTGATTAATTGATATGATTTATTATTTTTATAAATTATAATTTTCATATTTATATTTGTATGATATTAAATTATTATATTAAAAGTAGATGGAAACTTATTTATATTTGGATTTATTTTATTAAAATGATATTCAATAACATTTTTTTCAAAATTTATAATATTAGAACTCTTGAAAGTAAAAATTACGAAGAAATTATGGTGTTTTCATACTGGGATTTGGATCAAACCCTACTTGTTCCATTGTGAATTTTTGATATGTTATTGCATGATCTATTAATATGTAAGAGATCTTGTAGCATGTTGTCTTATCATATTGTTTTCAATAATGGTTTCAGGTGGTCTAGAGGTGACTCATGGTCATGTTAAGATATGAATTACTTTCATGTTATCCACTTTTAATGGTATTGTGTTTCTTCACTCTTATCATGATAGATTTCACTTGATACTATGGTTATTGGTCTTGTTTTTCATGTGTTGTGTACTAGTTTTTATTTACTTGTTTTAATGATATCATGTGTTGGGGAGGATCATTAAGATTGGCTAGTTCACCTTGGTTAATTTTTTAAAATATTTAATTAGAGTTGTTGTTCAACCTAATATGTGTTCACACTACCAGAGTTTGGTTTTGTGTCGTGGGTAGACCAGTGTAAGGATCGTCATAATTTAAATAGTAGTTTCATAAAAGGGGCCAGAAACTCACATCTATTACTGAAACTAAGTTACCATGGGTGGTTATGGACTTATATATGGTTTGAGAATTGTTTATTGAGTTCATATGAATGAATTAGTTGGGATGTTTATTTATGTCGACCAATTCCTTTTTAAGTAAGATTTTTAGTGGTAACGATAAATTATAAATGTTATGATTCATTATTATCAATATCTAATTATTGTCATTTGATTTTGTAATTTAATCATGATTTATTGTTTCTTTAATATTTTATACAATTCATATTAGAATATATCATTCAAATATGAGAGAGGAAACTATGAGAGAGGTTCCACAAGCGAGCCCTCCAGTGGACTCTATGTTGGTAGAAGTAGTTATCATCATTGTGAAGACATTAGGTCAAGGGGGAACCCAACATCATCCAACCATCTTTCTTGTTGAAAATTGTGTGTCAGAATATGAAAAGTTTCTACAGTGGATAGAAATGATCATCAACATCCAAAAGACTCATGATGATTTTATAATGCATGTTTAATTGTATTTTATTAATGCAACATGAATGATATTATAATACTATATTTTTAATGATTAGATAGGTGAGGATATTACAAATCCTACCATTAGGAAAATATTTTACATGATAGTCTATCACAAGACGTGTAAACTTGGATGCACCGGTTTTTTTATATATGAGAAGGAAAAGGTACTGTTCTACATTATTCTACCCATTTTTATGAGTTTGTGCATATATCACTGGAGTAGGTCACTAATGAGTACATATAGGATTGGGGGATTGATTTAGTACTGGGTCCCAATATTTGGTCATTGATAGTGCCATGTTTCCTTTTGTCCTTTGTGGAGTTAGTTGACAAGGAAACATTAGTGGAGTAAGAGGCTACTAGGAATATATGTTTGGTTGATGCTTCGATTGGATTAGTGGTTCACAAGGTTTTTTCATTTTGTATAGACAATAATGCATAATAGTAGTTAGTTTTCCAGCAAACATATTATATATGTGATGATTGGGATAACACATAATGTTTTCTATCACTGTGGAAGGAGATGTCTTGCAACACCTAACTTTATAGAGGCTATTCTGATGTGTCATCTTTATGGACGATCTGGAAAACTGTAATAATTTATTAAAAAATATATCTGAGAGAATCAAGAAATGATTAAATCTCACCAAGGGTACTTAATAACATATATATTTTTCTAGGTTTGGTATATATAATAATTAGGAAAATGAGGATGATCATGTGGCTACGATCAGATGATGTGATGTAGCTATGTATACACCTAGGGAATATAAAGTCAAGATAGTGATTGTTTGTGGTAAAGCGATTAGTTAACAATATATGTTGTCATATTAGTTATATACTGATGAAAATATTTCTTTAATATCATAAATTTTATTTTCATCATTTGCATTTCGTTGAAAATATATTCATTTAATATTGGGTATTTCAATTTCAATGGGAAGGGGGACCGAATAATGTTTCAGATGTAGTATGATTCAGGTGATGAAAATCGGCTCTGAGGTGTAGTGGGTCCTTTCAGTTCTTGATCTTGATATATTTGACATGATTATCGACATGGATTAGATGATCAAAATTAACCGATAGATTGACTATTATCATATTCTAGTTCATATCTAATCAATCTATAGGCTTACTATTATATTCCAGGGTGAGTGGGATTCAAGATTGGGATGTGCATGGCCTTTTGTTCCATAGGCATAAGAAATATCTTGTCAGTTATAAGATATGATTCAGGATGCTATTGACACATAACCTTTTAGTGGACTATTTAATGTCATGATTGAGAACCCTAAAATCTTTTCAAATAATTTTTGTCATTTTCCTCTAAACATAGATGTCCGGATTACTATTTATATGATCCTTGGTATGATTCCAATCTCAATAATGTTATATCGTATACTACCTATTGAGATTGTGGACCTCAATTTACAACTTTACAACTTAGTGTATAAATAACTTATTTATCTTACTGCATCACCATGGGAATGGTGTTCCATTAAGGATAAGAATCCATATTTTGTCCGTAGAAATTTTATTGATTATCTAAAGTTATATTTGGTTACCATTTAGAACCAATATATTTTTCCAGAGGTTTATAATCTATTTGATAGTCTTAGAGGGACTGTTGGTTTTCTAGGATTAATTTTCAGAGAAGGTATCACTAGTTGAATGTTTGAAAAGATGATATACCTAAGAAATCATTAAGGAGTCAATATGGGCGGTTATTTTTTTTGTTATTCCATTCAATATCACCAATTCTCCTATAGTATTTGGGGACCTAATTAACCATTTAATTGATTGGTTTATAGAATCCATTGTTTTTTTGTTATCTGGGTGATATTCTGGTGTACTCTATGATATAGGAAAACCATATAGTCTGTTTTAATAGCATACCTCAAACCTTGAATGAATTAAATCTATATGGTTAGCCATCTATGTGTGACTTTTGGATCTGAGAGGTGAGATTTTAAAATCATTTCATATCATAGACATGCATATTAGTAGATCATGAAATGGATGAGGATGTTTTGTCCTTGAAGCACCCCACAAAATTTGTTTGAGATCCAAAATATTTTCGGTTTTGCGGGTCATTATAACTGGTTTGTAAGAGGCATCTCCAAGATCACATCTTCAATGAATCTTATATCCCTTAATTGTGTAAAAAATTTATTGAATGAACTGTTTTAGATAAATTTTAAGGATCTAACTATAATGTTGACATAAGAACATTTTTTTACTTCTTCGAGAACTAGGATCATGTTATTATGTTTTTTGTGATTCTTCTGGTATGCGTTTGGGAAGTTTCTTCATATAGGTGAAATTTTTTTGTCATATGGCTCTCATCATACCCATCCTCATGGTAATAACATCCCAACCCATCATATTGAGTTTGAATTTATTTGATTCATAATCAAATATTGAGTAACTATATATTTAGGGAGTGTTTTATGGAATATTTGTATAATAATATCGTGAAAAAGTAAATTTACAATAATGGATCCGAATTTTAGAATGATATGATGGTTAGAGTATCTTTAGACCATTCATTTTGATATTTCCTTTACTCCTGATAAAGAAAATATGGTTAATAATATATTGAGATGAATGTTAGTGACACCATCATTGACGAAATTAGGTGAAAAGTGGTCTCTGATTATTCAATTTTCTTATAGGATCTTGGAAGTGGAATATGATTGAAGACTTGTATTCATGGCTTTGATAATGGTTGAATCTTATTTTGATGAGAATGTTCAGCTAATGTTGGTAGTTGGATATGAGTGACAATTATTTAACTAAAAAATTAATGTTGGGTGGGACATTGTGGTGTGGTCTCACTCTCCATGAAGAGATGTGTGGTTTTGTCACAGGTTGGTTGTTATATTTTGCTTGAGACATATGTAGTTAGACAATGGTCAATGTTCTTGTTGGTCCACACACCATGAGGATGCCATGTTGTATCACGGATTGGGGACTTGTTATTGGTGGAATGTTATGTGGCAATAATTTCTATATTTTTTTCATGGTTCATTTTATTTTAGAGAATTAAGTAAGAGTAATAGAGGCTTTCAGAGTTGATACAGACTTCTCCTATTCTATTAATTATGTGGGACATGACTTCCATTATTTTTTCCATTTGTTATCCATGGACTCCTAGAGGGAAGTATGCAATGTAGATGATTATTTATTGACTTATGAAATTAGTGCATTTACTACCAATCAAGTAGGAGGAGAATGTGGAACAATATGGGGACTTGTTTTTTGTGGGACTTCATAGGTTTCCCTATGAAGTATTTTCCTATAGGGATATGAATTTCAGATCTAGGATCGTGATTGATTTCCAAGAGTTAATGTGTTCCAATATTAAATTAGGCACATATTATCATCTAAAAATGGATGGATATATTGAGAGGGGTATCTAGGATGTAGATGATATTACCTAGTATTATATTCTTGATTTCATGTGATTTTGGGAAATTAATTTTACATTGGTTGAGTTTTCTTATAAATATAATAATTAGGATTAGATAAATATGACACCTTTAAAGGGTATTTGTGGTTGACCATGTATATCATCTTTGTGATATGATGAGTTGGAATAAATTCCTTGGTTGGGTTGAGTGCTGATTAAGAGAACACTGTGATGGTGTAGTTGATTCGAAAGAGATTGTTCCTAGAATAGTATTGTTAGAAATATTATACAAATCACTGATATAAATAGATGATGTTTTTTGTTGGTGATTAGGAATTTCTCAAAGTCTAAACTCTAATGGGGGAATTGTTAGGTAGGTAAAAAGGGTATGTTGTAACTATTGTTTTGGGTCCCCCTTTAGATAGTTGGTTGACTAGGGGTAGTGGCCTACTCATTTCACATTTGGTCTAGTTTGATAGATATCTATGATGTGTTTCTTGTAGAATAGATGAAGAGGTGTATACCAGATTCATCACATGTGATTATATGGGGGGATGTTGATCATGAGGATAATTCAACATTAGTTTTGTAGGCAGTAATAACTATGGTTCACCGGGATAATTTTATACATGGTAAAACAATCCCCGTGGAATGGCTACTGTGGTTGTGTATACACGATAGCCACAAGACATGGCAGAATGTGTCATTGTAAGGTTGGAATCACCATCAATTTTTTTTCAGATCCATGATATTTAGGGATTTCTGGGGGAAGAAGTGTGTATGGGGGGAGATTGAAATGCCACATTACATTTTTATTTGGCATGTTCTTACCTTTTTTTGGTTTTTAATTTTTTTGAGTAATGTTGATATGGAATTGGCATGATACATGTAACGGTGAACCCTGGAGTTTTTGAATTGTACCTCTTATAAATGGACTTTTTATTGAATGTTGGGTTCTTAAAAATTGTGAATGTGAATTACATTCCATTTAATAGAATCCAAGGAGAATATATGAATTGGATTAATTGTGTGAATATTTTATTTTATGAGTAACATTTAAATGGTTATAAATGTGAAAAATTCTTTTTTATAAAAAATCAATGGGGTTTTCGGCATATATTAGCCACATGGAATACATGTTGTTTAAGTGGGTTACAAGAAATGACATTATCAAGTATTACGATTATATGGTGTTTTTATTATGTATAATTAAATAATTCATTTTGAAATTCCCTTATATCGACATAGAAATATCTCAAGGTGATTTGGTGTGATTATTTTGAATCTGTATTACTTTGTTTAGGGATTCATCTTTGTTTTGGTCGGATTTATTCTCTCCAAGTAACCATTCATTTTGGTTATACATTTGTTTTGCTTTTAGTTATGGATTGGAAATGTGTTTATGATCTAATAGTGTTTTCTATCAATCCGTTTTTGATTCATTTCATTTCTTGCCCTCTAAAGGATATTCTCATAGTTTCTTATCACAATGGTCAAATTCCACTAGGGTTTTAACATGTTAAGGTTGGTGTTTCTATTAAATGGGTTAATTTTATGAATTGAATTTTATTCTTGATAAACTCTATTGGGTATGCTATTGAAAAAAGATATAAATGTTATGAAATGATTTCATAGAAAAGAGAAATGTTTTCAAGAAGGGGGTTTTTATTGAATATTTTAACTTGATTTGTAAATTGGATTTCAAATATGAAGCAATCATCTAGTATTTGAAAACATTTAATAAAATTATGAGCATGATTTTGAAATGAATTTGGAAAAATTAAAATTGGAACATTGGGTCCATTTAGATAGAAAAATGTGTATCCTTTGTGTTTGTTTCACCACTATGAGGTAATTTTTTTTGTGATATCTAATGGCATAACCTGATATATTTTGGATCCATGGAATAAAGTGTAAGACAGATTAGTCTATTAAACAAAGTAATAATCAACAAACCTAAGGATCTAAATGTTTATTCCCCCTTTATATCATCTAAAAACTTTATATTTTTCCTCTCATAAAGAATCTAGAAACGTTTGTTGACCATGTTGTTATATTGATAATGGGAAAAATAATTGCAGCTGCATTTTATAAAATGGGGAACAAACTAGTCATTAGTGAATACATGTGGATTACAACTTCCACATAGTTATATGAATCAATTATCAAAATCACATTATATTATTGGTTTTAATAATGTTTTTACAAAATAATGAAATTATTTATGGTGTTATTATATAAATGTAAAAGGGAATTATTATTTATCCTTTGTTTGTTTTGTCATTCAAAAATTTGATACAACACTTGTATATAAGAATGAAATTCTATCCCAATGAAGTGATGTTATTAATTTTTCATAATATCTTTATATTAATGGATATAAAAATTTATAGAATTATTATATATTATATTTATATCTTGGTTAACATTTTGGATTTGAGGATCCCAGGACCAAAGTGTAAGGATCAAAATTTTCAGAAAAATGAAACATGATAAATGAAATCGTTAACACTAATAATAATATTCATGAAAATGAAATATTGGTAATTAAAGGGATATTACATGTTATATGTGAATGATGAATGGTATTATTATAATTATTATTTATCTTGTTTATAATTTTTTTAAAATTTAATTTTTTTCTTACCATGGTTAAATGTACCTACCAATAATGTATGACTCAATTTATAGGATTTATATCATAATCACATTTCTCACTGGGACTTTTTATGATTCAATTTTCTATGGATGATATTATATAATCAATATATCAAAAGTATTTATTCTTTTCATATTCCCTATTTATTTCATGAAATGATATTTTTTCATTTCATTTTCTAATATCTACATATTCAGTCATTTAAAAAATATTTCTATTGAAATGTAAATTTCATTAAAAACTTGTTCTACATATTTTTCATAATTCAATTTCTCAATTAAAATATTTTTCAATATATATAGGTATTTAATATTTTATTTTACAAAAATTTTACATGGACTAAAAAAAGTAGAAATGGGATATTCATACTGTTTTCTAAAAAATGTACTATTTAGAAATGGTTTTAATAAAATATTTATTTAAAGGTAAACTAAAAAACCACATTTACAATTTTCATGATTATTATTTTCATGTAATACTCAACTACATCCGTCCATGGTTCATTACAATGGAAATATTTTTCATAATATTTTGGAAGTTTTCAAAATCAATGATCTAATTTCAATGTGAGAAGCATGTTTTCATCAGGAAATAATTGGGTGATATTTTGATATTATTTTCATCAATAAAAACATCCAATTATGTTACTTAACATTAAAAATAAATAGGATCCAAGTACATCATCTTAATTTATTACCGGGGTGGTGTGAGATTATGATAATTAGATATTCCATAAAAATGATAGCTTTTTTGTAGATTAAAATTTAATAAAATGATGAATATTTTCTTGATCAATTTGTATACATTTAAATTTATTATGTAATGTTTTAGTACATTATAACACTCCACGAAAATGGTTAATTAATAATTATTATAAACTCAATGATAACAAAAATGATTATCACTGACATGTAGGTGGGTACAGTGAATGTTAATAGAGACCATACGTTATCTTACATGATTGTTATATCATTTGAAATATTAAAATGATTATAGAATTACCAATCTAGGATGAAATGTATTATTGTCTTGGGTAAATTATAACCATAAACCACATGTAAATAATAATTCAAAAGGAATTATTTTATAAAATAGTTTTTATTCCTCTAAATTCTACATTATCATTAGTTTATCTAGTCACTTGAGGATATATATCAATGAAAGGTATGAGTTAAAGACAAGTAAGAGGATGGAGAAGGACATGAATCAAATTAACATGAGTTATAAAATTAATCATCATCATAACACATGATTATTTTCATAATAATTATAGTAATCATCATATAAAGGAATGGAAAGTGGGAATACATAATAATGAAACATCTTACCTTTGTTGTCAAATACACCACGTAGTTGTGAACACATATAATATATTCATCACTCTTAAGATATGTACATATATATAATGTAATCTTTATTAATGACACTAGATTAATTTTTATTCATATTTCACAATATATCATGATATACATCACATTATAGAAATAATGGGAGGTTTATATAATTCTGGGCCCACCCATAAAATCCTAACAGTAACATTATGATGCATGTACCACAAAAATTATAAATATCATAGTCATGAAATAACCCTTTGAATGGAATGGATTTAATAAAATATTCAAAAAAAAATTTCACGAATAAACATTTAGGATCAAAAAGAAAAAGAAAAAACATACATGGTATAAGAATCATCCATCTTGAGTGAAGAGGAAACCATCTCATGAGGTGTGAACATGTTCTTTGGAAAGAAGAGTTATTTTGGAAAATATTTTTATTTGTCAAAAAATAATGTTGAAAAATTATATAACCTAAAAAATATGAGGCATTTAAAATGAAATTATATTTAACGATCATTCATGGAATATCCATAATAAAATCTTGAATGAAATTTCTCTAACATAATAAAAGGGAGTTGGGTTCTAGAATCCCATTACATTATGTCTGAATTCAGCCATTACTTTAATGTTGCAGATAAACAAATTAAATTTATTAATTAATAAATAAATAACCTTTTATAGTATTATTTTATATATTATTATTTTACAATGTTAATTTTTTGACATTTTTATTTGTTTTAAAGTATAATTTTTTCGATTTGGGAGAGTTTAATTTATTGATATTCATGGTAGATTCACTTGTATACCAGAATAAAAATTTATGTAAAATGAGAAAAATTATATGAAAATGAAATAATATTTTATTAATTAACATATATAAGATTAAATTTCCATATATATTTATTAATGTTAGTATGATTAATTAGATAAATCTTTAATGACATATTTATAATTTATTTTTAATGTTTTCGATACAACATGAAATAATATTTTTATTAAATATTATGTTTCTAAATTAGTCATACGAAATTTAATCTTATATAACATGGTCATTATAATATGCACTAACAAAAATAATGGTTTTATGACCACCCTATGGAAAATTAATACGCATTATCCATGAAAGCTGTGAATCAACACATCACGAACGATATATTTTTATTTATTGTAAAAGTATTGGAGAAGATGTTTTTTTATGTATACTCTAATAACACAAATAAATTATATTATATATATATATATGATAATTTTGTTATATATACTATTTTAATAGGTTTACTTATGATATAATAGAAAAATAAAATGAATTAACAAATAAGGAAGGATGATTTTACCTCTTGAATATCTCCTCCTAGAGAACATTCTAAAGGCACTTGGGTTTGGAAATTTATTGTGACCAGAATGTATTGGATGTTGGTAATATCTTCGGGAAGGGAATTGGGTAGATATCAGACAAAATAAATTTCTTGTCATTTAATAGGAGAATAGGAGGGCGTGGAATTTATAGGGAGATAAGATGGGTTATTTTTATTATTATATTAATTATTTTATTATTTTGGATCAGAAATATCAATAAGGTTGAAAATAATCACTAAATATATTAAATACCTAAAGGTAGATCTTGTTAATTGATCATACATAATTTACACATTATCCATTATTAAAAATTCTTTGATTTTTCAAAAACCATAAATTTCAGTATTTAAGTATTCACCAAAATTTGTATTATTTTAGAAAAATGCCAAAATTTCACCAGAAATATTTCTAAACTTGTAGATTTCAAAAATGGAATCCATTTTCCAAAAATAATTTTCTTAATATGGGAAAATTAATTTTATATAAAATAATTACTTGTACTATAAATAATTATTTTAATATTATAATAAATTTTTTGACCCATTTAATAATTAATGAAGGATTAATAAAATTACATTATAATTATAAAACAAGATAATATTTATTTTCAAAAATATATTAAGAAAAAAAGTATTATAAATCATTATATTATTTATGAAATTGATAATTATAATTTATGTTTTCCAAAATTACAGACACATAATTTAGTAGTTGTAAATTTTTTTTACTTATAATAAGATATAATTATATAATATTTTCATTTATAACGTATAACAATTTTATTTATACTTTTATAATTGAGGATAATATTATATTGGTAGGGTTACTGTTCCTATGGGTCATATTACTATCCCAATGGTCTGGTTTTTATCCCGTCGGTATAGGATTTTTATTTTCAACAAAAAACACTTTATTCATTTTTCACTAATGAGAATAGTTTTTATAGGGTTCTCAATGATATTTATGGGGTTTATAACATATAACATAATCATATGGAGGGAAATATAATTGATAAAATTCTCAATCAATACATTATTCCCCAATTTTGAAATTTCTCCCTTGATTTTTTTGCCAACTAATATGAAAATGATGAGGGTATTTATACTTCATCACTTCATTTGGTTACCATGTAGAATATTCCTTGTAATGGTTCTACGACAACATTCTAACAAGGTGATTCATCTGGTGGCATAGGCATTTTCCTATGTGGTCCATGATCATTATTGGATGCTCTTCATATGATATGTTATTTTATCATTGTACCACATTCAGATTTAGTGCATGTGAGGGATTAGGTATTTACTTCATTAAGAAAGATCGATGGAACACGTTAGGAACGCGAGCAATATTTTTTCAAAATCAAAGTCGATAGGAAACTTCTCCTATGTAATGAAGGTTCTAAAAGGTTCTAATGTACCTTTGGTTATGTTTCCCTTTATTTTCAAACCACATGACTCTATTCCATGGTTATACTGAAAGGATGACTTTTTATCAAACATCTAACTCCATGTCTCTTCAATGGTGGATAACGTAGATCTTTCTCCCAACAAATGCATCTTTGATATGATTCTAGTTGACTTTAACCCGCACTATCATCTCTTGTATTCGATTACATCCATGTAGCTTTCATTTACCAACTTCATCACAACATGATGGAGTTCTACATCGCATCCCATATGAAGCATCCTATGGATTCGTTTCAATAACGACGTTGATGTTATTGTTTTATGATAAATCAACAACTACGAGATAAAAATCCCTTCCGCCTTCTAATTCTATAGATCAAGCTCTCAACATGTCTTGGAGTGTCTGAATAGTCCTTTTATATTATTCATCTATTTATGGGTAATAAGCCTCCCTGAAATTCAATTCAATACTCAAATCATGTTGAATACCTCTACAGAATGAAGATGTGATCTTTGTTTCAGGATAACATGTGATCAAATGTGAATCCTCATGAATACCCACCAATTCCTTCAAATATATCATAACAAGTATTCAATCGATAATTGTTAATTAATAGAAATGAAGTGGCGTATCATGGAAAGTCCATCCACCACAACCCATATGACATTTATTAGATTGGATGTTTTTTGGAGACCAATGAAAAACTATTTAGTGATATTATACCATTTCTATATGGGTATTCGAAATAGTTTCACCATCTATTTGGGATTACGTCCCTATACTATAATGTAATGATATACCAAACACCCTGAGATATTTTCAACAATCTCCTTCATCTTAGTTTCCCACCAAAAATTTTCATGAAGATCACAGTACATCATGGTACTTCTTGTATAGATAGAGAATGATGATATATGTGCATTATCCAATATATCATTCTCTATCTCAAAAAATCTATGCACAAAAAGACTTGTTCCATGTAAAATCACACCATCATCATTGTTAGTAAATAATTTTATATTCCCTTATAACAACTATTTCACCTTATTTTGTATCTCCGGATCATCCCTTTCTATATCTCTGATCTTATAATGGAAAAATGGTTGGGATTTGTTTTGATAATTTATGATTTATTCCATGCCAATATGATTTCCAAACAAATCCTTTTCATTTCCATGAATATGGGGTCATTCTGAGTCCTCATCATGGATAGATTAACATGTTAATTTCTTCTGAGAGCATCACGTACCTTTTTCACCTTTCTCAGATGGTAATGAATAATGAAATAAAAGTCCATGATTACCTCTGACCATAATTACATATGTATTTTGAGCTCATTTGGATTGAAAATATACATTAGTCTCTTCTGATCGGTATATATGTCAAACATCCAACCATAGAGTTAGTTCCACCAAAATTTCAAGACAAAGACCAAAGACACTAGCTCAATATCATGTGTCATGTAGTTATTCTCATGGATCATCAACATAAATGAGGCATACGATATCACATTTTTATTATATATTACTACACAACAAAATAATTTCTTTGAAGGATTACAATATATCACAAAACCTAATCCTCTTGTTGGTGGTGTGAGTATATGTGTAACGATTATCCACCTCTTGACTTTCTTAAATCAGTCCTCACATTCTTTTATCTATACATACTTTAACCACTTGTGGATACATAGTTACAGTATAGACAATCATGATAAATATCTCACAAAACGCAACTAATACCTAGCTAAGACAGGAAAAATATGTGTTTTATTACACTAGTGGGTCCAGAACATTCCTTATTTACATTTGTTTTTAATAGTCCATATAAATTCCCTCTCTCGTGATCATGATCCCCAAGAGTGTGAACTACCACATGCAAAAGCCACGATTTCTTATCTTTACATTAATATATATACTTATCTATTGAATCCCTCACAATCAATAGAAAATTTTCCCATTCCCCCTTTCATTTGGATTAGATGATAATATCATCAATAAAAACTACCAAAAATTTGTTGAGGCAGTCTCTAAAGACTCTATTAATAAAATACCTGAAGGTTTTAAGGGAATTCGTAAGCCTAATGGGAATCACTAGGAACTCATAATACCAATAAATTATAGGGAGTGAAGTCATCAGAATATCTCCCATATTATCATTTGGATAATGATATCCACAATGATGATCCGCTTTTGAGAAGTACTGAGATCTGTGAAGTTGATTGAACAAGTCATAAATACTAGGAATACGATACATGTTCTATATGGTGATCATGTTGAGATCCCGGTAATCGATAAGTATCCACATTGAACCATCCTCTTTAATTATAAAGGGCACCAATGCAACCCAAGGTGACTCCCTAGGGAATACAAACCCTTTTCCATATTCTGTTGCATCTGATTTTATAACTCCTCCATTTCAATCTGGGCCATCCCATAGGTACATTTTCAGATAGAAGTGGATCTTCATGTGATATCTATTATTAACTCAACCTCCCGATCATAGGGAAGTACATGAAACTCTTTAGGGGGATACATTAGTGTATTCCCTCGCAATGGGCATTTCCTCATGGTTGATAACTTCCATTGACTCAGAAATTTGATTGAGGTATAATTTTCACATGGTATCAACACCAACACCATTGATTGATTTTACAATGTATATTCACAGACTAAATTGAATTGTTAATGATTTTTTGATGGTTCAAAATATTAATGACATTTATTTTTCTAATAGTTTATGTGTGACCTATAAAACGAGAGGAAATTGAATCCCAATATCATATCAAATTCGACCAAGGGAATTATTAATAAATTCATGGGAATAAACATCCCACATATGCCATAAATATAAGCTTACAACAAATGGGTTTAAATGATCATTCTAGTAAGAGTCTATTTTGATATCATTACTACACGGTAATGTGGCCATGGTAAAATATTTTTACCAAACATAGAGGATATTAGGGAATCTAATGAAAAAAAATCAAATAAGAATTTTTCTATTCATGAGTGAATAATATGTGTACGATGTATAAATTTGTTTTATTTATTCGATTAAGTAGTAGTGATGAAATAATATTTCTCTTGATCTATTTCCTTCAGTGGATTTGTTTCCAATTACCCTCATGGACCCGAGGCCTAGTGAACTAGATTTAACAGCGTGATTTCCCCACAAATTTAAAACATTGAACCTTGTGTGTTTCTGAACATTCCTCTATCAAATTATCTAGTGTCTTTATTTGTATCCTACATTTTTGGCATGACAGTGGTTGATATTTCTTTTAACCTTTTTCATTATATCTCCCATCTTGAAACATCACATTTTATTTACTATGACCATATCCATGGAACCAATATTCATACTCCATATCCAATTTTAGGGAACATAAAAAAACACCATCAAAAATCATAAATACTTTAATAGTTAGATCCTTTTCATGGGGTGGTTTTAAACCACTACTAAATCTATTTGTTTTTATAACATTGTTGATAAAAACCTATTGGGTTCCATGGAAGCCTGGTAAATGATTTTTCATATGCCATAAAATATTGAACTTCATTTTTCATAACTTCTATGAATTATCACTCAAAAACTTTATGAATAGTTGATGGGAAATACTTGTTAGGAAATATATTCATAAAGTCTCCAAACTCATAAATTCCAATTTCTAACATCATCTAAATGACACTAGTCAGTGCCCACCATTTATCAGCCTCCAACTTAAATGATAAATATCTTGGTTCAGCTTCTTGTTAACATAACAATGAATCACACAAAAGATGTTAACCATTTATTTGACCCATTATTCCATTACTAGTGGATAATAATATACACTAAACATCAGTGGTCGTTTCCACCTAATGGTCTCATTTCCATGTTTCTCCTTCTTGGGAGATGTCAAAAATTTCTCATGGTTCGTGTTATTATACATATCGTGATACATCTAGGTATTAATTTCTATTATGTGTTGGACTCCACCTCCAATGGAATTGGGGATTTCATACGGGAAATAACTTTCCATTACATTGGTTTTCATCCTAGTTTTTCCTGGTTCCAGATATTTTATAAATTAGAATTGTATTAAATAAAATTCAAGTCAACAGAGCATGAATAATTTATTCTGTACACAATTAATAATAAAAAATTATCACATAGGATCCATGTGTTATTAATTTTTCTAAAACAATCATTATTGTATATATACAAATACACAATCGTTTCCTATGGGTTTTCACGTACATTATCAAATAATAATTCCAAAAATTGACATAAAAATGCTCTAAATCCAATTATATAGACCCTATTATTTCTTTAAATATTATTTCATAATTTAAAATATTAAAAACATTATTTAATTAAACATTTTACTCCCCAACCCCAGAATTCTAGAGTAGGTTCATTATTTTAGTATATTGGCATGATACAAGGAATCAGGTCTCGAGAGACCGATTACTTTAGTAGCCTTTGAAGTACTATATACATTCATAAGCTTTACATTACATCATGAAATAAAAACATCAAAAACATTTTTTCTTCTTTTTAAACCCACTTATATCCTTTGTGTATCCTTACAGGTCAACCATAATATACTTCTTCACATCCTAGGTAAAAGAAAACATAGATAGAGGTGAGATTAGATGCATAGAAAGGATAATAATATAGTGTAAACTTTCATAAATATTCCTAAACATTTAAGTCAATGTATAAGAATAAAAAATCCTTTTAAACTTATTATTAAGAATAATACAGAAAAAATAAAATCAAATAATTACATTTCCCTAATAACATGGATATTCAACTAGTTGAACAATCACATGAAATATAAATATACACTTTCACAATGATAGAATGCATAATGAGAGACATTATAACCACATAGTGAAGGCCGTGTTCCAAGACTGCAAATAATATTTTGTCGAGGCCTTGTTCCAAGTAACATCATTCCCCCATGAAACCTACAAATGCATCAAGGAGCTATAGCGGGATCCACCTATCACTTACTAAGTCCAATACATTTCTCATATGAAAAGCTTTAAACATAACATAATTATTCGTATTAAAAGTAGCATAAGAAATGAAAATACATTATCCATAAACGATTAATGGTGAAAAAATAACACATCCACAATCTAATATATCCCAAAACCATCAATCAAATATAGAAGATTTTATTAATAAATTAATAAACTTCAAATAGGTTTATTATTCGTCAATGAATGATGACATATATGAAATCAATACATTTTGAGAGAAATATATCATTCAATTTTGATATCATTTAGAAGACATGTAATTATAAAATAAAACATTTGTTTTGAAAATAATCTTATATGATTTAAAGGGAAGCTTTAACGATGTTGTAATGGTGGAAAATATCCCCACAAGCCGTATATGTTAAAAAACATTCTTACCTTAATTTTTTCGAAAAGTCCATAAAGTACCTTGTTTGGAAAATGACGGAAAGATTCCTTTAAAAACATATAAGGTAAAATTATGGTATAGAACACTTTATCCCATTGTCTCGTAAATAGTTAAAATTTTTTGAAATACATTTTTATGAAAACACGAATGTTTATGATAAAGAGGTTCCAGTAGATACTTACATAAAAACAACCTCGGATAATCAAGAGATTGTGAAATTAAACCTTAACTTGTACTTTTCCGTAAAATATTGTATGATAACCTCTTTAATTATAGTTAAACAATTATTATTAAATTATAAAAAGAACCATATACATTAATATTACATCATATACGATCCTCTAATATAGCATTGATAATAATATTTTAGTAGTATCATCATTTCGGGTGTTAACTGATTTGTTTTCCTTTATATTGTTTGATAGGTAAGAAATGTTTGTAATGGATAAGATTTATTTGATTAATATATTTAATGATATTATGTTCATAAACATTATTATAAAATGGAAATTATTCTTGAATGATTAAGATGGGGAATGAATCTCATTGCGTTCGGGGAAACAGAAATCCGTACGTACGCACGAGCGACAATATCATTATATTAATGGTGAAATCATATGTAATTGGACTGTATATAATATGTAAACAATAATTAAATTGCTATATTTATTATTTAAATCATTTATGATCATTATTATACCCATCTAAATAATGATGTGTTTGAATAACAAAGTACACCACGGTGTGGAGACTGTAAGTCGTACGTACGCACGTATGGTGACATTGTCATTCATATGAAAGATAGAATAATGAATATGGTTGTAACATTTTAATAATAACATCAAAGTATAATTAAGATAATTTAGTTATTATTTTAGAATGTAATCAACAAAGAAAGAGGATGTGGATGAGGAATATAACTTGATAGAGGTGATGGAATATTTACCACTTCTTCGTGTTCTTTATTTTGATTTGATCACAATGGCTCCATATGTTTTCTATCAGACAAATTAAAGACCTCCATATTGAAGGGAGTTAATTTGGGAGGTTATTAGGGTAGGGTTTGGGTGAGAAAAATGGATTTGGAGGTGTGAAATTATTGGGATGGGAAAACCATTTTATAAGAGAGGTGGGTGTCACTTTAGGAAAATCTTGAAATATTTTTTTATAATAAAATCAATTTCGCTTTCTAATGGAAAAAAATGAATTATTTCGTGGATAAGGGAGGTATGGGTCAAAAAACTCTAATCCAATTGGGTTTATATAGATTTAGGTAACCATATTAACCTTATCTTTTAGATTTAACTCTTAGTAAAATAGTTTTGCATTTACCACATCTCTTTGTATTTTTATATTATATGAATAATAAACATTCAATAAAAAGTCAAGAGAACCCCATGTGGTTAATTATTAATATATATAACTTTATCTAATTCCTTTTTATGAACTGTATATATTTAAGAATATTGTATCATTTAATAATATATTATTTGTTTCAAAAACACAATTATGTCGATTTTGACACTATTTAGTATTTGGTTTTCGTGAAAATCGAGAAATAATGATTACTTTGAATTTTTTTAATCAACCCTAACAGGTAATATTAACCTATAAAATATTTATAAATTATCAAATGTATCAAATTAAATTTATTTTGATATTTATAATATCAATTATTTTAATCTTTCATTAATAATGCAATTACTGCATCATCATTGTGTCCTAAATAAATTAAATTATTAAATGTATAAAAATTATAAATAAATCACAATTATGTAGGAAATGAAATTATATTTCAAATAAATATTTATAGTCAAATTTAAATTGTCTTTATCGATATGTTGAAAATGATTTAGTTATTAAACATTGAATTTAACTCTTTTAACTATTCTTTAAATAAAATTATTGTAAATGTCCTAATCTAATCCAAATAGACCAAAAAGGGTCATATTTTATTCCTAATGTATTTTATGGTCTAACTATACTAATAAAATAGAATTATGACATGTGTTAGGGTAATTATGATATCATTTTTACCTATAATTACCCGATTTACTTTTAACTATGGTAAATAGAAGTCAATAATTACTATTCACCAAAGAAATTGATCATATTCAACCACATTTTACATATTGATATTAACCGTGTCTCTCAAATTTTTGAAATTCATATCAAAGAACTGGTAAAATTATGTTTCATGCAAATTTGAAAATGCTCCTAGGAGGTTGGTAAAAGATGGTAAAAAGTTCAATATAATTTTTATATATCTAAACATACTATAAAATGACTTCAATGAATTATATTGAACTTATATAGGTAATTTGTATCCATTTGGACTTAAAATAATTTTAGATAAAATAAAAATATTATTTAAATAAAAAATTTGGGTTTAACCAATAACGCATTATTTTTCACTATTCATCAAAAATTGAATATTTTCATAAATATAGTAAAAATTCACCCAAAGCTAATTTCGATATCCATAATTCAAAAAAGAAGTCAATTTTTAAGAATAAAATTTATAAAATTTCCAAAAGTGTGTAGTACAATTCTTAATGGCTAGTTTAATTTGTCGTAGTGTGTTAGAATCTCGATGTTGCGTACAATGCAAGCAATTGCATTATTTAAAGGGGAATATACCATGGAAGCTTGGGGTATTACATTATCTCCTCCATAAAATACTTTTGTCCTAGAAATTTCTTGAATATTACGGCATAAAAATACTTGGGTGGTTCTTCATCATATGTTCCTCAGGTTCCAAAGTTGCCTCTTCCATCTTATGATTTCTCCATAGAACATTCACCGCAGGAGCCATCCAATTTCTCAAAACTTTTTCTATGGTATCATGAATTCAGATAGGATCTTCACAATAAGACATATTAGGATCCAATTATAATTCTTCACTATTGATTGTATGCATGGGGTCATGCATGAATTTTCTCAACAGTGATATGTGGAACACGTCATGATCTTTTGGAGAGACTTGGAGTCATAGCAAAATGGTAAAATACAACCCCAATTTATTCTAGAATTTTTAAAGGTCTGATGTTCCTAGGAATTCATTTACCTTTCTTACAAACTAGTATAACTCCCTTCAATAGAGATACCTTCAAGAAAACATGATCTCCTACCTAAAATTCGAAATTCTTCTTTTTGTTGTGGACATAGCTCTTCTTCTTACATTGAGCTGCATTGATGTGGGTTTAGATAACTGCCTCATTTTGCATCATTTCCCCAACAAGATATGGAACTACAATTTTCTTTCACCAACATCATCCAAAAAAGTTGGTGTGTGACATCTATTTTCATATAATGCTTCATATGGTGCCATTTGAATACTTGAATAGAAGCTATTGTTTTAGGAAAACTCTACCAGAGGTAAATATTGATCCCACATGCCTTGTAAGTCATGTAAACAAGATCTCAACCTCTCGTCTAAGGTTTGAATAGTCTGTTATTATTGTTCATCGGTTTAAGGGTGGTTGGAAGTGCTCAAACGAAATTCAGTATCCAAGACCTTCTGAAAAATTTCAATAAATCATGATGTAAATTTGGGATCATGATAAGAAACAATCGATATATGTTCTCCATGAAGTCTTCCAAAATCATTAATATATATATTCTTTCCATACGTTCAACTGGTAAATCTTCTCTTATATCATGAAAATGTGTTAACATGGTAAGATGATCAACAATGTCCCATATTGCGTTATTCCTTCTAGGAGTATTTGGTATTACCATGAAAATGTACATTGTAATGTTATCCCATTTCCACTCAGATATGGGAAATGGTTGCATGACTCTTCCAGGCAGTTTCCTTCCAACCTTCATTTGTTGACAAACCATACATCTTGACAAAAAATCATGAATCACTCTCTTTTAGTTGTCCCACAATAAATGATCATTCAAACCATTATACATCTTAGTGCTACCAGAATGTATAGAAAAACTGGAGCTATTAGAATCATCCTATATTTCCATTTTTAGATCAGGTATATCGGGAACACAATGTCTCTTCTAGAATTTTCAAATTACATCTTCATATAAGAAGCCATTAAATCTCCAATAATTCATAACATTTATCTTCTTTTGGAACACCTCATCATCAGTCTAAGAAATCATTATCCTTCCTGGTAAATATGGGTTGTCAACCATATGAAAAATTATTGACATTTTACCATCCACAATTATTTCAATATATATATTTACTAGACCCTTGAAAATAGGATCGCTTTTAACTCCCATCTTGTTCAAAACTACATGATCCTTTCTACGTGAAGCATCTACCACCTTATTTGGCTTCCCCAGGTGGTAGTTTATAGTGAAATCATAATTTGTGAGAAGTTCAAGCCATCGTTTTTTCCTCATGTTGAGTTCTTTATATGAGAAAATATTATTCCCACTCTTGTGATCAGTATAAATCTCACATTCTTCACCATATAGATAGTGTATCCATATCTTCATGGATAAGATTACAGCTTCTAACTCAATATCATGAGTAGGATGGTTTTGAAAATTAATTTTTATCATTCACGATGCATAGGAAATAAATCTATCATTCTGCATAAGGACACAACCAAGTCCTTTCATTGAAGCATCACTACAAATAACAATCCCATTGTTCATTTATGTTAGAGTCAACATATGAGCACTGAATAATATTCTCATCAGTTCATCAAAACATTCTTCACACTCTTTTTTCAAAACAAATTTAACCCCATTAATTGTTATCTTGGTTAATAGGTTGTCCAACAGGGAAAAATTCTAGAGGAAATGTCAATAATAACCTGCTAAACCAATAAAACTACGTTCCTCAGTTGTACTCGTCCATGCAGGCCATTCATGGATTTCCATGGCCATTTTAGGATCAATATAGATTCCATTTTTAAAGACAACAAGGCCATGAAAATAAATCTCCTGGAGCCATAATTCACACATTCTAAACTTCCCATATAATTCATTTCTTCTAGGAGCCTTTAGAATAATGCGCAAGTAATTTTCATTATCATAGTATAGTTTGGAGTATACCAAGATATCATCAATAAATACCACTACAAAGTAATCATGATATTCCCTGAAAACACTATTCAATATATCCTTGAAGACAGAGGGATCATTATTCAATCTAAAAGGCATTACTATAAACTCGTAATGCCCAAATAAGTTTGAAATATTGTTTTCGGAATTTCTTCCTTCTTCACACACAACTGATGATATCCAGATCGAAGGGAAATCATTGAAAAATATTGAGCTCCATGAATTTGGTCAAAGAAATAATCAATTCAAGGTACAAGATACTTGTTCTTTATTGTTACAGCAATGATCTCCCTGTAGTCAATGTACAACCTCATAGATCCATCTTTCTTCATAACAAAAAGGATAGGGGTTCCTTAAGGGGAAACACTAGGGCGAATAAATCCCGTATTACTCAATTCATCTAGTTGTTTATTTAGTTCCACTAATTCCACAGTGGCCATTCTATAAGGTGTCTTTGATATGGGCCTTGACCCATGAATGAAATAAAAGGAAAAATCAATTTCTGTTTCTGAATGATGTCCATGTAGATCCTTTAAAAACAAATAAACATATTCTTCCACAATAGGAATGTCCTCTATTTGAATATTCATTTCCATGCCCATAATTATTTCATTATTTTACTACCAAATAATTTAGTTTAGTAGAGATATAGTGGGTGGATCTAGATAAGAATCATGTGGTGATGTTTCTGCTCCAAAGATAACGTACTCCATATCATCATCGAAAATTGTAACCTCCATTTTCTTGCAATAAATTTTTACATCATGGTCTAAAAGACAATCCATTTTAAGGAATATATCAAATTCAATAATGGGTATGACGATGATATTAGTAGATAATGAGCATTTATATGCTCTAACGAGAACATATTCAAAAAAAATTGTTGCGATGCTACTTCCCTTAGGTGTTTTGAATGAAAACTCCCTTGTTAAGTCAAATTGAAATATCTAGTTTTCTAAGAAAACTAGGATGATATGAAACAATGTGATGATCCAAAATCAAATAAAGCATTGGATAAATGTGAGGAAACCATTAAATTACCTCCCACCACATCTTTCAGAGCATCAACCTCAGCAGTAGTTATTTCATATGTTAGGCCTTACTCCCATGGCCTTTTCTGAGGTATGTTCCCTTAGATATTAGGAAAATCATTTTCATAATGCCCATTTTATTTACAATTATATCATTCAGCATTGATAACCTCTTTCTTCCCCTTGCAATCATGAGCTTGATGGCCATTATCACCATACTTAAAATAGACTCCCATTTCCTTGAGGAATGTACCAATGTGTTTCTTCCCACATTTATCGCAGGATGGATTTTCAACTATTCCATTCTTCCCCTTATTTCCATTTCCAGAGTTTTTAGCAGCTCTCTTTTCCCCTTTCTTTTCTTTAAAGTCGAATGACTTAAAGAATTCCTTTTCCCTCTTGATAGCGCATGAGACAATATCTTCGTATGATGAGGACTGTGATACTAATGGTCGACGGATAAATCTTTTTAACCAATAAATGAAACGAAAAATATTACTTTTTGGGTTACTTATATAATCAACAGCATGCCTTGAAAAACTTGTAAAGTAAGCCTCATACATTGCGACATTTTGTTCCTCCTTTTCACTAAGTCTCAGAAATTGTCCTTCCATATCCCCTTATTGGTCACAAAGAATATATTTTTCAAATAAAATCTCTTTAAACTCCCTCCATTTTATGTTCGATTCTTCATCATCTTCCTTTGTGTTTTGGATTAATGGCCAATATTCATCTGTATCTCCTGTCAGGTGATAAACTTCCATGAAAACGTTTTCCCTTTCACTACTCCCCAAAGAGTGAAATATTTTCAATAATGAATTTATCCATATCTCAGATACTAATGGATTTGTACTCCCATTTAATATTGGTGGTTGTTGAATCATGAAGCAGTGTAACCCTGATTCTCCACGTTGTGCATCAGGGAGCTCTATACGGATAAGCTTATTGTTTATAACCAGAGTGAATTGTCCTAGTATGGTGATAAGATGATCAACAGTAGTTGCTTTACCAGCACCACTATAATTATCTTGAGTTGGAGGGAAATACATAAATTGATTACATGTGTTGATATGATTTCGATTTCTTCCACTAGGAATCATTTCTAAACAGTTTCATACAATATATTAGTTTATGAATCACAATACATTATTCCAAACTTGTAAAACACTTAACATAAATTGAACAATTTATGGATATAATTCATAATAATAAAAATGATTTCATTAAGGAAGTATATTCTTATAAACACTGCATAATAGTTTGTAATGAAAATGGTAATTATCATATCCATGTCCCCCAGGAGTGTCATACCCAAGAGTATAGCAAGACCTGTTGTCGTGCACCAGTTATCGTTCTAGTCTAGCTCAAAGAGGAGATTTCGGGTTTTAACCCTAGGTACATCTGTGCCAAAGCCGCCTCTACCTGCTCGTATCCAGATTGGGATGCATTTCTTAGAGAACTCACAAAATCTCTATTGTACAATAATTCTAGGATGTTCTTCTATACTAATCATCTATTTCTATCTTAGGTTAGTGTTATCTAATCATTATTTTTCTAAATCTAGTTTCCAAGGTTTGTACTAAACTTCCTCTGAAACAAACTATAATGCCCTGACCCTAGAAGCCCAGAGTCGGTGAATTATTTTAATACATTAGAATGATACTAGGAATCATTTTAAGAAAGGCCGATTAGTTTGGTAGCCTTGGATGTAATAGATACACTCATAAGTTTTACATTACATTATGAAATAAAAAATCAACAACATTTTTTCCACATTATAAAAACACTTATATCCTTATCCTATCCTTGGAGTTTAAATATAAAATACTTCTTCACATCCTGGGAAAAATAAAATAGAGAAAGGGGTGAGCTCAGATGCTCAGTAAGGATAACAATATAACAGAAACAATCATAAATAAGCATAAACATTTAAGGTAATGTATAAAACTAAAACAAAATCTTTTTAAACATAATCAGCAAAATAATATGGAAAAGATAAAATCACATAATTCCATTTACATAATCACTTAGATATTCTACTAGATGAACAATCAATGAAATATCAATAGCCACTTTCATAATGATGGAATACATAATTCCAAAGTTCATAACCACATAGTCAAGGCCTTGAGGAAAGACTGCAAATAAGATTTTGTCAAGGCCTTATTCCAAGTCATTAGATTGTATCATGAGACCAAGCGATGTATCTCGAAGCTACAGCGGGCTCCACCCGTCACTTACAATATCCAATATATTCCTCATATGTAAAGGTTTAAACATAACTTAAATATTCATATTAAAACTATCATACCAAATGTCAATACATTATCCATAAACCATCAATTGTATAAAAATAAAACATACATAGTAAAAGATATCACAAAACCATCAATACAAAATAGATGATTTTTGTCAAACATAAATCAACTTCAATCAAGTTTAAAATCCATCAATGCATGATGAAATATATGAAATGCAAACTTTTTGAGAGAAATATCTCTTTCTATTTTGAAATCATTTAATATTCATGTAATTAATGAAGAAATAATTTATTTTGAAAATAATATTATAGGATTTTAAGGGGAACTTTGACGATTTTAAAATAGAAGAAAATAGTTTCATCCACCGTATATGATAAAAAACATTCTTACCTTAATTTTGACAAAAATGTCATAAAGTAGCTTGTTTGGAAAATGACGGAAAGATTCCTTTCAAAAAATACAAGGTAAAATATGGGTATAAAATAAATTAAACAATTTTATCATAAATAGTAATAATATTTTGAAATACATTTTTAAGAAAACACAGATGTGGGTGATAAAGAGATTCCAGTAGATACTTACGTAAAAACAACATGTAATAATAAAGAGATTGTGAAATTAACCCTTACCTTGTTCTTTTCCTTAGTTGTTTATTTGTTAACATCCTGTATAATTGGAAAAAATTTGTTATTAAATTATACAAGAAACATATACATAAATATGAAATCATATATGATCCTCTAATATTGCATTACTGAAAATAGTTTTATAATATCATTGTTTCGAGTGTTAACTCATTCGTTTTCCATTATATGGTTGGTTATGTAAGAAATTATTGTCATATATAGGTTGTATTTGACTCATATATAGAATGATATTATTCTTATAAAAATTATTATAAAATGAAAATTATTCTTGAAGGATTATGATGGGCAATGAATCTAATCACATTCGTGGAGACGATAATCTGTACATACGCATGACAGAAAATTTATTTATATTGATGGTAAAATTGTATACAATTGGATGGTATATCATATATAGAGAATCATTAATATGTTATATTTATTATTTATATAAGTTATACTCATTAGCATACCCATCCAAATAATGATGTTTTTGAACAACAAATTACACCACAATGTGGAGACGGTAAGCCGTACATACGCATGTATGGTGACTTTGTCATTCATACGATGGATAAAATAATGAATATGGTTGTACCATTTTTATAATAACATCACAGTATATATAAGATACTAGATTTATTATTTTAGAATGCAATAAACAAAGAATGATGATGTGTAAGAAGAAAAGTACTTGAAAGTGGTGATGAAATATTTTCCTCTTCATTGAGTTATTTCTTTTTATTTGACCAAAAGGGCCCCATAGGATTGATTTATGACTAATGGAAGACATCTAGGATGAAGGGAAGATAGTTGGGAGGATATTTGGGCATGTTTTGGCAGATCCAAATGGCTTTGGAGGTGTTAAATTAAGTGAAAGGGATGTAACCTTTTATAAAAGAGGTGAGGGTCCCTTTAGGAAAGCTTGAAATATTATTTTATAATAAAATAATTTTCGGTTTCTAGTGGCTCCAAAATTAATTAGATCAAGGATAAGGTGGTTATGTGCAAAAAAATCTCAACCAATAGGTTTTAGATAGGTTTAGTTCACCATATTAAACATATCTTATAGATTCAACTCTTTGTTAAATAGTTTGACATTACCATGTCTCTTTGTATTTTTATTTCATAGGGATAATAAACGTATTATAACAATCCAAGGGAACCCCATGTGGTTATATATTAATATATATAACCCTATCTTTGTCATTTGGTCTTACCATATATTTTTAGGAATATTATATCAATTAATAATATAGTATTTCTTTTAAAAACTCAATTATGTCACTTTTGATACTATTTAGTATTTGGTTTTTTTGAAAATCATAAAAGAATGACTAATTTAAAAAAATATAAAATCAACCCTAAAATGACATATTAACCTAAATAATAATTTTTATTCATCAATAGTCTAAATAACATATATTTGGATATTTATAATATCAATTATTTTAATATTTTATTCATAATCTAATTATTGTAGCATCATTGTGTCATAAATAAATTAAATTAGTTAATGTATAAAAAATATTAGTAAAATTTATTTATTTGGGATATAATTTCATCTTTCTAATGAATATTTATAGTCGAATTTCTATTTTCTTTATCCCTATATTATAAATGGTTTAGTTATTAAACATTGAATTTAACTCTTTTAACTCTTCTATAAATAAAATAATAATAAATGTCCTAATATAATCAATGTGGACAAAAAAGGATAAACTTTTATTCATAAGGTTGTTTTTGGTCGAATTATACTTATCCAATATAATTAGGACCCGTGTTAGGGTAATTATGATATCATTTTTACCACTAATTACCCTATTCACTTTTAACTGTGGTAAATAAAAGTCAAAAATTAATATTCACAATAAATTATTTTCATCTTATTGAACCAAATTTTACTAACTAATATTAACCGTGTCTCTTGAAAATTTTAAATTAAACTCACAGAATCAGTAAAATTATGTTTAATAAAAATTTTCAAATGCTCATAGGAGATGGGTAAAAGACAGTACAAAGTTCAATAAATTTTTTATATATCTACACTTATTATAAAACGTATACAAAGAATTACATTGAAATTATATAGGTATTATGTATCTATTTTCAACTAAAATAAATTTAAATAAAATAAATATTTATTTAATTTTTTTTGGTTTTAACCAAAAACACAGTGTTTTCACTCTTCATAAAAAATTGATTGTCTTCATAAAAAAACCAAGAAATCAGACTAAGCTAATTTCTATATTCCTAATTCAAAAAATGATGTCAGTTTTGAAAAATAAAATTGATTAAATTTCAAAAAGTAGAAATTACTATTCATAACGGCTAGTTTGATTGGTCGTGGTGTGTTAGAATCTCAGATTTCCATACAATGAAATGTATTAAATTATTCAAAGGGAAACCTACCATGGAAGCTTGGGGTGTTACAAAAAATCCATTATCTAATGGTTTAATGTCTTGAATAAATTTAAACCATACATGAACTACACATAATAAATTGTAGATAATAATTTATGAACATAAAATTTATGCATCTAAATATCATGTTGTATATAGTACATGAAGTCACCTAAAGATATACATAAAATAAAGGGGTAATCTGAAATTCATGTCAGAGGATGAAAATGATCATAAAATGAATTAAATGTTGTGTGCATAATAATAATAATAAAATAATCATAGGATCATTATCAAAATCACGGGATAAAACATTAGGTAATGTCATGGAAAGTGCCAGTACATAAAACTGTATTATCATGACATAGTGGTAAAATACCATACATAGTATTGAACAATGATATCCTCAGTTTCCCGCATAACATATGTGAATAACCGTAACACCATAGTTGTGAAAAATATAGAGTCATTTCATATATAATTCACATTATAAAATGGCATTCATCAAATTAACCAATGCATTGGAGGTTTATATATTATCAAGCCCACGAATCACAACCTAAAATTTACAAAACAATGCCTGCCACATAGAACTTTTGACAATCATATTATTAAAAATAACCCCTGGAAATTAATGGTTTTACAATTAATATAAAAAATCATACATATTGAAAAAAATTGGGTACCCAATTGAAATAGGAAAAAACAGATTTGGAATAAGAATCATATTTCTTGATTGAAGAGGAGACCACCTCTAGTAGAGTCATGAAGTGATATGGAAGAAGGGATACTTTTTAAAATTTATATATTTTTTATAAATCCATGTTTTAGATGTGTATATCCTAAAAAATTATTGGGATGAACAATGAAATTATATTCATGGAACATTAAAATAATTTCTCTACTCAAATTTAGCATGAAGGAGGTTTATCCCGAAGAAAGGGAGTTGGGATCCTGAATCCCCATACCTTATATCTAAATGCTTTATTCACAATAATATAATTAATAATTAATTTAGATTCATTTATTAGTAAATCCTAAAAAAATTATAAATGTATTACCTTTATTATATTTTTATGATGTTCATTTATGGCATTTTGATGAGTTATAAAGTTTAATTTCATCATTATGGGAGTGTTCGTTTTCTTGTTTTCAAGACCAGTTCACATGAATATATTTAGGGATGTTTTTGAAAAATGAGAATAATTATATAGAATTGAAATTATATCTTATTTACAAACATTTTAAAGTTTAAATGTTATATAACATTTTCTTATATATGGATGATTCATTAAATAAAATGGTAATGATAAATTTTTATTTTATTTTGACGGTTTTTTCGTAAACCATGACATGATTTCATTTTATTTAATATTATGTTCATAAATTAGTTTTAGAACATTTTACCGTTATAATATGAATATCAATATTTTTTTAACCATAATAATGGTTTTATGACTAGCTTGGAAGGAAATAATGAAAAATGAAACATCATCATCCACGAAGGCAGTGAATCGACACATCATTATTGATATTTTAATTTTTAAAATAAAAGTATAGGAGAAGGGATATGATGATGGATATTAAATTAATGTAATATCATTACATCATATATGAGATACTGATTTTGAAATTTCTAATTTTATTAGAAGGTGAAGAGATAATAAATATTAAAACAATATTAAAAGAGAACAATAGAGGATGTTACCTCATGACCATCTTCTCATTGAGAACCTCCTTAAGAATGTTTCGATTGGATTTTAATAAGACTAGAAACTATTGGATGTGGAGAAGAGTCATGTTAAGGTAGTTGGGAATAATTAAGAAAAGTTACATGGCTTGAAATGTTTTAGGGGAAGAGGTGGTGATGATGGAATTTATAGGGGGGAGAGGGGTATTTTTTATTGCTATATTCATTATTTTATTATTTTTATCAAGAATATCAATAGTTTTGATCCATATAATTATGAATATTATATAATAAATTAATTTTAATGATTATGGGTTTTAGAATATTCAAATATCTTCTATGACTAAAAAACCTTGTATTAGTAAAATACAATATTTTAGCATATTTTACTATTCACCAAAATTGCTATATTTTAGAAAAATACCAAAAACTCCCCGTAAATATTTTTTAATGTATTGATGTAAAAAATAGTAACCATTTTATGAAAATAATTTCCCAAATAAATTACATTTAATTTCATATAAAATTACCATTTATTTGAAAAATATTGATTCTAATATTAAAATTGAATTTTAACCCTTGAAAAATTAATTATGGTCTCAAAAAATTATATTTTAAATATAACCTAAAAATATTAAATATTGAATCAAAATTATGAAAAATAAAATTATTTCAATCATTGTATAAATTATAAAATTGTTAATATTTTTTAATGTTTGGAGAAATTAACCACACATAATAATAATTTTTCAAAAAAATTATTTACCTAATATAAAATATAATTATATCATATTTTCCTTAAAAGATACATAAATTTTATTCAAACCATTATAGGTGAGGTTACTATTTTGTTGGGAAGATTAATATTCTTAATAGTCATATTACTATTCCAATGGTTAGATTACAATTCTATCATTATAGGTTATTTAACTTCTATAAATACCACTTATATAATTATCTTCATTAAAGAATAATTTTTTATTGGTACATTTATTCCATTTATTAGTTTCATACCATTTAAGAAAATTATAAAATTTAAAATTCCATTATTAAAATTCAAGTTCATTACAATTTTATCCCAACCGTAAAAGAGGGTACTCGTGAGGTTACCACAAGCCTACATATGGTACAAGGGAGATATCCCAAGCCTATATTACAATAAATATCAAGGTAGGTGACCATGAAATAATATTTCTAAAATTATGGTTTTGATAAAAAAAATATTCCACTCTCTACCCAATATTTGTATTTTAAATATATATTGTCAAGGACCAAGACCTTCAATTCTTCTATTATTCTTGCCTTATGATTTTACATAACCATATTTCTTTATTTTGACCAATGAGTTCTTAAATATATATTTCAAAAATTATGATAATGTTCTCACACCCTTATGATCATTATATAATTATATATTATCAATTTCATATGTTTCCCATGTTTAAGCATACTGAGCATTTTATATCATCCATTATTATGATTTATTTATTTTGTTATAAATAATGGATTTATGAAATGTATTTCAAAAATGTTTACTTTATGGGAAGTATATTATTTGAGATGTTGATGATCATCGATTAATATAGGGTGATTATTTTTATATTCTCCAATTATGGGAGGCAATTACCTTACTAGTAATTGTACTAGTATGGTTTGTATATAATAATTATTCAAAATGATGTAATATTTATTTATATTATTCTTTGTTCTCATAAAAACACATTACATCTAAATAATTCACCACCTAAACCTCTATCAAATCTTGGATCTAGATGTTGATCATATTACCATTCTAATACCCATAAGAAGAAATTCTGCATGGGTCTTGGATGTCCCATATAGGGTATGAGTATAAAATTAAGAAGCCATCACAAAATATTTAAATAAATAATCTCTATATAATATACTCTTATTGGAAGTATAATGGTAGAAAATAATATTTCAAATTCATATACACTCACACTCAAATAACTATAATTATACATTTTATTCAATGGACAATGACGGAGTGGAATGATATATCTATGATATGACATATTAGAAGAGTAATCATCCCCCAATGAATTCTATAATCCTCAGAAAACCATCCTACCAATGTATAGTTAGTTTCTTATGATCATTACAAAAACCAAAAAATATTTACCAAGGCTTTAAAAAAATTCCATAATCTATCCTAAAATTTTAAAAACATGTTTGTATCATCTACATATTTCATCAGTGTAAACAAAAACAATTTCAGAAAACCCAGTGAATAATCTAGGACTAATATCATCCCATATAATTGTTGAAAAAATTCAAAATCTCACTCCCATATCAACGCATCAAGAATTTTCAACTCATATAATAGTTATTCAAAATATGTCCACACAATCCCTTGAAATCTTTCTTAATACACTTATAGGTCAAAGAATAATATTACAAGTGCCCATTGGACAATTGTATATATAGTCCCTATCTAACATAATAGTGTATTTATCATATAAAATATCATCATTACAATATATGTAGCTTATAGCACTACAGTGTTACCCCCATCCCCAACAGACAGAACAAAGGATATGGGAACAAAATTTTATATGTCATGTATTCAATGGTAACCTCAGATCCCACATGATCTAACTCAATAATTTGTACATTACCCATCAATATCACCTATACAAACACATCTAGTAACATCCAAAACACTTCCAGCCACAGTGGAATACATTTGTACATCAGATTATTCTGTAATTATTCATTTTCACCAGTACTCTTAGATTCCTCTCCATTATAATGACTTGGTTACCCCACATCATCTCTAACTTAATGATTCAATGGTTTCAGTATGTGTCTCATCTCATTTAAATCAACATATGATCCCTAATACAGTTATAAATATTTATATATAAAAAAAGGAATAATCTAATAGAAATATTGAACCACTAACCCTTAAACATTTCAATTGAACCCAAATATATGAAATTCATCCTCACTACTCCAAATTGTAATGTTAATGTCATCTACCATAATAATTACACGTATAAAAGAATCACATAATTTATTATAATATGAATCAGATTCCCAAACTAGCATAGTAGAATTCCCCCAAGAGACTATATTGAGAAATGTTATTTATTCAATATAAGTGAAATAATATTTCAATGTCATATTATTTAATTTTTAATATGATTGAAATATGGAAACATAAACAAACACATGAATTCTCTATTATCCATGTGTGCCTAAAATGATTCATGAGAAACAAAAAAATTCACCTGGGTGAAATAGATAGAAATCGAAACAAAATAAAATGATTATTTTATTTCAAATATAATAACATAATTGTAACCATAAAACATAGAATATAAATACTATTAAACTCACAAAATTTTCATAAAAAATTATTAGGGTATGATTGATACAAACAAATATATTCATATATTTTACTAACATAGTCTTGGACATATATTTATCAATAACCCAAATACCAAAAATAAAATACAAATTATGAACATAATTTAATTAATACCACTTTAAAAATACCAATATCATACAACACTTTGGTTTTCCCATTATAATAATACTCAAATATAACATATCAAAAATTCAACAGGACTATAAGAGTTCAGGTTATTAAGGGAAAAAATGCAATCAGGTATTAATGATTTATAATGTGATTTTGGGGAGACTGCATCATCTAATGATATTATTATTATATCAACAAAAAAGTAGAACAATATTAAATAATAAGAAAATAAATAAATAATTATTTATACTGTTATTTTGATAATCATATAACATGTTATGATTATTCCAAAACACAACATATTGAATTTGGGTGAAATATATATGTAATAGTACAAATCTATTAAAATAAAATATAAATCCATGCACTATAGAAACACTGAAATCAATCTTAAATCCATGTCATCCAACTCATGCTACACCTTCACTACCACTTCACACAGTCACATACATCGAACTACAACCCAATCATGTTATATGGTCCATAAAGTATATACATGTTGTAGAAGCCCCATTTAGCGTGATATTATTAATTATATAATAATGATAAGATATTTAACTTTACAAAAATTAATATTATACACTAGCATATGAACCCCCAATAAACATAAAATAAATCACATTTCTCAACCCCCACCCCCGAAATCAACTAGATTTTTTTAGCCTTTACCTATATATGAAAATAGAAATTTGGAATGATATATCAATTGTTATTCGTACTCAAAGTGCATATTCTTAAAATATATTCCATATCTCAGGGTAACACCATATAAACACAATATTTAATGCCCAATGATACATTGAAAAGTTATATCATATGATTAATGGAATTATTTGTATGTTACTGTAATCCATATAAACTACATGAAAATTCATAGGAAATAGATTTACCTATCAATTTAAAAATTATGTCTCATTATCCATAATATTTATTGTGATCATTTTCTTTTTTATTGTCATTTTACAAACAATATTCAATGGAAATCTATGGTACAACTATCCCACAAACCAATAGTCCACACCACACCATTACACCACTAAATATATTGATATTTCATCACATGTCTTGAAGAATTAACCACCTCATGTTCTATATCATATGTGCACACATGCCCAATGGCCTCATCCACCCTAATGAGTGACCTCACCATCAACATAACCCAAATTGTGGAACATTCATCACCTCCCACATTAATTTTCAACATCATCTACACTATATCAATGAACTTTATATCTCTAGGTCTTGTACTAATAAGAATATGTAGTAAAATGGGTTATACAGAATACAATATAAGGAAACATAATTAAAAATGAAAATGAATGAATTTTCACTTCAAAACATGCAGTATTAAGTCCATCGTTTACTAAACCCACAACAACATGAAATAAACCTAAATTGAATTAAATAAACTATTTCTCATTTGAGACTAACTATATGAATATATTATTATAAGCCATATTATTATATGGTTATATTTAATGTGAAATATAGACAGTTTTGAAGACACATTATTACACTTTTATTATGCCAGAAATAATTATTCACCACCTAATGAGTGTATGTTGGAATCCACTTGTAGACGAAATCCTTCCAATATAGATTCACTGTTAAGATTCATAAAACTCAATAAAAATATATTGAAATTATAGTTTTCTAGAAAATTTTGATATATCAAATGAAAATTCATATAAACTATATACATGGAATATTGGCCTCATTCATGGATACTCCATAACATTGAACGATTGATGTGTATATATCATTAAACTATAATCTCAGTCAATGATAAGGGGTAGAATGTGTGAGAATTCTCTAGAATAACTATGAAATAGTATTTCTGAAATACCTAACATTTCATTTTATATATAATTTCTTGAATAATATGTTATATTATACATTTAAAAAAAGTATTTACATGTAATTTTACTAAAATTTGTGAAAACTGTAATTCCTAAACAAAACATTTTTACCATCCCGATTATTGACCATTTGTATATTTTTTTAAATTTTTTTTGTTACATAGTATTTCAAAAAATTATAGGTTTTTTAGATGAAAGGAATTACCCATATTCATACATAATATATGATTCTTATTTAAAATTCTAAGATATTGTTATTTCATTCATATATATTTATTTTATCCATGATAAATTTTTTTAACTTCTATATTGGTAAATATGCATAATTTTACTATGGTATGTTATATATATCGATTTATAAAAAATGATAAAACATAAAATATTATTTTTACCAACCCTGAGCCCAATACCCCTAATACAATGTGATATTTATCCCATTGGTATATGAATTAAAAAATCATATCATCAATGATCAAATAGATTAATAGTATTTGTAAACTAAACAGATAACTATTTCCCATATTAAATTTGAAAACAAAAATTACAACAATTTTTTTGAGAAAAAATTACTTTCACTAGAATTTACATGCATGAAGAAGATTTTAAAAATCATCGATTCCTGATAAAGGAAGAAAAATAATCATGGTATCAAATTCTCAGAAGGAGATAATTATAGTGGAAGTTATCATGAATAAATAAACAATATAGAATATTTAAATTTAAATAATTTAATGTACATCCAATTTAATCATTTTTATTACATTAATAACTAGATATGGAATAATTTATTTGGAAATTTAAATAAATTAAAACACATTCCATTTAATCAATAAAATAAGAATTACTGGCATTCGAGGTTAACATCTCAGTGGAAATTTATTGGATATAAAAATAACTAAAATCTCGATAAATGAAATTATTAATTATTTGATTTCTTTTTTGATGAACATAAAAACCTATACTACCCATATATATCACCAGAATGTTTGAAACTACAATGTCAAAATAAATATGACATGTCTATTTCAAGATCATTCACCTGAATGATTCAAACTGTAGGTAGAAACCCATTTAATCTGGCTAATTGATTTGTCTCATGAGACATATTTCTGCATCGAGGGGTTTTGATTAAAATTATCAAACTAAAAACCATATAAGAATGAGATCATTATAGGGAATTCATGAAGTATTTCCCATGGGGTAATGAGTTATGTGAATTAAAATAGCTCCCTGGAGATTCCCGAATTAATAGTTTAATGTCATTTATCAACATATACATCTTTAGATAATGATATGTGTCGGGTATTTATATTCCCTAGAGTGATGGGGGTTTTGAAATAACAAATGTTGGAGGTATTTAGTATGTTTTCGAGATTCATGAATTGATGGGGCTCTACAATCCCGAATGATGCATTGTGAAGTTTACCATTAACGCTCACATTGTGCACAAATGGTGCTCCATGAATCCTGATGTGCACTACCCTAATGATACCATTAAACATTTTTATGGAAGGGGTCAACTTCTAACCAGACCACTATGGAGTGGTCTTCCATGAAACTAACCTCCATGGATTATCCCTCTGTGAACCGGACCTCTACGAACCGGTCCTCTACAAAAGGAACTCTAAGCATCAGACATCCATGAGCGATTCCTCCATGGAATAGAAATATTTGAAACAAACTTCCATTCACAAGGCCCTTTTAAACGAGACCATTGCACATAAATCCTTCAGGAAATTCTATACTTTCTTCTTGAATCACACATGGAAAAAAATTTGGTTGCCTAAAATAAAATGAACAAACCATTGGATTCATAAGTCCTATATGTATTAATTATAAGTCAAATAAAACCTAGGGAAATGAACTATGATCCTATATCGCGATCATAACAATTTTTACAATTATTGAAATTTTTTTCAATTTCCAAAAAATATATTTAATGGTAAATCAATATGTATGTAATAATTATATGAAAATGAACCATCAAGATACTTATATTATATATCAAATATTTTAATTGTTTCATATAGATATATTATATGTTCAAAAGGTAATTTAATGTATATTATACTTCATATGTTTGAAACGTATAGGTTTTTTAAAAAGAAAATATTTTCTTCTCATGATTTCACAGAAACTGTAATGTGTTATAATTTTCCACTAATATTAGTTACAATTCATTTGACATATGCATTGAGAAATGAAGTTGATTTCATGAGATGATAAATTACTATATTGGGCCAAATTATGCTTTTTCAAAAATAAAAATTTTCCATTAGTGTTCATGAAATAAACGTTTTTTAATCTATTTTTATGCCCTTTGATAAGATTTTTCTACAGATTCGACATTTTAAAACATTTTTAATGTGAATTATGATGGTTTAGGCAAAGTAACAAGCCTGTTAAATGTCAATGTAATTTTTAATGAAAATACATGTTTCATTTTAATTTTTTAATTTTATGGGAAATATTGAAACTGAATAAAATTTTCCACATTGTATATATATGGGTAATTTATGTATGTTTTATGAAATAAACCTCTAAAACTACTTACCTAGAAGTTCATTAGGACTGGTATAAAATGACATATAGTCTAAATTCACAACAGTATGTTATATTAAACTATATGTCAAAAAATGTGGAATTATAGAAATTTTTAGTTTGCTATAGAGGTTTGAATAAAGTTAAATAAATGCCCTTAAATTGTTTTAAATTATTGTTATCTTGAAATGATATAACATTTTAATATTACCATGTTTCATAAAATAAATAAGGATTTTTATAAATGGTTATATATATAGGGTACATGAATGCTGATTTACAATGATTCCAAAGGGACAATATCCTTAAAAATAAGTAGCATACGTTGTTTTTAACTTTAAAAGAGTAGTTGTTGATATAGTGGATCAGTTTATCTAGGAAATAAATGGCGGAGGTGTCCATATGAAATATCATTTATATCTTACACAAAGGAACATAATAATACTAGAACATTTTATAAGATAAATCATTCTAATATTTAGTGGATCTTATGATGTTGTGTTTCTTGAATATAAGATTAAATCCCAACAAAAGATAATTTATGACATCAGATGTTTGTATTATTAAATGGAATGACATGTTATTTTAAATATTGATGGTGAAGTAGATAAATTATTTTAACATCCCATGTAATTAATGCATAAATTATTTTCATATTTATGTCTATTTATGAATTATATAGTGTTTTAGAGGCTTATAAGGAGAATAAATCCAATTTTTACTATAAAATACTCAAATTTTTTTAAAAGATTTTTTTCCCACCTTTCAATGGAAAACCCCATTTTAAATATATATTTTGAGAATTTTATAATATGTATTTGTCAAAATAAACTTATTCTTTAGAAACAAAACATTTAAATTTACCTCGGAGTAATTTATGGTATTTTTCTGACAATGTTCATTTATAATGAATAGTGAAAAATTCTGCATTTTACTTCAAAACTAATTTTTCATCTAATATAATTATATCATTATATTTTAATTTTAATTGGTCTTAAAGTGTAATTTAATTTTTTTTTATCACTTAATAAAATAATTTTCATTAGAAGTAATTTCACTTTTCAATTGGATGTAAAAAGAAGTCAATCTTTTAATAAATTTTACTTCTTAAAAACCCATCTTTGATTTGGACAATGAGAATTATTTTTAAATTAATTACTGAAATTTATGTGTTTAAAATTTTTTAAAATTTATTAAATATTTGGATTCATAAGGTCCAAATTATGTACTTATAACCATTTTGTTTTTGGAAATTTTGAATAGTAACGACAGTAATTATCTTTAATTATCGTGATTAATTAGTAATTGGGTAGTTAAGGATAATAAAATTATGTCATAAAAATATAAAATGACCCCAACATGTGTCCAAATAATTCTTTTTGAGTCATTTCCTACCATGGGACGATTTTTACCGTACTTTAGTGCTCATGGAGTCATATGGGTGTGATAGTGACATTTATGACATTATTTTTAAAATGAAGAGAAATATAACAATGGTTTGTATATCCTAAGTAAAAAAAATTTAACGATGATTATGAAAATGATATATTTGACTATATATAGTCATTTTAATTGTAAAATTATTTCATACATCAAGGTAATTTTTTATAATTTTCAGACATTAAATAAATAAATTTATTTATGACACCATGATGATGAAGTGATTACCTCATTATTGAACGATTTAAATAAAATGAAAAGACAAGGTAAAATATAAGACATAACCTTTTTCAAATCCAGTTTTATGGGTGTTCTTATAACTATTATCACATTATCCTCAAACTATATCATTTTGGGACCTTTAAAATCCGAAAACCATTTTATAATAAAGTAAAATTTCAAGACTTTCCAAAAGTTACCCTTCTCCCTCTTATAAAAGGCCCCCCATATCTACCCCATTACCCACACCTCTCAAGTCTTTGGATCAACCAACCTAAATGCACATTATCTCTCCAAATCTCTCTCTTACTCTTAGATGCCTCACTTTGTTAATAAGTCTTTCCTAGGAAGCCTTTGGCTCAAATAAAAAAACGGTTACCCGATTTAGAGGTAGTGTCTTCTCTCGAGTTTCTTTCTTTTATTTTACTTCTTCACTCTCCACTATCTTCTTATTATTTGATCTTATAATAAAACAAGTTTCCTCAATATACTAGGATGTTTTTTATGAAAAGTATTCTACCTACAAAAAAACACAACCCCTTCAAATGGTTAAAGAACATACTGTTTCTGTCGGTGGCGAATTACTACCTCACGAAAAGATGATTGTTCAATCTTATACTACCACCTCTCATGGTGGACATTATAATGGAACTATATTTATATATTGTATATATTATATTTATGTCGCCCTTATGCTTATGTATTTTATATTTAAAACATTACTTTATGCTTTTCATGTTGTGCAAATGCGATAATTTCATATGAGGAAGTGTGGACAACTGCCCCCTCAGTTGATGCGACTCATTCATGACAAAAGTGGAATTTATAAAGAATTTAATTAATGAACTTATGTTGACTATATAACATATATATTATACTCGAATTATAATATATCAATGTCTCATTTAGTTTTAAATTCCATTAATATGACAACAAAATGATAATAGTGTTCATGCGTATATACGGACTACTGTCTCCATGAATGGTACATTTAATTTATTATCTCCAAACGTTATGTAATATTATTAAGTAATTATATACTAGATATATATGATATTTAAATCAAAAACACCCTTCAGAATATTATTTAGTTATGACTACATGGACAATTCTCTACAAACATGTTTATTTTTTACTCATGTACCGAACATCGACAAAACGTATGATATGAACTCACATAATTAACTAATTATTATAACAAGATAATATTTTACAGTAAATGAATAATAAACTTTAAATGATGTTTTTAAGCAATTATAAATTTACCAAAGATTATTATTTAGGAATATAAAGAAACGAACAAGACAAGTCGGACTTGAGGTAAGGGACTTTGTCTCAATCTTCTTTCATTGAGGCATACTTCAATTTCGATACGACCTTATTTTATTAGTTGTATAATAAACCCTTTTGAATTTTAATTTCATTAAAAAGGAATATTTTTACACGAAGCGTTTTACCAAAAAAGGGAATGTTTTTGTCTTACTTGTGCGATGAAAATGACTTCTCCGCCGCCGTGACCATTTTTTGAGCTTTGGATTCCTCTACAAGCCATGAATTTTTAAATGAAAAATAAATACTATGTTTTACATTTATTTTATTTTGGTATTGAAAATGGATTTTATAATGTTTTGATTATATCAATGTGTTGCATTGATATCTTATGATTGAAATGTTGAAATGTTATTTTTCATTTGTGAATGTTATATATGAAACGATTATGTTATAGTTCTAGGCATTGTTTATAAATTCGGGTGGTTGCATGATAAACTAAGGGCGGGTGAGCTCGAGATGGATCTCCAATGCATTGGGTAATGTGAAGGAGTTAAACGCAAAGGTTTCTCCAAATTGATTTAGGGAATATACTATGATGGGTATTCAAAACATAACCCTGAGGGTTACTGCATACGTAAGAATGTGAAGAATGCCTCATGTTACCTTTATGTCTTATTATTTCTATGAGTTATTCATATATCTTATGATTTCCTGAGTTATGTTTATAAGGACCCGACCTTAAACCTTACTTAATATTGAATTAAATGAATAATTCACATTGAGGATATTTTCAGGTTTAGAGTTTTAGAGAATTAGAACATAACTATTACATCTTAAAAGATTACAAAGTAGACACTTCTACTAAGTTTCCATAATAAAAAAACTCTTAAAAAGAAACATGTCTACTTCCATGTTTTATATAGCCTGACATTTCCTTGATCCCGTCCTTGACCTTATTCCACATTATGTCCTGTGGAAAACATTTCAAAAAAACTTGGGGTGAGCATAAAAAGCTCAGTAAGGGATACACAAAGAATGAAAACTGTTAGTTTTTCAAACATCATGTAAACCATGTATACTATATCAAGTAATACCTTCACCTTCATGAAGTAGCAAAAACTCTTCAATGAATAAGGTATCATTACATACCTTTTTGTAACCAAAGGATTACCATAAAACCCATATAAAGAACACATAACATATATAAAGGTAACTTGGGACATAAACATACTTAAGTGGAATAACCATACGGTCGACTTCCACACATATCACTTAATGGAATAGCCATACGGCCAATTTCCTTACATACTTAATAGAATAGCCATATGGCCGACTTACATACCCAATGCATTGGAGGTTATAACGTAACCATCCATCCTGGTATTCACGGCACCACCCATCATATGGTTTATCACGTAACCACTCGTCAAATGTTCAAGTACCAATATAAAATCATAAAACATAAAACCAATATAAAGGAATGATTAAATTTCCACATTTCAATCACAATATATAATAATAGAATCCTTTATCAAAACCATTTTCAATACCAAATTACATAAAAGAGTATATGGTATTTATTTTATTTTAAAAACAGCACGGTTTGTTGAGGAAGCCAAAGACCAAATAGTACTCGCGGCGGCGGAAAAGGTCGTTGTCACCGCGTACGTTAAAAAAAACCTTCCTTTTTGTCGTTTAGTAAAACGCTTCGTAGAAAAAGATTACTTTTTTATAAAATTAAATTTCAAAGGGGTTTATACACCGTATAAAATAAAGTTGTGTATAAAATGAAATATGCCTCAATGAAAGGAGATTGAGACGAAGTCCCTTACCTTGGGTCTGACTTGACTCGATTGTTCTTTAACGTCCTGAATAATAAACTTGAGTTAATTTCTACTTGATTAAGAACATTTTTAAAGTTCATTATTCCTTTTATATCACTTATTTCCATGTTATAAACATTATGTAACCATTTAAGTTAATAATGTTTGTTTTGTCGATATTTGGTTCTTAAGTCGAAAGTGGACTTCTTACAATTACATGTTGTTCGTGTGGTCAAAGGTTCTTCATATCCAGAATGACATTCCTGATTTGGATATCATATATATCATATATATCCATCATATACATGTATTTATAATATTACATAATCATTTAGAGGTATGAAATGAAATGCACCGTTCATGGAGACGGTAAGCCGTACGTACGCATGAACGCTACTTTCATTTCTTTGTCATATTAATGAAATTAAAACTAAATGAGAGGCATGTATATTTTAATTCCAGAATTATTTTCATCATTTAGATATATCATTCATTATATATATACATTATATACATGTACTTTTAATAGTACATTACATTTGGGGATAAGAAATGAAATGCACCGTTCATGGAGACGGTAAGCCGTACGTACGCATGAATGCTAATTTCATTTCTATCTCATACATTAATGGAACGAAGTAATAATGATATAGGGGTATATTATAATTCCAGTATAAAATCATATATAATAACTTTAAATCCATCCTTTACACATCCCACATATGGCATTAACGAATCACATCACTTTGAGGGGGCGGTAGTCCGCACTTCCTTAAATGAAGATATCGTGTTTACCCATAATGGAAACCATAAAGGTATGCCCAAAATGAAAAATACAGAAGATTAAGGAAAAAATAAACATATTATATATCATATATAAATATCGTTTCATCTTAATGGCTACCTTTGAAGGTGTTAAAAGAATGTTGAACAATCATCGTTTCGGGAGGCAGAAATTCGCCATCCACGGAAACAGTATGTTCTTTAACCATTAGATGTAGGTGTTTGTAAGTGTATATAGAATACATCTTATAAAAACATCCTTGTATATTGATTATACTGGAGTTGTTACAAAATAAATGAATAAAAAGAGTTTAGGGGGTTGGAGAAGCAAAATAAAACAAAAGGACTCAAAAGAAGACATTACCTTAAAATCGGGTAACTCTCTTAGATTTGAGATCAAAGGCTTCCTTGGGAAGACATATTCCCAATGTGAGGCTTCAAGGAGTAATAGAGGTATGTGGAGAGCCAAAATGGGCGGAGTTTTGCCGAGCCAAAGGCATTGGGAGTGTGGGTAAGGAGGTAGAGGTGGGGGCCTTTTATAAGAGGAGAGGAGGGGCACTCTTGGAAAGTAAATAAAAGTCACTTTATTTTAAAATGGTATTCGGATTTAAGAGGTCCCAAATTGATGTATTTCTAGGATAAGGTGATAAGGGTTCTAAATACACTCATCCAATAGGTTTTGGACATGTGTAGGTCTTAGATATTACATTATCTTTCCATTTTATTTAAATCGTTAAATAATGAGGTCATCGCTGCATCATCATGATGTCATAAATAATTTAATTCATTTAATGTCTAAAAATTATAAAAAAACTACTATGATATAGGAAATCTTTTTAGCTTTCCAATTACTATTTATAGTAAAATCTCTGACTCGTATAACCATATGTAAAAATTGTTTTAGTAAAACATCTCATGTGTGTTTCATTTTTACTTTAACATTAAATATTATGTTATTTATGTCATTTCCTAACCAATGTGGCTTAATGGGGTCCCCATGTTGACCCATGACTTTTCATGGTCGGCCATGACACATAAAATAAGGGTAGGATAGGTTTCAAGGTATTTTCATTTTATTATAATATCATTTTTGCCTTAAACTACACTAATTACCTCTAATCGCGATTAAAACTTAATAAGTTACTATTCACCAAAAAATTATTATAATCTCATTGAACCATATTTTACTTCTTAATGACAACCATGTATGTCAGATTTTTGAAATTAAAAACACATAAGTCGTAAAATTTAATTTAAACGAAAAATCAGTTTTTATAAGTACCACTTAGTGGTTTCACTATTCATCAAAAATTGAGTTTTTCAGAAAAATACCAAAAATTCACCCTAAGCTATATTTGATATTCCGAATTCAAAAATGAAGTCCATTTTACAAAATTCACAACATATATGTTGCATTAATTAATTTAATAATTAATTCCCGCTGTCAGAGCAAATAGCGTGTTTTTATGAAACAATACGTATCAAAAGATTGTCACTAGTTTAAGTCCGATCTCAAAGTGAATTTAATTCAAACGAACACTATTGGATTTAATGGTAAAAATATTTTCTAATTTACCTTTAAAACTAATTCAAAAGATAATCTAATCATATAAATAAATTAGATTAAAAAGAGGTGTTGAATTAAAATACAACATTTTACACTATTCATTAAAAAAATGAACTTTATCAGAAAGATACCAAAAATTTACACAAAGTAAATTTTTATGTCCCGATTCTAAAAAAGAGTTATATTTGGTCCAATATAATTTATAATATCGATCAAAACTATATTTAATGACGGTTCGCCGTCAAAAGGTGATAAGTGAGCCCTTAGTGAGAATTAGGGTATAAATGCCTAAAATTGAATTCTTTCCCTATATTAAGACTTTATCTTTTATTGGATAAATGTAAAAACATTTAAAAAACAAATATAATCATATTTTAGTTATTTCTATCCATTCCCGCCAACACAATGGCTACGTGTTAACTACCATTTAAAATAATATTATTTTATTACTAGTGTGCAACGTACGATTTCAAAGAAACTCTTTGTTACGTTTCATGTACTCTATCAAACATAGCAACCCCTTTAAAGTAAAATTAATATTTAATTCACAAATATTAATAAATATGAAAATGCATTATTCTTTATTTACCTGGGATGTTACATCCTTCCCCCCTTTTGGAAATTGCGTCCTCGCGATTTTATTCACTTATCAAAATAAGTGGGGGTATTTATCCCTCATAGCATTTTCAGATTCCCACGTTGCCTCTTCAACCAGATGGTTTTTCCACAAAACCTTTACCTAGTGAATTACCTTATTTCGCAACACTTTCTCTCTTCGATCAAGAATCTGGACTTTTTCTTCTTCATAAGATAGGTTCCCTTCCACCTGAACTACCTCTGGACTCAAAACAAGAGATGGATCTGGCATATACATTCTTAGCATCGAAACATGAAAAACATTGTGTACCTGAGATAAACTCGGAGGTAAAGCCACTCGGTAGGCAACTGATCCAACTTTCTCCAGAATTTCATATGGTCCAATAAACTTTGGACTTAGCTTTCCTTTCTTACCAAATCTCATCACACATTTCCAAGGAGAAACCTTGAGAAAAACATGATCACCTACCTCGAAAGATAGATCCTTCCTCTAGTTATCCGCATAACCCTTCTACCTGCTCTGAGCTACTCTCATGTGCTTCTGAATCAACTAAACTTTTTCTGCCATCTCTTCAACCAATTCTGGTCCCATCATCTTCCTTTCACCCACTTCATCCCAAAATGCTGGAGTTCGACACCGCTTCCCATATAATGCCTCAAATAGTGCCATCTGTATACTGGAATGAAAACTGTTATTATAAGAAAACTCAACCAAAGAACGATGTTGGTCCCAACTTCCCTGATAATCCATAGAACAAGCTCGTAGCATATCCTCCAAGGTATGAATTGTTCATTCTGACTGCCCATCTGATTGAGGATGAAATACTGTACTAAAATTTAATTCAGTACCCAACGACTTCTGAAGGCCTTTCCAAAAGTTAGAAGTGAACCTGGGATCACGATCAGAATCAATGGAGAGAGGAAATCCATGTAACCAGACAATCTCTTTAAGATACAAACGGGAAAGTTGATCTAGGGAAAAAGTATCTCTTATAGCAATGAAATGAGCAGATTTGGTCAAGCGATCAACAATATCCTAGATTGCATTATTACCTCGAGATGTCTTCGGTAATCCCACAACAAAGTCCATGGATATATTCTCCCATTTCCACTGTGGCACTGGTTAAGGGTGAAGCATCCCTTTCGGTAACGGCCGCTCTGCTTTAACCTGTTGACATGTCAAAATATCCATAGTAAAATCAGTAATATCTCTTTTCATTCCATCCCACCAGTAATACGCCCCCAAATCTCTGTACATCTTAGTACTTCCATGATGAACTGAAAACGGAGAACTATGAGTTTCACATAACAACTCTCTCTTCAACTGTGAATCACAAGGCACACACAATCTCTTCCCAAATCTCAAAACACAATCACTATTAATTTTGAATTCAGGAAACATACCTTTCTGAACCAGCTCTACCTTTTTTTGCAACTCATTGTCTTGCTTCTGTGCTTGCATGATTCTATCTGATAGAGATGATCTCACTGATACCTGAAACAAAACAGAATAAATTCCTGCACCAACAACTTCTATGCAAAATTTCATCAAATCCTTAACCAAAGGATCACGTTGCAAACGCAACATTGCTAATGAAGCATTACTTTTTCGACTCAAAGCATCAACCACTTTATTTGCTTTTCTCTGATGGTAATGAATTGTACAATCATAATCCTTGATTAATCTAGCCATATCCTCTATCTCATGTTTAACTCTTTCTGAGTGAATATATACTTTAAACATTTTTTATCAGAATATATTTCACACTTTACTCCATACAAATGATGCCTCCAAATTTTTAAAGCAAAGACAACGGCAGCTAATTCCAAATCATGTGTAAGGTAATTTACCTAATGAGTTTTCAACTGACGTGAAGCATAAGAAATTACCTGATCATTCTGCATAATGACACAACCACGTCCCTTCAATGAAGCATCACTGTATATAACAAACTCACCATTCCTAGAAGGAAATGCCAAAACTGGAGCATTCACCAATCTTCTTTTCAACTCCTGAAAACAATCATAACATTCTTTTGTCCAGATAAACTTAACACCCTTCCAAGATAGCTTAGTCATTGGACTAGATAACCGTGAATCATTTTCAACAAACCTTCGGTATTAACCCGCCAAACCAAGAAAAATGATTCAACTGATCCATCACTGCAGTAAACTGCTCAATTCTGATTCTGACCATCTCAGTATACTGATTTGAAAGGTCATTTCCCTCTGTATGCCTTCCCATAAAAGTTGATCAGTTTCCTCTATGAAAACCCATTCTTAACACAGAAATATCTTAGGTGAAGAAACATGGTAATATTTAAATGCTATATCATTTCAATCATACCATATATTAATTTATAAATTTAACAATTTTCTAACTCCTAAAGTTGTCTAAACCGACCTCTGATACCAACTATAAGTCCCCGACCATAAACCTTACTTAATATTGAATTAAATGAATAATTCACATTGAGTATCTTTTCTGGTTTAGAGTTTTAGAGAATTGGAACATAACTATTACATCGCAAAAGATTACAAAGTAGACACTTCTACTAAGTTTCCATAATAATAAAAAACTCTTAAAAAGAAACATGTCTAGTTCCATGTTTTATATAGCATGACATTCCCTTGATCCCATTCTTGACCTTATTCCACATTAAGTCCTATGAAAAACATTTCAAAAAAACTTGGGGTGAGCATAAAAATCTCAGTAAGGGATACACAAAGAATGAAAAATGTTAGTTTTTCAAACATCAAGTAAACCATGTATACTCTATCAAGTAATACCTTCACATTCATGAAGTAGTAAAAAATATTCACTGATTAAAGTATCATTACTTACCTTTTTGTAACCAAATGATTACCATAAAACCCATATAAAGAACACATAACATATATATATGTAACTTGGGACATAAACATACTTATGTGGAATAACCATACGGTCGACTTCCACACATATCACTTAATGGAATAGCCATACAGCCAATTTCCATACATACTTAATGGAATAGCCATACGGCCGTCTTCCATACCCAATGCATTGGAGGTCATAACGTAACCACCCGTCCTGGTAGTCATGGCACCACCCGTCATATGGTTTATCACGTAACCACCCGTCAAATGTCCAAGTACCAATATAAAATCATAAAACATAAAACCAATATAAAGGAATGATAACATTTCCACATTTCAATCACAATATATCATAATAGAATCCTTTATCAAAACAATTTTCAATACGAAAATACATAAAATAGTATATGGTATTTATTTTATTTTAAAAACATTACGGCTTGTTGAGGAAGCCAAGGAACAAATAATACGCGTGGCGGCGGAAAAGGTCGTTGTCACCGCGTACGTTAAAAAAACATTCCTTTTTGTCATTTAGTAAAACGCTTCATATAAAAAGATTCCTTTTGTATAAAAGTAAAATTCATAGGGGTTTATACACCGTATAAAATAATGTTGTGTATAAAATGAAATATGCCTCAATGAAAGGATATTGAGATGAAGTCCCTTACCTCGTGTCCGACTTGACTCGATAGTTTTTTAACGTCCTGAATAATAAAGTTGAGTTAAATTCAACTTGATTAAGAAGCTTTTTAAAGTTCATTATTCCTTTTATATCACTTATTTCCATGTTATAAACATTATGTAACCATTTAAGTTAATAATGTTTGTTTTGTCGATATTTGGTTCTTAAGTCGAAAGTGGACTTCTTACAATTACATGTTGTTCGTGTGGTCAAAGGTTCTTTATATCCAGATTGACATTCCTGATTTGAATATCATATATATCATATATATCCAGCATATACATGTATTTATAATATTAAAAATTCATTTAGAGGTAAGAAATGAAATGCACCGTTCATGGAGACGGTAAGCCGTACGTACGCATGAACGCTACTTTCATTTCTTTGTCATATTAATGGAATTAAAACTAAATGATAGGTATGTATATTTTAATTCCAGAATTATATTCATCATTTAGATATATCATTCATTATATATATCCATTATGTACTTGTACTTTTAATAGTACATTACATTTGGGGATAAGAAATGAAATGCACCGTTCATGCAGACGGTAAGTCGTACGTACGCATGAACGCTACTTTCATTTCTATCTCATACTTTAATGGAAAGAAATAATAATTATATAGAGTTATATTATAATTATAGTATAAAATAATATATAATAACTTGTAATCCATCCTTTACACATCCCACATATGGCATTAACGAATCACATCACTTTGAGGGGGCGGTTGTCCGCACTTCCTTAAATGAAGATATCGTGTTTACCCATAATGGAAACCATAAAGGTATTCCCAAAATGAAAAATACATAAGCTTAAGGAAAACATAAACATATTATATATCATATATAAATATAGTGTCATCTTAATGGTCACCATTGAAGGTGTTAAAATAATGTTGAACAATCATCATTTCTGGAGGCAGAAATTCGCCATCCACGGAAACAGTATGTTCATTAAACATTAGATGTAGGTGTGTGTATGTTTAGATAGAATCCTTCTTATAACTACATCCTAGTATATTTAGGATACTGTATTTGTTACAAATGAAAAGAATAAAAATAGTTTAGGGGGTTGTAGAATCAAAATAAAACAGAAGGACTCAAAAGAAGACATTACCTTAAAATCGGGTAACTCTCTTAGATTTGAGATCAAAGGCTTCCTTAGGAAGACTTCTGCCAAAAGTGAGGCTTCAAGGAGTAATATAGGGTTGTGTATAGCCAAAATGGTCAGGTTTTGGCCGAGCCAAAGGCTTTGGGAGTGTGGGTAAGGAGGTAGTGGTGGGGGCCTTTTATAAGAGGAGAGGAGGGGCACTCTTGGGAAGTAAAGAAAAGTCACTTTATTTTAAAATGGTATTCGGATTTAAGAGGTCCCACATTGATGTATTTCAAGGATAAGGTGATAAGGGTTCTAAATCCACTCATCCAATAGGTTTTGGACATTTTTAGGTCTTAGATATTACATTATCTTTCCATTTTATTTAAATTGTTAAATAATGAGGTCATCGTTGCATCATCATGATGTCATAAATAATTTAATTCATTTAATCTCTAAAAATTATAAAAAAAATACTATGATGTTGGAAATCTTTTTATCTTTCCAATGAATATTTATAGTAAAACATCTAGCTTGTGTAACCCCATGTAAAAAGTGTTTTAGTAAAACATCTCATGTGTGTGTCATTTTTTACTTTAACATTAAATATTAAGTTATCTATGTCATTTCCCAACAAAAGTGGCTCCATGGGGTCCCCAAGTTGACCCATGGCTTTTCTTGTTCGGACATGACACATCCAATAAGGGTAGGACATGTTTCAAGGTATTTTCATTTTATTATAATATCATTTTTGCCTTAAACTACACTAATTACCTATAATCGCGATTAAGAACTTAATAAGTTACTATTCACAAAAAAAATTAATTTAATTTCATTGAACCACATTTTACTTCTTAATTCCAACCATGTATGTCGGATTTTTAAAATTCAAAACACAGAAGTGGTAAAATTTCATTTAAACGAAAAATTGGTTTTTATAAGTACCACTTAGTGGTTTCACTATTCATCAAAAATTGATGTTTTTCAGAAAAATACCAAAAATTCACCCTAAGCTATATTTGATATTCCGAATTCAAAAATGAAGACCATTTTACAAAATTCACAACATATAAGTTGCATTAATTAATTTATTAATTAATTCCCGATGTCAGATCAAATAGCATGTTTTTATGAAACAATAAGTATCAATAGATTGTCACTAGTTTAAGTCCGATTTCAAAGTGAAATTAATTCCAAAGACCACTATTGGATTTAATGGTAAAAATATTTTCTAATATACCTTTAAAACCAATTAAAAAGATAATCTAATCATATAAATAAATTATATTAAAAAGATGTTTTGAATTAAAATACTACATTTTACACTATTCATTAAAAAAAGAACTTTATCAGAAAGATACAAAAATTTTACACAAAGTAAATTTTGAAGTCCCGATTCTACAGAAGAGTTATATTTGGTCCAATATAATTTGTAAGATCAATCAAAACAATATTTAATGACACTTCTCCGTCAAAAGGTGATAAGTGAACCCTTAGTGAAAATTAGGGTATAAATGCCTAAAATTGAATTCTTTCCATATTTTAGGCCTTTATATTTTATTGGATAAATGTAAAAACATTTAAATAACACATATATTCATATTTTAGTTATTTATATCCATTCCCTCCAACACAACAGCTATGTGTTAACTACCATTTAAAGTAATATTATTTTATTACTACTGTGCAACGCACGATTTCAATGAAACTCTTTGTTGCGTATCCGGCACACTATCGAAAATAGCAACCCCTTTAAAGTAAAAATAATATTTAATTCTCAAATATTAATAAATATGAAAATGTATTATTCTTTATTTACATGGGATTTTACAATGTTAATGTCCTTATGTTTTATGAATAAAGTATGATTTCATTGATTTTTATGTATATATAGTTTAATTTTTCCTACCCGTAATCTTCTATCTCTTACTGATCTTTTTATGATCATCCCACATTTTTGAAATGTTTTTCACAGGTCAAGGGAAATGTACATGATGTGATGATAGTATCGATGAATTTTCAAGAAAAAAAGATGTTTTATTTGAAATATGTTTCCTTGGATGGAAATACATTGAATACCATTTTTGATGTAACCACCTTGTTTAAATGTGGTAGGAAATTCATGATTTATGATCTAATTCTCTAAAACTCTAAACCTGAAAGGATCCTCAATGTGAATTCTCGAAATAACCCAAGATTATGTAATGTTTAAGGCTGGGGCCTGATAGATGGTATTAATGGTCGGTTTAGATAACATTAGAAGTTAGATTTATATTAAATGACTATCCAAATATATATATATTTTTGTACATTATGGTCAAATTGAAATGATATATCATTTAAAGATTACCATGTTTATTTATCTAAGACATGTTTTTACAGAACAATTTTCCACAGAGGAAACATGGAAGCAGTGCTATGAAGGCATAAAAAAGGAAATGACCTTCCAAATCAACATCCTGAGATGGTCAGATTTGGAGCTAAACAGTTTGTTACAGTAATGGCGCTGTTGACTAAAGTGATAAATGGTGGTGGTATCCATGAATGATATCAACCAAATCAACCATAGAGGAATATGTTAGTGGTGGATCATTTCATGAGGCAACATCCACCATCATTCATAGGATCATCTGACCAAGTGTTAACTGAAGGGTGGATTAACACACTGGGGAATATTTTCAATGTCATGGGGTGTTTATAGAATCAAAAGATTTGTCTTGATGTTTACCATTTAGAGGGTGGAGCAGATTAGTGGTGGTTGATGGTAAAAAATATCAGGTACGCTGATGATATTGAGGCTCTTGAATGGGATTAATTCGAAGGTATGTTTATTGAGAAATATTTTCCTAAGGATGATCGATATTGGATGGAAAAACAATTCTTGGAATTGAGTCAAGAGGATGATTCAGTGGCTGCTTATGAGGAAAAGTTCACTCGATTGGCAAGGTATGCTCCAAATTTTTTCTAAGACCTTGATAGTAAAATCAATCATTTTTACTCAGGATTAAAGAAAAATATATATGGGAATTAGCTTCTCGTGAGTTAAAAAGTTATGAAAAGATTGATCAATGTGCTGAGAAGGTGGAAATGGAGTTTTTCTATGATCATGTGTTTTATGACAACCAACAGAAGAAGAGACTAATGTGGCAGGAGAAAGGGAAGAATCCTTCAAAAATGTTTGATGGTAAGAAATCTAAGTTTTATGTTTGTGATAAATGTGGTAAAAATAATGCTAGGGAATGTATTTTGAATTCTATAATGTGTTTCTGATGTGGTAAGATGGGACATAAGGCTCGTGATTACACAGGAAAAGATCAGGGTAATGGTAAGACCAAATTTGATTTACAGTTAGTAAAATGTTTCAAGTGCAATGAGATGGGTCATTATGCCAACGAGTGTTTTACAAAGAGCTCGAATGATTGGAAGCTATTAGACTAAAAGCAGAAAGGTGTTGTGAAATCCTTTGCATCAACATCAGTAGATATTAGGCCACCAAATGATGTGGTATCAGGTACTTTGTTTGTTTTTTCAGATTATATCAATGTGTTGTTTGATTCAGTGTCTACACATTATTTCATATTTAAAAAATTCTCTCTTAAATTTGGAATTCCATCTCAAGAAAAGACTCCTGAACTTGTGGTAAAAACACCTGGGAGAAATGTTTAGTCAAAAAGTATTTATAAGAATCTTCTTATACTTATCCGTGGAAATAATCTACTTCCAAACCTTATTGTTTTACATCTATTAGAGATTGATGTTATCCTGGGTATGGACTGGATCTCTTTATACCATGCTAAGATTGATTATAGATCTAAAGGAGATTCTTTTCAGAAATACTTTCAGTTTTTGTACAAGAATGATCCCTTACCATTTATAACAGATCAAGAGTTTGAAAAACTTGTAATAGATGGAAATGAATGTCACCTTGCACATATTGTTGAAAACAAAGGAACCATAATGATTAATTATGTGCCAGTGGTAAATGAGTATCCAGATGTTTATCCTGATAAGTTTCCTAGAGTAATTCTAGATCAAGAAGTTGAAATTACTCTTGACTTAGTTCCTGATGCTAAGGCACTTTCATAACCCCCTTATCGAATGGCACAAATTGATCTTTTAGAGTTGAAGGAGAAATTGCAAGATTTATTAGAGAAAGGTTTCATTCGACCAAGCACATCACTATGGGGTGCCCTTGTCTTATTTGTTAAAAATAAATAGTGTTCAATGAGAATTTTTATTGATTATAGAGCCTTGAATAACATCACTTTTAAGAACAAATATCCTTTTCCATATATTGATGATTTGTTTGATCAGCTCTAGGGATCTCAGAATTTTTCTAAGATTGACTTGAGATCAGGGTACCATCAGTAGAAGGTTATAGAAGCAGATATTCTGTAGACCATGTTTTGTACAATATATGTCCATTATGAATTTGTAGTTATGCCTTTTGGGTTAACCAATGCACATGTTGTATTCATGGACCTTATGAATAGAATTTTCCATGAGTTCTTGGAAAGGTTTTTGGTTGTCTTCAATAATGATATTTTGGTGTTTTCTAAAAGTAATGAAGAGCATGAAAGTCATTAAAGGGTTATTTTTCAAACCATAAAAGAAAATAAATTGTATGGGAAATTCAGAAAGTGTGAATTTTGGTTGCAACATATTTCTTTCATTGGTTAAATTATCTCTAAAGATGGAATAACTGTTGATCCTGCCGAAATAATGGTTTTTAAATAATGGCCAAGACCAACAAATTTCACCATGATTCATAGTTTTCATGGTTTTTTAGGATATTACTGAAGGTTTGTTAAAAATTTGGCATGGTTTTCCAGCCCATTGACTAAGCTAACTCAGAAGGGTGTTAAGTTTATATGGACAAAATAATGTGATGATTGTTTTCAGAAAATGAAAAGAAGATTGGTGTCTTCTCTAGTATTTGAACTACCTTATAGGAATTGTGATTTTGTTATCTACATTGATGCTTCAACAAAAGGAATTGGTTGCATCTTAATGCAGAATCATCAGTTAATTGATTTTGCTTCACGTCAGTTGAAAACTCTTGAGATAAATTACCCTACAATTGATTTGGAATTAGTTGTTATTGTTTTCACTTTAAATATTTGGAGGCATAATTTTCATGGTGTAAAGTTTTAAATATATACTGATCACAAATGTTTAAATTATATATTCACTCACAAATAATAAAAAATGAGATAGAGGAGATGGATAAAATTAATCATGGATTATGATTGTACAATTCATTACCTGCCGGGAAAAGCAAATAAAGTGGATGATTCTTTGAGTCGAAAAAGAAATGATTCATTAAACATTCTACATTTGGAACAAGATCCATTGATTTTTGATTTCATGAACATAGGCATAGAAGTTGTTGGTGCCAGAAGTTCTTCTGTGTTGTTTCAGGAATTTGTGAAATCTTTTCTATCAGACAGAATTAAGAAAGCATAGAAGTAAGACAGTGAGTTGCAAGAAAAAGTTGATCTAGTCTAGAAGGGTATTTCACCTAAATTCAACATTGATAATGTGTTTGTTTTGAGATTTGGGAAGATATTTTGTGTGCCTTGTGATTCACAGTTGAAGAGAGAGTTGTTATGTGAAGCTCATAGTTCTCCATTTTCAGTTCATCCAGGTAGTACTATGATGTACAATATTCTTCGGGAGTATTACTGGTGGGATGTAATGAAAAAGGATATTTTTGATTTTACTGTGAAGTTTTTGACTTGTCAATATGTTAAGGTAGAGCAACAGTTACCAAAAGGGACACTTCAGCCTTTACGAGTCCAGAGTGGAAATGGGAGAATATATCCATGGAATTCATTGTGGGATTACCGAAGACACCTCAATGTAATAATGCAATCTGGGTTATTGGTGATCGCTTGTCTAAATCTGATCATTTCCTTGCTATACTAGATAATTTTTCCCTAGATCAACTTTCTCGATTGTATCTTAAAGTGATTGTCATGGTTACACGGTGTTCCCCTCTACATTGTATCTGATCATGATCCCAGATCGACTTTTAACTTTTGGAAAGGTCTTCAGAAGTCATTGGGTACTGATTTAAATTTTATTATATCTTTTTATCCTCAATCAGATGGGCAGTCAGAAAGAAAAATTCAAACATTGGAGTATATTCTACATGCTTGTTCGATGGATTATCAGTGAAGTTGGGACCAACATATTTCATTGGTTGAGTTTTCTTAAAATAAATTTTTTCATTCCAGTATACAGATGGCACCATTTGAGGCATTATATGGGAAGCGGTGTCGAACTTCAGATATTTGGGATGAATTTAGTCAAAGGAAGTTGATGGGACAAGAATTGATAGATGATTTCGCCGAAAATGTTCAACTGATACAGAAACAAATGAGAACAGCTCGGAGTAGGCAGAAACGTTTTGCAGGCAACAGGTGGAAGGATCTCTCTTTTGAGGTAGGTGATCATTTCATCCTCAAAGTTTCACCATGGAAAAGTGTGATGCAATTTTGTAAGAAAGTAAAGTTGAGTCCAAGGTTCATTAGACCATTTGAAATTATAGAGAGAGTTGGATCAGTTGCATAGAGAGTGGATTTACCTCTGAATTTATCTCAAATACACAATGTTTTTCATGTTTTATTGTTAAGGAAGTACATTTCATATCAATCACATGTTTTGAGTCCAGAGGTAGTTCTACTGGAAGAAAATCTATCTTATGAGGAACAACTGGTCCAGATTCTTGACCACATGGAGCAAGTGTTGTGGAATAAGGTAATTTATTAAGTAAATGTTTTTTTGAGAAACCACATGATTAAAGATGGAACATGGGAATCTGAAAATGAAATGAGGGATAAATACCCCCACTCATTCGATAAGTAAATAAATTGAGGGGACGAAATTTCATAAAGGGGGAAGGATGTAACAAAGCAAGTTAGTAATTAATAATAGATTTTGATAACTATTTCTATTTATGAATTAGATATTGTATTAGATTCTTAAAATGAGAATAAATCCAATTTTAATCATAAAATACTCTAATGTTTTTATAAGATTGGTTTACAACCTTTCGATGGAAAACCCCTTTTTAAATCTAACTTTTGACAATTTTATAAGATCTATATGTCAATATAATCTTATTTTTTAGAACCGAGACATTGAAATTTACTTTAGAGGAATTTTTGATATTTTTCTTACATTGTTCCTTTTTAATGAAAAGTGAAAAATAATTCCTTTTACTTCAAAAATTATTTTTCATCTAATTTGATTATATAGTTAGATTATCATTTTAATTGGTTCTAAAGTTTAATTGAATTTATTTTTTATCACTTAATACAATTTTGATCATTGGATTTAATTTCACTTTTCAATTGGATGTAAAAAGAAGTCAATCTTTTGATAAATTTAACTTCTTAAAAACATGTCAATGGTTTTAACAATGGAAATTATTTTTAAATTAATTACTGCAATTTATGTGTTTGTAATTTGGTAAAATGGATTCCATATTTGGAATCAGATGGTCCAAATTATTTAATTAATACCTTTGTGTTTTTGGACATTATGAATAGTAATGGCGATAATTATCTTTATTTATCGTGATTAATGAGTAATCGGGTAGTTAAAGGTGATAAATTGGTAAATTAATAATATAAAATGACCCCAACATATGTCCAAATCCTCTTTTTTGTGTCATTTAAGACCATAAGAATATTTTTACAGAACTTGAGGGCCCATGGAGTCACATGGTTGTGATAGTGACATTTATGACATTATTTTTAAAACGAAGAGAAATATAACAACGATTTGTCTATCCTAAGTAATAAAATTATAATTTTGTTAAAAAAAATGAAATCTTAGTTTATAAATATTAATTTAAAATCTAAAAATATTTCCTACATCATTGTATTTTTTTTAGAATATTTACACATTATATAAATAAATTTCTTCATGAAACAATGATGATGCAGTGATTACTACATTAAGGAACGATTTAAATAAAATGAAAAGATAACGCAAAATATAAGACTTACACTTTTCAAAAACCTATTGGAAGGGTGGAATACGAACCCTTATAACCTTAGCCTCAATATATATCATTTTGGGACCTTTAAAATCTGAAAATCATTTTATAATAAAGTAACATTTCCAGACTTTCCAAAAGGGACCCTCCCCTATCATATAAAAGGCCCCCAACTCTACCCCCATAACCACACCTCTCAATCCCTTGTCACGTCCAACCTATTGTCACATTATCTCTCCACATACCTCTATTACTCCAACAGTCCTCACTTTCGGTAGAAGTCTTTCCAAAAAATCCTTTGGCTCAAATCAAAAAGAGTTACCCGATGTAGAGGTAATGTCTTATCTCGATTTTCTTTCATTTATTTTCCTTTTTCCCTCACCACTATCGTCTTATTGTTTGATCCAATAATGAAAACAGTATCCCAAATATACGAGTATGTTGTTATGATGGGAATTTTACCTACACATACACACACCCTCATCTAATGGTTAAATAACATATTGTTTCTATGTGTGGCGAATTACTGCCTCACGAATCGATGATTGTTCAATCATTTACTACAACATCTCATGGTGAAAATTATTATTAAAAAATATTTATATATGATATATATTATATTTATGTCCCCTATATTCTTCTGTATTATATATTTAAAACATACCTTTATGCTTTTCTTGTTGTGAAAATGCGATAATTTCATATGAGGATGTGCGGACAACCGCCCCCTCAAGTGATGTGACTCGTTCATGTCGAACATGGAATTTATAAAGAATGTGATTATTGAAATTATTTTACCAATATAACATATATATTATACTGGAATTATAATATATCTATGTCTCATTTACTTTTAATGTCCATTAATATGACAAAAAAAGGAAAGTAGCATTCATGTGTACGTACGACCTACCATCTCCATGAATGGTACATTTAATTTCTTATCTCAAAACATTATGGAATATTATTAAATACATATATATTTGATATATATGATATTTAATTCATGAAAACTATTCTGGAGATGATGTACTTATAACTACATGGACAATTCTCTTCATACAAGTTTATTTTTGACTCATGTACCAAACAACGACAAAACGTATGATATGAACTCACATAATTAACTAATTATTATAACATGAGAAAATGTGATATGAATTGAATAATAAACTCTGAAGGAAGTCATTAATAAATTATAAATTGGCCAGATATTATTATTCATAAATATAAAGAAATTATCAAGACAAGTCGGACTTGAGGTAACGGACTTCGTCTCAGTCTCCATTCATTGAGGCATACTTCAATTTATATACGACCTTATTTTATTATTTGTATAATAAAACCTTTTGACATTTAATTTCATTAAAAAGAAATATATTTACCTGAACTGTTTTACTAAACTGCAAAAGAAATGTTTTTGTCTTACGTATGCGACGACAACGACTTCTCCAACGCCGTGACCATTATTTGAGTTTCAGCATCCTCTACAAGCCATAACTTTTTTAAAATGAAAAATAAATAAAGTTTCTGATATTTATTTTATTTTTGTATTGAAAAATGATTTGATAATTTATTTATTATATAAATGTGTTGTATTGATATCTTATGATTGAAATGTGGAAATGTTATATTTCCTTTATGAATGTTTTATGTGATACGATTATGTTATAGTTATTGGGAATTGTTTATGAAGCCTGGTGGTTCCATGATAAACTGTGGATGGGTGAGTCCGAGATATCTCTCCAATTCATTGGGTAACACAAAGGAGTTAAACTTTATGGTTTCTCTGATGAGATTTAGGGAATATATTTTGATGGGTATTCCAAACATAACCATGAGGGATACTCCCTACGTAAGAATGTTATGAATGCCTGAAGTTACCTTTATGTATTATAATTTCTACGAGTTAATCATAAATCTTATGATTTCATGAGGTATGTTAAAGTTGTTATGTTTTATTAGTAAATTATGATTTTATTGATTTTTATATATTCATGGACTAATGTTTTCTTCCTGAATTTTTATATCCCTTACTGACCTTTCTATGATCATCCCCTGTTTTTGAAATGTTTTTCACAGGTAAAGGAAAAAGTACATGATGTGATGATTGTATCTAGGATGTGTCAAGAAAGAAACCATGTTTTATTTTAAATATGTTTCCTTTGATGGAAAATATTAATACTTTTTTTTGATATAACCACCTTTTTTAAATGTGGAAGGATATGCAAGATTTATGATATAATTCTCAAATATTATAAACTTAAAAAGATCCTCAATGTTAATTCATGAAATAACACAAGATTAAGTAATTTTTAAGGCTGGACCCTGACAATTATGGATGATAGTTAATATTACTAAAGAAATTCATGAGAATTATATACTGGAATGAGAATAATTTATTATTATATTCCATGAAAAGTATTATCCTAGTGGTAGTTTGAATTAGGATGGAAAATAAAATATTATAATTGAAATAAATTTAGTAATATACAATGGATGTGTATGATGAAAACACCCAATGATTGGTAATGTAGAAAACAAATTTTATCGTTGATCATGATAGTATTATTTATTAATTTTACTCAGTATTAAAGCCATGATATTTAGCGAAAATTGATTTCATTGAATTATAATGTTTTGGGAATCATTTTTAATGTGACGATAACTATGAAAAGCAGTGATCCATTGTTCACGAATACATTGAAAACTAGTAGAAAAAGTGGACTATATGGTGAGAAAAATAAAATAATTGTCCAATGAGATTTGGGGGCATGAAAATGACGTTTTTAGCTTGTGAAAGTTGGGGTTAAAATCATATTTTGGAATGAATTGTGATGTATATTATGAGATTAAGATGAGTAATGATGAGAAATATGGGTCTTAATTATAATTAAAAAGATAATAGTGTTTTTATGAGCAATTATGATAAGGTGAACATAATTTGCCTAATATTGTTTTATGTGAGGACCATATGAAAAAATCTATTTGATGAAGAACCTGAATATTGGGAATTAATTATAATATATTTCTAACAAGTTGGTGAAATACACTACAAAAAATTCCTAGAAATTATCTCATAAAATGTTGTGATATGAGGTATACTTTATGCTTATTCATATTAGCCTAAGGTCTTCTTTGACTCAGTGAATATAAATTCATTATATTATAGTAAATTTTTCAGAAAATAATAATCCCACTTCATTAAATAAATCCAAATATTTTAGTAAAACACCAAGGTATAGTATTAAATAAAAAAAAATTATAGAAAACTTCTTATCATTGTCTATGGCAATAGATTTACTAATAAATATTTTTTCATTCCCCTATAATATTATTATATTGTTCTAGTTATGAATTTTATTTTTTGTTTACCATTTTAAGAATGATTGTAGAGATAGTTAAGTTTTTTTTGAGAATAGTATTTGTATTCAAATAATAATGAATCCAAATATTTGATAATATCTCAATAATTTGATAAATTGTAAAAAATTGAAATAAAATATTTCTTGTACAAATTTCTAAAGTAAGAAAACAATAAATATTAGTTATGTTCCTATAGTAATATAATACATGGTTGATTTCTAAAATTCAGTTCTCATTGTTAAACCAACTCAAGAAGTTTAATTTACTAATTTATTCATTCCTGATCTAATTCAGTCTCAAAACCCCCATATAAAATGTATGATGTAGTCATAAAAATTTTAAATAGTAGGTTCAACATTTTATTGATAAAGTTATAATTCATACTGGCACATTACCATGGGGCTATCCGATCATAATTATTCAAAATTAATACAGATCTAGGATGATTTTTATTGATTATAGGGCATCAAATTAAATCAATGTTAATAATAAGTAACATTATCCATGTATTGAGGATTTGTGTTATTAGCTTAGGGATCTTAGTATTTTCCAAATATTGACATATGGGTGAGGTATTATCAACCAAATGTGAAAGGGGATGAAATAATGAAAATAAATTTTTCAAATAGATTAATGAATAGTTTGTTTATGTCTATTGCATTTTTAATAATAAATTTCCTAGAGGTATTTATATATCTTATTATTGAAATATTCCAATTATATTTATATAAGTTTCTGGTTGTTTTATGGGTGATATCATTATTTATAAAAAAATTTGTGGGGACTATGAAGATATATATATTATTTCCTATAAACCAATGGAGAAAATAATCTACATTAAAAATATATCATGTGTGATTTATGAAAGTATTGTATTTCATTCACAGGAAAAATCATAAATAATTATTTCATAATAGTTTATCCCAATAAAAATATAGTAAATTAATGGCCACGAATAAAATATTGTTATTAGGAATTTTACTTTTATAAGGTTAGAAGGATATAATTTCTTATTTGTTGAGAATATATCATATATTTCATGAAAATATTATGTTAACTAGAAATTGACTTAAAATCATCAATCAAAATATTTGGAAAACTATTTTATGAACTCAAAAAGATGTGGATATTGATTAGGTTATGGACCACCCTATAGAAATGGAGATTTTTTCATATACAATGAATCATAATTAAATAAAGATGATTGTGACATGAAGTAGAATGATAACATTATTTTTAATGTTTCATAGTAACTATAACATCATGATTAAAATTATAATACAAATGAATTTAAATTATCAATAGTCGGTTTTTTATTTAAAAATATTGAGACATCATTTATATGGAGCCATGTGTTATTTTTTTATGGATCAGAAATGTTTATAGAATTTAATCACTCATAAATATTTGAACATGATATAGATAGAATGGATGTAATTGAGAGAGTATTATGATAGTATAATTAATTATGATTTTCTAAAATTAAATAATGTAGTCGAATCTTTGAGTATGAAGAATAATTCTTCATTGACCATGAAACATTTAGAACATGAACCCTTGTAAATTATTAGACATATTTAAGCCTAGTAGTTTTGGATTTTATAGTTTCCATTATTTGGTTTTTATTATCAATAAAATATAATCACTTAGAAAATATTAACATTGTTAAGATGGATGATCATGAATTAATGGAAAATATTTATTTGTTTATGAATTTTATGCTTGTTGAATTGATAATTGATAAAGAGTGTATTTTATAATATGAAAAGATATTATGGATTCCTTTTGATTGATAGTTAATGTTATAATTTGTGAGTGAAATTTATATTTTTCTAATATTCATTCATTAATGAGTCACAATGATGTAAGTAGACCATTGAGAGTTTTAGTAGTGGGATTAAATAAAAAGGAGAAATTGATAATTTTATAATGAAACGTTTTACATATCAATTGTGTAATGCAGAAAAAAATTATAGAATGGGATACATCAAAATTTTCCCTTGACAAATTGAATATGGAAAATAGAAAAAAAAATCATAATGGTATAGAAAAATAAATGTGGAGGTAATAATGATATATGTTTCATTATTGATTAATTAACTAAATATGTTCCATTATATCACATTTGATATAGTCTTTATTAATTTCAAAATTCCCAACATTACCATAGAGAGATATTGATGAAACATTTACATACAATATCTATTATATCTGAATGCGATCCGTGGTTCACTTCTAATTTATGAAATATTATTTATATGTTAATGGGAATTGAATTTAATTTCACCACATCATTTCATGGTCAATATGGTAGATTGTTGGAATGAATGATTCATACATTGGAATACATTCATCATTCTTGTCCAGAGGATTACTAAGGAATTAATAACCCACATCATCAGTTAGTTATGTTTTATTATAATTACCATTTTAATTCCAATATATATAAGGCACTCTTTGATGAATTATATGGAAAAAGATGTCGAAGGCCTTCTTATTGGGATGATGTATGTGAATGGAAGTTGATGGGCTATAATTGGTAGAAAAAGTATGAAAAGTATGTTATAATTCAATAGAATAGGAAAATTTTTCTGGGCGTTCAAAATATTAATGCGGATAATCATAGAAAAATATCTCTTTCAAGAAAGTTGATCATGTTTTTTAAGAATATCCTTTGAAAAATGTGACCTGTTGTGCTAAAAAGGGGACGATGGGTCCAGAGTTTATAGGAACATATGATTCCCTTGATAAAATTGTTTCAATTTTATACCTTGTGTGGTTTATATGATTTTTTCTTCTTTAATAATTTTTTTACATATTTTTATGTCTACAAATTATGTTCCAGATTCATCTTATATTTTGATCCCTGAGCAAGTTCAATTTAGAGATATAATTTCATAGTAAGAACAAACTATTATGATTCATGACCAAATAGAGAATGTGTTTCAGGATAATGTAATTAAAAATATTATGGTTTTCTATAGAAAACATATTTTCAAATTAGTTACAATGGAATATGAAAATGATATAAGAGGAATTCATCCACAAATGTTTAATAAGTCCAAAAATTTATATTGATGAAATTTCAAAAAGGAGTGAAAAATGTAACATCCTAAGTAATTTTTTGAAAAAAACATTCATATATTGATTACATATATTTTATATATTTATAATCTATATTACAATATATGAATTTTTTTCAGAAGTTAAATATCATTATTTCTATCAAAATAGGGATTTTATGGTTTTATTTTGAAACATTGATTTCTAAATTTCTAAAATATTAAAGTGATAAAAGGAAAATCATCTATTAAATCAACATAATATAATTATTATTAGTATATATTTTGATAATTTTCTAAAAAATAATTATTTATTAATGAATTTTGAAAAATATTGAATTTTATTTAAAACTGTATTTTATTTTATTGAATTTATTAATTATTTTTCAATTTTTGTATATTTGTAAATTATAATTTGTTCGTTAATAATTTAAATAAACTAAATATGGTAAGAAATTCATTCTAAATAATAAATTATTTTAAACTGTCATTATATATATAATTGATAATTTTTTGATAAAATATATTTTCATCGCACTTTAGTTGTTTATTTTATGTTAAATTTCAAATGTAATATCTTTTCATTTTGAAAATAATGATTCAAAATTTTTAATTAGTTAGTTAAAATATATTATATTTAAAACTCTAATTTTTTAAAATATAATTTCTAACATTAGTAGTTTTTAGTACATTTGTGAAGGGTAAATATTGTAATTAATGTTAAATAAAAAATTATATGGACTATAGTATGACTCTATCAATTTATATACATTTATTGGATGATTTCATTTCATTAATATGAATCCAACATCCATTTCTACTACATTAATTCATTTTTATGGGATAATAAATTTTATAATATTTTATTTGTTGAAATGTAAAAAATGACCCACACTTGCATTTAAAGTAATATAATATTTTTAGCCTATAAATAACAGGTGTCTATTTTATTTTCTAAATATTATTTTAAAAAGATAATTTATTTATCTTCATTATGGTAAGTCAATTTTAAATATTATTGGATATTTATTTACCTGAAATATTTTCACAACAAAAAGGCGGAAAAATTATTGAAATAATGGAGAAATTAAATAAATGATATTATACATATGAAAAGTAAGATAATAAGATATATTTAACGATTCTAATAATTTTCAAAATAAAAATTGATTATAAAGAAGAATTAAATTATTTTTATAATTTTACTTGTTTTCATTATGTTACTAAAATAAATTTAATTAATTACTTTAAAATTGACATTAATGAAATATTTTAAGAAATAATATATTATATAATGATATTAATATGATAAAAAAATTACATTCAAAAAAATTAATGAAATAATTTTAATGAAATCAATAATAATTATTCTATGAAATACATGTCATCTAATAGTCGCAATATTAACCAATAATTTGGTGATAATTTTAATATTTTTTTAATTATAAATAGAGTTAATGAAGTTATACAAACCAAAAAATAAGGGTAATAACATAGTAAATAATAGTCCAAATTATTTTAGAATAGATGAATTTGTTCTTAAAATATAACATCATAAAAATAAGTGATTTTTTAAACATTTGTAATTAATAAATAATTTTTAACTGTTTAATGTTTTGAGAAATTCCAAGATGGCCCCTCCCCACTCTTGTAAATGGAAACCTCTTAATCTCATTCCAATGAAATTATAAAAACATTTATATTATCCAAGGATTTCCCAAATCCCATAAAATAATCACATATATCATTATAGTGGTCATGGTTTATGAATAATACCAGCATTATAGTGATTATGGTATTAATCAAATCATACATTCCAAAAATGAGGAATAGTTTTTAATTACATGTGACAGATTAATTTTTCAAGAACTTACATTAAATAATCGTTAAACATTCCTATATAAGAAGATATTATATTAAATATAATTCAGTGTTGTTTTGTTAATTTCACATTCTATATTAATATAATGTTCCATCTAACGGAAAATGAAGCCATTATTCATGTGTAAAGTGTCATACCTCCTCGTAAAATGTTGAAATTAATTTTCATCACTATATATAGAAACTAGAAGTAATGATTGCTTTAAGATATCAGTATGATATAAATGAATTATTTAAAATTCCATAATTATAATATAACTCATAATTTCATAACATTCAATAGACTAAAAACTGATAATGTCATTCGTGAATACGTATGGACCACCACCTACAAAAAGAAATTGGATTTATTTTTCAGCACCAAATCAAATGGATTATATACCTAATAAATAAATGATATCACATCATGATCATGATATTATGAACATTAGGGAAGGAAAAAATAATACATACCTTATTAATATAATTATCATTTGAAAATAAAAATTTTACTCATGTCTATTTATGGAAAACCATATACATCATATTAATATTGTTAATTTACCATAACTATCATTCAATATTATTTTTAAAATTATAATTCATTTTTTAAATGAAATTTAATTAATGTTTATTATTCCTCATATGTCTATTTTACCATATTCTAATTACAAAAACAATTATGGTCATATTAAATAAATATATTTTATGTTTCCATTTTCAATGTAATTAAATAAATAATTATGGTTTAAATGATAAGAGATAAAATAACAGAAAAATGAAAAAGAGTCTTAATCAAATAAAAATTAGCATATATTATTAATTAGTATGATAATGAACATATGTGATGAGTTAAGTAATGGTAAAAGAAAATAATTCAACATTATCATATAATTTTTCCCTTAAAACCCCCTTCTAATCCATTTCCATATATTCAAAAAAATATGGATTCTTTAAAATTGATATATGTGATTTATAAAGGTAACATATTGTTTCTATTTGAATTATTTAAAATTGATTGAAATTTAATATTTTATGACATTTATTAAATTCACTACCCAAAAGAAAAAATAAATGTTCCATTTTAACACAAACAATGATGGTTTCCTTTATATTATACTGTAAAAATTATTTAATTTTTACTCATTTATAATAATTCTTCTTTTATTCAATGAAAAAAATATTCAATTGGTTATGGTAATTTTAGTTTTGAGAATTTGGATTTAATAGAAAGGATACATCAATGTCAAAAAATTATTTCATATGGGATCAATGAATGTTTTTATGATGGAGGGTTTTAAGTATTTAGTTATGGTTTGTGGAAATTGCTAGTAAGGATTGGCGGTTTTATTATAACCAAGTATATGTATATTTACTTGAATCTCTCTAATTCGTTGGTTATCACAACAGAGTTACTAACAAGGATTATCCTAATAGATTATGGTAGTTTAATTTAATTTTTAGTCCTTGTATAACCATGATGGATATTTTAAATATAGCTGTGATGGTAACTCTATGTAAAACCATGATGGATTATCCATGTCTCTCTAATAATGAGATGAAAATTAAGCCTCAAGATATATATATATATATGTTATATTTGCTTTATATGAGTACTAATAAAAATCTTATAACTTTACAAATAATACGAACATACATGATACTTTATATTTGTGATGATTATTACTTTGTGAAAAACTTTATAAGGATTTTTTCTAGACCTCAAAAAAACATTTACGACTTACATTTTCATAAATATTTTTTTTTTGAATTTTTTATGAGAGATATATGGAATAAAATGTAATTTAGTGTGTTTATAAATATTTATTTTTATCAAAACATTATTTTTTTTAAAAATATAAAGTTTCTATATGTATTAATATATATATGTTTTGTTACATTTGTTTAAAATAATTACTAAACTTCGTTTTCACATCATATGTTTAAAAATTTCATTCCTTGGACATATTTATGGGTAATGGGAGGATGATTTCACTTTTAAATACATATTTACTAGTCTTGTAAAGGAAACTTGTAACATTTTAACTATATTATATTTTAGGAAATGGTGATGCTGATTAATATTGTCAACTATGTATATTTATGTGTGTGTGTGTTTGTGTGTGTTTTTTAATGTAAGAGTTGGGAACTAACTCTAAAAAAATTAATTGTAAAATAATGATGGCATTGAATGAAAATTAAATATAGTCTGAAAAAACTAGTTTATGCTAGGTTATGGATTAGTTCTCATAATCCAACTGATATATGATATTCTGAAATACCATCCATGATTGCTTCCCAAAATCCTAGAGATTTTGGTCTTTCATATATGATAAACATCAAGGCATGATGAGTATGAAAAATTAGTCCATTCAAGGAATCATTACAAAAAAAACCACTTCAATTCATATTAATATCTGATTAATAAAAACATATTACACATAATACAACCTATATGAACAATAAGTATCATATATTTTTGGGTTAGTTACATTAAATAAAATTTAACATATGAAAAACATCATAATTTTTCAAAAATTCCTTTTCATGATTGCACTTGTAAAATTATGGGATAAACTGGGGAGATTCATAAGAAATAAGTGAGAGATAAGTCCTATTAATGAAGTAAACAAAGAATAACATGAATTACTTAATAAGTATTATAGTATAAGAATATCAATGAGACATGATATATAATGATAACATAATGGAAAAATGGGAAATGTTAATGAAAATTAAAACAGTGCATCATAAACATATGTCAAGGCAATCTTCCAAGATTTCAAGATGGAAAATGTCCCAAAAACTAATGTTTACTCCCTTTCCCTAAATTATATCTCATGAGTCTAATCATTACCCAATTAATTAGAGCACAATATATTTCTTAGCACGCCAGTAACATTAATTTCATTATCATGCCAAAGATTTCCACATATATCATATAACATGGATTCATTAATAATAATATTTTTATCCATGACCAAGTAAAATTTAATAAATAAATGTAAGTACCAATATAATAAATTATTTGTGTGTAAGGGTAATCAAACATGAGAGTAATTGGGTATGTTATTCACTACACAATTGTTTTGGCATGGAAAATATTGGGGAAATTTTAAAATCATAATGATATCATTTATAAAATTCCTAAAATCGGTGAATGAGAGTTAAAGGGGAATCTTATAATTCATAAATCATGTAGGTATTAATAGGAAAATAGAAAGATATATCCAAACATTAGGAATTGTAAATTGAATGCATAAGATAACAGTGAAACCTTAATAAATAAGGGAATTAGAGGTTCTCGTACATGAGTGTGTGACTAAGAATAGTTTTGATGGTGTAATTGAGAGATTTGGGGCACCTTGGGGGGATTCCATAGATATTATGGAATATTAAGGACGTGATCCAATTTTTTTTGTGATGAGTGTTGGATTCATTGGTGGTTTATATAGGAAATGAGTGAGGAATTATTTATCATTCCACAAACCATGTTTTGGAATCTATATAATAATAAAACAATAAAACATCCCATGGATTCTTTCAATTGGGAGTGTATTTTATTATTTTATAAGCCCATGTTATGAACATAAAAAAATAATATCATTTCTGTTTTGGATGTGAGTTGTAACCATAAATAAATGATTTTAAAACCATAAAATATATTAATTATTTTGAGGGATTCATAAAGTCTTTATAAAAACAATAAACTAAACATAAAATAATTCTTTTAAATGGAAAATATATATTTTTTCATGGATACACTTTATAGTATTAATTAGATCTCTTTTGGTCCATTATGCTTTCATAAAACAAAATATATGTTAATAAGGTATTTAATTTTTACCTGAAAATTTGATTGTCTTAGAAAAATATGAAAAATTAAACATTGTACAATTTTGGCATTATGATTCAAACAATATTATTAATTTTTGTATAAATATTTCTTCCATTATTTGTATGGTATCTTTTAGAAAAATAAATGACATTTATTTTGAAGTGTTTGGATTTGTTGATAATAAATGTTTTCAAAACATTATAAAAATAACATTTCACTTCATAAAAAATATATGAACATATTAATTTTATAAGAATTATTTAATTATAATATGTTAAAAAAATATTAATTATTTTAAAAAATTTAATAATTTATAAAAATAAATGATAGAATTGAATTTCAGTATTACCCAAAAATACAATTTTTTTATTTAAAAAAAATCAAAATCATTAAAAAAGAAAAAAATTTAAAATGAATATATATTAATTATTCAATAAAATATACATATTCATTTTTTACCGTCTTGATACATATCAATTTAATATATCAGTAAAATCCCTAACAATAAGTTGTAGGATAGTGTGAGTTTCGTGAGGGGGTTCGACATATATGCTTTGAGTCATGATCTCGATGAGTTTGAACATATCATGCTAAAGGTTTTTTTCAAGATTAATTTGTTGGATGTCAACTTATTATTATTCAATAGAAAATCACAGTGATTCCATCTCCCTCAGATTCTCTAATAAATGGGCTCCATTGGGTATGATCCTACTTGCTGAGGACACCCCTCCCCCAGACTATGTATATTAGATTTTTTAAAAACATATATTTATAATAATTAGAAGAGAATTGATCGATGAATAAAATATCATTGATTAATATTCATAAAAATATTATAAATATGATAAGTTATAATAAAAATATTAATTTCATTTCCTTTCTATAACCATATTACAGAATAAGACACTTAATTTAAACAATAAGAGGAATTTTATTTATAATAATTTTTCATTAAAATATTCCCCATACAGAAAAATATCACTCAGAATTTTCATTTCCTAAACTAAAATAGATGAGGTAGCCCTATTTAATCACCTCCCCTGGCACCCATATCTCTTGATCAAAATTGTGTTTTATGTAAAACACGTTGGTAAGATGCATTTTACTATTTCATTAAACTTTTCCTCAACGATTTATAATTTTCACCAACTTTCTTCATAACAAATATCTATATGAAATAGTACCAAAACTAGATTTAATAAATTTGAGGAGTCTAATATGTAAAAACTCAATAGCTACACATTGAATAAATAATTTCCTTGAGAGAGGATATGTGGGAGTGGGATTCGATAAGATATATGGCTCATGTGACCAAAGAACTCAAAGGGAATGACGTATCATGTACTAGGAATTTACATATCACCATTCTTCTTCAATTTAATAAATTAGGATACATGGAGGAAAACCATGTATCCAACATTAATCTCTTGGTCTCATCAACAATTTCAAACATATATCTTTTTTCGACATAGGTAGCCTTGATGTGTTGTTGCATGGTCTTATCCTTTTCCACTATTTCTCATAACATTTAAGGACCTAGAAGTTTGCATTCCCCATATTCATCCAAGCATTCCAGTTTTCTACACCTATTCCTATAAATGGATTCATATGGAGGCATTTGGATGATTGAGTAGATATTTTTATCATATTATAACTCGACTAGAGAATGATATTTGTTCCATCCTCCTTTAATTTCAATTGATCATGATTACATTATTTCCTCATGTTTATGGGCAGTCTTCACTTATTAGCTATCATTTTTATGCCGTTAAGCTATTATGTAGTTCAACATAGTTTTCAGAGCATGCGGTAGAATCTTCCAAATCCTGGAGTTAAATCATGGATATCGATTGGATCCAATCAATAGTGATGTACCATGAAGCCTCCTGACATCACTAATGTATATCCTTTCATTTTTATTTAGTTATAATTCCTCTTGTATCACAATTATATGTGTGTTCATTTAATCATAATCCACCAGATCCCGTATAACATTATTTCCTCTTGATTTCTTCATACGATCGGTGAAAATTCCCTCGGTAATGTGTTCTAATTCCCATGTAGGTATGGGTAATTATTGGATCATCCTGTTGTATTTTATCCATTCCACATTCGCCTACTGACATAAAAGACTTCATGATGTATAATCCATGATATAGTTTTTCATATTATGCTACAAATAGTGCTCTTGAAGATCTTCATAATTATTCATCCTTCCTAAATTTATGGAGAAAGAAAAACAATGCACATAATTCAATTACACATTCTTTATCATTGGATTTTATGGTACACATAATAATGACACACATATCCCAAATCATACTTCATTAACAAATAACTTTAATAATTTTCATTTTTTATAGTTTTCACATTCTTCTGAATTCCTACATTATCCATTTGAGCCTCTTTTATCCTCTATTGATGGGATTATAGATCAATTATGTGTGAAATGATTAATTATTTAACTTCATTTTGGTTTCTAATATCTATCATTTTCAAAAATATTATAATCATATCCCTCTCTATTATCACAAATGGCCAAATTGTGGGATCCATTATATATAGAGAAGAAACCACTTTATTCTATAACCAAATATGGTAGTCAATTGAGAACTCATAGAATTAAATCACCTGTAACAGTCAACATTGGGGAATATTCATCACTTTCTTTTTGAATATATTTTTGAGGATATTCTGATCCATATATATTTTAAAATTCTCCCCAAATAGGTAATGTCACCATATTTTCAATGCAATGTTCCCCATATCCAACTCTATACCATGCGTTGAGTAGTTTGGTTCATGAAATTTCAACTACCTTGAAGAATTGGATATCACATTGTCATTATTCATTGACATTCAATCCAATAACTTCATTGATGCATCATTTAATACCCCAAATGGTTCCCCACATGTTGGTAGTGTGAGTACATGTAAATTAGTAAGACTTATATTAAACTCTTTGAATATTAGTTCAAATTTAACTTCCCATGAAATATTGAATTCCTTATAAATTATATTTTTAGAGGGTTTGAAAATCATTAGAAAATTTTCACAAATCAATGAAAAAACCCAGCTAATCGATGGAAACTATGGATATCATTCATAGATATTTTCCATATCTATATTTTAAATGATTCTATTTTTGAAGGGTTATTATATATCCCATAAATTGTGAGGATATTTCCCATGAATTAGAATTAATTCAACTATAACTCACATTTTTTGTACTTATCATTAATCGTATTCATTCTTAAGGAATTTATCAAATAAATCAGATACTCCTCATGCTCCTTCATTCATTTGAAGTATATTAGAATATAATATGTATAAATTACCACAAATTTGTGAAGTAGACACTAAATACTCTATACATCAAAACCATTATGATTACTAGATATGTTTTTATTCGAAAAGCCTTTACGATGAACACATAGTGCCTATACATTGTTCAAAAAGTAGTCTAGGGGATTCCCCCTTTATTCATCCTAACATGGTAATATCCCGTTCAAAGATCCAACATGGAGAAGAATTTTACTCAACATTTAGGATCTAAAAATTCTTCAATATGTGGAATAGGATAATATTTAATTATCTAGATCTTGTTGAGTTCACAATAATCAATGTAAATGCACACTCACCCAGGCTTCTTATTGATGAGGATGACCAGTTCACCTCATGGGGAAGCACATGGGCATATGAACACATTATCTAGATTTTCAAATAGTCACTTCCCCAACACCTCATGTTCCACAACCATCATTCCTTTATGAGACATAGATAATAGAAATCCCCAGGAATATGCTTGATTGAAAAATAAACCTATCGACTAAGAGGAAGACCAGGAAATTCATTGGGGAAAACATCACAATATTCCCTCACAATTTGGCATGCATTCATGTAAGATTTTTTCATTAGACACTCTCATTTTACCAAGATAGATATGCTCATTGGTAAATAATATCAATGAATGTGATGTCGGTGCTAAATAATATTCATCAATATTATTGAATTCATTATGAATCATTGTTCAATTTTCTATATGAAGAGTGATTTCCTTCTCGTTATAATTTATATTTGAATAATATAGGAAAAACATCCATGAAAGGAGAATGATCAAATTCCACCAAAGAGTGTATGAAAAGGTTCACTGGGATGTTTAACATTAATATTTTAACAATGTACTAGTTATGTACTTGGGATGGATTTATTTCCACATTTTCCATTTTCACTAACAACTATACAACCATGATTTGTGGTAGTGTTTTAAATGTTCTGCTGATAATTTTTATACAACAGAATGCATAGAACCATAATAAAGGGAAATCATTATCTATTATTGAATGAATAACTATCATACCTATTAGAACATTTTTTCTGGGTTTATGATTCACTCCAATTGTAGAGAATAGAAATAATCAAATTTATTTTCCAAACGCTACAATGAGGACATCAATATTAATCTTAGTTGAGGAGATTTCTCATTTTCTCACACAAAAAATTTATTTAACCTGAGCTGTTAAAACTTTTTTTTTATCTATTCATGTAATGGAATTTAAATTATAGTAAATATTAATATAATAATAAATTATATAATGAGTATTATGAATATAGAACATGGCCTTTCTAGTTTGGTTGGTGGGTTCCATTATTCTCCATGTTTGCGTATAGATTTAGTTTGATAATTCAATTCTGAGATATCACACCTGAATTAATATTCACATATTTAGTGGTGTGAAATCTAGATATAATTTTGTAACATCACCTTCACCTCCTAAAATAATCAATGTTGATGTAACACCTCAATTAACAAAGTGACATCTCCCTTGACCCAACTTCATCAAATCAAATTTCATCCATTAAACGGACCAACTCCCTCATATGGAGAGATTGTATCCTATAAGGTGGAAGGAATCTATTTAATTAAAGAATATAAATGAAATGGATATAATTGTCATGGGAGATGATCCGGAAACCTATGAACATAACACTTTATTATTACAAATTTAATAAAACATAAGTATGTATGATAATAACAAATGTACTATCCACATACCTCTCTAAGGCCAAGCCTTGGGTTAACCCATCATTTTTTGGGATAAAAGGTCACGGTGGAATAAGAAATAATGAAGGAGTGGTTTTAGGATTCTATGTAAAATATGGATGAAATAAGTAAAGGGAAACACATAAATTAAAAAATTCATGTGCTACATGGGAAAAAGAAAACAAAAATAAAAAAGAAAAGAAAATATAAATTAAAAATTTGTAGACTTCATCCACGTATTCCCTTTCAAAAATATATATTCTAAAAACAAACAATAAAATCTTATTTATAGGATCTTAAAAGGATTTAGAGTTTCATAAATGGCAATTAATGTGTTTTGGGATATAATGGGTCATCAATGGGTGAAATTTTAATTCAAGAATTATTCGTTAAATTTTTTTCACATGGTACCCCATGATTTTTCCCAATTCAGAGAATGTATTCGTCCATAATGGAGTTACAAGAAATTTTTCAACCATTTTTTATTATATTTTTCATCTCCTACCTAAATGTGTTGAAGACGATATAGCTCAATTACTATAATATTTTTATTCTATCCAAATGAATCCTCGTTAATCCTTCTACATTGAGCATTCAATAGACCCCTTAATGAGTTAATAACTCCATGAAAACAAATTAGGTAATGATTCCATGATGCATATATAAATTACATTTGGAATAAAATAAATTATAGGTTCATATCATGATTTAAAAATAATTTATGAATGTGGCTTCCACTTTTTCCACCAAAACAATTTTACAACTTGATTTATTTTTATAGACATTAGTTTTCCCAATCAAATCTTGATAAAAAAATACAAATTTTGAGAAATAAAAGAAAAGAAAACTAAAAAGTAAATATAAATAAAATTTTAATTTTAATTTAATTTTATTCCCTTAATTACAATTTTATTAAAATCTTCTAAAATTACAGAATCTAACAATTTTGGTATTTTCTCCCAAAAACAGACTATCAATCCCAATTTGAAGTAAATAAACCAGAATTAATAAATTTGGACCATTTCAATAAGATAACTACGTATAATTTTCTTAAAATATTTTCTATCTATGTATCCCCACATAATCATATATTTTAGTAAATATTTAAATCTCAACATGGAATTCATAGGTCAATAATATTACAAATATTTAAAATATAAAAAAATAAAATTTAAAAATCATTAATTTACAATAAAATTTTGAAATTTCACATAAAATATAAATGCAATTTTCCATTTTCCAAAGAAACCAAAAAATCAGTTATATTAATTATCTCTTTGAAAATTGATGGATCTTATACTCTCATTCATTTGAGAACCTCAATTTATTAATATTAAACATCCCAAATCCAGATTTAACACAACATTGAATCATTTCTCTCATCACTCATGATACATTTCAAGTGGATTTATGGGAATATAATTTACACATTCTTCTTATCCATTGTATTTTAAAGGAGATACATTATCCACATTTTAAATACAAAAGAAACATAAAAATTATGTACTGGGAATAAAGGATCAAATGACTCCAAAGCATAATTTAGGTAATATTTGATGATTTAAATATTATGTCTCAAGTAAAAGGTTTGTCTCTTATGATCAATGCATGATATCAGAATTAAATTTTTTATGAAATATTCCATTTTAAAGTAGAAATTATAAATTATTTATTAATTAATGGAATGGTTTTTATAAAAAATGATTGATAAATGAATTCATCACTCTGTATATTTTTTTTCATTTATACTTTTTTTCAATGAAAATTCTCATTTTTTGTTTTTTAAAATTTTATGTTTATAATAACCTCACATCCACCACCAAACCACATTAAATAAGAATCATTGGTCCATTTATGGTGATTTATTATTCATCTATGTCACTACACATTTTTATATTTTTTTTAATTTTTTCCATTTTTGGCCTATTTAATTATACATGGGAAACGATGATTTATCACAAATTAATCAAAATAACAAAATTTATACCTACAATTTCATACCACACATATTATTTAAAATACATTTCCTCACATTCCCCACGACTCCCTTCACCCATACACTACAATTTTAAAATATCATGCAAATACAAAGAGTATGATTGGAATGTATAAAAATGGCTTCAAACATGGTTCTTCCACATAATGGTCATTCTTGGAATCTATGGTATATTGAATGATTTATGAAAAGGGGGTCCTTGATAGATAATTATTTTATCAAAATATTATTCCGTAATTTTAAATGTTTTTTTTCACAGTCATATCTTTGAAATTTTTAAATGTATATTTTGGTTAGTGACACTTCCAACAGTCACTCAATATATATTCTCAAGAATAAATAGGATGCAATTGATTTTTAAATACTCTCATAATTAGGACATATGATTTTGGAAAATCACTCATCGAATGATTAAAAATAAAAAATCAATTCACATTAATTTTAAAAAGTCATAATATGGAAAATGATTTTGAATTAAATTTACATGAATAAATTATTTATTTAAAATCTTGAGTCTTTACTTAAATATACATGATTCACTTTAAACATTTAACTCTCCATTTTGTTAAATAAATATCATTAATAATGAAATATAAAACAAGGAATCACCAGAATACTATGAAACATATTCCTATGATATATGTCATGTAATGTATGAATTGATTCATTGGCATGAAATTTTAGTTAAATTCTAAAAAAAGAAATTTCATAAAAATTCTAGTGATTTTAAAAGATAAATAACAAAAATAATCTGAATTTTTAGATGAATATTTTCTTAATTCCTCGTTTTCTATTTGGTTATTCTTTGTTTAATCATAAACCTATGAAATAAAATTATCTAATTAAAAACAAGGATCTTGTAATTTATGCTACGTATGATAAGACAGTGTGGGCTTCAGGATGGGCTAATCCAAAAAATGATGATAAAAACTAAATTCCATGAAACTATTAAATGATAAGTCCTTGTTTGATTCCCTAAGTGGAGGATTAATTTTTACAACCTATATAAGGGTACCACCCACTATTATCCATAGTCTGATGGTGGGTGGATCTTCGTAGACTTGAACCACAACATTTGGATTTTCCCAGTTTCTATTTCTTCATTGATTGTGATGAATAATTAATTGATAGAATATACCAGATCTATCCCCATCATAATTGTATAAAATATATATAGTGAGAGTACGATTATCTATGTATCATCCTCATCATTAAAAAATAATTGTGAAATGTCTTCTTCTCTATCCAGTACTGGCTCCAAATGGGCTGCATGAATTTAATGTTTAATGATAAATTAAGTAGTTTATATTATATAAATAAAGTTTATTTTTAAATTTTATGTAATTTGTAACTTTCTAAATGATCAGCCTCTATCTATATTAATTCATACTCAAAATCTTGAAATTATTCATAGACCTCCTCAAATGTACGTTTATGAAATTCCGGGAGCTCCATATGTTTCACAGCATGTTCTTGTTCTGAATCATAATCTATGGAAAAGAAATGATTGAAAAATATGAATATACAAAAAATGAGGAGTGATAAAAAATTTATATTAAATTATGTTAGAATAGAAATATTTATATGTAATATAATCTCCCTAAGTTGTCTTTGGTTCAATCACTTTTTATGTTGTAAGTGCCTCTAGATGTTCAATTTTTGTGGATGGAGGAAGGTAGTAAGGATCCTCTATCTTTTTTAAAAATTCAATGATTTGGATTGTTTCTTAATCTACCATGGAAAGCGTGACACGAAATGGAACTATATCTTTTACTTTTTAGGTATCTAATAGATACTTTTGTACCTCAAACTAATTCCAAAATTCATCTAGATCTTGTTGATCTCCTAACGTTTCTTAGAAGTTATTTCTTCCTCATCTTGAATCCAATCCAGTTTATCATAATTATCTTGATTATAGTTCCTAAAATGGATGGTATGTTTACATTCCTCATGTTATGCCTCATCATCATTGATTTTTGTTTTCTGAAAATTGGTAAAACCTATGACACTTTCTACATTTCCTTGAATCTATGTATGTTAGTTTAGAGCTTATCAACCAAGGCTATCAACTACTTAGGTGAGTTCCATGTTTTAATTCTTCTATTCTTATTTCAAAAAATTATCATAAGATCATCCTCCATTCATTAGATGACCTCCCTAGTATAATGTGTCCATATTCATTCTACTAAGAGTAATTATTCAACGTATTGAAAATTTTACTCTTGAAACCACTGTTAAAAAAGAATTTTTCTTAAATAATAAAAATAATGAAAATATTTCAAAAATTTGAAAATATTAATACATAAGAAAATTATAAATTTCATTACACAAAATGATTCCAGATTTTGAAAATGCCTATCATAGGGTTTGGTAAAATCATATTTATTTTTCTAATGAAACATAGAGGGAGACCGGGGTTGTCTCACTTGGGTATCATTCATAGTTGATCACTCTCTCAATCTAAACCATCTGAGATAAATATTTTTTATTATTTTATTAAATATAGTAATGTAATGAAATATATCTTAAATATAACATTAAACTAACATGCAATTTCGTAATGAGATTAGTGAAGAATGAAATTTTCTGATGTCTGTTTTATGGGTTCATTAACCTTTTTTTTTGTTTTTATATTATGTTTGATAATGGGTTTATGAAATATAATGAATGAATCACTATTATTTTATTTATTTATCGGAATTATTGAATGATGTTAGAATTATTAATTTTATATCTTTCTATGATAATGGATGGTGAAACACCTCGATTTAGTGTGTGACATCTCCTAGGAATCAAATCCATCATATTTTATTTCATACACTGAATGAATCTACTCCATTGTAAGAAAGGATTCTATCTAGAAGAAGGGGGAAAAGATTTAATAAAACAATATAAATTATTTTGAGATTATATTAATGTTTTATGATATCCACACCCATTAACATCGCCTTTTCACGTCACAAACGTAATAATACATAATAATTTAAGCATAGAAATCATGGAATTGCCACATACCTCTCACGGGAAAATACTTGTGTTAGCCCCTAAGTTTTTAGATAAATATGTCACGGAGTAAGAATAAGGAAAAATAGAATGATTTTATGTTTGGAAGAGAAAGTGGGATGAAACAATAAACGTAAACACTTTAATAAAAAATGCATGTGTTTCGTGGGGAATGAAAAATATAAAAAGGTTAAATAGAAACCCTAGAGCAGTATATGTCATCCAAATATTCACTCACCAATCGATATCATCAACATTCGACCACTATAATCTTATTTATAATAATGGAATTGGCTTTCAGGCATCATTAATGCCCTTTAATGTGTTTCGGGATATAATGGGACATCAACGGTTGAAATTTTTATTCCATATTTTATCCTTAAAAAGATGGCACCTGATACCCCATCATTTTGGATGATATATTGAATATAAAATTTTAACAAATTGTTCCAAAATTCATTACTCATTTTAGATAAAAAAAAATGTACTCTATCCTCTATGTGTATAATATGGTATGGCCCAATTACTCTAAGACTTATATTATGGATGAATGAATACTAAAACATCCTTCAATGTTGGGAATTCAATGGCCTCTTTAATTATTGAGTAACACCGTAAAATAGAATGGGGATTTCTTAATGAAAATTATTTAAAATAAATTTCTATTAAACTCATTTGTACATGTGTATCATTATTTATGCCTCATTTAAAGAGGTGTGCTTAATGAGAGTGGTTTTCCGTGAACCACAATTCAATTAAATTTTATTTACCTAAAAATTCACCATATTGGCACACCCTAGGGTCAATCACAAGGAGGCCACTAACATGAACTATTTTCCAATTGTCACTATTTATAATATAACTAATATAAAAATATAATATTATTATAAATGGGGGGAATTCAAATATATAAAATATAAATATAATAAATAATAATTCAATTAAACATAGAATGATGTTAGAAGGAAGAAAGTAGGCAGTTGTTCTTAGGAGGCCGTGGTGGTTGATATCATTGATTAAAAAGAATCTCAAAAATCAATTCAATAAGGTGATCAATACCTATCACACCTCATCTTCTCATTTGAATTGTCATTACCCTATACCGAGAGCTCTGCATATAGGGTAATTCTCTTCCTAAAGTCAGCTAGGAGACCTCTTCTCTGACCATCACTACTCAGGCCATACTCCACCGTATTCACGACACAAATAGCGAATGGAAGGAAAATAGATAATTGAGAAGAAGAAATTGGTGGAAGAGAAAACAGTGTGACCGCTCACTGTAATCGATTTAACCACCACCAAAATTGTTAGGATTGAATAAAGGATAATATAATTACAGCTCAATAACTCAATCAACCCACCATTCCGTCCCTCGAACAAGCACCGAGGTTAGTTCTCCATTTTTATTGGAGTTGAGAAGGGGATTAAGGAAGGAGAATACATAAAATAAAATAAATGTAAGAAATGTGGTATGAAGAGAAAAGCTAAACTAATATAAATTAAAACTAAAAGTAACTATTACAACAAATATACTCAACCTTTCCCCTTGAAAATTGCTATCCTTGTAAAAGAGAGAAGAGATACATATTTATAGGGAAAATGGTTGATGAAATCTCGACTCAATTCTGTCTTCCGGATTGCATCAACTTTTTGGCACATTAAATGGAATAATTGGTACATGGCCGCTTCTTGAAAGTTGTTCCATATACTCTTCCTCGTCCCTCCAGAACATTTCTGCCCGATTGGTCCACGTATGAAAGAGTTATGAATGTTTTGGTGCGGACAATTAAATCTGTTCATGTTACTCTTCGTCTTCCACAACTCCAAATTCCCATGAATTAAAGTCCTTGAATCCAGCCGATTCAGACGTGGACTCCTTAATAAAATATGTTCATTAATTACACTTCCAGATCCATGTTATATTTCAGCTCCATTGGATTGGCCAGCTTCGAGATAAAATCTCAGAGTTAAAACATTCCAATTCTGCACACAGTTTTCGATGTCCGGATTGTGAGCTGGTTTTGGGCCTCCAAATGATTTATTGAGCTGGGACTCCATGGGGATGAAATGCGGCCCATGATATAAGGAAATCTATAAAAAAGTAATTTCAAAATTTGGTTCAATGTGTAAAATTATATGGCCAAAATACAGAAGAAACATAAAACAGTTAAACACCAAGTTTAATCCATTTTTGCATTTGAGCTCAAAATACTACTAAAACATAAAAATGTGACAATTTCCCATAAAATAAAACATTAGTGGGATATATAACATTTAAATACGGTATATAATATGTGAAAATTCATGCTTTATCTGTCCCCCACACTTAATAATTGCACTCCCGGGAAATCATCATATATTCAAATCAAAATTCACACAAAAATCAACAATGAGAAAACATCAATGATCTCTTCCAAAATGAAATTACATCATGTCTCCTCTATGAAAACAATCCACATTCATTTTCAATCCTCACATTTAAATTTATTCAACCTCATAAATCCATCCATGGCCCAATCACAACCTACCTCAGCTTGAAATTTGTGTCACTGTTCACTCAAGAGAAATTAAATCTGGAGATATGCTAATAATTGGAATGTTCATGTATCACCATAGGCTTGTGACAATTCTCATCTCTCCACAGCACGAAACATGAAAATTTATTTAATCATGAGGACTTTTTCAGGTGAATTCTACGGCTTAGGGTTGGTGGGAAAATGATTGAAAAATTAAGGCTGGAAAGAGGAGCTTGGACTCTTAAGGACAATGCGTGAATAATGAAGTGAAAACATAGGATGAACCTCACTCAATCCCCTTTAAAAATGTGATACAAAACACCGCCCCCTTTTTATGACATGGGAAATGAGGCAGGAAATGAATCTAATATATTATTGCATCCATGTTCTCCCCAATTTTTCATTTTTTTCATTTTTTTGTAAAGCTCCAGAAAGGCACAACTTTATTTTCTTTTTTTTTATTTTTTTCATGTGGAATGATCTAACAATTGAATAGAATGAATGAATGACCATAATTACCATGAATTTAGATAGGTAAATGAGTCATAAAGGTATGTACAATGATAAATTCAAGCTCATATCCATTTTTCCTATTTTTTCTTTTTTTTTGAAGGAGAACCCGATGAAACAAATAAAGAACAACGAAAGGATTACCCATGCCCAATTTGATCTTTATCATCATCTTCCCAAAAATCTCACACACCTCACATCACCCACAAATGAAACACATCCCAAATAACACACATGAAAGGAACTCCCCCCACACTCAAACTTGAAATATCCACGCAAAAATACCAATATTGCGGGTAGGTAAGGAAAAATCGGCTTGTAATGTGGCTTAATACTATAAGGCAATTCATGGCATCTAAGGCCTAATGAAGGATAGATGTAAAGGTAGGTCCCAAGATAAAATATGGCATGCCAAAAAAATGCCTCAATCATATCAAAAACATTTCATAAAATCCAAAGATTTGAAATAGAAAAATCACATGTTCTGGTTCTCACACATAATCCAAGATTCACTCAAGAATGTGTGGGTATTAGAAAGAATATTTCAAAGTGTTTTAGAATACCTCATAGGACTGGAAAAATATTTGAGTCAGTGTTTCATGGGGATGGATTTCAAAAATTGGTCAAACACATAAAAATTCTTGAAAATCCATTTCAAGGAAAAAGTTTCACATCAAGAATCATTTAAAATCCATTTCCTCAAAAATCATTTCAATCATCTCAAAATAAATTAGTGTGTGAAAAATGATTAGAATATTCATTGAAGCTCAAGGATCCTAAAAATATTAAAAATTAAAATAAAAATAAAGCACACAAAACATCTATGTAGGTTGAAACTCCCCCCACACCAAGATTTCACTACCCCCATTGCAGCTCAACAAAAGAATGATAAGGGAAAAAAATAAAAGGAAAGATACAACCTCATTTTATTTTACAGTGACAGCCTTGAGTTAAGATCCTAGATACTACCACATAACCTAAAAAACATGAAATAAATAAAATATGAGAAAAATAAATAAAAAGAAAGAGGAATGGAGAAGAAATGTTATAATTCATGGTTTGACCCCCAAGCGGGAGCTAGGTTTTTACTGCCCCTAGTCTAGCAGTTGCGGCGGTTTAACCCCAATCCAAAGGTGGATGAGGTTTCTTGCTTAAAAACCTGAAAATCATCTTTCTTCCAATGATCATTAGCCTAAAACATCTACAGAGAAACCCATAAATAGAGTACAATAGCTCCTCCACCATTTTATAGTGGTACAACTAGAATGAAGGGGGAAGGAGGAAGAATGGGTCCTCCACTTCTCCAGCCACGACTTCTTTGGCCACATCGACTTTAACATCCACGGTTTGAACATGTGATGCTACGTCAAAAAATTCAGAAGGGATGTTAGAAAATAATTCCACTTGGATATGATTAAAACGTGAACAATCAATGAAAAAATCATCCCTTTCATGTAGGTCAGCTTGAAATGTGATCTCTTCAAGCAAGACCACTGGGAACTCTTTTTCCGCAGGGACTTGATTATCATCTTCCAAAGAAAGAGAGGGGTATAGAGGTACATATTCTTCTTTGAATAAGATGGGAGAATCACATAACATTTTGTCTTTCACAAAATCTGACCAATGCTTTTCCAAAACATGTTGATCTCCCACAATTGTATCAGCTGACTTGTCATCTTCCGGAACCTCATCAAGCAAAGGCCAAGAAGAGATGATGGCATCTTCAAATTGAGTCTTCAAGTCCTCCTTGGGTTCATTAACATCAAAATGTAGGTGGAACAACATTTACCTTTTCTTCTTCTGCTTGGTAATTTTTTTGTTGTCGTTCCATCCATAGAGCTTTAACTTCTTCAACATCAGCCGCAAGCGATGCTACCATTTTGCTTGCTTGTTCATGAATTTTGAAATTGTTTTGAATCATCGTGGAATCTTGTTCCATTTGGATAAAAAAAGTCTGATCGCTGCTATAAAATTAAGAACTAGGCCATGCATATGAATAATCACTAAAATAATCCATCTTGACCAAAAAAATGATATTCAATGAAGCACTTTTTTTAGATTTTGAAATTTTTAATATATTTTTTTATTAAAAATAGAGTGTGAAATCACTTGAAATCACCGGAAACTACGCCAAAATGATGATAGTAGTTTGTCGCGAACCACAATTCAATTAAATCTTTTTTACGTAAAGATGCACCATAGTGTCAGACCATAGGGTCGATCACAAGGAGGCCGCTAACACGCACTATTTTCCTATTGTCACTATTTATAATATAACTAATATAAAAATATAATATTAGTATAAATGGGAGGAAATAAAATACATAAAATATAAATATAATAAATAATAATTCAATGCAATACATAATTATGTTAGAAGAAAGAATGTAGGCAGTTGTTCTTAGGAGGTCATGGTGGATGATATCATTGATTAAAAAGAATCTCAAAATTCAATTCAATAAGGCGATCAACACCTATCACACCTCACCTTCTCATTTGAATTGTCAGTACCCCATAACGATACCTCTGCATATAGGGTAATGCTATTCCTAAAGTCATCTAGGAGACCTCTTCTCTGACCATCACTACTCATGCCATACTCCACCGTATGCACAACACAAATAGTGAAGGGAAGGAAAATAGATAAACGAGAAGAAGAAATTGGTGGAAGAGAAAACAGGGCGACCGCTCACGGTAATAAATTTAACCACCACCAAAATTATTAGGACTGAATAATGGAAAATAATATTATAGCTCAATAACTCAATCTACCCACCATTCCATCCCTCGAACAAGCACCAAGGTTAGTTCTCCATTTTTAGTGGAGTTGAGAAGGGAATTACAGAGAGAGAATACATAAAATAAAATAAATGTGAGAAAGTTGGTAGGAAGAGAAAAGCTAAACTAATATATTTTAAAACTAAAAGTAACTATTACAACAAACATACTCAAACTTTCCCCATGAAAATGGCTATCCTTGTAAAAGAGAGAAGTGATACTTATTTATAGGGAAAATGGTTGATGAAATCTCGACTCAATTTTGTCCTCTGGATTGCATCGACTTTTTGGCCCATTAAATGTCATAATTGGTACTTGGTCACTTCGTGAATGCTATTCCATATACAATTCTGAGTCCCTCCATATCATTTCAGCCCGATTGGTCCACGTATGAAAGCGTTATGAATATTTTGGTGCGGACAATTAAATCTGTTCATGTGACTCTACGTCTTCCACAACTCCATTTTCCCATGCATTAAATTCCTTGAAGACAGCTGATCCAGACCTCGACACCTTAATGAATGATGTTCATTAATTACTCTTCCATCTACATGTTAAATTTCAGCTCCATTGGATCTTTATGCTTCGAGATAAAAGTTCAGTGTTAAAACATTTCAATTCTGCACACAGTTTTCGTGGTCCGGATTGTGAGATTGTTTTGGGCCTCCAAATGATTGATTTAGCTGGGACTCCATAAGGATGAAATACTTCCCATGATATAAGGAAAGCTATAAAAAAATAATTTCGCAATTTGGTTAAGTTTGTAAAATTATATGGCCAACATATAGAAGACCAATAAAGCAGTTAAACAACAAATTTAAGCCATTTTTGCATTTGAGCTCAAATTACTACTAAAACATAAAAATGTGACAATTGAAAATAAAATAACACATTGGTAGGATATATAACATTAAAATACCGTATATAATATGTGAAAATTAATGCTTCATCTGGGCTCCACCCTATCCACCTGAAAAAAGTTCCAAACTAATTTATTTTTTCTGGCATCAAGTTCTTCTAATCATCTATTGGTCTAGTAAAAATAGATGGAAAAAATAAATCAAATAATCCTAAAAACAATAATCAATAAAATTTTATTTATATTTTAAATTTTATGAATTAAATAAAAAATTGATTAAAATATGCTAAAATTCCAGAATTATGCAATTATCAGATTTTCCCCAAAAATACACCACACAACAAAATTTGATGTAAATAAGATCAAAATGATAAATTGTGTGGTTTTATAAAATGAAATTTCATAAAAACTTAGAAAAACAATATCTCGATCTATATACCTTAGGGATTTTGATAGGAAAATTTTAGCATTGCTTCCTTAGAGGTTGTTCTCTGTCTCTAAAAACCCATGACATTGTGCAACAGTTTTCATAGATCAATGGTTCCATGACATTGAATAATTTAACAATGTGATGTGGGATGAAAAGATAATTAATCTATTCTATGTGATTAGTATATTTCACTTGTCAGAAATATATAGCTTTGATGAATTTCTTATTGAAGCAAAAGCATTTCTTCATTCACCATAGGCAATTTTCAGGGTGCATAATTCTGCACTTTTTACCTGTGGTATGTTAAAATTTCATGGAACCAATATAATTATCTATTTGACTAAAAAAAATTACACTACACCATCCAATTCATATCATTGTGATACCCTTGTGATTTTATGATCTGCAATTTGACTTGAGGGAATATTAGAAAATTTCCTCATAGATATCAATATAATGGATTGAATTTTCTTTTTATTGACTAGGATTTATCACACTAGAGATGTTGAAATTTTTTAATCTATATGTAATGACAAATAATGTGACATATTCTTCAATATTGGTGATGTTTTCCCCATACGCCATTATAGATTCTTCATCTTTTTTCATGATGCAATGGAAATCCAATTCCATTTTATAATAGAGAGTGCGGGGGAATATCTATCGAATTTGTTCCCTAAATTACATCAATCCCATCATATATATATCTTCATGATTATTTGAATTTTTTAGTACATTCCACCACTGATCATTTTTACCCTTTATATGAAAAACAACTAATTGAATACTCACTTTCTCAAAACATTGAAGGATGTAAATGAACTTCTCAATGGTGTTGATCCACTGTTTCGTGATTAAGGGATTGAATGATCTATTGAAAGTCAGAGGCCTTTATCATATAAAGGTTAAATTTTTATCTTGATCCCTCTTAGGGGGTTTGGGATTCTCCTCATGATCCAGTTTTCTATTCAGAACCTCAGTTAGGTAAGAGGGTATCCTTATAATGTTATCAATTCATACTCTCATTGTCTTGGACATCTCATTGGGGAATTCATCACATTTCCCATCCCATTGATCATTTAGCAGATTCCTCATATTTCATGACATTTTATAGATTAAAAGGGGAATTACGGTGATTATTTTTATGCTATTAAACATATAAAAGGTGAATGCAATGACTTTAAAGTGATAAATTATAAATTACCATTATTTCTAAACACATTAATTTCTAGGATTCAATCTATGTTAACCTCGATCATTTTCCAAACATACAATAATATGGTAATTTTTTGATCTATTAATAATGGTTTGTAACAAGATTATGAAATTAACATATCATATCCATCGGGAGCGTCAAACTAGTTTTGCATGAATTCTCTTTTTCATGCACTAGTTCCCAGTCGAGTCTAGCTCGACATTATGTTTTTGGTTTTTACCCCTAGGTACATTTGTTCCAGATTGACATCCATTTTTAGTATCCACGGAAGGAATTATATATTTGAAAAATCTCTTTATATATACACCAAAAAAATTTAGCAATGATTTCTTATTTATAGTCTGACCCCCAAGTCTTTCTCAAGTGTAATCTAATGATAATCCAAAAAAACTAACCATTAATTTTGACGCCAACTATGGAAACCCATTACATTATTATACTTTAATAAAGTATTTATTATCAAATATGACACAATATGAGACTAATAATACAGATATTTATAGCGTATTCTTGAATTTGGTAAATTACGTAACAATTTAAACACGAATAAACATATTTTATTGAAAACATCGATAACATGACCACACATAAATCTGCATGAGATGAACAAAGGAAATACATAAAAAATTAGTGATCCATAAAGCTTATTAAATGAATACACATGTCATATTATGAACAAGATAATACATTTTTTTCTCTAGTAATATCAATGGGACAAAAAAACGGTTTGAATCATAATCATGAACAATGTGGCTTGATATAATAAGGTATCATAAAGGGAACATGAAAAATATGGATAAAACATAAAAAATGCATCAGAAACATAAGTAAAGTCTAACTTCCAAGGAATAGAGATGGAAAAAGTCCCATAAGGGAATCAGTTTTACTCCCATTCTTAACATGATGTCTATTGAGAGGAAACATTACCCAATAAATTTGAGCATTATCACTGGTCCCATTCATTTCACTATCATGCTTGTGTGAGCCACATAGATAATACAACATTGATTCATTCATCTTAATATTTTACTCCAATTTAAATTAGTGTGAAATAAATACATGTAAGTATCAAATAATTTAATTATAAGTGAAAAATATTGAACAAACCCTAATTGGAAATGGGTGTGGTATTCAATACTATTTTTTGGCATGAAAAGGCATGTTGAAATTTTGGTAGCATGAAGACATCACATTAAAATTAATAAAATTGGTTTATGAGAGAGGAAAGAGTTTCTAATAATATTAATATAAAATGGGAAGGTATAGGGACATGTAAATACATCAACAAACATTATTAATTTGAAATAAAAGGCATAAGATTACAGAGAAATGTTAATAAAGAAGAGAATGGGAGGATCCGTTAGTTAAATTTGTGACTTCAGATGCATGGGAGGGGATTCATGAGAACTTGGGGATCTATTGGATGACAATATAGAGGGGGGGGGGGTAGAAATGTAAATTATACAAGTATTTTTACTGAAGATATGTTCTAGGGTGGGTTTATATAGGAAATGAGGGGGGAATTATTTATAATTTCTCAATCGTAGTTTGTTTACTCTATATAATAAAATTACAAAAACTAAAAACGAACCCATTGTTTCTAAAAAATTGGATTGGTTTAAATTATTTTATAAATCCATGGGATGAAATTAATAAAATAATACTCTGCCTAATTTGGAAGTGATTCATACTCTTAATGAATTGATTTTAAATCCTTAAAATCTATTAATGGTTTTGTAGGAATCGTAATGTCTTTATAAAATTAATCCAATAAACATAAAATAGAATTATTATATAGTGAAAACATATATTTGGTCTTCTATAAACATTATTGTGTTTATTATATCACGTTTCTTTCATTATGATATCATATTAAATACCGTACATTTATATAGTGTTTAACTATTACATGAAAATTCCACAGTCATAGATAATTATGAAAAATTACCAATTGGATAATTTGTACATTCTGATTCAAAATAAAAAATCCATTTTGACTAAATAATTTTATATATATGTGAATTTTCTATCCTAAAATATGAATCGACATTTATAGGGGAATTTTGGTTTGTTTTTTTTTGAAAATAACAGTTTTCAAACCCTAATAAATATAATTTTTGAGCACATAAAAAATCATATGATCAAGTATATTAAATAAATATTATTTATCAATAATTTTTTAATAAAATGTTATTAATTCAGGAAGTAAAATTATTTATGATGATAACAACCTTAATTTTTTTTGAATATCAAGTAAAAACAAAATGGTTGTTTTATTGACTAAATTAATAATCATTAGTAATGTAAAATTAGTAGACTAAAAATATATTCATAATTACCAAAAACATAATTATTAATTTTATAACGGTCTTGATTAATACCCCTCTAATACACTAACTAACTCTTCAATATTAAGGTGTGTGATAGTGAAAATTTTATGGGGTGGTTTATCATTCAAGGTTTGATCCATGATCTGAATGAGCATAAAATTATCCAGTAATATGTTTTTCTCAATCTTAAGATCATGTATATTATATTAAACATGGTTATGGTAAAATCATAGTGAATATATATACATTTTATTCTATGATTAACCACCATCATAGTTTATGATCGTACTAGTTGGGGCCATGACTTTTTGGGTTTGTGTTAATTGAATTTTTTAAAATTATATGATTATTCTAATATGAGGATACATATTCATCATCTCTATTATCATGGGTAATGATAGTTAATTGTATTTCAAATATTATATGTTATAATAATTAAAATTAAGTGAATGAGTTTTCTATAACCATATTACATAATAATAAATTTTATTAAAATCACAAGGGGAATTTTACTTATATACAATTATGATCATTATAATAAGTAATCATAAAACTGGACTAACTAAATGCATAATACAACTTTTACATCCCCTAAATATTTTATATTTGTCCTATCATAATTAATAAAAAAACAATATAATACTATGATGTAAAAATGTTTAGGAGAAACCAATTTTACACTTTAATTCTATCAAATGGGAAAAAAATATGCTACTACCACCATGCAGCGATTTGATTCTATTTCCATAGGTGTATAATTTTGATAGATTTAATGATGTGTTTAATAAATAAAGAAATTATTTTTTATAATATTAGGTATATGTAAATTTGAAATATTTTTTATCCTTTTTTGGGTGTATCATTAAAAAAGTTGAAAAAAATATTGTTCATATGGATAAACTACCATCAAAGTGAAGTGATGTTATTAATTTTTCATAATAAAATTATTTAAATGGTTAAAATATATATAATGATTATGTATGATATATAAATCATGACTATTATTGTGGATTTGATGAATCCATTATCAAAGTACATTGAACATAATAATGCAACAAAATCAAATAGGATAAATGAAGTAGTTAACAATATTTATGATGATAATAATGAATTATTCTCATTGAATGGGATATAAGATGTAATATTTAAACCATGAATGGAATAATAAGAATTAATAGTAATCATTTATTAAATTTAAAAAATTATATTTTGTATAATAGAGGCTAAATGTACCTTCCAAGAATATATGACATCAGGTGATCATTTTATGCCATAATAACACTTTTTACCTGATTTATTTATGCTTAATTTTTTTATTGATCAAATTATATGATCTATCTCTCCAAAAAAATAAATTATTTTTCACTTATTTCAAGAAATCCCAATTTCTCATTTCATTTTATTCTCTCTATGTATTCAATGGTATAAAAAATTTTCAATGGAAAATGGATTTTTGTTCAAACTTGTTATAGATCATTTCTTCTATGTATAATTTTCCATTTAAGGACTCTTAAAAATTCCCAGAGAATTAATAATTACTGTTTTATAAATGTTTTAGTTTCTATAAATAATCATGAATGGAATATTCAGGTAGTTTTCAGAATGAGGAACTATTTTCCAAAGGATTGAATGCAATAATTATTTTAATATACACAAAACCAACCTGTATTTATTTAATCATGACAACTATTTTCATTGAAACATACACTATCTCTTTTCATGGTTTTCTTCAAGGAAAATGATTTTATTATGGTTTTGATATTTTTTATATTTTGATAACGTGATTTCAAAATAAATAGGATATATTTGTTGAGAAATAATTTTGTGATATTTGTACATTATTTTCATTTCATAAAAAATCCATTTTTGTTACCTATAATTAAATATGGATAAGACCAATGGATTTCAACATAATAATTTATCTTGATGGTGTATGATTATGATAATGACATATTTATTAAAATGGTTTCTCTTTTCTATTATTTATGATATAATGATATAATAAATGATTTAATCATCCTCTTTTATTCATATTACTATATTATGTGATGTTTTGTACCATTATATCCCTGTATTTAATATGGTAAAGATTAATTATTATGTCCACAAAGTGGGAAAAAAGAGGCATTCTCATGAAAGAATGTCGCTACAAAAAAATTTGTCCCAACCCAAAAAGAGGGTACATAGGAGGTTATTCCAAGACTAATGTGGGCTCAGGGGGGGTTATCCCAGACCAAAAATTTAATGAATCACATTGTGGGTACCTTTCATATAATATATTTATAATAATTATTATGTTAAAAATTCTATTAAACAATATACAAAAAGTTCATATTCTTATTATATATTCACATGGACAAGGATGTTTCATTATTCTATGATTCATGTATTATGATTTTCCATAACCATATGTCATGATTCAGATCAATTAATTGTTATATATATATATTTTGATTGTTATGGTCATGTTCTCATATATTTATGATATTTATATTCTTATATATGGCCATTGTTTGATATCTCCCATGTTTACCATGACTATGAATTTGAGCTTAACATTCCTTATGATTTATCTTAATTTGTTACGATGAATGGTTTTAATAGAAGTATTACACATCTGATTAAAATATTATAATAATTTTTTTATTTGAATATAATTAATTAAAATAAGATGGTTATATATCCATTATACAATTCTGTTAAAAGATTATAATACAATGGATTATATTTTCATGAGTTGTATAGAATATTAATAAAAAAATTATGTAACATTTATTTAACTTATTTTTGCATCATAAGAAAAACCATTTCATCTCAACCATGAACCACCTACTCTTCCAATTCATTTAGTGTCAACAAGTAATACCTTTACCCTTTCCTATAACCAAAACCATTACATAATAATGAGTCTTGTAGGTCCCATTAAGGGTTTCAAGATAATATTAGTAACCCAGCATCAACGATTGCCTTATCTAATATATATATATATATATCATAAAATTATAGTCAATATTATAATGAAATAAAATAATATTTCAAAATATTATCCAGTCAATATCATAAAGCATGTGCATTCCATTGTATTATTTTGAAAATTATAGACTAAAATGATATATATATATATATATATAATATAATATCATAAATATAATATACCATCCAATGAATTCGATTTGAAATAGTTAAACCATCCTACCAATTTCTAAATCTTTGCCAATGGTCGTTAATTCAAACTGGATATACTTTCCAAGACCTTAAAATAAATCTATAATTGATCCTCAAAAAATTATCCTCATTTATGTGTCATCTATATATATCATCAGTATAAATAATAACAATTTCATAATCCATAGAGAATAGTCCATGTATAATTTCTTCCCATACCGTAGGCGTATAAATCAAATACCCCTCTCCACCATCAATGTATAATGAAATTCATACTCATATAATAGTGCATAAAACACCTTCCACACCATCCTTGAAATCCTTTATTCCTTCCAAAAAACATCATATAATAATTTCACAAGTACCAATTGCATATTTTCATTTATCATCACTATATTCCATATTTTTTTGCCTGTCATATAACATATCTCCTTTACTGAATCTATCACATATTTCATTATAATGTTACTACCCCCTAACACAATGAATGATATTATTATTGGAACTTCTAGGGCATGTCCATAGTCACCTATTCATCCAAAGAAGCCAACATAATTCACTAGAAATTACTCAACATCATAACTAATAAAATCTCAACCAATCAATTCAAAAACACATAAATCCATTGTGGAAGATATATATTCCTCAGAGTCGTTTCCAATTGATCATGTTCAACACTAACAATAGTTTCCTCGCAGTTATATTGCCATGGAAACACCACTTTATCACCCAAATAATTATTTAATGGTTGTAGTCTAGCTGTAATCACATTAACATCCACCTATAATGTTCAAAACACACACACAAATATAGATATATAGATATATAGATATATTAATGATTTTCATATTTGGAAATATAAACAATTAACCCTGAAACAACCATGTAAAATCAATATCTATAAAATTCAGTCTCACCAGTCCACCTTATCATGTAAATATCTGGTAGCACAGACATTATATGCATACATTATTCACATAATTTAGCATCACATGAATCAGATTCAAATTCTAGAATAGAAGAATACCCAGAATTGAACATGTAGAGAAATATTTTATATTTAGTAGAATAAGTTTTAGAATACAAAACTGTTTCCATTCATTATAAACATGATCAAAATAATCAACCAAAGAAACATGCATACATTCCATGTGATCCCTCAATATATAAAATGATTAATAAGAACCACCTCATTCATACTGTGGAAAATATATGTAAATTGAGAAAAAATAGTTGATAATTCTTTTCAAGATTCAATTACTCAATTATAACTTTAAAACATATAATATAAAACCCAACCCACTCAGAAAATTATCATCAAACCTTGCAAGTGATAAATATGCACAAACCACAACGTACGTAAAATTTAAAAACATAGAAGTACTGTTATATTCTACAAAATCTAAATTATCAAAATAAATATAATTTTTTGAAAAAAAAATACTACTTTAAAAAACCATGATCTGATACCATTTAGGTTTTTCCCTACACATGTCAGTGAAATTTAACACCTCTAAAAGGAATAGTACAATATTATTTTCTCCCATTAAACAAGATGATGTCAACACATAGTAATAGAATATAATGTGATTTCATGGATACTACACCATCTAATGACACTAACATTATATCATCACAAAAAATTAGAAGCACTTTAAATAATAATTAAAAAAAACGAAATATAGAGACTATTTGTTTTATAATAATATTCAATGCCATAATTTTCCAAAAAAAATATTGATTATTGGGTTTAGGTAAAATATAAATAGAAACATACAAATATATTTTGATAATCGCCCATCCCCATACCATGAAAACAATTAAATCAATCATAAAAACATGGAATCCGTAATTTCACCACTTTAACGACTTCCTAATTTTGGTTTCATTCATCGAACCATTTCCCATTCATGTTTAATGACCCTTAATGATTCCATGTTTTCAAGTAGGCCCATTTAGGGTTTATGTATGGACTATATAGTAATGAAATGATATTTAATTAAACTAATATTAATATCATCAACTAGTGCATAAGACCGCAATGAATATAATCTAAAATTAATTTTTATAACCTAATACACATATGGTCAACTAGATATTGTGATAATTTATCCACATATTAATTTGTCATTTTGGGATGATATATCTATAATATTTCATAGTCGTAGTTCTTTTTTTCATTTTAATCAATTTCATGGTTCATTTTAACATAATTTGAACACAGTATTGACACCCCAATGATATATTCAAAAGTTATATCATATGACCAATAGACTTCCATTCATGTTACTATCATCCTACTCAACAATATGAAATAGCATAAGGCATAAATTTACCTACAAATTAAAAAAAAAATAATCATTATCCCGAAAATAAATGTATATATTCAACTATAATATCATGGTTTCACAAACTACCTTACTTTTAAATCAATGATATGGCTATCCCACATATCAGTACTCAATATCACACTGTTATTTTGATAAAAATATTAATGGTGAAACCCATATTGTGATGTCTGACCAACCTCATGGACTATATCTGATGTTCCCATAGACCCAATGCTGTCATTCACCATTATGGGAGGCCTAAAAACATAAAAAATATATTATTGAATATCAATCCCCAAACACATCAATTGTCAACAAAATCTTCACCATATCAATGTACCACTTCTCCACATGTTTATTAATAAAATTAATGCACATTAAAATTAGTTACACCCATCTGGATCAAACAAAACTGAATAAAAATGATCATCAATGAACTCCCACATTACAACATGTACCATCAAGAACATCATGATCTAATCCCACATCAACATTAATGAATTACATATTATATCAAATAAATAATTTACCTTTTGGGACTACCACTATGAATCTATTATTAACATGAAAATCACTAAATGGTTATACTCATGGTGAGACATATATAGCTCCTCCCAGCCATTATATTGCACATGTAATACACTATAAAAATCTAGGAACCACATAACATGATTATATAGGAATCCAAATCTTTATGAACTCTAAAAAATATAGAATAAATTTTAAGATTCACCAAAATCTAAAAAATCCTTTGACATAATGACTTTTTTGAAAAAATTTATATAATGAAAGAAAAATAAATAAAAACCAAACATGGAGTATTATCCTAAATAATGGAAAATCAATAATCAGATCCCATGAGGAGAATATATCATTAAAATACTATATCACTCATAGATAAAGGGATGAACGAGATATAATTCATAGTTACATCCATGTAATTGTATTGAAGAATGACCTAAAAATACCTTTTATATAGAATTTACTGATTATATTATATTATAATATAAATATTTAAATAATATATAGATATGAATTTTTTTTTGAGTTTTGAAAAACAATAAAACTTATAAACAATGTATATGTGTCCCCAAAATTTTATCAAATTTTTAATAAATATTTCAAAAAAATTGAATCATACTATGTAATAAATTACATATTTTCAATCCGAAATATGTAACCTAACAAATTACATAAATTCTATTTGTTTTGATATTTTCTTAAATTTTTTTATTTCATTCGTAAGTAAATATTTTATACCTACTTATGTTTTTTATCTTATCATGATTTCCATATGTATCATTTTACTACGATATGTTATATATTTCTATTCAAAAAAATTATAACAAATAATATCTTATTTGTAGTGACCCTAACCCAAATACCCCAAAGTTTGTGTCTTATTCTATAAAATAGAATATAATATAAGGAGTAATGTCTCAAAGGACCAAATAGTTTAGTATTAGATGTTATCTATATACATACATGATTCCCATATTTCATTTGAAAAAACATTTACCACATAATATTTAATAGGAATAACATTAATGCCCCTAGTACATCCTTGCATATAAAAAATTGTAAAATTACTATATTATAATAAAAGGGGAAAAATGTGTGCTCAAATTTTTAGTAAGGTTTAATGATCATGAATAAATAACCCATAATTTATATAGAATAGTAAACAATTGGTAATATATTCCAACAACTAAATTATATGACAATCATAAAAAGATAATTTTTAATTATTATGTTAAAAATAAATAACTAAAAATTAATTTCATTTAATAAATAATGTAATAATGAATAGAATATAGAGCTAATATAATGAAAATAATATCAGGAATATAGAAGTAACTTAATTATCAATGATGAAAATGCTCAGTTATTAGATTTAATGTGTGTGGATGATGGAAATATCTACTGTCAAAATATATTATTTAAAATGGTTGAAATGACTATGTGAAAACCAATAAAAACATATGGTATCAATATATAGCATATGACAGATTACAATTATAGGTATAATCCAATATAATTGGGAGAACTGATTTTCCAAATGAAATCTATCGATGCATTAATGGGATATTTAATGTCTTAAACCCATCAATAATTTCATGTCCAAAGAATTCTTAATATGTTGAACAATATATATTTTTATTAATTTTTTCCCATTTCATCAAATATCTGTATTGTGTAACAAATAGATATTAATTAATATTTTTATATATTAAAAATAAAATTCAATGTGGAACACCATTTGTGGAAAGGAAGTATAGTTTAAGAATTAAAAATATCATTGTCACATAATATATATATAGGGAAATTGAATGTCCAAATATTAAAAGAAGGATAATAATTCATTGGTTTGTCAATAACAAAAAAAATGTATCAATGAAGATTACATAAATACATTCATTGGTCTAAATGATTATAAACCATGTAGTGGAAAAATAATGATGGTATTGACACAACATATTTCAATTAGTATAGGAAGTAATGTTTTTTCGTTAATGAACAAAAATACAATAAAAAGATATTTAAAACATTGGGAGGAAAATGTTATTTTTATTTTGAAAATAACATTGAAAATATAAATCATTTTTAAAATCATTTTCTTTGAAAATAATTTTTTAAAACAACAACATTTCATAGTCTTAATTACAAATTATTCATTAAAAAAACCTATAAAAATTTTAATATTTGTTACATAAAATCTTTTTAGGATTGTTCCTAATTTTATAAATGTTCCACATGTTGAAATTACCATTACCTTTCTATTAAATAAATGATAGTAATGTTCCCTCTTTGAAATCCAGTAAGATTATTTCTTTTAGATTTTCAATAAAACCCCAATGTGAATTTTTTAAAAATGATTCCTCAAAAATAATTTAAAAAAGATATAAAATTTTGAAATATCCCTTTAACAAGTCATTTATAAACGGAAAGAAATTAAAAAATATTAGAAGATATGGGTTTTCATGAATTAGGTATTCTGATTGAAGAGATATATAATGTTAGATTTTACAAAAACATTTTCCAAATATTATTTATTTATAAAAATAATCAAAATGGAAATATTACTGGAATATATCATGAATAACCATAGTTTATTAAAATGAAAAGGTTTTCTTTAGAACATGGTGATATAATTTCCTTATATTAATATTCAAGAATAAACAGTCTCTATTTAAAGGATATTGTGAAATGAACCCTAATAATAACAACAACATTTATGGGAGAATTAATCAATGAATAAATTATGATTATCATATGTAAATCTATATTATACAGGATTAAATATAAAATACTGTAATAAAAATTCATTATAAACATAATCTTAAAATTACTTAATCAATGATGTAGTAATTTAACCCAGTATTTGGAAATTGATTTAAGAAATCCCATAGCTCACGCTTCTTATTTATTGAATATTTATTTTAAAAATGTTTAATGGATATACTTAATAATATAACCAAATTATGAATTATATAATTGCATACCATCTTTTTATTACATATATTTTCATTACATGGTATAAAGAAGATGATATTTATTAGTATATATTCTATGAAAAAGTTACATAATACATAAAAACCAAAAAAGAATTATATATCCAATTCATAGAAAGATTAATTGATTCAACCAAAGTTATATTAACATAATACCATTCCATTGAGACATACATCTGTTGAAATGGGAGAGCACAAATCCTAGTAATTGAATAAACCAGATATTGATATAACATATGATCTTATGATATAATAATAAGAACAAAAGGCATAATGATATTCAATGAAAAATAGTAATATAACAAAATTTACATCATGAATCATAACATTTAAATTTGGAGACAAAAATTAATGGAGGCATTCATAATCATATCACCATAGATTATAACTATGATTACGTAAATGACAATTACTAGAAGTATTTTCTATGGTGTCATAGAACATGACATATCTAGAGAATAAATTATATCAAAAATAAATTACAGTGATATAAATACATAACCATAGTATATTTTAATTTCATTTGAGCCACATAGATCATAATCAATAATTTCACAAGTAACCAGTGGTGTATAATTAATATCTTTCTTATTAAAAATCGTGGCATAAAAGAGTTTATAGAAATATTTTCATTACAACATTTTATAAAAATGAAAGGATGTATTAGTTTATTATAAGTAAATTCAAAAATTAAGAGTAAATTATGAAAAATATTTTTATAAAAAATAAAAATAAAACAGGTTTGGGTATCAAAATAAAAATTAAAATAGAATTACTCATATAAAGGAGAAAAATTTTACAAGAAAATTCAGTAGTAAGACGGTTAAAATAAATGGTCATATAAAATGGAAATTTGAGAAGTGAAAAGGGTCACCAAATCATAAAATACTAGCCATAAATTAGTTAAAAATATAAATTTTTTAAATTAATTTCTCTTTTTAGTTAGAATACATACCCAAAAAATGACTCTATAATGGAAATGAGATATGAATATTTTCTCTTAACTTTAATATGTGAACCAAAAAACATGAGGATGGAATATTGGGGGATTGAGGAAACCATTAGTTGGCTCCATGAAATGAAAATTCAAAATAATTATTTTTGAATGGATTTAGAGTGGGGGAATATTTAAAAATGGATGATTGAATATATAAGGGATGTGGAGGAAAGAATAAATATTTTTCAAATATTGGTCTTGGAAGACTAGGATGTGGAAAATGAAAATCCATTGTCATACCCTTCGGTATTTCTCACGGTATTGGTCATAATGGTTACATTTTATTTTATTTATGTCCACAATATATTTAAATAATTTATAAAAAAATATTTTTTAATGGAAAAGTAATGATTCCACAATGAAATGTGTAAAAAAAATCATTTTTCATATTTCTGAAAGTGAATTATTATTTATTAATTTGAATAATATCTATTGAAATATTTAATATCAATAAAATATTAAATCAATGGATAATGATTTTGATCAATTAAGTATTAGATCATTAGGACATAATTATGATGGCATTAAATATTTTGAAACCCTAAAACTGTATTTTTTACTATTCATATAAAATAACGTATTTTTGAAGACTATCAAAAATCTAACCTAATTTATTTTAGATGTTCAGATTTAGAAAAATATTTTTTTAAAGAAAACTATCTAAATTTAACAATTAATTATTTTAAATATAATTATTTTTATTTATTAAAAAATTTCATATTTTTAGGAATAATTATATTTCTAATACATATAAATAAATTTATAGGCCATTAAAAATTATTTTATGATTTGTTATTTGAAGAAATGTTTTTAATAATATGTTTTTTCATTAAAAAAGAATATTCATAGAACCATGGTGATATATATATTATAACATTAATAGAAATTCAACTACATTTTATTTTCCTCAAAAAATAAAATTATGAAATTCATCTTAGTTAAATATATATTTTATTATAAAAATTTATCTTAAAAGGAATTTATGAAATACTGATTTTATTTATATAAAAGAAAATTTTACATTATGTTACTAATTACAAGAAATATAACCCCTTATTAAACATTCATACACCCTAAAAGTAAGGTGACTGATGGAGGTAGTTCCATGGGGTGCCTCAGCTAACATGGACCAAGTCGGAATCTCCACTAACATAAACTTCTCTTGTAGGAATTTTTAATAAACCTTTACTTGTTGAGTGACATATTCGGCTTAGTCATACGACAACTATAGTGAAGAAACATCCCTCCAATGTTATGAAAGATGGCCTTCAAACAACATGTTTGTACTAGTTGATTCCATCGATTGTCACTTATTTTTGAATTATCCTTTTCCATTATTACATATGATTTTTTTATAATAGTAAAATAATAAACCAAGGGTATAGTTTCCAATGGGAGAATTAACCTATGGTCCTTTAATGGTTGAATAGTAATGGTCACCTTTCCCATTATACCCTATAAATTTTATTCACTCAAAATTCACTATATTTTCTAGTAAGGTTATTTTATTTTTTATAATATATTGGTAAGTTTAATCATAGTTGGTATTATGTCAATGGAATTTTATGTGGCGGAGATGATTGTAGTATATTTGGGAGATCCTGAAATTCCTTTTTTTTTGTTCTATTATATATTATTTTTCTAGTGGTAATCTTAGTGATTTTTATTATTTTCATAGATGACTATTGTAATGGTAATTTTAAATGAACTAAAATTTTGATTGATTATCTATATTTTTTATGTGTATAATGTAACAATTAAAAAATTATTCAAGAGGCAAGTAAAATTTATAAATTCATCTTCTTTACATTCACCCCAGTTAAGAAATTTCATCCTTGAAATTTCAACTCATATTATCATTTGAGAATAGTTGAATGTACTTTTGTCTCATTGTCAACTCAAGTTCCCACACTAATTATTCATGTGTATGGCTCCTCGACATAACAATGGTGATGTGGGTAGTCATATTGTTTTGAACATTTTCTCTACCATCTAATATCTCCACTATATGATCTTTATAAGAGATTTCTTGAACATGTTTTACCACCTCCAGATTCAATACATGTGGTAGATCAAGAATTTACATTATTTGGATAGGTACATGAAACACATCATGAACATGAGAAATATTCAATGAAAGTACTAGTCGGTAGGACACTACTCCTCTACAGTCTAAAATTTGATTATGGAAAATAAACCCAATTCTAATCTCCCCCTTCTTATTAAACCAAATGATTCACTTCAATGGTGAGATTTGAAAGCAAAACATTGTCCTCAATGTAAAACTACAAGTCACTTAAACAGTTGTCCACATAGCTCTTCTTCGAAATTTTTGAATCCATTATTGTTATTGGATAGCAATAACCGTTATGGTCATCTCTTCCACAAGATCAGGCCTATGAAATTTCCTCTCACCAAAATCCTCCCAACAAGTATTAGTTCTAAATCTTTTTCTATATATAGATTCACAAGGTTCCATTTGAATTCTTGAGTGGAAGCTATTGTTTTATGAATACTCATCTAATGAGAGGGGTTTATCCCATCCATCATTAAATTTCAATGATCATTTCTTAGCATGTAATCGAGTGTCTTAATTTTCAGTTTATATTGGTCATCGGTTTGGCAGTTATAAGCCATACTGAAATTCAATTAAGTATTTAAATAAAGATGAATACATATCTAGAATTTAAATGTGAACCATCCATTGTGATAAAAAATGATAGAAAATGGAACCCAATAAAACCTCCCCACTTCCTCTAACAATATCATTTAATGTTGTTCAAGAGAAAAATATTCCAAAATAGAAATGTAATGTGATGTTTTATTGAGATGATCCAATATAAACCATATCACATTTTTTTATTTTGATGATTTTGGGAGACCCATGATGAATTCTATTGTGATATTGTCCCACTTCAATGTTTTTATGGGTACTGGTTACAATACACCTCGAAGAGCTCATCACTATGCATTCAATTGTGGACATACCAAGAACCGTGTAATGTAGTTGGGAAATCTCATTTTCTATTTATCACACAAAAAAATATCCTGAAGATCCCCATAAATTTTTTTCCAGTATTTATACATAATGTAAAAATAAGTGCATCGTCCAGCAACGCCTTCTCAATCTCTATGAACGATTGACCACACAGCCTTGAATAAAATTTCAAAACCCCTTGTTGATCAATATTGGGAACACGAAACGTCTAATTATTCCCATCCTATATATTCTTCTGTATCAAAGGATATTTTGTTTTATATTTATAGATCATATCTATTAGTGATGGTTTATAACTTATTTAGGATAGTGTTGATGATGTCCCTTCCCTTACGATAACCATATCCAGTTTTACTAGGTCTTTGATCAAAGGATGACATTGATTCCTCATCATTTCAATCAGAACAGGTTCTTTCAAACTCAATGAATCATCAAATTTTTATATTCTTATATGGTGATATTGAATTTAACAATCATAGTATTTCATATGTTACAACTACATCCTTAATCTCATGTTCAATTCATTTTTAATGAAAATATACTTTGTACTTTTGTGGTCTATGATTAAATAACATTTTTCCCCATGAAGATAGTGCCTCCATATTTTCAGAGCAAAAATTAGAACCACAATCTCTATTTCATGCGTTGGATAATTTTCATCAAGAGGATTGAATTTCCAAGAATAATAATAAATCACATTGTCATTTTTCATAAGGATGCACCTAATCCATTTCCGAGATGCATCACTATAAATAAAGTAAAATTATATGATATATGGTAGAATTAACACATGTGGAGTAAATAATATATTCATTGGTTATTATAATCATTGTTCACATCTCACTATCTACATAAATTATCCCTTCTAGAGTTAACTTGGATATTTGATTATAAATTCATGATTTTTTTAAATATAAATTCCTACAATATCATGATGAACCTAGGAAACTATGAATCTACGTTATATTTGTAGAATGAGATGACTAATCTATATCCTTTGTCATCAGTGGTTATACTTAAACTCCATAATTGGTTATAATGTTCCCCAAGAATGTATCTTTTGTAATTAGAATTCACAGTTTCATAATTTTCAAAATGACTAACCTTCTATAGAGTTCCCAAAAAAATAGATTATTGTTCAATACTCTCTTCATGGATTTTGTAGTATATAAAAACATCATCAATAAAAACAACCAAATATTTTTCAAGGTAGTTATTAAATACTCTATTCATGAAATTCAGAAATACAGATGGAGAATTACTCAAGACCATAGGAATAAAAAACACATAATTCCAATATATTATTTTGAAAGTAGTTTTTGGAATATATTATCTCATCACCGTTAATTGAAGACACTCTAAATAGAGATCAATATCAGTGACGAATAGATCCCCATGAAGCTGGTCAAACAAATCATCAATCATTTGGGGAGTGTACTATTTCATAATTTTGATATTTTTATGCTCTCTCCAATAAATGAATAACCACATTGATCCATCATTATTCTTCACAAAGTGAACTTGTTCTCCCAATGGAGACACACATGGTTGGATAAATCCCTTATCCAGATAATCTATTAGCTGTTTCTATAATTCAAATAACACCATATTTTCTATTACATGAAGAGTCATTAATATCTAATTGGATATATGTATAAATTTAATAGATAATTATACCACTCTTTGTATTTGAGGTCTAGAAAACACTTTAGGAAATAAATTAGGTTAATCTAGAATGATGGGATCATTCTCTATCTTTATAATTTTATTTCCCCCCTCCCACATCACTGATCATATTCATATTGAAGGACCTAATGGATTTTTCATGAAAATGATCTAGCTATTATATATCTACTTTGAATGTGATTGTACGATTTTCATTCCTGATTACTAAAATTTTTATTCTTCTACCACTGATCTTATCATTATACATTGAGATACAGTCCACCACTAGTATAGTGTAAATTTTACCATGGGAATGAATATAATATTTTTAATGAGATTATACTCTACAAAACTAATACTATAATTCTTATCCATTGTTGATGGAAGGATAATTTCACTAGGATAAATGAATGATAACTTTATTTCAACATGTTTAGTGATTAATTTATATTCTATTTAAACATGGTTGAAATTAATGAATGGGTAGAACCCGAATCAAATTAAAATACTTTATAGATTTGAGATTACAATTATAGAACCTCCAAACACAACATTGAGAGCCTCCACATTTACCATCATGATATATAAATCATGAAATTTCTCCATTGACCTAGGTTGTGGTTGATGATTGTTCCCCTCCATTATCATCTGATTTGGAGATTGATTATAAAAGTTCCCATGTTTTCCAAAATTGAAGCATTAAACTTACGGTTTGGCCTGCACCATCATCCCTTTGTCATTAATATTGAAAAATATAGACTTCATTGATCCACCAAATGTTTTATCTATATTTCCACATCTTCCACACTTGATGCACATTCCACTCCCATGTTAGATGTTCCCAAAAATCGTATTCCTATATTAGTTTCATGTGGTATTTTGAACATTCATTCTATATCTCCTTTGATCAAATTTCCTAATTGATTTTTGAAATATTAATCTCTTTATTCATTTGACGTTTTTCACTACACTACTTCCCGAAACTCAAATTCAACCTTCATAGAACTCTACAAAATCTATTCATTTCTTTCATATTCATTATTTTCTATATTTCTCTATAGATGAAATCTTTGTTCATCCAAGAATCTATCACCATTTCCTTTAAGAACCATAACAAAGATATAGGTGTATCGATCAATACTTTTAATGTTCATTTTATAGACTCCCATCGACTCAGTATCCTTCTTCATATGTTCTAGGAATTATTTTTCCATTTTCATTCACATTGAACATGGGCAATATATTTTGAAAAAGATTTCTTCATCTCTTCCCACTCCATAGTATTGATCACCCTTATTAGATTCATGTTTTTAATTATTATCCACCATTAATAGTATTTTCCTTATACGAGGTATAAAGATAAAACCACCTTATCATTCTCCACACAATAAAGTACAAAACTGATCTATTCTGTTTTGATTATCCATTGTTCAATAATAAATTGGTCGGTTGATCTACTAAAGTGATATGGTCATTGACGCATAAATGATTCAAAATAAAGTTATTCCATTTGAGGTGAATTAGGTCTCTCGACTTGATTCATGTAGTTTTTCATGACTCTAGTTAGTTGATTCATCATCCTCATTTAGTTTTCCATTTAATATTCCATGGAATCACCATCAATGAGTCATATTTTTCACTCGTCATTTATATAGTTCATCTTATTTCCCAATATTTTTATAAAATAATATATACTTAGTGAGAAAATTATTAATTTTATAGATCTTATAACGGTAAATGGATTTTATGTCTTCAAACATAATGGTTAAATATATTATTAATACCATCTTATAACAATTATAATTTCTACATATTCTTCATAATTGTTAATAAAAGGTTTATAATATTCCAAACATATCCCCCTATAGTGTCAAACCAGGAGTGAATCAAGGTTACCTATCATTAATTAGTTCTCATTTATGTCTTTCTATATGTAATTTTTTTATGTTACCCTATGAAATATTTTTTCATGAGCCGAAACCACATGTTCTTTTCCCTATATGGATTTATTTTCTCATTAAAACTAACTTAATAATTCAACTAAATAAAGAGAGGTTTTCTTATATTAAGAATTTTTTCTATGGTTGTTCCAAAATATTTCATGTATTAATTTCCTCATATCACTAAAAAACATATTCAAACCAACTATGGAATCCCACCTTTAATTACATATCATTTCATTACACGGTATGAAAAAGAGGACTTTTCATGCTTACCTTTATTTTAAAAAGGTATATAATACATTAATAAATAAAAAATATTCTAAATACCCTTTAAATACGTATTTCTGATAACAATCTATGTTATACACACTAAATATCATAACCTGGGGTAAATATAAAAGGAATGGGGTAAGCATGAATCCCTGTAAGGAAATTTTAAGAGAGATATATACTTTATGATCATGAAACCTAAAAAATAAGAACATAAGGAATACCGATAATGAAAAATAAAGAGACATATTATAATAATAATAAAATGAATCATATAATTGAATTATGGTTATTAATTTTATATGATACATTCATAATCATCCCATCAGGGTTTATCAGAAAGGTTTCAAAAATGAAATTTACCAAATTTATTCCCCTTGGTATCATAAAATATGTCATATCTACTGATTAAATTCATTACAAAATGAATTGGAGAGTTATTTAGGGAAATCATTAATATGTATTAATTTCATGTGATCCATATATATCATAGAAAATCATTTCATAAATTACCAATAATTAATAATGAATTGGTATTTATCAAAACTGCTGGCAAACAAAAGATATTAAAGAGATGAACATTAATTGAGTTTAAACCCACAAAAGGATATGTGTGTTTCATATATATAAATGCATGAATTAAGAATTCAATTTTAAATATAGTTGAATTAACTGTGAAATGAAAAGAGGTTTTGGTATTCAAATACAATGTAAAGGGGAATTACTCAAATAAAAGAGGAAAATATGATAAGAAAATTCGGTTTCATGATAGGTATAATACATTGTTTTAAAAAAATGGTAAAATTATAGGGGAATGTGTCTAAAATTCATAAAATAAAATACATACAGTGTTACTATAATAGAATGTGGAAAAAATGAATTTTCTTGATAGTTTTATAATATACCAAAAAAGGATACATAAATGGATTAGGGAAGTGATGATTTTCCCTTACATTGATGATGTATTCTTAAAACATGAGGACAGAGTGTTTGGTGATTGAGGAAACCATATGGGATTAAATGGAATGTAATTTCACTAGAAAATCATTGATCCGGTATTAATAGTGAAAGGGAATGGAAAAATGTGTTTTTATTTATAGGACAAGAAGATACATTATTTAATATCTTCCACATATAGCTACATGAAAACCAGGTTTAGGAAAATAAAAAACCAATGGATTTAACTGGGTTTTTTCACATAGTATTGGATATTTTGGATACATTTAAAGTTATTTTAATTGACAAGATCTGAAACTCGTTTTTAAACATTTCTTTTGTACTGGAAAATTATATATTCCACAACATTTGGTATAAATTATTCCACTTTTTAGACTTTTGGATGGTATCCCATAATTTTAAAAATGGAATAAAATATTTTAAAATAAAAATATTAATAAAATAACATATTTTTTCTATAGGTTATGTTTAATTAATTATTACAATATTATAATATAAATATGATATCATAAAATATACAGAAAACCTGTAACTATATTTTTTTTACTTGGGAAAAAGGAATGTATATTAGGAAATTTACATAAATTCACCGAATCATAATTCTGACAAGATGATTTTAGAAATGTGGTTTATTTAATCAGAAAAAATATCTATAATTAGAATTATTTATTTTAAATATTAAAATCCTTATTTATTTAAAAATAATAGTTTTTAGGAATAATTAAATTTATAACACTTACAAAAAAATTCTAGGCAATTATAAAATTACGTTATAATTTATTATTTAAATATAAATGATTTAAAAAACCTTTTTCACTAATTAAATGTTATTCATAATACCTTGGTTATATATTAAAGCTATAAATATTATATATAAAAATATAACTACATATTAGTTGCATCCTTAAATCAATTTATCCAATTTATCTCAATTAATTATAAATATTATTAAGAAAAAACTATTATTAAAAGAAATTGGTGGAATGTGAATGGTATTAATAAAAAATTACACATTATGTGAATATGGTATAGAAAATTAACCCCTTATTATACCAGCACATTCCCTAAGAGTATTTTTTGTAATGATGGTAGTTTCATGGTTGTCTTAGTATACATCAATAGACTGGTAATAACTATAAACTCGAACTTCTCCCATATGTGATTTCGTTTAAGCTTCACATATTAAAGATCCTATTGGGATTAGTCATGGTCAAACCTTAGTGAAAAAACCACCCTCCCATGTTCTGAACATTGAGCTCAAAATGAAAAGACTGTACCAGTTGGTTTCATCGATTACCCATTCTGTAAAAATTATCCTTGTTCATTATACTTATAAACAATAATAACAATGATAAAATTATCAATCAAGTCTATAGTTTTCAATAGTCATATATACCAAAAATAATATTAACTAGTTGTCATAAAATTGTCTAATTATAATGGTCACATTTTTTATTATATCCTTTAAATAACACTTCATGCATTCACTCAAAATTTATTATAATTTTCCTTAATGTTATTTCCTTTTTCAAAAGATGTTGGTTGGTTTAATAGTATATTTTCTAATTTATATAGTATTTTGACTAGGGAGGATGATTATAGTTTATTTTTAGGATCCTTAATTTTCCATTTTAGTTTTAATAATTTATATTACTTGTACCATTGTAATTTTAGGCATTTTAGTTGGTTTTATAGTTGACTAATGTAAGAAGTCTTTTTAATAAGATAAAAATTTGTTTGTTTCTATTAAATTTGATCATGAATAGTATTTTACATAGAAAACAAATATTCTGGGGAAAAATAACATTTATAAATTCTTATTTATCACACATATTATAATATATAATTCTTTTATAACATATTATCACACTTTCATTAAAAATCATTCGATACATTCAATTTTGAGTGAAAATTTAATTTTTTTATTAAACTTGTTTTCTCATGAATGATATCATTCTTTTATGTATTAAGTTGTTATATCATCTATATAATAATAATCATGACATTATTGCCATTTTTTAAATCAATTAAACTTTTTAAACAAATCATGATATACGGTTATGAAAAATTAAGTATGTTTTGATCGTGTAGATGGTAGGTCATTCTTACGGTTGGGTAAAATTTCAATTTTTAATGAATAATTAGGGAAAGTAGGTAAGAAGTATTTTAACATTATATACATATAATAATAGAATATATAAAATATTATTTTATTAATTATAATTATCTACGCCATCCATGTGGTGTATAGATGAAAATAGAGTCACATCAAATTGTAAATGCGATAATAATCAAATATGTGAATGATGTTATCATTATTATGTGGGTGAAAAGGAATGAAAAAAATAATATATGTAAAAATTCTTGAATGAAAAATATGTGATGAATATAAACATTATTTCCTTTTTATGACATCTATTTGTTAAATTTATGTTCACCATCTTTCATATAAATAGTTAGTGAATGAGAATCAAATCGTTTAACATGATTGTAATATTCTATAAACATGAGAGACACAATCATATCTATTATAAAATGGACCCTAAAAGAGTATAAATGTTATAATGAATCCATATGTAAAAATAATTTATAAATATACTATAAATAATTTGTATCCATCGTCATACCAAACTGTGGGAGGTGGTAATTAAAGAATGAATGACATCAGTTCGTGAGGCAGTAGTCTTTTGTACATACAAACAATGATTTAGTAATGGATATGATGGGGTGGGGGTGGTTGTAGGTCATTAAATTTATATCAAAACATCTTGATATATTATAGATATTCAGGTATTTGAATCACCATGTTTTTAAAATAATTTAAGGATCCAAATGATGAAATAAAATACAAATTCCAATTGAAGAACATTTACCTCTTCCATATTTATCCTCCTTATGGTTGAAAAAATCAAACCTTGGTAGGATCTTAGGCCAAAATAATTCTTATAATATATTTTATAGGATTTTTGATGTTATTTTGTTAGGGATTAGTAAAAGCAATGTTGTTTGATGGTGTAATAATGGGATGATATGGGTGGCTTCTTTTATGTGAGGCGTGTGACACACATGTATTTTTCTGAAAAGATTCATCACATACCACATTTTTATCATGAAAAATGATTTTAAAATGAGTAATTCTTCAAAATATAATATATAATATTGGAATATGTACATAAAAATGGTTTTTGACCAGTTTGAATTTCATTTTAACCTTTATCTTCTTTATATACCCATAGTAAATAATTTGTTACCTTAACCAGGAAAATTTATATTTTCTATTTTCATTATTAATGCTTGTAAAAATATAATTCTACCCTTTTATAAATTATAAATATTTAATATTACTTACATGTAATACATTTATCCAAATTAAATTAAAATAACATGAAAAATATATTTTAAAATTATTGACACAAACATAATGAGAAAGTAGGTTCATGAAGAGAAGATGATTGAATGTTTACAATTTATTTATATCAGATTTCAACATGAGAACTATTTAAATAAACTAAATTGGAATAAAGGATATATATTTTAATTAATTTAACATTAAATAAATTTAATATTTATTTTATTATTATAAATACTTTAAATGAAAAAGAGGTTTTCCACTCAAATTTTTTATTTTTCAGTATTCATCAAAACATGATTATTTCATAAAAATACCAAAACATTTTTCGTAATAAAAATTTTATATTATAATTTAAGAAATAAAAAATTTCAAATAATTAGTATAAAATGAGTAAAAAAAATTTAAATTATGTGTCCACTACACGACTCAACCATCCATTAGAAAAATTACACATCCTCCAAAAAAAATTCTTGTTTTTATAAATGATACTTATTTTATTTTTAATAAAGAGATAAATTAAAAAAGTGTGTAAAGTATATATTTCCATAACATTTATAATACTATTCATAACCACCATTACAATTCCATAGTGATAACTATCATATTAAAACGTAATATTATTAATATATTTTTTTTAGAAAAACTAAGTCTTTCACATAATGAAGGATAAAGTAAACATAGTGTATAATGAATGATATTTAGTATATTTACATTTACAAAAAATTCATAAAGATTCATTGTGTTTTATTTTCTTCTATACTTATTTTTTTCCATACACTAATGAATATAATTTTTTAATTTGTAAATCTTAAGGATCCAGATTCATCCCACCATAAATAAATTGCATCCCCACAATTTAAAATTCATCCATGTAATAAATTTTTAGATATTTTCAAATACCACTGTTGAAAACTTCACATCATTAAAATTTCTAATAAAATAACATTTTCATAGTAAATATATGGAATTAAAAACTTTAAAATGAAATAACATATAACTTGTTTAAAACATAAGATAACATTAGTGGAATGTAAAGATGGGGAAATAGGAGAAAATAATAAATAATTACAGTGATTTATTGAAGTAATTGATCGCAACAAAGTGAATGGTAAATGGGGTTTTATATACCTCAAAACCATAAATCTATGATTATTTAAAAAATATTATGATTTATAGGATATTAATAAAATATGATACCAATTTTTTATTCAATTTTCATTTTCTAATATTGAGTAATTATTTTATTGTATAATAATATAAGGATATATACTTACTTGATAGAATTCTATGTCATAAGTAAAATTTCTTCCATTAGATTTTCATAAATCAATTAACAATTCAACCCATACTCCCCGAAATTATTGTTCAAAAGTACTATATATTTTTTTTGATTAATGCCCTAAAATTTAATATAAATATATTGTAAGACCCATAAATGAGTGAATAATCATTCCATTAAACTCTACGAATTTTCCCAAACTAATATGGTTATAAAAAGTTATCCATTATAATGAAATTATCACAAAAAAATTATCCATATTTTAAATTAATCCATTATAGAAATGGTTAATCTTTATAACCCATAAAAAAGTCTCAAATAAAAAAAATTAGAAAAAATATCACTAAATTTACTAAATTAATATATCCTTAATACCCAAGGAATATGTTATAGTTCTTAATCATAACTTACCAAACATGGGAATACCTTCATCCTGTAATCTATTGAATCATGATAACAACCTGAATTTCCATAAAACCTTGTTGAAATCATGAATGCATCTTTCTTCTTTAATAAAAACACTACTTTTTTGGATATTTTAATTAAATACAAAGATATCGTTAACTCAATTAATGGAATTATCATACTTTTTTTCACCATATTGTTAATCAGTTCCAAGGTAGTCAGTAATATCCACTTTTATTTATCCATATCAATCATCTATTAATCCCAAAAATTATCTAAACACCATCAAAACATTATCGGTTATTTTTTCATCAATCACGTGTTTTTCAAGCAGTTACACTTTCCAGTTATTAATTTTTCATCAACATGGGTACCATTCAACATAACATTTGAAATCAATAATAATAAGGTACAACAATAAAATTAATGTGGATTTCATAATTCTCAAAATGTGGATATTATTGAAAACAATTAATGAATAAAAATAATTCTTGATCCCAAATATTATAACATTAATCATACCCCATTATTTTCTTTATTAGATTATGCTTGACCAAGATATATTTTTTTGTATATTTATTTGATTCTTGGGGAGTTGTTAGAGTAGTGCCCCTCTCCGTACTATAAAATCATCAAAAATGGGAAAACCTTTTCTTTCCCATCAATTCATCAACATAGTTCCCTTTATCTCCACAGACGTATCAAATTTCCATTCACTTAAATAATATACAATTTTTCTGTTAAACATTTTCACATGTGGAAATACTATTCATTATATTCTTCCCTTTATCCACTTTTTTCTCTACCATCCACTTCTTCATTATATTTCCATATAATCTATAGTACATATAAAAATATTCTTATGTCTCATTAGAACATGATACTATGATGTCATATGATGAGAATTTTTAGGAAACATATTCACATTTAGGGATTTGGATTGTCCCATTAGAGAAATCATTATTATTACTCCATGTATTACATTAATTGAGGTGGTTAACATTACTTATTCTTGGTAGATTTATGAATTACAAGATATACTAGATAATATTTTAACATTATAAAAAAATACTTTAAAAGGCTAAAATGATTGAAATAGTTAACATAAATTGAGAAAAAATTTCATAACTAATATAATAATAATATACATGATTTTTAAGGATATATTTATTTTAAAATCATTTAAAATAGTTCATAATGAAAATTTGAATTATCCAAAGCATATCCCCAGGTGTGTTGAACCATGTGTTTATTAAGGCTCATTGTCGTGAATCAGGTGATGATCGGGTCAACCCCATGCAATTTTATCAGTGGTATTGCATCACAGTACCACTTTTCCATAAACACATCCACCTTTATTATCAAGATAATGATGTATTTATATGTAAAAACTTATAATATATTCTTTATCAAAACTTTAGTGTGTTCCTAAACTTATCCTCTATGTCTATCATCGGATTATATCACCTATTCTTTGATATCCTGAGACTAGTTCCCATATTTTCTAATAATCCTTATCTGATGCCAAATATAGTGACCAAGACCACTGTATCCTTGAGTTTTTGAATGATATATTACATTGGCATAAGATTCATGGAATCACAGCTAGAAGAACCAAATAGTTTAGTAACCAGGGGGAACTAGATAAATACATGATTGACAATTTACATTTGAAACCAATAATTAAAACAAAAATTTGACTGAGATTAACATTATTCCCTCTAGAATATCCTCTCATATAAAACATAGTATTCTTCAAAGATTATTGGGAATGGAAAAAATAAGGGTGCACACAAATTCATATTAAGTGTAGTTTATATCAGATGGTATTGGGAATAAATGTAGCATTGTCAATATGGACTGGTAAAAACATAAAAACACATACTATTTATTAAATAAAAGGTTAATCATAAAAGGATTAATAATAACTAATATGTAATGTTAAATAACATTGAGTGAATTTTGTTTAATCAATATACATATAATGGAAGGAAAACAGTGATAATATCATGGAAAACATTTCATGGAAGAATATATAATTATACTCCTAATGAATTAAATGATTTATTATTTGAATTCATGTTTGAGGAAAATAAAAACATATAATATCAATATCAATCATCTATAAAGATTAAAACTACTGGTAAACCCCATTAAAATACCACTTCTATCAATACCTTTCAATAGATTGTTTACAACTACTTAAAGAAACCTATTTCATTTGGTCAACTGATTTGTGTCATGAAACTGGTCGATGAATTGAGAGTAATTAAAAATTTTATTCCACACAAATAACTACATATTAAATTTTTCCCTCATATATCAAGTAATATATTTATTTGATGAATCAATATTCATATTCTACAAATAATGATATTGAATAATGAATACAGATTTATCAATATTATCTCAGATATAAATATAATATTAAAATTTATAGAACATATATATAAATTATACATGGATTTATATTTACAAATATTAACAAAAATAATACGGTTATTTTAGAAATTAAATTTCCAATGATCACATGAAATTTAATAATTCAACATGAAGCTGAGGACTACAAAAATTGATCAAGGAAGTGAATCCCAATACTTTAATTAGTCAAAATGATATTAAAGTATCCATATGAAGAATAATGATGATATCAATCGAACATATATCTATTAGAGAAAGATTAATGATTTTTTCCATTTATGAATATAAATACAATAAAAATATCTTTTAAAATATTCTTGAGAAAAATTTAATTTTCATTTGTAAAAGAACGTTTATAAATATAAAAATATTAAAATAAATTTATTATAAAAACATTTTTTTTAAATCAGTGAATCTCAAAAATATTAAGAAAAAAATTTTCCTTACAAGAACATTGTAATCATGTAATTAAACCTTCAAATAAATATCATCCATACAATAATGAAATTATATTCATTCAATTTAAGTGAAAAATAAAATCTTTTTCTTAATTTAATAATTTTAGTAATGTGCCCCATTCTGAAATTGACATGAATAGAAAATTTATTTTTTTCACTCAAATCCAAATGGACAATGTTTTCAAAACAATATAATATTTCTTTGAAAAAAATTTAAAAATTAATAATTGGTAAAAAATTATTTTAAAATATATTTCTAAAATAGATTGAAACATTGTCAAAATAATTTTTTGAAAACATGGGTATTCAATAGAAAATTATTTGGATTGAAGACAGAAATATCCTCAGATTTTAGGATACTATATTTTCTCTATTTTTATATTCAAAATATTTGATAAAAATGAAATTATTAAATTAAAATATCATGAATAAATATAGAATAATAAAATTAAATGGATTTATTAATAAATTTTTAATTAATTTTCATCCACCTTAATTCTTGGACAGACAATCTAGATTATAATGAGAGTGTGAAATAAACCCTTAAAATGATCATAATATTGATGACATAATTATTAAATTTATAGATTATTCATACCATCTATAAATTCATATATAAAAATTTAGAAAAATGGTTTTCAAAATAAAATGTACAAATAGTATTATAATGACATAATCATCAAAGAATTTGTTTAATAAAATGAATTGAAATTGGGTTATGAAATTCATTATTGGACATTTTCTTTTGATTGAAAGATATTCATATACCTTTATAGAAGTTTTAAAAATATTTGTATCATATAAGGAAAATTTTTGATAATTACATTATCATATATAATAATTTTACAACATCTTATCAAATGATCATTTATAATATTTTATTTTGTGCTTTTTTTATTGGTAATTTACTTATTTTCGCATTTGTGTTTAATCATTAATGATGTAGTTCTTGAATATATAATGTTAGTAATATAATCTAAAAAATATTAATAATGAGTCAATTATAATATCTATACATTAATTATTCTTTTAAAACCAATCGGTAAATATGGTTACAAAAATTGAGGTACATTAAAATCGTAGAGACTGTTGGCCATACGTATGCATGAGTAACATGTCCATTTTTTCACTGGACATTATGGAATGGCTGTAATTAATATTATACATTTCTAAATAGATCATAATATCATATATATACCATTTTTCTAATTTAGTATAGTTATATGATTAATCCATGTGGTGTGGTGATTAAATGAGTGTCACATTTCTTCATGAATGTCGTAGTCCACACGTATGTGAAATATATTACTATAATTAATAGAGTAAAAATGTTTTTAATAAAATGATATATATTATTTTTTTCAAGATTAAAAATATTCCATTAATATTACTATTATGTCAATTATATAACATATATTAATTAAATTTACCCTTATCACCTTATATTAAATTATTATAGAATCAAAAAATAACATCGCTTCGTATGGAGGTAGTTTGTGGTATGCATGAGAGATGTTACCATATCAAATATAAAATAGAATTTAAATATATATATATTATAACTAATCCAGATATATATACATGTTTGTGTTATTAATATCCTATATATCCCTGATATCCATCGTCGAACTCTACCGGAAGATGTGTTCATTGATCAATGAATGAAATCGGCTTGTGAGGTGGTAGAGAATCCTACAAAGGAAAGATGATTTTGTATCCCATTTGAATGATGTTGAGATTTTAATAGAAAATTTAAATATTATAAAAATATCTCAGTATATGTAATATTTTTAGGATTCTATACCATAATTGTTTTATTATAGTTGACGTATTGGGGATGATATAAAATAAAAACACTCACTAGGGAGAAATACTTCTTCTTTGGGTATCATGCATAGGTGTGCACCGAATGCCTTCTTAGGATAGATTTGTTTGAAAGTAAGGATTTGAGGATTATTTTAAGGTATTTTGGAAATTATTTTGGTGGTTATTAGTTAGAAAAATGTGGTTTGAATGTTTGATGAATAGATGATAAGGGGCGGCCTTTTAAAAGTTATGTGACTAACAAACTCATATTTTTTAAAGATTTAATCATAACAACATTTTTATCCATCCAATAGCCTAAACAAATTTAACATTATAAACTCTATAATATATATACTGTATATATGTCCATACAATGGGTTTCAAACATGTTTTTATGTCATTTTTTACACATATCTTTTATATTTAACTACTGATTAATCCATTTTTAACATATCCACAGTAACTAATTTTTAATATTTTAATTAATAATCTCTGTTTAAAATTTTCTTGACCAAAATATATATTATAAATTATTATGTTCCAAATAAGTAATTATTTTTTCCAAATTCAACTCAATGAAGTGAGAACATGTAATTTAGAATCAATCTGATAGATGTGAGAAGAAATTGGGTTTTTAGAGAATAATTGTTCAATATGTTATAATTCATAAAAATAATAAGTAAATATGAAAATTATTCCAATGATATTAATTAGATTAATTGATATATTTTGTAAAAAAATTAATTTAAAACTATTTAATATATAGTTTATCATAATATGTTTTTTATTAAAAAGTCAGTATTCAATTAAAATTTATTATTCTTCAACATTCATAAAAAGTGAAAAACATTAGGAAAAACTAAAAAAATAAACTTCATAAAAATTATATATTTATATTTTTGAAATAATGTTATTATTGTAAAACAAACTATCTAAAATATGTAAAAATGTATTTGAAATTATTTTCCCAATGTATGACTAAACCATCCTTTTACATTCAAATATAATTGTTCACCTATTTGTGTTTGTAGTTGTTTGTTGGGTACCAGAAACCCAAAAACCAAATTTTCAAAATGGGGAAAAAATGATTTTCCAAGAATCAAATATAATTTTTCAAGAAACATTTCATTTATATTATAATGATATAATTTAATTTCCAATAAATAGATACATAATAAATGTTTGTAAACTATGTATTTTCATAAGTAATCCATTAAAATTCTTACCCTCAAATTCCATTATCTTGGTAATTACATTCACATTAAATAATAATATTTATATATATAGTATTTGGGTAAAAGAGAGTCGTGAATGTAATGAATTCTAAACTATGTGTAGTGTGTAATGAATCCTATTGATATATTTATTTACAAATAAATATATTCTAATGTATAAAGGTGTTATATTTTTTATGCTTGTTTATTTGTGTCTTATATATTATTGAATATAAAATTTGATATCTTAAAATCATGGGGTGTCACATTATTTATATATTATATCCATTCCCTTGAAAAACAATAATATGTTATATATTTAATCCAAGTGAAATATATTTCCCCCGAACATATTATATTATTAATCATGTATACTTTTTGACATGGAATGGAAAATCCATTTGTAACTATTAATGTCTATACCTAATATATTTTCTAAAAAATGAATGATTTTCACCTAATTTCATTTCTTAAATACTCAAAAAAATACATTCCACATAAAAACATTTATATATGAGAATCAACACCTAACACATTCTTTTTTATTCTAAACTCAAATATATTACTCCTTCTACGCCTTAATTAAGTTCATAAATATTATTAACAATAAAAATACACAAAATAAAACAAATACCTTTTTTATATGTGTATTTTTTATTATATAAATTCCCCCCTATGATGCATAATTGTTTCGACATATCTTTTTTCAATAAATTGTAAACATACAATATAAAATTCATTAAACTTAATACCCCTCAAAATTCAATCATGCATTCAAAAAAACGTCTCAAATACTCCATTAATTGTATTTCTACACATGAAATTAAACCCACTATATTATTTTATCCTATATATCAAACATTTATATTTACTCATTCCCAAACTTACAATTTTACCACAAATGGGTCTGTAGGGACAAAATTGACCAAGATAATCAATGATCTAACTCATTTCATAATTTCATATAAAAATGAATATAAGTAGAATATTTTCTATTTGTTATCCTTGGTCTATATATAATTATTTTCTATTTTTTATCCTTGGACTCTAAAATTTTATGTCCTTGTATAATTTTTGAGTTCATGGTTACATCCTATGGATTTAATAAGGTACTAGTGGACTTTAATGGATTGATAAAGTTGATTATCAATGATATCATCAATAAATTTTTTTCAATTTTCATTGATGATATCTATATGTATTTTTATTATGAGGAATTTTTTAAAGAAGAGAAATTTATTCTAGAGGACCTTTTATTAAATATGTTGTAAAATAAGATATTCAAGAGTATCTTATGAATTCTACGGTGCTTTTTAATACACATTCATGATATTTTAAGGTGTATTACATGAACCTTCAACAATGGAGGTAGATATATCATGTTGGGAATGATAAATCATTATAAATGTGTCTATTTTTAATATACATTATCAGTACTACATGATAACCATGTTTTTTTTCTCATAGATTATAAAATCATTGATAACCAATAGGATTATAGGACATCATATATTAAAATTCAGTTCAATATATCATCTATATATAGAACTAAAATAAGATTTATTGGCACAGTATGGAGTTAATCTTGAAATATGAGTTATAGATCACTTAATTTTTAGAGAGAGGAAATGTGGTTTGTCATGTGATGAGTTGTAAGATGTGTGCTGATATTTTTTATTATACTGGGATATGTGGTGAAAAATTGTGGAGCCATTATATTTTTATCATAATATAGAAAAAGTTCATTTTTCAATTTTATTCGGATATAGTGAGATGTGAACTTCATTATTATAGTATGTTGGGGAGTATGTATTTCGAGATATAGTGGTTGATGTGTTAAGATATCATATAATTTATAGACATACTCATGGAGAGATATGGGTTTTATTCTATTTAAACTCTATCATTCAATCATTTGTATTTAATGATATCCAAAGCTCACCTCAAGTAATTCAACCTATAATTTTATAAATGTGACATAATTTTTATGAAAAACACTTGTATTTGGGAATAAATAATTATGTGTTGTGGTTTATTCATTTGTGTTTTTTTCCCTAAGGTGATAACTAAACATTGATTTACTACATTTCTATCATAGGTATTAGTTACTAAATGAAGGAAATGTGGGGATATTTCTGTGCTTTTTTTGGGGTTTATGTGATATAATAGAGTATATCATTGTATTTGGATTATTGAATACTGAATGGAAGTGAAAACTTATTTCTCTTGGATCAAGGAGTAACATGTAGATAATTCTTTGGAGATATTGCTTATAGGGGGTTAAGATATCAATGGTTATAAAAATTATCTTCTCTAACATAGATACAAAAATTAATAATTACATTATAAATATATGATAGAGTGAATTTTAATATTAATTTACCAATAAGATATCATGATTTTTAAAATGGATATATAGTTGAATCAAATTATGAGTAATATTATATGCATGTTGTAATGATATTAGTGGTTTATGGGTAAATCATTTTCACTAGGTTGAGATTATTTATATTATTATCAATCACTATTCCATTTGAATATATCGGTTTGATGTGTAATGTGGAACAATTGTTTATCATATATAATTTAGGGAGATTTTGGGTAGCCAAAACACATTAATCTAAATTTGGTGGAATTCACATTTGGGACATCATTGGTCATTCGTGAGTTGTTATGAGCATTTTTGGATGTTTAGAAATATTATATTTATTAGAGGAAATCTATTATATAGTTTGTGGTTTGTGATAATTCATTTTTGATTTTTTATCAACCTTATTGAAATAATATGTTTGACATAAGTTGTAATATTTTTCCAATTTTTTTAAAACTTTTGAACTCTTTTTGAATATTATTATTATGATAATTTAGTTCTATATCAGAATAGATAAATCAAATTGATGACATCGTCGATATTTTAAATAATTGATGATATCTTCTTAATTAGATACATTAATTGATTTGGGTGAGATGGATATAGATGATGATATGACGTCTATATAATATAAAGCATCAATTTTGGATCCGTCATTACTAGTGATGTGATGGCATATTATTACTCTAGTGTTTTTATCATAGATTCATGGTGACATAAGTTTATATACATATGTTTGAGTCTTCTAGATGTATGATCATTATCTTGATTTATTTTAGGAGTTGAATATTATAGTGATTTTCATTATCTAATTATTTTATAATCAATAAATATTTACATTCATAGTAATAGTGTGTTAACTATTTTTAATGGAAATATTAAAATTTAATATGTTTCACTACAGTCATTAATTTTTTTTATTTTTTCAATTTCTATGGTATTATGATTAAAATTGATGATTATAATTGTTTTAGGAATATCTATTTTTTAGAAAAATAATCCCCCTCTATATTGTGTTCTTATTGTGTTTAATTTATAGGATAGATTATAGATGTAAATTCTGTGAAAAAAATTATATTTTTTACATTTTAGACAAATTTACAACATTTTATTATAGTTACCATGTCCTAGTCCTCTTATATTATCATGGTTGTAACCCTTGTATTAGTGTAATTGCTTGTTTTCTATATGAGTGGTAGAGATGTGTGTTGACATTTTTCCAACTAATCTACATCCAAGTGTACAACAATAAAAACGATCTCTTTTTGATACCCATTAATGGCATTAGTATTCATATTTTGTTTTAGGTGAGTCCATATTTTCAATGTGGAGGAAGAAAATTACATAAGTTATTGGATTTGGTAAGAAATAATATGGTTTTTGGAATATCATGTCGTAATGATTTTATAAGGATTTGATGTTTTTTGATAAAAAATTTAATGGTTTTATAAATGAATATATATTTTGGTTTGGAATTTTTTTTATAATCATGTATTATAAATTATATTTTTATAGGGTTTTTAAATTATCACGGGTTCATGATAATTGGCCCATACTAAACTATCCTGTTTTAATGGTTTTTATCAATATGTCAAGTCATATTCTGTTTATAATAAATTTTTTTCCACTTTCCAGTAAATTTGTTTTCAATTATTCATGATACCCCTAGAATCATAGATCAGTATATTTTTTATTTTTTTCACAAAATTGGTATAAAATTGAGTCCAAAGTTTCATTGGATCAAATATTCATAACCTAGGATACTCTTCTTCAAATTTCTTCTAATATTCAATTTTCTAAAACAACAATATGATATATTATAGTGGATAGTACATGGAATTGATTGATTTTTAATTCATTATGGATGTAATATTAGCGGGAAATATAATACAAGTACCTTGGAAGATATTTACCATTATTTTGGTAGTCTGGCCTAATAATTTATCACTTCCCAGTCTAATGTCATTTTGATCGTCATTAGAAGTTGGTAATTTATATTTACACTATATTTTGTTTATTTCAAGAAGAATAATTATTTATATACAATTTTTGTAATGTGATGTAATATTCTTTAAAAATATATTGTTATATCCCAACTTGGGGTCCACTAGACCCGTGTCCTGAGACGGTGTGCCACATGGTCTCACGCGCACCTCCCCAAACACCAGAATATTCTTAATAGCAATAATTGAGTAGTGGAAGTATATTGGGGAGACTATAACTTCTTATTAGAATTGAATATTGGGTACAATCAATAATAATAATAAGTAGAAACATATATAAACCTAGATAACAGATATGTTAATTAGGAAGAATATTTAGATAACTGAATAAATTAGTAGTGGAAGCAGATAATAAAATGAACACTTGGTAATGAAATCTAAATCATATTTGGAAATGTTTGATACATGGATGCATGGAATTTAATTACACAAAATGGAAATAGGAATATACCTGAATTTTATAAAAAACTAGACAAAGAAATAAAGTAAATAACTAATCCCTAAGAATCTCGAGACGATTTTGGACCCTCTTCTCTAATGATCTGACTAGATGTATTCATATCATCAACTAGTAGCAAGGAACTTTCCTTTTTTAGTACCAAATGACAAATAATATTATCAGGTACCAATGGCATCCCAAGTAAGGTGTTATACATAAATATCAATAAGCCTACTCTAATAGTGTCTATAAATAATCCAAGCACTAGTCATAACTAAAAATTGATCACGAATATTAATTATTTAATTATGTATAAAAAATATATAAACAATTTTCTTAGGTTCCGAAAAGACAGCTGACATTTCTAACTTTTCCAGCTTACTGTCGAAATAGATGTTTGAAAATCCCTATATATATATAGTTTTATCAGCATATATATAGTATAAATATATATTGTATCCACCTATAGTAATCGTGTAAATGGGTAGGTAAGTTACCATATACCTGGAATACTTTTTTCCAGTTGTATTGAGGCATAACTCTGACATCCATGACTAGTCCCAGGATCATATAAGCTCAAGATATAGGGTATATTTCCTACATACCAATAATAGTGAGAGATGTCGTAAAACAAAACTCTGGATGGTGAGAGAGCCATCATTTCATCACATGAACATAAAATATGCCATGATAATCCTAATGTCTTAAGACTGTCAAAGGTGTGAGATTCCATACTCAACAATCGCTATAAGAGAGCTTGTTTTTTAATTCAAAAAAAATCTTTATTGTTATACAACATCCTCTATAAAGGAAAATCATTTTTAACAAAATGCATTTGTAAAATAGCTCATGAAACCTATTCTTTAGGACTATGTATATATAGGATAAATAATAAGATTTATCAATTAACACAAGAGGAATTACCCCTCAGTTATACATTTAGTCCAGTTCAATACCATTTAAACAATGAAAGTTATAATATAACCCTAAAAAATATTGAACAATGGGAATGTGATTAGTATCATCTCATGTCATTTCATTTAAATCCAATCAATTTATTTTATATATTGTAGAGCATTCCATCTTGTATAATCCATCCCACGAGATCAATTCCATTTTACTCGATTCATTTAATAAAACATGGAAACCCATTTATAAGATCACATTAGTCATTTAGGGGGTGATATATTCATCAACTAAATAACCTGCCATGGAAATTCCAACTATTATAGTGGAAAACACCCTTGTGGTGCCTTTGGTTACATTTAATATTGATGTATCATGCGAATTTACATTTAAAATCATAGAAATTAGCTAATTAATCATTCTGTTCATTTGTAACCCATAGGACATAATGGTATATTCTACTTGTAACACCCATAGGGTGACCATATAATCTATATACAACCTCTAAACCACCAAACGAGGATCAATATGTATGCTACATAGTGAACTAATCAATCTGATTTGAGGGACCTGATTAGAAGGGGATTCTCGACAATAGTCAATGTGCAACAAAATTGAATCATTTAAAAAAAATTCAAAAGTCAAATGAAAAATGATGTTAAACCCAATCTAATGGCCATAGATGAATCCTCTGTCAATATGTGGATTAGCATAAATTTAGGTTTGATGATATATGAGAAATTGTCTAACAACATGATGTTTGGGAAAACGAGCTTTCACCAAAATTGTGTAACGTATTCAAACAAAAAATAAAATAGAATGGGAGATATTAGAAGAGCATACTAAGATGGATTCAATGCTTCAAAGGGGACATGTATCGCTATTCGGATGATAGACCCTACCCCAACCTTAGATTGAGTTGTTAAAGAGCTAAAAACATTAGACAACCCATGTTTTATATGTGGGAAAATACAAGGAGATTAATAAATAGGTTATGGTTTGAGTTTTCCAAAAATATACCATTCACTCAAAATTTGGTGGATCATGGTTTAAGAACATCATTTTCAAATCATATATAAACCATGTGATATTTCTCTGTCTAAAACATTAAATTTCCTCATAGAGAGGAACCTCGGTGAGTATAGTTATAGACCAACCATGAGACCTATATGTTCCCTTGTCTGCAACCACATTATTTGAGACAAACAATGTGGTATGTGAATCATGATTAAAACGAATCATGTGGTCTAGTTCTAGAGCTCATTTTTTATAACACCAGGCTTTTTACAGGAAAAACACACTCCTCATAATTTACATAGGACATAGTACACATTTACCATGTTAAAAACAATGTTTTAAATTGAAAAAAAAATTGATTTTTATCATCATGAAAGGGAATGTGAATAAAAGATACCCCCTTAATGAAACTCATCACCATTTTGGAGTTCTGACCATATAAAGGTATCATCATAAAGTAGTTTAATCCACTGATCTTGAATATCATTATCCCACTCCCAAGTATTTTCTTGTACTCGGTCATTATTCTATAGAACTTGTACTTGATTAAAAGACCTACCCCTAAGTGTCATCACACATATAACCACTATAAGCACTAGAGATTCCCCAATGGAATCATCTGCATCCTATTCATCCTCATCATCCCCAATGACATGTGATGGGTCGGTATAATATTGGTGATGTTGAGATTCATGAAATACATCATGCATATACTATTATCTCTATGGACATTCCAACTCATAAGACATGAGAATGATATTTCTGACAACCGCTAAGGGTCCACCAATCCTTGGGGAGAGATTACCCTTCTTCTAAACACATCTATATCCTAATCTTCAAGAGACTCAAAAGAAAACATGGACTCTATACATGAACTCAAGAGGTCACCAACATTTGTTGGCATATGATTACTATGTAGATTGAGCCATCATAATTCGTTTTCATATTAGATGGACCTACTCTATTGTCTCCTAGATGAGGAGTGGTCCAAACATTGATGTTTCCCCACCCTATATCCCACACATAGGCGAGCAAAATGGAATATCACAAAAGGGGTAATTAGGATACATCTTGATGGTTTCTTGAAAGCTGTTATTATTAGAGAACTCAGTGTGGGGAAGGTGATTCACCCAAAAACCTCCAATGTCAACGAAACATGTACAGAGCATGTCATATATCATTGAAATTGTTTGATTCATATATCCATCATTATGTGGGTTATAATATGTGGTCATAAGTACATCCATTCCTCAATCCTTCTGAAACACCTTCCATAACAATTCCTTAAAACAAGAATCAATTTTCGAAAATATAGAATGAGTATCTACATGAATACATACAACCTACCTATAATACATCCATCACAACTAATCTACCATGAAGGTTTCTCAAAAAGGTATTAAGTATGTGAACTTCATAAAATGATTAATGACGACCCACATTATAGAATTTTCATGAGGTGATATTGGTAGACTCGTGAAATAGTCTATTCTTTCATAATAACATTTCCACTTAGGAATGAAAAATATGTGTAAACGCCCTTAAGGTTGTCAATGATATTCTTTCACCTACTCACTTTTTGAACACCGAGAGATATAGTCTGTAATCTTGCATTTCAAACTAGTGATATAATACTACATTTTAATTTCATTATATATTTTTTGACACTGAGGTGAGATTCTCTTATTGAGGCATTTTAATCAAACATTATCTCCTCTCTAATGTATTCCAGGACACATATACACCCACAAAACAATAATTCATCATACCCATCTGTGGTCTAACCTAAGGATGTGTCAACCTCAAAAGCACATTCCCATAGGAGAAGGATTTTGGGATCATATAATTGTCTCATCCTTACCCGTTCATGAAGAGAAAATGCCAATGATATGGTTGAGATAATAAATTTACCATGGTCCTCCTCATCCAAATCATTCATTTCCATGAATAAGTCCAAAACATCCATTCACCATGGGATTCCTAAACCACATGTGTATGATTCGTTCATCATAATGCATCGGCCGCAACATTACCTTTACCAGGCATGTAGGGTAGTTTGAAATCAAACAACTGAAGGTAATTGAATCGCATATAATGTCCGATATTTTTACCCCATTGAGTGAAGAATTACATGAGGCTTTTGTGACCAGTTTATACTAAGAAATTCACTCCATGTAGATATAGTCTCCAACTACGTAGATAATGAACTATATCATCTAGCTTGAGCTTAAGTGTCAGGCAATTCCACTCGTGAGTCCTCAAATGATGGGACCTATTTGAAAGTACTCAACTTTTCTACATCAGAACACCTCCACACCAGATATATGATGCACCAGAGTATATAGTGTAGATCATTCTAGGAATAATCATAATCAATATTGGCACAATATTTAAATCACACATAAACTCTGGAGTCAATTATCTACATAATTCAACCCATATGAATTTCACACCCCTCTCTTTCAATCCTATAAGTGAAATTTCATGTGATTGGAAATCCTATATAAAAAATATGTTATATACATCAAGACCTAAGAAACTCTGAATCTCAAATACGTTATTAGGATTCTCCCAAGAAACTCCAATTATCCCGTTCTCTTGGAATACTAAATCTCTGGAATCTGAGATGATGTTTCCTATGAAGTGGATTTTGTCGATCAAAAGGTGTAATTTATAGAGCATAGCACAAACATGATGATATCTTAGTGTATGTATCATAATCTCATTATGATTTTCATGGTCATGTTTGGAGTGTGAATACACTATGATATTGTTACAAATAATACAATGAATTTATGTAGATATGGTTGGAAAACTGGATTCATAATATCCATGATGATTAGAGGAGCGTTCAAGAGTCTAAATCATATAACCATGTACTATTATAGAGTATACATACTCTGGTAAGCTATGTGAGGTATGTAGGAAATCCTAACACACACCTAATGATAGGGTGACCTCAGATCTATATTTGAAAACACTTTTGTTCCTCAACGATGATTAAAGAGGTCATATATTCTATGAAGTGGATATCAGTTCACAATTGTGAGATAATTAAAATAGTGTTATTCTACACAAATATTGAGGGTACCATCCTCTTTCATAGTGAGAAGGATTGGTGAGCCCCATGGAGAAGTGTTTGGGTATATCAAACCATTATCCTCTAGATCCACCACATGCATCATGAGATCTAGAATCTCTTTATGTTCCATCCTATAATGAGGAATGGTCAGTGGGTATACTCCTATAATAAGACCAACAGTAAACTCTGAATATTAAATAGGAGATACATCATATATTTTTTTGGAAGGAAACGAGTGAAATTATACACTCAAGAAGGGGAAAAACAAGGTAATAACCCTTGCTCATTAAGGAAATGACTGGGAATCCACAATGTCACATTACCCAGTCTTTACACCTTGGGTCTATCCCTATTCACATTGATATCCCATTATCCATTATACACAGGTTTAACACCCTATTATTATGTAAAAAACACCCACAGATGAATGAAATCAATATGGTCTCTATAGTAATCAAGCCAATCTTTCCTGATGATTACCTTAAAGATCATCTTGAGAAAGTAAATATTACACATAAAAAGGTTACCACCAATCTCAATTGGATAGACCGTACAATGGATAACACCCTCTAATTGGATACCTATCGCGATGTCAAACGAAATAACACCTTAGTGGTGGTCTATATTGAGTACCAAAATTCCCATACTATTAATATGTATAAAATTGTGATACTGACTTATGATAAATAAATTATATATTAATGTGGAGGTCAATAGAATAAAAACTCATACATTAGAATGTCTGGTTCTCTTCTCCAATAGCTTAGGCTAGACTAAATGTAATTGTCATGTAACTCGACCATAAGTAACATCCAAACTTTCTTGTGCAAGCCCACTCTGTTGGAACATATAATCATAACTCTAAATACCTATGACTCAACTACCACCTTGTCCTAATCGAGAAGTGGTATTCCAACTGCTACCTATCATGATATTATTTCCCCCACTCTTGATTATAGAGTTTGAATAGTTCCCAACAATCATGGAAATACCAGAGTGGTTATATAGAAGCACTAGATATTTCCTATCTTTCTAAATCATCTGCAATCCATTCATCATAGAAGTATTGAGGTTTAATTATCCTCATCTCCCATATTGGGGAAATATCATGAAACATTATTCAAGAGGATCCTGACTACTGTTACCTCTATGAGAAGCCTCAAATAATCACATTCATCCACCAGATGAACCACTGATAGCTTTAGGTGATGACCCACCCTAAATCGAACCATCATTTTCATTAAAATTTATCTCTACAATAAATTTTTGGTTTAAAATTTCATAAATTATTATCAACCTGAATAAATAGACATTAAACTATATGGTGAAAACCACCCCATCCCCAAATTTACTTGATTTCATAAGACCATCTCTATGTATAGTATGAGTAAACCTTTACATCTCAGGGAATTGGTAAGATTATTCCATAACCGATATACTTCCCTAATGGAGGTTGATGAATGGTATAGATTTCTCATCCCTTAGTGTTTGGGGAATTAAATAATTGTAAAAGATCAGCTAGAAATCCTCCTATACTATATCTATATATCAATATATTTAGGTGATTATGAATCAATATCTCTTAGTAGATTCAAGTAGCTTATTAGCTTCTATATTTACCCTCTACTCAAGAGTTATCTCAAGATACTCATATATATAAAGGATCTATTCCATCCATGACATAGCTACATTTGGTCCTCCATCCCTCAAAAACGATGGAGGATTCTACTGCAGGAACTCCAGGATATTATTTTCCATGCTCAGGGAAGGTTAAACTAATCCCTACATATACTGTAAGATACGAAAGAAATTATCTGATAAATGGGCTTTAGTTCGGACATATGGAACAAGATAAAGAAAAAAGGTGGCTCTATTGAAGGAATCACTAGTAGCTCATTGACTACTACCACATGAACGTGGTCATTACCAAATTTACAGTGTGTGACTAGAGGATATTCTATAAGAACGATGCTAAAATTCCAAACATATAACTCATAAGATATTTATGAGACTAAAAATACATCATTATAGAAACAAGAACCTTTCTAAATACTTCCAATGAATATATAATACCCCTCTATCTGTTCATAATGATGGGACTAAGTCATGGAGAAAGACTGTAGTAGGCTATAGAAATGTAGGAGACACCCACTTCCCACTAATATGGCTGGTTTTGGGGATACCTCATAATATTAGATATATACACATCTATATATATGATGGTTGTTTTTGGTGTTTGAGTCATATTTATATTGAATTTTTTATGTTATAAAATATTTAAAACACTTTAAATGGTTAAATCTGATGTACTTCCATTTTCTAATCCCAAAGGGACCATAGTCCATATGAATCCAAACATGGAATCCAATTAACCCACAAAATAACACATTCAATCACCTATGACCAATGGTCCATAAATCTACATGGAATGACTCACTACTTATAGTGTTCTCTTTATCCTTTTCATATAAATACTATTATGTTAAGGAACACACTTCACGTTTAAATTTTTTTCCAATCCCTAAAAGATGTTTCATCAAAAGTCAAAACTTAGGAAAGGATCTAAGAATATAAAAAAATAATATTGTCACTAGAAATAAACATTGAATGTAAATGTATGGAATATTGGTCCTAATGTTCAACATATTGATGTATTATCTAATTTAACACCCTCCTTTCATCAGGTTATAGTAATGAAATCATAATCTCAATAAAACCAATATCAATAGAATTATAAGAAAATTGTGTCACCGAACATTTAATTTCTATCAACAATAAATGGCATAATCAATAACATAAATTTCCCATCCCATGTAATTTGGTGTTCCCCTATATATGTTTAATCTACATCCAGGAAGACGGTAAATTCAAAATCCTTATAACTCCTAGTCATTATTATAATACCAAAAAAAACACATAAATGAAAAAAAACAATCTGATTACAGTTTGTAACATCTTAGCTCGGGGTCCACATAATCAATGTCCCATGTCCCTGGGTCATAAGGTCTCATGTGAAACACCCTGTATAGCCTAGGCAACTGACTTGCAGTGAGGTCATTATGGTAGTACGATGGGGAGACTATAAACTCTTATCAAAATGTCACAAAAAATAAAATAAATACTAAAACACAGCTGAATAATGAATAAAAGAATAATATATAAGTAACCTTACATTCGTAAATAGACAACTAAATAAATATTGAACATAAGATAATAAAAAACTGAACAAATGGTAATGACATCCAAATCCTCTAAGGTAGTTTCTGAGACTTGGATTCATGTAATTCTGTTATATTGAAAGTAATGAAGGAAAATACAAGCCTTCTATTTAATAGTAAAAAAACTAAAATGATAAATTGGATCCATAAAAATCTCAAACATATTCATAATACTCTCGTACTAAGCTCGTACTAGATATAAACATATAATATACCAGTATAAAGGAAATTTTGATTATCATTCCTTGTAGGAAGATAATCTTCTCAATTAAAAAATGCACCATGAGAAGAGTGTGAGTTGTAAATCTCAGTAGGACACCACCAATAGTTTCTACATATAATCCAATCATGTATCTTTACTAAAAAGTGTACATGAATTATCAATTAATTAATAATGAAGAATAAAAAATTAACATGGCTGCTGATGTTTTGGATAGAATGATGACTTCTCTAACTACTTCGGTTCATTTCTAGAATATAAGTCTGCCAGTCACTATATAGTAGTAGTATATATATATGTATATATATGTATCTGTGTGTGTGTGTGTGTCTATATATATATATTGCATGCACCTGTGTGTACCATATACATGCAGACATAAGTGTCCATATACCTAGAATACTATTTTCTGGCTAGAGTGGGGCTCAAATTATACATCCATGTCTCGTCTAATGATTGTATAAGCTCGTACAATAGGATTCTTCCCATTAAACCCAATAATAGAGAGAGATTTCTTACAACAACCCTTAGGATGCTAATTGATCCATCATTTCATCACATGAACAAGGAACATGGAAACTCAATCATAATTTCCTAATTGTATCTATGGTGTGAGATTACATACTCTACCCTAATGAAAGGGAGCAAGATTTTCCACCATGATTAAAATTCCCTTACAATTGTACCATGAAATAGATAATGGAATATCATTTATAATAAAATGCATGAGTAAAAACCCCTTATGAAAATTATTCTTTAATCCCATATTTATATATATATAAAGCTTAATCACATTTATAAATTAATAAATGATGCATTTATTTTCATATATCCCTTTATACAAAATCAATTCCATTACAAAATTTAAAGTCTTAAAAAAGACCCGATAATTCAGGAACAAAGGGAAGGGACATACCATAATTGGATTCATTCCAAATTAATCCAATTGATTCATTTTATTTAACATAGATTATACCATATTTAATAAGCCAACCCTTGTGAATAATTCTTTATTACACATTATATTTTCTAAAACATGTAAAACCAATTATTAGATCAAAGTGTTCACCTAGAGGGTTACATGGTCGTCAAGGCAATTTCTCAATATATAAATTCCATCAATAAGATGTCCAAACACCTATGGGTTGCCTTGTTTTACATCAAGTACTCATTTATCAAGGTATATTTCATTATAAACCAAGTCGTTTTCAAATTAGGAGTTCCATGCCTTTAGAACTATTTAACTATAATGGACAATTCAACATGGAACGCATATGGGTGACCATATAAGCTCTATACAACATAAAAAATAGAAAATGTGAAACAATTATTATGGAATAGGGTGAAATTATCAATTTGATTTGAAGAACCTGATATAAATGGGACTCTTAGAAAAAGCCAAGATGCATCACATTGATGTAATTAAGAAACATAAAAACATGAGGGCAAAACTACATGTCCACCGACCTCAATGTCATAGATTACTCCTCAAAAAATATCAGCCTTAGATTCAGAGTAGGTTTGATTATATATAAGAAATGTTAAAACTCCCTAAAAATAGGAAAATAGATATTGAACAAAAATAGCATGACATATTCGAAGTAAAACTAAAATATGAATGAAATGACCAGAATTGCTCAATGAGATTGATCCCATGATTCGGACAAAATGTGAACTAGACATCAGATGAGATATCTAGCTGAATGAAAAGATTGGGGTATTATTGACCTCAAAATTGGGGGAGAACCAAGTTTTATACAATATATAAACAATGGTGAATATGAAATAGTTTATGGTTTGTGTGGGGGATACACTTTTCACCCAAAATTTGGAGGTGCAAGGTTTAGGCACCCGGTTGGAAAATTCACACTTATTGTGAGATAGCCAACAATCCAAAACATAAAATTCCTACATAGTTGTGTTCCTTTGTTAACATGATTCTAGATAGACCATAAAATCTATAGGTTCTCGGGTCTACAACTGCATGGTTTCAGAAAACTAAGGTGGCCTAGGCTGTATGGTTAAAACTAACCATGTGGACAAATTCATTAGCCTATTTTCTAGAACTCTGGGCTCCAAACATGGACCAGATACTCCATGGACCATTCATAGTCCACAATATACATTTTAAATCTTTAATATAAGTATTAAATTTATAAAAAAAAACTATTCATTCATTTTTGAAAAGAAGGGTGTTTTCATATGAATATAAATAATTTGATTAAAAATGTATTGGGTAATAATCAATGAATATATTAATATTAATATTTATGTTATCTCTAAAATATTATATAATAAAATATGTTTTAATTTAAAAGCATTTCTAGCTATATTGATCTATATTTAAATTTGGTTTTATTTGTTAAATATTATAAATTAACAACGATTCTTAAAATGGTAAGAATATTTTTTTTATGTGGAGGATTAAATAAATACATTATAAACATTTACAGAATAAATAGAATTTCGTTATTTTCATTATTATAGGTTATGTGTTGATATTTTATTATAGTGATGGAAGAGTATTTTCCACAGTTTTATGGTTATTGAATCCATATAATTGATGTTATATCTTTTATTTGGTAATGTGGAATAGTTTAAATGATAAGTGTGTTGTAATTTACATAGGGTTGGTTAAGGGAAAAAACTTCTTGAAGAGTTAAATAGTATTGAAATAGATATGGGTTTTGATAAATAAATGTGGGACATATAATTAAAATGAATATGATCTAATATTTTATGTTTTAAATGAAAGTTAATATGAAATATATATAAATTGTATGTTTTTATGTCATATAATGAGTGTTGGAATAAATGTGGTTAAGGAATTTAATATCTAAAACTAATTAATTTTGAATTCCATTTTTATATTAAATTACAATATATTTTTCATATATTGTATTGTATGTGTTAATTATTTTTTGAAGCGAAATTAGTTTCAATTATTGTTTGATGGTGATGGTATTAGAATGTGATGTGGTTATAATGGTAATTTATAGGACTTGGACATTATTTTTTATATTTTTTGTTGCTAATTGTATTTATTAATTTAATTTTTAATTTCATACAAACCACCTCTTATATCCAATACCATAAATGATTCCCATGTATGGTTTTCTGAGTAATTTGGACATATAACATCCTGGATGGGGGTGATAAACATATTTATTTATTCCTTCGCTCATGGTCATTAATCCACTTTTTTTTGTCATATTTGGTTGTTTCTAGTAAATTTATTATATTTTTGGGTATATATATATTTTCTATTTCAATGATATATATATAGGAAATGAATAAATTTTATCAACATATGTTAATGGATGGGTGCACTGTTGAATATTCTCATAGGACATGAGGATGAAAACATTAGTGGTAAATTGGGTGTTGGTTACCACCTTTGATATATTGGCATGATTTTCTATACTCTATAAATATTTAGATTCACAGATTATTCCATATGGAGAGGTATTATATATAACATGGATGTTAAGGAGTCATCGTTACTAATTATTGAATGATGATTTATTATTCTTTAGTCATATTTGAATGCTCTAATATAAGTGTAAATCGAATACGTATATATTTATCCATTCTTTGGCATCTAGTTAAATTATTTTTATAAATATTTAGTATTGATTATTTGACTGATAAATTCATTTATAACAATTTAGTAGATGTTTTGTTCAAAATGCGGATTAACTACATTAGTTGGTGTTATATAGTGTATTTTTTCTTTTGATATAGGGCTTCATCCTTTTTTTAAAATTGAATTTATATTTTAAATTTTTTTAGGATTATAGGTTATGTTTTATTCCATATTGTCTGTGGTAGTGATGGATTAAACATAAATATTATTGGGATCATAAGTAGAAACGTCCATATAATGTGAGAATTTTTATAACAACACTAGTTGAAAACCCAAGGCGTATTAGAGATGGGATTTGGGTGTTACTCAAATATGAACTTCTAAAAAATGGTGTTCTTTAATGGTGAATTTTTATTATATTTTAGGATTACATTTTCCAATTATAATTTTTAATAACCACTTGTATGGAATATATTATATGAATAAATTATATTTATCATACTCAATATAGAAACCTCAAATGATGATATCTATAGACCCTCCTATCACTATTTACATGTACACTACTATTTTATTTCCCATTGTTACCCAATCTATGTTTCAAACATTTCGTGCCACTTATACCACAACCATTAATTATTTTAATATAATATTTCTTCCCGTTTTCAATCAATTATCATTGATTTCCTCCATTTATAATTAATGTAAACCAAATTTTTTATTCCCATTAAATCTCCACCCCATTCCAAACCACCATCACATAATTAACGTCATTTGGTAAACTGACATGTTCTTTTATAATATAAATACCCTAACATTTGAACAACATTTTTATTCTTGAAAATTCATGTCATAAAATTTCATAATCCATAAAATATATATATGTATAAATGAAATTTGACTATCGAGTTTTTATCATTATACAACCATTAGTCAATATGACTATTGGAAACAATAATAATTCTTTTTGATATAATTAATATTTAAAAAATAAATAACAATGACGCCAAAACAAGAGTCGATGGACTTATCCAGTAGACTCATGCCTTACAAATCCCATCTATCAGATCCTATAAAGGAGGTATCCTTTCATGGATTTTCTTTGGACGAAGCCCAGGCTATGCTTTATCATGATATGCTTGAATGTAATCTCCTATGAGAGAAGTTCATTTTGATAGAAATCAACACTCAGGCAATGTTTTCTGAACCACCACAAGATTCTATCAAACATGCACACCATACTCTTATATCCTATGATGGTGTTATAATCTCATATTTAATGTGTCCATAGTTATTTTTAGTAGACATTAATATAAATAAAATTTTTATTTATTATTATGTAAAAATAACCATCATTGTTGAACATCAAATGTCAAAATTAATATAGGATGAATTTTTAGATTATTCTATGATGTTTCATATTATTGACGAATATTGAAGAAAAGATAATTTTCGAATATATGTATAGTTTAAATAATTGATGATGTGAAATGATTTTCATTAAACAGATATATACTATTGTTATTAGTATGAAATATAGAGTCTGATAAGATCAACATAAATTTTTTGTGAATAGTAAGATATGAATAGTAATATTACCCTTATGAAAAATAATATGAAAAATGAAATAGTAACCTCACTTAATAATGTACAATTATCATTTAGGGAACTTGAAAAGTTATGTGATATAATTGTATAAGTAAATAATTTTTTTTGAAATTATTAGTTAAGTATTGGTATTTTTTCGCGTAAATATTGAATTTAAATACAAATTAAATGTATCATATTTATAAAATTATTTTCATAAAATGGAGATCGTTTCTTAAATCCTAACATCAATATTAGTTTAGGGTAAATTTATCAGATTTTTAGAAAATGATTTGTTTTTCGATGATTAGTAACAATACAATTTATGAGTTTTGTGTGTGTTTTAGGACCTCAACATGATGAAAAATGTAATTTAAAATATTTCTAAACTCATTTTCTATGAAATATAATATGTGTTTTCCCATGTTTCCATAACTATAGGACAGCCCATGGTTATTCAAATACAACCAATGAGGTGTCCTTGAAAATTAATAAAAAATCACGATCTCTTTTCCTATAAATAAAATGTAAAATTTTGTTTTATTTTATTCCAAATTCATTTCCCTTGAATCTATGATAGTTTTATCTTCAAATTATTTCTCCAAAAGTTCCCCACATCAATAATGGTCCTGATCATAGAGTTTTATAAATTACTCTTCAAGGTAAGGGATTTCTCAACATCTCTTTTTTCCATTCATGTTCTCTTCTATTGGTATGTCATTAACGATTCCATACCACATTATTATTTCCATTTTATTCTACCCCTATACTCTATATTGAGAATTTTTTAATGGGTGACCCATAATACCTCTATTTTTAAGGTTTTAATAAACTATGTCGCATAGCCATTATGATCTGGAATTTTCGTCTCAAAATCCCTCTTTTTCTCTCAAGAAATTATCATATATTATTTATATGAACACCCAAACCCATTTTATTTACAAGGGTACTCATCAAGACATAAAAATTATTTACTTGATTTTATAATTGATATACTTAAACAATAATTCCCAATCTATGTGTTATAAATGGCATAATGATCATGTTTTTAAGCACTCTTTAAACACTTTGATTTTGATATGAAACCCTTATCTTTTATTCTATTTGGGTTATTTATGATTTTTTTATCATTGTGGATAAAAGGAATATAAGTATTTATTAAGGGTGTGACAAGATAACACTCAAATTCATTGGATAATGAAATTTATCTCTATAGATGACAAGTATTATGATACCATGCTGTATAACCTTGGTAATGTTTATGACACCTTGGGGATGGACCATGGTGATATGATTATGAATGTCTAAATTAAATTTTTTAGAAACATTATAAATATTATAATTATGAATTTATTATCATTATATATAACTTCTCATGACTTTATGATATTTTCTTATGTTTATTTTGTAATATCTCCGGTTCCCATGTAAACTGTTTTCCCTATTTTCCTTTGACAGGACTTATGCTCACCCATCAAATTGATGTATGTCCCCAAGTTATGAGATGTAGTAATAATACATAGGATGATCATTTCACGATTCCTTTCAAGATTATTGAAATAGTGTTTTATAATTTCTTGTTTTATGTACCTTTTTCCAAGACACAATATATTAAAGATCATATTTTTGTTAAATGTAATAAAAATTTATGTAATATAAGAGAGGTATAATAGATGGTATTAATGGATTGATTAGATATTTGTGGAAATTAGGATTTTAAACCTGAGGAAGAACCCTATATATATGTTTAACTATAATAAATATTCCATATATTTCTGTGAAACAGTATGTATGTTGGTTCCAAAAAAGATAAATACCTATCTGGATATGAATAAGTTGATGCAGCTCTGGTACAAATGTATTAGGGGGTAAAACCCGAAAACACCACATTGAGATAGACTCGAACATGAACTGATGCCTGAAACTGGTCATTTTTGTACTCCTGGTTTGACACCCATGGGGGATGTTTTTAGTTAATAAATTGCTTTTTATGATTCATTATTAAGGAATTATAGAGAAATATAATTGTGGTTAAAGGACAATATGTTCATGCATAATGATTTAAGACATACAAATCCATTACATATAAAAGATTCATAAATGAAATAAGTTTCTAAATATTATATTATTATTTTTGAAAATGATGGGAAATAGGAGGAAATGGGTAAATGGAGATCAAAATAGTGCTTGCATTGACACCCCTCCAATGGTAGCTGAAATAAAAACATTCATGAGAAGGATTAATCAACTGGATCATGTTATGTAAAATAACATTAATCGAGATGAGAGTATGATTTCACCACGAAGGGAAAAATATTCTCTTGATCCCTTTATTTTTCAAATAACAAAAATTGTCAGTGGATCTACCTACCCATTGATAGATTAACAATGGGTCCCCAAAATCAAAAATATATTTTCGGTGCTCTGTTTTTTAGAACAAGAGAAGGCCACCATGTCTATTTAACGCTTAGGGGAAGAATCTGATCACTGGTGGGAACTGATTAATGACATTGGTCCATGTGTGGAGGTATAATGATTTGAGTTTTCAGATGGATATTTTTCAATATGTATTTCCCTCATTCGATGATAACAAAAATAGAGAAGGCATTTCTCAAGCTGAAGCAGAAGGGGAATGAATTTTCTGGATGCTACACAATGAACCTCCGAATATTTTCTTGTTAAACCACAATATTTTTCATGAATCCTAATAGGAATTTGGAAACATTCTATGGTGGGCTAAGAACTAATCTACAGAATAATCGAGCCAACCTACAATATGATAGCTATGAAGAGATAATGCAGAGTGCTATGAAAGGAGAACTGTAGTTCTCTAAGACATATTGGTCTCATAAAACCAATAAAATGAATATATAAATGGAGACATTATTGGGTAGGGTCATTGATTATGGAATTGGGGGAATGAAATAGAAACTTCTAATGTATAATAATTTTATGAAGAATTATTTGGGGAACATCTTACTCAGGAGCGGGAAGTGTTACAAGTGTGGATGTGTTGAGAATATTACTTGGAATTTTCAAAGTGAGGTGAAGACTCAACGTCCCAACACTAACAGCCATGGGAAGATGATATATTCCCAAACTAAAGTCCAATTCTTCAAGTGTAGATAGATTTTTCATTTTTCCAATCATTGTCTAAATCAGAGGGCAATGGAAATGAATCACCATCAGCCTCAGCAAAGGCCATGGGAGTAAGGTCATTCTTTTTCTATCGCCATAACTGATGTTGAAGCTCTTAATGATAGGGTAAATGGCACTCTTTTTCCCCCAATGATAGAATGTATTTTTTAAATATTTTTCTAGGTATTCTTTTATTTCCTCCTGGTTTTCAAAGAATTAAAAACAACCCATGAATTTTTAAAAGAATAGTTAACAGTCAAGACTCCTGGTCGGATAATCCAAGCATCATTATATTTTAGAAACTATAGTATTTTCTTTAGTAACCAAAATATTGTCACAAATCTAGTTTTCATTACCATGTTGGAATTCAACATTATACTAGGGATAATCTGGATCTCAATTTATAATGCTAGGATCAAATGTAGACGTTACGAAAGAGCAACATACTTGAATAGACGAGCTACAAATATCTTCAATGGAGATATATCTCAACCAGATATTTTTCAAGAAGCAACTCATATAGCCTTATATATGGTTTTATAAGTGAAAAATAAGAATGAAATTAGAGTATAAGGATAGAAAATGTCCCCATCAACTATGAAATCATTGACATATTTCCTAAACAGTTACCAAGACCACCCCAAAAAAGAGAGTTATAGTTCTCTATTGAACTCATTCCTATATCTCATCTAACATCACGACCCATTATATGATAGAAAATGTAGATCTAGTGGAATTAAAGAAAAAAATCAAAGATCTTTTCAAGAAGCGGTTTTCCCAACAGAGTGTGTCTCCTTGTGGAGCACCTGTTCTCTTTGTGAAGAAAAATTATGGATCAATGTGGCTATGCATTGATTATAAAGAACTAAACGAGATCATAGTGAAGAAAAACTACCCTCTTCTAAGAATTGATGACTTATTTGACCAACTTCATGTAGATGAATATTTTTTCCATGATTGATTTTCGATCTGGTTATCATCAATTGGCATAGAATAATGAATATATTCCAAATTCCACCTTCCAATCAAGATATAGGTATTTAATGTATATTATTATGTCGTTTGGACTGTCTAATTCAAATGATATTTTTTTTGGTTTTCATGAATAGAGTCTTTAAGGAATACCTTTGAATTTTTTTGTAGTTATTATTGATGATATTTTTATATATTGTAAAATTCATGAGGAGAATGATGATCATCTACTGGTTTTTTTATAACCCTATGTAGGAGAGGATTTTTGGAAGGTTCATCATGTTTGAGTTTTTGTAACATAAATGTTATTTATTATGGAACATTACAACCAATGAACGAACCAAATTTGTCCCAACAAAGACAAATGATGTAGATGGGCGACCAAATCCTAAAATATTTTCTATGATTTTTAGTTTCAGGGGATTTTTAGGATATTATATGAGGTCTCTGAAAAACTATTCACAACATTTTAATCCACAATCCAAGTTAACTTAAAAAGGGTTTATGATAATCTAGACAAAGGTTTTAAATCCACAAGGATAGATAACCTAAGATGGGGCGTGAATTAGGGTATGATAGATTAAAACAACTGCCCTTCATGATCATGTATCTCTGTTATAAAATACTATCTTCTCTCTATTTCATGTAGTTATGTATAAAAAGAAATTAAATCATGAACAAGACACAAAAAATTTTACATGGTTCACCTCACTAGGCTATGTCCAAGGGCATACACCGGAACCATGATGGTGTACCAAATACACTAAAACAACATTGTTGTTTACAATGTTCATAGTTCACTCAGTGTCCCTCTAGGATTACAACCATTCACAATTTGAATGATCCCTACTCTCTCTACTAATGTGTGCTCACTGCTTCATTATAAGATCCACTCATATTTTATAGACATGTAGGTCCATTCATTATCTCAAATAAATGCATCCTTCACTAAATGTAGATTCTCTATTGATGACCCACATTCATCCACTGATGAATAAAAATTTACCACATTACTACTGGGAAACTCCAAATCTTTCACCCAACCCTTACTGCATCTTTCACAAAACATTATTTCCTTGCATGCACGATTCCCCTTTATTCATGAATCACTCATCGCATGGAACATCAATGATTCAAAGAACTCAAATCTTATGTGCAACATTCTTAGCTAGCATACAACTCAAAATCTTTCATGCAACTCCCTTTTCATGAAATTCTTATGCAATCTGGTGCTTAGATTTTCACTATGTGTGGAGCTGTACCGAATGAGGAGGGTCACATATTATTTATAGGAATTATTGGCCCCTGTGTGGATGATTCAATGTGTTTCACAATTTATGTTTTGAGCTCACAAAAATCCATTTGACGGTGCATTATGCGCACCCGTTTATTTTATGCAACCTCATATTTAGCAGTCATTTCTAAATCTTCTCACAAAACATGCCTTTTACCATTTTCGACATTCGTCTCCCGAAACATGAATTGCACACAAGATTCCAAACCATCTTCAATCTGGCACATAACATCATTTAAAAAAAATGAATATCCTTTTTTCGATTTTGATGCACAAAAATTTGGCACGAAATAGAAAATGGAACCTACATAGATCTATTCTTTTTGTACCACCCCCAGATCATCCATTCCATTGTCATTATTAATTGTCAACATAGGTTTTCAAAAATATATATAGAACTTGACAACTATCCATGGAAACACACATTGTCAACAAATAAACCAGATTTTTCCACAAACACAAACACAATAAAAAAGCATCAATGTTAACATAAGGGATTTTGGTACAAAAATCTCCCCCTTTGTGTTTGTTGACAACTCTTCTCATAACTATTCACTGCATGATGATACCTCACAAAAATTATTTCATCTTCAGCCACTATTTTCAACTAACGATTTAGTTAGAGATCAAGGATTAATTCAACACATACTCTAATCCCACATGAGAAACTCTTGGCTTTAGAAACAAGAGTATTTTGATAAGTTCATCAATGAATCACTTCATTTATGACACCAATTGTTGATACCAAACTGATACTAATTAATGATAGTAGGAATCCTTCTAAAAGCATTCCAATGTAAATATTTTTCTTTTATCACAATCCTCAACTGTCTTGATATGAATTCTTTAATAGATCACCTCTAGAATCATCGAATTTTATTCTCTACCCCTATCTCATTGCTCTCCCCTATCTGACTGCACCATCTTCCAGCATCTCCCAGTGTCTTTGACTAGGATATTTTATCGCTTCCTTAGCCACTGCTTCTCCCCCTGGAGGAGTCACTATTTCTCCCCCATTATCAACAAACCCAAAGGTCACTCCTCTATGGCCAGATACATTGGAAATAAAACATATTAGCACATTAGAGAAAAAGGAACCACACCTCGGGGAGAGGGGGTAGCCACATCCACACTTATTCAAGTGCGGATAGTTGACTGAACTCTCAGAGTCAGTCGATGTGTCTCAAAATCTTCTTTGGTTAAGGCCTTTTTTTAAAGGTCTGAAACTTGTAGTCCGGTTGGAACATACTCCAACATCAATATTCCCTGCTCAAATTTATCCTTGATAAAATGATACATTATCTCAATGTGATTTGACCTTTAGTGTTGTAGGAGATTTTTTTTGAGATTTAAAGTGCTTGAATTATCGCACTAGATTCAGATCAGATACTTCACTTCAACTACCATATCATCAAGCTGCTTCATTATTGAAAATAATTTTGTGCATGATTGAGTGGCTGCAATATACTCAGTTTCTATAGTGCATAATTAAATGAAATATTTATTCTTTATTATCCATGAAATAAAAAAACACCAATATAGAATGCACCTTCTGAAAATGATTTATTATCATCTGTTGAACCAGCCAAAACAACATCATTATATCCCAGTAACTGTTACTAATAATTGTCATTATATATCAAGTTAATGTCCATGGTGCCCTTGATATACTAACATATTCTTTCCACATTAAACATGTGTCTTTCTCTAGGATTACTTTGATATTGTAATACTTAAAATGTGGTAGAAACTATATCAGGTCTTGTCGTTGTTATATATATTAAACTCCCAATAATCTACCTATATTCTGTGATATAAACTACCTTGCCATCATCATATTTCATTAATTTCATCCTGGTACCAACCGGATTTTTTATCTCCTTGTAATTTCTCATTCCAAATATTCTTAGAACCTCCTTGAAAAATTTGGATTGATAAATGAAATTTCCATTCCTTCCTTGTGACACCTGTAAACAAAGGAAAATTTACAGCTCACAAATCATTGAAATTTAGAACTGTCATTTAATGTAATCATAATATACCTACATTGAGAATATTCTAATACTTTAAATATTATTCCATCTCATAAAATAGATCCGCAATTCTTTGATTATTTTCGTTGTTGAAAATTAGATTGTAATCAACTACACCACGCTGGAAACCAAGCTTTTTAAATTTTGATCAAGCCTTGAGTGCCATTCTATTGGTGCATGTTTCATCCCATATAACACCTTATTCAGCCGGAAAACCTTTTTCTCATTATCATGAATGGGAAAACCCTATGGAAGATTGATATACACTTCTTCCTCCATAACTCCATTCAAGAATACTGATTTGACATCCATCTGGAACACATTGAACATCTGTTTTACTACAATGGCTATAAATAATCTAATTTTCTCCGGCCATTCAACCGGTGAAAATGTCTCATCGACATATATACCCTCTATATAAGAGTATTCATTGCACACAAGTAATTCTTTCTGTCGAATCATTGTGAAATATTCATTCATCTTGTTGCAAAATACCTATTTTTCGCTAATGACATTCTTATCTATTGGCCTCGATACAATCTCACATGTCTAGTCCATCTCAATCTGTTTTAGCACTCCAATCATATCCTGAACCCAATTTTCACCATCAACTATGTTAGGAAATCATTTTGGATCATACAAAGATAGGAATGTTTTCTACTACAATTATTTCATTCTTGTAGTCTGAACTGGAGCTGACTGTTCACCAATGATAATCTGCCTATCAATTTAAATACAACTCACTAGTTCATGTTCAGATACATATTTTGCTTAATCATTATCATCATTAGTATCTTCATCTAAATTAGCATTGGTCAATTCTACTCCTCAAGGGTAACTTTCATATTCATCACATTCATCAAAAACATGTTCACCATGTACTGGAGTATTCTCTTCATTTTCCACAATATGGACTTCATTTCTCTCAATACCTTTTCCATGCCACTTTTTAAAGCATTTGTATGCTTTTATTTTTCCTGAGTAGCCAAGGAATGTCCCCACATCTCCACATGACTCAAATTTCCTATGTTTCTCTATGTTGATAATAATGCACCCATATCCAAAGATTCGAATTTTTTTGACTATTGTAATCTTTCTATACCACATTTCATATGGAGCCTTTCCTTTCATAAGACATAAGAGTGCTCTATAGTAAATTTACACTGATGTCAATACAGTGTCGTTCCCGAAGTACTTTGGTAGATCTATTTCTATAAGCATCATTTTGGCCCTGTTTTTGATGATCTGATTTCTCCTTTCAACCTATCCATTCAGTTTGGGTGTTATCACTGAAGAATCTTGATGCCATATCTCATGTTTTTCAAGATATTCTTACACCTATCTTTTAGTGAATTCCTTACCATTGTCAGTATGAATCTTTAGAATTTTTTGTCCAAGCGTCCTTTTACACTCCCTTCGGTTCTGATTTAATAAGCTATACACATTGTAATTATGGGAAATAAAAAATACTCTAGACATTAATAATAAATTCATCAACGAAAAGAACATTTGACCACCCTTTTTCAATTGATCTTGGTGTGTTAGGCCCACAAACATCATCATGCACCAATTCGAGCACTCGTGTTGACATATTTTCCTTTTCCTTATACATATTTCTGATGATCTTCCCTTGTTGGAATGCATCACATTTTTTATTATGAACCTATGATAGCCTTGGAAGGTCTCTAGCTACATCAAATATAACAAATCATTTAGGGATTGCTGACATATATGACAAAGTTGTTTATGCCACAATTTGTTATCATTCTCTAGGGATAAAAAACACATATCCTCTTCACCTCTTACTAGGAATAGATTCCCCTTTATTATATTTCCCTATACGATTATTGTACCTTCTCTTCCATTGACGACACATGTATTCTTGGTAAACCCTATTGAATGTGTTGAGTCACATAGTTGATTGATGCTATAAAATTTTGACAAGGACCTTTTACAACCAAGATATCAACACATTTTATTTCTTTTCCACCAAACCTAGCCTTTCCTTATCTAATTTTCATCAGGACTTCATTGATTCCATATTTTAAAACTCTTTAGTTTCCATATTTTATGCATGTGACTAGATCCTTATTGCATGTAACGTTAGACGTGATACCAGTATCAAGTATCTATAAATCATAACGGACTGATGCTTTACGTTAAATTTCTGCAACCACTGCATTCTCTCTTATCTTCTTTGCAGTCCATATTTTTGTCTTCACAGTCAGCATTGACTAAGACTTCTCATCATTCAATGAGTATGAGGGACAATCTTCATCAGCGAAAGCTGCAAATCTATTTTTAATTTTAAACTCACCAATTGTTTCTTTGATCTAATATTTGTATCATTTTTATTCTCTATTATCACATTCCACTGTAGGGTTGATATAAAGAATCCAGTCATGTGTGCAAATTCTCCTCACCAAAAATAGTGTCCTTCCAAATGTGTTCTAGAGAACCATTCACTGTTTGGATGCCACCTAGGTTCTTGTGACCTTCAGTATCTTCTGGGTATAAAACACACACTTTGTGAGTGTCCCATCTATCCTGAGAAATAAAACCTGATAAATGGTACATTCCTATGTGTCACTTCTGTACTTCTATTTGTTCCTTGGGTTCATTGAATTTTCTGATTTTTCTCTGTACCCACAACATTTTTCATTTTTGGAATGGGTTCTTGCGGTCCGACTTCAAACATAACTTCTGTATGTTTTTGATAAAACTCAACATCCACCTTAACATCCAAGCATGATTTATGCTTCTTTTATGGATATCATCTTGGCTCCTCTTTCATCCTTTCAATATTTTAATGATCTTCTTTTCTGATGTCACATTCAGGGTCAAGGGTTTTTTTGGTTGTTCAATTTGCATCACAGACTGACAAATTCTTCATCACATTCTTCAATACGTATGATAAGATATTTCACATTACAATTCAATCCATCTATCTCTCAATTTTACTTCAATGATGAGATTATGTCCATCAACAATTTCTGAGCTCTATGGATTGAAATAGACAAGGTTTTCCATTTCTTTTACAATCTTAGACATAAATTGTTATTATTGTTGCATGTAGAGTTTTGCGTCAAGAAACGTATTGTTGGATTTATTTTTCTTCTATCCATACATCTATCTATTCAAGGGCAATGTTTAACTTAGCATCGATGTCGACTCTACCATCAACATTTTCTTCTTATTCATCAGCTTCAGTTTCATCATGTTTTTGAGAACTACCGATAAATGCCACCAAAGAAATTTCTCCACGACCTCTGTAGTTCCCTATCTCTTCATTCTCCTCAACCTCACACTCATCTGAACAATAACATTCTTTTGTATAAAGGTTCATTTTCTTAAAAAAATTTTAATTAACTGTTTCTTACCTTTCAGAGATGGTGAATAATTCTTCTTGTGAATTTCGACTTCATCAACATCATCATCTTATTGGAACATTTTGGGGAACCTTATTGAAAAATGTCTACCCATTCCACATCTAATACAAGAATGATTGTGTTTCCCTTCAAACATTCATTTCCCTCTATAATGGTTTGAGGAGAGGAATTACATCCCCCCATATATCTCTTCTTCTTCCTAGGAGTCCTCAATAGTGAGCTATTTCATGGCATTGAATGCCACCACACAGATTTCCCTTTTTCCCTAGCATCATTTTCATTATTTCACATTTCATATACTATAAGGGTATTGTGAAAGTAATTTAGTGTCATCTCTTTCAGATCCCTATCTTATAATTCTCAAACAATTAGATTGAATTGAGGTGGAAATTTCCTCATGTTGTGCTTCACAATATTTATGTATTCAATGACATCACCAAGACCTCACATGTCTTGCACTTCCACATTTACCCTATCAAAGAATGCATCAAAAGACTCATTTGGGGTCATTCTAATATCTTCATACATGTTCCACAACACATGAAGCATATATTCTCTGACCATTGGATATTCTTCATATATATTAAATAGATTTTCCCACATGGCATGTGTGGTTTTTCATGACATCAACTTTATATAGATAGAATTGGATAGGGCTCCCCCTAAATCATTGATTCCCTTGGAATCAGCAACCAATTATGTATGCCCGGCTTCCAATAATGCACCACAATTAATATTCGTTGTTATTCCATGCATTGCGGCTGTGAACACATCCATTACCAAAGATAGGTAGTAGTGTTGCTTCCGATTCTTCCATAACTGAAAATTGTTCCCATCGAAGATCAGAAACCCTTTATGATTGATGACCTCAATTTGAGAGAGAGAAATTTATATTAATATTCACATTTCATGTCATTTATTAAGTACACTATGTTAGATTCCCTGAGGGTGTGGGGGATGAATTTGGGTATGACAAATTAAAAAACGGAAACTCTTGATCTTGTTTCATTGTTAAGAAAAACACACTACTCTATCTTTCCTGTAGCAAGTATAAACAGAAAAAAAATCATGCACAAGACACATAAATTTTTACTTGGTACACCCTCACTGGGCTATGTACTAGGAGAAAATAACAATGATGTGTCGATGTACCAATTCCACTAAAAGCACACTTGTGTTTAAAATGTTTGAAACGAGCTCACTGTCCCTCATGATTAAAAGGATTCACAATTTTAGATCACACTTCCCTTTCAACTGTAGTTTGCACAATACTTCTTCAGAATATTCACTCACCTTATATGGACTTGTATGTCCCTTTATTATGTCATAGGAATTCCTCCTTTAGTGTATTTATATGTTCTGTTGAAGTCCCACATTCATCAACTGATGAATACCACTTTTCCATAGTACTACTAGAAAACTATAAATATTTCATGTAACCCTTACCACGTCTTGAGTGAAACCTGATTTATAGGTTCAAAAGATTCCATATTTGTCTTGAAACACTCCTTGTGTGCATTTCAAAATTTCACACCACTCAAATCTTATTCACATCTTTCTCAGCTGGCGTGCAACTCAAAATATTTTGAACCACTCCCTTTGTGAGAAATTCTTATTAGATCTGGTGATAAGATTTTCTATATGTGAGGAGTTGTACTAAATAAGGTGGGTCACCACTTATTTATAGGCATTATTGACCCCGGTGCAGAGGAATAACTGTGTTGCGCAGGATCCTCTTCTAGCGTGAAAAACCTCATTTGACGTCCCAAATCGTCCATTCCTTTTTCATCGTTCATTGTCAATAAAGGTTGTCATCAATGTCTCTAGAACTCAAAAACATGCCATAAAACCCCCCATTTTCAACAATTAGACAATATTTTCATCAAACAAGAACTCCGAAAAATAGCATCAATATTACCTTAAGGAACTTTTACCAAAAAAAGAGCGAGAGGAAGGATTCCATGAGAAAAATAATAGATTGTTTACTGAACCCATGTTAACTCTGCTCTCAAATAGAGATGGATTCATTATTTTTAGCAATGCATCTCTGAAAGGGCTTGGGTGTGTCCTCATGAAAACATTAAAAGGTGATTGATTATGAATGTCGATAGTTGAAGGCTCGTGAAGAAAACAATCATATGCATGATCTAGAGATGGCTTTTGTTGTTTTTTATCTGATGATTTTCAGGAACTATATTTATGGTGAGTAGTTTAATATATAGACAGACGATCAATGTTTGAAGTATGTTTTTACGGAAAATTAATTGAACATGAGAGAGAAGAGACAGTCGGAACATCTTAATGAATATGATTTTTCAATTCATTATCATCCCCAAAGAGAAAAAAAAGTCAATGATGCATTTAGTAGGAATGACCATGTTGTTTTGTTGATTATGAGAAGTCAAAGAGATCCCTTGATCAAAGACCTAGTGAAACAGTATATGGGAATTATAAGGTAAGGGACATCATCTAGACAATACCAAATGACTGATGAAAAATCATTACTAGAGAATATCATGAATTCCCAAGAAAGAAGGCCCATTGTTACAAACCATGTTTGAGGCTATGAAAGATGTTATGTTTCCTGAATTCAATATCGATCAAAGAGGATTACAAAAATATTGTACAATACTTTGTGTTCTATCTATTCCATATATTAATGAGTTGATGGATGAAGATAATATCTCTACATTATCTGTACATCATGGAAGTAAGAATATTTATAGGGACTTTCCAGATAATTATTGGTGGTATAATATGCAAAGGGTTATTTTTTACTACACTAAAATGTTCTTGGTAGGTCAGCAAGTGAAATTGATGTGACAAATTCCTACACAGGGATAACCAGCACTGCCCATAATATCATGGATGCGGGATAATATCATTTTGGACTATGTCACTGCCCTCTTGAGAACATCCAAAGGAAACAATTTGACATGGGTTATAGTGGACCATCTCATGAATTCTTCCCATTTTATATCTATTGAGGAATATTTCTCACTGGATCAAACATCCAAGTTATACATGAAAGAAGTTGTAAGGGTGCCTGGAATTCCACTTTCTATCTTCTCTGAATGTGATCCAGGGTTCACATCAAAATTATGCATAAGTCTTCAATAATATTTGTGCACTGAATTAAATTTTAGTATGGAATGTCTCCCCTAAACTGATGGGAAATCTGAAATGACAATTCAAACACATGAGGACATGCTGAGAACATGCTCAATGGAATTTAAAGGTGGGTGGGATCAACATATCCCATTATTCGAGTTCACATACAACAATAGTTTCCACTCAATCATTCAAATAGACTCTTTTGAAGCTCTATATGTGACGCGATTTAGAACTCCTACAAGTTGGGATGAAGCTAGTAAGATAAATATTCTTGGGCTTGATCTTGGGATGAGATGAAAAAAGGTCAATTCCAACCAACATTACATTGAGGCTTCACATAGTCCTCAAATGAGATATCCTGACAACATTCAAAGGGACTAGGGGTTTGATACTGGTGACAAACTCATTCTTCGAAATTTACATTTTAGGAGGTTCATGGGGTTTGTGAAGAATGGGATTGTAAGAACTCGGTTTTTTTCTACGAAAGTCTTTGGAATATTCTTGATGATATTCCAGAGCCGCGCTTTCAGACGGCGTGCGATTCCGAGCCCCGGAGTGGCTGGAATTAAATTTTCAGTGTGTTCACACTGGAAATGCTAAATAAATGAGATAACTCCTGAAAGGAGTTCCGAATCAGGGATCTGAGTGTACGGATGGGTCCGGAATGGGGTTTTTACCCTAGGAACGACATAAAACCTTGTCGGCGCGGGATGTTTGGACCCCTCGCCCGCTTCTGGAACGTTAAACTGATTAATTAATTAATTAATTAATTCGTTTAATGGTGAAATGCTAGTATCTCTTAAACGGTGGCTCAGATTGGAAAACAGAGGGCACCGTTGAGTTCGGAGCATGCCGTTTACCCTAGGAGGGGTATAAGTTTTGCGGGCGCGGGTGGTTTGTTAAAAATGGTCGTAGGGGCGTTTTCGTAATTTGGCGGCCTCAGGTGCTAAGTTTAGTAACTTTTGAACGGGGTCTCAGAATAAAATTACGAGACCTCCGTTACGCTCATAGCGTCGTTCTTAGCCCAGGGGAGGCTAAATCCCGACCCCGTCGGGAGTTCGGCTTCGGGGCTGTCGGGCAGGCGTTTAAGTGATTTATACTTAAACACCCCCCCCCCCCCACGTCTTCTTCCTCTTCTCACCCAAACCCTCCTCCCCCCTCCTTCACCTCCGGCGTGGCGAGATCCGGCGAGGTGAGATCCGGCGAGGCAGCACTGGCAAGGTGCGATGGCGCGCGGCAGATCGCGCAGGAAGCGTTGGGCGAAGCCCAACGAGGTAGGCAGATTTGAGTTTTCCTCCCCTTCCCCGTTTTAATCCTCATTTATGCTCAATCGCGCCACTGGATCCTCGAAAAAATCTGGTGGTTGCGTAGACCCCATCCCGAGATTTCCGGAAAGCTATCTGGATCGAAATTTCGACCACCAGATCGTTCCCGGTGGTCCTTGGAAATTTTCCGGCCACGGCCGGTTTCCGGCGAGGGCCGAAGGCGGCTGATGGCGGCGACGTGGTGCGGAGGGAGGCGCAGCAGGGCGGTCAGTCGGGGCTTCGGAGGTGGTGGCGGCGGCCTTCAGCGGGGGCTGCCAGAAGCCGGCCGCGGCGCCGGCCGCGTGAGCCGGCAGGCGGAGGAGAGGGGGGCAGCGAAGCGCGCGACCACCGTGCGCGACCGCGACCCGCGAACCGCGGGTCGCTGTGGGTAATCAACCGGTCGTGAGGTGGACGGTCGGCTGATGCGAGCCACGGCCAGCTGGCCACGACATGGTTGAACCGGACCTGCAGCTGAGCCGCGGGCCGGCTGGGTGGACCGGGCCGGCCAGCGCAGGCCGGCCCAAGCAGGGCGGACCGGCCGGTCCGGGCCGGTCCGGCCCAAGGGGCTTTGCCCCTCAGACTTCGGACACCTGTATTTCGGGCTACGGGCGTCCTTTTTGCACGCCATCTGCGGCGGCGCGGACCTGACGCAAATACGGCCGTTTTGAGTTTGTTTTGGAAATTTTTAATTCTCGAAATGAGGGGCCGCGGTGGCGCGGCATGTCTTTTAGTAGACGAGCGTTTCTCCCGAAAATCTTGTTTTGGACGTCGCGGACGCGTCCGACATCCGTTTTGAGTGAAGTCAGTTGCGTTGGGACCCTAGCATTGAGGAAAAGGTTTCCAGGGCTGTTCCGGGCGTTGAGGCCGAAGGCGAGGCGCGGGCCCCACGACTCGTCTTTTGAGCTGCATGCAGCTTTTAGCGACTTTTTCCTCGGACGTTCGTTCGGGGCGTGCGAGCAGTCGATGTTGGGTATTTTTCCGAGGGGATTGCAATGGTGCAATCCGCCCACCCTTATTCGGAACGATGTTGCGGGGCCCACGAGGTTCGTTTGGGAATCGATGGTGATTTTTTCCAGCTTTATCACCGGGCGACCGTTTTGGACAAGTGAATAGTCCATCTTGTGTACTTTTTCAAGAGGATCGCAATGGTGCGATCCGTTCGTTGTGTTTCGGGACTGGGATGTGGGTCCCATGTGGCACCGCTCGTGTGCGGTGCCCTGGGATGGACCTTTTTCTCCGGATATCCGTTGCACTCATGTGAGTAGTGCTTTTGACGTGTTTTCCCGAGGGGATCACCTTGGTGCGATGCGCCCGACTGTTTTTGGGACCGAAGCTCGGGATCACGGGACGCCGTTAGGGCGTGAGGCGGTGTTGGTGACCTTTTTCGTCAGATATCCATAGGAGGGGAGTATGTAGTCGATCTCACGTGATTTTCCGCGAGGATTACAACGGTGTGATCTGTTTGGTTGTGCGGAGCCTCTTGCGCGGTTTTGTTAAATGTGGAGGCTTGGGAGGTGCTCTAGTGGTGGTTCTCCCTACCTTGTTCATAGCAGACCCTTGGAGTGCGATCGCACACTCTTGGGAGAGTGACGTAAATGGTTCAAGAGATGTGGCTGGCTGTGCCTAGGCCTTTGAGGTGGAGTTGTTATGTCATCCCTTCGCGTTGACGTTGGGTGCCGTGTGGACGATAGCCTATGGGATGGAACGAAGTATACTCTGGGAGTATACGGGAGTGCTTGGAGGTACGTGTGGTTGTTTGTACCTAAGAATGTTTGTGTCCTCAGTTGGGGTTGACTTGGGGTCACACGTCGTGTGGGCACCATGTGCGTGCCATGTTCTACTTTGTGTACTTGGACCTCTCGTGGTGTAGAGGGTCCCTTTTTGCTCGTTTGTTTGGTTAGTAGGGTGGAGTGTGTTTTCCCATGGCTCTATGCTCGTTGGTTGACCATCAGGGTTGAGTGGTCTCCCCGTGGTTTCATTCTCGATGGATCAGTCGGTAGCGGTGTTAGTGACACCTAGTGATGGAACAGGCGCTGAACCCCTTTGTGTGAGTTGTGCTGGTGTTGGGTGGTTGCGCGAGGCCCACTCTGTGTTCGGTTGGCTGTTGTTGTATCCTCTAGTGGAGATGGCCAGGGAAATTCTGAGTTCTACCCTCCAATGGGGATGGGCAGTGGGTTACTCATCGACTTCCTCGGGCTTACCCTTCAGCAGGGCTGGGCAGTGGGTTGCTCACTGACTTCTAGGGTTTACCCTCCAGCGGAGACTGGGCAGTGGGTCACCCGACGCTCTTAGGGTATACCGTCCAGTGGGGCTGGGCAGTGGGTCACCCGATGCTCTTAGGGTCTACCCTCCAGCGGGGCTGGGAAGTGGGTCACTCGACGCACTTAGGGTCTACCCTCCAGCAGAGACTAGGCAGTGGGTCACCCGAGGACCTCTTAGGGTCTACCCTCCAGTAGGGTTGGGTAGTGTGTCGCCCGTCATCTAGTTCCAGGTCTACCCTCCAGCAAGGCTGGGCAGTGGGTCTCCTGTCGACTTATTCCAGGTCTACCCTCCAGCGGGGCAGGGCAGTGGGTCGCCTGATGACGTATTATGGTTTACCATCCAGCAGGGCTGGGCAGTGGGTCATCCAGTATCTTATTACGGGATACCCTCCAGCGGGGCTGGGCAGTGGGTCACCGGATGATGTATTATGGTCTACCCTCGAGCATGGCTGGGCAGTGGGGACACCTATTGTCATTTCAGGCTCAGTCCTCTCGACTAGGATAGTCTGTGGCTTACCTCCGTGATTACCGGAGAGGGACCCTTGGTTGTATGGGTTGGTGATGGAAATTCTTGACTTTGAAAAGACCTCTCGACTGCAGGGCAGTGATGAGGCGTGGTTTCACATTCCTAGAACTCTCAAGTAAGAGGGGCGCATTCCCCACCAAGACGCATTCTTGCGACGCGATCTAAAACCGTGCGGGCGAGTCAGTGCTGCTCAAAGCGGATAGTATCAAGGTACGGTGGCTGAGCCCCTTGGCTTGCGGTTCAGGGGAGACGTGCGGGATGCTAGGCATCAGTGATGGGGTTAGACTGGGACTGTTGGCTACTTGTTTTCTTGGGCTGAGCTACGGGACAGAGATCCCCATACGATCTTGTTCGGGCTTGTTGGCAGAGCATATATATGTATATACCTCGTGCAAGTACCCACTCCTTGGGTTTTGGCTGCTCTCCTTCCAGGGGAGGCGAAGACGCGCGGGGTATGCCATGTGCTTTCCGTGTCTAGCTTCTCGTGGTTGGACGAGTCTACTCTCCTGCTATATGTAGCAAAGACTCAACGGGAAGTTCGTCTTCTCACGGTTTACAGCACCTTGTGTCTGGACAAGTCTATCTTCTTTCTCTTGTTAGGTTGAGCTGTTACTCTTTACTGCACCCTTGGTTGTAATACTTTCTATTCCTTGTTCACTCTACTGCTCACCCTTTGGTACCTCCTTTGTTGCTCCCTCGAGCCTTCGGGGTATCCTACTGAGTATTTTTATACTCACCCCTTCTTGGGCTTTTCCCGCACTTGGTGTGCCCTTGCAGACGACAGACAGGTGGAGCGTGACTTTAGTGGAGCGTAGAAGCTTGGGAGCTTGGACCGCATGCGGTGGTCGTGGTCAGGTTCCAGGCGGGAGACCAGTCAGCTATTTCTTTTTGTTTACATGTTGCCAGGTTGTGGCACTTTTTCGTTGGGCACGTGTTTTCCCCTTTTCATTTCAGTTGTACTTTGTACTTGTAGAGGTCGATGCACTTTGTGGTATTTTTATAGCAGTTTCCTTTTCTTTACTCGTCTTTCCTTTTACTCTGCACTTTTACATTGAGTTTGCTGCGTGTGTGTGTGTGTACAGGTGCTTAGGCAAAGGCCTCCCCGAGTGGTTGTGCCTTCAGCACTGGTCGCCAGCCCCAGGCCTATGGAGGCGGGCTTGGGGTAGTTGCGGCTCGAGACCGGGTAGGGTCGGGTCGTGACAGGGATGTTCAACCTTAGGTACGTTGTAACTGATGAAAACCATGATCTCATAGGAGCTGTAGCCTATCATATTACATTTCCTCCAAATATTGCACAAGATCATGCTGTCAAATATGTATCCATCTTGATGAAGCACATACTTGACCCTTCACATGTACTAAATCCAGTGACGGTACAACTGGGGAATGATCTCTCTTATGAAGAGAAACCGGTGGAAATTTTGGATCATAGAGACAAGGTTCTTTGCAACAAGAATACCCACCTTGTTAAATAGTTTTGGAGAAACCAAAAATATATATAAGTCTTGTGGGAACTTGAAGAGTCTATGAAGTATTAGTACCCATATATTTTTTCTACCATGAGTACGAGTAGAAATTTGGGGGAAGAAATTTCTAAAGGGGGAAGAAGGTAACGACCCGACATTTTGATTATTATTTTTTTTTTCAGAAAATCTATGTCTGAAAAGGTCAAAATCAATAATAAATATATATATATAAATGAAATGATACAATAGGGTTTCAATCATTATATAACCACTTTACTACATGATAGTTGAAAAAAAATTTATCATTATAATTGTTATTTAAACCACAAATAATAATCGATAATTAATGAAGAAATAATAGTAGATTGCCTCATCCATTAAACTCAGGTCGTATGAAGCCCATCTATCAGAGCATGGGATGTTTTTAGAATCATAATGATTTTCTATAGATCAAGACCAATTAGAGTCTCAACATGATAAAATTGAACGTAACACCGTATGAGGGATGTTCATGTTGATAAAAATCACCACTCGAGAAATGTTGTATGAGCACCCAAAGTTTCTATCACTCTTACACACCTTACTATTAGGTCTTATGTAGTTGTTAAAAGTGGGTATTTAATGAATCCTTATACACATTATGTACTACATTTTTATAAATATAATTTTTTTATTATTATTTTTAAAGAAGTATAATTTTATAATTTCAAATGCCAAAAATTAATATAGGATGAATTTATGTTTTTTTCTAGTAATATTTTTATATTATTGATGAATATTGAAATAATTTGTACTTTATAATATTTTTTCTAAATTAAATAATTGATATTGTTAAATTATTTTCAAGAAACAGACATATACTATTATGATCAGTATGAAATTTAGAGTCTGAGAAGATCAACATAATTTTTGGTGAATAGTAAATTATGAATTGAAATATTACAATAATTAATAGAAAGATGACTAGTGTAATAGTTACCCAACTTAAGTAACTATAAATATAATTTTGGAATATTTAATTGGAATGTGATTTAATAGAATTAGAAAATAACTGTTTTAGAAATTATTAGTTATGTATTTCTATTAATTTGTGTAAATAGTTATTTTTATTAAAAATTAACATTATCATATTTTCAAAATTATCATCAAAAAATGGAGTTCATTTTTGAATTCAAAACATCTAAATTAGGTTAGTAAAAATTTATGATATTTGTATAAATTGTTTTGTTTTTCAGTGAATAGTAAAATTATATTTTTTGAGTTTTTAGTGTGTTTTATGACCTCATAATGATGAAATGTTCAATTTAAAATGTTTTTAAACTAATTTGGCATAAAATATTATATGATTTTAAACATGTGGAAAAAACCATGGGCAATACCATGGTTTTTCATATACCACAGATGAGGTGTCCTTGAAAATTAATAAACAACTCCCACTATTTTACAATAAATACAAACACATAACTTTTTTCATTAATTCCAAAATCATTACCATCTTATAAATGATAGTGTTATCCCAATTAATGTCTTCCTAAGTTGTCCCCAATCCCTAAAAGTCTTGATCCTATATTTTTAGAAGTTACTATTCAGGGTAAGGGAAATCTCATCTTCATAATTTTTCTATTTATGTGCTTTTTTAGGATTTATTTTTTTCATGGTTCCAAACCATGTTCATATTTATATTTTATTCTATCCCGATAATATATTATGATTTTTTTATAAATGGGTTACCCATTCACCCTATCATTTTTATTTTTTTATAACCATGTTGCATAAACATTATGGTAAAGATTTCTCATTTCAAAATGTAGCTCTTTTTCTCAAGATATTCAGTTATTTTATTTATTTGAATACCCAAACCAATTTAATTCATAAGGGTATTAATCATGACAAAAAATGATATATTTTATTCTGAAATATAAATAACTAAAACCCACATTCCCTTTCATTGGGTTATAAACGGCCTAATGATCATGTTTTTATGAACTATTTTACACACCATGATATTGATATGAAACCCATTTCTTTTATTCTCATTGGGCTATTTATGAAATTATAGATTTTTATCAATGTGTATCTAATTAATATAGATACATATTAATGGTGTTCCCTGATTTCTCTCCAATGAACTGGTAAAGGAAATAATATATAGAGGTAATAAGTTTTATGATACCATGGTAATATTCTTGGTAATTTTTATGAAATCATTGGGATGAACATTAGTGATATGCTTATGAATGTCTATGTTAAATGTTTAGACACATTTTGGAGATATTATTTAAGTTATTATTATATTTATATGTCCATTATCATTCGTTTATGATATTTCCTCAGGTTCTTATTGTAATCTCTTATGTTCACATGTACACAATTTCTAATGTTTTCTCTTACTGAGCATTATGCTCACCCTTTCCTTTGATGTACGTCCCCATGATATGAGATACAATAATATTAAATTGGATGAAAATTTCATGTATCCTTCCAAGAGGATTAAAATAATGTTATATGTTTTCCTATATTATGTAACTTTTTTTCTCAGTACACAATACATTAAAGATACTCTTGTTGTAATATGTAATGAAATGTTATGTAATAAATATGAGGGATTCCATATATACTCCAATGATACTATCTCAATCCCATATTTCTACCTAACCATCAGTTTATAAAATTTAATCCTCCATTATATCCCACTTCTCTTCTACCTCATAATATAACTTTATGTTTTCATGTATATGACACAAATTACCCCAACAAACAGTTTATAATCCAAGTATTCATCTTATGTGACTAACCTTCCTTAGTCCTCGATAACACAAAATCACCCTTCCACCCCTCAGTCTTATTTTCCCTAACCTAACACCAACCTCCACTTCAACCAACAAACCCTACAACATCAAATGGGCCAAAAAATATTCTAATGGGACATGAAAAAATTGAAAATTATTTTATTGAAAATGTTAGTTTTTTACAGAATTGAAAAAAAAATTATAACACCACAACTCTCGATGATACACACTCGAATTACATTCCTCCGCTAATCATCGTTAACCAAACATCATTAAAAAAGTTATTTTTTATCATTTAATTTGTAATAACATTATTCTTTGATTCATAAATATATATTAAATTAATCCTCAACATGTCTAGGAATATAAAATATTAGGTAATTATAGAATAAATTATAATTATGTATATAAATATTAATTAGATATTTATATTCATTATAAAAAAAATTAAATGAAAAATGTATTATATTTCACTGATAACATATCTAATAAACATGTTACTTAATAGTTCAATTATAAAATATAAAATTTTAATTATATAAAATGATATTTAGTAATTAAGTCCTCATTTTCAAATTAACTAATGGTGAAAAAAATTATTTTTTAGAAAATGTTGATTCTTAAGTGAAAATTGTATCATACCAATTTTTTTTAAAAAATTCCATTTATTTTCAATAAACATATTAAATTCAAAAAAAAATATCATGTTTTTAATATTTTTAATGTTAAATTTGTTTTATTTATTTATATTTAGTCAAAATAAGAAAAATAAAACAAATATATATTTTATTCTTGTATAATATTACTTTAGGGTTGAAAATTGATATTTTTATTAAAACTCTTTTAATGTGCATAAATATTCTCAATTTTAAAAAATTAAAACATACCCAACTAAGTAATAGTTTTATATAAATTTATATATGATATATATATATATATATATATATTACATTATCTTCACATATTGATTATTAATGGTCATATAGTTAATATAAAATATGCATATTGTTGAAAAATACCATTTTTAAAAAACAATTTATTCCTCAGATCTACAAGTTTACATTTATTTAAAATTCCACAAAATTTGAAAAATGAATTCCTTTAAACAGATTACATATTTTGGAACATAATAGTTTATATCGTCTTATATGGATATCTTTTTTTATCATAATAAATTGTAAAATAAATAATATTATTATGGTAAAAATGGAATTATAGGGGGTTGAACTAAAAATATATTTAATTAAATGACATAAAAACTTGTCTAAAATCTATTTTATGGCCATATATATACATTATAATATATAAGTTCTTATAAGGTTTCATATTTTCCATTTTTTCATGTGACTAACATGGGTATACTTTTTCATTTCAATAATTACATGTGTGTAACTCACCTAACTAATAAAACACCACACCCTATAAACTCCATTAATCAAAATAGATTCCATTTGGATTAGAAAATATTGGTCCAAAAGTATTCATTAATACAATCAATATAACCTATATTACATTGTTTTTCAAAAAATACATCCTATGATTGCTTTTCATGTGACCTAAATGGTTTTCCAGAGAAAGGGGGTCATGATTAACCAAATATTATTAGATTATCTATTCAGAATCCTGATTCATATTCTTAAATTATGATTATATAAAAAATATATCTTCAATAAAATGGAATCTTATTATTAACATTTAATAACCTAAATCTATCACACATTCCATTGAATTGGAAAAAACTATTTTTCTTGTTTACATTAGAGTACAACCTCAAAAATAGAAGTAATTCTTCATATATACTGGCCTCTCGATGAATTATATAACTATAGATTTAAATTCTACGTATTTTATTTAGAACATAATAATAAATAAATAATTATTATATAATATTTTCTAAAAAATTATATTATTTATGGGACATGATAACATCGCAAGTTTGTGCGATGGACTACCTCCTCACCCACGGAACTGATTCATTTTTAAATAATGATTTAATTAAAAATAATAGAGATAAAGTTAAATAATATGTGGAATAAATAAAGAATTATTTAAATAGTATTCATTTTTAAATGATAATATTTCATTTCCATTATTACCTTTTCTCTCATGGAATTATGATAATGTCGTTCATGCATATGTGGGGAAAACTACCTCCACGAACCGATGTCATTCATTTTTCATCACCATATCAGAAGAATTATATATATATATTTATATTTAATTTTATAATATTATATTTATAATGTTATGATAATTTTGTAATGATATAATAGAACATAGATCAATTCCCTAATTATCCTTGAAAAAATAAAAACATTAATCTTATGTAAATACAACCTTCCCTCTCCTTGATCAGAAAATTGTTCATTTATCATAACCATATATCATTACGAGATTAAAAAGTAATTTTAATGTATAAATAGGAAAAAACTGTGATGAATATTATTATTGATAAGTTTAAATAATGAACTAGTTGTCCAAATTGAACATACCAAAGTCATTTTTGACATATAATACAAATATCATTGAAATAACTGACATAATAATAATTTATTATTTAAATGTATATTAAATGTTAATATATGAAATAAATGGAAAAAATCTATAAATTTTTTAGCATGTAAATAATAAAAATATTTTTTTATGGTGATAATGAATAAATGTGATGAATCAAAATTAACCAAATGGGCTTCATCACATTTTCATTTTATTGATGAGTATTTTGTGGTTATAATCCTATATTCATTTATTAATTGTATATCAATACTTTTTTCACTTCTTATGTTAATAATTTGTAAATTATAAATGTATTTTATCTTTTTGGAAAATTTAATCTTTCATGGGGATTATGATTCTAATGCTTACAAAGTGATAAGGGAAATTTATTTAAAAATCCATTTATTTTTCATTCCATATAAATATATTATTCATGTATTTCGTTATTTTTGAAAATATTTTATGAATGATTTTTTAACGAAACATTAGTTTTATAATGTGTTTTTTCATTAAATCTTATTTTCTCAAAAATAATATTTTTAAATAATGTTTGATTTTTATTAGGCAAGACAAAATAATTGACATATATAAACATTTATCATAAAAAAGGCATTCCCATCATCATATACATTATTGGATATCTATATTTCATCAAACGATTTAATTTTATCTTAATATAAAAACCCACATTCCTTAATTGTGTCAATTTTGGTATTAAAAATTTGTTTCAAAAATCAAATGGTATTATCATATTGTAAAGTAATTTCCATATAAACTTAAACATGTTATTCAAGAGTTTATTATAAAAAAAACGAAATAATAACATGATTTACTTATAAAATGGAACATTAAAATTTTACATGTAAAACAAGAGAGCCTAATATAGCGCATTGTTGTGCTCGATATATCTTATATGATTGAGGCATATAACTATTGGTGGGTGATCTCTATATAGTTTATATGATTAGTGCACTCGCCTAGAAATCCAACGCATTGGGTAATTTTACATGTTATAATAGGTAAGAAAGGGGGTCTAAACCGAGGGGTTCTCATATCTAACTAACTATATCTTCAATTATATTCAATGCTTTTCATTCAATGAATGATCTTATATTACTTTCATTAATAAAATAGTCTCTATTCATTATTTTTAAAATGATTATTTCATTTTCTAAATGAACACTGAAATTATGATAAATAATTCATGTGTTCTTATGTTTTTCACTTGACTAATAAAATTCTCATTTGAGGTCTTGTACTATGATTTTGGTGATCATCCCACATTTTAAAAAACAATATAATTTTGGGGTAAATTAAACGAAAAAGTGATTCTGAATGACAAGATGATTTTTTCAAAAATGAAATCATAAACTATTTAACATGATTAATATTATGGGGAAAATGTATAATAATCGAAGATTTCCAATTAGTATTTTATGTATCATATTTTTTATGAGCTATGCAATAATTATCTAAAACTATAACCATGAAATATATTTGTGAATAGAATATGTTGATTTTTATCTTTAAGACACTTTAATATGTATTTTTTAAGTATGGTTCGTTATAGTTGTCATCCATGAAATTTTTAGATAAAATTAGTTTTTTGGATAATAATAATTATATACACATAGAATATTCGACATTATGGTTTTGTGGAAATAACATATAATTTAATGATTATGATGTATCTTCAACAAAATTATGTATGCTAAAAAAAATTTTAGAGGGGAAATAAGAAATGTACACTTGGAAGGAAGAGAGAAGAAATTATCCTTTCGTATCTATCTCCTAAGATGGTTGGTATTGTATAAGATAATTTTGTAGTCAATATTGATTAGTTGATGCAGGATAGTAGTTATAGTTGTAACAAAGATATGGAGGTGAAAAATCACCAAAATAGGTGTATGAGGATAGTAGATCATTTTATGAGATTTCAGCCTCCATAATTTGGTGTATCACCATATCTAGTGCCAGATGAAAAATGAATCAATACGCTAGAGAATATATTTTATGTCATGGGGTTTTAATAAAAGAAAAAAGGAAAATCCTTCAATTTATCATTTTGAAGGTTAATTTTATTGATAGTAGTATTTGGTTATGAATACTAGAAAAAAATAATTTTGATTTAAAAGGAATGTGGAAAATTTAGGAATAATTTTTTTAAATGAAATATTTCCGTAAGGTTTTTAGTTAAATATTATGATTTTTTTAGAATTTAGAGGAAAATATAAATATTATATGGTCGTGTTGGACGAAATCATCTCATGAGTGTCTTGGTATGTGAAAAATTTTACTTGGGTCAATAATTGTAAAATTAACGTATTTTAGTCAATATTAAAACAATGATTACAATGTGATTTAGTCAAACTGTAATTTAAAATTAATGTGAATGTGGTTCATTATTCAGAGAATGTTGTGTCAAATTTATCTGACACATTTTTTTATCAATATGAAAACCATAAGAAATGGTCAATAGAGCGTAATATAGTGAAGACAAATTATATAAATTCATGAGGTAGTCCCTGGAAATTTTTCCTCAGAGGTAAAATAAATTTCATGGAAAGTTTAATAGGATCTATAATGTGGTCTTTGTAACATCCGAGGTAAATGAAGAATAAGATATTTTCATATTTCTTAATATTTGTGAATTAAATACTAATTTTATTTTAAATGGGTTGTTATGATCGATAACGTACCTGATACGCAACAACGAGTTTCTTTGGAATCTTAAGTTGCACACTAATAATAAAATATAATTATTTTAAACGGTAGTTAACTACTAGTTGTTGTATTGGAGGGAATGAAAAAAACTAACTAAAATATGATTATATATGTTTGTTAAATTTATTTACATTTATCAAATAAAACATAGAGGCTTGAAATGTGAATGAATCTAATTTTAAGCATAATTTACATTAAAAGGCCGATTTATCGCGTTTAAATGGTGAAACCTTTTTAAATCTAGTTTTGTTCAATTTTAATAAATTATATATGACCAAATAAAATTATTCATTAGAATGGGGACCTCAAAATTTACATTGGGTAATTTTTTGGAATTTTTCGTATAAAGTTCATTTTTTAATGAATAATGAAAAATACTGTATTTTAATTCAAAAGTCCATTTTAAACTAATTTATTTTTATGGATAGATTATCCATTTAATTGGATTTAAAGTGAAATTAAAATATATTTTTACCATTTAATCCAATGTTGTTCATTGTAATTAATTTTACTTTGACAGTGGACATAAACAGGTGCTAATCTTCTGATAGTTATTGTTTCTTAAAAACAGGCTATTTGTTTTGATAACGGATATTAATTTTAAAATTAATAAATTCCACTTCTATGTTTTTAATTTGTAAAAATGGAAATCATTTTTGAATTCATAATATCAAATATAACTTAGGATTAATTTTTGGTATTTTTCTGAAAAACATCAATTTGTGATGAATAGTGAAACCACTTAGTGGTGATTAAAAAACTGACTTTTTCATTTAAATGAAATTTTATCACTTATGTAAATTGAATTTCAAAAATATTACATGAAATATTTTTATCATGAAGTAAAATTTTGTTCAATAAGATGAATATAATTTTTGGTGAATAGTAACTGTTTGACTTTTATTTACCGCGGTTAAAGGTAAATAAGGTAATTCAATGTAAAAAGAATATGATAACAATTCAAAATTGCCGTAACAGTTGTCCAAACCTTATTTCCTGAGTCATTAACTACCATGGGCATCATTGGGTCGATTTTGGGACCCCATTGAGCTACTTGGGAGTGAAAATGACAATTTAGATTAATTAATTTAATGTGAATAAAAAATTGACATTAACAAAAACATTTTAGTACATAATTTTTATATGTTTTTATGTAAGTCTTATTTTCAACTAAAAATATTCTTTGGAAAGATAATTTTTTTCCTACATGATGGTTTTTTTATAATTTTTAGACATCAAATAAATTAAATTACTTACGACACAATAATGATGCATTATTTACCTCATTTATAATTTATTAAAATAAATAAGATTATAATTATTAAATTATTATCCAAAACATGTCCAATTCTGATTGGATGATTTTATTTTGAATATTAGTCATCTTATATTATACCTTAATTATTTGTGGACCATTAGAAACTGAATATCATTATATTATAAAATAATATTTTCACATTTTCCTAAAGAGCCCCTCCTCCCCCTTATAAAAGGATCCCACTTCTAACCAATTCCTTATGCCTCTCAAGCCATTTGGCTCATCTAAACTCTACCCATGTACACTCCCTAAATCCATGTAATCCCTCTAGAAGCCTTACCTTAGGCAGAAGACACTTCAAGAAGTCCTTTTGTTCAAACCAAAGGGAGTTACCCAAATTAAAGGTAATAGATTCTCTTAAATTGTTTTCTATTATTTTACTTCTCCAACCCCTAAAATCTTTTTATTATATTAATTTGTAACAAATCCAGTATCCTAAATATACTATGATGTTGTTATGATAATTATTCTAACTACACTTACACACACCTCCATCTAATTGATGAATAACATAATGTTTCTGTGGATGACAAACTATCGCCTCACGGAACGATGATTGTTCAATTACATCTTACCGCCTCTCATGGTGGCCATTATGATGAAACTGTATTTATATATGATGAATATTATGTTTATTATTTCCTTATGCTTCTGTAATTCCCTTTTTATATCATTCCTTTATGGTTTCCAAGGTGGGTAAATATGATAATCTCATTTGAGGAAGTGCAGACTACCGCCCCCTCAAAGTGATGTGATTCGTTAATTCCTTATGTGGGATGTATAAAGGATGGAGTTAATGATATTATATATTATATGATACTATAATTATAATATACCTATTTAACATTATGGTTTAATTCCATTAAAATAAGAAATATAAATGAAAGTAGCGTTTATGTGTATGTTCTGCTTACCGTCTCCATGAAAGGTGCATTTCATTTCTTACCACTAAATGTTATATACTATTATAAATACATGTATATACTGGATAAATATGATATATATGATACCCAAATCATGAATATCATTCTGGATATAAGGAACCTTTTACCACATAAACAACATGTAATTATAAGAAATCCATTTTTGACTCAAGTACCAAATATCGACAAAATGAACGTTATTAACTTAAATGATTTCATAATGTTTTTAACATGGTAATACGTTATATAAAAGGAATACTAAACATGAAAATGGTTCTTAAGAAATTATGAACTAACTTTTGTTTATTAATCAGGATATTAAAAAACGATCGAGTCAAGTCGGACACGAGGTAAGGGACTTCATCTCAATCTCCTTTCATTTAGGCATATTTTGTTTTAATACACGACTTTCTTTTATACGTTGTATAAACACCGTTGACCTTTCAAAGGGAATCATTTTCTAAGAAGCATATTACTAAAATACATGATGGAATGTTTCTTTTAACGTAATTGGGGACAATGACCTTTCCACCGCTGTGAGTATTATTTGATCTTTGGCTTCCCCAACAAGCCGTAATGTTTTTAAAATAAAATAAATACTATATAATCTTTTATGTATTTTGTTATTGAAAATTGTTTTGAAAAGGGATTTGTTATGTCAATATATTTAAGTGATATATTGTGATTGAAATGTGGAAATTTTTCCTTTCCTTTATATTTGTTGTATGTGATATGATTTTATATTGGTACATGGACATTTGACAGGTCATTACATGATAAACCAAATGACGGGTGGTGTCGTGAATACCCGGACGGGTGGTTACGTTATAACCTCCAATTCATTGGGTATGGAAGTCGACCATATGACTATTCCATTTAGTGATATTGTGGAAGTCAACCGTGTAGTTATTCCATTTATGTATTTTTATGTCTCATGTTACCTTAATATGTTATGTGTTCTTTATATGGTTTTTATGGAATTATTTTGGTTAAAAAAGGTTAAGTAATGATCATTCATTCAGTGAAGAGTATTTACTACTTCATAAAGGGGAAAAGTATTACTTATGTTAAAGTATTCATGGTTTACTCATTCTTTTGAAAAACTAACTTTTTTATTTATTTGTGTATCCCTTACTGGGCTTTTTATGCTAATCCCAAGTTTTAAAATGTTTTTCACAGGACATAAAGTAGAATAGGGTCAAGTATGTGATCAAGGAAAAGTCGTGCCGTCTAAAACATGGAACTAGACATTACTATTTTTTCAAGAGTTCTTGTTTTGTAAAAAAATGGAAACTGAGTAGAAGTGTCTAATTTGTAATATTTTGAAATGTAATAGTTATGTCCTAACTCTCTAAAACTCTAAACTTGAAAAGACCCTCAATGTGAATTATTTTGTTATTTCAATATTATGTAATGTTTAAGGCCAGGTCTTTGTTGTTGGTATCAGAGGTCGGTTTAGATATCTTTACGAGTCAAGGTATTGATAAAATAATATCCACAATGTAATTTATGTTTATATTAATATCATATAGCATTTACAGATTACCATGTTTCTTTACCTAAGATATTTCTGTGTTAAGAATGGTTTTCCATAGAGGAAATAGGGATGCTATGTTGGGATGACATCAGGAGGAATTCAACCGTAAAATCAGCAACCTAAGATGGTCAGAATCGGAACTGAACAGTTTTTTGCAGTGATGGCATAGTTGACTCATGCTATCAATGGTGGTGGTATCCTTGCACGAGATCATCCAGATCAACCACAAAAGAACATGTCAGTAGTAGAACATTTCATGAGGCATCATCCTACATCATTCAGAGGATCATCTGATCCGGTGCTCGCTGTATGGTTAATTAATTCTCTGGAGATGATTTTTAATGTCATGGGTTGTTCAGAACATCAAAATCATAGTCTCGTTGTTTACCATTTTCAAGGTGAAGCTGATCAGTGGTGGTCGATGTTGAAAAATATCAGGGATATTGAGGAGATTGAAGCTCTTTATTGGGATGAATTCAAAGGTATGTTTCATTAGAAATATTTTCCTAAGGTGGTTCTTCTTAGAATGGAAAAACAATTACTGGAATTGAGGCAGGAGGATGACTCAGTGGCTGCTTTTGAAGAAAAATTCACTGAACTGGCAATGTATGCCCCAAATTTCATCTGAGTTCTTGATAGTAAGATAAATCAATATTACTCAGGACTAAAGCCACGATATCAAAGTTCTTTAGCTTCTCATGAGTTAAAATGTTATGAAAAACTTGTTCGATGTGGGGAGAAGGTGTAAATGGAGTTTTCCAATGAAAAATTGTTCTTTGAAAAATAACAGAATAAGAGGTCCAGTTGGAAGGGAAAGGGGAAGAATTCCTCAAAGAAGCCTGGAAGTAAGAAAACTAAATATCCATCTTGTGAGATATATGGTAAAAAGCATCCTAGAGAATTTTTATAAAAGAAAGGAAAGTGCTTTTGGGGTGGTATGTCTGGCCATATTTCTCGTAACTGTAACGAGAATGAACTAGCAGGCAATGAAAATCCATCGGTAAGATGTTTTATGTTTAACAAAATGGGTCATTATACAAATGAGTGTCCATATAAGAACTCAACTGAGGGAAAGCAGTCGAACTACAAGCCGACAGAGGTGTTGAAATCCTTCAAAATTACTACAACATATGTTGGGCCATCAAATGAAGTAGTATCAGGTACACTCTATGTTTGTTCAGATTATGCCAATGTGTTGTTTGATTCAGGTTCTACCCATTCTTTCATTTCTGATAATGTTTCTAGTAAATTGGGAATTCCATCTCATGATATGAATATTGAACTTAGGGAAAAAACACCTAGAGGAAATGTAGAGACAAAAAGAAAACATAACAATATTCTTGTCCTTCTGTGCGAAAAGAATCTACCTGCAATCCTTATTGTTTTTCATTCATTAGAGTTTGATGTTATTTTGTGCATGTATTGGCTTTCTGTTTATCATGCTAAGATTGACTGCAGGGCTAAAGAGGATTCTTTTCAGAATGATTTTCAGTTTGTTAACAAGAATGAACCTTTGTGGTTGATAACATATCAGGAAGCTGAGAAACTTTTAAAAGGCGGAAATTAATGTTACCTTGCATATATTGTTGAAAATAAAGGAACAATTCAGATTAATGACTTGCCAGTGGTAAATGAGTAAGTATATGTTTTTCCTGATGAGTTGCCTGGTATTATACCAGATCGGGAAGTTGAATTTACTGTTGACTTAGTTCAAGATGATAAGCCAATTTTAAAACCCCCTTATCGAATGGCTCAAATTGATCATTTAGAGTTAAAGAAGAAATTGCAAGAGTTATTAGATAAAAGTTTCATTCATCCTAGCACATCACCATGGGGTTCACCTCTCGTGTTTGTTAAAATGAAATATGGTTCAATGAGACTTTTCATTTATTATAGAGCATTGAATAACATCACTGTTAAGAACAAGTATCCTTTGCCTCATATCGATTAGTTGTTTGATCATCTCCTGGGAGTTCAGTATTTTTCAAAGATTGAATTGAGGTCGGGGTACCATCAGTTGAAATAAAATGAAGAAGATGTTCCAAAGATCGTGTTTCATACTAGATTTGGCCATTATGAATTTGTAGTTATGCCTTGTGGTTTAACCAATCCACCTGCTATATTCATGGATCTTATGAATTGAATTTTCCGTGAGTTCTTGGATAAGATTGTGGTTGTGTTCATTATTGATATTTTGGTTTATTCAAAAAGAGAAGTGGAGAATGAAAGTCATTTATGTATTATCTTGAAAACCTTAAAAGAAAAGAATATTTATGGGAAATTCTGAAAGTGTGAGTTTTGGTTACAACAGATTTCATTCCTTGGTCAAATTGTTTTAGAACATGGAATAACTATTGATCTTGCTAAAACAAAGGTTGTTGAAGAATGGCCAGGAACCACAAATATAACCAAGATCCATAGTTTTCTTGGTTTTCCAGGTTATTACTGAAGGTTTGTTGAAAATTTTTCACAGTTATCTAGTCCAATGACTAAGTTAAATAGAAAACGTGTTATGTTCATCTGGACAAAAGAATGTGATGATTGTTTTTAGGAATTTATAAGAAGATTGGTGAATGCTCCAGTTTTGGCACTGCATTCCTGAAATGGTGAGTTTATTATCTACAGTGGTGCTTTGTTGAAAGGATTGGGTTGTGTCCTAATGAAGAATGATCAGGTAATTTCTTATGCTTCACGTCAGTAGAAACCTCATGAGTTAAATTACCGTACACATGATTTGGAATTTGCTACTGTTTTTTTTGCTTAAAAATTTGGAGGAATCATTTGTATAGGCTGAAGAGTGAAATATATACTGATCACAAGTGTTTGAAGTATATATTTATAGCAGCCCACCTTTTTATCACATAAACCTTCATTACATTTTACAAAACCAAGGATCATTAAGGTTTAGTGTCTTGGAAACCAGGAACTTAAAACCTCAAAACATAAAACATTATTATTAAACACTTGAAAGGATTCTCCTCATGTTCATCCTAGGTTCACTACTGAATCTCATAACCTGGGGACATACATCAAAAGAAAGGGTGAGCAGAAGGCCCAGTAAGGGAAACAAGAGAAACATTTTACATGTGAACTTGAGATACTTAAATAAGGTTATGAAAAGAACATTAAGCCATGAAAAAGAAATCATGAGGCATATCATAAGAAAAATAACATTTTTCATAACTTTATGATGTGGCTACATCATTTAACATAGACAATCATGAACATATCACCAAGTTCCATCCCCAAGGTGTCATTTGAAAATTACCAAGGTTATTCACCAAGATATCGTGAAAATTGTAATCTCTAGTGGTTACATCATTACCCAATGCATTGGATCGCTATCAGGGTGTACCCTTAAATTTTCCTTTGTTATCATGCGAGCCACATATATCATCATCAATCATTTCATAAACAAACCTTATAGAATAAAACAAATGTGTTTCATTTCATAATCATAACGTTTTAAAACTGCTTCAAAGACATGATATTTAAGTCACTTTAAAACCCACAGAATAGGATGGTGGGTCTCATGTATGTAAATCCCAGAATTTAAAATAGAACATTTTGGTATATAAATGAATACCCCTTTATAAAAATGAGCTTTGAGTATTCAATTAATAAAATAAATGAACTTTAGAAAAAAAGAGAAACAATTTGAGACGGAAATTCTGCAGCATAACTTCTATGTTACGAGGTTTTAGAAAACATTGAAAAGAGGGGGGGGGGCATGGGTCAAACAATCATAAATTACCCATAAAATAGTAGAGGGATATAATATGCATGATATATGAACATGGTAATGAAATTTGAATGACATAACATTTTAAATGAAAATTATGGAATAAAGACAAAAATTAGGTTTCTCTTATGAAAATCCCATAACCTAACGACGCCACTTAAACATCAACCAAAAATGAATTGACAAGATCAAATAGGGTCTCTCAAAATATGAACATAAGAGTTCAGTATGATAGATATAGATATCAAACCCCAACATAATAAAAAGGAATTTGAAAGACATGACATGAAAATAGATCTTGGAAACGAGAAGGGTGAAAGAATCCCTTAAAAATTTGGCAGCCTAGCGACGCCACTTAAAACATCAAAATACTGAATTAAAGATATCAAATGGGGTATCTAATAATATGATCATAAAAGATAAGTATGATAGATATAGATTTCACATCCCAACATAATAAAAAGGAACTTGAAAGTCTTTTCAAGAAAATAGAACTTGAAAATGAGAAGGGTGAAAGAATCCATTACAAAAATTTCGGCAGCTAAACGACGCCACATAAACATTCATAAAATGAAATGATGAGAGTAAGAGGGGGTATCTCATCTTGTGAACATAAAACGGACAGTATAATCAATATAAATGAACATCTTCCGACATAAGAACATGGAACATAAAAGAAATGACATAAAAGTGATCACTTGAAAAGAAAGAGAGGGGGTCAGATCCCTTACCTTAAAACGTAACTCTTAAAACTAAAATTTTTGGACCGTGAGGCCTTGAAGGAACCTTAGGAGGACTCCATGGGGGGTAAAAAGACCATAAATTCGTTGAGAATGATTTTTGAGACCAAAGGATGAGAGAATGGCTTGGTATTTATAGGGAATGTGAGGGGACAAGGCATTAATGGCCAAGGGACACCTCATAAGTGGGTTTCTCAAAACCATGTGCTCTCCCAAGATATTTCCCATGATGTTAGGCCACATTGGGCCCCCAATACAATACTTAATCACCTTTGGTTGTCCAACCCATAAAATATCTCATGATATCATCATGAAACAGTTAGGATGTCATTAAACATACGGAAACCCTAAAACTGTATTTTTACTATTCAATGAAAAATCAACATTCTCAGAAAAATCCCAAAATTTCACCTTTACAAAATATCAATTCTCTGATTTAAAAAATGAACTCCATTTTATAAAAATAATTTTCTAAATATTTTTAATTTATTTTTTAAATAAATACACTTCACCAAAAATTCATTTTTTCAGAAAAAAACCCCAAAATTTACCTTAACATAATATCGATGCTCTGAGTTCAAAAATTAAATCCATATTATAAAAATAATTTTCCAAATTTTTTTAATTTCATTTTTAATTAAAAATCACTATTCACCCGAAAAAACTAATACTTGAATAATAATTTATGAAACTGTTATTTATCCATTTTATTGAATCACATTACATATTCAAGGTGCCTAGATTATATTAATACATTCTTTAAGTGAGATTACTAATCCATTTGTTCACATTACTAATCCTAAGAATAAAACCACTATTCATAATTTACTATTCATCAAAAAATATGTTGATCTTATTAGACTCTAAATTTCGTAATGAACATAATTGTTGAAGACCATTTTTTGAAAATCATTACACATTTTTAATTATTTATGGTTTACATAAACACTTTTTAAAATATACTTTCTCTAAAATTCACCACAAATATGCATTCTATATTTATCCGGACATTTGAAAAGTCATAAACATCTTCATTAGAAGAAATCCGAATTTTTTATTTAAAACAAGGGATTACACAAGGCAGTTACGGTCTCTTAACATAGCCTCTTATCACAACAGCATAGGACCTAAGTGTAAGGTGTGCTATGGTGATAGAATCAAAGGGAGGATTGTCCAACATTGCACGAGTAGTAATTTCTATCAGTTTGAACTTCTCTTGAAGACGATCTCTTTCTAGCTTCACACGATGAAGTTCAGTTTGGGTTTGGTCTAGAGAAAAGCCCAATGGTGCTACCTCCTTCCCATGTTCTGTTAGATGGGCTTCGATCGGTCCACGACTACTAGGTGAGGCCATCGAATCTTCTTTCTATATTAATTAACCAAGATTACTTGTATTTAGTGACAATAATCAAAATGTTTAGTTTCCGACGGTCATATTGACCAATGGTCATATAACAGTCAAAACCCAACGATCTCATTTTAATTATACTCATGTTATCAAATTAAACATTTTTGTTAAGTATAAAAATAAAATAAAATAGCATCAAAAATTAGGAAACAAGATTTAATCAAAATTTCATGTCGTTACAATCTTCCCCCCTAATGAAATTGCGTCCTCGCAATTTTTAAAATTGTGTTTTGAAATTTTATTGAAAGTCCCACATCAGAAAAGGAGTCAGTAACACTATTACTTTAAAATGAAAGAAAGGGAAGTAAATAGGTTACCCGAGTTAACCCATACTAGGATTCCATGGAGGAAAACATGGATATTGAAGAAAAACAAAGGGTCAAGTTCTGGGGGAGAGTGATAGAAAACATGATTAGGAGAAAGTTGACCACAAGAAAATCCCAAACTTATGATGTGTGTAAACGGTCATTGATTACCTAGTAGGAAAGGTAATCCAACAACATTTTTGTTTTACATTTCTTTTCAAAATTTTGAGGAATTCATTTACTACATAGAACAAAAATATAAGGAAATATACCTACCTTCATGTAGAGTTTCATCCTTTAATAAGTTTCTACAAAAACTAATCTTTTCTCCAAACGATGAGGATTTAGAACTACTTGGTCTCATAAAAACACAAGAATCATCGTTGAGAGAATCACATAATCCACAAAATATTAACTATTTATTTCTTCTATCTTTAAACATTATCCAAAAAACAAAATGGTTAAGGTAAAACAACTCTTCAAAAAGAAATAATCCTATAGGAATGGAAACTACTTTTAAACCTTCAATGTTCCATGGTACTACTCAAAGTTCATCATAGACTATTCCATAAATAATGGTCCTTAAAATTCCACAAAATAAACCAAACTAATATTGAATCCCAAATACAAGAAGTATTTGATAACATAGTCTTCCAAAATAAACATCATTGTTCATATCCAAACAACATCAACCATTCCTAACATCTTATAACAAAAGTAGCTAACCTAAACAAATTTTACCCATGATAGGTTAATCATTCAAATAAGTAACCTAAATTACTATAAGTCCACCTTAAATTCATCAATTCTTCAAAATATAATTCAACCATACTCCTCAATGAAAATACCGTAGAAATCTATTTACCTCGATCATATAGGGTCCCCAAAATAGTGAACGTCTTCCAAACTAATAATCATCTTCTAGTCCCCTAATCATCTCTGTCATATTAATATGGCAATCATCGCATTTCCTATCATATTGGTTGTTGGGACATGTTCTTCCATTTCCCACCATTAGTTAAGAAGAGAAAGTATAATTAGGGGCTTAAATACAATGCCAATAATCCTGAAAAGGAACTTAAAGCACATAAGGATAACTTGTAGAATAGTATACCATAACTTGTGATCCCCTAGGTTCCCATCTAGGTTATACATGATCATATATTCTTATGTGAATCTTTATTTTATTTTATCTTTGTTCCTATAACAATGGTTCATACTAAGCTTATGAATTTACCAAAGCATATCCCCCAGGAGTGTCGTGACCAAGAGTACAGCAAGGCCCGTTATAGTGTACCAGTTCCCATTTGAGTCTTGCTCAAAGCAGTGTTTTTGGGTTTTACCCCTAAGTACATCTATGCCAGGGCCACCTCTACCTACTCGTATCCAGAATGGGATGTATTTTCATGGAAACCCATTACTCAATACTCACCAAAATACCAAGAAAATTTCCTATATATAAAATTTTCTATAGGATTTTTCCTAAAGTTTTCATATCATAATTTCCACAAATAACTAATCAATCCTCTGATACCAACTATTGAATCCTACCGTTTTATCACATAAACTGTCATTACATTTTACAAAACCGAGGATCTTTAAGGTTTAGTGTCTTGGAAACCAGGAACATAATACATCAAAACATAAAACATTCTTCTTAAACACTTGAAAGGCCTCTCCTAATTTTCATCCTAGGTTCATTACTGCATCTCATAACCTGGGGACATAAATCAAAAGAAAGGGTGAGAAGAAGGCCCATCAAGGGAAACAAGAGAAACATTTTACATGTGAACTTGAGATACTTCAATAAGGTCATGAAATGAACTTTAAGGCATGAGAAAGAAATCATGAGGTATATCATAATAAAAATAACATTTTTCATAACTTTAAGATGTGGCTACATAATTTAACATAGAAAATCATGAACATATCACCAAGGTCCACCCCCAAGGTGTCATTTGAAAATTACCAAGATTATTCACTAAGATATCGTGAAAATTGTAATCTGTATTGGTTACATCATTACCCAATGCATTGGAGTGATATCAGGGCACACCCTTAAATATGTATTTGTTATCATGTGATACACATATATCATCATCAATCATTTCATAAACAACCCATATAGAATAAATTAAATGGTTTTCATTTCATAATCATAACGTTTTAAAGCTTCTTTAAAGACACGATTTTTATGTCACATTAAAACCCTTAGAAAATGAAGGTGGGTCTCATGTATGTAAATAACAGAATTTAAAATAGAACATTTTGTTATATATTTGAATACCCCTTTAAATGAAATATCTTTTAGTATTCACTTAATAAAATAAAATAACTTTAGAAAAAGAGAGCAACATTTTGAGACGGAAATTTTGCAGCATAACTGCTATGTTTCGAGGTTTTAGAAAACATTGAAAAGAGGGGGGGCATGGGTCAAACAGTCATAAATGACACATAAAACAGTAGTGGGACAGAATATGAAGGATATATGAACATGGTAATTATATTTGAAGGACATACCATTTGGAATGAAAAATATGGAAGAAAGACAAAAATTAGGGTACTCTTTTGAAAATCCCACATCCTAACTATGTCACTTATACTTCAACAAAAAATGAATTGAAAAGATCAAATAGGGTCTCTCATCATATGAACATTAGATATTCGTATGATAGATATATAGATCATACCCAAACATAATAAAAAGGAATTTTAAAGACCTGACATGAAAATAGATCATGAAAACGAGAAGGGTGAAAAAATCCATTAAAAATTCGGCAGCCTAACAACGCCACTTAAAACTTAAAAATACTGAATTGAAGAGATAAAATGGGTTATATCATCATATGATCATAGAAGATCAGTATGATAGATATAGAGATCATATCCAAACATAATAAAAACGAACTTGAAAGACATGTCAAGAAAATAGAACTTGAAAATGAGAAGGGTGAAAGAATCTGTTACAAAAATTTCAACAGCCTAATGGCGCCACATAAACATTCATAAAATGAAATGATGTGAGTAAGAGGGGGTCTCTCATAATTTGAACATATAAAGGACATTATAATAAATATAAAATAACATCTTCCAACATATGAACTTGGAGCATTATATAAATGACATAAAAGATATCACTTGAAAAGAAAGAGAGGGGGTCGAATCCCTTACCTTAAAACGTAACACTTAAAACTCAAAGGATTGGACCTTGAGGGCATGAGGGACCTTGGGAGGACTCCTTGGGAGGTATGGAGACCATAAATTTGTTGAGAATGATTTTGGAGTCCAAAGGACAAGGTAATGGCTTGGTATTTATAGGGAAAGTGAGGGGACAAAGCATTAATGGCCAAGGGACACCTCATAAGTGGGTTTCTCAAAACCATGTGCTCTCCCAAGATATTTGCCTAGAAGTTAGGCCACATGGCACCCCCAATACAATAATTCATCACCTTTGGTCGGCCAACTCATAAAATATCTCATGACATCATCATGACATAGTTATGATGTCATTAAACATACCGAAACCCTAAAACTATATTTTTACTATTCACTGAAAATTCAACTTTCTCAGAAAAATAAAAAAATTTCAACTTCACCAAATATCAATGCTCTGATTGCAGAAATGAACTCCATTTTATAAAAATAACTTTCTAAATTTTTTTACTTTATTTTTTAAACAAATACAGTTCACCGAAAATTCATTTTTTTCAGAAAAAACCCCAAAATTTACCTTAACATAATATCGATGCTCTGAGTTCAAAAATTAAATCCACTGTATAAAAATAATTTTCGTAATATTTTTAATTTAATTTTTAATTAAAAAACACTATTCACTTGAAGAAACTAATACTTGAATAATAATTTATGAAACCGTTATTAAACCATTTTATTGAATCACATTACTTAATCAGGATGCCTAGTTTGTATTAATACTTTCTTTAAGTGATATTACTAATCCATTTGGTCACATTACTAATCATAAGCATAAAACCACTATTCAAAATTTACTATTCATCAAAAATTATGTTCATCTTATTAGACTAGAAATTTTGTACTGAACATAATTGTTGAAGACCATTTTTTTAAAATTGTTACACATTTTTAATTATTTAAGGTTTACATTAACATTTTTTAAAATATCCTTTCTCTAAAATTCATCAAAAATATGCATACTATTTTTATCCGGATATTTGGAAAGTCATAAACATCATCATAAGAAGAAATCCCAATTATTTATTTAAAACAAAGGATTGCATAAGGAAGTTACGGTCTCCTTACATAGCCCCTTATCACACCAGCATAGGACATATGTGTATGATGTGCTAAGGTGAGAGAATCCGAGGGAGGCTCGGCCCACATTGCACGAGTAGTGATTTCTATCAGTTTGAACTTCTCGAGAAGGTTATCCCGTTCTAGCTTCACACGATGAAGTTCAGCTTGGGTTTTGTCCAGAGCAAAGCCCAGTGGTGTTATCTCGTACCCATGTTCTGTTAGATGGGCATCGATCGGTCCAAGACTACTGGGTGAGGCCATTGAATCTTATTTCTATATTAATTAACCATGATTACTTGTATTTAGAGACAATAATCAAAACATTTAGTTTCCAGCGGTCATATTGACCAATGGTCATATAACAGTCAAATCCCAACTGTCTCATTTTAATTATACTCATGTTATCAAATGAAACATTTTTGTTGATTATAAAAATAAAATAAAATAACACACAAAATTAGGAAACAAGATTTATTCAAAATTTTGGGTCGTTACAATATTCACTCAGAAATAATTGAACACGAGAAAGAGGATATGGTTGGAATTAATCAATGATTATGATTGCATGATATTTTATCATCCGGGGAAAGAAAATAACGTGGCTGATGCTTTGAGTCAATAAATTAATACAACATTAACCATGTTACGTTTAGAATGAGATCATTTGGTTTTTGATTTAATGAACTTTAGAATAGAAGTTGTTGGTGCATGAAATTCTTCTCTTTTGTTTCAGGTGTAACTGAGATCATCTCAATCAGACAGAATAAAGAAAGCACAGAAGGAAGACAATGAGTTACAGAAAAAGGTAGAGTTGGTTCAGAAGGGTATGTATCCTGATTTTAATGTTGATAATGATTGTGTTTTGAGGTTTGGAAAGATATTATGTGTTCCTTGTGATTCATAGTTGAAGAATGAGTTGTAATGTGAAGCTTATAGTTCTTTGTTTTCAGTTCATCCTACCAGTACTAATATCTACAGAGATCTTCGGATGTATTACTTGTGGGATGGAATGAAAAGAGATATTGCATATTTTACAGTGAAGTGTTTGACTTGTCAGCAGGTTAAATCAGAGTGAAAATTACCAAAAGGAATGCTTCAGCCTTTACCAGTGATAAAATGGAAATGGGAAAATATATCCATGGACTTCGTTGTTGGATTTCCAAAGACATCTCGAGGTAATAATGAAATCTGGGCTATAGTTGATCGATTGACTAAATCTGATCATTTCCTTCCTATTCAATATACATTGTCTCTATATAAACTTTATCGGTTTTATGTTAAAGAGATAGTCAGGTTTCATGGAGTTCCCCTCTCTATTGTATCTGATCGTGATCCCAGGTTCACTTATAACCTTGGGAAAGGCCTTAAGAAGTCATTGGGGTACTAATATAAATTTTATTACAGCTTTTCATCCTCAATCAGATGGGATGTAAGGATAAACAATTTAGACATTGGAAGATATGTTATGTTTTTGTTCAACGGATTATCATGGATGTTCGGACCAACATCTTTCTTTGGATGAATTTTCTTATATTAAAATTTTTCATTCTAGTATAAAAATGGCTCCATTTGAGGCATTATATGGAAAGCGTTGTTGAAATCCAGCTTTTTGGGATGAAGTGGGTGAAAGGAAGCTGATGGGACAAGAATTAGTAGAAGAAATGGTAGAGAAAGATCAGTTGATTCAGAATCACATGAGAACAGCTCAGAGTAGACAGAAAAGTTATGCAGATAACAAGAGGAATGATCTTTTTTTTGAGGTAGTAGATCATGTCTTTCCCAAAGTTTCTGTCACGACCTATCCCGGTGGATCCCGAGTCGGAACTCCCCACGCCCAGCTCCAACCAACTGAGTACGACAAGGAAGTAAAGTTCAATAAATTAAAACACATGGCCAAAAGTACAAGCCCACCAAATGAACGTCTGAAACAAATTCCAACCTGTAGAGAAAGGTACTGGGACAACAACCCATCGCCGAAGGAACACACCTCAGCTTGTCTGATCTCACTGAGCACCATCCGGTCCTGGTGTGCCTTAAATCCAATCAAAGGCTCACTCGTCTACACAAGACACGACATGTGCGGGAAAATACCGTGCAGGGGTTAGAATAATAATACCTAGTAGGACACCCTGAAAACCACAAAGGAAAATACAACAAAGGAGAATACCACGAATAAAGGTACAGTCAACTCTACAATGTATATGTCTACGGAACATATAACAAGAATATCCTGATATACTCATACACGGGTGATCATCGCGAAACCACCACTAATATCCAGCTTGAATATTCCACTAAGAATACCATCGCGAGAACAAAGTCTTAGGTCTGAAGGGAGAGTCACGAAGTACTCGTTTCAGGAGAACACACTCCACAATTACCTTGGGAACAAGATGCTCAGATGAGAATCACAGCCAAGTCATGGGGTGATTCTGACAAATCAGTCTGAGCTAATCTGCTAAGCATTGGATCAGTGCCCGAGTAAATTTGGTCACGTCGATACCAAGAACTCTACCTAGGGTTATAGGAATGAATAGAGGATCCAGATCTAAGTCTCATAGAGGGGATTCCAACAACTCTATTCAGGTAGTTCTGCTGAATGGATAATACTCCTGTATAAAGTAATTGATACACGAACCTTCAGGGGATTACCAAGGGTACGAACCCTAAGAACTAGTCCAAGTCACAGAAGTCAAGTGGCTCAAGCCATGAAGAAAAAGTTACACGACTTGTATTATGGTTACAGGTCCTGTTCCTTGGCCCCGGGTACTGCCCGTGTAGATGGCCCGTATCCTTCATTCAAGCCGTACAAAACCAAACTACACGACGTGTAGAAAAGTACATGTCGTGTTCCATGACCCCTAGTATTGCCCGTGTAAACGGCCAGTGTAATTCGGCTTTTCAGATAGAAAACAACTACACGTTGTGTAGAAGAAATCACATGTTGTGTTCAAGAGCCTGGGCTCGCTCCGTGTACGCTGGCCATGTGCCCGTACACGGTTTCTGCCCGTGTCCGTGTTTCCTGACCGTGTACTTGTACACGGGGTATCCTGTGTATCTGGCCGAGTCTGGTCGGGGAGGGGTATACACGGAATGTCTATGGATGTGTATCCTTCCCGTGTCCGTGTACTCCCGGAGTACACGCCAGGCCATTCACCGATGAACACACGCCGTGTATCCCATACTACACGGTGTGTAGTCAGGAAAATTCCAGAATCGTTTTCTTCTTCCGCGTGCCTCGGCTGATCATTCGAACTTTGATTCGACTATCTGTTTGCCGCGAAACTCATGGTGTTGGGTTGCCTCGTCCTTGTGAAGCCGAATCTGTGGGTCTCGGGCCTCCGATCGGCTCCGAAATCCAATTCCGGTCACCCGAGCGGAAATCGTTCAAATAATGTTACCTTCTGATCCGATTCGATCCATCCGCTGAAACCATTGTCTCACCTCCGCAATATCCCTGCGGTGCCGATTCATCAATTTGGGATCATAGCCTTACAGAACGGATGCACAATGATCTGTTGTTCATCGCCCCCGGGAAGAACGCAAAGAACACTCACGAAGAACGTGAGAATAGGGGAAGAAGAACACATCAAATCGAGAGGGAAGTTCCTTGATCAATGTTCGTGTCGATCTTGGTCTGTCACAGTTAGAAGGTTGAACGAAACCAAAATAAAATCATGAATCACATCCCCATGATCCCCACAAAATCCCATCCCCCAAATACGATCGATCCACAGGATAATCTGTTCAGGGATTAGTCCGCGTATGTCGTAGGAAAACAAGAATGGGGAATGGAAAATCAAAATCAACATCCTACCTAGATCCACAGCGTTCCTTGGTGAAGATCATGTCGCCGCGTCGTCGTCGCCGACGAAATCCGTCAAGAACGTCGCCGCCGCATTGGGGGTATCCTCCAGAGCTTTCCGAGAGCCCCCAGAGAATTTCAGGGTTATGGGTATTATAACCCTGATTTCCCTGCGAAATCACTATTTAAAAGATAAGCGATATTTGACGTAATAATATTTAATAAAACATTTTAATTAAATGATTTATTACGGTTACGTCTGAAAACCAGATTTCGCCACCGACCTACCTCGGCCAAAGTTAGGCCTCGCCTAAGGTAAAGTCATTATTCTGAACGCTATGGTGCCCTCATATTTCTGATCCGAGCACCTTTTCAGGAGTTATTACACTTTTTCCAGAAAACCGCACACACGTGTAATTTAATTATTATATTAAATCCAAACATTTGTTCTGGGCTCACTGGGCCTTGGAACTGCACGCCGTCTCAGATCCTGGTCTCGAAATAAATCCCATATAATATAAAAATAGTACATGGAAAAATTTGGGACATTACATCACACCCAACATAGGGCTTTTAAGTCCCCAAAAAGCCAAAACAAGGGCTACTCAATAAGATGTGGGTACTGCAGGCGAATCTGAGCCTCCCGCTACCACGTTCTCTCTTGGAGATTCTTGTGCTGCCAATGGACACACACCAATGGAGTAGCTCTTCCATGAAGGATATTCTCCTGCCAATCCTCGATCTCCACTGAGTACTTAGCAAAGGTCTCTCCAGGGTCGATGTCCAGCTCGCCCAGGTCGATGGCGTGCGATGGATCATGCACGTACCTCCATAGCTGCGACACATGGAAGATGTTTTGTACTCGGTCCATCTGAGGAGGTAGAACCACGTGATACGCCACGTTGCCAACTCTACTCAGAATCTGACAAGGGACAACAAACCTCAGAGATAGCATTCTGCCTCGTCCAAATCTCCGCAATCCCCGTCGAGGTGAGACCCAATGGAACACATGGTCTCCTTCCTCGAACTCCAAGGGCCTCCTTCTTTGGTCGACATAAGACTTCTGCCGACTTTGTGCTATCTTCATCAGCCCCGACATGACCTGCACCTTCTCTGTAGTATCTCTCACCATCTCTGGACCCATCAGTGCTGACTCTCCCGGGTCAGTCTCGCAATGTGGCGACCTGCAAGGTCGCCTGTATAGAGCCTCGAATGGTGCCATACCAATAGTGGAATTCTAACTATTTTTATAAGAAAATTACTCCAGTGGTCGGTGATCCTCCCAACTATAACTGAAGTCAAGTTTGCAAGCTCGTAGCATATCCTCCAGGACCTGGATGGTCTGCTCTGTCTGACCATCACTCTAGGGATGAAACACTGTGCTCAAGTGTAACTGATTCCCAAAAGCATTCTGCAATCCCTTCCACAAACGGGATGTGAAACGATCCTCACGATCTGAGATGATCTCGGATAGTACTCTATGAAATCGAACTATATCATGCATGTAGAGGAGTCCCAAGCTCTCTACAGAACTCTTCTCCCGTATGGCTAGGAAGTGGGCCGACATAGTGAGTCGATCAACGATCACGAAGATGGCATCGTGTCCCCTGAACGTACGTGGTAAACCCATCACGAAGTCCATGGATATTCCATTCCACTTCCACTTTGGCACCTCAAGGGGCTGAGCCAAATCTGCTGGAACCTGGTGCTCAGCCTTTACATGCTGACAAGTAAGGCACCGAGAAACAAACTCTACCACACTCTTTTTCATTCCTAGACACCAGAACTGACGTCGGAGGTCCTAGTACGTTTTTTCGACACCTGGATGCACCTCAAAAAGGGGATGTATAGAAATCCCTCATAACCTCCTCTTGTAACCTCACTGGTACTACCATGCACCCTCTGAAAAGAAAAACGTACTCTCACCTTCTGAATATCCATCAGCAGCATCACTTGTGGATATCTGAGCACATAGAGTCCCATAGCATGTATCCATGCATTGTGCTTCCCAATCTCGATGTAAGAGTGGAGGGGTAACAACCATCGACTGAAGGTAATCTCCCTCATCTCCATCCACGAAGGACAACTGCAAAGAGACCAACTTCCTTTTTGCCTCGTCCAGCAAAGGAGAACTGGATTTACTACTAAGAGCATCTACCACCACATTCCCCTTCCAAATAGTATAAATGATCTCTAAGTCGTAATCCTGGAGGTACTCAATCCATCACCTCTGTCTCAAATTCAGATCCTTCTGAGAAAAGACATATCTGAGACTCTTGTGATCAGAGTAGATGATAAATCGTTCGCCCATCAGATAGTGCCGCCACATCTTCAATGTGAATACTACCGTTGCCAACTGAAGCTAATGGGTCACATAGTTCTGCTCATGTGGACTCAACTGACGTGAGCCATAGGCAATCACCACTTGCCTCTGGATCAGGACACAACCACGCCTGGTTCCTGATGCATCGCAAAACACTACATACTCAACACCCACATACGGTAATCTCATGATCGGGGCACTCGTCAGACTCTGTCTCAACTGCTGGAAAGCCTGCTGGCTTGTCTCGGTCCACACAAAAGGTAGTCCCTTTTGGGTCAAAGATGTCATGGGTGATGCAATCCCAGAGAAATCAGGGATGAATATCTAATAGTATCCTACCAACCCATGGAAATTCCGCACCTCCATCCTGCTACGGGGTGGCTCCCATGCTAGCACCACCACCACCATTGCTGGGTCCACTGCTACACCATCCGCTGAGATAACGTGCCCTAGAAAGTGGACCTCATGTTACCAGAACTGACACTTAGAGAGCTTCCCATACAACTGGTGCTCTTGGAGTGTGTCCAGAACCATCGTTAGGTGTCTCGTGTGCTCCTCCTCGGACGCAGAGTACACCATGATATCATCAATGAACACCACTACAAACCGGTATAGATTGGGCTGAATGATCCAGTTCATGAGTCCCATGAACACTATCAAGGCGTTCATCACGCCGAAGGGAATCACCAAGTACACATAGTGACCATAACGACATCTGAAAGTCGTCTTCGGTATATCCTCCTCCCGTACTCACAGCTGGTGCTAGCCTGATCGTAGATCAACCTTCGAGAACCATCATGCCCCTCTCAACTAATCGAAGAGGTCATCGACCCTCGGTAGTGGATACTGGTTCTTCACGGTCACTAGATTTAAGCACTGGTAATCCACAACCAACCTCAAGATCCCGTCCGCCTTCTTGGAAAACATCACTGGGGCTGCCCAGGGTGAAACACCGGGTCCCACAAAACATTTCCTCTACAATTCGTCCAGCTGAATCCTCACCTCACGAAGCTCTGCTGGAGCCATCTGATAAGCCGATGCTAATATCGGGGTCATCCCGGGTTGCAACTGAATGTATAAATCTATACCCCGAAGGGGAGGTTGCCCGGGGATATCCACCGGAAAGACGTCCTCGTACTCATCCACCACTGTTGGAAACTGGAAACACATAACATCTGTCGCGCCTAGGGCTAGGCTAGCCAACTAATGTGAAATCAGTTGTTCCTTCCTATTCAGGAGTCCATCCCACACTGCCTAGGTCTCTCTTTCACCGAAAAAATAGAACCTTGTCCCAACACTGCTGACACACCGCACCCTTCGCCTAAAACAACCAATCTAGGCATGAACTGTGGATAGCCAATCCATACTAAGAATGACATCATAAGGCCTCTACGCTACCACCAAGAGGTTCCAACTGAAACTACCACCTCCAAGGGTCAGGTCACACTGCCTGCAAAGGTGTGTGATCTCTGAATCTTCTCCAGTCGGTGTTTCTAAGCGTAAGGATCGAGTCAACATCTCAACTGGAATCTCAAGGTCTCGAATAAGATAAGAAGGCAGAATGTAATGACTATCACCTGTGTCTATCAATGCGGTAACTAAAGTAGAAAAGACACAGATCGTACCTCTAATCATTCCGGGAGTACCTGGGTCATATGCCTCTACCGCCTGCAGTTGTCCCAACCTCTGTCCACCAGCTCCCTGAGCCTGGGGTGGACCTGCTGGCGGTGGTGGTGGTGAAGGGTCAAATCGCCGACGACCTCTATCTGCTCTCCCAGCTCCTCTTCCATGTCTGCCACCTCGCGGATCTGCCTGCTCCACACGTTTCCTCTGCCTCGGTGGTCCATCCACTGTTCCCGTGTCAGTAGTACGGTGGGTCAGACAATCTCGAGTGAGATGTCCCATGCCGTCATATGAGTAACATCGCCTCTCTCGAGGCTGGCTGGATACACCCTGTGAACCCTGTACGGCTGATCCCCTGTCCTGGGATCTCCTCTAGAAATGTCTCCCATGCCTGGGTCGCTGACGTTAGCTACCTGCCGCTGAGGTCTCTGCTCCAGCTCTCCCACTACTGACAACTGACTGCTATCCCTACTCTGCCAGGATGCTCTCGACCACCAAATCCCTCTCGAGCACCCCAACATAGGTAGGAATGCACGTAGGGATGATGCTAGCTTGGATATCTCTACGCAAGCCCCACTCAAAATTCTGAACTCTGAAGTATTGATCATTGACCATATCCATCGAGTACCACGATAGGTTGGTAAACATCGATGAATTGTCAGACACCGTCATGGTTCCCTACTGGATCTGAAGAAGATCCTGTATGTGTACTGCTCTTAGGGATACTGGTGAAAACTCCACTTTGAAGAGATGCTCAAACACCGACCATGAATGAGTCACCTCGTCCTCAGTCTAGATGACCAAACTATACAATCTCCCTGCTGAGCCCTACAGAAGGCTCGCTACCAGTATCACCATATGGTCTGATGGTGTCCTGACCAAACAGAAGACTCCAGCCACTACCTCAAGCCAGTCATCTGCTGCCTGAAGGTCGGGCACACCTTGTAATCTGATGGGTCTCTGTCTCTGAACCTCGTAGTGTGCGCTCAACATGCGCTCCTCCTCCACTGGTATAGCGGGCACTACATATTTCCCCACATGTGGTGGAATAACTAGCACACCACCTCGTTGTAGAACTGGGGGATCTGGTCCCTGTATCGATGCTTCGTCACTGAGGGCATCACCCTCGTGATCAAGCTGCTGGATCCTAGCGGGTGCGCGTCGCGGATGCATACTGTTTACGAAACAAGATGTATCATAGTCAGGGAGTATTTCTAGAGAGAAAACTCAAGAAGGACATGGAAACCACAACCCATTCCTATATGATGCATGTACCATTATTTTTCCCCATGCAACTAGTGTTTTCATGTTTCAAGTCGAAAATCATGTTATCAGAGCCCTAGTGTATGGATATGTTGGCCACCACACCAACACAGGGGTCCCTGGCCTGAGAGCATAACTCAAAACACTTAACACTGTTGCCCCAAACCAACACACAGACTCTTAGTCCTAAGGTAGAACCGACCACCTCTGATACCACTCTCTCACGACTCATCCTAGTGGGGCCCGAGCCACAACTCCCCAAGCCCACCTCTAATAGGCCAGAGGCTGGTGACTTGCATCGAGTAGGCATGCTACTAATATGGGAGGCATTGCCTATAAACCTGTACACACGCACACACATCTCCAAGCCCACAAAGATGAAATGTAAATACTACTAAAATGAAATGATTCATGCATACACTAAAACCCAACCAACAGAGTACGACAGGGAAGTAAAGAACAAAAAAGTAAAACCATGGGCCAAAAGTAGAAGCCCACCAAAAGAAATTCTACAGCAAATACCAATCTGTAGAGAAAGGTACCGGGACTGCAACCCATCGATGAAGGAACGCACCTCGGCCTGTCTGATCTCACTGAGCACCATCTTATCCTGGTCCGCCTAGAATCCTTTCAACGGATTTCTCATCTACACAAGACACGACACGTGCTGGAAAAGCCTGTGCAAGGGTGAGTATAACAATGCCCAGTAGGACACCCCAAAAACCACAAATGAAAATACAAAAAAAGAAAATTCCATGAAGAAAGGTACAATCAACTCTATACAGTATATTTCTATAGAACATATAACAAGAATATCTAGATATACTCATACACAGGCAACCATCGCGAAACCACCACTATGATCCACCTCGAAGATTCCACTGAGAATACCATCGGGAGAACACACTGCTAGGTCTGAAGGGAGAGACATGAAGTACTCTTTCCAGGGGAACACACTCCACAAGTACCTTGGAAACAATACGCTCATATGAGGTTCAAATCCATGTCATGGGGTGATTCTGACAACTCAGTCTGAGCAAATCCATTAAGCAAAGGATCGACGCCCGGGTAAAGTTGGTCACATCGATACCAAGAACTCTACATAGGGTTCCCAGAATGAATAGAGGATCCGGCTCTAAGTCTCACAAAGGGGATTCCAAAAACTCTATTCAGGGAGTTCTTCTTAAGGGATCATACTCTTGTATAATGGTATTGATACCAGAACCTTTAGGGGATTACAAATGGAATGAACCCAATGAACTAGTCCAAGTCACAGAAGGAAAGTGGCTCAAGCCATGAAGAAAAAGTTACATGGCATGTATTATGGTTACATGTCGTGTTCCTTAACCCTGGGTACTACTTGTGTAAACGGCCCGTGTCCTTCATTCAAGCCGTGCAAAACCAAACTACACGTCGTGTAGAAAAGTACACGTCGTGTTCCTTGACCCCAGGTGTTGCCCGTGTAAACGACCAGTGTCATTCGGCTTGTCAGATAGACAACAACTACAGGACGTGTAGATAAAATTACACGCCGTGTTCGAGAGCCTGGGCTTGCTCTGTGTACGCTGGCCATGTGCCCGTACACGGTTTCTGCCCGTGTCTGTGTCGCCTGCCCGTGTACCAGTACACGGGGTATTCCGTATATCTGGCCGAGTCTGGCTGGGGAGGGGTATACATGGCATGTCTATGGCCGTGTACCCTTCCCGTGTCCTTTTACTCTCGGAGTACATGCCAGGTCATTCGCCGACGAACACATGCCGTGTAGCCCATACTACACGGTGTGTAGTTGGGAAAATTCCAGAATCATTGTCTTCCTCCACGGGCTTCAGTTGACCCTCTGGACATTGATTCAGCCATCCGTTTGCCAAAAAACACAAGGTGTTGTGTCGCCTCGTCTTCGTGAAGCCGAATATGTGGGTTTTGTGCCTCCGATCGGCTCTGAAACCCGATTCCGGTCTCCTAAGCGAAAAACGTTCGAAGAACGTTACCTTCCGATCTACTTCGATCCGTCCACCGAAACTTTCATCACACCTCCATAAGATCATTACGGTGCTGATTCTTCAATTTGGGATCGTTGCGTCGTACAACGGATGCGCAACGATCTATTGTTCATCGCCCCTATGAAGAATGCGAAGAATGCTCATGAAGAACGTGAGAATTGGTGAAGAAGAACACAACAAAACGAGAGGGATGATCCTCAGTCGATGTTCGTGTCGATCTTTGTCCGTAAACGTTAGAAGGTTGAATGAAACCAAAATAAAATCAAGAATCACATCCCCAAGATCCCCGCTAAATCCCATCCTAATAATACGATCGATCCGCAAGCAAATCTATTCGTGGATTAGTCCACATTCGTCGTAGGAAAACATGAATGGGGAATGGAAAATCAAAATCAACATCCTACCTAGATCCGTGGCATTCGTTGGCGAAGATCCAGTCGTCGTGTCGTCGTCACCGACGAAATCTATAATGAACACCGTCGCCACGTTGGGGGTTTCCTCCAGAGCTTTCGCAGAGCCTCCAGAAAATTTCAGGGTTATGGGGATTGTAACCCTGATTCCCCTGTGAAATCTCTATTTAAATGATAAGTGATATTTGACATAAGAAGATTTAATAAAACGTTTTAAATAAATATTTTATTACGGTTACGTCCAAAAACAATATTTGTCCACCGACCTGGGCCGGCCAAAGTTAGGCCTCGCCTAAGGTAAAATCACTCTTCTGAACACAATGGTGCCCTCATTTTTCAGATTCGAGCACCTAATTCATGAGTTATTCCACTTTTTCTGGAAAACTGCATGTGCACGTAATTTAATTATTAAATTAAATCCAAAAATTTGTTCTGGGCTCACTGGGCCTCACAACTGCACACCGGCTTAGAGCCTTGTCTCAAAATAATTCTCATATAATACTAAAATAATACATAGAAAAATCTGGGAAATTAACGTTTCTCTATGGAAAAGTGTGATACATTTTGGTAAGAAGGGAAAGTTGAGTCTGAGGTTCATTGGACCTTACGAAATTCTATAGAAAGTTGGATCAGTTGTATACAGCATGGATTTACCTCCATGTTTATCCCAGGTACAAAATATTTTTCATGATTCAATGTTGATAAAGTATATACCAGAACAATCTCATGTTTTGAGCCTAGAGGGAGTGCAGTTGGAAGAGAATCTCTCTTATGAAAAACATCCAGTCCAGATTCCTGACCATAGAGATAAAGTGTTGCAGAATAAGGTAATTTTCTTGGTAATGGTTTTGTTGAAAACCCATATGGTTGAAGAGGCAACGTGGAAATCTGAAAATGCTATGTGGGATAAATACCCCCACTTATTTTGATAAGTGAATAAATATTACGAGGACGCAATTCCCAAAAGGGGGGAAGGGTATAACATCCAGGTAAATGAAGAATAAGAGATTTTAATATTTATTAATATTTGTGAATAAAATATTAATTTTACTTTATATGGGTTTCTATGTTCGATATCGTACCTGATAAGCAACAACGGGTTTCTTTGGAATCTTACGTTGCACACTAATAATATAATATTATTATTTTAAACGGTAGTTAAATCCTAGCTGTTGTATTGGAAGGAATAAACAAACCAAACTAAAATCTGAGTAGATATTTTTGTTAAATGTATTTACATTTATCAAATAAAAGTTAGAGGCTAAAATGTGAATGAATCTAATTTTAAGAATAATTTTAATTAAAAGGCCTATTTATCACATTTTAATGGAGAATGATTTTTAAATCAAGTTTTGGTCTATTTAATACATTCTATACGAACAAATAATATACTTCTTTATAATATAGACATCAAAATTTACATTGTGTAAATTTTTAGAATTTTTCTGATAATGTTCATTTTTTTAATGAATAGTGAGAAATATTGTCTTTTAATTCAAAAGTGCTTTTTAATATAATTTATTTTTATGGTTATATTATCTTTTAAATTGTTTTTATAGTGAAAATAAAATATATTTTTACCATTTAATCCAATGTTAGTCATTGGAATTAACTTCACCTTGAGAGTGGAAATAAACAAGTGCTAATATTTTGATAGTTATTGTTTCTCAAAAACACGCTATTTGTTTTGAAAATGGGAATTAATTTTAAAATTAATTAATGCCACATATATGTTTTGAATTTGGAAAAATTTACAAAATTTTTGAATTCGAAATATCAAATATAGCTTAGGCTGAGTTTTTTTTATTTTTCTGAAAAATTTCAATTTTTGATGAATAGTGAAACCACTTAGTGGTAGTTAAAAACTGTCTTTTTCATTTAAATGAAATTTTATCACTTCTGTGAATTGAATTTAAAATATTTGACATACATGGGTGTGTTCATGAAGTAAAATTTTGTTCAATAAGATGAAAAATGTTTTTGGAGAATAGTAACTTTTGACTTTTATTTAACACGGTTAAAGGTATATCGGGTAAATCAAGGTAAAAAGAATATTATAATAATTCAAAATTACATTAAAACTTGTCCAAAACTAATTGTTTGAGTCATTAACTACCATTGGCGTCTTTGGGTCGATTTTTGGACCCCATTGAGCCACATGGTAGTGAAAATTACAATTTAGATTAATTAATTTAATGTGAAGGCAAAATTGAAATTAACAAAAAACTTTTAGTAATTAATTTTTATATGGTGTTATATAAGTTCTATTTTCTACTACATATATTATTTGGAATGATAATACTATTTAATACATCATGGTATTTTTTATAATTTTTATACATCAAATAAATTAAATTATTTATGACACAATAATGATTCAGTATTTACCTCATTAATAAATGATTATGATAAATAAGATTATAATGACTAAATTATTATCCAAATCATGTCCAATTATGATTGGGTGATTTTATGTCGAATATGAGTCATCTTAGCTTTGACCTTAATTATTTTTGGTCCATTAGAAACCGAATATCATTATATTATAAAATAATATTTTTACACATTCCTAAAGAGCCCCCCTCCGCCTTATAAAAGGAGACCACTTCTATCCAATTACTTGCTCCAATAAAGCCATTTGGCTTGTCCAAAATCTTCCCAATTACACTCCCTACATCCCTCTCTTACCCCTATAAGCCTTATATTAGGAAGAAGGCACTTCAATAAGTCCTTTGGTTCAAACCAAAGGGAGTTAGCCAAATTAAAGTTAATGACTTCTCTTAATTTGTTTTTATTTTACATCTCCAACCCCTAAAATATTTTTATTCTTTTCTTTTGTAACAAAAAAAGTATCATAAATATAATAGTATTTTGTTATGAAATGGATTCTAACTACAGTTACACACACCTCGATCAAATGGATGAAGAACATAATGATTCTGTGGATGGAAAACTGACGCATCACAAAATGATGATTGTTAAATTACATCTTACTGCATCTCATGGTGGCCATTATGATGGAAATTTATTTATAAATGATATATATTATTTTTATGATATCTTTGTTCTTCTGTAATTCCATTTTCATTGCATGCCTTTATGGTTTCTATAGTGGCTAAATACGATAATCTCATTTGAGAAAGTGCGGACTACCGCCCCCTCATAGTGTTGTGATTCGTTAATGCCTTATGTGGGATGTATAAAGGATTGAGTTAATGATATTATATATTATATTATTCTGGAATTATAATATACCGTTATATAATTATGTTTTAATTTAATTAAAATAATAAATATAAATGAAAGTAGCGTTCTTGCGTACGTACGACTTACCATCTCCATGAACAGTGAATTTCATTTCTTACCTCTAAATGTAATGTACTATTATAAATACATGTATATACTGGATATATATGATATATATGATACCCAAATCATGAATATAATTCTGGATATAATGATCCTTTGACCACATGAACAACATGTAATTTTAAGAAGTCCATTTTTGACTCATGTACCGAATATCGACAAAACGAACATTATTGACTTAAATGATTGAATAATGTTTATATCATGGTAATTCGAGATATAAAAAGAATAATAAACATTAAAAATGTTCTTTAGTAGAAATTAACTTTAGTTAATTATTTATAAGATTATAGAACGATTGAGTCATGTCGAACATGAGGTAAGGGACTTCGTCTCAATCTCCCTTCATTGAGGCATATTTTGTTTTAATACACAAATTTCATTTATACGCTGTATAAACACCGTTGACCTTTCAAATGGATTCTTTTTCTAAGAAGAATTTTACTAGAGGAAAAAAGGAATTTTTCTTTTAACGTAAGTGGTGACAATGACCTTTCCGCCACTGTGAGTATTATTTGATCTTTGGCTTCCTAAACAAGATGTAATGTTTTTAAAAGAAAATAAATACCATATAATAATTTATGTATTTTGGTATTGAAAATGGATTTGAAAATGGATTTGTTATGTCAATATATTTAAGTGATATATTTTGATTGAAATGTGGAAATGTTTCCTTTCATTTATATTTGTTGAATGTGATATGATTTTATATTGGTACTTGTACATTTGATGAGTGGTTATGTGATAAACCAAATAACAGGTGGTTCCATGAATACCAGGATGGGTGGTTACATTATAACCTCCAATGCATTGTGTGTGTATGTCAGCCGTATGACTATTCCATTTAGTGATATTGTGGAATTCAACCGTATGGTTATTCCATTTAACTAAGTTTATGTCCCAAGTTACCTTTATATGATATGTGTTCTTTATATGAGTTTTATGGTAATTTTTTGGTTAAAAAGGGTAAGTAATGATCTTTTATTTAGTGAAGAGTATTTACTACTTCATAAAGGTGAAAATTATTACTTATTTTAAGTATTCATGGTTTACTTGTTGTTTTTAAAAACTAAATTTTTTATTTCTTTGTGTATCCTTTACTGGGATTTTTATGCTCATCCCAAGTTTTGAAATGTTTTTCAAAGGACATAAAGTGGAGTAGGGTCAGGGATGGGATCAAGGAAATGTCATGCCATCTAAAACATGGAACAATACATGACTCTTTTTTTCAACAGTTCTTCTTTTTAAAAAAAATTGAAACTGAGTAGAAGTGTCCAATTTTTAATATTTTGAAATGTAATAATTATGGACTAACTCTCTAAAACATTAAACCAGAAAAGATCCTCAAATGAAGTTATTCATTTAATTCAATATTGTGTAATGTTTAAGGTCAGGTCTTTATAGTCATTTTATGGATTATTTGGTCAAAAGGATCCTCTATGTGAGGAAAATATTACAGTGAAATCAATGAATGGGTTAAATAATAGCCATCCAATAATGAGTTGTATGAGATTAATTGTGTTATTGAATTATGAAAATTTAGATTGATATTAGTTGAACTAGATGGAATACATTATGATAAAAAAAAAATGTGCATAAAATAGTATTTCAACGACAAATGTTGATATTGTACTATCAAATGATGTGGTGATAGGTACAATGATTGTTTATTAAATTTTTAACACACACATGTTTGACTGTAGATCACCACATAAAATTATTTTTAGTAAATGTTTATGTATATTTAGTATTACCCCTATAAAAAAAGATATAAATTTCTATGAAACTGCCTCGTTGAAATATTAAAAATATCGAAATTTGTAGGAATGTTTTTATTATTGTTAGTGGGATGGTCATTCCCAAAAATCATATTGAGATTCCAATATTATGGTTTTAGATATTTTTTAGTATGGATTTGATTTCATTTACTTTTTATATTATAGATTATATAGGTAATTGTGTCTTATACTATGATTTCACACCATTGAAAACATACCAAGAAGATGATATATTAGTTTGAGATGGTTTTTTATGTTTCCATGGTGAAATTTCGGAAAAAAACTAATCAAATTAGTGATGTTTCAGAAGTGAAAAAATATTTGGTTGTTTTATGGTTGACTTATCTGATGTTATTATTGATTAAAAGGATGAAATTACTAGAAAAATAGTTCTTGAATAAATGATAATTTCATTACCCACTTATCATATATCATGGGTTTGATTATTTTTTATTGAAAACGTCATTACATGTGTTATTAGACAAAATTTTAATTTAAAATGTCACATCAACATTGTGTTTTTATAAACAATTTGTTACAAAAATATACTTCAAATATAATTTTCATTGATTACCATTTCTTGAATCAAATCACTTTTAGGAAATAGTATCCAATTACTCATATTTATAATATGTTTCATCAAATCAATGTCACATAGTATGTTTCAAGGATTGAATTTATGTTAGGGTATCATCAGGTGAATATGAATGAGGAATATTTTTCATTGACTACATTTTAGAAAATATATGTTTACTATGTATTTGTAGATATTATGTTAGTTTTATCAAATGAGACCACTATATTTATAGTCTATATGAATAGATTATTAAATGAGCTCATGTATAAGTTTGTGTTTGTGTTTCTTGATGATATTTTGGTATATTCTAATTCTCCTAGGGAACAATAAAGACAATTAAGTGTCGTTTTTTAATAATTAAAATAAATTAAAATATATGGGAAAATTAGGGTCTGTGAATTTTGGTTATTACAAATTTCATTCCATGGTCATATTATTAACAATGATGTTATAAGTATTAACTATATTAAATATATATTTTGTGATGGAAGTGTATGACCTAAAAATATCCCAGGGACTTGTAGTATTCTTAATGTATATGTTCACTTTCAAAATTTATGGACAATATTTATCATTTGAATACCGCATTAAAAAATGTTTGTTTAAAATAAACAGAGTTTATCTAGAAAAAATAATTAGATGATTGTATTCCAGGAAAAATATATTTGTGAATACTTTAGTTTTGGACTTCCCTTCAAGTGATGATAAATTATTCGTCTATTTTGATTATTATTTTAAAGGATTTAGATCATTCATGATGCAAACTAATCACGAAATTCATTCTCATAATTTAAACTAAAACCTAATAAGATAAATTACTCAACACATGATCTATAATTAATCACTATGACTTTATATTTACAAATTTGGAGGAATAACTTATTTAGCATAAACATTGAGATATATACTGATAAAAATTTAAAGAAGTTTTTTAATCAGAATGAATTACACATGAAGCAGATATGATGGATGGAGCTGATCAAATATAATGATTTAAAGATTTATTAAAATAACGGAAAATTGAAAAAAAGTGGTCGAAACTTTCGGTTTGAAAAAAAATGTAACAGTAACCATGTTTTGTTTTAAAAATTATCCATCAGTTAGTTACTAATTTATTTTTTTCCTATATGTGGGGGATGTAGGGACAACAACTATTTTGTCTCATGTTTTAGTGAATTTTACATTTTCATAGAGAATTATGTATTCTTGAAAGGTGGATAAAAATTATAGGAAAATAACGAATTAATTAAGATGTGTAAGAATCATGAGAATAATTTTGATTATTTTGTAGTTATTATATTTGGAAAAATATTCCCTAGGGAATTTAATTTCCATTTTAATAGAAATTTAATGAGTAAATCTCATAGTTCCCCATTTTCCATTCTTCCGAGAATGAGTAAAATTTTCATAGATGTTTAGGTGTATTATTTATGGGCTGGTATGAAAATATATATTTATAAATTTAATATGAAATGTATGATATATCAGCAAGTTAAATCATAATGAAAATTAAATAATGGGATGATTCAGTGTTCGGATGTTATTATGTTGAAATGGGATAACAAATAAATGGATTTCATTGTGAGATTACAATGACATCTGATGTTAATAATGTGATATTGTATATTGTTGATCCGATAACAATGTTTGTACATTCCCTTAGAATTTTAGATACTATGTATTTATATTATATTTATTATCTATATACCTTAGAGATAGTTAGGTTATATGGAGTCTAACTCTCTATTGTGTATAATCATGATTCTAGAATATCATCAAAATCTTGGAAATGAAATTAGAAATCATAACATATTGATTTAAAATTAAGTACCAATTTTAATCCACAATATGATCAAATGTATGAGATTCTGATTCAAACCATGAAATATATGCTCCATTAATATATAATGGATTATAATGGACAATGACATTATCATCATTCATTTATTGTCTTTTTATAACAATATTTTCAATTACCGTGATGAGACAACATATATTAAGGAATTATATGGGAAATGGTGTTATATTCCAGATATTTGTGTTGATGGATAAGGAACGAAGTTGATGGGGCCTTTTTAGGTAGAGGAAATACCGAGGAAGGATAATTTAATCCATAAATATCTGAACTTTATTCTTTGTAGGTAGAAATTTTTATGGGATAGATGAATCATTCTTACTTAGATGTAGGTGATTTTGATTCTAATAAAGTATATCTATGGGAAATTGTTTTTTGTTTTTGTAAAATGGGTAAGATAGGTAGATTGTTCATTGGTAGATATGAAACCTTGGATAAATTTCAATCAGCCTATTTTCAAGTAACCTTTACTCTACATTTATCCCAGGTAGACAACGCATTTCATGTTTTACTGAAAAGGAAATATATTCTAGATAAACTATTTTATGGATCCTTAAAGTAGTTCAGTTAGAAGATAAAATATATTAAAAGGAATAGTGTATTTTGATTATTGATCATAAGGATATTGTATTATAGAATTAGATAATTCATTAATTTAGAATTTTTTTTTGGAAAAAAACATGGTTTTAGAGGAAACATATGAATATGAATATGTTATGAATATATTATATACTAACTTGATTAATAATTTAATATATTTTTTTGGATGAATTTTCATTTCGGTGAAGAATATAAAAAATAAGGAAATGATTTAATAACTCATCAAAAAATTTAGTACTATTATTTTTAGAGTAATAATCATTTTAAAAACATTAACCAAATGTTAAAACAATAAGGAACTTGTTTTAAGTAAAATCGTTTCTTAAAATTGTTTTACATAAAATAATAATTTATATATTATATAATAAAAAATTCATAAATATTTTTTTAAATACTCATATATTAATTTTCATATGGTCATATTTTGTAATTTTTTGGAAAATAATTATTTTTCAATGACTTGTGAAAAATACCAATTTTTTAAAAAATTCCATTCCATTTTCATAAATAATGTTATTTAAATGTTTGTATCCATTTTTAATGTTTTTTTATATTTTTATTATTTATTTATATTATGTGAACATAATTAGTCTTTTGTCAATGTTTTATTTTATATTATAATAAATTTAAAGTTTGGTTTAAAAATAGGTTTGTTCTAACAAATTTTTTAAAGACCATATTGTTTCTCAAATTTAATTAATTAATGGAACCACAAATTAATATTGATTTAAATTAAATGATTATATTATATATATATATATATATATAACTGTAGAAATTTAAATTAATTTCATGATTATTATCGGTCATAGAGTTCATATAAAATCATCTATTTCTTAAAAAATTCACTTTTCAAAACCCCATTTTTTTCATATCTGAGGTGTTTAAAATTTAATTAAATCCTATAAAATCTATGGATTAAATATGGAATATTAGATTCAATATATCTAATTTAGTAATTTTATATTGTATAATACTTCCAACATCATTGGTGGACCTAATGAATAGTGAAAAGAGTAACAATATGTTATTGAGGTAAAAGTAGAAAATGATATACTAAACGGTTAAACTAAATTCATTTTGGGGAAAATTTCCTAAAAACATATAAAATATTTATTATAGGACCATATTTACAACATATAATTATTTGGGATTTCAAAGAATAAAATTTTCACCCCATAGAATTTGAAAAATGTGTGAATCGTTTTTTTCCAAAATTACAAGTGCACTACTTATCTCACTTATTAAAGGCCACTACCTCTCCTTTCCTCCTTCCAAATATAAAACATTTAAAATCTAAACATCAGTCATATTTTTTATATCCCAATAATATAACTCTAATACCATGATAGAAATAACATAAATTTCCATAATTCTATCAATCATTATTTTATTTTCCCTGAGCAGTAATAGAACATAATTTCTTTTTCAAAAAGATATTATCATACATAATCTAACCCCTGTTAAAAATGATTTCACTGAGAAATTTTAGGTTCTCATAATGGTTTTATGGATTTTCAATCTTTATAAAACTAATGTACACCGCATATAATGTTTACGTACAAAAGGATATAAAATGTATATTTTAGTTAATATTCAAATAAGGATATTTTTTAAAAAACATTTCTCTCATTATTAACAAATAATGTGGTATTTTATCTATGAATATTACATGTTAATTAAATAAATTTTTATTTTTAAGATCCATATACCTCTTCAGACCATAAAAACAATAAATGTAATTTATAATATTTTATATCTCCTTTATTAATGATCTATATGTAATTTTTGATTTATTATTATAAGGAATATGTTGATCCCCTCTATGAATCACATTATAAGTGTCAGTTTTGTTTATTTTAGTGGAAAATTATTTTTATTATACAATGGGTTAATCTACTATATCTAAGAATAATAAACCATTTATATATTGGATAGAAATATATAACCCTCCAATTATTGTAAAATTTTATTTGAAAGTAAATACTATTGATGTGAACGCATTTAATATTGAACTCCTTTATCAAATTGGAAATAATAATTTTGTATTTATGTCATTAAAAATTTAATTTTTGTGTTGTTATTTTATACATTCTCATCAAATATCATTTTTTAATTTTTCATATTATATCAAATGATCTTATATTTTTTTGAATTAATAAAATATTAGAATTTTAAGAGATTCGTTTTTCAAGTACTCTCATTTAAATTTGTAATGGTTTTTCAATTCATCCAATCGTGAAATATTTTAATTATAAGAAAACATTATTGGGAGATTGTGAAAAATTAAATTTATATTAATTATATTTATACAATTTCCATAGTTATTATAAATCAACAACGGATTCATGTACATATCATGATTTGTAAAATATAATTTTTTTTCTATGAGTTTCCCCTAATTATAATATATTAATTAAAATATCTTAATCAAAAAAAGGATTACTTGATTGATACATTACACACTCATGGTGAAAGATAATCTCTATGATAAATTATTTTGTTTATAAATCATGATATTTTATGAATATCACATTACATATGTTATAATTTATTATTTCCAATGACACTAATTTTTCACAAATATATGATACCTTCATTATAGTTTTTATTCACCACATAGTTTAATTATATTTAATACTAAAAATATATACGTGAAAAAGAAATTTATAATTAGTAAGTAGAACTTTTTCTATTGACTATGATATATTTACACTTGTGAGTTGACATCATTGATATAGTTCCTTAATTATTATTCACAAATTATTACATTTTTTATTTCATAAATTTAAATAAATAGAATCATATGTGTGTATTGTTCTAGTTAATTTGGGATATTAGATATATAGTATGTCAACACATAAATAAAATATTTTAACACCATTATAATTAATGTGAAGAGATCTTCTATCTATTTGAAATTTTATTGCTATAATGTATACATTGTGGATGTATAGAAAAAATGGAGATCTACAATGGTTAACAGGGGAAAATCCATCATATGAAATTAAAACATAATTGTTAAATGGTCATATATGGGAATATAATTTAATCGAGGTCTAATGATGAAAATATAACTAGATTATAGAATCATAATATTGTGGAACCAATATATAACATGGAATCATAATCATTAGTCATTTATCACTATATAAAAACATTAAATATTGTCTTGATCATATTAACCTTACATGATTCATGGTATTTAAGTAGATGAAAAAATTACCCATTTAATTATAGCACATATATTTTTAATTCCACAAGTCACATTAAAAAATGATAATATATCTCTCTAAATCCTCAATAATTCCAACATAATTCATAAATATTATAAGAAAAAAATTTATATGGGTTCAAAATTTTATCCTAAATCATAAAAAAAATGATATATTATATAAATCCCACGAGGGGAAGTCATTAAATGATTCTGTATATTAATATTTGTACAATGAAATAGAGGTATTAAATTTGAATATTATGTATTTAAATATCATTGAATGTAATGTATATATAAATACAAAATTGAACTTCTTAAGTGGTGATTTAAAATATTGGTAAAGAGCTATGGAAGATGTAGAGAACTTTGTGTCATTTGTAAAAATAATAATAAATATGGATGAGTTATCAATTTTATTAAATAATTTTGAATTAAAATAATGGAAAAATAATAAATTAATAATTCATGAAATTGAATATTCAATAAGAATTTTCTCATTAAAAAATAAGGTTTTAAATAAATATCGATAAGGGAACATGAAAAACATGTATGGCCCTATCAGTTAATCTGAAAAAAATGTATATATATGTACTATCACACCCTGACATTAGATACTCATTAAAGATATTATTTTCTTGGTCTTGGATCCTTCCGAGTGGAGTTTGGATTGAGACATGGTAAAAAAAGTAGTTTTTAAATGTTAGGTTGCTTTTTCAGGCATCACACATGTACCATACTGTTTTTTGAAACCATGCGGCCCAGTTGTTTGAAAAGTGTCAGTTTAGACAGAATTTACTACACAACATGCACCCAGATAGTTTAAGACTATGAGGTAGATACATGGTAAATGTGCACCTATCTTTTGTGGGCAATGGCTACCAAAAAATTGAAATATAGTTTTCCAAACGGTGAGGCCAATATTTTTAGGCCACCCAGAAAAATAAATACATGAAATTAATTTTATACCCACCCAATATGTTACACTATTGGACCCCCCTCCTTTTTCAATGTTCGTTTCCTTGGGGGTTCTGAAACCACTCTTCCCATTGACTCCCCTCCACTGTGGATTCTCATCCGTTGGTTCCAATGTAATTTCATAGGGTTTCCAATAATTTCTTCCATCTTTCATCCCTCCTCTCATTTTTCCTTGGTTTAATTTGGGAGTTTCATCTCTATGGAAAAACCTAGTTGTTCGATTTTCCTGGTGACTATTTTATTGTGGTTTTAGGGATTTTGGATCATCCATGTTGAATTTTTCCCTCTCTCGTTGAGTTTTTGTTTCCCCCAATCCCCACTAAGGTATGTGTTTCACTTATTTTCTGTTGCAATGAAAACCCTTGATGTGTGAGATCTTTGGATTAATTTTCCACAATTATTCACACCTCCCCAATACACCTATTTATATTACTATGGAATTTACATAGTGGATGAAATTGTTAACTATATTCTTTATAATTAATCAAAGAAATATAAACATATTTATATACAGTTTTGATGTTTCTTGAAATGATATGTATTCAATAATGAAAATATTGGGTATTTTAAGAAAATATAATCCTTATTTATGTTGTGGTTGCATTATTTGATTGTTTGTTTTTCATTGTATGGGTGATTTGGTGAACTTGTTTCTTGAGGGTTGCGGTGAAGTGTTTTGAAATGGTGTTCAGTATTTTAATTGGGTGGGTTGTGTTTTCTAGATAACATGTGTGGTTGGGTTTGTATTGAAAGTGAATTGTGATTTTGTGAAAATGGTTTTGACAATTTTCCATGTATACTAGAGTGTTTCATTGGATGTATTCACATCCATGGGTGCAATATGTTCACATATTTGTATACCCTCAAATAGATATGGTAATTGTAAAATAGTGTTCTCCCCCAACCTCACTTTCTTAAATTTCGTTTAGTTTTTTTAAAAAAATTGTTCCCATTGTGTCATCTCTAAAATTAATAAAATGAAATTTCTCAGGGTATGCCTGTTTGGATCTTGGAGTCTGTTTTGGGGTTTTTTTTCATAAGGGGTCATTTGGTATATTTCAAAAGATGAATGGTCTTCCTAAAATCATGATTTAGAACTGTACATTGTATATGTATTTGGGCGTTCAATGATAAATGGATCATATGGTGTTGTGCATTTAAAAAATATTTTTTTAAATTTTTTTTAAAATAATGTGGGTTGGAATATGTCTCTGCCTGATCGGAACCCTAAAGGGTATTATGAAGTTTAATGAATATTTAAATTGTATAGAATCCCGATTATATCATTGGTGATGTGATGTGTATGAATATAAATATATATAGGGGACCTTTATACAGTGGATTTTCATTTACAGGATATCATGTTGTGGTGTTTCTGCATGGGGTAGGAATGTGCAGTAATGGCAGGTTAGGTGAGACACATATACGTGGTCCTCTTACAAAGATAGTATTATTATCACCTTGGGTTCCTTGGAATATTTAATAAAATTGTGTAAAATTTATCTGCATCCCCATTTCGACGGGTCGGTACCCTCCCGGATTTTTTGTCAGTCAAAGAGGGATTTTTTATAAGATAGGCTAGTTGTGGGTGGAACATTGGTTATAGACTTAGGAACTTCACCATATGCTGGTGGGTGGTTCTAAACTGATTAGGTCTCAAATTTCTTCTAGGGATCATTGGGAATGCCCATAATTACTTTATTTATATTATTTTTGTCACACCTCGAGATTTTATGAAAAATATTCTTTTAATTTCATTAATGTCTTGTGTTGTGTTCTACACCAATATTACCTTGCGCTATACGCAACACCGTATTAGCTTGCAGTATACGCAACACTATTCTTGGATCGTGTTACACACAATTTTGATAATAGTTATTCTACGCAACATTGAGTATATATATATATATATATTCAATGTATAAATGAAATATGGTTGGATTCTGTTATACGAAACAAAAAAGGATTCTTTCACAACACACAACCCTGACTTGGCTTGCATTACACGCAATCACAACCTTCCTCGATAGCGTGTGTTGTACGCAATACCGGGTTTTAATAAACAACGATATATTATTATAATATTGTCATGAACAAGCTGTTATGAATAGTATTAACTAAATTTTGAATTTTATAACATTATTATTCATCTTACACATTTTCAAGAACATGGTATAAGAACCAAATAAATTTTTCGGGTAAAATAAGTATTTTTCTAAAAATTCAGTTTTGCCGCCTTTTGATGGAGCACCCACTTTAAATCTAGTTTTTACATGTTTATATGTTCAATTTGACAAAATAAAATTCTTCTTTTGAATCAGGATATAAAAATTTTCATTAGATAATGTTTTGATATTTTTCCAATAACTTTCATATTTTAATGAATAGTAAAAACACGCTATATTTTAATTAAAAACTACTTTTTTCATCGTAATATCTTATGTGGTTAAATTATAATATTGAATGGTTTTAAAGTATAAATAGAATATATTTTTACAATTTAATATAATTTATGTCATTAGCATTGATTTTACCTTGAATTCGTAGGTTAAATCAATTCAATCTTTTGCAATGTTTTAATGAAAAACCCGTTTTCTTTCGACAACGGGATTATTTTTAATTTAATTTCTGCAACTTTTGTGTATTGAATTTGGAAAAATGGATTCCATATTTGGAATCAGTGGATCCAAATTATGTTAATAAACTACTTTTTATTTTTGGAAATTTTGAATAGTAACTACGGTAAATTTTATTTACCATAGTTAAAGGTAAATCTGGTAATTAAGGGTAAATATAATATTATAAAATTACCGTAACACATTTCAAAATCCTATTGGATGAATAAAAGTCGACCCATATCACCTAATGGTCGGATTAGATTCATTTAATGGACTTTTGACCATGAAAATAATTTAATTATTATTAAAACCAAAGAATGTGACAACATGTCACTTTCTTAAATCTTATAAATATAATAATTTTAATTTAGTGATACACTTCATGAAACACCGAACATGAATAGTATCCAGAAAGATAATAAAATTATATACATCATAGGAATTTATTTAGAATTTTAGGGGATTAAATAGTTATCATTTATTATGACACAAAGATGATGCAGTAATTGTCTTATTAATGAAATATTGACATAATTGATGTTATAAATAACCAAATAAATGTAATTTGAGACTTTTTATGACTTACATTAATTTTATAAGTTAATATGACATGTTAGTGTTGATATAAGTAACTTTTTTCGAACTTATCATTCTGTTATCAATTTCATAAAAATCATTTACCAAATAGTTTCAAAATTGACATAAATTAGTTTTTAAAACAAATATTATATTATTAATTGTTATTTAATTCCTAAAAATCTATGGTTCGTCCAGATGACTTAGATAAGGATAGATATATTAATAATAAACAACTTGGGGTTCGTTTGGCTTTTTATGGTAAGTTTATTAACCATATAGTATAAGAAAACAAAAAGACATGGTAAAAGTTAAATTATTTAACTTAGAGTTAAATCTATTTGATAAGGTTAAAATAATAACCTGACCTTGTGTAAATCCTATTGTATGAGAAGATATAGACCTATCCCCACTTTATCTTCGAAATAAGACCCTTTGGAACCATTAGAAACCGAATTTGACCTTAATATAAAATAATATTTTGAGATTTTCCTAAGGTGACCCTCTCCTCCCTTATAAAAGGGCACCTCCTCCCTCTCCTCCTCACACCAATTTGAGCATTCAAGATCGTGCCAAACCTGCCAAAATCTCTTCTCCACTTCACTAGTATCATCCTAGAGTTCCTGGTCTTCTTCAAAGACCATCCTTAGTTCGTTAAGTGGATGTTAAGAGAAGGCGCGTCAGAAAGAGGTAATATCCATTACTGATCTTTTTCAATTTCATTCTTCTTCAACTTATTCTTCTTTAGTTGTTTCATGATAAATTAATAACATCAGTATTTCTTATATACTGATATGTTAATATAAATATGAAACAAATCTAATTAACCTTTTATACATTCTACGGAAAAAGGAAATCACCGCGCATGCGTACGTACGGAATATCGTCTCCACGCCGTGGTGTAATATATTTTTCCACCACCACCTTACTTGGATGGGTATAATGGTGTAAAAATGACTATATATTACTATTACAAAGTGATATTTATTCTGAAATATTATACATACACTCCAATACAATTCCACGATCATGAGAATGATATCATCACTCGTGCGTACGTACGGACTACTATCTCCACGACGCGATAAGATTCATTATCCACGTTAACCGTTCATGAATGATTATAAATTATATATAATAAGTAATAATGAAATATATGACATAATAATTATTATGTATTTATGTGTATATATATATGTATTTCATCTACTTAATTCCATTCAACTCAATAAGGAAAAGAAAACAACATTCATGCGTACCTACGGTCTACCGTCTCCATGAACGGTGTATTTCTTTCCATTTACTGATCTATTATATATATATATTCTGAATATGTATTATATATAAATAATGTTTTATATTCTGAAATTAAGTAATCATGATCTATGTAATCATATGAATAATTACCTGTCAAAACACGGACGACAAATAAAACAGTTTTACGCAAAAGCTCTTTAACATTGAATTTACAAAAGAACAGGTAATATAAAGTCATAAGTGAACCATATATAATATCATAAAAATGAGTATGATTCTGTAATAATTTAATGACATTATTTAAATAACTATACAGGAGGTTCGGATACGTACAAAGAATATCAGTCATAAGGTAAGGGAAATATCACAATCTCATTTTTATCCGAGATGGTTTATACTTTGGTATTTACTGGGGTGTATTTTATCAACCACATCCATATTTCCTCAATATGTAACATTATTCTCATCCACCTACAATTTTTTAAATCCAATTTTACCCTTTGGTGAGTTTTTAGTAAACGATATGAAAGGAATCTTATGTCGTTTTTCGTACGAGGTACTTTTTTACTTTTCCGACAAAAGTACGAGAAGAATGTTTTTTTTAACTTATACAGCATGAATGGATTTTTAAAACAATATTTCCAAGAATCTCCCTTTACAAGTTTTCAAGTTTATTTTCAATCATCTTCTTTTTGTTTAGAATTGGATGACATATTATGAAAGTAAAAGTGTTTTTGAAGTAGAAAGGATATTTTCCTCAAGAATGGAGTTCAAGTGTTTTATCAAAATTATTTTCCATCTAAGATAATAAAGGGTTCTGTTTTTATCCCTATTATTACATTTATTTTATTATGTTGTGATGGAATTATTTTTATGAATTCCTTTATCTTATATGAATTGTTTTTTGATGTCACGATGTTTACGATTCCCATTTTTATTACACGGGTTATGCTATGATGTATGGTTTATAATTTTGTGTCACACATAATAATGGTATCATTATGAGATGGGTGGGACCTATATCTCCCTCCAATGCATTGGGTAAATATTTTATATCTCATGAGATAGACATGGCTGGAACGGTAGGCTATACCGGTTCAGTGAAACAGGACTGAAACGAGGAGTGAACTCAGTTCAGAAAGGGACTTTGTCCACTAAGATATTCTTGGCAATGAGTCTTGACTAATAAGAAATGATTCTCTATGATTATGTATGTATTCCACAAAGTTTCATGTTTTATGTTATGATTATTGTGATTACATTTCACTACTATGATTTATCCCATGTTATGAAATTATGATATCTTTTGTAGGTTAAGATTTCCAAATGATATGTTCTTATGAATATGACGTGATTGATATTTCTTTTGTTTACCCTTACTGAGCATTTGAGTTCTCTGTTTTATGTTTTTTTCCAGGACATAAAGAATGGAATTAGGTTTAAGAAAAGGAGATCTTTATGGGAGATGTTGAAGATCTTTCACCATGATTAGAAGATTATATTCCGAGTTTCCAAAGACACTAAACTATTACGGTCCTTGTGTGTGTGTTTTTGTTATATACTAAGTATTCTGCAAAAGTAATGTAATGTCTATGTACTTTAAGCTTCGGTTCTCTACAATTTTTAGTATTTTTCTGTACACAGATTTCTGTTTTCCTTGTATCTTTTATTACAGCACAACCCTAGTATATATTTTTTGGTTTTAATTATAAAATGGATTTTTTCATGAAATGGAATGTAGAGTGTACTGTATTTATAAATTGGATATATATGATTGTTTATTAAAATATGAGAAAATTATTTTTATAACTATATTTCAAAATAGTGTTAATTGATTTATTTATGCAATGAAACATGTGTATTCTTTGTTAATTTCCTACTATATTGTTGAGATCATGAAGTACAAGTTCCACTTATTTCAGGTAGGACCAAGTTGTTTTATCGTTTCATACTCCTACTTCGGTGTTTGGTCTATCTGCTCGTCGATTGGGTAGGTTGGTTGGTGTATAGTGGTGACCCCGATGACAAATGGAGGTCATGTTGTTACAAGTCTTGCTTATCTTTATTTTAGTTTCAGTTTTTTTCATTTATTTGAATTTTGTATTTGGACTGGATTTCCTATTTATTGCTATTTGGTTTTGGTCCTTGTCTCTTATTGGATCAATTCGTTGGTTCTGGGATATTATTTGGAATGAAATCCATCCCACATGGATTTTATTTGATTTAGGGAACTATTTTCCAGCCCTGGGAGATCGGGAATGCTATTTGGGCCATGTCAAGGAACTATTTAGGTGTCAGGTTATATGAAATCATGGCTTTGTTTATGTTAAAATTGGACAAGAGAATATTCTTGTGATTTGGGGTGTCTGTTAGATAGATATTAGGACTTTTTGGACTTAAGAGGTAGGTATGGGAATGGAATTTGGATTTCTTTCTTGTTCTGAACCTCATGTAACTAGGGGTAGTCTGGGTTATCGATCATTTTGTCTTCTTTTTAGATTTATGGACGAAAACAGACATAAATAGTGTCACGTTTTGATCCTATATGGAGTAGCGATAGAGGGGTACTCTATGTGTCTTGATTAAGTTCCTCTTACTATTATGGATTCTTTAGACAATGATTGACTACCATGTCTCTGATTTAGGCATATACACTAGTTCATCATAATGGTAGTTTGTTGTATGTAGTGTACCATTTTGGTTGTGGTTGGGGTAGGTTTATTAAAGATATAAAATGTTTTCAAATGAAATTACTTTCTAAAAATGGTGTTAAATTAATATGGTGTGTTTTTTATAAGAATGTGGAATAGATTTGGAAAATGATATCATTTGAGTCGATTTTAAATTCTTAAGGTACATAAGTGCATTTGTGTAACCCTAGGTATTTATTATGATCTTTATAAAGTGTGGGGGTATGTGTGCGGAATTTGAGTGTGGCCACATGTGATTGGATGTGGATGAATACATGTGCAATAGTTCTTGGGATTAAATGGGTGTTTGTTTGATATGTTTTGGTCTTGTTTAACTACAACATTTTTTAAAAGTGAAAATGATTCTATGAGTTTTTTTGGTTTATAATATTGTTTTTTTATGCGTGGCTCTGTATGTGGAATGTGGACTTGGAATAAAATGGTTTTGAAAAATTAAAATGGAAATAGGATTTTTAATGGTTAATTTTGGTTGCATTTATGAGCTTCTGGTTTATGAGAATGTTGTTTTGTCATGATATGTTTCATTCGATTGTGTTTTAGTTTAGTGTTTGTTATGGTTTTCTATTTCTCCTGTTATTATAAATATGTGTCCTATAAAGGACCCATAATATCTTATCTAATAATTCCATGTTTCAAGATCTTGTGTAGTGTTGCCTATTTATCACGGTGATCCATTTCAGTTATAAGAAGCTAGGTTTCTTGGTGAATTTGAGCATGAATTCTGGTTGTTGCGAACTCAAAAGGTAATCAGTGTTTGTGTTTTCCTTGGGTTTTCTAAGAATCCGAATTTGGACCAGTAGATGTTGCTTATACACCATCATGGATGTTGGTGTGGCATTGGAAGTCCTCAAGGCCACCTTCATCCAAATGTTCATAGGTGAGAATGTGAAGATAATGAAGGTGGCAGCATTTTGGGATGTTTGACAGGTCTGTTGGTCAGTAAAAGTTTACGCTGACCATTTTAATAGCTATTTCCTCTTTTCTTTTGGTGAGTTTTCCCAGAGATCATGTAAAAACGTGTTCTCATCCAGTGAAGCCTATTTTGGGTGGTTGGTGGAACATAAAATCAAGGCAGAGTTGGTTTTGGGGGATTAGTTAGTGGTGGTTGGAAATTAGGTGTTTTCCATCATCCTTAAAAGTATTCGATCTTGCATTGAGTGAATTTTAAATAAACCTATTCTTAAGGAGTCATCCTCATTTTTTCTGAATACTACTTTCTCAAACCACAATTGGGTGTGCACCAATGTGGTGTGTTTTTGAATCTGAAGTTCCATTGTCACATCCCACTAATGTTTTTCTATTATTGGGGCAATTTGGGTCACGAGAGATGTTCAGTATGAAGCATTGTTCTAATAAGGAGTTTTGATTAAGGATTATAGTACCTAACTATGATGTAGGAGATGCTTTATCTATCAGGTCCCTTTCCACTGGTCATATGGTGGAGCTCAAATATAATCAAGAGTTGATGTGGGTGTGTGAAAACCTCGGTCCAGTTTTTTTTTCATATTGGGAATGAAAAAATTAAAATTTATTTATTTTTTCATCATGGTGTTACAAATTAATCTTTTATTTGGGTATTTTGAAGGTCATATTCAATTGAAACCCAAGAATTTGTGCTTCATTGAATCTTTATTTTTAAATACTGTTCTTTATTACTGTTTTTTTGGACCATGTAATATTTGGTCTCATATTTGGATACAGTTGTTCCCATTCGGATATGTTTGGAATTTATATGATGGGTGGTGTTTCTAGTTCTGGGTTTGAGTTCTTTCAGTGGGATTCCCCAAGGGTTGGGGGATTCGGTAGCTATGGAAAAAGTTTAATTTATAGTGGTGGGGTTTCGTCACTTGTGTTATGGAAATTGCAATGTTTCAGGTTGGGAGTTACCTAGTTCCAATTTGATGTTATAATGTTGTTTGGTTAATGTGGAAAAGGTCGAGTTTTTTTTGGGGTCCTGGTTTACCAGGTTTCAAATATTAGGTTTCTTGTTTTTGTTCTGGTGGTGTTGGTTGGGTTTTGCAATTTCTGTGTCAGTTGGGAATTTGTTGTGGGGAGAACCCTCTCATGTTCACCCATCAGTCGTGTGATGTGGGATATCATTTAATGGTCATTAGTGAGTTGTAATGGGAATGGTCCCCCAAAATATATTGGTTTCCTTCAGTTTTAACTAGGCATGGTCTCAGGTATTGGTTTTCTTCAGTTTGGTGACATTCTGGGGTCAGAATGTTTCTACGGTATAGTGATTTATCACATGCTGACCTCAAATATAACTTTATATTTTTAATTTATTGGTCTTCGATCCTTTTAGGGTGAGTTCTGGTTGAGGCCAAGTTGAAATTTTTATGTGTTAAAATTCTTTGGTCAGTCATTCAGGCAGTGCATGAGTATCACATGGTTAGTATAAATTGTGCTACCTTGTCGTGCAACATGTGCGTGTTCATAAAGAACCTACCACATTTCTATCCCACGATCATATATTAGGTCCTAGGTAATCATTTTCCTTATTTCTATGGGAACTAGCTACCACAATGTTCATTCATATTTTACCAAACTATGTGGCTTAACCGTTCAGGCAGCATGAAAATATTAAAACATAAAATTACTATTATTCCCTCCATCCATTTTTCCATATTTCTTCCCCCCTCCTTATAAAATTTTATCACGCCATGGATTTAGGAAACCCCTCCTCCCATGGATTCCCCACCTCAATGGATGCTCCTCCCATCATTCCAAGGTAATTTCTTAAGAGTTTCAAACATTTCATTCATCTTTCTTCCATCCAATAATTTTTCCTTCGATTTCATTGGATGTTATTATCTAGGACAAACACTAGATGTTAGGTTTGTCTTAGGACTTGTTCTCATGGGTTCTTAGGGCTTGTGGATCATATGTGGGACATTTTTATCTCTCTCATTGAAGTTTTTTCATTCTCATCTCATAAAGGTAGGTGTTTCCCTTATTTTATATTATAATTAAATCAATTTATTTTTTGAGTGCATTGTAAAATTTTTTTAAAATGAATCACACCTATCTAAGACACTTAGTCAATTACTATGTATTTTCCTTCTTGTTGGAATTTTTTTAAATTTTTTTAATGTAATACTTGAAATATGTGTGGAATTATGTGAAATTTTGATGTTTGTTTAAATTTATGTATTCATTATAGTGATGATTCGGTATTTTGATAAATCATTGTCCCAAATTCTGTTCTGGTAGCATTATTGGATTTTATATTTTTATTTTTACTCGTGATTTAGAGAAGATATGGATTGGGGGTTTTAGTGATGTTTTTTGGAAAGGATTACATGATTTTACGTTGTAGGGTTGTGTTTTATAAATAATATTAATTGTTGGTATTGGTTTGAAAAAGTATTATGTTTTTGTGAAAATGGGTTTGAGTATTTTCCATTGACTTTAGATTTGTTCATTTGATGTCTGTTTGTCCATGGATGTAATAGGTTCACCCATGAATGTTCCATTAAAAGAAGGTGGTAATAGTAATATGGTGTTCTATCTAAATGGATTTTATTTTACAAATAATGTTGGTCCTCTAGTGTGATTTCTAAAAATGTTAAAATGAAATTTCGTTATGGTATGCCCATTTTAATCTCAGTGTGTGTTTTGGTGATTGTTTGTCCTAAGGGGTCATGTGGCATGTTTCACAAATTGTATGTTTTTTCTGAAATGGATATTAAGAAATGTACTTGGTAAATGTATTTGTGGTGTGAAGTATTGACTGGTAATATTCATTTAAAATATAATATTTGTTGATTAATTTTGGAAAATGATTTTGTTTGGAAATTTTTTGTTCCTAGTTTGGGAATATAAAGGGTTTTATAATGTGGTTTGAATATTTACAATGTATAGAGGCCTGGTGAGAAACTTGATGATGTAAAAAGTATGGATATATATATATATATATATTTAGGGAACCACTATAATAGGTATATCACTTTCTGGGTAGTCATATAGGGTTTCCATGTTTGGGGGAGGCAACTACCGTGATGATAGGTATGGTGGGTCATTCATGCGTGAGACTACTAAATACAATGTATTATTACCAGCATCATTCCCTGTCAAACATTTAGAGTGTTCTGTGATGTATCCTGGTAGCCTTGATTAGATGGGTTGTTACCCTCATATATTTCTTATCAGAATAAGAGGGCTTTGCCACTAGAATGGCTAGTTGAGTGTAGCCAGTTGGTAATATACATTGGGGATTCACCATATTCAAAAGGGTGGTTCTGCACTGAGTGCATATAGGTGTCATCTAGGGATATTTAGATAATTCAATGGTTGATTTATATTTCATCTAGTTAGTATTGTTCTACACTTTTTTATGTTTACCATACATCATTATTTTTATCACAACCCTTGCATCATTTTGTTCGTGTTTTATTTATAAAATGGTATTTTATATTGAAATAGGAATGTGGTTTTTATTGGATTTCAAAATTGAAATTATACAATTGTTTATTAAATTATTGAAAAAGAATTTTTATATTTTTTTTTCAAAATATTGTTAAAATATTTCATTAGGTAAAGGAACACATGGTTTCTATAGTGATTCCCCATTGATCTGTCGAGCTCACACCCTAATTGTACCACTCAGTGTCGATAGGCTTGAGATGTTTTTTAGGTTCAAACTATCACTGAAGTTTATAGTTCATCTACTCGAGTTTGGTGTAAGTTCGATGGAGGACAATTGTGACCCTAATGTAAAATGGATGTTATGTTTGTATCAGTGTAGTTTAGATTTGTTTCAGTTCCAATTTTGTTTCCATATAGTTGTATTTTTAATTTGGAGGAGAATTTGTATTTGTTATGATTTATTTGGTCCTTGTTTCTTTTTCCCCACTCTGTTTAATCCTATTTATTCCTTGGGATGAAATCATTCCCACACGGATTTTATTTTATGCTTGGCACTAGTTTCCATCCTGTCGGTGTCCGGAATGCCCTTCAGGGCACATCTTGGACTGGGTTGGGTGTAAGGTAAGATGGAATCGTGGCCTTGTTGTTGACATGAACTTGGAATATATATTGAATTTATAAGAATTAATTTAGAATAAGTTATATTATATCTGAGGTGGATAGAAGAAAATCATTACCCATTTGAAAATTTGGTCTTTAAGAAGTTCTGTTACCTCAGGTCCAAAATAATTTTGTATATGTATATAACATCCAAAATACAAATTTCCTGAAATCTATTGTTTGTTCATAAACATTTTAAATTACTTTTAATATTTAATTTACTATTTATAATCATTCATAATTATTTTTTAAAACTTTTTCCCTCTTATTGGTTATTTGGACTTGTTTAGTCTATTTCTGAAAAACTACATTGATATGTTCAACATGGAATGAGTTTTTATACAATAGTTTAATAATATTATGAATAGTAAGTGTAATGAAATCGAAGATAAATACATATTAATAATGTTACATTATAATATATGTGTGTTTAATGATCATTTTATCATGATGGATTCTATAACATGCTCATTTGAATATGATTTATGACTAATGTTTAGTAGAATAAAAATTAGTGAAATATTTATAATAAAATTTCAAATAAAATTTACAAACCAAAATTACATATTTATATCATAAAATAAAAGTAATGAGATTTTCATTATCATTCATGAAATGAATTAATACAAATATTCAGGTATGTGGTTAAACTAAACCAACTAAAAATATGATTTAATTAATGAATAAGTACGATTATGAATTCATTATAGGAATGTATAAACAATATAGACCTTTATTTGAATTAATATGATGTTATAAATGAGATAAATCAAAATTTAATGGTTTTTATGGATAATATAAAAGAAATATCATGCTGATAATTTATTACTTACAATGTTAACATCATTTCTCCGCTTTGATGAATTACAATTTTGAGGGTATCACTTTATTCTATTAAGACCAAGGGCTCAAGAACAAGTAATATTCATATTAATGAAACAAATAAAAATATTACACAAGGTAATTGTATTTTTCATCATTTCTTATAAATGGTGTCAAATTTGTCCACATAAGTGTAATGAGGGTATTTTTTTAGATTCATATTTATTAAAATAATTATAAGTTAATATTAATGGTATGTGGCTCTATAATTTGTAAATAGGGAAGATAATATTATTTATATCAATAAATACCATAATAATATCATTTAATTAACAGTTTTTGTTATATTTTATATCCATAACTGTTAATTAAACTATATAACAATAATTTACTGATGAAAATGGTGACACAAATTAACATAGGTAACATGTTTTTATCATAATAAATAATGGTGAATATATGAACATGTTATAATAATGACAGTTAAAATATGATATGAATTTATTGAATTCAAATTTAGAAAAGTGATAAAAGTTAACATCAAAATATATAATCCTTGGTAAAAAATTATGGAAAAATAAATTTTAAGAATAAAAATAAAACAATCTTATTTATGATAATTACTATAAAATGTATTAATTCTAGATAAACGATTGGTTTATTGTTAATTATTGAAGGGTTATTTTACATTACACACATGATAATACAAAATTGAATCATTTGAATACATCATTAATTTGAATAGTTTAAAATTATATTTCATATTATAATAATGGTTAACATGGATTATAAAAATGATAATAATAGGTTTATAAATAAAACATATTTTTATAGATTCATTATCTTACTAAATAAATAAATACATTTAGAATAAAAATGTTTTACGATTTTATATGCAAGAATTATATCATGATGTGGTCATAAATTCCATATTTCAACTATATGGGGGCCCACCATGTTATGTCATTAGTCTTTTCTAACACCCTAATACCACATTCAATATGATACTAGATGGAGGCTAGTATCGAGTTAGTATATACACATATGGGAAGCATTGTCTTAATTGACCTCTAAAGATTCACCTATCTATGTAAATCACAATATTGTAGGATAAATATTAATATACCAAAAAGTTGAAAAAATAAAAAGATATCATCTACATAAATAAGAAAATGCAATGATTAAAAAAAATATAAAGAGTGTAAATGGGGAATTTTCCATCAAAATGAAAAATATGGGGATTCCCATACAAAAAAATATTTAAGCGGAATTTTATTCTCATGATTTATAATACTAATAACTACATGATACCACCACTACTGTGAAATGTTATGCTCTATAAAAATCAGTCTTAGTAATGTTACATTCTAAATTCCCATCATCATTACAAGAAATTATGTTTTTTTTGGAAATGAAAATCTATTGATTATTATATACATATTGGATATGAATACCTAAAAAAATAATCGATTCTAGTATGGTTAAATTGTGATCTCACTCCAATGTATGTAAAGAGAAACAAAATGTAAAAAATTTGAAATCACATTATAATTACAATAATAGATAGTGGAAAATTGATGTTCAGATCCAATTAATTATGATGATTCATTCAATGTTCCCATGTTTCAATGACTTCCTAATTCTAGAAACCCAACATAAGCCTATCATGCATTTCTGGACCCACTATTTAATGATTAATCATCATAGATAGGATTTGGGATGTGTGTTAAACCCATGAGGAATTAAGAAACATACTTTTTATTCCCTTGATATCTTTTTGGTTCAAATACAGTAATATTGAAACAAAATTTTTTTCCTATAATATGGTTTTTTAATACTAAAAGTGAATGAAATGGGTTACCAATGCCCGGACCTACAGATGTCACTCATAGAGTTTATAATAAAAAATAGATAAAGAGGGAATTGTTGAGTCTCTTCATCATAAGATCCGGCTAAATAATAGAACATTTATTTTCACCTCACAACACCTAATTGATATATATAAAAAGAATCCATCGAATCATATTTGAAAAATGTCTCTGAAATTACTAATCAATGGGTCTAATTTCAAATCCTAATGAAGGGTATATAAGAGGTTTATCATTATATATGCAAATGATGACACGTGGTATATAATATAAATACTACAATGTCCAAAGATGGTCATGTCCTGCTGAATAACACGTTATGTTAATATAAACAAACATTGTAAGTCATTTCAAGAACACAATGTGTTGGAAAATAAGAGTTCATATGTGTTGAAACATTATACATTCCTCTAATGGACTGGAATAGTTGCATGGAGTTGGGGAAATCCATAAGTCCATGTAGTATTTTTGTTAACTAGAAACCATACCTACCGTAGAATGTTAATATTAAATATTATATTTTTTTTGTAATAGATGGAATATATATAAAATTTCACAAATATACATTTAAGCATCTGTTGTCCTTAGTGAGTCTGCCATATTTTTCTTTTCCTTTGACGAAACATGATAAATCTCAAGAATTGTTTCACCTAAAATAAATTTACAACCATTAATCTTCCAGAATTGGAATTTTCAACATATATTTTCACTCAGGCGGGCATGATATTTAGAAAATACACATATTTATATCTACATATTTGTTTTACACTATCAAATATGATACTCAAATCTATTAATATCTCCACATGTGTCTTTATAAATTTCAACACAAACCTAGGGGTTAGAGAGCATCTTGAAAATGTCTAATAATGGGTTAACCACCATGTTAATGATAGTCGGTAAGGCAAAATTCATTAAATGGTGGTATAAAACAAAAAAATAATAATAAGAACAATAGAAACCATAGATTTTCCTAAATATATACTATATATTTTTAGTTGAATATTACATACATTACATAAACACTCACTTGAGGATTTCAATGTTTTAGTGCCTTTAATGGAAATGTAAAAAATATTCTTATTTAATGAGATATCATAATTTTTCCCAAAACTATAATCTTATATAGTAATATTCATAGAAATTCCAAAACAATAAACATTAACTCATTGCTTGTGAAATGGTGATCTCATATTCATAGTAGGGCTAAACAATGCCATGCAGATGAAAAGTATATAAAAATAAATGTCTGAGAACATTATAGTAGTATTTGAAAACCATAAACATCAAATAAAAGAACATAATCTGGAGTCACAGAAAAAATTTATATTTCATTCAACATAGATCATAAGGAAATCAAATTCAATGATAAATTCCAATATAACAGTGGAATAATAAAAAGATTTAAAGAATAAACCTAACCATATTTAATTATTTACAAAGGATTCAAGGTTCACTAAAAAAACTATCACATTATAATGGGATAACATCATAAACCATCATAGTAGTTGAGGTCCACTCCCATGTCCATCATGAGAGACAAAGCCACATACTGAAGCATTTTTCTCCCCATTCAATTCATGTATATCTCCTCATATAAAATTCATTACCTAATTCATTGGTGGGATATATTTTTCCAACCTGTAACACAATCAAAATCATATTTATTTGTTCCCCAAGATCATAAAAAATTCATCATATCTCAACATATGAAATGTGACATGTCTCGTAAACATTTTATTATATCATAACATATGGAAAATTTACACGTTTCATAATAATTTCATCTTTTTTATCATAGCATATCCAGTTAAATAAAGCAGGATCCCTAATAATTCCCTCATTATTTAACCCATTTAAGATAAATAGGTTTCATAATCATAATGTGATCATAAAAAAGAAATGTAGAGAAATAATATGAATGAAGTTATTGGATAATATCCATAGTATTTATTATGTATCATCAATAGATGCCATATTGAAATGAAAATGATTTTGATAGAATACTTAAAACATATCTTTAGGAAAATACCTTTTCATTTGAAATAGGTCTTTAAAAAAAATAAATCAAAAAATCATTTCATTTAAAATATACTTTCATGTATCCCCATAATAATTTAAAATGAAAATAAATTTTTTTATATAATCTATATAACATAACACAAAGCCTAAACAACCCCTTAAATATATTTATTTAATTTTAAACTCATTAAAATATATTGGAACTTGAGTCCTTGAGTCAAAATGAACCAAAATTGTTTATTTTTTGGAATCATAAATATTAAATCACTGTTTATGGATATTACTTAATAAATAATTAAATTTATATTTATATATATTGGAAAAATAATTAGAATCAGTTAAAATAAAATGAATTTTAAAAAAACAATATTATTTATACAAGATGTCTGAGTCACTATTCATACACTTAATATAAAATAAATTTTTTGATAAATTATTTTATTAAATGATATTCATTTTGGAAATAAAAATATAAAAATATCGTAAGGTTGATTTTTTAGATATTTCTATAATTTGTCATTTTGAGATGTATTGTAAGGACCAAGAAATTTGAACGAAATTTTTTTTCTTAATATCTTTGGAATTTTACAAGTCTGTGGCTTCTGACGGCACCTGATTCAGAGGCCCGGTGTGCCTGGAATCAATTTCCAAAGATTAGCTCATGTACATTCAGTGAATGAATGAGCGCGTTTTTCTATCATTTGAACCGATGCTTGAAATTGAAATCTGAGGGCACCAATGAACTCACAAAGCTGATAATTTCTGAGGGGGACCATTGCCGTAGTTGCATTTTGTGTGGGTTGAGGTTTAATAAACGGGTATTTTGAAATAAATAGATAAAAATTGATGTGTACAAATTTTATATAAGGAATGTGATTTATAATCCTACAAAGGGGGATTTTGAGGTGGGGCCCATAGCCACCTAACCTCCAATGGGAGGGTTAGTGTACTGGGACCCACATGATCCCTTAACTCCTCACCTCCCCATAACCCCCCTTAACCTCTTAAATCCTCCCTTGTTAATTTCTTGGAATCTTCCCTTCTTAAAGAGGAGGATCTCCACCTCCCAAGCTTAATGAGCCAACAAATGGAATTTAATAACATTATTAATTATCCTTGTCACACCTTTTGATTTTTTGAATTGCTTGGAGATCTTTTTAAGGAAGGAGACTTAATGAAATATTTTTTTTGGAAAATAATTTTGGAGAATTTGAGGGGAGCTTCCTTCATCGACGAAGAACGACAGCCTCCCTCGATGAAGAATGGTCGACGTGCTTCTTTTTTCCTTTCTCCGAAAAAAGAGGGAGGACACCACATCTTTAGATACACTTCATCGTCGCCAACGAATATTTTCCCCGCGACGCCGTCTACCGCAACACCGAAAAACACCTTCTTCGAGGTAGGTAATTAATTTGTGAATATTAATAAACCCATGATTTTTTTCTTCTAAATCAAAGAGAGTGGATAAACATAATATTATGTTGATTAGTGAAAGAATTTGTCTACGTGTTAGGAATATTTCATTATGTGGAAAAACGTAGGGGAATTTTGTTTAATACTCTTCGAGTGATTTAATCTCACATGCTAGATCATTTAATGGTACGAAGTTAGTATAAATTATAATTGGATAAATTATACCCTCTTCGATACTAAAAGCACGTGTTTTAATGACTACCTTATGAAATCACCTAAAACAGAGGGTGAAGGCCGAACAAACACGGCCTGACAACCCTGCACAGATTTGTTTATTGATGTGCGGATCGACGGGAAATGTCAGAATGGGCCGCAGAGGCGATTTTAAGACTCTATAGTGAAGTTTTGGTCTCGTAATGAACATAGACGCAGACAGTGGCTGAAACAGACTACTGGTGCACGTCCGGTGGTCCACGGAGAGCGGCGACAGCGCCCCCCACCCCCGGCACGGAGGAGCTGGCGACCGGTGGTGGCGACATGCCACTGGAGGAGACCGCTGCGGCGGAGCTGAGTTGGAGAGGAACGACAAAGTCATTCCGTGTTTTGGGGGAGGGTGTAGCATTAATGTCGCGCAGTTTCAATAAGGGGGGGCAGCGATTCCCACCCATTTCCCCCTCGGCCAAAATGGCCCAGTTGTGTCACGACCCGTCCTCGGGGCCCGTGTCGTGACTACCCCAAGCCCGCCTTCCATAGGCCAGGGGCTGGCGACTAGCACCATGGCGTAATTCCTGGTAAAAAGGGAAGGTATTGCCTTTGTAAAGTAAACAAACACAACATAGCAAGCAAGCAGAAGTAAACACAAAATAAAAACTAGGTACAACAGTAAGTGCGGAAAAGTAAGTGGGCCGGAATACAAACCCAAACTGAAAGTAAAGTACAACTAAAAATGTAAAAGATCAACTGAAAGTAAATCTGCAGCCTCAAGTCATCCACTGGAAGTCCCACCTGAAAGGTGAGTATAGATAGCCTCCACAGCTCCTCGAATCCAGCCGTACACTCTGAGTACGTCCCACCCAGTGGTCCACCTCCGGGTACCGACCTCCTCTGCAAGCCTCAACTGTGATCATCACTGTCCATCATCTGAAACCAACACAACGTAGTGCGAGAATAGCCCATGAAAGGGTGAGTAAAAGCTACTCAGTAGGGACCCCGAAACACCTGAAGGACTCCCAGAATAGACAATGGATAATACACAACGGAAATATACAATCACGAAGTAACATCCAACATTACTTAGGTATATGCCTATACATAAACCTAAGTCATAAATTCCAGTTCGGCTCCAGCATCCGAGCTCAAGTACAACACAGTCCACACAAGAAATCACAACCCAGTCCACACAGGAAATCAAAACGTAAACCACATAGGATAGTACAGCACAATCCTCATAGGAAAACAAAGCAGGATTCAGCTCAAACAGGTATACTTCTTCATATGACGATAGAGATGATCAGATATTGCCACTGATTCATCTTAGCCATTGGACCCATAAAGGATCGATAGGTATTAACCCCCAAAATGATCTACAAAGAATCTGACCCACACAGGATCGATAGGTAACTAACCCACGCAATGACCCACAAAGGATCGATAGGTAACTAACCCCCGCAATGACCCACACAGGATCGGACCCACACAGGATCTGTAGGCGCTGGCCCACACATGACCGCTGAACGATGACCCACACTGGATCTGACCCGCATAGGATCAGTGGAACTGATCCACATAGGATCACTGAGTGTTGGTGTCATCTCCTTCGATTCCACGGAGGATTTCTGCACAATCGTCACCGTCGTCGCAGTCGCAGCCAGCTCTAGAGTTCCCACACACAGCAAGCTCATTTCGGAGGGTCCACTCCATGATCTGAAGGCATGATACATCAACTGACACATAGTCCAAAGTTGATGTATCCAAAAGTTTCTTATCTTCAACAAGAAATCAACGTCACAGACGGCGTGTCAATCGGACGCGCGGTCTGAGAGTTATTGTCTTTTTCGTCCCAGGGGCCCGGTTGGTTTTTAAGTTAAAACGAACCCGAATGTACTCCAACTGCATCCAAACCTCGAGCGGAGTAAGCCAAACGGTCCGTCTAACTTATAGAAATCCAAAAAAGTCGATGTCACGTCAATCAGACGTCCGGAGCTCAAGTTATATTTGTTTCCGCTCCGAGGGCCCGATTGGTTTCGGGTACGAACCAACCCGTCTGAATCCAAAGTTCTCCAAACCACTGAGTGCAATATACCGAAACGACCGTCTCGATCCAAGAATCACTACTCAACTGACAGTATGTCGATCGGAGCCCCGTAGCTCATGTTATGGGCAACAGACCGAAAGAGGTTCGATATTATGGGGTTCGGCCCCGGTCCGACCTGGCCCGATACCCCCTGGGTCGGCCCGAACCAGGTCGACCCCACCCGGGTCTGGGTCCGGCCCGCTTGGGCGCAGCCCGGGCCGGCTGGCGCTTCCCATCCCGGCTGGCGTGGCCCGGCCCGGCTGGCGCGGCCCGGCCCAGCCTGGCTGGGCGGCTCGGCCCGGCGCGCTGGCGCTGGCCAAGCGGCCGCGCAGAAGGGGGAACGCCCCCGGACGAAACTGCGGCCCTGCCTGGGGGCCGCATCTTACCAACGGACGTGGCCAGTTGCCGCGTCCCACCTTCTCCAATCCCGCATGGTCACGGGACTGCATGCATGCCGCCGCGGCTTAAGCCGTGGCAACTCTCCCCGGCAGCGCGCCTGGCGCTGCCATCTCCTTGCGCCCGGCCGGTGCCGGCCGCCGCCTCCTGTCGCCGGCACCGCCATGCCAGCGAGGCGCGCCGGCGGGTTGCTCCGCGGACCACCAGATGAGCTCTGGTGGTTGTATTTTCCTGTCGTCTTCGCCAATGGCCCTCCCGGGACCAGTTCTTCATTACGAATACCCCACAATGCCTGTGCGGCATGCTTCATCATCGCCCGCCGATCCGCACACCAAGAACGAAGGGACGGTGGATTTGGACTTTTTTGTTTGTCCACACCCACCGCGTTAGCGGTTTTTAATGACTTTAGACAATTATTTAAACATACATCATGGGTATAAATCAAAAAGATTTAATTGAATCAAACACCTACCTCATCGAATTCGATGAAAGAGGATTCATCGTGGAAATAACCATATCGAATGAAGGCATCGCGAAAGGAGAATCGTCGTGGAAGAAGCGTCGCGGAAAAAGGAACGTCACATCGCGTCATCGATCTACGAGGATTCGACGTTCTTCACATTCTTCGTGTTCTCTATGTTCTTCGTCGAGGATGATGAACTTCAAGTGCATGAGAATTCTTTCAAGCCTCTCAACACCACCCGTCTAATAAAAATAAGAGTTGTCTTATTTTTATTCCACAAGCCTTGAGTTTTAAAATTCAAAAACGAAAGAAAAAGTTAAGAGAATTAATTGAAACACTTAAACTGCCACATTAATGAGGTGTTGCTTAACCAGAATAAACGCACGGTTTGACTTCATTAATAGGGGGTGCGGGTGCATTACATAAGAAGAAATGAAATGGTGGGGCTCGTGTGGGTTCTACCACACAAAATATCCTACTATGTGGGTAGGATATTGTGGGTCTCACATCACCAACTGAACTTAAGTTAAGTAAAATAAAATAAAAATCGGTGTACCACTTTTATTTTATTTCTTAACTTATCCCCAAAAATTAAAAACCACACCCAAGAAAATGTATTCCAGAAAAGATGTTTCTAAGAAAATATTGGCGTTGCGATTCCATCAGTGCCCTCAGAATTTGATTCTGAGCACCGGTTCAAAAGTTAGAAAAACCCGCTCATTCGTTCACTGAACGTGCCAGAGATAAAATTCGGAAAAATATTTCGGGCACACCGGCCCTTGGAATCGGGTGCCGTCACAAACTGCGTTCTTGGAAAAATTCTAATGAAAATTAAGAAAAAAAAATTTTCCTTCAATTTTCCGGGTCTTTACATCACTCCCACCTCAAGGATTTACGTCCCCGTAAAGATACATCATAAACTAGGGAAACAAATGTGGGTACTGAGCACACATCTAATCCTCCCGCTCCCAATTTATCTCTTGGAGGTTCTTGTGCTTCTATCTGATGCGCACTAGACGAATCGACTGTCCACGTAGGACCCACTCCTGTCGATCCTCAATATCCAGCGGGACCTCCGCAAAAGTCACCCCATCATCAACGTCCAGCTCCCCATGGTCAATGATATGTGTCGGGTCATGCACATATCTCCTTAGATGGGATACGTGGAAGACGCCGTGCACCCGGTGCAACTAAGGTGGTAGAGCCAGGCGATAAGCCACCTCACTAATCCTGTTGAGGACCTGGAATGGTCCGATGAAGCGCGCAGATAACTTTCCACCTCAGAAAATCTCCGTAATCCACATCGTGGTGAGACCCGCAAGAAGATGTGGTCACCATCCTTGAACTCTAGCGGCCTCCGCCTCCTGTCAGCATAAGACTTCTGCCTTCTCTGAGCTGTACTCATCCGTTCCTGGATAACCTAGACCTTCTCTGTCATGGCCTGGACCATCTCCGGTCCCACAAGTGCTGACTCCCCAGGGTCTATCCATCTCAGAGGAGATCTACTAGGTCAGTCGTACAACGCTTCGTATAGTGCCATCCCGATGGTGGAGTGGTAGATGTTATTGTACACGAACTCCACCAAGGGTAGGTGGTCCTCCCAGCTGCGACCAAAGTCGAGGACACATGCACGGAGCATGTCCTTGAGAGTCTTAATGGTCCTCTCCATCTGAAAATCCGTCTGAGGGTGAAAGGTGTTTCTCAGACGTAGCTGCGTCCCGAACGCCTCCTGCAAACCCCTTCCAAAGCAGCGAAGTAAAGCGAGCATCTCGATCAGAGATGATAGATGATGGCACCCCGTGAAGCCGTACACTCTCCTGAATGTTGAGACTCCCCAAGATCTCCAATGAGCCCTGCTCTCTGATGGGTAAGAAGTGATCCGACTTGGTGAGTCGATCCAAAATCACTAAAATGGAGTCATGACCACAGGAATTGCGTGGAAGTCCAGTCACGAAGTCCATATATATGCCGTCCCACTTCCACTCTGGGACCACCAAGGGTTGTACCAAGCCTGCTGGTACCTGGTGTTCTGCCTTCACCTGCAGGCAGGTGAGGCATCAAGAAACGAATTGTACCACAAAATTTTTCATGCCCGACCACCAGTCCTGTCGTCTGAGATCCTGGTACATCTTCACCACTCTAGGATGTACCGCCAAAGGTAAAGTGTGAAACTCTATCAGCACCTCCTCCCCTAAAGCAACGGGTACCATGGTACGTCCTCTAAAAAGTACGTTGTGCTCTCCTCCTACAGAGAAACCATCAGGTGACTGTCCGGAGGATAACTGCGCACGCCACGTCTCATTGTCAGCCTCCCCATGCTGTGCCTCTCTGGCCCACTGCAGTAGTGGAGGAGTGACTGTGAGTGACTGAAGAAAGGCTGCTCCATCTCTATCCACGAAGGATATCTGCAAAGCAGCTAACTGCTTTGTCTCTGGTTTAGGTCCTTATAAGAGAAGATGTACCTGAGACTCTGATGGTCAGAATATACTGTAAAGCGCTCTCCCATCAGATAGTGTCGCCACATCTTCAGAGTGAAGACCACTACAGCTAACTCCAGGTCATGAGTAGCGTAGTGCTGCTCATGCGGACTCAATTGGCGTGATCTATAGGCGGTCACTGCCCGCTCCTGCATCAGGACACATCTGAGTCGAGTCCTTATTGCGTCGTCATAGAGTACGTACCCAACTCCCACCTCTGGTAGCCTCAAGATAGGGGCGCCGGTCAATCTCTGTCTTCGATCCTGGAAGCTCTGCTTACATCTTTCGGACCACACAAAGGGTTTCCCCTTCTTCATTAAAGATGAGAGTGGTGCCGCATCTCTGGAGAAGTCTGGAACAAATCACCAGTAGTACCCAGCTAGTCCCATGAAACTCCGCACCTCAGTCACGCTCCTGGGTGGATCCCAAGCTAGTACTTCCTTGATCTTCGTAGGATCCACCACAACTCCCGCCTCAAAGATGACATGTCCCAAGAAGTGGACCTCACATATCCAGAACTGACACTTCGAGAGCTTTCCATAAAGCTAGTGCTCTCAGAGTGTTTCTACTACAACCTGCAAGTGTTAGACATGCTCCTCCTCAGTGGTCGATTATATCAAAATGTTGTTGATGAAGACCATGACAAATCGACCGAGGTATGGCTGAACGATCCTGTTCATGAGGCCCTTGAACACTGATGGAGCATTGGATACGCCGAATGGCATAACCAAGAACTCATATTGGCCATACTGACATCTGAAGGACGTCTTATGCATGTCCTCGTCCCGAACTCGGAGCTGATGATAGCCTGAACTGAGGTCTGTCTTTGAGAACCACCATGCTCACATGAGCTGATCAAATAGGTCATAAATCCTTGGTAGTGGACACTTATTCCTCACTGTCACCTGGTTCAGGTGACGATAGTCGAAGCAAAGTCGCAAGCTCCCATCCGCCTTCTTGGTGAACAATATCGGGGAAGTCCATGGTGAAACACTGGGTCAGATGAATCCCTTACCCTGCAAGTCCTCCAACTGTACTTGTAGCTCTCAATGCTCGGCGGGAGCCATACGATATGATGGGGTGGATATCGGGGCTATCCCAGGGTATATATCAATATAAATGTCTACCTTTCTATGAGGAGGTAGTCCTGGAAGGTCGTCGGGGAAAACGCCCGAATACTGATCCACCACTGTAGGAAAACTAGGACTTTGCACGTCAACTGCTCCTAGGATGAGGCTAGCCAACTGATGAGTGATGGACTGTCCTCCCATCTGCGAGAGCCCATCCTGTGCTGCGAAGGCTCGCTTCTCACTGGGGATGGTGAGCCTGCTCCCGTCGGTGCGTACAAATCACACCTTGCGCCTAATACAGTCAATCTGAGCATGGAATGTAGATAACCAATCCATCACCATGATGACGTCATAAGGCCTCGAAGCCGCTATAAGAAGATCCCAGCTGAAGCTCTCACCTCCTAGAGTAAGCTCACACTGCTGGAACTAGTGCGTAATCGTCGAGTCTACTCCCGTAAGATTCTCTAGCCGTAAGGATCGAGCCAACAGCTCTGTCGGAATCTCCAAGCTCCGAACAAGGGCATCAACAATGAAATAATGACTCGCTCCTGTGTCTATATGAACAGTAGCAAGGGTGGAATAGAAACAGATAGTACCTCGAATCATCTCAGGCATGCCATGGTCATAGGCCTCCGCTGCCTGGAGTTGTGCATGTCTCTGCCCGCCGGCTCCCTGTGGTCGGGGTGGACCTCCTGGTTGTGGTGTTGGTAGAGCCTCAAAGCATCGCCCACCACCTGCTGCTCGGACAAATCCTCTGCCTCGTCCACCTGCTCCCTGCGGACCGCCTTGGTCAACCCTCTGCCTATGCCTGGGGGGTCCCTCAACCATCTGCTGCTCCTCGGTACGGCGGGTCGGGCAGTCACGAGCCATGTGGCCCTGCCCGCCGCATGCGTAGCACTGTCTGCCTCTCGAAAGAATGGATCCACGCTATGTGCCCCGCACCACTGAGCCAGTGTCCTGAGGTCTTCTCCCTGAGGGTCTGGTCTACCTGGACCCATGAGTCATCCGTCGATTTCCTGCTGCAGAAGACTCTGCTATGTGTCTCCCTGCGGCAGGTCTCGCTGCTGATGCAGGCTCAGCAAGGAATCTCTCGATCAGAAGGGCTCGCTCCAGTACCCCTTCCTGTGTCGGAATGCTGAGGGAGATAAAAAATGACCTGATCTCCTGCCTCAATCCCTGATCGACAGTCCGGGCCCGGAATAATGGGTCCCATACCATGTCTGTTGAGTAGTGCGAGATATCAGTAAATCTCTTCGAGTACTAGTCGACCGTCAAGCTGCCCTGCCGCAGCTATAGAAGCTCCTGAATGCGCACCGCACGGAGGGTGGATAGGACGAACTACGAGTGAAAGAGGCTCTCAATGTCCATCTATAGGAGATATGCCTCATCATGCACCTGGAGCATCATGCTCCACAATCTTCATGTTGCTACGTGCAGGAGGCTCACTACGAGGATCACCATGCGGTCTGCTGGTGTCCTCACTAACCTGAAAATCCCTACAACTGCCTCCATCCAATCCTCTACGGCCTAAGGGTCCCTCTCCCTGTGGATCCTGGGTGGTCGCTGGTGTTGAAACTCGTGAAGTGCACTAAGGCGACGTGCATCATCAGCGGCTGGGGTTGGTAGCATTAGTGGCTCGACGGTTAGCGGTACCGCTAGTGCCTCTACTGTCAGAGGTCCCTGTACCGAGGCCTCGTTGCTCGGTGGGCTGTTGTGAGGCACAACTCTCGAAACCCTAGATGGCTTCCTTCGTGGGGCCATCCTAAAAAGAAACAGGTGTGCCATAGTCAAATAGTATACTTGGTGAGCTGACACAAAGTAATCACAAAGAAAACTTGTAACACACATGTAATCAATGTTTTCGTGCATTATGTCGGAAATCAGAAGTCAGGGCCCGGGTGTACGGAAGCGTCGGCCGCCACACCAACACTGGACTCCCTGGACTGATAACTACTCCCAATACTCTTAACACCATTGCTTCACATAGAAAAGGATCAGAGTCCTGAGTCCTGTGGTAGAACCGAACTCCTCTGATACCAAGTTTTCATGACCCGTCCTCGAGGCCCGTTCCGTGACTACCCCAAGCCAGCCTTCCATATGCCAGGGGCTAACGACTAGCACGGAGGCGTAATTCCCAGTAAAAAGGGAAGGCATTGCCTTTGTAAAGTAAACAAACACCACAGAGCAAGCATGCAGAAATAAACACTATGTAAAAACTAGGTACAACAGTAAGTGAGGAAAAGTAAGTGGGCCAGAATACAAACCCAAACTGAAAGTAAAGTACAACTGGAAAGGGAAAAGAGAAAATGAAAGTAAATCCGCTGCCTCAAGTCGTCCATTGGAAGTGCCACTTGAAGGGTGATTATAGATAGCCTCCACAGCTCCTCGAGTCCAGCTGTCTGCTTCGAGTACATCTCGCCCAGTGGTCCACTTCCGGGTACCGACCTACTCCGCATGCCTCAACCGCAATCAGCGCTGTCCGTCGTCTATAACCAAAACAACGTAGTGCGGGCATATCCCGTGAAGGGGTGAGTATAAGCTACTCAGTAGGGACCTGGAGACCCCTGAAGGTCTCCCAGAATCAACAAAGGATAATCCACAAAGGAAATATACAATCACGAAGTAACATCTGACAATACATAGGTATATGCCCATACATAAACCTAAGTCGTCAATTTCAGTTCGGCTCCAACAGCCGAGCTCAAGTACAACCCAGTCCACACAAGAAATCACAACCCAGTCCACACAAGAAAGCAAAACGTAATCCACAGAGGAAAGAACAACACATTCCTCATAGGAAAGAAAAGGAGGCTTCAGCTCACACAAGTATACTTCTTCATATGACGATAGAGATGATCAGATATTTACATTGATTCATCTATGCTATCGAACCAAAAAAGATCGATAGGTATTACCCCCCTCAATGACCTACAAAGGATCTGACCCACACATGGTCGATAGGTAACTAAACCCCACAATGACCCACATAGGATCGATAGGTAACTGACCCCCGCAGTGACCCACACAGGATCAGACCCACATAGGATCTGTAGGCGCTGGCCCACAAATGACGGCTGAGCACTGACCCACAAAAGATCTAACCCACACAGGATCAGTGGCACTGATCCACATAGGTTCACTGAGTTCTATAGTCTTTTTCGTCGAATCCATGGAGGATTTATGCATAGTCATCATCGTCGTCGCAGTCGTAGCCAGCTCTAGGGTTCCCGCACACAGAAAGCTCATTTCAGAGGGTCTGCTCCACGAGCCGAAGGGCTGATACATCAACTGACACATAGTCTGAAGTTTATTTATCCAAAATTTCCGAATCGTCCATGAGAACTCAACGTCACAAACGGCGCGTCAATCGGACGCCCAGTCTGAGAGTTATTAACTTTTTCGTCACAGGGATCCGGTTGGTTTTTAAGTTAAAACCAACCCGACCATACTCAAACTGTGTCCAAACCATTATCGGAGTAAGCCAAAAGGTCTGTCTCACTTAAAGTAATCCAACATAGTCGACGACACATCAATCAGACGTCTGAAGCTCATGTTATAAGCGTTTCCGCTCTGAGGGCCCGGATGATTTCATGTACCAACCAACCCGGCCGAACCAAAAGTTATCCAAAACCCTGAGTGCAATATACCGAAAAGACCGTATTGATCCAAGGATCGCTACGCAACTGACGGTACGTCGATCGGAGGTCCGTAGCTCATGTTATGGGCAATTGACCGAAAGAGGTTTGGTATTAGGGGGTTCGGGCCCCGTCCGAAGGGGCCCGATACCCCCTGGGTCGGCCTGAACCGGGTCGACCCGACCCGGTGGGTATCGGGCCGGGCCGACCGGGCCCGAACCCCCTATTTTCAGGCAGTTTCGTTCAAATTCCCATATATTGGGCTACAGACCTCCGATCGATGCACCGTTAGTTTTGATGGGATTATTGGATTGAAAAGGTCGTTTCGGTATATTACACTCAAGGTTTCGGAGAACCATGGGTATGGCTGGGTTGGTTCGAACACAAGACCAACTGAGTCCTTGGAGTAGAAATTCCCATAACATGAGCTCCGGATGTCCAATTGACATGCCATTGACTTTGATGGACTCCTCTTAGTGAGACAGACCTTTTGGATTATTCGGCTCAAGGTTTGGACGCAATTGGAGTGTGGTTGGGTGAGATTGTACCCGATATCCAACCAGGCCCCTAGAATGGAAAATCCGTTAACTTTCATACTGGACGTCCATTTGACGAACCATCAGCGGCATTGGTGATCGCATTGAGAAACAGTGTCTATGAGTATACCCTATATGAGTTCAGGGTACAGTTGAGATACCGTCGAGTTGGTTCGTACACGAAACCAACAGGGCCCCTGGGATGAAAATGCTAATAACTCACAGACCGGATATCTGATTGACATGTTGTCTTTTGAGTTGAGACCCCTATGACAAGGCAGTCCATTGAGATACTTCTTCGTCAGACATTGTGATACTTGGAGTATCGACCTGTAGCTTGTGCAGCGGACCCTCCCTGAGATGAGCGTACGGAGTACGGAGACCATGTAGCTGGCTGAGACCTGATAAGTTCTTATCTGATTTGATTCGGAGTGACTTGCATAGCCTAGTGGGGAGCACTACATTGTGAGGTGGAATACCCATGGTAGATGAGCACTACTTTGTGAGGTGGCAGACCCGCGGTACTCGACAGAGGAGTACCTTTGTAGGCTCTGAGGGGTAGCACTATTGTGTGAGGTGGTAGACCCATGGTGGGGGAGCACTACTTATTGAGGTGGATGAATCGCGGAACTCGACAGGAGGAGTACCTCAGTAGTCTTAGGTTTGTGAGAAGTACCTCAAAGTCGTGACATGATCACTGTACTCGTCAGTGACGGAGCTCTTCAGCAGTTATGGTTTCGATAATGAAAATCATGGTTTGAGCTTAGTCAATGACCTTTGTGTTTTTCTCATGATTGAGATGGGTCACTAGATAACTTACATATATGTATGGGGATATACCTAAGTATTTGTTATCCATCGACTTCATATCTCTGTGATACCTCGTGGCTGAGATGGGTTACTTGATAACATAGGTATAAGTATGGGATTATACCTAAGTAAGGGTTATCTGCTGAGTACTTTCTTTGTGATCATCCTTATTTGATTTATTGAGAACTTGAGGGTCTCGGGGTCCCTACTGAGTATCATATACTCACCCTGCATGGGATATGCCTTCAACTTGTTTTGTTGGTTGCAGATGATGGACATCACTGATCGTGGTTGAGGATTGTAGAGCTAGATAGTAATCGGAGGTGGATCTCACGATGAGTCGATACCCGGAGGTGGATCTCACGATGAGTCAAAACCCAGAGGTGGATCTCACGACGTCTCGGTACCCGGAAGAGGCGGACAGACGTGGAGTGATGAGGAGGACATATGTACCTACCCTTCATATAGGAACCTGGAGGACGATCCAGGAGCTGCTTGTCACCTTTCTGCTATTGTCATTTGAGTAGTACTTTACTTTCAGTTGTAGCTGTATCTTTTTGTTGGGCTTGTATTTTAGGCCCCTCATACTTTCAACATGTTTGTTATACTACTTCACTTAGTATAGCATCTTCTTGTACTCTGTGTCTGTGTGCTTTCGTTTCATAAAGGCAATGCCTTCCCTTTTTTATTGGGATTCACACCTTTGGTGCTAGTCGCCAGCCCCTGGCCAATGGAAGGCTGGCTTGCGGTAGTCACGGCACTGGCCCCGAGGACGGGGCGTGAAATGCCTAGTGAAAAATTACTAAATTTTATTTAAACCGTCTTTTTACATTAAATTATTCATAAAGATTAATTATATTTTTAGTTTCTTTTAAAGATAAAATTTGTTAAATTAAATATTTATTAATCTAATTTAGCTCATTGGAATCAGTTATATTTTTAATATTTATAATAAAAATATAATCTTTTGAACCATTATCTTTTAAAAGCCTCTTTATTATCGTCTCTATGAGATTAATTTTAAATTAAACATTGTAAATACTATGAATGTAATTATGAAAATTTAGTTCTATATTTGAAATTATAATAATTTATATTTTATTATATGGTCAAATAAATATTTTATCATTCTGAATAATAATATTTATAATAATTATTTGCTATAATAAATGAAAAAATGGTTTTATTGGGTGTGATAAACTAAAAAATACAGATTCAAATGACCTAAAAATCATTATTAAATACCTTTTTGGACATATTTATTACATATATAATATATTTCTAAAGAATAATCCATTTTAGACATTTTTTCAATTGAAAAATGATGGTACACAATTCTCATTTACAAAATTAAATGTGTTACACTCACCTCACATATAAAAGGCCCATATTCCCTCATCTTCACACCATGAAACCCTTTTGTTCAGAAAATACATAATAAAATTAGAAAATAAATTCTCATATCAATATCATAGTATCATTATTTTGGTGATAAATTTAACATTGGAAATCTTTTTTTGCAAACCTAAAGAGTTACATGAAAAACATGTAACATTCATCAATGATCATTTTGGTTTCATTTATTTACCCATACCACAAATATTAATTATCATTATGTCATTATAAATTAATTATATTAAATAATATATAATATTCATTCTAATTTAATGAAATATATCCATTCACACTTCAATCTAAAATGTTACAAAATCATCATTTGTGTGTACAGAGGATTACCGACTTGCGAACCGATTTCATTAGTTTTTCAATGAACACCCCTCATGGATGAGTATGATGATGAATATGTAGTATCTATATGATATATAAAACATAATTAATCCTTTGTTGTTTTATATAATATATAAAATTTTATTTTTTATTTGATATGTTATATGATTACTTTTCTCGTGTATAAAGAAAATTATCTCAGTGAGAATATATGTGATTTGTTCTTCAATAACGATTTAAATGGAAGGTAATAAGTATAAATTTAATTCATAATTGTGATATAATTTACATTATTATGATATTAATGAAATATTTATCAATCCTAAATGATAATATAACATTATGTTTTTTACATTTTCACTAACTTAATGATGATTATAATGTTCGTGTACCAGAAGACAACATCCTTCACAAGGTGAAGTGACAATATATTGATCACAACACTACATGGATGTTATAAATATTTAAATTTAAAGATATAATATGGATTTTATGATATTATCGGAATTATTTAATGATAAAATACCACTTACCTCCATTCCATAATGATTTTTTAAATGTGGAAATGTTACACATTTCTAACTAGATCCAACAGTCTCCCTGATCGTAACATAGATAATTTGTCGATACCATCATTCATGATTTTTCATAAATATATAATTAGTAATATTATTCTAGTGATGATATCACTATATAATAATCCCAATAACTGGATCATTCATGCCAAAACACACATGAAAAAAATGAATTTAACACCTAAAACAATGAAAATAATGAAAGATTACTAATGAATTGTGGATAAGATCTTATAAAAATATAATATATTATATAAAAATATTTATATTGTTATATAATAAGATATTAAATTGTTTTAAACCACTATATGTGAGTTCAAATAATTTCTAACCAAAAGGAAGCATGGGGTAAGGGAGGTTGTTTCAATTTTACTTTATTGATGAATATTTTAATGATATGCTCCTATTATATTATATATAGTGAATATAAAACATATTATAAATTTAATATATTTATTAATTGATAATTCATCAAAATATAATTTATAAATTTTAATATTCCATTCATGGGTATTTGAATTAAGATTTATTAAGTGGTAAAAAATTGGATTACTCCATTTATTTTCATCGGGTTATATTAATCGATCATCGTTTTTTGTATTTTATATTTTATTCTGTAATGAAAATTTCCTATATTATATTTTATTTAAACTATTTTAATCAATATTTATATTTCATATTCCACTCCCTCGTTATAAAAAAAGGATAAAATGGTTTTAATAAAATCCAATTTCATTTCTCTATTTGATGAGAAATCAGTTTGATTCCGAACATATTTTTCACAATTTTTTTTAACATCATCAAAATTATTTATTATATACATTTTTCACCATTTATTCCTTTAACAAAATGTGTTGAAATTAATCTTCATGACCCTTTTTAAGTCATTACCATGTAGATTTATCTAAACATTTGAAAGGAAACTATAATTTTTAATTTATATAAAATGTTATAAATATCCTTCCATAATGACATCTCAATGTATTAGATGTTATAATATAAGATTCATTGGATATTTTAAGTTAAAATATTGTTAAAATTATTTGTAACGGTTTTATATAAAATGTTGATTTCAAAATGAATTTGATTTTGACCTTAAGAATGTTTTAATGATCTATTTGGGTATTACTTTTCATCAATGAAGAAATTTTTTTTTACTAAAATGTGTATATGATTTATTAATACTATATTTATTATTTATATTGATGGTTTCATATCATTCTTATCATGGGATGTACGGATACTAACTACAACAATCCTTCTCTTTATTACAAATAAATTCGTGATTTACTATATAAAATTACACATAATGAATCCCAAAAAATCAATATGTATTGTGTATTTGGGAATTATGTACATTATATAACATCTTCATTATGGGATCCAAAAACATTATTAAAAATTCATTAACATGATTTGAAAATTTAATGGTTTTTAGAACAATATCGGATATTCAGAGGGAAAACATAACAAAGGGGTGAGCTACAAACACCAGTAAGGGAATAACAAAAAGTATAACCTGAAGAAGATGATATGTGTTATAAAATAGGAATATCAATAGGGAATAAAAAATTAGCAATCAGAAACATGAACAATGAGACATTATATAGCCGAGTAATCATAAAATCAACATGGGAAATGTGGAAACAATATAGAACATTACATCACAAACATTGTTTAAGGACAAATCCACCAAGACATCATGGTGGAAAAAGTCCCATAAAAGAATCTGGTTCATTCCATGTCCCATCAATTTGTATCATGATACTAATCATTACCAACTACATTAGAGAACTATCTATTTTCACCCTTCATATTAATTCCATTAACATGGATAAGTGTTCCACATATATCATTAAACATGTGTTCATTTATATAAGGCCCCATCCTTAAACCTTAATTAATCTTGAGTTATTACAAGATTACACATTGAGGATATTTTTGGGTTTAGAGTTTTAGAGAATTAGATCATAAAACTTGAATTACATTACACATATAAACAAAGTGGTTACATAAAGATAGTATTCTTCTTTCCCATCAATGGAAACATATTAAAAATAAAACATGGATTCTTTCTTGACACATCCTTGAAACTATCATCATATCATGTACCTTTCCCTTGACATGTGAAAAACATTTCAAAAAACTTGGGATGAGCATAAAAATCTCAGTAAGGGATATAAAAATATGGCAATTAAACAAGGGTACATATATACATAAGAATGAAATCATACATTACCCATAAAACATAAGCACCTTAACATACCTCATCAAATCATGAATAAATCATAGAAATCATAAGACATAAAGGTAACTTGAGGCATTCATAACATTCTTACGAAGGGAGTAACCCTCTTGGTTACGTTTGGAATACCCATCACAGTATATTCCCTAAATATCTTCGGAGAAACCATAATGTTTCACTCCTTCGCGTTACCCAATGCATTGGAGAGCTATATCGGGCTCACCCGCCCTTAATTTATCACGGAACCACCCGTCTACATAATAATGCCCACGAACCATAACATAATCGTATCAAATAAAACATACATAAAGGAAACATAACATTTCCACATTTCAAAAACAAGATATCAATAAAACACATTGATATAATAAAAACATTATGAAAACCATTTTAAATACCAAAATCAAAAAAAATGTAATACAGGGTATTTATTTTTCTTAAAAAACGGTATGGCTTGTAGAGGAAGCCGAAACTCAAATAATGGTCACGGCGGCGGAGAAGTTGTTGTCGCCGCATATATACGACAAAATCATTCCCTTTTGTCATTTAGTAAATTCTTCATATAAAAAATATTCCTTCTGAATAAATGTAAAAGTCAATGGGGTTTATACACCGTATAAAATAAGGTTGTGTATAAAACAAAATATGCCTCAATGAAAGGAGATTGAGACGAAGTCCCTTACATCGGGTCCGACTTGACTCGATTGTTCTTTAATGTCTTGAATAATAAACTTCAGTTAATTTCTACTTGATTAAGAAACTTTTTCAAGTTCATTATTCCTTTTATATCACTTATTTCCATGTGATGAACACTATGTAATTATTTAAGTTTATAACGGTCGTTTTAACGATCAATGGTACTTGAGTCAAAAATAAACCCTTTATAATTACAAGTTGTTCATGTATCCACTATATCCAGAATTATAATCATGATGTATATATCATATATATCCACTATATACATGAATTTATAATATTACATAATCATTTAGAGGTAAGAAATGAAATGCGTCGCTCATGGAGACAGTAAGCCGTACGTACGCATGAACGCTACTTTCATTTCTATTTCGTATTTTATAGAATGAAATCATAATGATATAAAGGTATATTATAATTACAGTATAATATCATATATAATATCATAGTTCCATCCTTTATATGTCCTACATATGGTATTTAACGAATCAAATCACTTTGAGGGGGCGGTAGTCCGCGCTTCCTTAAATGAAGATATCGCGTTTACCCATAATGCAAACCAAAAAGGTATTCCCAAAATGAAAAATACAGAAACTTAAGGAAAACATAAACATATTATATATCATATATAAATATAGTGACAACTTAATGGCCACATTTGAAGGTGTTAAATGAATGTTGAACATTCATCGTTTTGGGAGGCATAAATTCACCATCCACGGAAACAGTATGTCCTTTAACCATTAGATATAGGTGTGTGTAAGTGTAGCTCGAATCCTTATTATAAAAACATACTGTTATATTGAAGATACTGGAGTTGTTACAAAATAAATGAATAAAAAGAGTTTAAAGGGTTGGAGAAGCAAAATAAACCAAAGTGACTCAAGTGAAGACATTACCTTAAAATCAGGTAACTCCCTTTGGTTTGAGCTCAAAGGCTTCCATGGAAATACTTATTCCCAAAGTGAGGCTTTAAGGAGTAAGAGAGGGAAGTGGAGAGACAAAATGGGCAGGGGTTGGCCGAGCCAAATGCTTTGGGAGTGTGGGTATGGAGGTAGAGGTGGGGGCCTTTTATAAGAGGAGAGGAGGGGCACTCTTGGAAAGTAATGAAATGTTACTTTATTTGAAAATTATTTTCGGATTCAAAAGGTCCCACATTGATATAATTTAGGGTATGGTGATAAGGGTTCAGAATCCACCCATCCAATAGGTTTTGGACATTTGTAGCTCATTGATTTTACATTATCATTTCATTTTATTTAAATCCTTTATTAATGAGGTAATCACTGCATCATCATGATTTCATAAATAATTTAATTTATTTAAAGTCTAAAAATTATGAAAAAACTACTATGATGTTGGAAATTTTTTATCTTTCTAATGAATATTTATAGTCAAAAATATCATTTATTTAGACAAAATTAAAAATATTTTACTTAGGTGATACATTCTTTGTCACATTTAACATTCTTTGAAAATAAAAAGATAAAAAGTCACTTTCTCACAAAAGTGATACCATGGGGCCCCCAAGATTGTTACAAGGAATCCCATGGTCGGACATGAGACAAACAGTAGCCTTAGGACACATTTTGTGGTCTTTTTGTATTATTATGATATCATTTTATTATCTTTAACTACCTGATTACTCATTAATCAAGACAATTAAAGATAATTACCATTGTTACTATTCATAATGTCAAAAAATAAAAGAGTCTTAATTACATAATTTGGACCTTCTGATTCCAAATATGTAATCCATTTTACCAAATTCCGAACACATAAATTTCAATAATTGATTTAAAAATAATTCTCGTTGTCAAAACAAATAACGTGATTTTTTGAAACAATATCTATGAAAAGTTTGGCATTAGTTTATGACCAATTCCAACGTGAAATTAATCATAATAACCACCATTGGATTAAATGGTAAAAATATATTCATATTAAACTTTAAGACCAATTAAAAAAATAATCTAACCATATAATTAAATTAAATGAAAAGCAGTTTTGATGTAAAATGCGGTATTTTTTCACTATTCATTAAAAAATGATCATTGTCAGAAAAATACCAAAAATTTATCCAATGTAAATTTCAATGTCCCAATCATAATTAATATGTTTATTTTGACAAATATATCTTATAAATTAGTGAAAAGATAGTTTTAAAAATGGTTTTCCATCAAAAGGTAGTAAACCAATCTTTTAAAAATATTAGTGTATTCCATGCTTAAGATTGGATTTATTTTCATTTTAAGTCTCTAAAACACTATCCAATTCATTAATAGACATAGATAAAAATATCTATTATTCATTACTTACTTCGGATGTTACAATTTATCGTCCTAATTTTTTTACAATAAATTAAAGTGGAATACATATTTGTAAGTCCATAATCAATAATTAAATGTTTATAAAGGTAAATAATATAGATAGAAAAATTTGTAAGGTATTCACTACACAATTATTTTGTCCTAAAAAATTGTGGTCATATTTCGGAAAAATAATGATATTACATAAAAATTCATAAAAATGTGGTTTTAGAGATAAAGGGTTTTCTAATCACATAAATATAAATTGGAGAGTAATTGGGAAATGTATGAAAATTTAAAAAAATTAAAAAATTGTAATATAATTCATATGTTCGTAATGAAACATGAAAAATGAAGAGAAGGTGATGATCCCTTATGAAGTTACATTATAATAATGACATAGATTAGCATAGAAAAGGGGGAGGATAAATGACACCTCATTAAAATAAAAACATTGATAGTAAGGGAAGAATTTTATATTTATTAAACTACAACCATTTGAAATTACAAGAACTAATTACCAAGAAGTTTCTTTAATTTTAATTATGGAGATGAAGGTCCCTTAAATTTTCTTGGCTTGGTAATGAGTTTACATAAAGGTTCATAAGAGGGAGAAGTGAGAGTGATGGGGGATTTCATAATTTATACATAAAATTAAATTTTCGTAGGATATGGAAGAACATATACCATAAAATCAAAATTGAAATTAAAATAAAAAACATAAATGGAGTTTTTGATAAAAGCGGAGGGTGCAAGAACATTTCCATTAATTTTTAACTAAAGACTCATTGAAACAGAGTCATACGATCTTGGGGAGTCATGAAAGGAAAATAGAGAGTGGATGGAAGAGTATAGATTTTATTAAAGGATTCACAGTGAATAAAAATGGGTTATTTTGTGGGTTTATATATTAAAGGATGGGTGTTTTTTATTATTTAGGTTTTGGACTCTACATAAAATAATATCCTATACCTCAAAACAACCCAAGGATTTTCATAAAATTTCTTCAAAAATGGAATGGCATAAATTTTTTTATATGTCCAGGATCTTAACATGTAAAATTATTACCATTGGTGATGTGATGTTTAGTTACATAGTTAAGTAATCTATTTAAAAACATTAAAATATATCTTATGTTTTGGAGGATTCACAACATATTTATAAAATAAATAAAAATAAAATAAAATCATATTATCTAAATTGAATAAAAAATATTTTTTTATAAATTTATATTTCAAATAACATCATGCTTGGATCATTATTTTGTAAAAAACAGAATGTATATTCATAGGGTATATAATTGTTATGTGAAAATTTCACTATCCTAGAATATGATGAAAAAATCACCATTGGATAATTTCAACATTCTGATTCCAGAAAAATATTTTTTTTATCTAAATAATTTCCAAAATATAGTAAATTTAACTTTTATTACATTAACTTCCATTTATTGAAAATTACATGTTTTTTGACAATAATAGTTTTCAAACACATATTAAAACATATTTTACATCATAAAAGTTATATGATCAATTATAATTAAAAAACTATTTAATCATGATATTTTATTAAAATAATATTTATTTCAGAAATTTATCAATTCATAATAATAGATCTCTTAATTAAATGTGAATATTAACTAAAAATATTATTTGTGTTTTATTGAAACAAAATATAAATCATTTATAATATAAAAATAATAGAATTGAAATTTATTCATTATTTTATATAAAATAATGGACATATTTAGAATTATGGGGACTTGATATGAATCCCTTTAATACAATAAAAACACTATATGAATTAGGTGGGTGATGCTGGTACCGTCATGGGGTGGTTAGACAAACATTATTTGTGCCATGATCTCGAGGATATTGAACTTTTATTGTAAAAGGTTTTGATCAAACTTATGTTGGAGGATATTAGACGGGTATTAGATAAAGGATAGTCCAATAAATGTAATCTCACATAGAATCTCTAATATGTGGGCTTCATAGGGTATTCTCTAATACCTTGATATAATCACTTCTTTTGTATGTTTCAATTGGATTTGTTAAAACCTTATATTTACACTAAACATATGGTCATTGTTAAATGGCTATATTATCAATGATAAGGAAAATAATGTCAATTAAATCCAATATGATATATTAATACAAATTATGTTCATGTGTATTCCGTATCCATTTCACATGCTGGGATATTTAAATAAAATAATAAGGTGAATTTTATTTATAACCATTATGGTCATTAAAAAAATACCCACATAAAAAATATTACCATGATATTTTCAGTTCCCACACTAAACTAAATAAGGGTAATATTTCCTCATCACATCCTCCGATTCCCAAACTGATTCATCAAACATGTTCTTTCTCCATAACACATTTACAAAGGGAATTTTCTTATTACATATAACTTTTCCAAAATGATAGATGGTATTTACTAGCTTCCCTCATAGTAATGTTCTTTTTCTATTAGTACTCCCTTTGGATTGAGTAAATTTTTGGGGTCTTATATGCAATTTATCAGTAGGTATTCATATAATACATCATGTATAGGAGATTAGTTTGGTGGTAGTGATATTGGCTAGGACACCTATCTGGTGCGATAAAGGATATCAAAGTATCCCTTGTATCATGGAATATGACTTCCTATCTTACAAAATCTCATTAAATTCATCTAAGATGATAGGTGTAGGAATATGATGTCTCCAACATCATACTATAGGACTCATCAATTATTGATAGTATAATTCTTATGTAGACTCTGATCAGCATTGATGCGTGCATGAATGGTTTTAACCTTCCCCAATTTCCTCTACCATTTCGGGAACTATAAGATTCTATTCCCAACATCACCCTAGTATTATAGTGTTCTACACCTCTTCACATAATGGGATACATATGGAGTTATATGGATGTTAAAGTGGAATATTTCATTGTTTGAGAAATCGACCAAAGAAATTTTGTTGTTTCATCAACCACTGAAGTCCACAAAACATTCTCACAACATTTCCTTCAGTGACATAATTGTTTTATCAAATTGTTGAGAAGTTTGGGGATGATATACCATACTAATGATAGGATTAGTGTTTATATCACAGAAGATATTCTTAAAGAACATTGAGTTGAATCTTGGATATCAGAAGGATATAATCTATAGTGGTGCGTATTGAAGACATCCCACTTTATTGAGTTGATGTATATATATACTAGTTGATCTAGTGTGAAGTCGTCATGAATTGTTATAAAGTGAGGTATCTATGTAATAAGAACCACAATAACCCATATGTGATTGTTTCCCATAGATTTATTTATATATCTGGTGATAATGTTTATTTTTATTTTAGCCTAATTACATGTCGTTATTGGTAATGGTTTCATCATACCACTTGAATTAAGCCCCCAGCCTTCACATGATGACATACCATGAAATGTTATGTATATTCATTGATCTACTTCATCATATTGACACACATATAATGTTCATGGATATCTTGTTACATCTTTTTTGCTTCCAAGGTGAATGGAGAATGTCAAACTATATGCATTAATAAATAGTCCCATATTTAACTAAGGATATTGTTGAAACAAATATTCATTACCCAAATATAAATTTTCCTTCTTCATCAACATTGTATGATAATTACTAATAGATTCCAGATTCTTCCAAAATCACACATCATTCCATTGTACATCATTTATCTTTGCCAATGTAGATGGTTGAGTAATAATTTTGGAAGGTTTTGAAGATGTTCTGTCCTTTATGATTCCAATAAACATCCTTTTCATATCTAATATGATAAAATACTTCTCAATTTCCATCATTCTTAATGATAAAGGATAACTTCAAGTTAGATCTTTAACCACCTTAATTCATTTAGGAGGATGGTACTGGATTGAGTATTCATAATCATTGACGATAGCTAACCATCCTTGCTACAAAATATTATGAAATTTATGTGTAAAGATATATTTGAGGCTCTTTTGATCAGTCCATATCACACACTTCTCCACATAGAGATGATGTTTCTAGATATTCAACTCAAAGATCACATCTTCTATCTCCAGATCATGTGTGGGATGGGTTTTTATAATAAATTTTTGACTTTTATGATGATTACAACGTTCGTGTACCAGTGGAAAACATCCTTCACAACGTGAATTGACACTATATTGATCACAAAAGTACATGGATGTTATAAATATTTAAATATAAAAAATTAATATGGAATATAAGATATTATGGTAATTATTTAATAATAAAATATAACTTACCTCCATTCCATAATTACTTTTTAAATGTGTAAATGTTACACATTTGTAACTAGAGCCAATAGTCTCTATGATCGTAACATAGATAATTTGTCAATTCCATAATTCATGATATTTCATAAATATATAATTATTAATAAAATATGGTTATTATTTCAGTAATAATATTCTAGTGATGACATAACTATATAATATTCCCAATAACTGGATCTTTCATGCCAAAACACACATGAAAAAGGAAATTAACACCTGAAACAATGAAAAAAATGAATGATTACTAATGAATGGTGGATAAGATGTTATAAAATTATAATATAATATATAAAAAATATTTATATGGTTATATAAAATGTTATTAAATTGTTTTAAACCACTATATGTGAGTTCAAATAATTTCTATCCAAAATAAGCATTGGGTTAGGAAGGTTGTTTCAATTTCACTTTATTGATGCATATTTTTATGATATGCACCTATTTTATTAAATATAATGAATATAAATCATATTTTAAATTTAACATATTTATTAATTGATTATTCATCAAAATTTAATTTTTAATTTTTTTTATTTCAATCATGGGTTTTTGAATTAAGATTTATTAAGGGGTAAAAAATTGCATTACTCCATTTATTTTCATTGGGTTATATTAATTCATCATCCACTTTGTTATTTTATATTTTCTTGTGTAATGAATATTACCTTTGTTTTATTTTATTTAAACTTTTCATATCAATATTTATATTTGATATACATAATATATCGACTGATTAATTATTCATTCAATTTTATGATCAATATTACAAATAATTTCATTATCTCATTCTAATCAAGATTGTTTATTCATGAATTTAAAATAAAGGAAATTATTTGATTATTTTCTTATAAATTCAAATGAATTTTTTTATGCTTTAGTAATTCAGGAAATTTTCATTTAATAATACCATTTATTCCACTCTCTCAAACTTAAAATAAAGGATAAAATGTATTTAAAAAAATCAATCTTCATTTCTATATTCGATGAGAAATTTGTTCGATTCCAGACATCATTTTTTACAATTTATTTAACCTTTTCAAAATTATTTATTAAATTCATTTATTCCCATTTATTCTTTTTTACAAAATGTGTTGAAATTAATCTTTATGACTCTTTGTAAGTCATTACCATTTAGATTTCTCTAAACACTTGAAATGAATATAATTATTAATTTAAATAAAATGTTATAAGTATCCATCCATAATGACAAATCAATGTGTTTAATTTTATAATATAAGTTTCATTGAATATTTTAAGTTAAAATATTCTTAAAATGTTTTCTTATGGTTTTTTATAAAATGAGGATTTTAAAATGAATAGTATTTTTTCCTTAAGAATATTTTAATAATATTTTTGGTAATTTCATTTCATCAACGAAAAAAATTATTTTTACTACAATGTGTATATGTTTTATTAATAAAATATTTATTTTTTATATTGATAGTTTCATATCATTCTTATCATGGAATGTACTGATACTACCTACAAAAATCATTCTCTTTATTACAAATTAATTCATGATTTACTATATAAAATTACACAAAATGAATTCCTAAAAATTAATATTTATTATGTATTTGGGAATGTGGTACATGATATAACATCTTGATGATGGGATAACAAAACATTATTAGAAATTAATTAACATTATTTGAAAATTTAATGGATTATAGAAAATTTTCAGATATCCTGAGGGAAAACATATCAAATGGGTGAGCTATAAACACCAGTAAGGGAATAAAAAATGGTATAACATGAAGAGTATGATATATGTTATAAAATAGGAATATCAATAGGGAATACAAAATTAGGAATTAGAAACATTAAAAATGAGACATGATATAGTCGGGTAATCATAAAAGCAACATGGGAATTGTGGAAACAATATAGAACATTACCTCATAAACATTGGTTGAGGCCAAATCCACTCGGACCTCATGGTGGAAAATGTCCCATAAAATAATTTGGTTCATTCCATGTTCCAGCGATTTGTATCATGATACTAATCATTACCCACTACATTAGAGCACTATCTGGATTCACCCATCATATTAATTTCATTAACCCGCGTAAGTGTTCCACATAAATCATTAAAAAAGTGTTCATTTATCATCCTGGTTGTTTCACAATAAATGATATTGGAATACATATTTGTATGTCCGTAATCAATAATTATATGTTTATAAAGGTAAAAACTCCAGATAGAATAATTGTTATGGAATTCACTAAAGAATTATTTTTTCCTGAAAAATGTCGGTGAAATTTCGGCAAAATAACGAGATTACATAAAAATTCATAAAAATGGTTTTTGAGTGGTAAAGGGTTTTTTAATCACAGAAATATAAAATTGAGAGTAATTGGGACATGTAAGGAAATGTTAAAAAATTAAAAAAAAATTAAATAGAATGCATATGTTCATAATGAAACACGAAAAATTATTAGAAGACGATGATCCCTTATGAAATTATGGCATAATAACGAGATAGGTTAGAATATAAATGGGGGAGGATAAATGAAATGTCATTAAAAAAATTGATAGTAAGGGAATAATTTCAAATTTATTAAACTATAAACATTTAAAATTACAATAACTAATTTCCAAGATGTTTATTGAATTTTAATGGAGGAGATGAAGGTCCCTTAAATAATTTTGGCATGGTAACGAGTTTACATAAAGGTTCATAGGAGGGATAAGTGAGAGTGAGGTGGTATCTCATAATTTATACATAAAATGTAATTTTCATAAGATATGGAAGAACATATCCCATAAAATGAAAATTGAAATTAATAGAAAAAACAAAAGAGGAGTTTTTGATAAAAGTGGATACTAGAAGAACATTTACTTTATTATGTGACTAAAAAGGCTTTGAAAGGGAGTCATACAGTCTTGGGGAGTCGTGGGAGGATAATAGAGAGTGGATGGAAGAGTATAGATGTTATTAAAGTCTTCTTAGGGAATAAAAAGCGGTTATTTTGTTGGTTTATATAGGAAATGATGGATGTTTAATTACTTAGGTTTTGGACTGTACATATGATAATATCCTAAAACTCCATCCATTCTAAGGATTTTCATGCAGTTTCATAAAAAATGGAACGGTTTAAATTATTTTATATTTATATGATCCTAACATATTAAAATATTACCATTGGTGATGTGATATTTAGTGACACAGTTAAGTAAACTATTTTAAAACTATAAAATATATCTTATGTTTTGGAGGATTCACAATGGATTTATAAAATAAATAAAAATAAAAATAATATTATATTATTTAAATTGAATATGATATATTTTTTATTTGTAGAAATTTATATTTTAAATAACATCACACTTGTGTAATTATCTTATAAAAAAATAGAATGTATATTTATAGGTTATATAAATTTAATGTGAAAATTGTATATCATAGAATATGATGAAAAATTCACTATTGGATAATTTCAACATTCTGATTCAAAAAAAGATATTTAATTTCACTAAATTATTTTTAAAATATGGTAAATTTTACTATTATTACATTAACTGCAATTTATTGAAAATTACATGATTTTTGACAATAAAAGTTTTCCAACACATATTAAAAAATATATTACTTCATAAAAGTTATATGATCATTTATATATAAAAATAATAATTAATAAGGATATTTTATTAAAATAATAATTATTTCAAAAATATATTAATTCATCAAAATATACCTTTTAATTAAATTTGAATATTAACAAAAAATACTATTTGTGTTGTATTGAAGCAAAATATAAATCATTTATAATATAAAAATAATAGAATTGAAATTTATTCATTATTTTATATAAAATAATGTCCAAATTTATATTTATGGGGTCTTGATATGAATAACTTTAATAAAATATAAAACACTCTATGTATTAGGGGGTGATGCTGGTACCTTCATGGGGTGGTTAGGCAAACATGATTTGGGCCATGATCTCAAGGAGATTGAACTTTTGTTGTAAATGGTTTCAATCAAACTTATTTTGGAGGTTATTAGATTGGTATTAGATGAGGTATAGTCCCATAAATGTAATCTCACGAAGAATCTATGATATGTGGGCTTCATATGGTATGATCAAACTCCTTGAGACAATCACTTCTTTTTTATGTTTAAATTCGATTTGTTAAAACCTTATATTTACACTAAACATATGGTCATTGTTCAATGACTATTTTATCAACGATTATGAAAAGAAAATTCAATTAAATACAATAAGAAATATTAATACAAATTATGTTCATGTGTATTCCGAATCCATTTTACATGATGGGATATTTAAATAAATCAATAAGTAAAATTTTATTGATAACCATTCTGTTCATTACAATCATCCCCACTTAAAAAAGTATTAACATGATATTTTATTTTCCCACACAATACTAAATGTGGGTAACTTTTCTTCATCACATCCTCTGATTCCCAAATTGATTCATCAAACTTTGTGTTTCTCCACAACACATTTACAAAGTGAATTTTTCTATTACATATAACTATTTCAATATGATAGAAGATATTTATTGGATTCTTCTCATTGTAAATATATTTCTCTATTAGTACTACCGTTGGATTGAGTACATATTAGGGGTCTCATATGTACTTTCTCAATAGGTATTCATAGAATACATCATGTAAATGAGAATGGTTCGGTGGAAGAGATATTGGATAAAAAACCTCTCTGATTTGATAAAGGATATCAAAGTAGCCCTTGTATCATTTACTACGATTTCCAATCTTACAAAATCTCATCACATTCTTCTAAGGAGATATGTGGAGGAATATGATTTCTCCAACGTCATACTATAGGACTCATCAATTATTTCTAGTATAACTCTTATGTAGTCTCTGAGCAGCCTTGATGTGTGGATGAATGGTTGTAACCATCCCCCATGTCCTCAACCATTTCCGGACCTATAAGATTCTATTCCCCAACTTCACCCTAGTATTATGGTGTTCTAAACCTCTTCACATAATGGGATACATACAGAGTTATATGGATGCTAATGTGGAATATGTCATTGTATGAGAACTCAACAAAAGGAAGATGGTTATTTCATCAAACCTTGAAGTCTGTAGAACATGCTCACAACATTTCCTTCAGTGACAGAATTTTCCGATCAAATTGTTCATCATTTTTGGGATGATAGATAATACTTATGATAAAATTAATGTTTAGATCAAGGAATATATTTATAGTGAAAATTGAGCTAATTATTGGATCTCATATGGATATAATCTATTGTGGTATTATTTAATACATCCCACTTCACTGATATATATCCATGCTAGTTGATCTAGTGTAAAGTCCTCATGAATTGAGATAAAGTGAGCTATATGTGTTAGAAGATCCACATTAACACATATATGGTTTTCCCCTATATTTATTTATATGTTTGGTGATAATTTCCATTTTTATTTTAACCTAATTCTATGTCGGTATAGGTAATGGTTTCATCATACAACTTGACTTATGCTTTCATCTTTCACATGAATACATACCATGAAAAGTTATGTATATTCATGGATCTGATTCATCATATTTCCTCACAAATAATGTTCATGGAGATCTTGTTACATATTTTTTCTTCCTAGGTGAATGGAGAATGTCAAACTATATGCATTAACAAAGAGTTCCATATTTAACTAAGGATATTGATGAAACAAATATTCATTGCCCAGATATAAATATTCATTCTTCATTAACATTGAATGCTAATTACTTATGGATTCCACATGCTTCTGAAATCACACATCATTCCCTTATACATTATTTATCTTTTCCAATGTAGATGGATGAGTAATAATTTTGGAAGCTATTGATGATGTTCCTTCATTTATGATTCCAATAAACATCCTTTTCATATCTCAGATGATAAAATACTTCCCAGTTTCCATCATTTATAATGATAAAGGATAAAATCAAGATAGAGAATTAATCACCAAAATTAATTTTTTATGATGGTACTGGATTGAGTATTCATAATCATTTATGATATCTAACCATCGTTGCTAGAAAATATTATGATATTTATGTGTGAATATATATTTTAGGCTCTTATGATCAGTCCATATCACACACGTCTCCACATAGAGATGATATTTCTAGATAGTCAACACATAGATCACATCATCTAACTCCAAATCATGTGTGGGATGGGTTTTTCTCATAAATTTTCGAATTATATGATGATTACAACATTCGTGTACCAGTGGACAACATCCTTCACAAGGTGAAGTGACACTATATTATTCACAACACTACATGGATGTTATAAATATTTAAATTTAAAGAAATAATATGGAATTTATGATATTATGGCAATTATTTAATGATTAAATACAGCTTACCACCATTCCAAAATGCTATTTTAAAAGTGGAAATGTTACACATTTGTAACTAGTGCCAACAGTCTCCATGATCGTATCAAAGATAATTTTTCAATAACATCATTCATTATTTTTCATAAATATATAATTAGTAATAAAATATGGTAATTATTTCAGTAATATTATTCTAGTGATGATATACCTATATAATATTCCCAAAAACTGGATCATTCATGCCAAAACACAGATGAAAAAACGGAAATTAACACCTGAAACAATGAAAATAATGAAAGGTTACTAATGAATGGTGGATAAGATGTTATAAAATTATAATATATTATAAAAAAATATTTATATTGTCATATAAAAAGTTATTATAATTTTTAAACCACAATATGTGAGTTAAAATAATTTCTAACCATAAGGAAGCATTGGGTAAGGGAGGTTATTTCAATTTCACTTTATTGATGCATATTTTAATGATATGAACCTGTTTTATTATATATAGTGAATATAAAACATATTTTAAATTTAATATAGTTATTAATTGATAATTCATCAAATTTTATTTTATAGTTTTTATTATTTCATTCATGGGTATTTGATTTATGTTTTATTATGTAGTAAAAAATTGTATTATCCAATTATTTTCATTGTGTTATATTAATTCATCATCCTCTTTGGTATTTTATATTTTTTTGTGTAATTAAAATTACATATATTATATTTTATTTAAACTTTTCTATAAATATTTATATATGATATACATAATATATCCGCTGAATCATTATTCCTTCATTTTTATGATCAATATTTCAATAAATATCATAATCTCCTTTTAATCGAAATATTTTATTAATGAATTTAAAAGGAAGGAAATTATTTTGTAATTTTCTTATAAATTCAATAAATTTTATTATCCTTTAGTTATTCGTTAAATTTTAAGGAAATAATACCATTTATTCCACTCTCTCGTACATAAAAAAAGGATAAAATATTTTTAATAAAATCCACCTTCATTTTTATATTCGATGAGAAATCCATTTGCTTCCAAACTTATTTTTCCCAATTTATTTAACCTTTTGTAAATTATTTATTAAATTTAGTTTTTCCCATTTATTATTTCTACAAAATGTGTTGAAATTAATATTCATTACTCATTGTAAGTCATTACCATTAATATTTCACTAAACATTTTAAATGAATATAATTTTTAATTTATATAAATTTTATAAGTATACTTCCATAATGACAACTCAATGTCTTAGATATTATACGATAAGTTTTATTGAATATTTTATGTTAAAATATTCTTAAAATTTTATCTTATGGGTTTTTTTAAAATGAGGATTTAAAAATGAGTAGGGTTTTTACCTTAAGAATGTTTTAATGATCTTTTTGGGTACTTCTTTTCATCATTGAAAAAAAATTATTTTTACTACAACGTGTATATGAAATATTAATAATATATTTATTATTTACATTAATGGTTTCATATCATTCTTATCATGGAATGCACTGATACTAACTACAACAATCCTTCTCTTTATTACAAATTAATTCATGATTTACTATATAAAATTACACATAATGAATCCCTAAAAATCAATATGTACTGTGTATTTGGGAATTAAGTACATGATTTAACTTATTGATGATGGGATACAAAAAAATTATTAAAAATTCATTAACATTGTTTGAAGATTTAATGGATTTTTGTACAATATCAGATAACCTGAGGGAAAACATAAAAAAGGGGTGAGTTATAAACACCAATAAGGAAATAAAAAATGTATAACATTAAGAAGATGATATATGTTATAAAATGGGAATATCAATAGGGAATAAAAAATTAGGAATCATAAACATGAACAATTTGACATGATATAGTCGGTTAATCAGAAAAGCATTCTGGGAAATGTGGCACCAGTATATAACATTACATTATCAACATAGGTTAAGGCCAAATCCACCCAGAACTCATGGTGGAAAAATTACCATAGAATAATCTGCTCCATTCCATGTCCCAACAATATGCATAATGATACTAATCATTACCCACTACATCATATCACTATTTGGATACACCCATCATATTTATTTCATAAACAGGCATAAGTGTTCCACACAAATCATTAATCAAGTGTTCATTTATCATCCTGATTTTTTCACAATAAATGATCATTGAATACATATTTGTAAGTCCCTGATCAATAATTATATATTTATACAGGTAAATATATAGATAAAAAATTTGTAGGGTATTCACTACACAATTATTTTGTCCTGAAAAATGGTTGTGAAATTTAGGCAGCATAAAAAGATTACATAAAAATTCATAAAAAAAGGTTTTGAGAGATAAAGGGATTTCTAATCACATAAATATAAAATGGATAGTAATTGGGACATGTTAGAAAATGTAAAAAAAATTAAAATATTAAATAGAATTCATATGTTCATAATAAAACATGAAAAATGAAGAGAATGTGATGATCCCCTATGAGATTATGGCATAATAACAACATAGGGTAGTAGAAAAATGGGGGAGGATAAATGAAACCTCATTAAAATAAAAAAATTGATAGTAAGGGAATAATTTTATATTTATTAAACAATAACCATTTGAAATTACATGAACTAATTTCCAAGAAGTTACTTGAATTTTAATGGAGGAGATGAAGGTCCCTTAGATTTTTTTGGAATAGTAACAAGTTTATATAAAGGTTCATAGGAGGGATAAGTGAGTGGTTGGGGGTATCTCATAATTTATACATAAAATGGAATTTTCATAGGATATGGAATAACATGTCCCATAAAATGAAAATTGAAATTAAAAGAAAAAACATAAACGGAGTTTATGATAAAAGCAGAGAGTGGATGAACATTTACTTTAATGTGTGACTGAAAAGGCATTGAAAGGGATCCATATGATCTTGGGGATTCATTGGAGTAAAATAGAGGGTGGATAGAAGAGTATAAATTTTATTAAAGGCCTCTTAGTGAATAATAATTGGTTATTTGGTGGGTTTATATACGAATGGATTGATGTTTTTATTATCTAGGTTTTGGACTCTACATAAAATAATATCCTAAACCTCAAACCATCCCAATGGTTTTCATGCATTTTCTTCAAAATGGAATGGTTTAAATTATTTTATATGTTCATGATCCTAACATATTAGAATATTACCAAAAAGTGAGGAGATTCTTAGTCACACAGAAATGTAAACTATTTTAAAACCATAAAACATATCTTATGTTTTTGAGGATTCACAATGGATTTATTAAATAAATAAATAAAAATTATATTATGTTATTTAAATTGACGAAAAAATATTTTTTGTTTTTAGAAAATTATATTTCAAATAACACCACACATGGTTCTTATTTTGTTACATAACAGAATGTATATTTATATGCTACATAATTATTATGTGAAAATTGTACCATCATTGATTATGATGAAAAATTCACTATTGGATAATTTCAACATTCTGATTCAAAAAAATATTTATTTTATCTAAATTATTTTCAAAATATGGCAAATTTAAATTTTGTTACACTAACTGCCATTTTTTGATGATTACATAATTTTTGACAATAATAGTTCTCGAAAACATAATAAATAATATTTTACTTCATAAAAGTAATATGATCATTTATATTTAATAAAAATTATTTTATCATTATATTTTATTAAAATAATATTTATTTCAAAAATATATTATTTAATCAAAATAGATCTCTTATTTAAATTTGAATATTAACCAAAACTATTATTTGTATTTTATTGAAACAAAATATAAACCATTTAAAATATAAATATAATATAATGTAAATCTATTCATTATTTTATATAAAATAATGTACATATTTAGATTTATGGGGTCTTGATATGAATCCCTTTAATAGAATAGAAAACACTATATGAATTAGGTGGGTGATGTTGGTACCTTCATGTGCTGGTTAGGCAAACATGATTTGGGCAATGATCTCAAGGAGATTGAACTTTTATTGTAAATGGTTTCGATCAAACATATATTGGAGGATATTAGATTGGGATTAGATAAGGGATAGTCTTATAAATGTAATCTCACATAGAATCTATGATATGTGGGCTTTATAGGGTATTCTCCAATTCCTTGATCCAATCACTTCTTCTGTATGTTTCAATTTGATTTGTAAAAACGTTATATTTACACTAAACATATGGTCATTGTTCAATGGATATATTCTCAATGATAATGAAAAAAACTGTCAATTATATCCAATAGGATATATTAATACAAATTATGTTCATGTGTATTCCGAATCCATTTTACATGATGGGATATTTAAATAAATCAATAAGGGGAATTTTATGGATAACCATTCCGGTCATTACAATTTTCCCCGCTTATAAAAATATTTCCCTGATATTTTCTATTCCCACACTAAACTAAACGATGGTAACATTATTTCATCACTTAGTCCAATTCCCAAATTGATTCATCAAAACTTTCTATATCTCCACAACACAGTTACAAAGGGAATTTTATTATTACTTATAACTTTGTCAATATGATATAAGATATTCACTGGCTTCTCCACATTGTAAATATCATTCTCTATTAGTACTACCTTTGGATTGAGTACATTTTGGGGGTCTCATATGTACTTTTTCAATAGGTATTAATAGAATAAATCATGTAAATGAGATTGGTTCAGTGGTAGTGATATTGGATAGGACACATCTCTGATGTGCTAAAGGATATCAAAATAGCCCTTGTATACTGAACAACGATTTTTTATCTTACAAATGCTCATCACATTCGTCCGAGGAGATATGCGGAGGAATATGATGTCTCCAATGTCATACTATAGGACTCATCAATTATTTCTACTATAAATATTATGTAGACTATGAGTAGCCTTGATGTGTGGATGATTGGTTGTAACCTTCCCCCATTTCCTCAACCATTTCATGACCTATAAGGTTCTATTCCCCAACTTCACCCTAGTATTATGGTGTTATACACTTCTTCACATAATGGGATACATAGGGAGTTATATGGGTGTTAATGTGGAATATGTCATTGTATGAGAACTCGACCAAAGTATTATGGTTGTTTCATCAACCCTTGAAGTCCACAGAACATCCTCACAACAATTCCTTCGGTGTCAGAATTGTCTGATCAAATTTATTATCAGTTTTGGGATGATAGATCATACTAATGATAAGATTAGACATTAGATCATGAACTATATTTCTAAAGAACATAGAGTTGAGTCTTGGATCTCAGAGGGATATAATCTATAGAGGTACTTATTGAAGACATACCACTTCAATGATGTATATCCATGCCAGTTGATCTCATGTGAAGTCTTCATGAATTGCGATAAAGTGAGCTATCTGTTTAAGAATATCCACAATAACCCATATATAATTGTTTCCCCTATATTTCTTTATATTTTAGGTGATAATGTCCATTTTTATTTTATCCTAATTCTATGTCGGTGTAGGTAATGGTTTCATCATACCACTGGACTTAGGCTTTCAGTATTCACATGATGACATACCATGAAAAGTTATGTATATTATCTGATCTAATTCATCATATTGTAACAGAAATAATTTTCATGGAGATCTGGTTGCATCTTTCTACATCCTAGGTGAATGGACAATGTCAAACAATATGGATTTGAAAATAGTTCCATATTTTACTAATTATATTGATTAAACAAATATTCATTGCCCCAATATAAATATTCTTTTTTCAATAAAATTGAATGCTAATTTATTATGGATTCCACATTCTTCTGAAATCACACATCATTTCCTTATAAATTATTTAACTTTTCCGATGTAGACAATTGAGAAATAATTTTGGAAGGAATTGAGGATGTTCCTTCATTTATGATTCCAATAAACATCCATTTCATATCTAATATGACAAAATACTTCTAAATTTACATAATTTAAAATGATAAAAGATAGATTCAAGTTAGAGATTCAACCACCGTAATTCATTTAGGAGGATTGTACTGGATTGAGTATTCGTAATCATTGATGATAGCTAACCATCGTTTCTAGAAAATATTTTGATATTTATGTGTGAATATATATTTGAGGCTCTAATGATCAGTCCATATCACACACTTCTCCACATAGAGATGATGTTGTTAGATATTCAACCCAAAGATCACATCTTCTAACTCCCGATCAAGTGTGGGATGAGTTTTTCTCATAAATATTCAAATTATATGATGAATAGAACGTTCGTGTACCAGTGGACAACATCCTTTACAAGGTGAAGTGACACTATATTGATCACAAAACTACATGGATGTTATAAATATTTAAATTTAAAGACATATTATGGAATTTATGATATAATGTGAATTATTTAATGATAAAACACTACATACCTCCATTCCATAATGATTTTTAAATGTGTAAATGTTACACATTTGTAACTAGAGCCAATAGCCTCCATAATTGTAACATAGATAATTTGTCAATACCATCATTCGTGATTTTTAATAAATATATAATTAGTAATAAAATATGGTTATTATTTCTATAATAATATTCTAGTGATGATATAACTATATAATATTCCCAATAAATGGATCATTCATGCCAAAGCACACATGAAAAAAAGGAAATTAACACCTGAAACAATGAAAATAAAGAAAGATTACTAATGAATGGTGGATAAGATGTTATAAAATTATAATATATTATATATAAAAAATTTATATGGTTATATAATAAGTTATTAAATTGTTTTGAACCACAATAAGTGAGTTGAAATAATTTATAACGAAAACAAAGCATTAGGTAAGGGAGGTTGTTTCAATTTCAGTTTATTGATGCATATTTTAATGATATGCACCTATTTTATTATATATAGTGAATATAAATCATATTTAAAATTTAATATAGTTATTAATTGATAATTCATAAAAATTTAATTTATAATTTTTATTATTTCTTTCATGGGTATTTGAATGAAGATTTATTATGTGGTAAAAATTTGCATTACTCCAATTATTTTCATTGGGTTATATGAAGTCATCATGTTATTTGGTTTTTTATATTTTCTTTTGAAATGAAAATTACCTATATTATATTTTTTAAAACTTTTATTATAAATATTTATATTTTATATACGTAATATATCCACTAATTCATTATTCCTTCATTTTTATGATCAACATTACAATAAATTACATAATCTCATTCTAATTGAGATTTTTTTAATCATGAATTTAAATTGAAGAAAATTATATTATTATTTTCTTATAAATTTAATAAATTTTATTATCCTTCAGTTATTCATGAAATTTTAATGCAATAATACCATTTATTCCACTCTCTCGTACTAAAAATAAAGGATAAATTATTTTATAAAATACAACTTCATTTCTATATTCGATGAGAAATCTGTTTGATTCCAAACATATTATTCCCAATTTTTTTAAACTTTTCAAAATTATTTATAAAATTCATTTTCCCATTTATTCTTCTTACAAAATGTGTTGAAATTAATCTTCATGACTCTTTGTAATTCAATAACATTCATATTTATCTAATAATTTGAAATTAATATAGATTTTAATTTACATAAAATGTTATAAGTATCCTTCCATAATGAAAACTCAATGTATTAGATATTATACTATAAGAGTTATTGAATATTTTATGTTAAAATATTCTTAAAATGTTTTCTTATGGGTTTTTATAAAATGAGGATTTAAAAATGAATAGGATTTTTACCTTAAGCATGTTTTAATGATCTTTTTGGGTATTTATTTTCATCAATGAAAAAAATTATCCATTCTACAATCTGTATCTCTTTTATTAATACTATATTTATTATTTATTTTATTGGTTTCATATCATTCTTATCATGGAATGTACTGATACTAACTACAACAATCTTTCTCTTTATTACAAATTAATTCATCATTTACTCTATAATACTACACATAATGAATCCATAAAAATCAATATGTATTGGTTATTTGGGAATTATGTACATGATATAATATCTTGATGATGGGATACAAAAAAATTATAAAAAATTCATTAACATGATTTGAAAATTTAATGGATTTTAGAACAATATCAGATATCCTAAGGGAAAACATAACAAAGGGGTGAGCTATAAACACTATTAAGGGAATAAAAAATGTATAACATAATGAAGATGATACATGTTATAAAATAGGAATATCAATAGGGAATAAAAAATTAGGAATCCAAAACATGAACAATGAGACAGGATATAGCCGGGTTATCATAAAAGCAACCTGGGAAATGCGCCAACAATATAGAACATTACGTCATAAACATAGGTTAAGGGAAAATCCAGCCAGACCTCATGGTGGAAATAGTCCCATAAAAGAATCTGGTTCATTCCATGTCCCAATAATTTGTATAATGATACTAATCATTACCCACTAAAATAGAGAACTATCTGGATGCTCCAATCATATTAATTCCTTTAACATGAATATGTGTTCCACATAAATCATTAAATAAGTGTTCATTTAACTTGCTGATTTTTTCACAATAAATGATCATGGAATATATATTTGTATGTTCCTAATCAATAATTATATGTTTATAAAGGTAAAAACTCTAGATAAAAAAATTTGTATGTTCTTCACTACACAATTATTTTGTCATGAAAAATGGTGGTTAAATTTCGGCAGCATACCGAGATTACATAAAAATTCATAAAAATGGGTTTTGTGAAATAAAGGGTTTTCTTATCACATAAATATAAAATAGAGAGTAATAGGGACTTTTATGAAAATGTTAAAAAATTAAAAAAATTAAATAGAATGCATATGTTCATAATAATACATGAAAAATGAAGATAATGTGATGATCCATTATGAAATTATGGCATAATAACGACATAGGTTAGCATAGAAATGGGGGAGGATAAATGAAACCTCATTAAAATAAAAAAAAATTGATAGTAAGGGAATAATTTTATATTTATTAATCTATAACCATTTGAAATTACAAGAACTAATTTCCAAGAAGTTTATTGAATTTTAATGGAGGATATAAAGGTCCCTCAAATTGTTTTGGCATGGAAACGAGTTTACATAAAGGTTCATAGGAGGGATAAGTGAGAGTGAGGTGGTATCATAAAATTTATAAATAAAATCAAATTTTCTAAGGAAATGGAAGAACATATCCCATAAAATTAAAATTGAAATTAAATGAAAAACTATAAAAAGAGTTTATGATAAAAGCGGAGAGTGGAAGAACAATTACTTTAATTTATGACTAAAAAGGAATTGAAAGGGAGCTATATGATATTGGCGATTCGTGGGAGGATAGTAGAGAGTGGATGGAAGAGTATAAATGTTATTAAAAGCTTCTCAGTGAATGAAAATGGGTTATTTGTTGGGTTTATATTGGAATGGACTGATGTTTTTATTATTTAGGTTCTGGACTCTACATAAAATAATATCCTAAACCTCAAACCAACCCAATGATTTTTATGTATTTTATTCTAAAATGGAATTGTTTTAATTATTTTATATGTCCATGATCCTAGCATATTAAAATATTACCATTGGTGATGTGATGTTTAGTCACAAAATTAAGTAAACTATTTTAAAACCTTAAAATATAACTTATGTTTTAGAGGATTCACAATGGATTTATAAAATAAATAAAAATAAAATTATATAAACTGATTTAAATTGAATAAATAATATTTTTCTTTATAGAACTTTGTATTTCAAATAACATCAAAATGGTTCATTATTTTGAAACAAAAGAGAATAAATATTTATATGCTATATAAATTTTATGTGGAAATTGTAGTATCATAGAATATGATGAAAAATTGACTATTGGATAATTTAAAAATTCTGATTCAAAAAAATTAATTTTATCCAAATTATTTTTAAAATATGGTAAATTTCACTTTTATTACACTAACTACCATTTATTGAACATTATATGCTTTTTGACAATAATAGTTTTCAAACACATATTAAAAAATATTTTTCTTCATAAAAGATATAAGATCATTTATATTTAATAAAAACTATTTTATCATGATATTTTATTAATATAATATTTATTTCAAAAATATATTAATTCATCAAAATAGATCTCTTAATTAAATTTGAATATTAACCAAAAATATTAATTTTGTTTTATTGAAACAAAATATAAATAATTTATAATATAAAAATAATAGAATGGAATTTTATTAATTATTTTATATAATATAATTTACATTTTTAGATTTATGGGGTCTTGATATTTATCCCTTTAATAAAATATAAAACACTCTATGAATTAGGTTGGTGATGCTGGTACCTTCATAGGGTGGTTAGGAAAACATGATTTGGGCCATGATATCGAGGAGATTGAAATTTTATTTTAAATGGTTTTGATCAAACATATGTTAGAGGATATTAGATTGTGATTAGATAAGGGATAGTCCCATAAATGTAATATCACATAGAATCTTTGATATGTGGGCTTCATAGGGTATGATCCAATTCCATGATACAATCTCTTCTTTTGTATGTTTCAATTGTATTTGTTAAAACCTTATATTTACACGAATCATATGGTCATTTTTTAATGGCTATATTATCAACGATAATGAAAACAAACTGTCAATTAAATCCAATATGATATATTAATAGAAATTATGTTCATGTGTATTAAGAATCCATTTTACATGATGGGTTATTTATATAAATCAATAAATGGAATTTTATGGATAACAATTCTGGTCATTACAATCTCCCCCACTTATAATAATATTACCATGATATTTTATTTTCCCACACTAAACTAAATGAGGGTAATTTTGCTTCATCACGTCCTCCGATTCCTAAATAGATTCATCAATCTTACTGTTTCTCCACAAAAAAATTTAAAAGGGAATTTTCTTATTTCATATAACTTTTTCTATATTATAGGAGATATTTAATGGCTTCTCCTCATAGTAAATATCATTCTCTATTAGTACTGCCTTTGGATTTTGTACAATTTGACGGTTTCATATATACATTCTGAATAGGTATTCATAGAATATATCATGTAAATGAGATTGGTTCGGTGGTAGTGATATTGGATTGGACCCCTTTCTTATGCGATAAAATATATCAAATTAGCCCTTGTATCATGTACTATGATTTCCTATCTTACAAAAGCTCATCACATTCGTCTAAGGAGATATATTATGGAATATGATGTCTCAAACATCATACTATAGGACTCATCAATTATTGCTAGTATAACTCTTATATAGACTCTCAGAAGCCTTGATGTGTGGATGATTGGTTGTTACCTTCCCCCATTTCCTCAACCATTTAATGACCTATAAGATTATATTCCCCAACTTCACCCTAGTATTATGGGGTTCTACACCTCTTTACAAAATGTGATACATAGAGAGTTATATGGATGTTAATGTAGAATATGTCATTTTATGAGAACTCGACTAAAGGAAGATGGTTTTTTCATCAACCCCTTAAGTCCACAGAACATGCTCACAACATTTCCTTTGGAGTTAGAATTGTCTGATCAAATTTTTCATCAGTTTGGGGATGACATTTCATACTAATGATAAGATTAGTTTTTAGATCATGCAGGATTTTTTTAAAGAACATTGAGTTGAATCTTGGATATCAGATAGATATAATCTATTGTGGTACTTATTGAAGACATCCCACTTCAATGATGTATATATGTGCTAGTTGATCTAGTGTGAAGTCCTCATGAATTTCGATAATGTGAGCTATCTATGTAAGAGGATCCACAATAACCCATATATGATTGTTTCCCCTAGATCTCTTTATATTTCTGGTGATAATGTCCATTTTTATTTTAACCTAATTCCATGTCGGTATTGTTAATGGTTTCATCATACCACTGTACTTATGCTTTCAACTTTCACATGATGAAATACCATGAAAAGTTATGTATATTCATTGATCTGCTTCATCATATTGTCACAAAAATAATGTTCATTGAGATCTTGTTTCATCTTTCTACTTCCTATGTGAATGGAGAATGTAAAGCAATATGCATTAAAAAATAGTTCCATATTTTACTACGAATATTGATGAATCAAATATTCTTTTCCCCAATATAAATATTCCTTCATCATTAACATTGAATGGTAATTACTTATGGATTCAACATTCTTCTGAAATCACACATAATTCCCTTATACACCATTTATCTTTTCCAATGTAGATGGGGGAGTAATAATTTTGGTTGTTATTGACGATGTTCCTTCATTTATTATTCAAATATACATCCTTTTTATATCTAAGATGATAAAATATTTCTCAATTTCCATCATGTATAATGATAATGGATAAATTCTTGTTAGAGCTTTAACAACCTTAATTTATTTTTGAGGATGTTATTAGATTGTGTATTCATAATCATTGACAATAGCTAACCATCATTTCCAGAAAATATTCTGATATTAATGGGTGAATATATATTTGAGGCTCTTATGATCAGTCCATATCACACACTTCTCCACATAGAGATGTTGTTGACAGATATTCAACTCAAATATCACATCTTCTAACTCTAGATCAGGTGTGGGATGGTTTTTTCTCATAAAGTTTTGACTTATATGAGGTTTTAACATAGACTTTGTCCTTTTTCATTGACAAAAACCCCAATGCCTTCTTCAATGAAAGGCTATAATCTATGAAATTTTCCCCACATTTTGGTAGTGTGAGAATAAGGGCAGCGAGAAACCTCCTTCAAGAGAATATTATAAGATCATCTATAATGGCTACTAAAAACATTTCTTTGTAATCAATAAACACTCAATTCATCATTATCAGGATCTTTTCTAGAGAATTTATGAGCATGAATAGCATATATATAATTCATAGTGCATGTAACCTGTATTAAATGTATTCTTTTGGATTTTCTCTCTTCACTCTTACAATACAATATCTCGATCTAATATCCAAATTAGAGATGTATTTTGATCCACATATCTGATCTAACAATTCATCAATACATGGCAGATGATAATTATTCTCTATCATGATCTTGTTTAGCTCATGATAATCAATATAGGGATCACTAACCCATTTTTTTCATGAACAATAGGACTGGTGCACCCCTTGGTAATGAAGTGGGGCATATGAATCCTTTATCTAGATTCTCCTGTAGTTTTTTCATCAGAGCCTCATGTTACACAACCGAAATTATATAGGTAGTCCTGGATAATGGAAATTCCCTAGGTATAATCTTGATTGAAAAGTCACCCTTTCTGTTAGAAGGAAGATAGTGAAATTCCTTGGGAACATATCACCATATTCTCTAATAATATTCTTGTATTAGGGGTTGTTTCATTCGTTGAATTCAATAATTTTAGAATGATACTATTTCTCATAGTGAAATAATATCCATGATTGAGATGATAGAGACAAAGTAGAATTATCATACTCTTTTAACTTGTATATAATTAGTGTCTTATTTGACACACATAGAATGATACCCTTCTTGAAAAAATTTATATTATATCTATATATGTAAATCCAATAAATTCCTATAATTTAAAAAAATTACAGAAAATGGAGTTTTAAAAGATTCAAAGGGATGTTCAATGCACAAACATTGAAAAGGGAGTTATATACATGGGATACAATAATTTCCACTTTTTATGTTTTCACTTACATCCCTATATCTAAGATTCATGGTGGTGTTTGGATTGTTCTAATATATTTTTTTAATATGAAAGAACGTGTATAACAAGAATAGAAAAGTTTGTTCAATATTATTTAATGAATAACTGTTGTACATGTCACCAATTCACTAATGGTATTCACAATGGACGTAGTGGTGGAAAATTTTCATCCCTTATCACTTGGAGTTCGTTTCTCATGTATGAAAAAACATGGGTTGGGGAATTGGTTTTAAAATAACCCTTGTCGCTTTTTGTTAATGATATTGATAATGCGTTGAGGGTTTAATGGAGCATTCATTTCCAATGTCGCATTATTGGTTTTATTATATCAGCAATTTCTAGATAGGTGTCCCTCCTTCCAGAACCAAAATAATTTCTTTCATCAATTTTAGAAATTTATAGGGTTATTCTTCCCACACCATTGATATGTGGTTTTTTTCAATTTATTGTAACTATTAGATATCTTTATAGGACCAAAAAAAAATAAACTCCACTTTAATCTACATATCCCCATGAGAAAATTGAGATTCACCGATCTCAATATCGACTTTGAAGGAAAACCAGAATATTTATTGATAACTATCAAGGTAAAGGATGACAAGATATTTCATTAAATAGGTTTTATCCCACAAAAGAAGAGTTAAGACCATGAATTTGGGGGTAACAGCAAAGCCTATGGCATATTGTGAAAGTCTGATGATGTTTCCATCACCCTCCCTAATAGATTCTCCATTGTTTTTCATGGGGGAATGGAAATAATTTTCTATTTTATGTTAGATGGTGTGATGAAAATATATATCAAATTTTGTTTTCATGAATTCCTCCTACTCCATCACATTGATATCTTCGTGATGCTTCATGTTTTTTATTATTTTCTATTACTAATTAATTTCTCCATATATATGATCAACAACTAGTAGAACAATTTCTTATTTTGAAAAATGATTTATAGATAGGATCTTCCCATTGCATTTGGTCCATTATTCCACGTTTAATGGATTGGATATTCTATTAGAATTATTATGTCTTTTCAAATGAATATCTTGATTGTAGATTATTATATATTATAGGGGTCTGGGAAATCCTCTTGATAAATGTTTCTATTCAGAAAATTAGTTATACGAGTGAGTATAGTGACAAGGTTTATGATTCCTGCTCCCATCGGGTTTCACATCTTGTTGTTGAAGCCATCACATTTCCCTTCACATCAGGTTTTAACCAGATTCCTCATATTTGTAACCATTATCAATAATAAAATTAAAATTAGGGATGAGTATCTTAAACTATTAAACACACGTAGGAGAATCGTATAAAAATAAATAGGTAACATATAAATTACATTTACTTCCGTAACATTGGAATTTCTATGATTCAATCTATGTTATCCATTATCTATTTCCTATCATATATACTTATAGGTATTTTTCTCCCTTAATAATGGTTTGTGATATGATTATTAATCTACAAAATCATATCCCTTTTGAGTATCAAACCATGTGCATATAATGACCCATTATCATGTACTAGGTTACCCCAAGCCAGTCCCTGAACACCTTATCAGATTTGTTAATACCAGGTATATCTATGAGAGAACCACATCTAACTGTTGTATCCAGTTATGTATTTACTTTATTTATAAACCACTTACACAATACTGGAAAAAAATTAAGGGTTTTTTTCTTATATATAGTCTTATTCCTCATTCTTTCTCTAGAGTTTTATAACCCTATTCAAAAAATAAATAAATATATCATTTGATACAAACTATAACTACCCTTATCCTAATAACACATTAATATGTTATTTATTATATAAAATAATACTTAATAAAACCAAAAGGTTCAAAAATTCTAGTGTCTTCAAAAAATAGGTATATAGAATAACATACTGAACATGGGATACTACAACATTATTAAAACATCTTTAACATGCATCAAAATTCCATGGATTTTAAAACAACACATGCTATCAGGGAAAAAAACATAAAAAATGGATGAGATATGAAGACTAGGAAGGGAATTGACAAGGAATTACATGATTATGATTATACATGTTAGAGAATAGGTAGATCAATAGGGCATTAAAAATTAGTAATCATAAAAATGAATAATTAGACATGATATAGCACGGTAATCATAAGGTAAATATAGGAAATGTGGAAACAACCTAAAAAATTAAATAATAAACATTGGTCATGGATAATATGACAAGTCCTCATGGTGTAAAATGTCTCATAAAGACATCATATTATCTCCCATTCCAAATATGATGTATCGTGATCATAGGAATTACCCATTTCATTTATGTAAAATATGGGAACACCCATAATATTCATTTAATTCCCATTATTAAGTTTTCCACATTGATCATACCACATGGGTTTATTTATCAACTTGATTTATTCCATGATTAAGGAGTGTTGAATAAATATAAGTAACTACACCTCACACAGATATATATATATATATATATATATATTTCTATAATGACAAATACTCCTGATTGAAGCTTGGATATGGTATTCACTACACATTTGTTTTGGCATGGAAAATCACAATGAAATTTTAGCCGTATACTAGAATTATAAAAAAATTCATAAAATGGTTCAAAAGAGGGAAACAAGTATCTATTCATTTAGACATAAATTGCGATGTAATAAGTTCAAGGAAGAATATTTCCCCATATTATGAAATTCAAATATAATGCACAAGTTTATAATGAAACTAAAATAAAGAAGATAATGTTTGGATCACTTACGAAATTTTGGCATATTAACTTGTTATGAAATAGTCAAAATGGGGGAGGATAAATGACCCTCATTAAAAAAAATATCCAACGGACGGTATGTTAATGATTTTAAGTTAATGAAAGTATATCCATTTGAAATAGAATTAACTATTTATAATGATGTTTATTTAATTTTAAATCAAAAGGGGAAGGTCCCTTACATCATTTCATCATGGGAATGTGTGTAAAGAATGATTCATAAGAACGATAAATGAGAGAGAAAGGGGACATAATCTTTTATAACGAAAATAAATACTAATGTAGATATGGATGAACATATACCAACATATTCATCATTATATAAATAGTTATACAGAAATGTTTTCTTGACAAAATGGGATAGTAGAAGAGACCTTACATGTATATGTATCTCCAAAGGCTTGGGAATTGATTATTGAGAACATAGGGGTGACATTGAAGGACTCTACATAGTGGATGGAAGAGCATGGTATTTTTTGTGGAGTTTGAGTGATGAAAAATTGGTGCTTTTGGGGATTTATATGGGTATGTAGACGTATTTCTATTTTATTTTGGTAGTGGACAGTAAATAATAAAATATCCAAAACTGCAAACCATTCCACATTTTTTTCATTTATTCTACCAAATTGGATTGGTTTACATTATTTAAATTTTTTTAAAGCCATTAACATTAAAATATAACCATTTTTACATGGAGGTGATATAAATACAATTAATATTGTCTTAAAACAATAAAATATATCATATGTTTTGGAGGATTCAAAAAGGATTTATAAAAAAAATAAAAAAAATATAAAATAAAATTATTTTAAAGTGAACGACATAAATTTTTACATAGATCCCAATTATATTTGTTATTTAATCACATTTGGGTCAGTATGATGTCATAAAACACAATGTATAAATATATTGTATTTTATTTTATCCTTAAAATTTACCCATCTCAGAAAATGGAAAATTATTAACCAGTGGATAATTTTGACCTTATGAATCCAAAAATAAAATATATTTTATCTAAATAATTTACTATATATTTTAATTTTCAATTAGAAAGTAATAACTGACAATTATTTAATATTATGGGGTTTTTTACAATAATTGTTTTGGAACCCTTATACAAATTATGTTTGAATTCATAAAATATTATTTGATAATTTTTAGTTAAAAATAATTATTTTCTAATAATATTATATAAAAATATTTTTTATTTCAAAATTATTTTAATTAATCAAAATTTATTTCTTAATTAAAATTCAATATTAACAAAATATTCTCCTTCTGTTTTATTAAATAAAAATAGAAATTATTTATAATGTAAAAATTGTAGGATGAAAGTATATTCATTATACTATAAAAAATATGGTACATACTCATATTAGAGGGTCTTGATACATATCCCTTTAGTATAAAATAACATTCTCTAAGTGTAATGTGTTTGATTGTGGGACATTCATGTGGTTGTTAGAGGAACATGGGTTTGGATGTGATTTCAATGAGATTGAAATTATCTTGTAAATAGTTTTTCTCATGATTATGTTGTTGGGTCATAGTTTGAGCTTCATCAAGGGAAAATCCTAGAAATTTTACTTCCCAGAGAATCTCTATTAAGTGGGCCTTAAAGGGTGTGATCCTACTAGTTGAGGCCACCATATCCTTTTTCTATGTCAATTTCATTTATTAAAATCCTATATTTATTCTAACCATGTGGAAAATGATAAATGGATATATAATCAATAGTAGTGATATATAACAGTCATTTAAATTCAGTAATAAATTATAAAAGAAAATAAGTGCATGATTTTTAATGTCTATAATATATAATGAGTCATTTAAATAAATTAAAAAGTGTAATTTAATTAATAATAGATTGGTTCATTACACAGTCATTATTGATTAATTTTTTCATTATCCTTCCCTTGAAATATTCACTTACCTGTGACCATTGGAAATTAAATTTCCCATGAATAACAATGTCATATATCATGGAAAAAATTATTTCTCAAACTGTATATCACTCATATATATGGTGTTCTATAATGAATTTTATTTGTTTAACTGGATATATATTTACAAATATATATTCTTTAATCAATATGAATATTTGATAATAATTATCCTTGATCCTAAATTATAAATATCATATTAAAAATGATTAAATGGTTGGATATGAAATCATGGTTAGGGTCTAGTTATAGATAGCCTATTGATGCATTTGAAGTCTAATAAGCTAAACCAGTTTTCTAGCCTTAGATAAATGGGTTTCTAGTGTATATGTACTAATAAGTATTAAAATATCATGATTATTATCATCATGGTATATGTATCATGACTATTTTGATCATAAAGTTCAATCGTCCTTAATTTCCATCTTTGATATTTTAGTAATTTTTATCCATGATACTATCACAATGATATTATCTAGGGATGCATTTAATCATAATTTTTTGACTCAATGTAATGCATTTTCAGTTATTTAATATGAGAGATATATTATTCCTTCTAGAGGTGTAATATTTATGTTATTGATTAAATGAAATCTGGGTTCAATTATTATCCAATCCATATTGATTATGTATTCTCAAATCATGATGGTAAAATTATTTAAATGGCTTGTGTAATAAAATATTTACCAATCCCTGACATTTATGACCACAAATTCAATATATATTCCACATTACAAAAACTTATTAAATATTTGTGTTCAAATTTATTCTATATCATATCATAGGAATCCATGAGGTGTACATTGATTGATATTCAATGATATTGTGGAAGGACAAACATTATTCTCTAAATAAAAATAATGTTATGATTTTTGTTTACAAATGAAATATAGGAATCATGTATGTATCTATTTTACCAATAATACTAAAATTATTGGTCATTTGTGGTGTAATGAAATTTATCTATTTCCATTTTAATAAATTATGTAATCTTATCTTGGTTACAAGGTTCTGGGTCATTATGGATGGTCTTAGAGTATGATTATTTGAATCCATGGGAGGAATAACTAGAAAAACATGATTGTATATCATAACCCTTTGATGAAATATGAAAAAAGTGTATATACTAAAATAATAATGTTTAATAAGGTAAAAATTATGGTATTTCAATGAAATAAATCTATATCTGTATACTAAATGTTTATGTCAATCTAGAATAGTTTTACATTGGTTTAATAACATCGAAAATGGAATTCTGGGCATGAACTAATCGTAACCAGGTGCATGAAAATGGGCATTACTAGAAATATATATTTAAACTCCATGGGGATATTCCTTAGATAATAAACATTTTCAGTACAACCCATTTTGATGGATTTAAATAGATCAAATCAATCAAATACCTTGGATAACCTATGGAATCTTATAATGAAAATAATGTGTGATGTTATAAACATCATATAAATTACATTATAGTTTTCTCACTGATATTTTTTTCCTATTCTATTATTTTTAGTTTTATGAAATTTTTATAACACAAAAGAATCATGTTATTATTTATTATGAAGGAAAAGGTGGAAACTATGAGTCAAAAATGGGATAGTGACTAGAGTGAATGATTCTTGTAAAATTAGTAAAAAGTAGGATGATGAATGGAGTAAAAGAGATTAGGATTACACATTGATAGTTGTATAAAAATATGATAAAAAAAATATACCATATCCATCCAATGGATTCACTACAGAGGGGAATGTTGATGTTTCCTAAGAGATTGAGTGATAAAGAACATGGAGGAATGATGGATATATTATATTCATATCAAATATGTTGATGTATTCATCAATTAATGTGCCTTAATGTAATTATAGAATATGTTTTTATTTGAAAATAATGCTACGAGGTAAATAATTAGATATTAAAATTGATTATTACACTGAACGGAAATAAATCTCATAATATTGATCCATTTATAGTTATTTGTCATAAATGTGATAAACCAACGCATTATCTGAGTCAATTCCATCTTCAATTGATTAAAAACATGAAAAAAGAAAGACCAATCTGAAATAAAATGGTTAAGGTATTTAGTTGAATTCCAGAATCATATTATAGAACAATTTTTACCAATTGTAATTAGGTATTAGAATAACGAAACATTTATAGATTTTATAAAATATTGGAAGAAGGCTTGTCTTCGTTAACATAAGATTTATGGATAAAATCACTGGTTAATGAGTTTATGGTTATTCATATGATAATATTATTAAAAAATTGAAATGTTTTTTGTATGAATATTACATGGTTAAGGATATTATTTGAAAAAAATTATGGGAATACAAACCACTTGTTTGTATATGAAATATTTACATCCTAAATAATGAAATTACTATTTGGAAATAAGATTAATTGTATAGGTAACCTTTATAGTTTATCATATTATTTATGCTATAGTAATTATGTGTGATCACAATTTTTTAATTTTATAATAATTATAATAATATAGTGTGAGAAAATGGACAACCCATATATCTGGTGACAACCTATTGCATCCCAAAATGACTATGGGTTTTGAACTCATAGTGGAAGGAAAAATGGGTAAAACACCTACAACTAGCCAATGGGATGTTCCTGTTAATATTTAATTTTTTGATTTCATATTGTATGAAAAAGTAGTTTTTAACCATTGATGTTATTGTTTATGTATAGAGAATAGCGTATTATATTGGTTAACTTCTGATAAAAATATTAATTTTTGAAAAAATATATATACAAACATATATAACTAATTTTCACTAAATTATACATCTTATGATCTGTTAAAATTTAATTTTAGTGATTAAATAATATAAAATTCTTTTGTGGATAACCTTTTCATTGAATAAGTGATTAATTTGAAATTGATAGAAGAACAACCAAAGGATGAAATTATTCTTATGAAATATAAAATATCAAGTACATATAGTTACTTAAATTATTAAAATAAAAGTAATTCTTTAAAATTTGAAAAAGGGATATTGAAATAGATATATTCTAAAATTACATGAATTTTTGAGGTGTCATTTTTTCTTTTAAATAATAAAAAATTTATGGTCTTTAGTAATATAAAATTTCATTGAACGTTCAGTTTCTTATGATCAATTACCTATAACACTATTTATAATTCTGGAATTTTATTTACATGTACATATCCCAATATATCACTAAATTTATCCAAAATCAAAATTCCAGTTATGTTTCAGTACAAATAACCCTTTTCTTCCATTTTTTTTATCATAAAGGGTATATTTTATTGACCAATTTACGATGGAGTTTTTTACAAAAAAGTTGTATTTTCAAATAAAACATAAGTTCTTACCAAAATAAATTTAAAATTATTATAATGAATTTTATTTATGTTGGAGAAAATGTTAAAAATCATTATTTTAAAACAAGAAATTTTTTTAGCCTCTGTGACATAGAACCCACTGATTAGACAACCCATCAAATATATTTTTTAAATTTTTTTTAGATTCATATCTTGTGGAACATGAAACCCATGTTGATGTGATCCATTATATTTTATTACACTATAAACTTACCATTAAATTGGAATTAATGAATATAAAAAACAATTTTATGAAAATTATTCTTATCTATTGATAGAAATAAAATATTCATTATTTAAAAGAGAAAAAAATGCTATCTAAAATTTTGTACTTTTTTTAAATGATGGTTTAGTCACAAATTTTGAATATAATTAAAATTTAATATTACTATATTCAAAAAAAATATTTTATATAATGTTACTCAATTATTATTTTTTAATATGAATATTTTATTTTAGTTAATTTTTCGGTTTTTCAGAAAGGCTTTATTTTTCAATGAATAGTTAAAAATATATAATTTTTCTAAAATATGTTGTTGGATTAATTTATTAATAAATATAACATATATATTGATTTTATTTTAATTTATAATTAGGTAAAATATATATTTTTAATCCAATTTATGTAATTATATCAACATAATTATTGAATTTTGATATAAAAACATTTTAAACATTGAAAATTATCTCTTTAGAAACCCTCTTTGCCATCACATTTATGGGATTAATGTTAATTTATATTTTCCCACTTCTATGATTTTAAATTGGAAAAATATATTCCAAATTTATAGTAATAATTATTTAGATTTTATAATATTAAATAAATAATTTTTTACCCAATAAACAATTAAAAGAAATTATTTACAAGAGGTAAGGTCAAAATGGGTTTACCGAAGGGTTAGACTAAAATGATATGGTTTATAATGACCTAAAAACATGAATAAAAAATATATTTTCTAAACATAATAATCCAATATCATGTATTAATTTATATAATTATCCATGTTTTACCCTTTTGGACTGTGTGAAATCGTGGGTGCACCTTTTTCAGTTCAAATTTTACAAGTGTGGCACTCACCTAACATATAAAAGGACACACCTTATTTTCTCTACATTTCATCATAAATTCCTTTTAGATCAGAAAATTATGACCCAATTAGTTACCAAATCCCATAAAATCATCCTTACTGTCTTATTTTGTGATATAATTCATCATAGAAATTCTTGGTCACAAACCTGACGTAGATACCCAATAATGATTTAATGTACCAAAATAAGAATTTTTATTTTATTTTGTCATCCGCTTCTAGCAATTCTTATTGAAAATTATGATATAATAACCTAGTTATCTTAAATATACATAAATATATTTATTTTAAATGAATTACCAATTATAATCCTATCTTCCATCATATTGGTTACAAAATCAACATTAGAGTGTAATGAAAACAACGTCCTTGCGAACCGATGTCATTCATTTTTCCATTAACTCCTCACAAAGATGGGTATGATGATGGATATAAAGTATTAATAATATAAATGTAACAAAAATATACCTCACAAGTCATTATAGCAATTATATATTTTTAATTTCCATTGTGTATGGTATATGATATCCCCTATCATATGTATAGTGGACAACCAAATCACAAGGAAATGTGGTTCATTTCTCACAAACTCCACACACAGAAGGTAATGATCATAGTGTTAATGAATATATGTAATCTAAATGAAATAATTATAACAATAATTCCACATTCAGAATTTTTAAATGATAATATATCATTTTATTTTTTATCGTTTGAATCACAAAACTATAATAACAACGTTCGTATACCTACAAACTGCTGCCTCCACAAAGAGATATAAATCAATTATCATAATTTCTAAAAATTTATTCTTTATTATAATATAATAAAATAAATTATAATGTAAATATAATTTAATTATCAATAATTTGAAGAAATTTTTTTACCTTCAACCTTTAAATAATGAGCGTTGAAAATGGGAGTATAACACTTTCTTACATAGGGCCTATGGTCTCCTTTATCAAAATGTATATCATTAATAAAAAAAATTCATTATTGGTAATAAATTTATATTTTACATATAAATATGATAATGATTTCAAGATTTTTATTATGTATATGATTTAACCGTATAATATTCATAATAAGCTGATCTGTCATGATAAATACAAACATGATAAAACAATGCAATTAACACCTAACACAACGAAAATGATAAAATATTAATAAAGAACAGGAAATAAGATGTTATAAAATGATTGTATATGAAATTATATGTTCAAATATGTTTTTACTAAAATTAAATAACATTTTTAAAAACACTATAAAATGAGGTTAAACTATGTTCATCGAAAAGGAATCCTGAGTTATGGGATTTCATCTCAATTTCCCATCAGCATGTCATATTGTGATGTTATGAACCAAATTTATTTTATTTGATTTGTATACAAAACCATTGAAAGGAATAAAAAAATTTCATTAAAAATTCATAATATTTTATGTTTCAATTATAATTATTTAATACATGTGGATTTTACATTTGAGATACCAAGTGGAAAATAATTTCATAATTGAGTTACTTTTCTTTAGAATATATTATAACATCATTATCTACTATATTCTATTATTTTGGGTGAAATTACATCTTATTTTATAATATTGTATTTAAAATTATATTAATTTTATTTACATTTGATACACATAATTAAATCATTCATTACTTATCACCTCAATATTAAGATTATTGTAATGATTTATTTCACAATCTCAATCTAATAGGGATTATTTATTCTAGAATTTTAGTGGAATGAAATTTTGTAAAAATAACCAAATAAACACATTAATTATTCTTCTCAACTAGATATTCATCATTTTTTCATGCAATTATCTCTTTTTAATACTCATTGATATTTTGAAAATCCATAAAATTATTTTAGGAAAATACTACTTCAATTCTCTCTTCGGTCGGAAATTCATTGATTCTAAAAAACTAATTTATAGAAATGATTTAAAATAATTCATTTATCTTTTTAAAAATTATTAATAAAATAAATCTTCATCCATTTTTAATCTTATATGTTCTTTGAAAGGAATGTTAATATCATTTTTAGAGGATCAGTCATTTGAATTTTATAGGAAATTTGAAAGAAGACTTTATTTTTACTTACTCATTTTAAATATAACTACTTAACATCAAGACCACCTAATTTCATAGAGATACTATATATTTTTAAAATATTATATACAATGAAAATTACATTCCAAATAATTTATATCATTTAGTTTTGAATATTGATTTTCAAAATGAAATTTATATTTCATTAAACAATGTTTTAAATATCACTTTATTGTATATCTATTATTCAACTAAAACACACCTTTATTATTACTATATTTATTATATGATGGATTGATAATATCCTTATTATTCCTAGGAATTTTAATGATCATTTTTACCATGTTATGAATTTTCACTCATTTTATTTACTAATTTTTATGTAAGTAACTTTATCTTGAATTATTCACTTACATTTGGTCATTAGACATTAAATTCCACTATATATCTATATTATTTTTCATGGATATGTTCTTTTATTAAACACTATTTGTATTCAAAATATTTGATTCTATTTTTGAAGTAATTTTTTATCTTAGGAAAAATTTATTAATGTGTATTCATTTCTGAATTGAGATACTTCATTATAAGGTACATTATTTGTGACTTAAATCGATAATTAGACATACCAAGATTTTTTTTTGTTTTTTAGAAATTTTTTGGTACTAGTTATTGATATCCACTCATTGCATTGTTATTATATTTATGTTAATCAGTTAAATTTACTTAGCTAATTGGGTTTTTAATGTATACATACCCATTATTTTTAATATTCACAAGGAAATTATCTTAATGGTTAAGGTATCATAATACATGAGATCTAAAATCCATGAAATTTTTATTTATTTTAGTATTAATTACTCTATTTTTATATAGGATATTTTGAAATTATATTAATTATATTCATATTTATTTCCCCATTTATCAATTAAACGGAATGTGTTTTTAGTTATTTATCATTCGTTATTTATGAGGCATTATGTTTTTATGATAGTCATGTTTACACTAAATGTATTTATATTTTTTAATAAATTACCACTAAAAATTGATTTTGTATTTTCTAATAATAATAGTGATTTTATTTTAACAAAATTTTTGATCATTTATTTTCTATTCCATGTCAGTTTTAAATATCGATTCATGACATTATCCACTATACATAACCCATACTTTCCATTTTATCTCCATTAATTTGTTTCTTACACCTGGATTCTAAGGAATGAAATATTATTGATAAGAAATGATATTGTAGAATGGATAAATTTTTTCTCAAAAAAATTGGTGGTAATGTTTCTTCTAAAATGTAATACATGACCATATATGTATCTAGATTACCAAGAGTAATAATATATCCGATAATCTATCCGGTCTTTCATGATTTGATTCTTGGTATCTTATTCCAATGAAGATAAGTCAACGCTATATTTAGGTTACTGGCATCTAGGAAATTACATTGAATACATAATAATGATGCACAAAAATCGTTTAAAAACTATCTTGAGGAAAATAACTTTTTTAAATAAAAATGAAAAAAAATATTTTGGAAAGGATCTTATTTGAAAATATATTTTAAAATTATAAAGGAATATTTAGATAACATTTAAAAAATTAAGAATAGAAAATATACATTCTTATTTTACAAACATTCTATAAAATTGAAAACTGTTTCAAAATCAATTTCATTGAAAATAACCATGAATACTTATAATAGATTCTTCCAAAAATAAATTAAAAAATTTCATAATTAAAATATCCATCATGCTCGGAAAAACATATTCTAAAACATAAAATTTCTTATAAATAATTTTCATTGAAAATAACCCTAAAAAATATAATCAATTATTTGATGAAAATAATCATCATGATTGATGGAAATTATGTCCATCCTATGCATGCTTGAAAAATTATTTGTATCAAATTTTTGAAAAATAAAAACATACATTTCGTTGAAAAAAACATGTCTATCATAAAAAAAAATGAAAAAATTAATTCATGTGTAAAATTTTATTTAATTAATATCTTTTTGAATGTTGAAAATATTTCTCACACATTTCTATAAAAATATTTATCATAAAACGGTGTTTTCCAACTAAATAGAGAAATGTTATTTATTTTTCCTAATGATATTATTTTTAACTCTTGAGTAAAATAAATATATTAAATATAAATCTAATAAGTTATTCTCAATAAATAAGAATATTTGAGGAAACTTCATGAGTGTATTGATATATTATTGACAAGTTTTATCATTGAATGAATAAATAGAAATAATCCCAATAATTGATGATATTTCATTTATAAAACTGATAACACATTGGTAAAAGTACATCATAAGTAACAATTCAATAATAAAAAAATATATGTAAAAATATCAGAAAAAAAAATTTCATGATATTACATTTTAATGTTCTCTATATACAAATCATAAATGATTATAGTTTCCTAACATATCTTATGTCTCAATGAATGAAATTTGAGACAAAAAACATTTCACTCACTGGTAACATATGAACTACAAACCACATAAAAGAGAGGTCGTAAAATGAATATTTAAATAATTATTATTATTAAGGAAAGAATCATAAAATAATTTCAAATTTATTATATAAATATAATTAATGAAATGGCATGTGAATTTTTCATGTATCTAATAGAAAAATTATTGTGAGATGGAAATCATGTACATTATTTTTTGAAATTTGCAACACATATTAAAACCTAATACATAAAAAATATAACATTAGTATAAATCTATTAAATAATTATATTAACAAATAGTATAACATATAATATTTTATTCTAATTTTTAACTACCTTTTTATTAACAATTCCATGTTAAATATGTGTTTTGGGTATTAACTGCATATTTTTATAAATGTTTTTATTTTTAATTTTTGGTTCTCTTAATTTGATAATGGTAACATAATATATATAATTATATCCATTAGATATATATATATATATATATTATTAATTTTTATACATTTATTTTTATTAATCCATTATTGACAGATATAGAAAATGAAATACAATATTCGTAGAGATGGTGGGTCATATGTATACAATATTATTGTTTCCATTTTATAGAGAGACAAAATGAATAATGATAAATGATAAATTATTTTTAATTAATTAATTTTATTTTATATATATTAAATATATTCACTGAATTTACTAAAATTTCCTTCCAAGAAAAGTGTTATTCAATAATTAATCAAATCACTTCAAGAGGCAGTAATCTGTAATATACATGGAAAAAATTATCACATGCCCATGGAATGGAAATTAATCATGTATATGTGATATAATAATTACATATGTATAAATATGTTTCAAATATCATATATATATATATGTATATATTAATTTTATCTATCCAAATTATAATCCATATAAAATATAAATTAAAATAATAACACATTGGTGTTCGAGGTGGTAGTCCTATGTTCACTTGAGCGACAATATTATATTCCAAGGAGTTTTTTTGGTAAAATTTATATTTGACAATATAAAAATACATGTGTAATATTTTCATTAATACAAATAATAAACATTAAATGAAAAATTATATAAATTCCATTGAAATGTAGATGAAAAAAAAATAACATTGGATCATGAGGGGAAAGTGCATTGTACATATGAATGATCATTTTTTATTCAATTTGATTGAAATGGAGAAAGATGTAGGTCATGGACCTAATATATAAAATATGAGAACAAGTAAAATAATTATATTGATATATAATAGTGTTTTAATAGTTATTAAATAATGTGGAAGAATAAAAACAATAAAATTATTGGTTTTGGTTGATACATATTCTTCATATGAATAATTTTTGTTTGCACTAAAACAATGTTTTTGATGGAGTTTTAACCATACTATGGATTATATGATGTATGGTTGAATTTATATATGTTTTTTAGGTAGTATATGGATGACCCACATTTTTTGGATGTTTGAAGAGGAGAAAAGATGGAGTGGCCTATATAATTGTGGTGAGTGACACACTTTTAATTTTGAGGACAATAGGGTACCCATGATTTATAAGTGACACAAAGATGAAAAATGATATTTTATCGATTCCATAATAGGTATGGTCAAATTATTTAAATAAATTGTGTTTTGGAAAATTATATGGTCCTTTTTTACCCATAACATTTTTGTTTAAACAATGAAAACCCATTTTTGTCTTATCCACAGAATTCAATTTATTTTGTTAACAATTAATTATGGGTAAGAAATAAGCTAAACATAATCCATTATATAAATTATTTTAACTCAAAATATAGAATGTGTTTTTCATAATAAAATTATAATAATTGGAAACTCTTTATTTAAAATTAAAAATTTAGTCGTGATGAGAAAGTAGTTTTCCAAAGAGAAAAAGTTCCATATTTTAAATTGTTTTATATAATTATTAAATATGAAATTGATTTAGATGTAATTACCCATCCCTGGAGATGCTAAATATTTCTCTGAATAGGTGGGTTAAAAGACTCAAGCATGGCTTACCATATGCTATAGGATATCATCTAACATCATGGGTATATAGTTGTATAGTGTAGAGACTATACCATTACATTAAAATTCACATAGTGGTGTATTTAATAAATATATATAAACAAATGATGAATAAAATATTAATAATTGGTACAATAGATATACAATATCCATATCCTTATAAAAAATAATGTATAAAGTAATATCATATAAAATATAAAAAAATGTTATTATTTGATTTATCTAATCCTTATATCATAAAATAATGGATACATGTTCATATACATAGAGGTACATTAGGAGGAACAAAAGAGTATCTCTAATTAACATGGCAAGACATATACCAGTCTTTTTCTCCCATGCTCACATGCAATAATTAATCAAAAATAAACAACTAGATTATTTATCCTTTCCCTACATATATTGATATAATTTTCATGGGTATCACTAGAGGCCAAGATGATGTGTAAGGTAATCTCATTTGTCCACCACCAATTTTGTCTACAAAAAAACTATTATTTAAAAATAAACAACAAATGTGGGTTGGTATATCAGGTAAGTAGTAACTTTTGATAAATATAACTAGACTGTGGAGAAATATCTAATATATACAGGCTCAAATAGATGAGAATAAATATATATATTGTATCAGTATCATGTGTTAACCATCCCATCATAAGCCACATGTGATATGAGTAATAGAGCTATATAGATCAGTTACCAATGTGTATATCTATGGAATCCTATATTCATATTTTAAAATGTAAAAAATTGATTCATGTTCCATTCAGAGATCTTCCTTTATAGTTCCATATTGTATATAATTGATCATAGGGGTAGTTGGTTCCATACATCAATTCCCAAGCTAGTATGATAAATTGATGTCATAGGTATCATACATTTCTAATATGTTGGTTCCATAGAAAAATTTACATGTTCCAGAACATAATCATGATAGGATACATACCATAATAGTCATAGGTTCCATGCCTTAAAAATCATATGTTCTATAACACCATAATAATTTGGTTCCTTAATGATAATTAATATGTACCATTCCTTTATAATAATTTGGTGCCATGCTAAAATGAAACAACATCAAGAAAGTAAATAAATAAAATCTGTGGGATATGTTTGTCTCCATACCCATTTATAATTATTATTTAACAAAACATTTTATTCACTTAAACAATATTTAATTACATGAAAAAATAGGCATGATAGTCAATAACTAACTCATTTAATCTAAAGTAGATCCCACTACAAGGGTGGAAATATCACACATAGACATAGATGTTTTGACATATGGAAGATAATGAAACACACCATATTGGTGGCTCATGTTGAGGTTACAAACCTCCAAACATGATTAGGAGATACTAGTATGAAAAAATTTCATAAAAAATATTAATTTAATTAATAATATATAGATTAGATACAATGAATATACGGTCCTCTGTACGATACAATGGTAGTAATCAAATATAAAATTTAATCTTTGAAAAAAGTAGATACCACTTACCTATTTCCTATATTAGAACATTCATTCAGTATCAACCATAGGTTTCTTCATGATTAGAAGAATATAGAAAATATGATGAACAATCTAAAATTATGTAATATGAGCTCACATAAAAATTACATCATCAATAGAAATTAAAATGTTGAATGAATCCAAAGGATTAAAAGGGATACATATGGATATCCAGTTAAATAGATAGGACTTGAATCATATTATTCAAGGATGAATGACATTAAATACCTTTTTAGGATTGAGGGTGATCACAATAAGAGAATAAATGTGTTGACATCTTCTATAAATTAATGAATAAGAAGGGTGATCCTTTAAATTATGGAGGAATAAAATAGTGAAATGTCCCATGAATAAATAGTATCAAGGGTTTAATGCATATTTAACCACAACAAATTGAAACTATGAAAACCTCACCATGTAGGGAGAAAAACTCACATGACCAGCTACACAATGTTGAACCAACCTTTCCTAGCATGTGGGAAACCTATATCTCAATACTCATACCGTTAAATAATATGATACATAGTATAGAAAAAACATGTTCCACTAATATATGGATGAATTTATATATGGTCATGGTCAGAAAAAACCTGGCACTAATAATGTGCCTCTAATGTTTCTCCACAACTAAGTGCTATAGGCTTTGAAAAAGCCCAAAACACACCTAAAACCTTTCTCATATGACTAATAATATATATATAGTTAAAATATATAATTTGTATATAAATAATTTTTATTTACATGAATATATGTTGTGATCTTATATTCTTACCCCCGTAAAAGAAATCATCAATGGGTTTCCCTTCCAATGGTTGTAAAATAATATATGATAATATATTTAGACACTGAGAAAGACTATCATCCGTTCACTCATAGGAAACATCATGTACATGGAAATGATACTAAAACATACATACTAAAAAAATAAACCAATCTCGTAGAGTCGTAATGATCTAGTACATAATATAGATAGGATTCTATATAGAGGATTCATCTACCTCAAATTTAACCTCATCAATATGAACAATACATGATGCATCATAATAGTACTAGGTATTTTTTGAATCATGCATAACATTTTACAATGATCGGTGCAGATGAGGTAACAAATACTAATTGGATACCATCATGATTTTCTTCACAAAAGAAAGAGGTCCAATAAACCAATGTGAAATATTACTCTTCCATCAAAACCCCCAATTCAATGATCAATTGAATACATTCGAGAATTATTGATCCATATCATTGAAAAACAGTGTTCAATGAAGAAAATTGATGTATCACTTATTTAATGATTGATTCGTATCCATCCACATCCTAATAAAATGATATTATTTTAATTTCTCATAAATAGTAGAAGATCATAGTTTGTTATCATCTCCTTCCTCTAACCATAATAATGGTTAATTGAACAACCTACAATATAATGCCTCAAAAGGAGCAGTCACTTATGTATCCAAAAAATGTAATTTTAGGTGAATTATTATAGTCGTATATGTTTTCCCATCAACCAATAAAACCAATGAAACATTATTGTATTAGTACCTAAAAAATATGTATCGTCTGTTCTGACAGATTGTTAGCATAAATATGATTGGTTATGCTAAAAAGTACATGCTAACCTAAAGCCTTCTAGAAACCCTTCCAAAACATTGACAGGAAATGAGTGTCCCTATAAAAGTGGTTGTTTTGAGGGATATTGTGTAGTTATACAGTCTCATGGACATACAATCTCCCAATCTCACACACAAAAAAGATCTATATAATGGGTAATAAAAAATAATCCTTCCTTACTAGGTTGATGATCACCCATACTACATCAATTCCCTGAGTTGATCTCCTTAATTATGTCCCAAAATTCAACATTCCATCATCCCATTTTCACTTAGGAAAGGGGAATGGTTGTAAAATCTCATTCAGTGTATGGTTCCATGCATTTAAAAACTAATTGGTGGAAGACTGAGAAATAAAACACATTGTCTCCCATTTCCGAAATGGAAACTAGTACCGATGACTTTGATCATGATATATATTACAATTACGTGGATTTACTACCCTAGTAGATGAATTGTAAACCAACACTAACTTTTCCTAGATGTTTGTAGAAACCAAGACACCTCAACAATTACAAAATTACATATCTTCATTAATGATTTTTCCTACTGGAAGATCCTCTCATGAAATACAGTTTGTTAAGAAAAAGATCATGTCATTCGATAGATTCATTTTTTTCACTCTCTATATGTGATGTGATCAATAATAATTATGCAATTAAAGACTGTTGTTGATGGTACTGAACCCCCAAATGCATCCCATAAAACATGGATGTGAGTATCCATTCAATACTAGCCTAAAAAAACTACCTTCTCCCTAGTCCTCCATCTCAAAGCATCCAATACGACATTTCCATTACTAGGAGTGTATGCATGATCAATGTTAAATGTATATAGGTTTTCAACACACCTTCTCCTCTTATGGTTTATTTCAAATAGAATGAAAATATACGTAATGAATTTGTGGTGCATAACCACATAAAAACACTATTTTAGTAGAGAAGTCCTAAAAAATGCATGGCGTGAACCATGACTATCAATATAAGATTAGGGTGCAAGTAATTACTATTGTGTGGCCTCCACTAATGACACTCTAATTCCACGACATGATATTCCTACATTAGAACAGCTCCTAGACTGAGGCCTAATGTGGTAGAATATACAATATTGCCTCTTCTGAACTCTAGAACACTCTGGATCAACAATATGTAATTCTCTATTTTTTCTTTGGAAATGCTATATTGATATCTACTACTGAAATAAACCTCAAACACTTAATAGTTAATCCATTAATTTTAGGTTTTAGTAATGACAATTTCATAATTTATTCCTTTTAATAACCAGATATCCCCAATATACATTGTATGTCTATAACATTATTGGTATCGTCCAAGGTGAAGAATGTTGTCACCTTCTCTAGGTTAGCCGTTACTGTCGCCTCTAAGATAATATGACACAATAAGTACAATTTTTTCGATCAAAATGTTTCATTTAATGAACATTGAATACTTCTAGTGCTATATAATGTTTTATACAATTATCTCAAGATGATTCATATGGTTGTGTAAACTATGATAATACACCATGATATCTACCATCAAAACTACCAAAAATGTATTTAGATACATGTGGTAAACCTAATTAATTAGAGTCATGAAAATTTATAATGTGTTGATGTGGCTGAATGGAATAACTCTTTGCTCATAATGATCATACATGATAAGGAACAATATACAAGGTATGTGAGAAGGATTGTCAAATACATTGTGATAATTAAATAAGATATATATCATCGAGAATACACAACTTCCTCACATCTAATCAAAGTTTTTATCTCTAGGATGTGAGTTATAGTACACCTTCATTGTCAGATGATTCAATTTCAAGTAATCCATGCAATGGATGGTGTTTAAGTCTTCCTTTATGGATAAAAGGAATGAGGAACCATATAATGTAGTATTGGGCCATATAAAACACATATATTTTAAGACATCAAGCTTTCTCCTAATGTCCTTAAACTCTATAGTGGTCATCCTATATGGTGGGATGAATATAGCTGAAACTCCCAAAACCATATCAATAAGGCATTTTTCCTCCCTCTTGGGAGTTATAATCTATAATTAGCAGGGGAATACATCCCATAAACGATCTACTTCCTGAGAAAATTATGCCTAATGTAATCCTTGATCAATTATATAAAGTCAATCAATATTATATATCATGCCCCTCATCCCACAATGCTATAATATAGATTAACTTTCATAGACATCCCACTAACCAGTCTAAATATAAGAACATACATCTAGTGATGTAAAGGACACCATATAGCTATAAAAATACATGTGGTGATGATAAGGATCTAACAAGTACATCCAAATTAAAATGTCCAAAACATATATCATAAGTATTATCAATTTCTGAAAAAATTGACAGCTGCAAATCACAAGGGACACTCCCTACGTTGGTGCACACTCAAAAAAATGTATAACAAAATGGGTATCAAGGATCGTCAATCAAATTTTCAATTGATTCTAGAGAAAGATACTATTCAAGTGATGCTCATGGATAAAATAATTTGAATACCCAATATCTAAAAAATTAGATACCATGTTGGATGCTACTGAATAAAAAATAGAAATGTAGAATGTCTGAAACTCCCCCCCCCCCACACACATTATGTACAGCCCAATCCGGCCATGTACCATGGACCTGAGACAAAACATGACTTCTTGAACAAACCCACTTTATTAACACTATGAAATTTTGTTTAGGATTTCCCAGCCAAGACCACCTACATCACAAATTTGGCCTATAGAACTCCAAACTACTCTGTGATGCGTATCTTATGATCAATCTTGGTGAACATGAGTCAGTGTTGATACCCTCTCACAAGAAACTAGAACGAAGATTCTATAAATTTGTGGTAAATTACAAATCATTCAATAGGATCTGCACTCAATAGGGTCCAACTCACAATGAGGTTCCATGTGCCCCTCCTAAACACACTGTTTAAATACCAAAAATTGGTAGTATGATCACCCTTATTAGTGCATCCCTCTTGATAGGATTTAGCATGACATTTCACTCAACGAGATACAATAGTACTAAGTTGAGAATCTTATCGACTTTAATTTATACATCTATCTTCCCTCGGATTATGTTCATAATTCAGTGCCTCATTTACTATATCAGATATGTTAGTCAAACAAAAACAATTAACTTATAATCAAATTGAATTCCTCAACACATCCTACAAAGATATCGTATCATTAGGCTTACTAGAAATACAGAGAGATAAAATAAATTGATTTTTTTATAAACCGGATAAGTAGTCCATAAAAGATATAAAATCTAATTAATGAATTCTGAATTCCTTAGAATGATCTACCCCTGAGCTCTTAGGAAAGAATGTTCATATAATCTAGATTGGAAACCCTCCAAATCACATCCCACTAATAACCTTCATAGATTATAATATCCATAAAATATATTATGGATTCTTGAAGAATATAAATATGTGGCATAACTCTCCTCTAAGTATGAGTCTTAGGGTTCTCGAAGACTGATAAAATAATTTCAAAACATAACTCTATATCCTCGAGCTACCACACTAAAAAAATTAGGTGGACGATTTTCATGAAACATCAATGTAAGCACTACCATATATGTTGTTGATACTATATATCTCCTTATAGTTTTTATAATATGTATAATTTCCCCTCAATACTGGGAATACTCATCCACATCAAGGATATTGGAAGGTAAAAAAGGTTGCACTATAGGAGATAACAATGGATTCTCAGGGCCCATTGCCTTTGGAGAATGATCATCACCACACTCTTAGTATATGTCTTGTGGAATTCATTCAGGCATATCACTAAAATATATAGGAACCTGAATCTGAGATGATTTCTTTATTGGTAAATCTCATAGATACAAAAATTGTGTGGGTACGAGACTTCCTATGTTTAAGTCACATCCCTCATCCTCTTATATACAATCCTATATAAAATGATTTATCAGAAATAACACAAGATACATTTCCTATAGACCGTTATTACAGTTGGGTTTAGGTCATTCTTTTACATTACTATTCGGGTCCCCATGTTAGGACTGTAAATAGAATGCTATACAAGAAAACACCATTTTGTTTCCATTGAAATAACCATTTAATTGAAACCATATTATAATTTTATGAATTTTAATTTCATGATATTAAATAAAATACTAGTAAATGGATGAAAATTTTCCAATTTATGCAAGTACATTCTTTAAAAATTGCAATTGATATTTCAAGGATTAATACAAGATGCTTAATTAAAAAAATTACAATTATCATAATAAAAGTTGAAAAAATGTATCATAATTATCAATATATATAATGGTATTTGAACTCATTAAATTACAATGGAAATTATTATAAATCAAATAATCTATTATTTCTTTCTATGTAACATTTTTTACATAACTAAAAAATGTGATAGTAGATTAGTTAAGGTGTCACCATAACTTTTTTGGGGAAAATAGTTTGGTTTGAAATGGAAATTTTAATAACCGATTATATATTCTCTATTTTTCAATGGAAATGTAAGTTTCATAATAGACTTATCACCCAATGAAAAAACAACAAGTTTCCCATAGTCATGAAATGTAACCTACATGGAATTGAAATAAGCATGAAATATTTGTTCTAAAAAGATCCCAAAATGAGGAATGATCATTTATTATTTTTTCCTTATAGGACAATGATAAAATATAATAGAACATAATATTAATGATATGAGGAAATTATAAGTGTTAATCCCAATGCAAGTAATTAAAATAAATTTAATAGGCATAACACAGAACATCAGAAACCATCATATGTAATTTTACATTTTCTTATAAATGGGTTAGCTACTCCCATAATCGGGCTCATTTCCAAATTCAGGCATATCCTATACTTCATTATACAATGTTGAAATATTATGGAAATGAATTGAAATCACTGCTACAAATTTTAAATTTCCCATCTCGTGGGTAGATAAAATATTCCCAAAAATGCTAAGTCACAAGGCCTCAAGTGAACCTCCTCATTTTCTAGAGGTTGTGGACTTACATCGATGGTCAATGGTTGTACAATTGGAAGACTATACCATAATAATCAGGGTCAAAGATCAGTGTAATAAATTAATATATATAATCAAGAGAATTAGGATAAATTAATAATTAATATAGATAATGTACAATATATATATATATATGATAATCATAAATAATCCATTTAGAGTAACATCTGGTGCTATATAAAAAATTTCATGACTTTGTTTCTCTAATTTAATGATAAGATATTCATAGAAAATGTACACATATATTGGTATATTAATAGGTGAAAAAAACTACCATATCAAGATATCATGTTGAGCCATAACTCAATAAAATTATCAATTTCTCCTATGTTATAATTAATAAAGAATAAAAAATATGATACTTTCCGTAATACCTAACTATATCCATATAATCTTTATAGGTACCATATATGGACCAAATAGATTGTTTGATAAAATTAGTAATACATAGCCAATGATTTTTTATAAAAAATAAATCATTAGAAAGTAGAATATAGTTGTTTGTTGTTATAACAAGTAATAATTAATGTATGACCTATATAACTAGAATTTGGAACATTATATAATAGCAAAATGATCAAATAGTTAAGAGAAAATATATATAAAGTATTAATTGGGAAATAATCCCTCAAGATTTCTTCTATTTATGTTTTCATTGTGATTGTGTTTGTTGAAAAAGGCAAATGACCTAAAATGGGAATATTTTGTGTGTTCCGAAGCAAGTGTTTGTGGTGGAACAGTTTCAGAGTGATTGCCAATTTTTTGGGCTTCAAAATGGGGTGTTTAGAACATGGAAATTGATGATTTCATCATTGAGGAACACTGTATGCTAATCATGATTCATGGTTCACATAAAAAAAAGATTTATGGATAAATCCTATGGGAATAAAAAAAATATGTGAACCATGAAGTGCATGTCAGAGACCATATGCATGGATGGTTCGTGGGGAGAAAATGGTTCTCGATGATGTCATGTAGTGTGCAGATGTTTAGTGATAAGTAGGTATAACCTATTGTTTACTGAAATGATTTTTTTATTAGAAAATTTATGATGTGTATCATTCACGATAATGTGACAGTTATTTAGGGAACCCTGAAGGAAGAGAGGCAGTATTTGAACCACATAGGGAAATAGATCGAGGGATGATTACAGTTCGTGGAAGAGCCAATACTGGGTGAGGGCATTACCACATTAAAGATTAGGTAAATATTGGATTATAGTATTTTGTGGGCCCATTTTCATATATATGTAGCCCTTATACCATTATTAAACATGATAATATTTCATTAGAGTAAATCATCACTATGGGAATTTGGATTAGTCCAAAAGTGGTCCGTGATGGAGAATTCTGTGAATTGGCTCTCACAAAAGCAATTTTGCTGGCATTTTTTCCTTAGAACTATATCTTACAATAGGAGTGGTAAACAGAGGAAGAAAATGTGATTTGTGAAGATGGAAGAGCTGTAAAGTGTAGAGATGGTCTATAAAATCATAGGTAGTCCACAGATGGGAGATTGTTCTCAAAGAGGATACAGTTCAAAAAATAGGGATGATATGTAGAGGACTGATAGTTCATGGAAGATATGTGATCTGTGAATTATACCTACTACACAGTACATGCTGGAAGAAATGTGTTGTGCATATGATTCATGGTGGTTCACATAGGACTCAAGGATGCTTTCTAAAGCTCTAGAATTGTTTGGGAATGAAATTTTTCTAATATAATAGTACACGGATTAGAGGATTCATATACGGGTGAAAAAAGGAACTTCAACAGAGAATCAACATACATATGAGGTCCCTTGATTTCATGAAATTATGGGGACCAACATTTTTATAAACTATGTGTCGATCCATTCCCAAAGTTTTGAGCAAAATGAAGATGAAGATAATGATCCTTCCCACTGGTAGTGAGCAAGAGGAAGAGACGTAGGGAGTGACTATTGATAATGCAATGAAAATACATTAAATATTGTACATGCAGTGTGCATGGGAATAGAAGATCTATCTTGAACCTTTTAATTGTTAGTGAGATTTCATGTATTTTGTACATTATCGCATCACCATTGTATTCTACATGGACAAAGCCCAGTGATGGTGAACCAAGTAAACATCAATATCTCAGGAGCACGATTTAATTGTTAATCATATACTTATATGATAGAAAAAGATAAGTGTGTTTTGTTTAACAATAAAGAATTATTTTAAGGGGTTATAATATCAACAATTTATACCGTAATTCACCCAATCCATTCCCCCTATCAGGGCATTTAACTCATTGGACCTAACAGAATCAACAATAGGTAGTAACCAGCTCGTTATAATCCACATCTGATAAGAGTAACAGATGTACATGGTTTAGGTACCAATGTGTATATTCATACGACTAATATCTGGAGATATGAATCTATATGGTAGTAACTAGTTCCATTCAGTAATACTCTTAATTTATGACATAAAATAATAAACCATGACTAGGGGTTGTAGGTACCTAACCTTTATACCCTAGTATGTTACAAATCACTATGTCATATGTTCGATACATTTCCAATATGTTGGTTCCATAATGAAATTTAAAACATCAATACCTTAAAAAATAATTTTTTCCATACATCAACATTCATTTCTTCTATATCTCAATAATCATAGGTAACATTCATTAACAGTATGTCGCGTTTATTCAAATAAATAATGGTATCTATCCCTTCGTAATAATTTTTTCCATACTTATATGTAAAAACATCTAAATGTAATATAACAAATGTCATGGGATATTCTAGTTTCCATACCCATTTATATTTTTCATCTAATTAAATATTTAATAAAATTTTAATAAAATTTTTTAACTTAGAAAGAAGTAATTATCCTCACCAACTAACTCATTTATCCAATATGCGACCCAACTAAAAATGTAGGGACCAAATAGACCAAAAAGGGTGGTTTATTATATGATTGATATTGACGCCCACCATATGGGTGGCCTGGGTTGAGGATGAAAACATCCAACAATGATTATGTGATACTAAGGTGACCAAAATTAGGAGAAATTATTATCCTAAGAACTATCATTTAATTTTGTATTAAAGAATGAAGGTCTATCATAACACACAAGAGAGGTAGTTTAATAGACGAACAAAATATAGGGAAAAGTTATTGTCCACCTAATGTAAGCCTATGGTATAATAATCATCATGTATTATCCTCTGGTCTAGGCAAGATTGGATGAAAATTAAAGAAAAGGAAACTTTGAAAATACTATATATTTTCTCACAACTTAATAACATTATCTATAAGAAGACAAATCAAAATAGTTAGACAAATCATGCACAAACCATGTACACCCCACTATCCTGGGAGTACATGCCACATGAAGTATATCACAGGGATAGAAAAATTGTTTATAGCCTATGTGAAAAATATATATTCACCCCACATGATTGAAATCTCCTTCACACTTTTTAGAAAAACCATCTGACACCCATATAGGATTTCACGATTTGAATTGCTTGGTTGGCTCTATTAGTGTGAAAACCGTGTGCTTTGACTGTCTCCATACAACATGATGTATTAGGATATATAAATTTTATAGAAACTATATAAACCCTACATAATAAATTAATCATATTTGAAAGTATAATGAATATAATTAAACCAGAAGAGGATTTGTTTCCTCATTGAAAACACATGATCTTTCATGAATGAATTAATTTAGATTAATAAAAATATAATTGATCTAATTTTACCATCAAAATTATCATCAAATAGATCATATTTATTTTGATACTTTAAAATATACTTAATTTATTAATAAAAAAATCTATTTTCCATAAGGCATCGAATAATTTTTCGTAAAAAAACATTTATGAATTTCACACTAAGATAATTTTTAAATAATTATTTCAAAATTGATTTCCAATTTTTCAAATAAATTTTATAAAGATAGGAAATTGTGATTTTAATATAAGTGAAAAAATACTGGATAACATCATATTATAATAATATTGTTTTTAATTATATAAATATATTCAATATTATCTCTAATATAGAAAACATATAATATTAATTTTAAAAATTTTGTTGAATATGAACTATATACATTTCATCAAAATTATTTACTAAAAGTTACATATTTAATTTATTGAGGTAATAAATGTTTGTTAGCATAAAAATAGTTTCCTAGAAAAATAATTATTTTATTTTTTATGGGTATATATTTTCTTTTAAAATTAATTTTTGACCATGGATATTATTTTATATACATTGGTAAAAATAATATTTTCATAAATTATTATATCTTGTTCATACAAAGAATTCTGATGGAAACATCCTAAAATAAATATATGATAATAATAAATTAAAAATATGCCTCCTTTCATTGAAACTAATTTGTCTAGTAACCTTAGTTAAAAATAGTGTTATGCGTAACACTAGCTAAACTCGGTGATGTGAGTAATGAAAAATATTGAAATGATTATATATATTTCAAAATATATATATTTTACAAATTATAAAGGATTTTAATTTTCCCCCTTAAATATATTTCATCATTGAAATTTGAACTACTCTCTAGAAACAAGGGTTTTAAATTTGAAAATACATATTTGGTAAACAGACATCATAAAAAATGTTAATAAGAATTCAACTTGAAATGCATTAAAAGAGTTGTGTCGATCTAAGTTGGAAAAAATATACATGGATTACATGTAAGATAATATAGGTGAGATATGATGATTTTGACATGGAACAAATCTATACAATTGAAATTATGATAGAGTGTTGCAAAGGACATTGTACACAAGAAGGGGAATCATACTGAGAAAAAAATACGTGCAAAACCATAACCAAACTGGTGCATAAAAGGTCATTTATAGCATCCAAAATGATGATACAAGGGAAAAATTATTTTAGTATTCTTTTTCAAAAGTGAATAATTTTCATATGAACATATATATATATATATATGATTTCATTTATTTTTATAATAATAATATCATCCATTTATTGTGACATGTTCAGATTTCACTTAATATATTTCTTTAAGAAATGAAAATGAATTTGTAATGCCTAACCCAATACTAGATCACAATATATATAATAGAATGATAATTCATTCATTTTAGATCTAGATATCATCATATGAAATTTATTTTTTCATGTTATCCAATATTACAAAATATTAAAATGAAGAAGTAATTCATTAAACGCTAAAACCACATCCAAAGATCATTTTAAAGAATTCGATAAATGGATAAAATTATGAACCTCCCAAAATTAAAAATTTATAGTTAATGTCACTAAACATTCCAAACTAAACTTATCATTAATCCCACAATCAACATTAATTATCTATTAATGTCACAAATGAAATATATTAATACATAAATCTTATATTATCCAGAAATATAGTAATATCAATAATATCGATATAAAATTCGTGGAAACAAACAATATTTCAAAATTAAATATTTCCTAAATACCTAAATAATGTATAAAATTATTTATTATGTTAAATAAGTCCATAAATGTTTTAAAAATTAAATTATAACATGAAAAACTTTTTCATAAAATCAATACGTAGTTCTGGGGTAATCAATACAATCCAATTTTTTATATACATATGAATAAAAAATTTATAAAAACTAATTTTTTTTCACAACATCAATATAATTTTAAGGGCTAACATCCCCTAATAAGGGTTTTAAAAAAAATTACATTAATATTAATAAAATTCTTTTTCTTCATCATCAATCAACATATACTTTAAAATTCACAAGGAAAAACATACTATAAACAATACTTATATATTTTATAATTCATAATCACAAATTTATAAACACTTCAGTCATTTAACTCCATTCTTAAACTACTAACTAGGATTCCTCATCTTATTCATCAATATAATTTTTTCATTCATATGTCATTCATGATCTCATCATTAGTAGTAGTATTACCATTAATCATACAAATATTCGTATTTTCTTAATGATGTCCCCCATATGACATCAATTTATATATTTCTTATACATTCCACATTTAAAACAGTAAAAAATCTATGATATATATAGAATACCATTATATTATATATTGTGTCTGGCAAAATATTAAATTTTACAGTCCAAATTACTTGATTTGTGTTCTTTTCCACACTAAAATCATCATCTTGTTCCGCAGATACATTCAACCAAGTTCTTGTTCAATTAGTAAAGACATAAATGAAACTGAATCTTTATTCATCTATGGGTTTCACAACCCAAACTATCAACAAAAACATTACTTATAATATATGGTGAGTTTGAGATTTGGTTAACGTGAAATTTTCAAATCATATATCATTATAATTTATTACCCATAATTACAACTTACATTACTCTCGTCATCATTTCAATATTAATCTCATCAACAAATTGTCGATAAAATTAAATAATAATCTAGACCCTTTTTCTTCCCTCCATTAATGAAATCCAATAAGCATAGTTTGATCAACAGTATTCATAGGGGGAAACCACATAATCATGAAATACAATTATATAATTTCTAAATCATGAAACTTTATATTTATTTTAAATAATAATAGGATTATCCTATGTATTTCATGGTAGTAATTCAATAACACCATGATGGTCTATAACGATTAATTTAATATCCAATGCAATCCAACAAGGAGTTTCAAATAGGGTGTGATGAAAGGCCTATTCGGTCAACAATGTGACGGTTGAGTCCAGGTCAATCCACTTGTTTTGATGTTTTTACCCTAGGTACCTATGTATCTAAGACAGATAAACCAATACTATCAACACAAAGGAATAATATCTTAAAACCAATAACTCTACCATTTAAAAATATTCTAGGACATTTTATTATACATTGACTCATCCTTAGACTTTTCCTTAGACATGTCTGTAGGAATGTCCTTAGAAATATCCATATGGATCTCACTAATATTTTAACATTCATGTTCTATATTGTTAAATAATCTCATCCGATGATACAAAAAATAGTGACCCATGTTTTCCATTCATAAATATTACATATTTTTAGATGAACATTAACAACTTTATAAAAACACATGAATTAGGATCATAATGGTTTATTGCATTCAAAGACTAGGTAAAAAAAATTATTTACTAATGTTTATTCAATGTTTCAAACAATTATCACAACCTCTAGTATCCCACCAAGAAATTACCTAGTAAACACATTTCTATATAACTTGGGGATTAAAATCATAACAATGTGTGATCTAGGTTTCCCTGTAAGTGTAAAATTGGGGAAATATTTTATCCTCATATGAACATAAGTGTTTGAGATCATGATAAATTAATTTTAAAACTACACCTTTAAAATCCAAGATCATACTCATAATCTATGTAATAATGATTGATAGTTTATAATACATGGATCAAAACGAAATAAAACAAACTAATCCATCAGATAATAACATTAGAATAGGAAATATAATTTTAGAAGTCACATAAGCATAGAAAATTATACACACACAAACACACACATATATATATAGTTATAAAGGATCTCTACCAAGGCTTTGATTGTTAAATGAGGTCACCCCAAAAACATAATAGTAGAAAAGGTTCACTCTTAAGACCATAATTTTGTTAAAAGTCCATTAGTAAACCAAAAATCACTACTCATCCAATTTTTCATATCTCTTGAGATATAAATCATTACCCAATACATAGAAAGAAGATATACATCACACCTATCACATAATGAAAATATTTTGTGTGTACAGTACATGATTATATAAATTAATAATATCAAAACCCATGAAATAAAATGGGATTCATAAACAATTCATCATTCATTACCTATGTAAAAGAGACAGGTTTTATTATAATTTCACCATTTCATCATAGTATACCCCCAAAAAATAAGAAGGTTTCATATGAATTTTAATATTGTATAAACCATAGAAAAGAAAATGGTTCTATTAAAATCATGATATCATAATCAAAATCTATTATAAGAATAAATAAGAATGATATCATTGGGTCATATTTGTATTATGGTATTCATGATATCAATAGATGCCATCCTAGATGTTGTTTTTAAGATAATTTAATATATTTTTTGAGGAAAGTAAATTATAATGAAAAATAAATTTTTTAAAATACAAATAAATATATAAAATTTGAATAAAATTTATAATAAACTAAAAATTAAATTTTCTATTGTAATATTATCATAAAATTTAATACATTTTTTTTGAAGTAATTTTTTTCAAAATGAATTTTTGAAACTATAAATTCCATAAATATTTTGAAAATGCAATTCATTGAATATAAAAATTTAAACATTTAAAGAATGACTTAAAATATTTTAAAATTTTCCTTCAAAAATTATCCTTTCCAATTTTATAATCACAATTTTAATTAGAAATTATTTTCAAGATACTTTTCGTTGATAATAACATGTAAAACATAAAAATGAAACATTAAAAATTAATTTTTAACATTTCCATAGGAAAATATAAATTCTTCATTCAAATTTTTTTTTTAAATATAAAATATTTTTACCATAAATAAATTTGAAAAAAAATGTAAATAAATTAATAATCAATGATTATAATGTCCATGATGGTGGGTAATTACATTCATGATGCACATGTTAAAATAATGAATCCTTTCACATTTTTTTATAAACTCCAAATTGGAATATTTTTAAAAATGAAATATATAATCCATAATTTTTTTTAAAATATTAAAACATAGGTAGAATCATATTTAAATCATCATTTTACGAATTATTAAAAATATTTGAATTTTTTTTAAAAAACAATGTTTTTGAGGAAAATGGGTTTTTACCTGAAGAGGGAAAAGAAGATGATTTTCCTTAAAAATATTATTCATAACTATTTAGTCCATAAATATAATATAACTAATGGAAAACATGTATTCTAAATAAATAAATATATTATAATAAAATTTAATTTTTTTATTTGAGTTTATTCCTATGACTTTATTAGGAGAAGTATAAACAAAAATAATTTCAATAAATGGTGAGATTTTATTATAAAACCCTTAAAACTATTGTTACTATTAATAAAGAGCCTCAATTAATGAATAAACATAATTTATACCATTATTATCATAATGATAAATAAATTCATCACAATACATGTCAATAAAAATATATATACACATAACAAAAAATTACTGATGGATAACATTAAATGTTTCTTAAATTAGTCAAATTGAGTCAAAATATATTACAATATTGGTAGCTTTTGAATCATAATAAACATGAAAGATAGGTCATAAAATGGATATTTAAGTACCTATATAATTTAGGTGAATAAAACTTAAATAATTTCATGGGTTTTATACACGCCACATAAATGAAATAAGTGGTGAATATGACATGTGTCTCATAGAAAAAACATGTGCCAGAACTCTCTTTCCTCAATTCCTGACATCCATCACACACATTGAAAAATAAATTATAATCAATATATTCTTATTATAAATCAATTAAATAAACATAATTATATTTATCATGTCTTATATTAGTTTTTTATGACCTATTTTACCTTTAATGTTAATTTTTTTAATGTCATGTTTTATGGAGTAACTAATTTTTAATTCATGTATGTTTTGATTTGTTTTCTCCTAAAATTGATCATTATTAAATTATAAATATAATTTTAAACATTTTATAAATACCAGATATATTAATTATATATTTATTTACATTATCCTATAAATTTTAGTGATAGAAAATGAAATATGTCGTTCAAAGAGATAACAGTTCGTACATACACATGAATGTTGTTTCCATTTTCTCAATGGAAGAACCAAAATAAAGGTAAATAATATATTCCAAAACCTTAATAATATTTATTTAATATATATCACTTATATTAATTCAATTTACCGCTATTAACTTTCTAGAAAATAGTACGTGAAAAATGAATCTAATCACTTTGTGAGGTGGTAGTCTACTATCCAGATGAATGAAATTATCGCATACCAAAAGAATTTGATACTAACAATGTATAAGTGATATATTATTTATATATGTATAAATATTCTACCCATATATATTTATATATTTATATATATATTCATTTAATCTATCCTTATAACAATCCATTTAAAAAAAATTAAAAATAAATCATATGATTTCATGAGGTGGTATTCCACTATACACATGAGGAGTGATATCATTTTCCAATGTATTAGGTAATAATAAGGTAGATGTTGTATTAAAATTACAAATATGTAATAATATGTTAAATATAATTTGCAAAAATATAGTACATTATTTTATCCATCCTTTATATGTGGTAATGGAAAAAAACATTACTTCATGGAGAAGTATTCCATTGTACACATGAAAGATCATTTCATATATTATATTATAGAAGTGGAGATGGTTTTAACTCATGATAATAATATAAATATATATCCATATATTTAGAATATTGATTTTGTTATATCAGCCTTATTTAATAATAACTAAAAGAGGCGGATGATGATTGAAAATAAAATGCTTGGTTAGGGGAGTGACCTATTCTTCAAAATTCATCTTTTGTTTTGAACAAAAAGGAATTTGGGTGGGATTTATGATGAAATTATGGTATATGGTATGTGAAAAGGTAAATAAAGAAGTGATTTAGTATGTTCTTTTCCAATGAAAACTATTTTGGAAGTGTGATTATAAAAGAAAAAGTTTCATCAATTTATAAGTTAGGTGAGTGGAAACCAATTATTTTTTGAAAATAAATTGTTATATCACGATTTACAAAAGAAAAAATTTAAAAAAAAAGATCCATTATATAATCTATATGTTTTATGGTCATAGTATATCCATCCAATTATTTTCGGATCGGTTTTCTTTAATTTTTAACCATTTTTTGTTTTAACCAATGTAAACTCATCATTAATATAATCATGGAAAATGATATTTATTATATTTGGAGTAAATTACTTTAAAAAATAATTTTACCTTATTAAATAACAAAAATTATGTTTATTCCAAATATTTAATCGATTTTTCTATATTCAATTCATATAAATTATAAAATATAAATTAAAATTAATTTTATAGTCACGATAAGAATGTGGTTTTCCAAGAGAGAATGTCAAAAATAAAATTAATATTTTATATAAAAATTTATTTCAAAATTTACATCAATAACCTAAATTCTATGTATATATATATTTTTGGGAAAATATTTCATCTGAATCCAAATTAAAAAAATTTGGAGGATTTTGAAATTCGTCAAAAGTAATTATAATTATTAAATAAAACTGGTATTTTTTAGTATTAATAAAAATATAACTTCTCTAAAAATATTATAAAATTAATATGTAAATATTTTTTTGAAGTGGATATTTAAAAATGAATTTAATTTTTAATATAATATTAGTAAAATAATAAACATTATCTAAAATATGGGTGCAAAATATGACAAAAATGATTTTTATAAGAATATTGTTTGTAAGAAAAAATTTGTTTTAATTCTTATCTTTTATATTGAAATAACATAAGATGTTTGAAATAAATAAGGATTAAAATATAATATATTTATATCACTAATATCATTAAATAAACATTATTTATATAATATATTGTCGTAAAACATGTTTCTACAAATATAAAAAAAATTCAGACAAATATTTCAATTATTTTAGAATGGTATCACATTTCATTTCTAATTAATTTGTCACTAATAAATTAATGTTATATACATGTGATGACATTAATTTCAAAATTTTGTTAATCATATTCATAATATTTATTCAAATTCCTACGTTACAACACACATATCCAATAATTATTTTCAAATAGAATTTCATGTTTTTTTAAACTCAGTGTTTTGTGTAACATTAGATACACATAGTTTTTCATGTAATGAAATATAAAATCAATGTTTCATGTAATGAAAAATATCCAAAATATTAAATTTATTGGAAAAAAATAATATTTCACAAAATATTAAGGTGTTACATGAATATCCCCATTTACTAACACATATTTGGACAATGATGGTTTTTTTGTAAACCAAATTATTATTTGATTCGTTATCGACAAATAATTTGAAACACAAATTAAAATTTTAAATCATCCGGGTCATTAAAATTTTGGTAGAATATGGTGAGTTATATTTTACTATATTCTATATTCTTGAAGCTAAAATCGATTTTTAAAATAAACAAATAAAAATATCAGTCAATGGAGATGATTAGATCCTTGGAGAATAATGGTTTCACATTGTTGTTGATGACTAGGTCCACATATCAAATTTCACAGACCATGATTTCAACATTCCCATTCACAATCCATATAAAATTTCTTCCTCTCCCATGTCTAAAATATATCCATGGAATATAAATGAAACCCTATATAACTACGATAATGCAGTTTAGAAATATGAAATTCACTAGTTTAAACATTTATTAATCCAAAAATATTACCATTGAATATATTTAATTTATTTAAAGTAATCAATAGAGATCACATTCTAAGTAAGAAACTTATTCTAATAATAAATATTCCTTTTCTATGGTAAAATCCACTTTTTAAACCTGATTTTGGTCTTATATTTTACTAATAATCCTATGATCATGAGTAAAACCAATAATACCAAGAATATGTACTTATGTAGATTAATATATTGAATAGTTTTAATTTTTATATTCTAGGGACTTAATACACAATTAACAACAATCCTTATTTTATGAAAAACTCGAAGAAATATAGATTAATAAAAAATGGTTCGATACCTCAATACCATAGTCAATACATTGTCCCTGCTATTATAGATAAAAAACCTAAAAGTAAAACCTTCTCAAAATATTGATGGTACTGAGCCCATATATGGTGATCATGATCCAATGAGAATTCCTATAGGATACCATGTTTTTAAAGAACAAACCTTAGTAATACTTATTTAATAAAAAGGGTAATATCCTTCTCATACGTAATAACCACATGGTATGTTGAAATGGTGGATATATCACTAATGTCTAGCTCTCCATATTCAATTACATATGATGGGACGTTCATGTATCTCATTAGATGTCTCATTTGGATATCATCATGAATTATTTAATACTGAAACGTTATTGACATGTGGTTTAAAACCTATCCAAACTGATGTTGTATTCGAAGGGGCTTGATAAACCATGAGGATGGATTTAATCAGAGATCTAAATAGCATAAACCTAACGAGGGAGTTAAAATTAGGGAAATAAGAATTCCCCACATATAGGCCAACATTATATTATTCTGATTTCCATATGAAATATATCGATATTGATTAGTTATCATCCACTCACATATCACCAAAACATTAAATGTCATTTACAATACCATATATTTTCTCTTAAGTGATGTGTGTTCTAGTTTATTCAAACAATGTGTGACCTGTCTGGTCTAAAATTTTTATCCTCAAATAGTTTCCTAACTATCATTGGTTGGTATATATTATTATAAATATATATATTAATTGTAATTAATCAACCAAACTCTTACTTAAGTATAAAAATCACGCACTCTCTATGTCATCCAAAACCTGTATTGTTCATTATCTCATTCAAACTGTTTGGGGGTGTTACACAGTATGAATTATTAACTAGGTCCAAAATCCTCAAGTAATTATCTCCATAAAAAATATTTAATCTAATAATCATGGTTATAGGAATTTATCATTTACATCCAATGATGTTGGATGATTTCCCATTTAATAAAGATAACCAGGATCCCAACTAAAATCTTCTATCATATAGTTAGGAAGTGAGACAAAATTCTAATCTCATCTTTAATAAATAATATATCATTGGTTTCACTAACAATCCTCAAAATCACAGTGAAAAAATCCATTGTTATTTAATCCCTAATCCACTATAGGATCTCAATATTTTGATAAAAACCTCTCTGAACATAATGATATTCGATAACTAATTTGTAAGAGATGGATCAAGAAAAAGAGATATCATCCTTATACCTCATTCCATCAAACCAAAAATATCATGAAGTTCTTATAATATATCTTCACAGTTAGATATAAAATCAAGGAGACGATTGACATTCCATTATCATCTACTTATATAACATGACATGAAATGATATTCATCCTTGGTATAGAGGGTTGTTCTCTCCACATTTATCAAATCCATCTGTTTAATCTTCTAAGAATATTTTGTATACAGAATCTGAAAATGCATGTCTCATGACCAATCACATCACTCATGACAGGTAATCTACAAATTCAACACCATCAATAATATTTCTGCTTCACTAGTCTCCAAAACTATGGCTATCTATAACAAGGACAACTATATTAATCATTTCTTTATAAAGCTATTATAAGACATCCAACTATGTATGTTTTTTACCAAATTTTTCTATCCACTTGTATTGGATACCTCAACGATATAGTCCTACTAGAACAACAACTAATTCCACACTATTTTTTTGAGGTAAATAATGGAAATGATGTAACTAATACTATAGTGGTATGAGTAAACTATAAATCACTCACCCAGAAGATCATTTATTCAAATCTTCAATGGGTAGAACACTATATAAAACGTAAGTTCATTGGATATATATTTTTATTTATAGGTTATAAATAATAAAAACTCATAATAATTTACATTCTTCCATTTTTTGAACACATCCAATCCCACTACTTGTGTAATACTATAACTCCTTTTTCGAGTATCCCTCCTTTAGTTGTCTCAAGATAGATGTACTGGTAAACATTTATCAGCTCATAAATGTATTTTAAAAATACTTGGTCCATGAGATTGATATTAATTTTTATTTCATGGTAGTCATATGGGCATAAGTCCTGGGATTTTATAATGAATCCACTTATCGTTCCTATCCATACTATGAAAACACTACACATCAAATGCTATATTGGGAGGATATAAATCTACCACTACCTCTATCATTAGGATAACCATAGCTACACTATACATAGATATGAGATTTTGAATAATGTGAAACTATATTATAATGAACACATGCATAGAGAGATTATGAGTAACTGGTGATCATAGGGTTGTTATAGGACCACCACATGATGATTTATTTTATCATCCATTAGTGAACAGTAAATGAAAAAGTAATTGATAGTGACAATAAAAAGATTACATAGTCTACATTGATATATACTTTTCATAATTCCAATGATGTTATATTGGTTATTTTTCACTTGAATGGGAGTAACCAACATCTCATAGTTCCACTCGAGACATTATAATAATATATTCAAACATTCCTCCATGTGGAACCAAAAATAGTGTTTATTTGACCATAGGAAAATCATCAATAATTATCACTCACGATTCAACCGATCAAAGTGTTCATTGATCCTTGGAAGGTTCACTTGTTATTAAAAATTATTTTATTTACGAAATTATAATTAATTAATTTACACATTCCCTAATCTTACTTAGTAGTGAAAAAAAGCAACCAAATGGGTTGAATAGCATTTAATGAAACATTTCTCCTCAATTATATCAAAAAACTACATTAGAAAATAAATATTATACAATTATAAACTAGATGTAACATAATATATCATACTATAATTTTTATATATGTTTTTATATAAGTCTCTATTCCAATTTGGAGGAATTCTAAAATTAATCAAAGTAAAATAACCATGTACTTTATTAGTACTACTTGATTCCATGAATCTAAATATCTAGACAAAAAATGATCAAATTGCTAAATGGTGGGAGATTGGTAGTATCTTTCAACTCATGTTCATCACTCATTACACTATTGAGTCATTATCATCAACATAAGATAATATAATCTCATATACCATTACACACATGGCACCCCATCGCTGATGTTATATCTAAACATGTACTAAAAATATCAAATCCAAACCCAGAATTACAACATAATAATGCATCATTGATAAAATTTGGATCCTCTATATTATCTATCCAATAAAAGTCAATGAAAAATTACATTAAATTTCATAGATATGGGATTATCATAATATAGGGACATAGAGATAAAACCGATTGGCTAAAGGATCCCCCATAATCTCAATCTTTAAAATACTGAATAATGTGATTAAATAATGTTACATGACTATTTATACAAGTTATAGTTCACATATATATATGATAAATAACATAATATAAATTATTTCACACATATACAAGTCATATCCTTCCATATATTCAATATGATCATCCTAAAGAATATTATCCTTCTAAGCATAGTGTGTCTGACCTCATGATTGTGTAAGTAGGTAGAAGAATAATCCTCCATTTTCATCTCCCCATATAATGGATTGAAAATATAATCGGTCTGTACCACCTTTATATTTCTATATATTTTGACCCCAAGTAGATCCCTAATTAAGAGTATACAACTTCAATAAGGTTTAGTCCGCTATGTTTCCACAATTTATAGGATGTCGATATCAGAAATCACAAGTAATGTGAGAACCCCATCATAATAATAAAACATCCTGTATCCTAGATGACTGGATCCATAGTTTAATACCTATTTTACCATTAACTAATTTGGATAATTTTGTCTTGGTGACATCCAGTTCCATGATCCTGTTGTATATTGTCTGATGGAATTAGGAAGTTACTCAACTATAAGATTCCCACTTCATAAACCTACTACATGATGCGCATATTCCAGAAATCCTTCTATTACCAAAAACCTCCTTAGAAACCATTCTAGTTCATATTTCCCAAATGTGGTCCAACTAAAATATTCACCCAGGGATTTATCGATAACACCCTATATTGACTGAGTAATTCGTGCAGTACGTAAACCCAAATGAGTAATCTGCAACATTAATTTCACACTACAACAGAAATAGAATTTATGTAATACACATTAAGTTATTGGTAAATGGTTAGTAATCATCATATGATATGTATTGAAGAAAGATCTATGGGAGTGTAGCCTCATGATGGTTCTAGTTGACCAAACACAACTACTTCCCCTATTCTCCATAAATATGAGTATAAGTGAGAATAATGGTCTTATTAGATGGAATTTACACATGTAGTAACACTCGACTCATGGAATATATAGATCCATATAATTCTAGTGGGTCTAACTCACTGTAAATCCTAACTACTGTTTTACATTTAATGACTTTTTCCCCCTCATCATGTGTGAATTTTTCTCCAATAATACTAGAATAATCAAAATTCTTAAATTATATACCAAAATTAACATGACTTTTTTGAGGAATAATCACAAAACACTCCTGTGGAGAAATTCTATATCGTTTCTCTCCAATAGGAAACAACTCATAAAGAGTCCACAATATTGATTCCCTGTGCCTGAACTGGTCATCATCCTAAACCTGACTTGAAAACTATAATGGATGTTTTGAGTGAGGAATCCTAAAAGATAACAGGAAATTCACTGTTTTTTATAATAATTTCCTGGTGGGTGGATCAAGAAGTATATAGATATTGAAGACTAATTCATATATGATGCTTTTTTTATTGTTTTCCCAATAATCAGTTCCTCAACATGCCTAGTTTACATGACGATTGTCATAATTTCGAGGCATTGACTAGTCTAGTGCTGCTCCATAACCGTATTCTATGACCTAAAACAAAAACTCAATACACCATAGTAAAATTCCATAATTTTCAGAAATGATCCTCACAGTACATGTAACATATTATGTAATACAGAGGAATGACTACTATTATTATACTCTATCATGATCTTTCCCATTATGGCCTCTCCTAGACTAGTGGTTTTAAAAACTTAGCCGAATAACATGGTACTCCGACACCCAAGATGGAGCTGACATATCCTGTAGGGTGTTCTCAAACCCCATACATTGGTCACAAGCACCAAGTATCCTACAAGAGAAAACAATAAATCAATTTTACTCAAAACCATGGAATACAAAATATTCAAGTTAGTATGATCAACAATCCAAAGGTTGAATGTATTATAAACCAATATGGTAAAACAAAACACAATGTAGTACATCATCAAAGTACTAATATGGAAGAAAAAAATCAATGGCTGAAAAAATCAATAGTCCATAGGATTATGAACTTCTACCCCCACCATGTAGTGCATTCTCTTTTCATATACATGGAATATGAAACAATAAAAACACCTAATAGAATAGTTTAGGCATGAGCTATATTGCTCAGTAGGGTCTCACAAAGTGTTCCCTAATAAATGAAAAAAATGAAATATGTTATAAATTTATAAAAATATTGGCAAGGAACTGAATTTTTATATTTTAAAAGAAATAACCCTTCATTAAAAAAATCAATTTCTCACAACAATTTTCAATCAGTCATTTATATTGTTTTTATAAAATAGTTTATATAAATAATTTTTCATGAATAAAATTGTCCTTTCATTCAACGTCAAGTATAATCTAGTAAAATAAGTCATAAAAAATCCAGAACCATTAAAAAACTCCTTTATATGATATTTTATTAAGTAATAGAATACTCACATATCACACAGTGATCAAGGCTCTAGACAGCTTTGCACAAAAAAACAATACACTCAAAAAATGGGAAACCTGTAAAGAATAGTATACACACTACTAAGAATCCCATTACAGATTGGCATTCCAATGTTGCTTTAGTAAAAAAATTCAATATAAATCCATTTATATGAAGGCAAATTCATAGATTTATTATCCTAGTAACGACAATTTACCCAGGAAAACATATTCTTCCACAATCTGTTAATACATAAATTAGTTAATTTAAAATAAATTTAAATAAAATTTCACATATTAAATTTTCTACATGCATTTTTTTCATTTAAAAATATAGAATTGATCGATTTCATTCCATTTCAAATCACTTTTCAATTTATTTCATTTATTATGATTAAACATGAAATAAATTTATCAAAATAAATTCAAAATCAAGTTAAAAGTAATTCTAAATCCACCACACAATTTCAATTCCAATGAAATTGTGGGGTTTTTTTGAATTTCCGTATCCCATTCAAACCAGGAATAAAATAATCGTAATTTTTTTTAAATCAATTATAAACTAATTATATATCTATCAAGAAAATTTTTGGATTCAATTATAGGGTAAATATTCATTGAATCAGCTACCTTTAAATTAAGGAATCTTAATGCACAACTCATATAATGGGAAACACCAAGGATTATCAATGAAGAAGGATATACAGAAAAAAAGATATAATCAAGATTCAAATAAAAGGTGTTTACATTAATCCAACATGTGATGATCCATAAATATCCAAGGAGGAATAAATGAGATATTGGGAGAGATTATAAGATAGGATACCCATTTATGGAAGGGGGATCATATCATTCACCAGAACACTCATTCATAAATTAACGGGTTTGGAGGATCCAAAATTTACTATAGAGAGAATACTCTACCCTTAAAATCAATTTAATTATGAATATGGTTTATAGGAAACAAAAAATTGGGCCTCTATATTTTTAAAATGAATTTTTAGAATAATGAAAATTGGTCTGCATAGTTCCTAGGAGTGTGAAACATAGTTTAAAAAATAATGTACTCTAACCCTGTGTCCCCAAGCGACTAATTATACAAGGTATATGTTTTTTATTAGCGGGAACAATTGTATTTCATACCATGAATGAACCGTGAAATCTCTCATTGTCCACAATTTCATGGTATTCACTGGTGTGTGAAATATTTTGGTAAAACTATGTTCCGATAGTGAAAACCACTAAAAACCTCCAAAATTCACCATATTTCACCCCAAAAAACCTGATTCAAACACTAGTGAGAGAATAGTAAAAAGGGTCAAGGGGTACCTCATGACATGTGACATAATGTTACACGATCTCCACCATAGAATCATTTTTTCCTTATAATTCCTCCAAATATGTTTCCATATCAATGATATGATGACACTACTCCCTCATTAGTGCCTCACGCTCCGATATTTCATTGGAATGAAAGCCATATTTCTATATAAAATGTTACAAAAGTAACATCCTCCCAAAATAATTTTTCTCTTAGAATAAAATATCTTCATTGTAAACTCAGTCATGGAAAAATAAAAATCAATGTCAATATTCTCAGAGGTGGAGAGAGGATATGTTTTAGAAATATAATTCTGAACCTATGATACATGGAACACATTATTTATTTATTTCAACTATGGTTGATGTTTTAGAATTTATTCTACATTCTACACCATCTCAACTACTTTAATGTGTCCCGCATAATGCAGAAAATGATTTCATTACCTCCCAGGATGTCGGTGACTCAATCAACATGAAAATATCAAGAACATTAGGTAAATAATAAATAATAAGAGTGATATATGATTATCATCTGCATAGGATTCATTCATTTTCTATTCAATCAACATTCTCTGAAAAATAAATTGAATATTCATCATCGCCTCTTAGATGAATCTCAGACCAACCAAATAAGTCTCTAAAATTGCTGATATAGACAATAGAAAATTAAATGGAATTATATACACGCTCTCAATAGAAGTAATTTGGATTGTCAATTTGTTTGTATTGATAAAAGAAAATATAAATAATCATGAACGATCATCCAAATATCCTCTAAAGTCGATAACCTGAAAATAAAGCATGTCATTATGAATCTTTATAACCCTCTATATCCATCCCTTATTATATGGATGTGATATCTTACTGAAAAAACCATAGATACCATATTATTTTAATGTCCTCTCAAAAAATGAGAGTAAACACAATGATATCCATCATATACAGTACTAGTTGGAACTCAAATAAAATAAAAAACCATTATCACAAGGACATTTCGAAACATTTCAAATCATGTAGTATCATGAATATGTATAATGTGACCTAATTGTCTAGGTGATCAATCATAATCCATATCACATTCATTTATCTTGGGTTACTTAACAACCTAAACCAAAAAGTAATTAAAATATCACACCACATTCTTTTTAGAAATGTATATAGCTAATGAAGAACCTAAGGATTCTAGTGCTTGGCCTTGGTAAATATGAATGTATGAAAACATTATACAATGTTAGTGATATAAAATATCATACCTAAACAGTAGAATAACTACCACCTGTAATATAACATCTTAATGTTCACTATATTTTCATCCCATTGGGAATTATGAAAAATCCGAATGAAAAAAAATTTCAATGGGAAAGGTAAAATTCAACATTAATAAAAATATATGATACCCTCAATGGAGAACTATCACCCAGTAATGGTCCCCACCATAAAAAGGTTACTTAATGATTTATAATTCATTATTCTAATCATGATCTAGAAGAATAATATCATGAATAGAAGAGGTCAACTAAAAACATCACCAGACTACCTTGGAATCCTCATCTCAGACTCCTAAATTAAACATAGAAAAATGTTCCATAATATTGGAATTGTTCAGAAGTTGCCTACTCAAATAATAAATAATTACATCAACATTCCATGGTTTATAATATATGTTGAAATCAAAAGAATATAGGTACGCCACCCAATGCCTTTGAATGATATTCAAATATTTTTAATAGAAAATATAAGTCATGTTTTTGTCTTCAGAATACATGCTAAAACTCACTCAGAAAAGGTGATTTAACCAACTCATATGTTCATGCATCATGAATTTGAGATCTAGGTTATGTGAAGGATTATTTTTATCACGTGGGGTGATATATTGTGAACCATTGGCTACTATGTGATAATGTTTCATAAGAACCCACACCCAAACCTAAACATAATGTGTCAGAAATACCATATAGCCTGACCGGTCCATTGAAAATGCCAACACCAGTGTATAAATAAAAATAAGTTCCAACTAAACAATGTAACTTCATAATTTCTCATCCAATGAAAATTTCTTTTCCTAGTGAGTGAGATGGATTATAGAAAAATCCAAATATGATAAATCCATTAAAATCTGCTGATAGTACCATACTAAACCCAAGAATCTATGAATTTTGAAAACATATTGTAGTTTCTTCCATGTCATAATAGATTTAATCTTTTTGGGATCAAATTAGATACCATTCATCAATACAAAGTGTTCCAAGACCATCACATCATCAATCCATAAATCACATTTTGATAGCATCACATGGAGTTAGTGGTTTCTCAACAAATCTAGATCTACTCCTAGATAATGCACATCATCATCCATATACGAAGTGAAATATATGATTTTGTCACATGTATGACTTATTTTAAAGTTATATTCCATTTAATTTCCATTTGTGCTTTGTTTTGAGAGTTCCCAATCATTTATGGAGGAATGGGTGAGTTTTTACGAATTGGGCCAAACCGTGAGTCCAATTCCAGATTTAAAAATTAAATTTGATTCCTTTATAACTCCTTCATTTTTCAAAATTTTTCATCCATTAAAATTCTTAATTGTCGTCCCCTGACCTATTAACACCACTATATTAATTTGGATTATTTATAAATCCATAGTCATGGTGGATATGGGTTTTTATTTAAGGGATTGGGCCTGCCCAAAAGCCAATTTTCTGCATTAAAAATAAATATTAACTATTTTATATCTCCTTCACTATTTGCGTTGTTTCGGGGATTCCAACTCTCACCTGAGACCACCTACCTATGGGGAGCTCCCATTCCCTCCTACCACAATTTGGAGCTCGATAGAGTCACGAAAGTGGTCGAAACATCTCTGGATTTCAGAAATCATCGAGATTTGGAGAGGTAAATTGATCCTTTCATAACTCCTTTTATTTTTACTCTATTACCGGATTCCAGTTCCAACAAGATCGTATTATATTTGTTAAAATCTCACATTAATGGTTGGATGTTTTCATATTCATATACTGGTGGATTGATGGTCGTTTTATTCAAGATTATTTTGGTTATGTGTTTCTCTCTTCAATTCCTTCCTTCTCATTAGGGTTTCATCCCACTCTCATAAATTTATAGAGTGTCCAGAAGGTATCTTTCACACATATAGTTTTATTTGTGGTTTTGTTGGTGAAATATTATTGTTTACGGTTCATTTTCACATCCTTGTGGTGTGGTGGAGGTGTGGTTGATTTCTCGCACCAAGATTCAATGGTTATGACTCAAAAGGTAGGTGGTTCCATGTGTAAACAACTATTGATGAGTTATCATGATGTATTTAACAAATTTTAATATTCCTCATATGTTTTTTGTGGTGATAAAACTTTTTATGGTTGATTTGGTTATGGGTTAAATTTTATAGTCGCGTTTTAAATTGAAATTGGGTGTTTTCATGTGTAAGTCATGGGCTTTTATTTGGGTGTAGTTTATAACATATAAAATTGGTTTAATATATATTGTTTGGCCAGAAAATTATGGTTTGATAATTTATTAGTGTCATTTTATCATAAAAATAAGGTTTTTGAATAGGTTTGAGGTGTAAAACATTGTTATACTTCTTGAGGTCATTTTATGAAAATGTGTGTTTTCATTTGTATCTTTTTTGGTATTATTAAAGCTTATTTTATAACACTTGAAAGTGTTTTTATCAATGTATATTAGGCTGAAAATTATGTTTTTGATAGGAATGTTAATGGTATTGGTCTTAAATGGGTGGTTTGAAATGGGTTTTCTGTGAAAGATATAGTTACACCCCTTGAGTTGTTTAATGAATATTGTGAATGTTTTGTTTGGTTAAACAAAGTGGAAAAAAGTGTGTATATGTACTGTTTTGGGGTGTGTGTTCGCCTAATATGGGTTTTTTAAAGGTATGGTGGTTATTTTAGATTTCAAATAATTTTTTAGAATGTTTTATAAAGTGATAAAATGTTTTAGAAAATGGAAAGAGAGCTGCAAAACATGATTGTAGGCTGTTTTTTGTGAGTCTGTCGTGAAAAGTGAATTTTGTTGATGAAATAGGTATTATATGTAATTTTAGTGGGCTGTTATGTGAGTTATAATGTCATGGAATGGTTTATAAATTTTTTTTAAAAGATTTGTGGAAGTGTCAATGAAATCTGAACGGTGTTGTGGGCTGTTTTTGTGTGAGTCGGATTTCAAAATCAATTTGAATGAAAAGTGTAATTTTGTGAGATGTGTGGTATAAATGTGGGTTGTTTTGTGAATTTTTGATATGGAAATGAAATTTTCATGTGCATAGTATATTTATTGACTTGTAGGACTTGTTTGAGCATATAGGGAAACCCAGGTATCTAGGTGGCTGGATGTGTACTAGTATGCTACTGAATCCGTGGGTTTGGCCTCAGTTTCACTTAGTATGATTTGCGCTTACAACTCTAAATAAACTATGATGATGATGATTTGGGACCACTAGGTTATGGGTATGTTCCCTACTAGTGGCTCATGCACGAGAATGGATATTTGTGATGGTTACTCACACTGAGATACGAGGTACCTAGGACCCATAGTTATCTAGTGCCTAGGGGTTATTTCCATTTTCTTATGATCATTGGATATTTTGTTCGTACCATCAGAATATGGTATGAGAGGCTATAAAATTCAGTAACTATGGTATTTATTTTAAATGTTTTTATTCTTTAAATTAGCCAACCTGAAAACCATTTTTATTTAATGTTGTATCTTTTAGAAATTTTAACTATCATCTCATGTTTTTGAAAACATGCATACTATTTGTCATTAAATGTTTATCACATGAAATATATTAGTGGGGGTATCTTATTGGTCTTTGTATCACACCATACTTACACCCTTGGGTGTAAGTAGACTTGGTTATTTTTGTTGTCGCCGGTTGGGTATAGTTTTTAGTTCCAGTGGTTCGGGTTTCTGGCAGGTCCTTGGTGGTGAAGTCTTGTGGAGATGGCTTAAGGGCAGTGCCCCTTGCCATGAGGGTTCTTGGGATGTCCATATTTGGTTTTGTACCTTTTTAGTGGTCTTTAAACATAGTTTTAAAATATGTAACTCAGTTATAAAATTTCGCAAAAGATGGTTTTAGTTGAAAAATCCAGACTTGTTTTATTGAGTTTGTTTGTTGTCTAATTTTTATAAAATCGGGGAAATCATTTCCAATTATCATTATAGGATACTTGGGAACTTGTAACAGCCCGTGGGGACCGGGAACACCCTTCGGGTATTGGAACAGGCTAGGATTGGTGCTAGTTTGATGGCGACCAGATCCAGTTTGTGACAAAATTGTATAAGAGGTGGTTCCAGTTAACTCTTTGGGTCACATTATTTAGGGAACAGTTGGGATATTCTAGAGTTAGGATTTTTGGGACATGGTATTTCGGTTATGGGTAGTGTTCCAGATCAACACACCTCATGACGGGATTCGAGTCACCAGGGGAAGTCGGGATTTATCTTAGTCCTTTGGTTTTCTTGATTTGATGATGATTAGGGGAAATGAAAAGAGAGTTGGGTTAATGGTCTGAGTGAGCTCGCATGGCCTGGTATGCTATGTAGAGCCGGGGATATTCCCTATAAAACTCTCTTTTACGATGAAGTTATTGGAATATTGTCGCCAACCATATTTCCAAGTCACCCACTGAAAATAGATTCCTCTCGTATTGTTTTGTGCTTTAGTTTTGAAATATTGTTTCCTTGGTTTTAAATTGACATGGTTTCAAATAAGAATAAAGTTTTTGTGAAATTATTTTCAAATTAAGAGGGAATGGTTTTGTTTATGAAATGGCAGAACTAAATTTTCAGAATTTTTTTGAAATGGAAAATGGTGTGCCTACACCTCTTTTGAAAGAAGGAACTATATTGAAGTTGGTTTTGAAAAGTGTTTTCAATAGAGTTTTTTAAACAATAAAAGTGTGTTTTAATGGGATGAGGTGTTTTAAATTTATGTGAGTATCTTGAAAGTGAGTTATTTTCTAAATTTTTGTGTCATTCTAAAATTTTTTGTAAGATGTGATTTGGGATTTTGACATCATGGTTAGCGGTTCTGAGAAAAAGGATGTGTTGGATGACCATTTTGGTTTTGAAAAGTGGAAAGAATTTATGTTTTAACCTTTGGTATTTTCATGAGCCACCACATGCATGGGGTTATTTAGGAATATGGATAGTTGATGACATGACTGGATGAGTTTCGGGATATATATGAGGAGGGTGCCCGATGTGGCACAGAAACGTGCATGTGTAAGGCCCATGGGGTACCATTGGTGGATGTGCTAACCGCTGAACCATTAGTTTTCAAAGAAATGTTTTTAAAGAGAAAAATGAAGTCTTGAATAATTGTTTGGGATGGTATATATTATGTGTTATTAGAAAATGTAGATTTTTTGGGATTTTTTGAGTCCAATAACCCCTCCTGTTCGAACTATGTTTTTAGTTTGTGTATGGTCGGTAAGCTCGGTAGAAGGAATAGTTAGTAGTCTTCTCTAAGATTCCCTATTATGTTGGGAGAATGTATCCCTAGTAAAAACATAAAAATATTCCATTTTATAGGATGGTGAGTGTAGGTGTTCTTTACTTCTATTGTTTCTCACCTAAAGAAACAAGGTGTGATGTGTGTGCATCTTCTTCGCCGTTGTTTCAGTGAAATATCGGGATAGGGTAAAGTGAATTTGGAATTTGTTATGTCTAGAAAACTTATCTAGGATTGCAGTGTAGTTTTTGGTGGCACAAAAAGAGGAATTCTCATTCAGTGGGTTTCCAAAGGCAAATTTTGAGGCCGAAGATGCTTCAATCATTTGAGCTCGAGCCATAGGTCTCGGAGAGAAGTTGGTGCATAGTTAGAGGAAATCACATGGTCATTTAATCCCTTGTACAAATTCTTTCCCTAAATATGAAAGATAAGAAGATTTTAAACCTCTTGTGTCAATATCATTCTTCTTTTTTTCACGTTTGGCGGAAATAGGTGGAGGGCCTTGTACCAATGACATCATACAATGCCATTCCCTCCCCCTATGGTTTCCATTGAGTCTTTGGAGAATGGTTGGAAATTTGGCTAGACAGGCTGAGCACAAGGTTTGTGAACAATTAAGAGAGACTGTGTTCCTAGAAGCCATGAAGGAATAGTGATCAGCATAGTTAGTTCACGGTTTCACAAACTGTGTGGACTAACAGTGCGACCTTCCCAAATCATGAAATTTTTGGGGTTTTCTATGCCGGCCCATGCTATTCTATTAAGATGGTTGGTTCTTATGGTGGGTAGAACCACTATGATTCTCATGTATGTTCCTTGGGAAATTTTCAATTGATGTCTACCCTATGTACCAGGGAATCCGTTCAGGCCTCCCCCTATTAGTGTCCAGATTATGTCTCGGGAAAAAACTTATTGGTTGTCTCTTATGGTGGGGTGCGTATTTGTGTCCCCACGTACCAGTAACATAGATTTATCCATGGTCTTGGATTGGTGTAGATAGTCTTGTTCGGAGATATCTCACTACCAACATCTTCCTTGGGTAAATTTATGGGACTGGAGAGCACCCAATGGATTAGTTAAAGTATGGTAAGTGTAACCTTGATCAAAGTTATTGTTTGTTTGGGGGAATTGCTTGAGTCTTGTTCGGATAGTGTTTGAAGAGTTTTATTTTGGGATAATGTATGAATGTGATTAATCATTTCAGTAAAGTGGTGTATTTTTTGGTTGTGAGAGTAATCATTAATTGATCACTGGAGGTGTTTTGGCCATTGGGGGTGAAACCTGGAAAGGGAGTATCTCTTGGTTTCTTAGTTGGGTTTGGTTGTTATTTTTGCCATGATGTAACTTTCTAGGGCGGAATGTTTTCATGGTGGGGAGAATTTCAACATACATGACTTATTTTAAAGTTAAATTTCATTTAATTTCTATTCTTTCTTTGTTTTGAGGGTTTCCCAAGCATTTATTGAGGAATGGGTGAGTTTTTATGAATTGGGCCAAACCGTGAGCCCAATTCCAGATTTGAAAATAAATTTTGATTTCTTTATAAATACTTCATTTTTCAACATTTTTTATCAATTATAATTCCTAATTGTTATCCCCTGACCAATTAACACCACTATATTAATTCGGACAATTTATAAATCGAAAACTGTGGTCTATATGGGTTTTTATTTAAGGGATTGGCCCTTCCCAAAATCCTGTTTTCTGCATTAAAAATAAATTTTAATTCTTTAATATCCCCTTATCTATTTGCCTGTTTTCGGTGATTCAAACTCTCACCTGAGCCCACATACCTACGACCCGCCCCTATTCACTCCTCCCACAATTTAGAGATCGATAATATCACAAATGTGGTGGAAACTTCTCCGGATTTCATAAATAGTCCAGATTTGGAGAGGTAAAATGATCATTTCATAACTCCTTCTATTTTTACTATTATCCCCCATTCCAATTCCTACAAGATCTACTAATATTTTTTCGAACCTCCCATGAATGGTTGGATGTTTTAAAATTCAGATGCTGCTGGATTTTGGGATGTTTTCTTAAAGATTATTTTGTGTATGTGTTTCTCTCTTCAATATTATCCTTCTCATTAGGGTTTCCTCCCACTTTCATAAATTTATAGAGTGTTCATAAGCAAGGGTTCATACCTAGAGTTTGATTTGAGGTATTTTTGGTGTAACATTATTGTTTAGGGTTAATTTTCACATCCTTGTGGTGCGGAAGAGGTGCGGTTGAGTTTCGCACCAAGATTCAAGGTTTTTGACTCAAAAGGTAGGTTCTTCCATGTGTACACAATTATTGATGAGTTTGCCTAATGTATTTAACATTTTTTTCATATTTCTCAAATGTTTGGTGTGGTGAAAAAACTGTTTATGATTGATTTGGTTATGCGTTAAATTTTATAGTCGCATTTTAACTTGAAATTGGGTGTTTTCATGTGCAACTCATGGGGTTTTATTTGGGTGTAGTTTATAACTTATAAAATTGGATTATAAAATCTTTTTTAGCCTGCCAATTCTGGTTTGATAATTTATTAGTGTCATGTTGTCCAAAAAAGAAGGTTTTTGAATAGGTTTGATGTGTAAAACATTATTATACTTCTTAAGGTCATTTTATGAAAATGTGTGTTTTCATTTATATCTTTTGTGGTATTATTCAAGGTTATTTTATATCACTTGAATGGGTTTTTATAAATGAATCTAGGGCGGAAAATCTTGTTTTTGATATGGATTGGTATGGTTTTTGTCTTAAATGGGTGTTTTGAAATGGGTTTTGTGTGCAACACATAGTTACACACCTTGAGTTGTTTTATGATTATTGTGAATGTTTTGTTTGGTTAAAAAAGTGGATAAAAGGGTGTATATGTACTTTTTGGGGTGGGTTTTCACCTAATATGGGTTATTGAATGGTATGGTGGTTATTTAAGATTTCAAATGTTTTTTTAGAATGTTTTATAATGTTCTGAAATGTTTTAGAAAATGGAAAGAGAGATGCAAAACATGTTTGTAGGCTATTTTGTGCGAGTCTGTTGTGAAAATTGAATTTTGTTGATGAAAGAGGTATTATTTGTTATTTGAGTGGTCTATTATGTGAGTTTCAAAGTCTTCTAATGGTTTATAAAAATTGTTTAAATGATTTTTGGAAGTGTCAATGAAATGTGAGGAGTGTTGTGGGCTATTTTTGTGTGAGTCAGATTTCAAAATCAATTTGAATGAAAAGTGTACTTTTGGGACTGTATGGTATACAAGTAGGCTGTTTGGTGCATTTAGGATATGAAAATGATATTTTAATGTGCAATGTATATTTCTTGACTTGTAGAACTTGTTTGAGCTCAATGGGAAAACCTATGTATCTAGGTGGGTGGTCGTGTACAAGAATGCTAGTGAATCTGTGGGGTTTGGACTCAGTTTTAGTTAGAAAGATTGGTGTTTACAACTCTAATTAAACTGTGATGATGGTGATTTGAGACCACTAGGTTATGGGTATGTTACCTACTAGTGGATTATGCATGAGAATAGATATTTGTGTTGGTCACTCTCACCGAGATACGATGTTCCTAGGACGCACAACTAGCTAGTGCCTAGGGGTTATTTCCCATTACTTGTGATCACTGGATATTTTTTACTTACCATCGGCATACAGTATGAGAGGCTAGATAATTCAGTAGCTATGGTATTTATTTTAGATGTTTTTATTCATTAAATTACCCCACCAAAAAGATGTTTTTATTTAATGTTATATCTTTTAGAAATTTTAACTAGCATCTCATGTTTTCGAAAACATGCATGCTTTTCATCATTTAATGTTTATCACATGGAATCTATTAGTGGTGGTATCCTATTGGGCTTTGGATCACCCCCTACTTATAGCATTGGGTGTAAGTAGACTTGGTTATTTTTGTTGTCGCAGGTTGGGTACAATTTTTAGTTCTAGTGGTTCGGGTTTCTGGCAGGTCCTTGGTGGTGAAGTCTTGTAAAGATGGATTAAGGGAGGTGCCCCTTGCCATGAGGGTTCTTGGGCTATCCTTATTTGGTTTTTCTCCTTTTTAATGGTATTTAAACATAGTTTTAACTTATTTAATTCTGTTCGGAAGTTTTGTAAAAGGCGATTTTAGTGGAAAATTACAGATTTGTTTTATTGAGTTTGTTTATTGTTTAATGTTTATAATATCAGGTAAATCATTCCCAATTACCATTATATGATTCCTGGGCACTTGTGCCAGCCCATGGGGATCAGGAACGCCATTTGGGTATTGGCACGGGCTGAGTTTGGTGCAGGTATAATGGCATCCAGATCCGGTTTGTGACAGATGTCATCCATAATGGCTACCAATTTTTTTTCAAAATACTCTATTAAAAAATTCATTAAATCCATAAAGACTTATAGAGAATTGGATTGGGAAAATGGTATTACATGATACTCATATTGTCTATACATGCTCCAAAAGACAGGTTTCAAAATTTCTGATTCATATATTCTAAACTGGTGATAACCAGACTAATGGTCCATCCTTAAGAACGTCATCATCCCTTTAAAATGGTTAAAAATATCATCAATATGTGATAATGAATACTTTTTCATTATCTTAATTTAAAAATTTATTCAGAAATCAATGAGAATGTGGATTTTTCCATCTGATTTCAATGAGAATAGAATCAGAGCAACTGAACGGGACAGACTCATGCCTATAAATATTTTATCCAAAAATTACACCAACTAAATCTTAGCTTCCTTAATTTCAGTTGGTCTTTAGTAGTAATAACGTCTTATTACTATTAATTACTAATCACTAAATCAATATTGACTTCATCCACTCTTATTAGTAGAGAACTAGAAAAATAAGAAAGAAGCACATAAGGAGTCTCAACCACCGTTGGAGGGATATAATCTCTCAAATATTACCAGTTTAGATGAAAATAAAACGTGGATATTATATCCCCCAACGTGTGATATGATGCTTCATCTCAACTAATCCATGAATCTCATTCCTCATTAACAATACATCACACCCCATCTAGAATAGTAATAGAGACCTGCAAAAGATATAAGTCAATTTCAGCCTTATTTTCATAAAGACAATCTATTCCAAAATAAAAACCAAATTGGTTATGTTGAAAATATGAAAATCCAAAGTACAATCGATATATGATAATGAAAAGAAACATTACTAACACTAGAGACCATTTTCTCACTTCATTTCATGGGGCTCAGTAATATAAATCACATATGAATAAATTTATCATGGAGTATTTTTCATGTCCAAATGATTTTTTAAAATAAATTACTAAGATGAACTTGTAGAAAATAATGTAGACACTATATATGAGGCAATAGTGATGGAATCTCTTAGAGTTACTAGATGTATATCAGCTTCCATTGGAGACTATTCCTCTATGTGAAGAAGACTCATTCCAAATTGATGTGGCTGGTACCCATTTATTCATGAAAGTATAATCCTATGTCAATATGTAGAGAATAAAATAAATGAATTAATTTATTTTTTATTTATAAGTGACCATTTGAAATACATATCATTGTGGCCTAAGTACAGAATTGACTTAATGTTATAATAATTTTATACCGGATTCTTGCAAAAGGGACTCATCCATGATATATAAGTGTTTTATAGGATGTCTACTATTTAGAACCACAATTACACTAATTAAACATCCTCTTTCATCTAAGGGAACATATATAACAACAACTATGTGAAAAATGAATTCTCGTTAACCCAGACACACCATCAAGATGAAGCTCAACCATCAGCGCCTCATCTTGAATGTCAATATAAGATGAGATATCCATCATGAAAAACTGTGAAAGAATTTATATATAACACCAATCTTAATCGATAATGTGTTAATCTTTTCAATTGAGAGAATATTATGTTAAAACAATAGAATCTCACAAAGGTGGATCACATAATCTATCACATTCCAATCATCCTATTCAATTATAAAAAATAAATATCCTTGGACAACACAATATGCATTGGATTGTACTATCCTATTTAAATAACTCTAAATCTCTTCCACACTAAACCACCATTATGTATTTCTAAAAAAATTAAATCCCACCATCTTCTACTTTGTCCCACTTGATTAAACATGGTGTATTACACCTTAATTGTCACAGGACCATGCACAAAATAAAACATATTATATATCTTCTCCAACCAATCATCAGCCTATTGAGAATCCATAGATCCATTTATTATTAGTTCCTTCATGTTATGGAACTCTTGATAATGATAAGGAAATTAATCCCTATGAGGTTCCATAGTTGTTCTTGAATGGGAAGAATAGATGGTTCCCTTAATAGATCACGTAAATCACTCACAATTATCTCCAAAATATTCTCACACATGGGAGGATCCACTAGATGTTTCCCATGGGTATATTTTTCCTAATTACCATTCAAAAATCCTATTATAGGCATTATTCTAAAAAACATCAATAAACAACATTATAGGAATCAAATAATTAATGAGACCAACAACTCAAATATGATAAGATGGAAAATTATTCCCATTATAAATGATATCCAGATTTTTATATCATCCAATCCAAATAAGACACATGTAAAGTATATAATGAGTTTCAATTACTCATCAATATCCTTTTATAAAAACAGAAATTCGGAATTGCGTCTTGTTATGATTATATAATTCTAGAAAATTTATTGTAACTAACTCCTATGTCTGGAAAAGATATTGAAAACTATAAAATGACATAATGGAATGTTGGTAAACTTTCACCATTGAAACCAATTTGTGATGAAATCACATCGATAACCTAGTAACCTGATACCAAATATTTCTCTGACCATACCTAAAGAGTTTTCATGATCCCCACATGTTGCAGACCTGGACATGGAATCATAGAAGATAAAATAATGAATTAATGTTTGAAAAAATAGATATATATAAAAGACACATGTAAGTATGATCAATACTCTAACGAGAGACTATACTAGAAACCAAATAGAAATAAACAAAACTTATAAATCATTAGGGAACTAAGAAGAAATGAATACATCCCATGATAATAGAAACAAACCATATTCCAAAGGACCATGTTTATCCATCACCAATACCAATGTTAAATATGACATAGCTAAATGGAATTCCCAATCCCCATGGGTTAGAGACAAGCACCTATCATTATTAGAGAAGGATGAAGGATTGAATTTTCTATAAAATTGTGATGTATAAAATATACAAGTCTGTTTTCTCAACACTCCAAAGGGGAAAGCATCCACAAACTAACCATGTAAAACAATATAGAAATAAGTAATCATAAATATACTAAAAAGAAAGACAAATACTAAAATATTAAAGCAACAATTGGTGGTATCCAAAACCTCCAAGTGGTAAATTTCCTTTACTCGTACATGGGATAATTAAATATACAAATTCCCAACGTAAAAGGTAGGATGTCACCAATAAGGGATAGTATGGTCTCACCAAGTGTTCTGTAATCAATTCCAAAAACAATAATCCATATATTCTATAACATTAATAATACGATGTAGGTAATTGCATTTTAATATTTTAAATAAAATAATATTTCATTCCAAAATGATTGTATATATCCAAAAATAACATTCAAATAGTATAAAATGAACATTTTATAAAAAATATTCTATATAAATAATTTTCCATGATTAATTTTTTTAATAATTCAACTTATTATATAATCATGTCCGAAAACTCATATAAAATGAATAATTTTGTAAAAAAATCATTATGTTATGTCATTTATTAGGTAATATTATCTTCAAATAGCTCAAAGTTTTCACAAATCTCATTTGGTGTAAAGGAATCAAATATACACCCCTAAATGGGAAACCCATAAACAGTACTGTACCACCCATTAGGAAAACCAATTAATGTCAGCCATTCCAAAATATCATTAGTAGTAGTTTTCATCGTCAATCCATTTCTAGGGAGGAAAGGTTATTTCATTAATGTCGCAGTTAAACCGAAATAACATGGCTAACATGTTCTTTAACAATCAATCTATTTGGAAATCAATAATTTTCAGATATTTTAAAATTTTATTTCTATATTTCAATACATAACACATATTTTTTATATTTCACGTGAAATAATAGTTTTTCAACATTTCATTCCTTTTGAAATTACTTTTATATATTTTCCATTTTATTAAAATTTATTTCAAATCATATATTCAAAAAAATTCAAAATCAACCCCTAAATTTTCCTAATTCCACAAAATAATTTCAATTCAATAGAATTTTTTGTATGTATAAGTTTTTATATCATTATAAAATGAATATTTAAATCATTTAAATTACATATTCTTACATAAATTTAAACTCATTTCTATTTAATATTTCAGATCAATGTTTCAATTATACATAAATTAATAATTTAAACACCTACCTTGAAATCAAGGAATCACATTTGACAACTCTTACAGTGGGGAATTCAAACCCAAGAAAAATACAAACCAAACCATGAATAACACCCCCCCAATATAAAGATATATGTGAAAATACATTCCCAATTCTAGTAAAAACATAATCCTCACATAATATGAGTCTCTTACACCACACGTAGGAAATGTTATGGATGAGGGTTAGAGGATAATTAAAATATAATTGATGAACTATATATATTAATTATTGGAATATGAGGGTTCAATAAAAAATATTGAGAACTTTGTCCATTGAGGAGTGTATAGGGGGATCGAGAGGGCTATCTAATCCTAAAAATATATGAAATGTAGGAACCATTTTCTAAGCAATGCATGAATTCATGGAGGGTTCCTTCCATACTACCATTATGAAGATCATATCATTTTCTAACATCACCAAATCATACTAGAAGAATATAATACATAAAAAACCTTATAGAACTTCTTTACTATCAATGAATTTATTATCAAATCATTCATGGAATATTATTCTAAGATTATTACTTAGGGGTTTAATTTTGAGTAAATATATAGGTGAAAAAAGTGGACAAATATTTAGTGAAATTAAAATGAATAGTCTCTTCATGGCTCATGGTGGTTTCTCCCAAGTATTCTCACATCCATTTCTCACAACCCATACTATTATTTGAAATACCATATACACGACTTGTTAGCCATGAAATTATGCATGTATGACAACCAATGGTCCCTAGAGCACACATTATACATAGATCAAATAGATAGGTAGGGTCACACAACATCTGGGACCACCACAAGGAAGTGTTATATTTTACGTGACTAGAATCCCAAGCTACAAAAAATGTGAACAACATGTTATTTATTCTCATATAACACATCACATGTAGTTTCCATTTACATAGTAAGTAATGTATTCTACCCCGATCTGGTAACTATTTTAATTCAATCATTCCCACTTCCATTGAATCTATCATCTTTCACACCCAATACATATTCATATGTATTTTATGTAGATTATGAAATATAGATAATTGATCATCATACCTTAATTAACTATAATAGGAATCATTATCATAGGTCTTCTCTCCCACATTCTCATGATTGATAAAATCCTCATGATTTTTTAACATAACTAATTTATTCTATCATATATCATACTAAGAGAAGAATATATCTTTGTATGGATCTTGAAATTATGAAGGATAAATCTATGTGTTTGATCACATTTCAAATTGAGATGTCCATGGAATAATAGTTACAAAAAACATTGAAATATATGGAGAACATGATGAATGATGGGTGATGAAAACAAACATAAATGGTAATTTTTTCATTGAATGACACAACATAGGTAATGATTCCTTTATCTCGAAAAAGATAAAGAAATTATGGATTATCATTTTTATTTAAACACAAGACAATAATTAAATTTTCAATTGGAATGTTCATTAGAATCTAGGGAGAAGCTTTGGAATAATTTCAGTTAATCAAATCTATTCTAGATTCCATAAATTTTATATTGAGAATTATAATCTATTAGGGAAATATGTTTTTGTTGGTTATATCATTAGGGAGTAATGGATTTAGTTTGATTTCAATGAAATCTTCCATGTCACACATCCTTTAATCCATGATCTCCTCAGTCACATGAAAAATTAACTCACAGGGGTTGGTCTCCCATCTCAAGAATATAAACCATGTTTTTATGGATAACTCTAGAGTTATTGACTATTATGAATTTAATTCAAGATATTACATAGGTAAAACATTAGGAAAAAATATAAATCAATCACATAATTTGTATTTTTATTAAACATATAAAATAATAACAGAACTGTAAAGTGTATCCCAATGGGAATAACTAATGTTGTTCCTATAGTAACCCCTTTGTTAATTATAAAATAGAGATATGATTTTCCCCAACCGAACCATAGATAAATTGGATTGAAATTGATTCAGAATAAAATATTTTGTATGGTTTAATAGATTTTTCATTTTTCAAAAATATTTTATGGGGTCCTGTGTCTACAATAAAGCCATGCTAACTCTGAATAAAAATATAGAATAATACATATAATTGTCCAGAGTGTCCATACATGAAAATAAAATTCATTATAATAAACGTAACTAGATTTATAAAAATGGAACATTAATTGTTAATAAAAATTCATCCTACTTATAAAAATCTTAAAAATTCATATAAAGATAACATTATTATGCTGATTCAAAAAAATATTTTAAACATATGAAAATAATTTCTAAATTAAAATAATTAATTTTCAAAATAATATTTAAATTATATTAAAATAAAAATATCTGGGAAATGATCAATTTTTTCACCCTTAGAAAAATTATTTATAACTATGTATAATTTTATTATAATTTTTATAACACTATATTTATTTTATGTATACATTTCATGAAAATATATATATTGTTTCAAATTTTTATTGATTTCAATAAAATATATTTTAATAAATATAAGAAACATATTTCTTACAAAACTACATGAATAAATTATATATTCAAAACATTAATAACATCATTTTGGAATATTATCTTTTAATTTTATTGTGATTCATAGTTATTATAATTTAATTCAATAATTAATATTTTATATAAAAAATTATTTTATTACTTATTTTTTGATTATGTTAAGAAAATTATTAATCATAATGAGATTTATTTATATTAACATCATGGAAATAATATTTACCATATTTTGCATTTTATTCTACGATATTTTCTTCCACACAGTATGGTAAAAATGATAAGGGTTCTATGGATTCATTTCATCGGTGGGACCCCGAGATTCCTCTTGGTACATATGCTTATACAAAAAAATATAATGGCTCGGACCTCTCTGGTCCATTATTTTGTGAAAATTAGGGTTTGGATGATGCCACATGAGTTCCATGGGAGAAGGATATAATTGATGGGAGAGTGGGAGTAATTATAAGAGAATAATGGGCGTTAATGAAAATAATAATTATTAATGATAATTATTACGACCCGTTGATGATATAAAAAGTGGATTTATTATATTGAATAATAATGGTGGATTTTAGTGTGTGTTTAATTAAATGAAATAGTTTTTATTTAATATGATAATAACCATGGTCAACTAATTTAATGGGACTGAATTAGAACTGTAATGATGAGTGTTATTATTATTAATTTTATTAAAAATAAAGTGAGAAAAGAGATCAGGCGTGATGGAAATGGAGAAGAGGCAAGGGGGAGGCACCACTATTTGTGGAGTGGGTGAAAATTTTTAAAGAGATTGGAGAGAGAGTGTGAGAAATAAAAGTGGAACTAATAAAAGAAAAGATAAGGAAATAAATTAAGGTGAAAGGGAGTGAGGCACACCAAATTGGAGAGAGGGTGGTGCGTATCTTTGTTTATTTGATATAAATATGGGAAAAATAATAATATAATAATCAGGTTATTTTTTGTTGATAAAACACTTTTTCGACAGAAACTTATTCGTGTGACCTCAGTTTCATGAACCGTCTGTGGAAGCATGACACAAACTCCGAGACAGTCATTTCGATTCCAATATTGGGTGTCTTTTTCAGGTTATTGGATTGGGTACTCGAAGTCCTCAGAAAATATTATTTTTAATAATATTATTAAATCTTTGACCTGCCATAACTCTCGCGTGCGATGTCCGATTGACATCTCGTAATTGGCGATGTGATCCTGTCGTTAATACGATAGATTCATGTCTAATGTGGAATATTAAATTATTTTTCATGGATAAGGCCCATAAAAATACCAATAATAATAATAATAATATTATTATGGGATCTTGCACCAAACATATATTCCTCATGCGGTGTTGGAATGGAGAATTGTATGTGACATTACAACCCTGAAATTAAGACAGATGATTCAAAGACCATAAATCCTATATTATTATTTCCTATGGCTTGGGATGTTTTGACTCAGTCAAACCACGTGGGTCAATGCGATCCTCTTTTAATGGGGAATTAAGCATATCTTAAACCGTCACCCCATTAAATCTTCAAAAGGTACAGGATATCATCCTCTCTTGTTCTTCCTCTTTGTTCTCATCTATGAGATGCTAGAACCCTTCAATCCTTCTCGTAGAAGTTTCACAATCAATCTTTACTCCTCATATCGGTTCCGGTCCGTTTTGATGTAACCAAGCTATATCGATAAATCCTCGATATAAGGTATGTTTAATAGTCATTCCTTTGGGATAATCTTCTTCTATTTCTCCATCCCATATTAAAGCATGTAATCTCCATGCTTCTAATGGGGTTTTTCTTGGGGTTTGTTTGGTACGGTCATTCTGTGGCATCCTCGGGTAGATGTAGTCGGCGCGAGAGGAGGATCGTGACCTGTTGTTTGCATAAAGAATGTCAAGAACTCTTCGAGGTAGGGGATTTGTTTATTCTCCTTTCTTTTATGTGAAACTGTATTGTTGGCATGTTTAATCCCACTGGATGAAAAATGGATTTGACATAATAAATATTTTAACCGAATAAATAAATTGATATCGATCGTCTGTTTTTGCCACATGTTTTTCAAGATAGTGTGATATCTATGCTTTCTTTGATTAGTTGTTCGATCTTGATAGAAATTGAAAGATAACATAAATTGGTATTAATTGATAATTGTTTGAAAAAAGATAAAGAGGCATTTAATAGAATTTGGTTCTTGTTGAAAATTGATGTTAATCAAATTAGTGCAGTAAGCATGTTTATTTATTTATGATAACTTACTGGTTAGGTTTCCTGAATTTGGAACCAATTAATAATAAATCGGTTAACCCAAGATGGATTAAGGAACTAATTGGTTGATAATTCCTTAAAGGGTTCTGAGTTACCATGTTGATTGTTAGAGGTCCAAGATCCCAATTAAACGGGGTGTATGTTTTTCTGTTGTTTGTGAGGTGATGTAATTCTGGATGGCTGTCGTGATATGTGGGGGAATGGAGGCTTTGGTTGTGGAAGAAGATGATGCTTAGAGTGGAGAGATGTATCGGTTTATGCATATGGTTGTCAAGGAGGACACCAGTGATGACGGAATGGAGTGGATGTGATTGTTGGATGATTTGTAATTTTGATTGGTTTTTTATCTGCGTTACTTTTACCCACTTCTCAAGGGAGCTGGTCTTGCTTACCCTTCTCCCGAAATAGGCGAAGACACACGGGGTACACCACGTTCATTCCATGTTTATATTTTCAATGGGGAATGGGTCTATGCTCTTGCTAGTGGAGTCAAAGACTCGACGAGTAGTACATCTACTCACCGTGTTGAGCCCCCTTGGGTGTTTAGTAGCACAAAATGATTTTCTAGAATGACTAGGAATATGGGAATGTAATTCTATATTGAATATTTTAATAAATGGTATTAACCCATGGTGATGGAGATGATGGATCATAATGACGAGGTTGTAATTTTTTAAGGAACAATTGAATTTGGGTGTGATGCTAATGAAATTTAATGTTAGATTGTTCATGTTTAATTAATGTATAATGAATTAATTAGCATTCACTATAACTGAAAAGAAGGGAATTATGTAATCTAATAAAGATCTTTAAATGGTTGAGTGCTTATAGGACACCTATTCTTAGAAGTAGAAGCCTGGAGTCTGAGAGACGTTAGCTGCAATTGTGTCTAAGACTAGGTGATGCCCATAGTGTTGTTGTGAGATATAACTTATCCTATAATTTTTGTGTTTCTATATGCTACTCCACCATGTTAGTAAGGGAAACTGACACCCCGATGATTCTGAGACCTAGGGGTGATTTCCCCAAAATTCTGGTGGGAGGATGAATGGCTGACTACCCCCTTTGTCCCTTTACTCTTCTCTTGGTAGTTACTTGTGCTGATAGGCACATCAGTTAGTTTTCCCCATATATGTGTGTAGAGGGATCTAATGTATTGTGGTTATTCACACACATATATTCTAGATATAGTATCCTATGGACTACTATAGGTCTAAAGTGTATAGGCTGTGATGGCATGAGGATCCATACTCTGTTTATGGGCTATAATGGCTTGAGGTATAATACCCGACGTATGAGAAAAGTTTTGTGAGCTCGGGTGGCTCCCATAAACTGCCTGGTTACTTTTGGTTGTGGGGATAGTGTGGTGCTTCACCCAGGTTTCTGCGGGCCATCCTTTTTGGAGCACGAGGTGCATATTGTGGTGCTTCTCCCAGCTTTTTGTGCGCAAGACTTTTTTGTGAGAGATTCTATAGACGTGCGACATTGGGAGAAATTGGAAAACCAATGGTGAAGTAGTAGCGGGGTACCCCTTATATTCATTATTATATGATATATTATTTTTTTCATTACTTGGTGAGAGTAGCCGTGGTGAGGTTGGGAACTTAGTATAACTTTTTAGGTGAAGAATTAGTTTTACTTTTTGTTCATTGTGGTTTAGCATGCATTCATTACATTTTCATGAGAGGATTCTGGGAGCATCCTACTAATTATACTATTATACTCACCCTATGTATATATAAACTATTTTTCAGGTCACATGGAGTAGTTTGGAGATCATGTTGGTTTCTACTAGCTTGGTGGTTGCAGGAGCTGTTTGGGCTTGTGGTTGTTGTTACTTTTACTTTCTTTGGGGTATTATTAGTTTTTTCCTTCCAGTTGTTGTACTTTTTCATGACTACTCATATATGAACAAGGATTTCTTTTATATTCCAATTATGAGTTCGATTTTGTTGGTGTCTATCTTATGTCTCTTTTCTGCATGTGTTCTCTTAGAGGGTAATTCCTCCCATTTGTGTGTTTATTATACCCTCAGAGCTAGTCGCCAACCTGAGGCCTACTGGAGGTGGAACTCAGGGGTCATTATCTCCCTTCTCTCATTGTCGGCCCCGGAGGGGTACACTTTATGGTGAGGGGGTCGTGACAGAGTGGTATCAGAGGTCTGGTTGAGGGATAGGATTGAGTTTGGAGTTAGGCATAGGTGAGGTTGCATGGGTTGGTAGGGGAATGATGTCAGTCAAGTATATCAAGTAAGGTAAACACTAGAGACCAGATGAGACGTAGGCGTTTAGGGCCCCCTATAATCTGATGTATGGACCATTATGTTTACAATTGATACTAAACAATGTGATAGTGGTTACAGGGTTAAGACCTAGGAAATGATCATACATCATTCTTCTTTGTGCCTGTTTTTGAATGGTTAGAACTTGGGAAAGGTCAACCTAAAATGAATGAAAGAAAACAACAAATTAATTAATGTTGAGTCTTCCATATTCCCGGATTAGGAACTCTAATGGTTTTTATTTTCCAGGTATGGATCCAGGTCGATGTCCTCGTCAGGTTTCCATAGAAAATGTCAAACAGGTCATTCCATCATATCGTCGCAGGGTAGAGGTCAATGATGACGACACATGGAGGAAGACACTCCGAGAGTTTTAGCTTCAGAGTCTGCAGATGTATGAGGGATTAATTTCAGATGCAGTCATGAAAGACTAGATAGAGGAGGTCGAGATAGGCTTCAGTTCGATTCATGCTTGGAAGGAGCACTGGGTGTCCTTGCTTATGACGATGCTATGTGGAGCAGCGGGGCAGTGTTGGTTCTTGTTCCTTAGGGTACGTAAGGAGTCATTGATCACATGGGATGAGTTCCGAGACAGGTTTAGAGACGTGTTTCATTCTTCGACTTCGAAGGCGTCCAGTCTCCAAGAGCTTCTTACCCTTTGATAGGGGAGCTCTAGTGTTAGAGAGTTTGTAATCCATTTCAGGAACCTTTTACGATATGCTTCAAACCTATTACCAGATGAAGAGGCCAGGGTGAGGATGTTCGTGGAGGCTTTGCATCCAGATATCCAGCGCCATGTAACCCCATGTATGATGAAAACATATCTTGAGGTATTGGATAGGGTAGAGGTTGTCGAGAGGACTTTGGCCAGGACCAGATCATCATGAGAGGGGAATCAACATGATTCCTCGCGAAGCATAGTTGTGGTCCGAGGATCCCAGTTTTTATGGCAGAATAGTTTTCGTTCAGCTGTGGGTATGTCCCAACCCTTCACATCTCATATCTATAGAGGAAGAAAATCTCAAGCATATTCCAAGGGATCAAGAAGTTTTTTTATGGTGGTCATGGCCATCAACAGCGGGAGTGCCCAACCTTTCAGAGCGGTCATCGTGCACTGGGCGCTACGCTTCAGGTTCCTCCGTTGAGGCAGTTCCAGCCAAGGCAGAAGAAGCCAATTTTACCATCTTTAGAACATTAGAGGGTAGATGGGGTAGGTAAAGGGCATCCCCATGATGAACCTCATCCTTAGAGAGCATAGCACGACCATGGTGGTGGTCGTCATCAGGGTCATAGAAGTAGTGGAGGAGGTCATGGTCATCTTCATGCTCTAGCGTTGCCATCTCCAGGAGATCCAGACGTCTTCCGAGGTACCAATTTCTTGTTTTCTACCTTGGTGTATGCCTTGTTTGATTCAGGAGTGACACTCTCCTTCATATCACCTACCCTTTTCCATGATTTGGAACATGAGGTAGAGAGGCTTCTGGTGCCCTCGGTGTTGACTATGCTAGTTGGAGGTTGAGCTGACTTGTTTGAAGTATGTAGAGACTGTGAGCTAGTGTTGGGGAAACACCACTCTTGGGGAGATTTCCTATGTTTAATAATACAACCTTGTGATGTCATCCTCATCATGGATTTTTTATATTAATTGTAGGCTATCGTGGATTGCTTTAGGAAAAAGGTCGTATTCATTGGTGAAGATGGAGAGCAAGTGGTGTTTTTTGGTGAGCGAGACCCTTGGATGGGTCATAGGTGCATTCTATCCCTATCATCCACGATGCCTGAGATGATTTTGAGTTCATCAGAGGTTCAACAGTTGGCATTTCCTAGGGTCGTATAGGAGTACCTTGATGTCTTTCTAGATGAAGTTTTAGCATTACCCCTTCGACGATAGATCAAGTTCGGGATCGAGCTACTGCCAGGAGTGTTTCATATCTCTATGTCTCCATATATGATGGACCCCTATGAGTTATGAGAGCTAAGTATACTACTTAATGGTCGGTTGTAGTGCGGTTTTGTTCGTCCAAGTGTGTCACCATCGGGTGCCCCATTTTTGTTCGTGAAGAAGGTCGACGACAGTTTGCGGTTGTGTGTAGATTATCGTCACATAAAATAAGTGACAATAAAGAATCATTATCCTATTCCTCGAACTGATGATTTATTCGATCAAGTGAAGGGTGAGAGTTGGTTCTCAAAGAGCGACTCGCGGTCAGGATATCATCAAATGCGTGTGAAGGATGAGAAATTCCGAAGACTGCTTTCTTTTGTCATCATGGGCATTATGAGTTAGTTGTAATGCCATTTGGCATGAAAAATAATCCAGTAGTGTTCATGGGATTGATGAATGCTATGTTATGTGAGTTCCAGGACAAATTCATGGTAGTCTTGATCGATGAAATCCTTGTGTACTCTACATCTGAAGAGGAGCATGCAGAGCATCTATGAGCTTTTTTGGGGGTTCTTCACCAAAATCAGTACTATGGGAAGTTTTCGAAGTGTGAGTTTTGGGCTCAAGAAGTCTGTTTCTTATGGAATGGTGTGTCCCAACAGAGAGTTTCTTTGGATCCATCGAAGGTAGAAGTAGTTGTGTCTTGGGAAACCCCCAAGACAGTGTCGGAGGTGTGAAGTTTCCATGGTCTCACATGCTACTACAGGAGGTTCATAGCCAATTTATCATGAGTTGCGACTCCTCTAACAACTATTACCAGGAAGGATCATGCATTCATATGGAATGATTAGTGGCTGTAAACATTCGAGTATCTAAAAAAGAATTTAGTAAGTGCTCTAGTCCTTTGTCTTCCAGCTAAGGGAGTCCAGTTTGATGTTTTCTGCGATGCATCACATCTAGGGTTAGGCTTTGTTCTCATGCAGTAGAAGACAATTGTTTCTTATGGGTCTCGGTAGTTTCGTCCCCATAAATTCAACTATTCCACCCATATTATTGAGTTGGCAGCCATGGTGTTTACTCTGAAGTTGTTGAGACATTACTTCATTGGTGAGCTCTTTGTGGTTTTCACTGATCATCAGAGTTTTTGGTATGATTTCTCTAAGCATGACATTAACATAAGACAACGTCGGTGGATGGAGTTCTTATATGAATACGACTTCAAAATATCATATACATCTAGAAACGGGAATTTTTTTGCGGATGCGCTGAGCCGAAAGTCACGTAGTGATGCTATGCAAGAATTCAGTGATTCATGGAGAGTAATGGAAGAACTGTCATCATTGCATCTTGTTATGGGAGAAGTTGAGTGGTAGAGGTTGTCTTTTTTAGATGATGTTATTGTCATCCCTCATACAATAGGTGGATGAGTCCCAGTTGGGAGATCTAGAGGTGGAGGAGTCGAGATACCGAGTTGTTTCTGGTGAGTCCCTTTATGGTTTGTCAGAGGAAGAACATCACAGAGTGTTGATTCATGCAAGTATTTTTGTTCCCTTTACAATGCGCGAGACAGTTCTCTAAGAGTTCCATAGTTCACCCTTAGCAGTACATCCTAGCAGGAAAAATATGTACTGATCCTTGAGGAGTCAGTTTTGGTGGCCTGGGCTGAATCGTGCGGTTGCGGAGTTTGTGTCTTGATGTTTAGTATGCCAAAATATGAAGGCCGAACACAGTGTTCCAAGTGGTCTTCTCCAGCCATGAGGGATTCCTCAGAGGATGTTGGATGACATCTCAATGGACTTTGTTACAGGTTTACATCATGCTTCGGGAGGATATGATGTTATTTGGTTGGTATTGGATCGTTTAACAAAATCGACCCACTTCACAGCGATCCTGGACTTGAGCCCAGTGGAAGTTTTGTTGAGGCAATGTCTAGGGGAGGTGGTGAGGCTTCATGGATTCATGAGGACTATTGTTTCTGATCGAGATCCTCATTTTACCTCCAGGGTGTGGAGGGGTCTCCAACATGATTTTGGTTCTCAACTATGACTTAGCACTGATTTTCACGCTCAAACAGATGGTTAGACAGAGTGAACCATCCAGACTCTTGAAGACATGTTACGCTCTTGTATTCTTGATTTTGGAGGTTCATGGATGAGGCACTTCCTTGGGGGAGTTCACTTACAATAATAGTTTTCACTCCACCATCGGTATGGCGCCGCTTGAAGCCTTGTATTTTTGGCATTTACATTCTCCATTATGCTGGACTGGGGTCGGAGAGTCAGTAATTCTCAAACCGGAACTAGTGCAGAATGCAACATAGATGGTTCAGGTGATTTGTGATAGAATGAAGACAATGAAAGATCGTCATAAATCATATGCTGGTCAATGAAGGAGGCCCTTAGATTTTAATGCTGGGGATCATGTGTTTCTGAAGGTGAGTCCCCATCCTAGGAAACTATGTTTTGGTCGTGGAAGTAAGCTTTATCCTCGGTATGTTGGGCCTTTCAAGGTGTTAGATCTTTTTGGAGTTCTGGCATATTGAGTAGCACATCCCCCAGAGATGAGTAAGATACATGATGTTTTCCATGTATCACATCTCCATCGTTATCTTGATGATGACTCCCACATTGTCAATTGGGGAGAGATCGATGTTGATGATGATGCAACCTTTGAGGAGTGACCTGTGGAGATCCAAGACTGCAAGGAGAAGGCATTGCACGATCATCCTATCCCCTTAGATCGTGTCTTATGGCAACACAATGGCATGTAGGAGAGTACATGGGAACGTGAGTCACAGATACATGCTCAGTACCCAGAGTTGTTTGATGCTTAACTATGTTCATGTAATGATGTCCCCTTTGTGGTTAGACCTTTCATGTATTATTTATGAATTTCTTTTGTTGCTTTTGTGGATTTCTCTCTTTAGAGAGGTATCTCGATGGGTGGTTGGAAGGACCCCATTCCTTTTTTGTTCTTTAGGTTGGTTTTAAATTCTCAGGGAAGAGAATGTTTTGAGAGGTATCTGATGTAATGGCTTGGACCTCTCCAATCCATTACATTGTGAAAATTAGGGTTAGGATGATGCCGCGTGAGATCCGTGGGAGAAGGATTAATTGATGGGAGAGAGGGAGTAATTATAAGATAATAATGGGCGTTAATAATAATAATAATTATTCCTGATAATAATGGTGACCCGTTGATGAAATTGAAAGAGGATTTATTAGATTAATTAATACTGGTGGATTTTAGTGTGTGTTTAATTTAATGAAATGGTTTTAATTTAATATGATAATAACCATGCTCATCTAATTTAATGGGACTAAATTAGAACATTAATTATGAGTGTTATTATTATTAATTTTTTTAATAATAAAGTTAGAAAAGAGATGTTGTGTGATGGATAAGGAGAAGAGGCAGGGGGAGGCATCACTTTTTGTGGTGTGGGTGAAAGATTGGAAAGAGATTAGAGAGAGTGTGTGAGAATTAAATGGGGAAGTAATAAAAGAAAATAAATGGAAATAAATTAAGGTAAAAGTGAGTGTGGCGCACCAAATTGGAGAGAGGGTGGTGCATGGCTTTGGGTATTTGAAATAAATCAATTAAAAATAATAATATAATAATCATGTTATTGTTTTTGTTGATAAAACACTTTTTCGACCGTAACTTATTCGTGTGACCTCAGTTTCATGAACCGTCTATGCCAGTGGGACCCAGATTCAGAGACAAATATTTTGAGTCCAATATTGGATGTTTTTTACATGTTTCTGGATCGGTTACTCGAAGCGATCGGAAAAAAATAGATTTAATGTTATTATTAAATCTTTGACCCGCAATAACTCACGCGTGCGAAGTTCGATGACTTCTCGTCAGTGGAGATGTGATCCTATCATTAATAAGATCCATTCAAGTCTAATGTGGAATATTAAATTATGGTTCGTGTCTTGGGTCAACGAAACAACTAATAATAATAATAACATTATTATTATGAGATCTTTCACCCAACATATCTTCCTCATACAGTATTGGAATGGCACACGGTCTATGACGTTGCAACCCTGAAATTAAGATGGATGATTGAAAGTCCACAAATCCTATATTAATTATTCCTATGGATCGGGATGTTTTTACTCGGTCAAACAGCATGGGTTAATGTGATCATATTTTAATGGAGAATTATGCATATCTTGAACCATCTCCCCATTAAATCTTTAAAAGGGACAAGATATCATCCTATCTTGTTCTTCCTCTTTTTTCTAGGCAGTGAGATGATAGAACCATTGAATCCTTCCCATATGAGTTTCACAATCAAACTTCACTCCTCGGATTAGTTACATTCTGTTTTGATGCAACCAAGATGTATCAATCAATCCTCGATATAAGGTATGATTTATAGTCATTCCTTTAGGATCATCTTATACTATTTCTCCCTCGAATATTATGGCACATAATCTTCATGCATCTAATGGAGTTTTTCTTTGGGTTTGGATTTTGCGGTATTTATGTGGCATCCTTTGGTGGATGCAGTTGGTGCAAGAGGAAATCATGACCTGTTGTGTGGATAATGAACCTCAAGAATTCTTTGAGGTAGGGGATTCGTTTCTTCTCTTTTCATTTACGTGCATCTGTAATGTTGGAATGTTTAATCCCACTAGATGAAAATGTATTTGACAAAATAAACAATTTAACCGGATAAATAAATTGATATCGATCATTTGTTTTTGCTTAATGTTTTTCTAGATAGTATGATATCTATGCTTGCTTTGATTTTGTGTTCATTCTTGATTGAAATTTGTAAAGAACATAAATTGTTATTAATTTATAATTGTTTTCCTAAAGATAAAGTTTCATGTAAACGGATTTGGTTCTTGTTGAAATTTGAAGTCAGTCAAATTAGTGTAGTAAGCATGTTTATTTATTTATGATAACTGACTGGTTGGGTTTCCTTAATTTGGAACCAACGAATAATAAATCTGTTAACCCAAGATGGATTAAAGAATTTATTGTTTGATAATTCCTTAAAGGGTTCTGATTTACCCTCTTGATTGTTAAAGGGCCAAGAGACAAATTAAATATGGTGTTTGTTTTTCTGATGTTTGTGATGTGATGTGATTCGGGATGGTTGTTGGGATATGTGGGGGCATGGAGGCTTTGGTTGTGGCAGTCGATGACTCTTATAGTGGCATGATGCATTAGTTTATGCATATGGGTGTCCAAGAGGACACTTGGGATGATGGAATGGAGTGGATGTGACTGTTGGATGCTTTGTAATTTTGATTGGTTGTTTATCATCATTACATTTCCGCACTTCTCAAGGAAGCTAGTCTTGCTTACCCTTCTCCCAAAATAGGAGAAGACATTCGAGGTATGCCACATGCTTTCCATGTTTATCTTTTCAGGTGGAAATGGGTCTATGTTCTTGCTATAATCTGAAAAGACTTGACGAGTCGTTCATCTAGTCTTTTTGTTGAGCCCCCTTGTTTGTTTGGAAGCATAGAATCCTTTTCTAGAATTCTTGGGAATATGGTAATGTAATTCCGTAATGAATATTTGAATAAATGGTGTTAACCCTTGGGGATGGAGATACTGAAACATAAGGATGAGTTTGTAATTTTTGAAGGAACAATTGACTTTGGGGGTGATGCTAATGAAGTTTAATGTGGGATTATTCATGGCTAATTAATGTTCAAATAATTAATTAACGTACATTGGAACTGATAAGAAGGGAATGATGTAATCTAATAAATCTTTTTAAATTTTTGTGTGATTATAGGATAACTAGTGTTAGATGTAGAAGCCCGGTGTCTGAGAGACGGTAGCTACAGTTGTGTCTAAGACTAGGTAATGCCCATAGTTTGGTTGTGAGAAAATAATATATCCTCTACTTTTTGTGTTTTTATATTCTACTCCACCCTATTCCTAAGGGAAACTGACACCCTAAGTATTCGGATCCTAGGGGGTGATTTTCCCAATATTCCTATGGGATGATGAATGGCTGACTACCGCCTTTGGCCCTGATCTCTTCTCTTGGCAGTTACATGTGCTGATAAAAACATTGGTTAGTTTTCCCCATATATGTGTGTAGGGGGCTGTAATTGCTTGTGGTTATTCACAAACATATATTCTAGATATATTATCCTTCATAATACTATTTGTGTGACATGTATAGGATATGATGGCTTGGGGATCCTTACTCGGTGTATGGGCTGTAATGCCTTTAGGTATAATACCTGATGTATGATACACGTTATGTGAGTTAGGGTGGCTCCGAGAAACTACCTGGTTACTTTTGGTCTTGGGGATGGTGTGGTGCCTTTCCCAGGTGTCTTTGGGCAAGCGTTTGTGGAGCATGAGGTGCATATTGTGGTGCTTCGCCCAGGTGTCTTCGGGCAAGACATTTTGGAGATATATACTGAGGATGTGCGACATTGGGGAAAATCCACAAACCAGTGGGGAAGTAGTAGTGGGGTACCCTTGATATTCTTTATAATATGATATATTCTTGTATGCATTACTTTGTTAGAGTAGCCATGGTGATGGTGGGAACTTATTATACCTGTTTAGGTGATGAGTTAGTTTCACTTGTTGTTCACTGTGCTTTAGCATGCTTTCTTTACTTTTTAACGTGAGGCTTTGGGGAGGATCCTACTGAGTATACTGTTATATTCACCCTATGTATATAGAAACTGTTTTTCCAGTCACTTGGAGAATTTTGGGGATCATGCTGGTGTCTACTAGCTTGGGGGTGGGAGGAGCTGTTCGGGCATGTGGTTACTGCTGTTTTTACTTTCATTTAGGTACTAGTAGTTTTCCCATCTAGTTGTTGTACTTTTGCATACCATTTCTTATATGAACATGTATTTATTTTATATTCCAATTCTATGTTGGAGTTGATTGGTGTCTATCTTATCTCTATTTTCTACATTTTTTCTCATAGAGGCTACTACCTTTCATTTGTGTGTTTATTATACTTTCGGTGGTAGTCACCAACCCGGGGCCAACTAGAGGCGGGACACGGGGGGGGGGGGGGGGGGTCATTATCTCCCTTCTCACATTGCTAGCCCAGGAGGGGTACACATTGTGGGGAGGGGGTCATTACAAAAATTAACATGGAATGTTTTGTTTCTTTATACAAAATTGCATATATGGTCCATAACCAGAAAAAACTCCCTATATAAGGGTGATAATGCACCGTATTTTTCAATAATGGGTTTAGTATATGTGAGGGATTATGTGCGTAATTCAAAAATAGTTTCACATGGAATAGATCATGAACATGAGACGTGTTTTATTTATATTCTAATCGATTAGTTTTTGATTTTATTTGATTGGGAATCACCATGGGGGAAACTTTTCGAGGACATAGATTTCCCTTCTTCCAATTCCACATGACTCACTACCATGGGGAAATATGAAGGGATGAGATTTCCCAAATAACAAACCGAATCACTCACGTATAAATATCATCATTGATCATCTATTTACATTATGTAACCCTCTTGTTTCATAAGAATGATTTAACAACCCACATATTTATTCAACCAGTTAGTGTGTGAATATATAACATTTTTTACATTATACAAACATATAGTATTTTTCAATTACATTCTATTGATGTATTCATATGGTGACATATGGATGATTAGGGGATGATATTTTTTATCCCAAATGATACTCGTGGAATATATTTTATCAAATCATCCTCTAATTTCAATAGTGAAATCTCTATGAATTTCTTATTGTGGTAGAATAGTTCATCTAGACTTTTCATCCTTGTAGGGGTGATATGATATAATGAAGATAAAAAATATTGTTATGTAATATTGAAAGGTTTTCTATGACATTGAGGTGAACCTCATATCTTTATCCAATTTAATCAATCGTGGTATTCTATATATCCAAAACACATATGTAAGGCGTATCATTTCATATAATATAGAGTGTGAATTAGTATTGAATATTGATGAATTGTACTATAATTATTTTATTTTATACTATAAAAAAACATTAAATTATTTCTTTTTGTTTTCATTCAAAGACCCATGTAAAAATCCATTATGATATCTCTAATTTTCAAAAATATAATGGGAATTTTTGATACATCCTATATATGTAATTTTTTAGGGTATATCGATTTTCTAGTATTACATTAATGTTTATGTATATTTAATAATATATTTCTTTATAATGTACCATTAAAAATCTCCCAATGATCTATAAAGATATATATTTATTTTAAGTGGAAAGATAATTTTACCTTATGATAATATTTCAAAACATCATTATTTATCCCCTTATCTGATGGTATGCGTAGTCTTGTACCAAGATTAAATACATTCTTCATCATCAATAATAAATATTATTTTTTAAACTTTTTATGGCATCTGCATTCATTGGTATCAATAAATTAACCATGTCAGAAATCAAAATATTCATCTAAATGGATGGATGAGCTTTCATTGGAGAAAGGTATCATGTTTTCCCTCTATATTTATTCTCATTTCTATATTTTTATGGTTTAAAAATATTTTAACCTTATCAAATCTTAGCACGGATTGGATTTTTTGAACATATATACTTAATGAATATCTCTATTTATGCCATTCATATGAATATAAAGAATTAAAAAATCTACACCCTAGATAATATATAATCTAATTTTTTGGTATATGTTGATCGATATCTGTGGAAATATTTACATTAAGATATTTTCATCAGTATACTATTATAAAATATATAAATTCAAAAAATAAAATAAATTTAATTGTGAATATAACATGAACATACTCTGAATAACATGTTGGATTTTTGATCAAGATTCATCAAATGTATATAGACATAGGCTATGAATTAAATTTTCTCAAGAAGAAATTTTTATAAAATTCAATAATTCATCCCAATAAATCTAAATTACCTCTCCAAATGTTGGTAAGGTGAATATAGGTATAGTGATTAGCAATATAGTTAACTACCTGATTCTATCTTCACAATCATGGGTCCATAAAAAGTTTAATAAAATTTCATGGTATTTTTAATATTGGGAATACAAATAAAAACAAGTTCATTATAAATAATTAATAAATTAAAGATAATCAGATGAATAAATTGATAACTATTATGTATATTTTTCTATGATACTCCTCAGTAACGAATTTCTTAGAAAGGTACATAGATACATCATTTCATCAGAAAATATTTCCCCAAATGACTCATTCTTTATCCAAAACTCATTCAGATCATTTCATCTAACGTAAATAATTTTGTTATCGTGTAACTAAAAAATGATCATCATATTAATCCATTACATAAGATTATAAATTAATTTCTTCTATAATGAAATTGAATAGTTAATTGAGGTTATTGTTAATGACAACGATAATGATATTGATGAAAATTTCCACAGAATATGAGTGTTTTAATTGAATCACTAGGTACTCAAGAGTTCACTCATTTTATAGAATATTTCCATTTGAATTACCTTCTTATTCACATTTTCATAATTTTATCCTAATCGGAGGAAAATTATAGAGATGTACTAGGTTGAATAAAAAAATAAAATAAATCATTAATTCCTGAAATGTGATACATGTATTTTATTGATTTAATTTTTACCATAGGATAATTAATTTGTTGAATAATTGAATAATACTTCAGCTAAAAAAGTGGAAATGTGCACCCCCTTAAGATTTTTTTGTAAATTTGAAACCATTTCTAGGTTCTATTATAGTTTCACCTTTAGTTCTACAAATTTTATGGGGAACAATATATATAAAATATTTGAAATATGTAAACCTGTAAAGAATACGTTAATCTATATTAAGAGAATAAACGTGTATCACTTTATGGAAAACATATCCTCATTCCCTTATAATGTAAAAGTCTTCAAAATTTTCAATCTCAATTCCATAAATCATTTGATCAGTATCATATTTCCGAAATTTAAATAACATAAATTCGTTCATAGGATTTACCCAAAAATTATCTTCATTCTCCATGAACTTGTAGACAATTTGGGAATGATATGTTCTATGGAGAGTTATTTACTTCTTGAGGTTGCTGATGTTGTATCTCAATAACAACAACAATTCCATGGAACATATAAAATTTTATTCCATTATAGAGAATATTACATTATTTTTAGTGGACGTAAAATTGAAATAGTTCTTTACTTTGTATTTATTAAAATACCACATGTTTTTCTAAACAATAACTCATCCTCTATAATAATATGTTATTTTATAATATATCTACTAAACCTATAAAATATAAAATAAATTATACCACTTAAATAATATATTATATTTTCTATTATAGAAATATGATATATTATATATATCACTATATATATTTATATCCACCTCATAATTAGTGATATTACAATACCATACTTATGCTCTTTAACTTGTAAATTATTATCATTTGTTTTTCTCAACTATATTTAGCTTAATACACTATCATTCTTAGTGTTTATAATATATGTTATTAAATCATTAGTAAATATTTGGATGAATAAAATTATCATTACATTGTTCCATCCTATTGGTTTTGTTAATCAACCCAATTTATAATTTATTATCTAGATTCCACTCATTTCATAACACATAATATGTCCTTATTATATTTTAATAGTTTTCTTGGTGCTTCATCCTACATATAAGTCATATGTGTAGTCTAATTTTCATCCCTCCATGATTTTTATATGTAAAATCTATAAAATTTAACTCCATTATATTATCTTATAAACTGTTTCAAGGATAAAATTTAGAATCAATAAACTCTATCACAACATTAAGGGTTTGCCATATGTTTTTTTAAATTTCATCGTTATGAATAGAAAATTCATTTCAGAAACTCTTTTTCCTACATCTATAGAAGTGTTAAACAATAATCTATGGTCAACATGAATAATAGATGGATAACATAAAATCCTAATATTTTTTTCGTTATTCAACATAATCAGTCCAACATCCCATTTTTTGTGAATCCATTAAACCCCTCAAAATTTATGAAAATTAGTGCGAGGAGAATATTTTCTTGATTAATATTTTATTGAATTATTATCATTACATTTATTTAATATCATTATTTTATTTCATATTCTCTGTTATTTAATAACAATAATCGTCTTCTACATCTAATTAACCAATGTATAATAAAATTTTCTCACGATCAGAGCAATAGAGTACTGTAAATACATTCCTAGTGAAATTAATCCTATTTCCCACATTTAAGGGATAATAAGAACCACTAAATTTTGGATTCTTTTGTAACATAACCATCTATAATCTAACTATATAATTTTTTTTGGAAATTTAGGAGTTCAAAATAATTCATGTTAATACTTATAACATGATACATTTGTGCATTTATTATCATTGGGTTCTAAACACATACTCTCATAAAACTATCCATCTAGCATAGAAAATAATTATGATGATTATAAAAAGAGTTTTTAGATTTATTCTACCGATTTATAGAAAAATAAAAATATATGAAATATTAATTATCATATCAATAAATATATAATGTATCTAAAATTAATACTATGATCATATATTTAATGAATTAAAATTAACTTATAATTGATATATATATTAGATTACTGTTACTATGTTTCAATATAGGTTATTTATTGTCTATTAGATATTAATCTCTATAATCAAATTCCCAAAAATTAGTTGGAAATTATCATATACCATTTATTATAGTCTATGTCTTATACATTTAATGGTAAATACTAAATAACATAAAATTAAAAAACCCAACCCAAACATTTCGACTTCTAGTTTATTTGAGAGACTATAAAAAATATAAATCAGCATTGTAATATACTAAATAAAATATATTTAAATCTGTATGGGTTAATCCTAATACCCTTTTATGTTTATTAATGATGTGGATACCATGGGGTCATACATAATGAAAATTCTTGTGTTTTCTTGTCGTGTACCTGAAAAAAGACAATAAGGTAATTTAAAAAATACACAATTATCATATCATCATTAAAAAAATGGAATAATTAAAATAAATAATAGAATAAAAAATTAGATATAATAGATTTTCCACATCATAATAATGTAGAATCAATTTAAAACACAACAAAACAAGAATAAATCAATGGTTTCATCCAAGTAAACATACTATATTATGCTTGGTATACATGTGTGCATCATATAAGGTATTTCATAAGATAAAAAATACCCAATTCATTAGGGGATACATAATTCTTGTCCAATTTGATAAATCATAATATGTTCAGGAATAAGGGTTCTACATAAAGCATTAGAAATCAAGGCTTCATCATTAATAAATCCCATGACATTGGAATAAGTATCTTAATGATATTGAAAAACATTAGAAAATGATATATTGTATAAAAAAAATGTTTAGAAGGGATTAAAATTTTATAGAAAATTTTATTTTAATAAATTTGAATAAATTATAAATACAATGTTTAAATTAAGAAAATCCATATCATGATTATTAAGAAGAACATATAAAATTGGTCCTCCAAATTATTTGTTTTGGGGATTGGTAAATATCCTTTTAAGAGAGAGAAACCATGGATTAATATATCAAACCAATAATAATCCAATCAAAATCCATAAAATTATTATTATTTTATAAATTCATTGAGAGTAACACACATTAATATTGTTCCACTTGAAAATAAGTTTTGAATAAAAAAGTTTATTTTAATCATATTTGTTTTAAAAAAATAATATGAAGTGATATTGAAAAACATATATAAATCAAAAACTAATTGGATGATAAAAAAATATATTTTTATGAAATGTACATAGCTAATATATTATAATTAAGAGGTAATAATTGATATATATTGTTACTTATAGAGTGAAAATGAATAGTGTAGTTTAAGAGCAGATGGATAGAATATTCCTTTAAATAATGTGTCAACTATTGTGGTATGAAAAAATAATATAATTAATATTAAAAATAAAAATAATTTAATATATAAAATAATCTATTTATGAAGAATATTTTTTTTTCTCTATTTTTTATCATACATAAGTCATTTTTATAGTTTTCTATCTCATTCTTCACATGGGATTATTTATTGAATTCGGTGAACCCTTTTTAGTATATTGAAAATTTCTAATAATGTAATAAAATAATTATATAAACTATAGAATATTAATGGTACTATAATATAACTTACATAATTATTTATGTTCTTCTATGTTCATTCAATTGGTGTTTGTATAATTGTTATCCAATATGAAATTCACCAGATGATCAGTTTAGTAATTTTTCCTAATAAGTGGTGGTATGTTAAAAATAACATGAATCATAATATTATAATATTTAATTACTAAAAATTACATATATATTAATATATTGCCATAATTTTATTTATGATTAAATAAACATTTGTGATAAAAACATATAGCATCGTACATGTAGTCTATTAAATCGACCATAATTGAAGAATAATATGGTAAATTTGTGAGTATTTTTTGATGTGGTTTGGTTGTAATATAATTAATATAAAAGTAAAAATATAATTTTTAAAAAATTTTATATTTTTGAAATAAAAATATAGAATTTGTGGATGAATATTTTCAATGAAAAATAATTATAATAAAATACCACTTAAAATGAAAAAATTATACATCCTATTAAATTCCTTCTATATATTGAATGAATTAGAGAATCCTACCAAGACAAGGGGATCATGTATATGTTATATAATTACTATAGAACAAAATATTTTATTGAATTTTCTAGTGTTTTATTTATATATTAATCATATGATGCGTATTTTATGGGTCTGATTATTAGTGTGTGATTTTGATGTTTTTTAAATAATTATGTTTTTCATATAAAAAGAATGTAATATTTAAGTAATGTTGTTCATGAATTGGAAATTAAAATATTAATATTATGGGATCAGTAAAATACACCCATAAATAGATTTTATGAAATTTTATTACAAAATTTGATAACATGTCCCTTAATTTTATAGTTTTCCATTCGTTTTGTATCTACCTTGGGGAATAATATTGACCATAGATACTTGTTTTCTTCCAAAATATTTTATTGTCTATATTCCATATTTTATTTTATATAATATCTATTTTTTAGTAAATTCAATTAATAATGGTGGTAATTATTAAATTCAATAAATTTAATCATAATGAAAATATAAAAATAATTCATGGAGAATATATTTTATGAATAAAAAATAAATTTATTCATAGTTAGGGAAATGATTATGAATACTATTTAATCCCTTGATATCATTATTTTAAAAAAGGGCGTTATCCATCCATAAAAAAGCCAAAAAATAATATATTTTGAATTCTTAATTAACATAAAAGAATAAAAAAAGTTCTTTGTTGGAATAAAATATTACCAATATTAACAAATCATAATAATGGTTTATTAATTTGAACTTATTACTTGAAAAATAAATATTTTATGAATCAAATAAATATCAATTCAAGAATAAGTTTACATATAATTTTATGACATGTTTATATGATAATAATATCATTAATTATATATAATTAATAAAAAAATGTTTCCCTATTATTACAAAATTTCCTATATAAAAAACAAAAATGATTCAACCAAGGATAAAATTCTTTCGTCAAATCTAGAAATAACAATATTCTTTTAACATTATCACCTCATTGTATGAAATTTATATTTTACACAAAATGATCATTTCAAGTAATATATTTTTTGTAGGCATGCATATTTATTATCCAAAAAAAATTCAGATATGAATTTATTAAACTATATTTTCATATATATACGAAATCATAATTTTATAAAACCTTTTTGATAAAAAATTTTATACTTCATATTTCTAAGGTTTTAATTAAAATATAATATTGATATTATAATAATTTTGTTTTACTAATAATGTAATAAACATTTATTTATGTTGGTGATTTATTTTTACCAATTTGAATATTAAATTTAATTTATTTGGGATTTATATTTCATATATAATTTATTATATAAACCAAATGTTGTACAATAATATATTGAAATATGTTATTAAGATTTTTTGTAAATGATTAGTTAAAAGTAAAATTAATCATACCATATTACATGTTTTTAAATATTAATTCTAATTAAATTTTTAGTAATAATATCACCTTGTGATATATAAACCAAAATTAAAAACTTTTATTAAACAATATATTTTTTAGTTTTTTCTGTGGCATGTCACTTTTTTTATTACATCATTACCTGGTAGAAATAATGGAAGTTTAACATTTCAGTTTCTTTGAAAAAACATATATAATATATGAAAAATTAAATCATTCTATTAAGTCTAGGTGAAATACTTATTCATGGGTTAACCCCAACTATCATTTAATGGATATTATTTTTGGCACATACATCAATGTAAAGGGGTGACCATGAAGAAAACTAATGGGAAATAAAAAGAGAGACATATATTTTGTTATAACGGAACATAAATAAAATAACATGAGGAATTAAAATACAATCTAAAAGAGAGGAATATCATAATTATAGGAACCTGAATAATAATATGAACATTTTAGATTCAACATTTAAATGAGACAATAAGAAAATTATCACCATAGTTTAACACCAATGTCTCTTAATGGGAAATTGTGAAGGTTTTCTTTAATGTTATCATAAGAAAATATCATATCTATAAATTATATTATTTTCCTAATGCATTGGAGAGCTATTGGGGTGCATCATTAATATGTATTAATGAATGTGGGGAACTTATATTATAATAATTCATTTAATTAATAACCCTTGTTAATAAAAAATTGGATTGTTATAAAAAATCATCGTATACAAAAGACATTAAAGAAATGAACATTATGACATTTTTAACACTTAGAAAATGAATTTATGGTTTATTTATGGAAATCCTAAAATTAAATAATTTTTTCTAAATAAATTTTAATAACAAATTAAGGTGTTTGATTTTTGGGTATTAAAAAATAAAGTAAATGAAAGTTTCTCATATAAAGGATAGATATTAAAGAAATAAATTTGGCATCATGACAGGTATAAACTCTGGTTTTAGAAAAGGATATAATGAGAGGATACAATGGCATCCCGCTAATAAATGTATGTTATTACTATAATGGTATAATATAAATCTAAAAAAGGAAATGATTGGGAAAATATAATACATACCATAATAAAATGTAATTTGAATGGAAAAAGAATATATTTACCTCACCTTGAGGTATTTTTTGTAAAAATTGAAGATAAAATTTTTGGGGAGCAAGAATAGCTTGGGGGACTCCATGGGAGACATTTAACTAGAAAATTGTGTATTATGAATTAAGAGTAAAATAAAATTGACAAATGTGTGGTTATTTATAGAAAATGTGGTGGAATTTGTTAACAATTTCAAAACATAGGTCTTAGAAATCTAGTATGTAAAAAAATCGAAACCATTAGCATACCATTGGTTTTATCTAATGGTTTTAGTAATTTTGGTCACATTTTATGATATTTTGACATAATATAGACTTGATTTAAAATTTTTAATACTCAAATTTACATGTAATAGTAATTATTCTGGAATGTAATATTTTTAAAAATAATTTTTACATTTTAGGCATTAGAATGTCACTTTTTGATTTCATAATTGATTAAAATAGTTTAAAATACATTATTTTAACAAAATAAAATATTTTTGCCTTGTATTGTATTTAATTAATTATCACATTGTAATGAAATAATTACAATTCCATTCAACATATCAAAAATCCAAAATAGTGTTTTATAATATTCATTAAAGAATAATGTATTCTAGAAACTTATCATCCATTCACCCTAACATTGTTATAAAATAATTATTTAATAGAAAAGATATATTCTTCAATAATAAATCTATAATGTGGAGAGTTTGTATTTTTAAATATAAATTCATTATTAATTTTTAAATTGATATTTTTAATGAAATATATTATTTCAGACAATTATAAAAAAATTGTAGGGAATTATAAAATTATTTTATCAGTAATATTTTTGTAGTTTTTATTTAAAAGTATGATTGATTAAAAAAATTCGTAACAAAATGATCTTATTATAAAATTTTAAATATTTTTTGGAAAAATATAATTATGATTCATTTTCATCAAAATATAAATTTATAAAATTTATAACAATTAAAAATATATTTATTAAAAAAATATATTCATAATATGAAATTGATTGAATAAAAATTTATATATATAAAAGAATTTATAATATGTTTTGACACATAGACCCTTATTACACCTGAAAATTCCCTAAGGGTAATGTTTTTGATGGTGTTAGTTTTGTTCAGTGGCTTAGACTAACAACTACCAATTTGTAATAACCAATAATTTGAACTTATACCTTATGTGATTTCATTCTAGCATCAATTGTAGAATAAATAATGTCTCAGGGTTAATATAAAATCCGAGTGATGATACCTCCCTCCTAGGATCAGACAAGTTGGCATCAAAAGAAATTAATCTACAAGTTTAAGAAATCGTTTCACTATCCAATATCAATTTTCCTTTCTCATTAACAATAATAAGTACAAATTATAATTGTAATATTATCATGTAGGTTTATAGTTTTAAATGGTATTGTTTTCCATTATTCCATATAAAAACAACTTCACATTTATTTAAAATTGACTAAAAATTATCTTAGGTTTATGTTTACATTTTCACAAGATGGTGATTGGTTTTGAAATGACCCATGTTTTGAGCCATGTAAGAACTCTAATAGAATCTTAATTTTGGTTTTTGTCAAATCTTCCACCCATTATTTGAACCATGCATTAAAAATATTTAATGAGAGTTAGAACACCATAAAGTGTTCTTTTTTTGACATGGTTAATTTCTGGAGAGGTTCCTCAAGTATTTCATTGATTTTTGGGAGCATCAGTCCCTAATAAATCATGATCGAGGGGACTGGTAAGGGGTGATCTTTTTTTTTTTGAAAATGTGAAACCCACAAATGAAAATCTTTTGACATATGTAGGTGAGAAGAAGTGATGATCATGTGATATTCATGGTTTCCAAAAATTATGCACTCAACCTACATGTTTAATTCCAATTAGTCTGTGTGTGTTCACAGTTCAACACAAGGATTGAACATAGTTATAGAAAACCATTGGAGGTTTGGGTTCCTAAGTGGAGGGATCCAAACTGTTGGAGAACAGTTTTTCCAACCTTGTGGCCAAACCATGGGACACAATTTTTTAGTGTGAAATTTCTCTTCTTCCATTAAAGAAACATTTATCCCTATTTCATATTTCTTTCTTCTTATCCATTGGTGTGTGAATCCTCTATACCTTTACAGAGCACTCAACCTCCTCCTATTGTTTTGAATATATCTCATGGATCTATAATCTGATTCAAACTCCATTAGTTATTTTGGATCTACATCTGTAAGCTGTCAAGTCTTTTTTTATCTCGGTTTCTCTTCTGATCTATTGGGCTATTTTAGTGTATGCTTATTCACCCATTATTCATGGAATTTATATGTATATTTTATTACATCCAATAAATAACTAATCATTACATTATATCAGTACTGTGGACCGTCATTGGTTTGTGTTTGGTTGTCTATAACTCATTCCATGTGTTTTTATTGGTTTATAAAGATTACTGTTGTGCCGCATGTCACTAATTATCATATATATCCCTATAATTGATTTATCTATCTAAAAATGGTATAAAATCATTTCCACACAAATGAGGATCATTTTTCTTTAAATATAGAACACCAAAATTGATCACAAACACCACATGGGATTTTCATTGTGATTTTAAAATTAATTATTTAAATGCTCTGAATGCCATTTGAGTGTTCGACAGTGATTAAAAATTTAATTTCCAATTGAAGGTAATTTTCCAAATGATGATAGTAGTCCATAAGATCCATATTGAACCTTAAAATTTTTACATATTGGGTATATTATTCTACAATTCCAATTTTACTAAATTGATTTATTCCTCTAGATTGTGAATCATGTTTGTTTTAATATATTTATTGTTGGAAATGACAATTTTTATAAGAAAACCCCTCAGATGAGGTGACCGATATTCTAAAAAGAAAATTAGTGATTAGTGATTTAATTCATTCTTGGACTTATTGAATTATATTCACATCATTTTTATGTTATTGTTTGAAATTGGTAATTAATAGTGCATGACCTCTATTGATATCCTTATGTGGATTGAATAAGTTGGAATGAACTTCAATTTGACTTGTTATCCTAATGAAAAACAACCTACTATGTGGGTTGGCATGGAATGAATTTAAATTTTCATACCATGATAATTATAAATATCTTGTTGAAATATAATATTTTAATATAAGTGGATAAATGGAATGGGTGGCATAGACACACCTATTGTCTGGGTTAATTTAATATTAATTGAAATTATCTATTTGGTAATTGAGCTATGTAAATATAAACAATAGAGGTAAAGCCTCCTGTAACATATTATAATTACGGTTATTCCATGATATAGGAAATGGAATGATGTTAATGGTACTATGGGGAATGAAATTCCAGTATCCCTTTCATCGTGTTTCAAGCATAACATCTCAGCCCATGGGCACTATTTTTATGGTGGGAATGATTCACTACATCCCTTATTTTGAGTGGAGTAGGAAGGTACACCCCATATTGAGTGATGAGAATGAATTCTCTCACCCATTATGAGATGTAGTGAATTTACCCTTTCACTATAGCTTATAGTCTCATTCGGAATAGTTATGGTTGATATAGTTATGCCCTGATTAATCCAGTACCTAGTTTCCTAATATTTGGAAACATATGTCCACACATAATTGGCCATATAAGTGGATGTGATATAAAACTATAAAATAAATATATTATTACTATATATATAGTTACTCATTAAACAGTCATTTCATCCATGTGATGAAGCATGTAGATCACCCATTTGTCCTTATAAAACATCAGTGGGCTATTGATTATTTTTTCAGCGTTGTAGATTATTTATTTATATCTTGTAACGAATTGAACATCATATTCATGAACTAGTTTTAGCATTAGAAAAAATGGTTGGTGACCTACTTGTATTTCATCTCACACACTAATTGGTCTTCAATAATGAGGGTTTCCAAAGTAGATCACATGTTCACAGGACCAAGAATTATTTCTTCTGTTGTTATTGTTGTACCTAGGAGTTTTGAGGACATTACTAAGCTGGAGGTCAAGATAGTTGTATTGGTTTCCCTATGGGATTTTATTTAGTTTCATTATTCCTTAAAAAAATTATGTCTTGTTTCCTGGTGAATATCTATATTTTTAGATTATGTATTATCATCTAGAAATGACTGCATTGATGTATATTAACAATGACCTTTTATATTCGATTGATATTATTCATCAAGTTATCTTCCATTATTTTTTAATAGATTACAATGTTTTATGTTATTTATATCTATATATACCTCTATTCTACAATGATAATTAATGTGTTTAATGCCCACCATAACACCATTAGATCCTTACCGCTATTCAATAACCACTACTGTATAGGAAGGTGTGATTGAGGCCATGTGTTGTCAAGTCCAGCAAATGATTTTGTGGTCAGTTAGTAAAATTTGTTATGAAGTTGAATCAGAGCAGTTCTTTTTTCTTTTTCATAGTATTTTGGGCTAGTATAGAAGAGAATCAAATTTTTTTGGTGCTTGGTTATTTGTAATTCATATGAGTGAGAATACCATATATGGGTAATGTTTTATGTGTCCAGGGATGGGGTTTGTTGTTTATCACCTTTGTTATTACATCTGATTATTATTTCACCTTTAGTGAAGGGTGTACTTTTGGTTTCATTTTGATTTATGAAATTTATGATATTTTTTCTTTGGCCTATTACTGAAAGTATGTAGCATTACATGCATCGTTATTGACACGTATCGATTCACATGTGATGCATTATACATTCCATGTAGTTTCATTTTATGGCTTCCGACAGAATGAGAAGATATTCCTTGTGGGTTTATTAGCCTAGATATTAAATAACATGTTTTGTATTTTATTGATATGTTTAATTTTGTACCTATTTAGGAATTTATTTTTCATATATATATATATATTTATATATATATCAATCATGGGTTATTTATTTTGCATGTTCATCTTCATTCATGATTTGGTAATTATATGCCTTGAAGCTAGAATATTTTTCATTTATTTCTTATATGTCATAGTTATGTTCTTATTATCATTTCCCTCTATGTATAATGAATTTGATAAAATTTATAGTTATAATTTATTGTATATATCTAGTTTCATGGGCATGAATTTATTTTTCGTGATTACAACAGAAGATAGTTATCAGTTGTAAGATGTATGGGCACCTTATAAATTAGAAAAATGTATCTCATATATTCGACACTAAATTTAGATTTAAATATTTAATTATATAATATTGTAAAAATATAATATCTAAAAAATATTAAATTTTATTGAGAATTTTTTAACATTAATGGGATCCAAATTCAATATGGTAATCATATGGATGCTTTTCCGATTGAGATATGGAAACCCATTTAATCAAACCATTATATATTACCATGATATAATTTGAATTGGATACTAATGTTATGGTTATTGAATTTTTATATGAAATGAATTCCTTTCATGTGGACCACTTACGTGGCTCAACCCTAGAATTTTGGTTTTGATATTTAATTTTATATGATAAAACATAGGAAGGTTTATTTATTGATGATTTCCTCTATAGTGTATTGTGACTCTATCACATGGGCATGGATATTTTTATGTTTAACATCCTAAATTCACTACTAGACCCAATTATGGTAGTTGGAAATTTTCTATTTTGACAAAACCCACATTGGGTGTTTGGATACTTCAACATTTAAACAAATTCTTCTGGTATGCATTTTGATCATCCTAGGATGGCTAAATAAGACCCTTGTCAATATTTTTATATTTTAAGACATGTTTCATAACTAATACCTATTGTTAAAATACATATTTATAAATAATATTATTAAAATAATTTATATGATAAATTTACTAATTCTGACGGGATACCATTAAATTATTAATGTTTAAAAATTATGTTTGATAAGACTTGCCTATTTGACATGTTCCTTCTATTAAATCAAGTACTATATGATTTTTTCTTATAATTGATACTTGAGGTTAAGAAATAAATATTTTAATTCATCAATGAATAAATTTGAATCAATGTAATAAACTAAAATTGGAACCTGAAGTGGGTCATTCATTTAAACCCTCATGGAAGGTTAGTTTAATCTTTTCATTGAGTTTCATTGAACAGAAACAAGATCATTTTCCATATGAATTTTTACTTTTTTAAAGGATATAAATGATATGCGTATGTCCTATTGTAATAATTATTTTAATAACCTTGTTATATGTTTGATGATTATTCATTATTAAAGGGATATCCTGAGGTAGGTAACACCCTTAGTGCCTAAATTTCATGCTAAATTATGTGAGCATTCTAATGTATTGGGTCATTCGGTTTCCATTATCCCTAGTAGGACTGATAGATTCTAAAAGAAACAATATTTTGGATGTGTGGTTATGGTATCATTGATCTTTGATACAGGTTTGGGAATCCAGTAATTCAAGGATTTAGAATGATAGACATGGCTTCGTTATGGTCGGATTCCTAGTAGGTCATCTAAGAATATCTTCGATCTCAGTGTTTTATGACATGGTACATTAGAACCAATGATATTTGTCATGTGGGGACATAATAAATAGGGATAAATGTTTTATATTAACCACCCAAAAAATTGATGCATAAGGAAGAGATATTATGGGTAGTGTTTATGTTGTTCTGTCAGCCTTATGGACCTTAGACACATGTGCATGAAATATACAAGGTACATTTCGAGTAGTTAAACCACGCAACAAAGTAGTTGAATTTTGTGGAATCATTGATCCATTAGCTACTGAGTATGTTATATGGTAATATATGGGGTATAGTGACCTGGTCATTACAACATTCATCTATTCCAATAATCAGGATGGTGATCCACTATTATTAGATATTTTTACATTCATGTCATGTTGGTTTTAGATTTCATTACAAATGTTTTGATGTTTTTGAGGATGACTAAAAAAAGTTTAATGTGTGAGTTTAAGGTGAATATGTTCTATAATTATTATGAGAAACTATTGAATATTTAATTTTGATAACTAGGATACATGTAATGTAGGTAGAGTCATGTCAATTCAGAAAGTACATTTCCTTCTAGGACAAATGAACACAACCAAGGAGGTCCATATTGAAATGGGTGAGATTGCATTAATTCCCTATAGGATAATTTGTATTGAATCATGTTGATGCTTTCATGGAGGAATGAAAATTGAATGGATCATATACTCATCCTTATATTAGTTTGGTACGATAGGTTTGAATCCTTACTTGACACATTATCCATATGTTTCGGGGTACCTCAGGTCTTCATGGTAGTCTTCGGGTCCTTTGATTTCACTATGGCTTAGTGTAAACAATGTCACTTATCATTACACATCCATGATACAATAATATAGAATTAGTTATATGTAGAGATAAAAGTTTAAAAAATAATTCTGTTTTAATAAGCATGATTTATCAGAGCAGTGTGTTGGAATCATGACTCTTATTAATGCATGGGTTGTCTTAAGTGATACCATGGTTCCCTTTTTTGAATAACTTTACAGACTCTTCGATTCCATCCATTTTCCTCTTACTTGAAATCCAACCATATGATTCTCTAGGCACATTCAATGGTCTACATTTGGCATCATTTCATTGGTAAAAACATTTCACTTGTAAGAATGGAGTATAGAATAAACTAGGTTGGTTCTTTGGGATATAGTTTAGTGAATTTAAGGTTACAAAAATCTTTTTTTTGACATAGAGGTTATGTTTTGAGGGTGATTATTAATGTGGAATGGATCAGGGTTACACCATTGATTATTATTATAGGGACCCTCTCTTTTCTTATATTACAATTGTATAACTTTTTCAGAATACATATAACATTATACAGACAGTCACCAAAATACTGTATAAGACTATTTTCATTGGAAACATGGAAATGTAATCAATGGTAAATTAATCGAGCTATATTTTCTAACACATGGTTTAGCAAGACTAGAACCTCTCTTAGAAGTATCAGACAATAAATATTCCTTCATAACCTGGTGAAGGAAACATAAAAAGATATGAGCTCAAAATATTATTATGTGTAATCAAGGGAGACATGTTAGAATAAATATAAGCTGTAAAGACCTAGAATTTTCCATGTGAGTTTTTTATTATATGGAATTATTACGAATCCACAAAAATTGATGGTGTGAGATTCAGAGGCCCGGTGTAACCAGAATAAATTTATGATCATTGTTTTAGCTACGTTTAGTAAACACGTGAGCAAAATTTTTTAACTTTTTAACTGGAGCTCGGAATGGAAATTTGAGGACATCGTTGAACTTGCAACATTGATATTTGCTTTTGTAGACCATTACCTCGACTGCAATGGGCCGAGGGTGGATGTTAGTTTTTTAGTTTTACGTGGGTGGAGAAAAATAAAATAAATAACTTTTTAATTTTCTTTCTTGAATCCTCCTTTTTGAATCTTGATGGTGGGGACAACCCAAAATCTTATTTAATTTGAAGTAACTCTTGTAATTCCCCCAATTTATGTTCCAAAATTAATTAACATAACTTAATTTATATTGGCTCCCCACCTCTTTGTTGGGAACCATTGACAAAATGGAGAACATGGGGAGAGCCTTTGGAATATCATCCTCCAATGAAGAACCACTCCAAACGAAGAAGGAGGAATCGACGCCTGAGCCGAGATATGATGCATGTTCCGGGAGCAATGAACTCTGACACCCCCTTCATAGACTTCATCTTCTACATCATGCCACCTCCAATGAACAAACGATGTAGGGGTGTGTTTATTGTTGTTCTTTGCAGTTGATCGTTGAATTATTCTTCTCATCCCACATGCTATCGGGCTAATGCAGAGGGTGTGGGCCAAAAAAACCCAGCATGATAAATCTGCAATTCTTCAATGACCAAAATGTTCTTCACGGTGGATCGATGGGTTGACTGGAACCCGACCACAATTCCAATGACCGATACCGGTGGGGTTCGAATGGTGGTTGCAACACCGGCCAACCGTGATGGTGTGGTGGCGCAACTGTACCGTCGTTGATAGACACAGCCCTGCGGGTGGAAAATGGCTCCACCACACAGCTGGGAGTAGATTCGGCCGGTATTCCGGCTGGCCAGGTCACACCGAGAGGGATAGATAGCATTTATTGAAGATGAGGGTTCTAGGACTGGAGACATCTCAGAGATGGACCATTAGATGAGACGTACTATAGAGATGACTATACGAGAGTCATACCTACCATTCAAGTAGGATCTTTGGTGGGTGTTCATAAGAGATGTTCACTATTTTACTTGTACATTACAATTGGGCTTGTATTATGGATCCTTTACTTACTCTATCCACCATGTTTACTATTCAGTTTACTTTGTGATTGTGTCTTGATATGTGTATGGATCTTGTGATTTTACAGGTTTAAAGGCAATGGATTCAGATTTTTTTGGATATGCCTTTTCTATTCTAGTCACTAGCCCCTGGCATATGGATGGCGGGCATGGGGTAGTCACTACACGGACCCTAGGGGACGGGTCAAGTATAATTGGTTTTAGAGGAGTCGGTTCTATGAAAGAAATTGTACTCTGATCTTTTAAAATGAAATATTGTTAAGTATTATTACTGTGGATTTTAGTTTAGGGAGTCTGGTGTTGGTGTGGTGACCGATATATCCATACACAAGGACCCTGACTTTTGATTTCTGACTCAGCGCATGAAAAAATTGATTGAGTGTGTATTTTGAAAATTATTCTTTGTAATCATTTTGAGTCAGCACACCAGGGATAACATAATGACCATGGCGTACCTGTTTCCTTCCAGGATGCCTCCATGAAGGAAACCAGCCAGGGTTCCATGTAGTTTTCTTGATGACATCCCACCGAGTGACGATGATACGGTGCAAGACCCCCTTTCGGCAGCGGTACCATATGGTAATATACCAGCTGGACAGTTACTCATTGGGAAGCCGATGCCACCGGCCCCAACAACATAGGGTGCATGAAAATTGAGCACATTTCATGAGTTTCAACTATAAAGGCAATTGAGGTTATTGGGTGAGATGGATCTGCATGCTGTTGTGTATTGGATGGAGGTTGTGGTTAGAGTTTTTTGACTAGTTTGGACAACTGCTGATCTCATGGTGATTCATACTGCCAGTCTTCTTCAAGATGTAGTAGGCAGATTGTTGATCTTGATGCTCGAGATTCATGACCAGGTCACACTCATCAGGGTGTACATCGAGAGCCTCTTCAGGGAAGAGTTCATCTCAGCAACCATATGCTATGTGAGTATTCAAGAACTTCTCTACTTGCAGTAGGGTAGCATTACTGTGGCTTAGAATTTAGAGAGTTTCACCGGCCCCTCATGCTACTCCACTAAACCATTTCAAGACCCTTTCTTTAGGGCTCAGACATTTGTGGAAGGGGTCAGATGGGAGATTAAATCTTGGATGATTTCTCCTAGAACCTAGACATAGGTGTGGGTGTTAGAGAAAGCACTCTTAGTAGAGAGTTTCCTCACTGAGCAGTCACCAGCAGTGAGACCCTCCACCAGACTACACGTAGCAGAGTCATCTGCAGATGGATTCATAAAGATGAAGCAGAGGTCCAAGAGATCCAAACCTACATGTGGACGACCGCAGGATGCAAGGTCCGTTTTGCGATGCTCTCAGTACCGAGCAAGACAGATGAGTAGCCAACATTGTTACTCGTGCGGAGGGCATGGTCTCATGGATCAAAACGTCCCTACACATTGTACAAATGACTGGTAGACAGTTGAAGGACTACCTAGAAAGATGATAAGATTCTATCAAGGAGGTCTACAGGCAATGAGGCAGACGTTGAATAGGAGTTGGTCGTGCAATTGGCGGTGGGCGGCGATTTGCAGTTCTACCTCCACCACCTCTAGGTGGTCTACTCCGACCACAGAGGGCAGGTGGATAGGGTTGAGATCAACACCAAGAAGCTGGGGCCTATGACCACAGTGCTCTGGAGATGATTTGAGGTATGATCTTTGTCTACTTCACCTTTGCAGCAGTACATATAGACACAAGTTCCAGTCAATCTATTATTCCCACTGCCCTTGTTCAGATTTTAGAGATTCCGGTGGAGTCATTGGCTCGATCATTATGGATAGAGACTCATATGGGAGAGGATTTGATGATTACACACTCGTTATGGCATTGTGAGCTTTCTCTAGGTGGTGACAGATTTATTGGGGATCTTCTAGTAGCGGCTTCACGGTCTTACGACGTCATCTTGGGTATGTATTGGTTTAGCACAATCCATGATCATATCTCCAGTATTATGTTCAATGTGTGGTGTGTCCACAAGGATGGAACCATGTTTTCCTAAACTGGTGAGAAGGGAACCATTGCAACATAGGATGGACTTATCCAGAGGAGGATGTAACCAATCACACATCTGTTGGCTAGCCTTACCCTCAGGGAGGTTGATTTTGAGAGTATGATCTATCATGTATTGGTGGACCAATACGCTGATGTTTTCCCTGATGATGTTCTGAGTCTACCTCTTCGCAGAGAGGTGAATTTTTATATTTACTTATACACCAGGACGACACCGATATCTAAACCATCATATTGGATGGCTCCCCTAGAGCTTCGAGAGCAGCGAGTACAACTTGAGGGCTTGCTGAGTAAGGGGTTCATTAGGACCAGTGTTTCACCATGGGTAGTAATGATTTTGTTTTCCAAGAAGGTTGACAGTAGTTTGAGACACTGTGTGGATTATCAAAACCTTAAATAGGTGACCATGAAGAAAAAGTACCCCTTACCAAGGTTAGATGACTTTTTTGATTATCTTAAGGGATCACAATGGTTTTAGAAGATAGACCTCAGATCAGGCTATCACCAGCTCAGGGTACGAGTCGAGGATGTGCATAATATGACCTTTAGATGTCATTATGTCCATTATGAGTTCTTGGTTATTCCATTCATTGTGACCAACAACCTAATAGTATTTCTGGGACTCATGAAAAGGATCTTCCATCCATACCTCGATCGCATTGCGGTAGTCTTTGTAGACGAAATCTGGATATATTCAGTTATGGAGGAGGAGCATGCCTATAATCTCTAGATATTTCTTAACACACTCCGAGAGAACCATCTTTATGGTAAGCTCTTTAAATGACTATTCCAGAACCGATGGGCCCACATTCAGGGACACATCACCTCTTAGGTTGGGGTTGCAGTGGTTTAGTGATGATTGTGGGTTTTCTTTCTTGGGTTCCACCTAGGAGTGTGAAAGAGGTATGAAGTTTCCGGGGATTGGTCGGTTACTACTGGAGGATCCTACCTGACTTTTCCAGAGTTTTGGTACCCAAATAAACATTGATGAAGAAGGGGAAACCCTTCATATTTCCAGAGAGATGCCAGTAGAGTTTCCAGGAGCTGAGACAGAGATAGAAAATTGCCCCCATCATGAGGAAACCGTATGTAGGCGTTCAATATTTAGTCTACTGCTACTCATTATGGAGTAGACTCGGATGTGTCCTAATATAGAAGTGAGCAGTTATCAGATAGGGTTCTCGAAAGCTGAGACAACATGTGCCGAACTATGCTACCCATGACCTGGAGTTAGTAGTTGTGGTCTTCACCGTGAAGATGTGGTTACATTACTTGATGGCCGAACGTTTTACAGTCTACAATGATCACAAGAGTATCAAGTATATCTTCTCTCAGAAGGACCTGAACCTGAAATAATGGTGTTGGCATGAGTTCCACTATGACTATGACTTCGAGATAGTCTACACTCCTAGGAAGGGGAACATAGTAGGAAATTCACTGAGCATGACATTAACCTAATGGATTTTATGATGGTTCAGAGAACACCATCCTTGTTATAGGACATACTATTTTACCGGTGGCGCTACCAGAGGATGTGTTGACGGAGTTCCATACGTCCCCTCTAGAGGAACATCTTGGAGTGTAGAAGATATACTAGGATTTTCAGTGTCCGTACTTGTGGCCGGTTATGAAGGCATAAGTGGCAGAGTTTGTCTAACAGTGCCTCACTTCTCAGCAAGTGAAGGCATAACATCTGGTTCTAGTAGACTTAGTTCATCCAGTAAAGGTGAAATAGTGGAATTCGGATGTAATTTCCATGGACATAGTGACATGAATTCCACACAAGTCCAAGAGACATGATTCCATCTGGGTAATCGTGGATTGACTACCCATGTCATCCCACTTCCTACCTATCAGAGTGGAGAGACCAGTAGAGGGCTTGGGAATCCTCTATGTACAGATGATTGTGTAGCTTCATGGGGTTCCATCTACAGTTTTCTATGATCATGATGCATGTTATACATATCAGCTATGGAAAGGGTTGCATGAGGCATTCCAGACACAGCTTCGGTTGAGTGCCACCTTCCATCCTCAGACAGAATTTCAGATAGAGCGGACCATTCAAACCCACAAGGACATGTTGCTTGCTTCCGTTCATGATTTCGTCCATAGTTGGGAGGATCACATGCCCTTGGTGGAGATCACATACAATAATAGTTATCAATAAACTATCATAATGTCACTATTTGAGGCATTGTATGGTTGACCATTCAGATCACCTCTGTGCTGGACTGACCCAGGGGAGTCACCACTCATGGGACTAACGATGGTACGGGTTACCCCGGAGAAGGTGTAGATCTACTAGGAGCTGATGAAGACTACACATAAATGGCAGAAGCCTTATGATTATATGAGAAAAATACCTCTTTAGTTCGAGGATGGTGACCATGTATTCCTATGGGTATCACCTCGATGATGTTTTCAAAGATTTGTCTCGTGCGACAAGTTATCTTCGAGGTTCATCGAACCATTACAGGTCCTCAGTAGAGTTAGCAAGGTGGTTTACTCCAAGCTCTTACCCCTAAATTGCACCAGTTGAATGAATTTTTCTACATATCCTAGGTGAGGAGATGTGTACATGATCCCTTGCACATCCTTGACTAGGGAGAGCTGGACATCAACGATGAGCATGTGTTTATGAAGGTTCTAGTAGAGATTGAGGATCTATAGGAGTGGGTCCTTCATGGGTGGTCGATACCACTGGTGCGAGTTTTTTTGCAACATTGGAACCTCTAGGAGAGTACATGGGAGCGGGAGACTCATATTCATTCTCAGTAACACTATTTGTTTCCCTAGTTTTTTTGTGGCTTTCAGGGACGCGTAGCACCGAGGTGGGTATAATATAAAAACCAAAAAAATTTACATGTAATTTTTTAATTATTTGTAAATATTTTGAGTCCACAAAAATTCACGGTTCATGATTCTGAGGCCTGATAGGGCCATAATGAATTTCTGTCCTTTTTTTAGTACGCTCGGCAAATGAGCGAGCGATGTTTTGTAACATTTGAACCAGTTCTTGAAATTGAAATCTGATGACACTGTTGATCTCGCCATGCTGATATTCACATAAGGAGACCTTCACATCGACTGCAATAGGCAGGGGTGGAAGTTATTTTTTCAGTTTATAATGGGAGGAGTAAAATAAAATAAATAATTTTTTTGAAACCACCTTTCTGCATCATGGTTGTGGGGACCACCCAAACCCTTCATTAATGTAAAGAAACTCTTGTAATTACTCCAATTATTTTTCCAACATTAATTAAATTAAATTAATTAATTTTGTCTCCTCAACATTTTTTTGGGAATCATTGGAAAAATGAGAACATGGGGAGAGCCTTTAGAAGATTATCCTCTAATGAAGAACCACTCCCAATAAAGAATGAGGATCTGATGCTCGAGCTCGGATCAGAAGTGTGTTGTAGAAGTAATGATTTCCATTATCCCCTTAATAGAAATCAAATTATACCTCATGCCACCTATAATGAACAAATGAATTAGGTGCCTATTTATGATTGTTCTTGTTGGTTTTTCATGGAATCATTATTCTATACCAACATTTTATCGGTCTAACATGGCGGGTGCGGTCCAATGAAACACGTCCGGATCCCTCCGCAGTTCTTCATTGATCGAAGTGTTTTTCACGGAGGATTGACATGATGAGTTGTACCCGACCACAATGCGGGAGACTGATGCTGGCAGGGATCAAGTGTTGTCCAGGACACTAGCCAGCCACAATGGGGTGGTGGAGCAACCATGCCACTGGAGAAGGCCACGACCCATCGGCCATGACGGAGAAGGGGATCACAGCTGACATGCCGACCAACTAGGTAAAGGTATGTTTGAGCACATTAGTGCTTCCAGTTGAGGAGAGGGACACAAAGGCTTAGTCATGGCGGTGATACAGGATGGCGGTAGGCACCTAGCCAGCCGAAAGAGGACAGTGGTGCCGTCACGCAGTTGGGAGGAGAGCTGACCGACCATCATGTCGGCTGCGTAAGGCCAAGAGAGGTTGTTCCTGTAGGTCCCTCGCACAAGAAGGTTCCAACCTAATTGTCTCTGGATAGTTTAGAATATCGGGAGCGCCCTCCTAGGTACGGGCTAGGGCGGGCCCCACCACGGAGGACCACACCCGCCGAGCGGGCTACGCATTAGAGGAACGCAAAGAGCTGCCCATGTAGGTCTGCGGGCTGGGCCCACTATGGCCCGACCCATATGGGTCGGCCGCAGACTGGGTTGGGTTGGCCTAGGTTGGGTCGGGTCCTATTGATTTGACTAGGTCGGACCGCAACCGGGCCAATCTAGACCCAGATACATCTCTTTTTCCGTATCTTGAGAACCCAGTGTCCATTTGATAAACCGTCTATGGTGCCAAAATACATGGATTAAGAAAGTCTATTTGGTATACTACAATTGAGTTTTGGATAATGTTGGAGTATGGTTGGGTTGGTACGAACATGAATCCAACAGTTTCCTCAGAACGGAAACGCTAATATCTTTCAGAACTGGCATCTGATTGACATGTTGTCAGCTGTGTTGGGACCCTATTGACATGACAGACCAATATAATAATTCTTCACGGGACATCATGGTAGTTGAAGTATTGACCGATTGATTGAGGAGCAGATCCTCTCATATTTAGGCATTCTTAGTGCGGGAACCCTATGGCATATTGTAATTGTGGAGTCCTCAAATCGTGTGTGGGTCATCATCAGATCCTCTGTGGTTTAGGGCTCAGCGATCCTGTGTGTTTACACACATAACGATCCTGTGTGGGTCAATAACAGAGTGTCTAGACAAATTATGATGCATTGGAAATACAAAAAATAATCCATACATCCACACATAATTTATAACTAGTGTGAGATGAGTCATTACCGTTGTGGTACACTTCTATGTAGTTATACAACTATGGAATTTTTCTGTGTGGCATTACCTTTGTGGTAATTACCTTCGTGGTGTTACATGTGTGGTACTTCTATCTTTGTGGTGTTACCTTTGTTGTACTTCCACCGTTCTGGTGTTACATTCGTGGTAATATTCCATCACGTGTGAGATGTGTATATATTGTTAACATAGGTATATATTGGGTCATATACCGATGTAGTGTTGATGACTATTGATTTGTTTTTTGTCATTTAAGTCTAGATTTTTTGTTTATCCGTTGTGGGTTTTGGGAGACCTTCAGGTGTCTCATGGTCCCAACTGAGTATTGTTATACTCACCCATGCATGGGCTACGCCTGCACCTTTCTTTTTCTTGTGCAGATGAGAGATTACATTGATCAAGGCTGATGGTGCCAGGACTAGAGGCGGCTCGGAGATGGACCATTAGATAAGACATACCACAAAGATGACCATACGAGATCTGTACCTACCCATCACGTAGTATTTTTAGCGGGTGTTCACATGAGTTGTTCACAGTATTACTTGTACCTTTCCAGTTGGGCTTATATTGTGGCCCCATTAATTACTGTACACACCATGTTTTCTATATAGTTTATTTTGTTTTTGTGTCTTGTTGTGTGCTTGTTTTGTGTGAGTTTAGAGGTTTAAAGGCAATGACTTCTCGATTTTGTGGATATTCCTTTCCGGTGCTAGTCTCTAGCCCCTAGCCTATGGAAGGCGGGCTTGGGGTAGTCCTGGCATGGGACTTGGGGGAGGGTCATGACATAGGAATAAGGTTATCAGAAGATGATAATGAATATAGAAGATCATAACATTCATATCAATGGCTATAATCAAGAATCATGGAATAATGATAGTCTTTTCATAAAAAATTAATCATAAGGAAAAAATGAACATATTCCATGAAATATAAAAATATGAATAATACATGGAATTATTGTAGACACAAAGGCATATATATATATATGTGTGGATTTCCATTTAGTAAATACATCTTAGCCAAGGCGATATTAGTGGGGAAATCCCTTTACTGAAATGGGTGCACACCCCGTTCCAGCCCTACAATATTAATCCGAGTTCACTAATCATTTTATCCTTATAACATGATTCGAGTTCATTTCCAATTTTAGTTCAGTAATTCTATACAAATTTCATTTCTTGTTTCATCCATGTCTATCTCATTAGATATAAATATTTTCCCATTGCATTGTGGGGAGATATAGTTCCCACCAATCACATAATGAAAGCGTACATACTTTTGCCACCAAATCATAACCATCATATCATAACCCCAAAAATAAATTGTGTATCAAAAACATGTAAAAATATCTTAAAATGTGGAATAAATACCTATTTCATAAAAATTTCATTAAAGAATAACCTGTGTATGTAATAGGTTTCCAAAAGAATATAATTTGTGGAAGAGAAATAGGTTTTATATGAATCATTCTATAAAAACATAGAGAAATAATGAATTTATAGGAATGGAACCATTGTATATTTTTATATTAGGGCATTATTAATATCTGTTAATGTCATCACAAAGGAAAATAACTCGAACATCAATATTGAAAACATTTATTGAGGAAAATATCATATATTCTTCCAAAAAAGGATCTTTAAAAGATAATTTTTTTTAAAACTATCTTGTTGAAAATAAACAAGAAATCTTATAAATAATTTTTGAAAACTATTTGTAAACCCTTTTCATTAAAATTATTTATTTATATCACATAAACTTTTTGAAAATCATTTTCCTGTAAAACATATAAAAGTTTCTTGAAAACATTTTTTATACAATTTTACTTGAAAACATATAAAATAACAATGAATTTATTTTGAATACTATTTTCCAAGAAAATTATCACAGGAATATTTGAAAATATTTTGAAAAAATACCATAAAATGATATAAAGTAATTATTAAACAATTTTGAAAACACTTTTCCCTGAAAACATATAAAAGAATCATGATATCATTTTTTAAAACTAATTTCCTTACAAAATATAAAATAATCATCAAAATGTTTTTAAATCAATTTTTTTGAAATTAACTTGAAAAAAAGTAATGAAATCAAGAAAATATTTGGAATTCCATTTCTCTTGGAAACCTATTAATGAATCTTGAAAATAGTTTCAAAACATTTTTCCACGAAAATATGTTTTTTAATCATTTTCATTTTATTTATACTTTTCACGTAAGGAAGGGAATTTCATAGAAATAATGGTGGGTATATCCATAAATGTATTTAGAGGAAAAAAGAATATTCAATTTTCATTGTAAAAGATATGATAATGACTTGATTCAAAAGATAAATGATTATTCAATTAAAAAAATTTGTAAAAAAAGGGAAAAATTATTTTAAATATTAGAGGAGAATTTTACAATTATCTTGGAAACACTTTTTAGAAAATATGGTTTTAATAGAGAATTGATTTCTGGCTGAAGAGAAGGAAAATTACAACATTCCTAAAAACACATTCTAAACAATATTATGTAACAAAGAGTAAAAAATGGTACAAATACCTTAAAGATTCATAAATAACCAGAGGAGAAAAAAATTCATGAGTTTTCTATAGATTAGGATCATAATAATTATATAAAGGAAGAACAATCATTAAAGATCATGAAAAGTGATGAGATTGTTTAAATATACACATAACACATGGTAACATTGAACCATACTACTCATTTATGAAAATGAAATAAAATGAAGTATTAATTATCATGAAAATATTGATATTAATGATGTATCATTTCAAAGGCATTATATATAAATAATGGATTAATATAGGTACATAACATGGAAATTGTATTAAAGAAGGTAAATTGAGGAAAAAAACTTTACTGATTTGGTAGCTTTTGAAACAAAAAAAATCCATGAAAGAAAGATTTATAAATGGATATGTAAATACCCATTAATTAATGTACAAGAATTATATAATTCATCCATGAGATGTATACAAACTATTTAATTGTAATGGGTGGTGAATAAAAAATGTATCTCAATGAAATTATAAGGGAGACGAATTTTCCTTCCTTTGTGTCATGACTCTCATCGTTCTCATTCAAGCCTCTTTTTAATCGGGTAAATCCTTTTGATTTTTTTAGAAGAGAGTCATTGGAAAATCGTCGTCCAAAATGGTTGACTCAAAAAGAATGGGTGGTATGTTGGGATGATATTGGATCAGATCTTTGCCTAACCTAATGGGTTTGAGTGTTGTGAAAAAATGGTAGGAGGGTAGTCCTTTTTATTGTGGAGTAGTTGTGGTACACATGTATATATTTGAAGATATAATTCCACACACATTTTTTATTTTGAATCTGGATCCTATAATGGACCAAATTTGATCCACGGTAGGATAAGGTTAACATATAGACATCTAATGGACCATATACAAGAGTATAAGTCATTTTTTGTTCTTACATTTATGCTTTAGTCTTTAGTTTATTTTAATTTTACCTTATTTTGATGTAATATATTTTAATTACATTTATTAATCTTTTCTAGAAATAATCAATGTTGAAAATTTAGAGCATTAAAATTATTATGATTCATAAAATGGAATCCATTTTCCCAAATTCAAATCATTTATGTCAACGAAATTAGTTTAAAATTATTCCAACTAATTGACCACACTATTGGGTTTTAATGTTAAAATGATCAAATGTTTTATAATATTTTAAATACATTTTCAATATGAAACGTGTTCTAATGGCCTAAATTGTATTAATTGATAAAAATATTATCTAATTAAAAATGAAAAAATTTAAATGTGTATTTTATCATTATAAAAAATTTAAATGAAAAAAACATCATTGAATGGAAATTCCTTATTTTTAATTATTCATTAAAAATGAAGCCATACAAGAAATTCAAAAAATTTATGTCAACATAATTCAAAAGAACTTCATTCAAGTATGATGTTTATTTTGAAATATTATATAAATAAATGTTTTAGATATTATGCTTAAAATGTGTTCACTATTGAATGACGATAAAACTACATTTATTAAAATATTGTGTTTTAAGTATAAATTTTGGGTTTTATTATTATATATCTATAAAATATATTGGATAGTTATAAAAAAATTGTTTTAATATGGAACATATAAATTTAATTAATATCACCCACTATTATTAATCAATTTAACTTATTAATATAAATAATCTTTTTCATTTAAAAATATACTTATATAAAATCAATCTCTTTATATTCATTTGGTTACTATGTTATATTATAATTAATAGGTAACTAATGATTTAAAAAATATATATACATAAGTATGTTTATCATATAATAATAATCTATATGTCCATGATATATCCTAATAAATAATAGTATTTTAATAATGAATTATTTTTCACTAACACTAAGTTAGGGGTGTTACTCAAGCCATCGAGGAAAGTATTTATTGAAAACCAAGCTATCATCGTTGTCCTATGTATATAAAGCTAAATGTTTTGTTGTTTTAGTGTATAGTTATGTAGGTGTTTCATACAACGTAATTGTAACATATAAAATAAACCATTTTTTGTGTTATGTGAAATGTAAATTTGAAAAATAATAAATTAGTTAGAAAAAAATATTTCAGAAAATATAAAGTTGTTACTGTGATGAGGACTGGTAGATTAAATTGTCCAGTGTGAATTTGATCAAGCAAATCACCAAAATTCAGGTATGAGATTTTTTGAAGGTTATTATAGAATATGTTATATTCATTGGTTGAAGGCATTGTGGTTCAGTTTTATTACGTTGTCCCTCTATGATGGGAATCCTTGATATTAGTCAGTTACATTTGATGAAATTTTTATCTCTCTTATTTGAAATTTAACATTGAATAGAAATATTTTAATAATTTTTTTGAGTTAAGGTTTGTGTGTGGTAAAATTTGATGTTTCACTCATGTAAATCATGCGCGATCAGTTTCAATTTGGTCAATTGGAATTCAAAAATTTCTTTATAGGGAGGTACCTTCTTTGGTCCCAAAATATAATATGGTTTCCTTAGTTAAAATAATCATTCTAGGATCATCATCATAAATCATAAGTTATTCATTGTAAGAATACTCCGATGATGCAGGTACCATGACCCGGAATTTGATCCTTTTAGTTTTAAAACCTATGGTGGGGGGAAATATCCGAAAAATGTTTAAATAGATGACGATGTGATCATGTATCTATATACAGGGTCACCCGATATTTGGTTATGAATTACCCTCCAGCGGGGCTGGGCAGTGGGACACCTGTTAGCATTACAGACCCAGTCCTCTCGACTAGGATAGTCTGTGGATTACCTCCGTGATTACCGTAGCGGGACCCTTGGTTGTACGGGTCGGTGATGGAACGACCTTGGATTTGAGGAGACCTCTTGACTGCAGGGAAATGACGAGGTGTGGTTTGACTTTCCCTAGAACTCTCAAGTATGAGGGGCACTTTCCCCACGGAGACGTGTTCTTGTGACGCGATCTAAAACCGTGCGGGCGAGTCAGTGTCGCCCAAAGCAGATAATATCGAAGTGCGGTGATTGAGCACCTTGGCTTGCGGTTCGGGGCAGACATGTGGGATGCTGGGCATTGATGGTGTTTCTTCTGGGACTGTTGGCGACTCTTTTCATGGGCTGAGCTACGGGACAGAGATCCCCTTACGACGATGTTCGGGCTTCTTGGTGGAGCATATATATGAATATACCATGATTTGAGTACCCACTCCTTGGGTTTTGGCTACTCTCCTTCAGGAGAGGCGAAGACGCGTGGGGTATTCCACGTGATTTCCGCGTCCAACTTCTTGTGGTAGGACGAGTCTTCTATCTTTCGCTTGATGGGTTGAGCTGTTACTCCTTACTGCGCTTTCGGTCGTACTCCTCTACTTTTCTGTTCGCTCTACTGCTCACCCATCGGTACCTCCTTTGTTGCTCCCTCGAGCCTTTGGGGTATCCGACTGAGTATTTTTATACTCACCCCTGCTTGGGCTTTTCCTGCACTTGGTGTGCCCTTGCAGATGACAGACATGTGGAGCGTGATCTCGGTGGGGCGTAGGAGCTTAGGATCTTGGACCACGTGCGGTGGTCGATGTCGGGATCCAGGCGGGAGACGCGTCAGCGGTTTCTTTTTGTTTACCTATTGCCGAGTTGTGGCACCTTTCGGTTGTGCGCGTGTTTTGCCCCTTTTCTTTTCAGCTTGTACCTTGTACTTTTAGTGGTCGATGCAATTTGTGGTATTTATATAGCAGTTGCCCTTTCCTTTTCTTTGATTGTCTTTACTTTTACTCGGCACTGTTGCATTGAGCTTGCTGTGTGTGTGTGTACAGGTGCTTAGGAAAAGGCCTCCCCGAGTTGTTGTGCCTTCGGCGCTGGTCGCCAGCCCCTGGCCTATGGAGGCGGGCTTGGGGTAGTTGCGGCTTGAGCCCGGGTAGGGTCGAGTCCTGACAAAGTGGTATCAAAAGTGGTTCGTTCCTTGGGACATTGTGCAGACGTCCCTAAAAGATGAATTGGTTGGGATTTAGGGCAACAGTGTTAACGTGTCTCGAGAGCGGCTCTCAGGCCAGGGAGTCCAGTGATGGTGCGGCGGCCGACGTATCCATTCACCAGGACCTTGATAACCCGCTTGTCGACTCGGCATGCTGAGACAGTTGTTGCAGGGAAATTTGTTTGTGCATCACATAGGACTGAGTCTTGACTGTCCTTCTTGAGTCAGCTCCCCATCATTGATATTGGTATATACATGTATTCTCATCTGACCGCAGCACTCCTTGATAATATTCAGGATGTCTCTGCGAAGACAGCCAGCCAGGATACCGGCTTGGGTTCGTGACGACGACCCTGTGAGCTACGAGTCCACAGTCCAGGACCCATCATGCGATCCCTTTCTTCCGGGTGGGCCGGTAGCAGCACCCCCCACCTGTGGAGCATCAGTTAGTTTCAGCAGAGCAGGCTGAGCTTGAACGCAGGTTGAGCGCACTCCGTGAGTTCCAGCAGCAGAGACCACTGAGGTTCAGTGGTGAGCCAGACCCTCAGGAAGTAGAGGGTTGGCTAGAGGCAGTGGTCAGCCTTTTCAGGCTTGTGAAGACGCTGGAAGATCAGAGAGCGTCTTTGGCAGCCACCCCTTTTTGTGGATCAGCGTTGGAGAGTTTGGTGACTCAGCTTCTTGACGAGTCGTCGCTTTCGTTGGACGACTTTCAGTTGTTGCTCTGTGAAGAGTTTTTCCCCTCCTTCTTGCGCTCCATTCGGATTCCGGAGCTCCTGCAGTTTCAGGAGGGAGGGATGATGGTGGCCGAGTACGCGGCTAGTTTTGTAGACCGTGCACGCTTTTACCCAGACTTGGTCCATGACGATAACTTCCGAGCGCGGATGTTTGAGCAGGGTCTCCGCCGAGAGATTCGTGTTGTCATAGTACCCTTGGGAATTTCCACATATGCTGGGGTGCTAGAGAAGGCGCTGGTGACAGAGGGATTCCTATCATGTTTTTCGGTTGGTAGTGGCAGTGGGCGCGTTGGAGCCGGGATGTCTGTCGTAGCTAGTAGGCGCCGGAGGACACGGCCTCGATGTAGGTGTCCTTCCCACTGCCGGTTTCGGAGACGTGGTCGTATACCACTATAGCGAAAAGGTGCAGGGCCTCAGCCGAGGATGCCCTTCCGTGAGTGGATCACGAGCCGTGGTCGTACACCACAGTGGTGCCGGAGGGCAATAGGGTAGCCCAGAGAGTGTCGGTGCTATGCTTGTGGTGGGCGAGGTCACTTGGCATGAGACTGCCTGACCCGAGTTGCTGAGAGCTTCGGGCAGGCAGCAGGCGCAAAACCACAACACAGGCAGCACGGTGATCGGAGTAGTGTCCAGAGAGGTGGTGCTAGCAGAGGAGCGGGAGATGGTAGTGGGGGATGATGTCATGAGAAATCCCCATCACCACTAGGCAGTACGCGTCAGGCTCTGGGAGCTTATGGTTGGGACCGCGGGCAGCCGTGAGCTTTGGATGTCTACGATCCATAAGAGCATGGGATGGTGAGAGGTACCCCATGATACTATTCTACTACTTACAGTAGGATTGTTAGGCTCTGCGTGTGAAAGGGATTTCTCCATGCTCCTTGTTTGAGGTGTTACTAGGGTGACGTAGGGCATTTGGTGTAACCCTGTGTTGGTAAGGTAAAAGGTGTGAGACCTTTTCCTTTAGTCGATGGTGTTGGCTCCTTCGCTTATTGAGCGTGTAAGAGAGCATCGACTATGGAATCTTGCGCGACCATATATCCTTAGGTGTTTCACCGTATGGATATTCTGAAGGAGGGAATCACCAGGCCTTGTTCCAGGTGCGGGCAGTGATTCCAGTCGCGGCGTGCGACGTAGAGGTTTGACCGGGGAGGTGAGCTACCCCCGAGGGCCTTCGGGTCGTTTGAGACCATACAAAGGGATGGCGAGGTTGTCTACCTCCTTGCCCTAACCCCAATGTCCGGAGTGGGTGCACGACGTCGGCATGGGCCGACCTAGTGTGAACAGATCAATCCTTTGGTCTATGCGCAGTGACGCAGAGTTGTGCATGGGTCTTTCTGAGTATGGGAAAGCCAGGTGTGTGCTTAGTACCCTGTGTTGCTCCCTAGTTTTGCTTTTCGAGGATGAAAATATTGAAGGAGGGAATGATGTAAGAACCCAGGTTTTGCTACGAAAGACATTGGAATATTCTTGATGATATTCCAGAGCAGCGCATTCATACGGCGTGCGATTCCGACCCCCGGAGTGGCCAGAATTAAATTTTCAGTGCGTTCACACTGGAAATGCTAAATAAATACAATAACTCCTAAACGGAGTTCCGGATCAAGGATCCGAGTGTACGGATGGTTCCGGAATGGGGTGTTTACCCTAGGAACGACATAAAACTTGTCGGCACAGGATATTTGGACCCCACGCACGCTTCTGGAACGTTAAACGGATTAATTAATAAATTAATTAATTCGTTTAATGGAGAAACGCTAGTATCACTTAAACGGTGGCTCGGATTGGAAAACAGTGGGCACCGTTGAGTTCGGAGCGTGCTGTTTACCCTAGGAGGGGTATAAGTTTTGCGGGCGCGGGCCGTCTGTGAAAAATGGCCCCAAGGGCGTTTTTGTAATTTGGCGGCCTCGGGCGCTAAGTTTAATAACTTTAGAACGGGGCCTCAGAATAAAATTCTGACACCGCAGTTGCGCTCAGAGCGTGGCTCTTAGCCTAGGGGAGGCTAAATCCCGACCCCGTCGGGAGTTCGGGTTCGGGGCAGTCGGGCGGGCGTTTAAGTGATTTATACGTAAACACCCCCTTCCTTCTTCTTCATCTTCTTCACCCTCTCCCCTTCCCTCCCTCATTCCGGCGAGCTCCGGCGAGGCAAGCTCTGGTGAGCCAACTCCGGCGAGTCAACAGCGCGGGGCGGATCGTGTGGGAAGCGTCGGGCAAAGCCCCACGAGGTAGGATTTATTTCGTTTTCGTTTTTAAATTCCCGCATTCTTTGAGCCCGATTTATACCATCGAATTGCCGCCCAATCTTCGAAAAAAGCCCATTGATTAGTAGAGCTCGATCCGAGCTTTTCGACGCACCTTTCGGATGTGAAATCGGAGCTCCGAGGCGTCCACATCGGCCCGGTGAAGATGGGGGGTGGTTTTGCGGTTTCCGACAGTCGGCAGGGTGCTCCGGCGAGTGCCGAAGGCGGCGGACGGCGGCACAGGGCGACGGCTTCGGCTCCGGGAAGGCGGCGCGGCGGCCACGGCTTTGGAAGGCGGCGCGGCACTGAGGGCTGCGGCGGCGGCCGGTGGCATCGGCAGGGCGCCAGCGAGATCGGGAGAGGGGTCGCGCGGCTCGCGGCCCCGTGCGGCAGACCGTGACCCTCTTATCGCGGGTCACTATTGGAATCAAGACCGGCCAGTTGGTCGGTCGGTGGAGAACCCTCGCGGCGCGTGGGTGTCAAAGGGAGGCGGGCCGCGGAGCGGCGGCCCGTGGCTCGGCTGGACCGGGCCGGCCGGAGCGGGCCGGCCCAAGCATGGCGGACCGGCCGGTCCGGGACGGTCCGGCCCAAGGGGCTTTGCCCCTCAGACTTCGGACGCCCGTATTTCGGGCTTCGGGCGTCTGTTTTGCGCGCCGTATGCGGCAGTGCGGAGCTTACATCAAGATGGAGTTTTTTAGATGGTTTCGGGAATTTTTCATTCCCGAAACAAGGGGCCGCTGAGGCGCGACGTGTCCTTTAGTGGACGAGCGTTTTCCGGGGATTCTTGTTTTGGACGGCGCGGACGCGTCCGACGTCCGGTTTGAGCGCCGTCAGTTGCGTTGGGACCCTGGCGTCGAGGCAGATGTTTGCAGGGTGGTTTCAGGCACTGAGGCCGGAGTTTAGGCGCGGGCCCCACGGCCCGTCTTTTGAGCTGTGTGCAACTTTTAGCGACTTTTTCCTCGGACGTCCGTTCGGGGCGTGCGAGCAGTCGATGTTCGGTGTTTTTCCGAGGGGATTGCAATGGTGCAATCCGCCCGCCCTAATTCGGCATGATGGTGCAGGGCCCACGAGGGCCGTTTGGGCGTCGACGGTGATTTTCCATCTTTATCACCAGGCGACTGTTTTGGACAAGGGAGTGGTCCATCTTGTGTGTTTTTCGGGAGGATCGCAATGGTGTGATCCGTTCGTTGAGTTTCGGGACCGGGATGTGGGTCCCACGTGGCGCCGCTCATGTGCGGTGCGTCGGAATGTATCTTTTTCTCCGGATACCCGTTCTACTCAAGTTAGTAGTGCTTTCGACGTGTTTTTCCGAGAGCATTGCGATGGCAGAGTCCGCCCGACCTTTTTCGGAGACGTGGTGTGGGTCCCACCCGACCCGGCTACAGTGAATAGTGCACTTTTTCACCGGGTGTTCATTTTGGGTGATTGAGTACTCAATACCGTGTGTTTTTCCGAGGGGATCGCAGTGGCGTGATCCGTTGGTTTAGTTTCGGGATCTTGGGGTGGGCCCCACACGGGTTTGGTCACGATGAATAGTACCTTTTCCACCTATTGACCGTTTCGGGCGAGTGAGTAGTCTAACTCACATTTTTTTTCTCAAGGATCACAACTATGTGATCCGTTTGGCTGTACAGAGCCTCTTGCGCGATCATGATAAATGTGGAAGCACGGAAGGTGCTCTAGTGGTGGTTCACCCTACTTTGCTTGTAGCGGACCTTTGGCGAGTGATCGTGTGAACTCCCGTGTGAGTGATATAAATGCTTGAGGTGACGTGGTTGGCCGTGCCTGGGCCTTTGAGGTGGATTTGTTACGTCACGCCTTCGCGCTGACATTGGGTGCCGTGTGCACGATAGCCTATGGGCTGGAATGAGGTATACTCTGGTAGTATATGGGAGCGCATGGAGGTACATGTGGTTTGTACCTGAGATGTTCGTGTGCTTGGTCGGGGTTGACCTGGGGCCACACGTCGTGTGGGCCCCACGTGCGTGCCGTGTTCTGCTTTGCGTACTCAGAGATCTCGCGACGTAGAGGATCCCTCTGTGCCCGTTGTTTGACCAGCAGGGTGGAGTTTTCCCCTGGCTCGGTGCTCGGTTGTTGAACAGCAGGGTTGAGTGGCCTCCCCCTGGTTTCGTTCTCGATGGATTGGCCGGTTGCGGGGCCAATGGCACCTAGTGATGGAAGAGGTGCTGAACCCTTTTGGGTGACATGTGCTGGAGTTGGGTGGTCGCATGATGCCCACTCCGTGTTCAGTTGGCCAATGTTGTGGCCTCCAGTGGACTTGGCCAGAGCAGTTCTGAGTTTTACCCTTCATTGGGGCTGGGCAGTGGGTTACTCATCATATTCTAGGGTCTACCCTCCAGCAGAGACTGGGCAGTGGGTCACCCGACGACTTCTTAGGGTTACCCACCAGCAGAGACTGGGCAGTGGGTCACCCGACGACCTCTTAGGGCCTACCCTCCAGCAGGGCTGGGCAGTGGGTTGCCCGTCGTCTAGTTCCAGGTCTACCCACCAGCAAGGCTGGGCAGTGGGTCGTCTGTCTACTTATTCCAGGTCTACCCTCTAGCAGGGCTGTCCAGTGGATCGCCTGATGATGTGTTAGGGTTTACCCTCCACCAGGGTTGGGCAGTGGGTCACCCGATATCTGAATATGGTTTACCCTCCAGCAGGGCTGGGTAGTGGGTCACCCGATATCTGAATATGGTTTACCCTCCATCAGGGCTGGGCAGTGGGTCACCTGATATCTGAATATGGTTTACCCTCCAGCGGGGCTAGGTAGTGGGTCGCCTGACGATGTATTACGGTTTACCCTCCAGCAGGGCTGGGCAGTGGGTCACCCGATATTTGGTTATGAATTACCCTCCAGCGGGGCTTGGCAGTGGGGCACCTGTTAGCATTCCAGACTCTGTCCTCTCGACTAGGCTAGTCTGTGGCTTACCTCTGTGATTACCGGAGCGGGACCCTTGGTTGTATGGGTCGGTGATGGAACGACTTTGGCTTTGAGAAGACCTCCCGACTGCAGGGCAGTGACGAGGTGTGGTTTGACTTTCCCTAGAACTCTCAGGTATGTGGGGCGCTTTCCCCACCGAGACACGTTCTTGTGACACGATCTAAAACCGTGCGGGCGAGTCAGTGCCGCCCAAAGAGGATACTATCGAAGTGCGGTGATTGATCCCCTTGGCTTACAGTTCGGTGCAGACATGCGGGATGCTGGTCATTGATGGTGTTTCTTCTGGGACTCTCAGCGACTCTTTTCATGGGCGGAGCTACGGGACGAAGATCCCCTTATTACGATGTTTGGGCTTCTTGGCAGAGCATATATATGTATATAACATGATTTGAGTACCCACTCCTTGGGTTTTGGCTACACTCCTTCAGGAGAGGCGAAGTCGCGCGGGGTATGCCACATGATTTCCGCGTCCAGCTTCTTGTGGTAGGATGAGTCTTCTATCTTTCTCTTGATGTGTTGAGCTGTTACTCCTTACTGCGCTTTCGGTCGTACTCCTCTACTTTTCTGTTCTCTCTACTGCTCACCCATCGGTACCTCATTTGTTGCTCCCTCGAGACTTCGTTGTATCCTATTGAGTATTTTTATACTCACACCTGCTTGGGCTTTTCCCGCACTTGGTGTGACCTTGTAGATGACAGACAGGTGGAGCGTGACCTCGGTGGAGCGTAGGAGCTTAGGAGCTTGGACCACGTGCGGTGGTCGGGATCTAGGGGGGAGACCCGTCAGCTGTTTCTTTTTGTTTACCTGTTGCCGGGTTGTGGAACCTTTCGGTTGGGCGCGTGTTTTTCCCCTTTTCATTTCAGCTTGTACCTTGTACTTGTAGTGGTCGATGCACTTTGTGGTATTTATAAAGAAGTTGCCCTTTCCTTTTCTTTGCTTGTCTTTAATTTTACTCTGCACTGTTGCATTGAGCTTGCTGCGTGTGTGTGTAAATGTGCTTAGGCAAAGGCCTCGCCGAGTTGTTGTGCCTTCGGCGCTGGTCGCCAGCCCCTGGCATGTGGAGGCAGGCTTGGGGTAGTTGCGGCTCGAGCCGGGGTAGGGTCGGGTCGTGACATTACATTACTTGGTTGACCACTTGAAAAACTATTAGTTAGTTTGTTGAGGGTAAAACATCCTTTTTTCCATTATTAAACCATTAAACAATTTTATTGTTTATTTCTACTTCACTAGATATATGGGGATCCGATCTCATTCCATGTATCTCTCATGATCCTTCTCTTATATATCATGATATCTCATGGATCTAGGCTCTGGTTCAAATATTTCTGGTCATGTAGGATCTATATATATATTCTCTCTAATACATATTATTTATTTCATAGATTCCCTTCTGATATACTCGACTATTTTTGTGTGAGCTCATTCAACATATTTTTCATATCTGAACCCCATTTCATTAATTTATTTTAACTAGACTGAATGAAGGCTTTATATTTTTAATGTGAATCGTCTTTGGAATAATGTATGTGGTATATATATTTTTCCCAAGATCTAATTAATTTATAAGTATTTCTTTTTTTCTGCATGCCAACATTATTGGAATATTTAATTAATTTTTTTAACGGTCTCAAATTGGATTACACACCTTATCATATTACTATGAATCATTAATATGTGAATAGAGGATTTCAACCTCGATCATAGACATCTTATGGTTGTGTCATATTGATTTGTTTTTCAATTATTTAATTGAATTCTTGGAACATCTATTAAGTGTTTGACATGGATTAGAAATGGAATTACCCTTTGTATGTAATTTTCCAAATGATTATAGATCCTACCAAGTTCCATGTCAAACCTTGTAATAGTTTAACAATGGTTGGTTGCTTCTTCTGAATGATTTTTTAAAAAAAATTGAATTATTCATATTCAATGTGATTCTCGGTTGAGTTAAATTAGTTGTTGTTGACAATGTGACATTTTATAAAAAAAACCCTTATATAATGTGAACATTCATATAAACAATAAATAGTGATTAATGATTTAAATCATGCGTGGTCTTTTTGAATTAGGGTCCCCCCTTCAATTATGTATTTTTTTGAAATGTGGAATGCTTAGTAAATGACCTCTCCTGATACCCTGAAATGGATTGAATAAGGGGGAATGACCTTCCTTGTGGCTAGTTTCCTAAATGGCTTACCACCATCTATATGGGTTAAAATGGCTTTATTATAAGATTTATTTTCCCGATAAATGAAATTGTTTGATAATATTTAATGAATTAAATTTAATGGATTAATGGAATGGGTGTCAAGGCAATAACATTAGTAGTTTTAAATAAAAATGGATTGAAATTACATTGGTTATAATTATCGAGGTTAAATATAAAACATGAGATGAAATTAAACATGTATAATAATATAATTATGATTATTCCATGATATAGGATTTGTAATGATGGTAGGGGTTTATTGGGCATGATGTTTCCTACTACCTTATATTGGATTTCAATCACAATGTCTCATACCATTGACACTATTTGGATGGTTGACATGACACATTGTGTCCCTTGTTTTAGGTTTATCAGGATGAAACAACCTCCATCTCTATTGATGGAAATTATTTCCCCCACTCATTATGTGAAGTAGGTAATGTAACCATTGGATGGAGCCTATAGGCTATTTCCGACTGGTAATGGAAGATTGATTTACACCTCGGTCTAACTAGAACCTATTATTCCATGTGTATGTCCACATACATCCACACATACATGTCCATATAGATGGATTTGTTATATAACTATATAATTTATATATTATCACTATATATATAGGTTGAGATCAAACCAAAATTATACCCATGACGTGAAATAGGTAAATCATCCATGATCCCTTGAGAAACCTGAGGGGGATGGTGTTTATTAATTAACATTATTGATTGTTTATTTATACATGTACTGAGCTAAAATTTATATTCATAGACTGGTTATATCTTTTGACAACATAGGTGATGGATGACTAGGATTTCATCTGACACCCTACTCGAGCTTCCATTTTATTGGGATACCCTAGTATATTTAATGTTCTCATGACCATGGAATATTTCCTTCCCTATTATACATCTACCTAGGAGTTATGAGAATAAGACTGAGATGGGGCGTAGGATTCTCATTTGAGTTTCCCTCTGTGATATTATTTATATTCATTATTCATGCACTAAATTTTATCTTGTTTACTATTGTATATCTACTTTTGTAGTTTATGTATTATCATCTATACATGTAGGAATTGTGTTATATTGGTGATGGGATTTTATATTTTGTTGATATTATTCTTCAATATCAATTTATTTCATTTATTATCATATACACTATTTTACAATATTTATTTACTTATATACCACTATGAAAATCTTACTGTGAGAGTATAGTATCCCCATTGTACGTACATCAAAACCTCACTAGTAGTTGGTAGCATATAACATACGAGGAGACACGCTTGATGCCTTATGGTTACTGATCCAACTATTGGGTTCATAGTGAGTCATGCTTGGATGTGACAAGTATATTAACATTTTGTTTTATTTCATGAGAGTTTTTAGGGAGTGATGATTCAAGTAGATTATGGTGATCTATACTTTACAATTGTCGTTTTCTTGTTTTATATTATTTTTCAAATTATAATGTTTACAATTTAATTAGTTTAATAGAGGACAAATGTATGGATAATTGATAGAGTTATGTTTTTTTTGGTTTCAAATTATTTTTTATTTGAGTAGTATTATATGAAATGTAAAAAAATTATTCAAGAAACAATTATCATTTAAAATATTTATATGTCATTACATTCTTCCCCTTTATAAAATTCCATCCACGAAATTTCAAATAAAATTTTCAATTGAGAAAAGGTGAGGTTAATTTCCCTCAATATACCATCAAGTCCTCACATATCTTATTTATATTTAGGGTTCAACAAAAACTTTTTGATTAGTTTTTTGGTCTTATTGTATTTAAATTTGTGTTTACGGTTGAAGTCACTAGCATATGCACTATATAAGAGAGGTCATGTTCCAGTTTTAGTACCTCTAGATTCCATACAAGTGAGGTATCATGTATGAAATTCCTCAAGATATATACATGGAATATAATATTAACTTGATCTAGATTTTGTGGAAGTCTTATATGATATAACTCTACACCTATGGAATCAAAGTTTTTAAAAGATCCAATGTACCTAGCATTATGATTCCCTTTACATCCAAAATGTTTGACTCTCATCCATGGTGATATCCGATGAAATTTTTTTCTTCAACATCAAACTAAATGTCCCTTTGATAGATGCCTACAAACTCTAATAAATGTTTATATATTGTTGTATGGTGTGAACCTTTCCTATCATCTCTATCACAATATTAGGCCCATGAAATTTCCTCTCATCAATATCATTCAAAAATGATGTTTTTCTACATTATTTCCCATATATTGATTTATATGGTATAATTTGAATACTTGATTTGAATATTTTTTTGTATAATTACTCAACTAATGGTAGGTGTTTATCCAATTCCACCTTTAATTTACATTTAACATGTTCTCATACTATCCTAGAGTGCATGAATAGTTGATTCATATTGGACATTATATTTTGGTAGATATGTTGTATTGAAATTCAATTCTGTATTCATAGAATAATGAAGGATTATTAATAATTTAGATGTGAACCTTGTATCACAATATTAAATGATTGAATGTGGACCCCATGAAACCTCACCAATTCTATATCATATATCATTTAATGTTGATCAAGATTTTAATCTTCCCAAATTGGTATAAAAGAGGGATATCTTGGTTATATGATCCACTATAACCCATACCATATTTTTTCCTTTGGATTTTCATTAGAGGAGAGTGGAGAACTCCATAGTTATATTATCCCACTTCCATGTCAGTATGGGTAGTGGGTTAATGACCCATTTATGAAGTTTCCATGCAACTATCACTTGCAGACACACCATGCACCTTCTAGTTTAGTAAAAAATATTTACTTTCAAATTATCAAAATAATAAATCTCATGAAGTCCCCTATATATTTTAGTGATTCAACAATTTATAAAGAACTTGCTACAAAGAGTTTCATCTGTCTTCCCCTTCTTTATCTCTATGATAGATGTAACAAATTTCATTCTATGAAACTTCAGTACACCAACTTTATCAATATTAACCATAATAATAATTCCATTATTCACTACATATAAATAAATTTATAAAAAATTATCTTATCTTTTAGGTTTATTTACCTTTTATAGTATTGATGGTTGTTAAAAAATTTGTCATAGGGTTGATGATGACCCTTTCCTTACGATTACTTTGTCCTATTTTACTAGGTAATTGATGAATGTATCTCCTTGAATCCTCATCATTTTTAGTATAACAAGGTCATCCCTGTATAGTGCATCATATAATTTTTATTCTTTTCCACGATGATAATGAATTGAACAATCGCAATCATTAATAATTTACAACCATATCATTTCTATCATGTTCAATTTCTACTACTTGAAAATATAATTCCATAGTTGTTGGTCTATGTATATATCATATTTCTCCTCATAAAGATAGTGCATCCATATATTCATATAATGATTAGACACATCTATCTTTAGGGCATGGATAGGATAATTCACCTCATAAGGCTTTCATTGTCGAGATGCATATGAAATTATGAAATAATTTTTCACGAGGATAGTCCAAATACATTTAAGAGTCATCACGATAAAAAACGAATCCTTCTAGGACAAAGGATAGTGTAAACCTATGTTATGTGATCAATATCTTCTTAAGTTCATGTAAAATTTCTTCACACTCATTTCTACTGATTATCATATCCCTTTATTATTATATGTGGTTAGTGTATTAGAATTTATAGAAATGTTTTTTACAATACTTACATAATATCATGTTAATCCAATGAAACTATGAATCCAAGTTACCATTATAGGATGACGCCACTCCTTAAATTACCTTTCCATTTCATGGTCTACTGAGATTCCTTGACTAGTTAAAATATACACCAATAATGAAACTTATTGTATCGAGAATTATCATTTGTTGAATTTTCAAAATAAGATTCTTCTTCCTCATAGTTCCCAATATAAACCTTGGATTATACACATTCTCCTCGTTACTTTTTGATTATATCATATAACCATTTATAAAAACCACCTCAAACCTTTCATGATAGTCCTTAATACTCAATAAATCTAATTCATTAATATAATATGAGAATCGTTTTAACAGAAGGGAATATCAAAAAATTCATAATTAACACATCTTGTTAGGAAGGAAATCATTGGAATATTTTTTTCATTACCCTTATTTGAATATAACTAGATCAGAGTCCAGTCATGGAGAATAATTAATCCCCCAAAAGATGGTTAAATAATACACAATCTTTGGGAGAGGGTACTTATTCGTCACTGTGATCCTGTTATGTTCTGTACAATCAATGCATAACCTTATTTATAAATCCTTATTTATAAAGAGAATAGGTCCTACCAAATGTGACACACTAGGTTAGATAAGTAATTTATCTACCATATCATTAATTGTTTTTAATAATTCCTCTAACTCTACAATCTCCAATCTGTATTGGATCTTTGGTATATTATTTGATCCATTTATGAGTTCAATGATGAATTATACCATTATTTCTAGGGGAGTTCTATTTAACTCTTAAAGAAAAATGTTAATGAATTCCCAAAGGATTTCGAGATTCTATATCATTATCCTTTCATTTCATTATCCCTTTTCATCGATCACCTCAATAAAAAGGTTATCGTAGGTCCCTCTCGGCAAAGCTCAGGTCCGGATATCAATCCATGGAAATCAACTATGGGTTGTTCATTCAAGACTACTGAATTTTATTTTCTTATATAGTTGAAATTAAAATACTACTTTGATATACAATCCATCCCCAGTATACTATCAAATTCCAATAGGGGAATGACTATTATATTTTCAATGTGATTTTACTCACCAAAGATAATACTATAGATTTTATAAAATTTTGATGGTATAATAAACCCTCCAGAAGTCTTTATTAGTAAATATACATCTAAATGTTTAAGGATTAATTATATATTCTTGGATATCATTAAAGAGATAATGGAATATGTAGACCCATATTCAAAAAGGGTACTTAATAGATTTTATATCACAACAAGTGTACCAACCACCTCAACATTCGTAAACTCTATGTCAACTATAATGATAAGAAGTGATATTCCAAGATCACTAAGAATATAATAAGGTTGAGGGTGTTTTCCCTCTATTATATTATGATCTGGTAATTGAATTGAAAATTGGACAGGTTATCCCCTCTTGAAGCATTTAACTTCTTGATGGGCTCACAATCATCCATTTTTCATTAATATTGTGAATTTGAGGCTTTACCTCACCATCACAGTTCCGAGATATATGGAAATATCTTCAACACAAATAAAACATTCCACTATCATGTAATAAGTACCTCCAATTATTTTTATCTCATCTATTTCATGTGGGATGTTTCAATTTCCTTCAATATATTCTATGTTCAATGTTCCTCACTAGTTTTTGATACATTGATATCTTCTTTTAATTAGACATAAGTGAAAAATTCTTATCTAAATATTTTAATAGAACCTCCACATAAGTCCTCAGTATATATATATATCATACATAGTTTCAATTATCTATATTCCACTATAGATGGGGTCCCAATCCACTGAAGAATCAATTAAAATTTCTATTAGGATAAATAAAAAAGATAGAGGGGTATAAATACGGTTTTTTATTGTTCATCTCTTCAATTACCATAGATTATTTTCAATTTTATGATCTATAGTATTAAATCTCTATTTTTTTTTCTAAAACATGGGAAATATTTATTGAAAATGATTCCCCACAACTCTTCCCACTCCATAGTGTCGATCAACCTTTTTAGATTCATGTTTTTTATTAGTTTCCACCATTGATCAGATTCTTCTTATAAGCAGTATACTACACGTTTTAATTTCACATAATTTCTAAAATGGAGTTCATAAAATTAATCCAATAATGATCATGAATTTTTTGTCAATAAATGGATCATAAGATCTACTTAACTAAGGTGGTCATTTAATCTTGATGGACTCAATAGAAATTTTTTCCCTTCGAGGGGAACTTGATCTCTCAACATGATTCAAATTTTTTAGCATAAATTAAGTTAGTCGATTCATAATCATTATTAAAATTTCCATTACATCATCCAATGTAATGTCATCACTACATCATCTATTAAACTCATCATTTACTCAATTACAGCTACATTCAACAATTTTTATAAAATAAGAAAACATTAATTTAAGAAATGTTAATTTTTGGAATAATATATTTCTAAAAGGAATTAATGTCTAAAATGATCATGCCTAAATATATTATAAATCTCTTCGATTAACAATTACATTTTTTATATAGCAATCTTAATGGTTCACAATGATCATGTGATAAAAAAATATCCCCTAAGATTATCTAACATAGTGTGCACCATTGCTTATTGTCATGCACTATTTCCTATTTTAGGCTAGATCAAAGATGTTTTTAATAGTGTTACCAAAAGGTATTTATTTATGTGATCCATATCCAACTGTATTTCCCAAAAAGTGATGTATATGTTTGGAAACCACATAAAAAATACTTACCAAAATACCAAGATGTTTTCATATATCTAGACTTTTCTCTAGGATTTGTCATTATGTTTTCAATACCTAATTTCAAAAAAATATCAAAATTTTATTTTGATAACTACTATGGCTTCATTTATTTTCATATTACAAAACTTTTATTAAATGGTACAAATAGATGATCTTTTAGAGATTACATACGAAGGAATAAGTTACATAATACATGGGAACAAAAAAACATTCATCTAAGTACACTTGAATGAAATCTTAATGGGTTAAAAAATAGTTACTATTATAGATTCTCATATCCTATGGACTAACATCTATGTAATGATGTGTGCATGAAGCCCAGTAATATAAATAATTCAAAGGAGACATAAACACAATGAAATGGGACATGTCAAAAATGAATATGGGGCATGACAATAAGAAATGAAAATTATATATATCATAATAATAAGAACATGAATCAAAACATGGAAATATGGATAAAACAATTAGATGATACATTAAATAATGTATCACTATGGTTCATCACCAGGGTTTCATAAATGAAAATTACTATATTGATTAACAAAGGTATCATAAAAAAGTCACATATAGAGATTAACTGTTTTACCCAATGTATTGGAGAACTATTTGGATACACCCTTCATATTTCATAATTAATGTGATCAAAAAAGATCATAATAAATCATTTCATTCAAAACCCATTGAGAATTTAAAATTATATTCTTATAAAAAATCATGGAATACAAAAGATCTTAAAAACTTGATCATTACATCATTTTTAACCAATGAAAATGGAATTCATGTTCCATGTATGAAACTTATTCCATAAATTATTCATGTTTTTTTATTTGAATACCCATTAATGTGTATATAGGTTTGGGTATTCAAAAATAAGGAAAGATAAGCCCTCTTGTAAAAGATAAATTCAATAAAACAATTTGATTGCATGAATGGTATAATACGTGGTTTTATAATAGGGTAAAATGATTGGGTAAATAGTTATCCCACCCATAAAAGACTATTAAAACAGTAATGGGATAATATAAATAGGACCAAATATTTTTTTTTAAAAAATAATAATACATACCACATAAAAAGTGATCATTAATAGAACAAGAAGTGGTGATTTCCCTTACCTTAATGTGTTCTTCCGAAAAAATGAGGATAGAAACATTGGGGATTAAGGACACCTTTGTGGACTCTTTTAGATTAAAAAATCCATTATAGATTGATTGAGATTAAATTGATATGGATTAATGAGTGGTTATTAATCAAAAAAGTGGTAGAATTGTTTAATAATTTCAAAGTATAGTTATCAGAAAACAAGGTTGTGGAAGATGAAACACCATTGGTTATACAAAGGTATGTTCTCATTTTTTTAACATTTGTGTCAATGTTTTTGTTATTTTTGAAATCCTGAAACAAAAAACATATTTTAATAAAAAAATTTCCTTGTAAAAAAAATGATACCACAATGTAATGGTATTCAAAATAAAATTTTACTATTTATACTTTGAAATGTAAACAATAGTTTTGAAAATGTAATAAATTAAATTAAAGTAATTAATATTTATAAAATAATATATGTTAGGTTCTGGAATGTGTTAAATTAATTATTACATCATTGTGAAATAAGTATAATGTCTTTAAACAAACTGAAACTAAAAAATTGTATTTTTACTATTCACGACAATATATAGTATTCTGGAAAATTCTCATAATTTTACCTTAACCAATTTTTTAAATTATTATATAAAAACTATGTTCATTTTTCCATGAATAATTCTATAATTTTTGTAATTGTAATTTTTAAAATTTTAAATTCATTTTTTAATGAAAAATATCTGTTTTTTTAAGGAACAACCCAATTTATGAAACATAAAAAAAATCCAAGGCGATAATAATATTATTTTATCATTTAAATTTATGTAATAGTGTTCAAAAGAATACAGTATTTAAAAAATATTATTCATAATATGGGAGTTTATTATATAATTTTATATATTTTCAAAACAAAATACAATTATGTTCCAATTGGCTAAAATAATAAATTTATCCAATTCATCTCGATTAAATGTAAATTTTATTAAAAAAATCCCTAAAATGTAATTCATGGAATATAAATTTTAACGATGCAATAGAATTTACACTATGTTCTGGAAATGTATCCTCGTATTATTCCCACATATGCCCTAAGGGTAAGATATGTGATGGTGGTAGTTTTGTGTGGTTTCTCTAGTAACATCGGCTAGGTGGTAATCCCTAATAATTTTCACTTATCCCATATGAGACTTAAATAAATATAAAATTATTGAATCATGAAATGGGATTGGTCAAGGGAAAACACTAGTGATGATACCTCCACCAATGTTCTAAAAAATGGGCTTCAAATGACAGGACACTACTTATTGTGGATATTGATTATACTTTTTGTATCAATTATACTCTTTCATTAATACATATACACAATAATTATAATGATACAATTATCATAAAAGGGTTTAGAATAAAATAGTCACATTTCAATTTATAAATTATTAGAACCACATCCCTCTTGTTATCAAAATTCCCTACAGTTTCACTTAAACATATATTTTCATTTTCATAATATGTTGATTCTTTTATGAATTTTTTGTTTTATTTCTTGATAATTTTATAAGGGATAGATGTTTATAGATTATTTGGGTTACCCATGCATTTTGATTTTAGTGGTTCGATATTATATTTTTTTCCAACATTAATGTTTGGCATTTTAATTTATTTGATAGCAGGCTAATGTATTGAAAATGGTTAAAGATATAACACTTTTTGGATTATCATTATTTTTTATGTGTATGATCTTACATAATATTTATCAATAATTTATTTATTAGACAAATAGATTTTAGAAAAAGGCTATGCAATTACATTTTTATTTTTTATGATCATTCAATAAAAATATATCTATTTAAATAATAAAAAAAATTATTTAATACTTATATATCATGAATTTATTTCATCCATTTTCTCTCATTCCCTAATATTAATTAATGGAAAATTTTAATGTTATAGTATTTGTAAAGATACATTTCAATATATGGATATAAAAAACAAAATTTTAAGATGAGAATTTATTATATAAGGATTCAAACAATCATCCAGCTAAATGTTGTAATAAATAATTTTAGTTACTTATTAATTACATTCAAATTGAGTAATAATTGAAAATATTAAAAATTAATGTAATGGTGTATATAGAACTTCGTTTTAATTTTGTAGTCCATGTATATAATTATAAATATATCCAATACCTTGTATGTGGATCTAATCAAAATGAAGTCCATAAATATCACATACCAAGATTTTGTACATAGTTTATAGATTATTTTCTATATTCCACCATGACTTTGGTTATCCATAACAACCAAACACACTAGTAACCCACTTTTGTCAAAAATGTTACTGGGAAGGGATACATTATATCCCACAAAAAACATGCTATTAGTTATAGAACAATAACCAAGGGTATCATAAAAATGGGGTTCTATTCCATCAATTATTTTCATAACAATGAAAAAATCACCAAAAACACCAAAACATAAATAACATTAAAAATAATTTATAATACATTAATGTAGTAACATGAGATTTTGTAGAAGTAAATAAAATTGAATAATTCAAAAATCATCTCATATGAATGTGACCATGATTATTTTTATCTCATGATGAATTATTGAACATGTATCCCCTATCTAGATCACCAACTCTTTCTAATGAACCATAAATAGAGTATTATATATAAATATATATTGGTGGAAAAAACACAAAAACATTATATTATCCTCCTTGAAAATAATAATGATAATTTCAACAATGAATACTAAATACCTAGTAAATAAATAGTGAAATTAACTCATCAAAAAAATATGTGATCTATGTTTCCATCCAATATATGAGTTACAAAAAAATAAAAACACGAAAAACTATGTAAAATTGTATTAAAAATACAAGTATATATATATATGGGTGTACTACACACACTTGCACACTAGTTTTTCACTCTTATATCCCAAAAGATAAGCTCTATTCTCAATCCTCCCATTAATATCTAACCTCAATGGAAACCATATAAACCATACCCCCAAAAACTAAAAAAACACATCACCATTCACCCCATGCATTATAATAACATCCTTCCCATCATAACTTGATTTTCATTTTAGAATACACAATAAAATATTTTTTATTTATTATTCATCATGAAACTAAACCGTGTACATTGTACATCAATATAAACATTTGGATACAATATATTAAATATAAGTACCTTCTAAAAATTTCACCTATAAAAATCGACGCATAAATTTATAGTGAAATTGATATCTATCACCGCCCATGAGAACAAACCCTACACATCATGAAATCACCACTATAAAAAACACAACGAATGTAAATGTAAATAATTTTCAAGTATATTTAATATTGTTTCATTTTTATTTATTTTTTTATATTCATTATTTTAATTCTAGATAATTATTTACCTAAAATGTTAAATGGATTTATTTCTAGGAAAATTTTGTGCTATAGATTTTATGCATTTTCTTAAAAGAATGAAATAAAAAATTTAGTCTCTTTAATTTCAAAAAATGAATTTCATTTTCTTAAATATATTATATAAATTATATTAGCGTTAATTTTATAGAATGTTTTGAAGTTGATTATATCTCAAATAATATTGAAAAATATTGTTTTGTAATGAAAACTATGTTTTCATGAAATAATTATAAATAAAAATTCAATATTGAATTATTTTTAATATATAATTTTTTAATTTTAATTACATGTAATCTAATTATTAACTTTGGAGCGATTTTTATACTACAATTTATTATGAATTTATTTTCGAACTAAAAAATCCATATATTAAGAAAACAAATCATCACATTTTGTAAGTTTATTTTAAAATTATATTTTATAAAAATTAATTTTTATATGATAAAAAATGGAATGATTAATTTTTATTTGGATGTCTATATTTTTTAAATTTGAATATTTTATTTTATTCATTGTGAACATTAATCATAATAAATTTTGTCACATAGATAATGGAGAATTTGGATTTTTGTTAAATAAAATTTTTAATGGATAATAAATGATCCTAAAATTATATTAAATTTTATTTCAGGACTATATGTCTTCATTAATATTACATATGAGGAATATATTACAATTTCATTACATTTTTCCATGAATTTGAACATAATATTATTTTATGTAATTGAAACTAATAAATTTCATTCCCTCTATTTAATTATAATTGAATTTATCACACAAGAAAATATAGAGAAAAAATTTAGTTCTAAATTTATATTTTTAAATAATAGTCACCTTCTGTCATCAATATTTATGTATATTTTTCTTGGCTAAAATAACTACATTTACATCTTACACAACATTGATATTGTAATTTTTCACAACATAGGAAAATAAAATATATGATTTTAGAAATATTAAAAATAATATTAATTGAAATAAGTATCGATATAAATGAATTATATATATATATATAACATGTTAGGGAATATTTAATTGACTATATATGAATTATATTTCATTCCATTAGTTTTCAATGTAATATTAATTAAATAGTTCCAAAAATTTTTAAATGATATTTTATTATAAATAATGTTTTATTGAATTATTTAATATTCCCAAAAATATTTAAATGAAATATTCAATAGTAAATGGGTGATGATATCAAGAAAGTTCCAATAATGGTATTTTTTCGTTTTATAATATTTATATTAACCTATAATGAGTAAAAATTTTCTCATCACTATAATAGTCAAAATGGTAAATTGGAGCTAAAAAAGATATTTGTGAAAGCATCTTTTAAACATGTCCAAATGTTTTTATTTATATGAATTTCACCCCATTATCACCGTATATTATACATAAATAATTTGTATCCATTTAAATGTGAATTTTAATTTATATTAATACAATACATTATGTTATTCAACGACTTATCATACCCTAATTTATAGAAGGAAATGAGCTATCCAATTATCTTCACACATTAATGCTTTTTATATAAGAAAAAACCTACCCAAATAATTTGATAAAATCCCTTCCCACATTTTATAATCTTTGGTTTTGTCATGATAATATCTTAGGTATTCTTTTGGTGGAAACCTTACGATGGTGTCCAAATATGATGTATTTTTTAAACCAAGTGTTTTTAATTTATTTATAGTTTTACCTCCTTTAAATATTAATCAATCGATAATAAAATTAGTTTCATTAACAAAATGAGATATTATTATGTTAATGGAATAACATATATTTTTCTCCACTTCGATTAAATGGGATACAAAACCAGTATTCAAATCTATGAATAATTTCTGCCTAATAAAACATTGTATTTCACTTTCGATCAATATATAACACAATTTTTTAAAATGATATATTTTATTAATATAATATATATTAATGAAAAAATTTTCAACATAAAAAAACTACATATCATATACATTGTTACCATTCCAATCACATGAATAAGATGATGTTTATCATGTGTATGTGTATTCTACTAGTCCTACAATAGCGATAAGATTTGTTTTTCATGACAATATCACATGGATGATTGGTGGAAATGTTTTTTATTAATAGTGACTTTGATATAACTCAAGGTTATTATTTATCCATATATATATTATTTAATTATAGTTCCAATAGTGTGCTACAATGATTCAGGTAATTATATTTTATGTTTACAGTATGGTTATTCCAAAATATAAGGTTTCTGTAAAGGTACTATAAATATTATTTTCTAATAAATTTATGTGAGGTTTTAATCATTTCATAGGATATTTCAGGGAAATAATTTCACTTTAAATTCATTGTAATTATTAATCATTTTTTGGGGTAACATGATATATTTTTTAGGAAAAATTTCTTCAAGGGTTCTTAGGTTTTATAAACCCCCCCAAATTATAAATTTTCCTATGTGATCGTTGATCGAATGTTTAATGAAATGATTAGGAAGAGAATATGATTTCATTTGTTATTAAAAAAATATTTTTAAATAATGATAAATATATTAATTTTAAACACCATTTTAACATCATCCTATTAAAATTATCTAATAGGTTTTGTTAATATTTTTATGTCCCTTGATTTTCTTTTTCTTATCAACAATAATTTTATTAAAAAAAATCACAATGATTATGGATTAGTATAAATAAAGATAGTTTTATATATAGATCATTGAATATTTCCCATTAAAATAAAATTTGATTCATTTTAAATGATTTGTTTTTTTAAATATTAATAAATTGAAATATCCCTATTGTAATTTATTGGATTATTATCATAGATTTATTAAATAATTGACTATAACTATAGTGAATAATGATCTATAAATATGGTTTAATGTGAATGTTTTACTATATACACAAGATTGTGCGATGTTTAAGGCTAGTCCTTATATTTGATTTCAAATAATTGTATAGAAATTTTTTTTTTATAATAATGTTAATATAATATAGAAAAAATTGTTTACTTTATATATAAATTGATGTCATATATAATTTGGAGAATAAACTGATTATTCATCTATAATTTGTATATTAAAATTGAAATTCAATTGATGAAACAAGGGGGATGTTGTTTGAATGAACTAATGGGATCACTTCCATTATAATAAAAAAGCGTGAATGTTTGGAATTTGAAAATAGAAGTCTGTCATAGTGATGGAACTGAAGAAGAATTCTATACGTTTTGTTGTATCCATGAAGAGAGTAACCATGTTAACTATTTAGGATGATTGAAATAGTGTATTATTTCACAATACAACTCCCTCCATCATTTAGTGGATCATCTAATCCTATGATACCTTAAATATTGTTTATATCTAAAAATATTATATTTTATGACTTGGGATGTCAATAATGTAAAATGTTAACAATTTATATTTAATATTTTGACTAGGAAGAGGACCAGATGTGGTTAGTGAATAATAATATTAGATAATGAGAAGATATTTATTCCATGGAATTGGATGAATTTTATATTATTTTTAGTGATGAATTTTTTCCCTACTATAATTTAACATAGAATGGAACAACAATTTTTGTAATTGAGACAAATTTATTCATATTAATTATCAATGAATAATGAAAACATCAACTAAATGTCATGTTATGTCCCTAATATTTCATGAGATCAACATTTTAATATTAATCTACTTCACTATATATGGAAACCTTCACATCAAAGGGTTTTGGAATCACGTGAGTTGAAAATTTATGATAAAAATGTTCAATTTGTTGATGAGGATGAAATTGAGTATATTGATGATCATGTACCCAAAAAAAATAAGAAGAAAATCTCCCTACAGTATTAAACATGGGAGAATTAATCAAAAAAATTTAGAGATAAGAAAATAAACATTCCATCCTATTAGAAGTGTGATAAAAAAAACTTGGAGAATTCCTAATAAAATGTAGGACGTGTTTCTGATGTGGAATGATTAGAAAAATGGATCATGACTATATTGAAAATGATATGTAAAATAATGGGATAATGATAGTAATATGTTTTCAATTCAATGTGTTTTTGAATGATTACCACAGGTGTCCATAGTTAGGAACATTGGGTGGAAATATAAATGGCTGGAAAAAAAGTGTTATCTAAAAACAGTTTACAACTATAGATATAGTTGTGAAATCTAATAACTGGTTAATGGTACATAAAATGATTTTTATATTATTCCAATGTTTTATTTGATTATAGATCATCATATTCATTCATTTCAATGAAAATTATATGTATAATTAAAATATCACCTCATGAAAAGAAGATTGAAAATTTGGTGAAATCTCTATGATGAATCATTCAAGAAACCATATTTTACCAAATGTTCCAATTTTAATTAGTAAGATTGTATTTATTGAAAATATTTTTTATCTTAAAAGATTAGTGTATAATTCCATTTTTAGTATGGTATTTTATAGAGATTATTATTTTATGATAAATTTTAAATCTATGAATATTTTTTCAATGACTTGATACATTATTCATCAATCCAAGATTAAATGATATTTATCAGGGACTATAGTGAATGTTACCTTTCTCATATTTTAAAATATGTCAAACATTTAAAATTAGTTATGTATCATTAGTGACTGACTATGTTGTTTTATTTCATAATAACATTCTAGTAGTTATTCATGATTGATAGGTTGAATATAAAATTACATAGTTCTTGTTGGTAAGCCTATTTCAAATATCCCACGTCGAAAAGAACCAATAGCACATTTTGAATTTAAAAAAATTATATATAGTATTTCCTATAAAATGGATATATTGATTAAATAAATTCACCATCGGTAGATATAGATTTATTTGTTAAAATGAATTAGTGTTTGGTGAGAATTTTCATTGATTAAGGCCCTATAAAAATTTCAATTTTTTGAATGAGTAATGGTGTCATCATATTGATGATTTGTTCTATCATATCCATTAAGTGTATGGATTTTTCATGTTTGATATATGGTCTGGGTATCATTATGATAAGGTAAAGGGATAATATATTTCAATGACAATCCTTCATTGGTGAAATCTGTAACTTGAGTAAATAGTTTTCCCCTTTGGATTTTCTAATATAGATGATGTATCTATTGCTCTTATTTATCGTGTATTTAATTTACTTTTAATAATTATTATGGTTGAATATATTGATATCATATTTGTTTATTCTTAAAGACACTAGGATAATAAAATGCACATAAGTATTTTATTTTAATCCTTAAATAAAATAATTTTATAGGGAAAATTATTTTCATGTGAATTTGTTTACAAAAGATTTATTTCCTCACACATATAGTTTCAAAATATGACATAACTATAAACCCTTCTAAAAAAAATGTTGTTAAAAAAAATCCATGAAAAAAATAAATAAGGTATATTGTAATATTTTATTGATTATAAGTTTACCTCCTATGGATTTTTGAATTATTTTTTCAGTTTTATTTCCTAATAATTTAGTTAAAATGAAAGGGAGTTAAATTATATTGGATTAAATATTGTTATAATTGTTTCCAAATATTGAAAATAAAATTGGCGAATGCTGATTTTGTTGATATTACCTCATGAAATGATGATATTTTATCTATAGTGAACCTTAAATGAATGTCTTTCACTGTTTACAAATGATGAATGATCAGGTAGTCATGTAGGTTAAATGTTGATATATGTGTCAAGGTATACGTTATCATACACCATATCTAGAATTAACTATTTTAATTTTTCCCTAAATATTTATAGGAATCATTTATGTAGATTAAAAAGTGAAATATATTCTAATCACAACAGTATCAGGTGTATATTTACTCATAAGGAGTAGTAAAGGAGCCATATGATATTTCTATAATTGAAAATGATTATGACTACGAGATTCATAATCATCCTTCAATAAAACAAAGTTTTTAATGATTTTTGTAGTAGAAATAATGTAAAATTAAATGTGTTATGTTTGGAACATGACCTTTTGTGTAATGATAACATGAATTTTGGCCTCCAATTTCTGTATTCATGAACCTTCACTATTTTTTAATAACAATAAATAATAAAATAATTGTTCAAAATAAATATGAAATCTCATATGGTAGATCCTGTTTTATCAAATAATGTAAAATATAATTAATAAAGACGAATTTAATGAATTTATATTGATGAAAATGTTATTATATAATATTGAAAAATATAATGTTTGGCTTGGGATTCTCAATAAAATATTTATTTTAATGTGAATCTCATACATTATAATTTTCTGTTATTCATGATACCACTATGATGTATAGATACATTCTGGCATATTATAGGTGGGAAGGAATATATATTGATATTGATAACATTACCATGATATGTTTGAATTTTCAATTGGATAATACATAATGACAATACCCAACAGACATGCTTATATTGTTTCATGTACTCTTGGGGATGTGAAAAAATATATCCTCTTATTTTTTCATATTATTAAGAATGATATCTTGTGGTAAAAATAAATTTTTGGTTATTTGTTATTCATAATCAAAATCTTCACCATTCCTCCCATTATGAAATACAACGTTTTATATCATATTTATAGAATCTATCTCATTTATATTGTCAAGATAAATAGTATCCCTATATTTATTATATCCAATTGTTATAATAGGATAACTCTTAATTTTTTAAAGGTCCTTAGATTTTATTATGTACTAAATTAAATTTTAACACTTCCTTTCATCCATAATTATTTAGACTCTCAGAGAAAATAACTCAGAACATGGAATACATGCTTCATGGTTGTTCAAAATATTACAAAATATGTTGTGACTAGAATCATTCAATGAATTAGATTTATTTTAATAGTAGTCTTCATTCTCATAATCATATTGAACCTTTATATGGATTAGACAGAAAACATTTATAGAATTTTATATTTTTGGATAACTGAATGAATGATAATTCATTAATGTTATGTTATTATGTTTTTTATAATGTATCTTACTAGAAACGTGTTATGTGTTTTTGTAAAAATAGGAAATAAAATCAATAATCTATATGACCATTGTAATCTTATAAAATATTGGACTGATTTTCTTCATTGTCGGCTTTCCTCAATGATTATCGCATGTAGAGAAAAAATTTAATGTTTCCAGAATAATAATAAAATGTTCATTATTTATATCATGTTTTCATCAGTGAAGTAGTTATGCTAGAAGAGAACATTTCTCATGATTATCATACTTTTGAGATTCATGACCATAGTGGGCATGATTTTTCGAACAACATATTTCACAAGGTTATGTTTTTTTAATAACCATGTGGTTGAAGGTTAAACATGGGGATCAAAAAATGTTATTATGGAATAATATGCCCTCCTGTTAAATAATTCAGTAAAATTATGAGGATTTCCTATAATAAAAGTGAAAAAAATGAAACAACCAAATTAATTTCATGAAAAATAATTTTTTTTATTGTGAATATTTATTACATATATTTTCTTGAGCTACATTCATAATATTAATATTAGGTAATTTTTCAGTCAAAATGAAAAACAAATTTTTTAATACAAAATATGTTTTCATGCATTATATGAATTTTTTGAATAATTATATTATCAATTATAAAAAATATATTTTAATATAAGAATTCATTTTTTAGTCAATATTTCAAAATTTAATAATTGTGAGTTATTAATATTTTTTTTAAATTTAGATTTTTCAATGAATATTGAAATATATTGATTTTTATTGAAAAATATTTATTATTAAAATATTTATAAATTTAAACTCATTTTTGGATAGTTTTAATATATCATTAGTTACATTTTATTAAATATAATATATTTATTATTTATGGAAAAAATAAATATATCAAAACATATTATATAATATAATTTATTCAAAAATGATATTTTGGAAAAAAAAAATTTCAATTAATTGTATGGTTTTTATTCTAAAAAAAATCAAACCACATATGTGATTTTAATGATGAAAAAATTATTATATATTTTTAATTATAACATTATTTTTTTTAAAAGGACCTATTTATTTTACTCATTGTGGATTGTACTTGGGGAAATATTTTGATATTGGTAAGGTTAAATCGGGTAACTTTGATTAAAAATAAAATCAAAAATACCGATAAATTACGCAAGATATATTAAATAATTTTAATTGCTTGGAATATCTTATCATAAAACAACCAAATTTAAAATATATGATTTTTTTTGAAATTTAGTGATGATTTTGAAATTTATATTAATTTTTGAAAAGTAAAACAAATTCCATTCTCATTGTTTTCATATATTTATACATTTACATGGGAAAAAATAGAGGATTCTTTTGATCCTAAATTTTTATTTAAATGACAAATTATTTTATAACTTGTTAAATTATTTATATATTATATTGGTGTAATAATTACCATATGAATATATGAAACACTCATAAAATAATAAAAAATTAATAGAAAACTGATAAATGGATATCAAAAATTCATATTTTATAAACATTTAATAAATTATTTCATTCCACGAATTTTGTACATTAATAGAAAATGATAGGCTTTGTTGAAAGGATTATATTATAAATATGTTTATGTCATTTTGTTTTCATTGTCAAATTATAGTTATAGTTCAAAAAATCAAATAAATAATATTTTATTTGAAAATATATTTTATTCAATGATTAAATTTTTTTTTCAAATCGTATAATCATAAAGGTGAATATGATATAAGTTTCCATTTCAATCAAGTTCAATTTAGGGGTTTTTTATTTTATAGTCACTATCCTAACCCACTAAAATTTATAACCTTTGTTTCACAGTAATTTTTTATCAGGTTAATAAGGTTTAAAAAAATATAAGGATGGAAAATTCCTCATAACTAGTCTATAATTTAGTTGATGACCGGAAATAATCCCATAACTATCCATGTTTCTAAACATTTTATACTTCATCCATTTGAAAATTAATAATATTTTATATTATTATAATACAATATGTAATTCATACATTTCCTATTCCATCTCATTTTAAAAGGTATAAAATATCTTATTTCATAAACACATCAAAACAATTTTGGTTTGTCCAATTAATAGATAATATTTTTCAATACATACTTCCCTAGTCCAGGATTCCATGGTTTTATTATAAAATCATCATATGGATTCCTTTAATATAAATAATAATAGGTAGTTTGTATTGGAGGAATTGTTCTTAACCATTTCTTTTTTGTTTTATTTCATTTTCTACATCCATTAAATCATTATTAACAAATAAAAATTGATGAAACCAATATATTTCATATACTTATATGTCATTATTATATGATAATAACATATATCCATCTTTATTTCAAATAAAAGTGAAAGAAAACAATAATTCTTGTGAATAGTGGCCTACAACATTAAGAAATGTTGTAAATCGCTTTCCATCACTTCCTCCATCATATAGATATAGTTCACGATTTAACACACACCAACACACACACACACACGCATATATTACATTAATGAACTCTCTTTCATTGTTATAATAAAATATATAATATAAATTTCAACCATTCCACTCAACATAATTTTATCTCATTGCCCACCCGTAAGTCTAGTTTTCTACCACTATGATGTGATGCGACTGATTTTTCATCATCAGTTCAAAAAAATTATATATATAAGTATATTTAATTTATTAATAGTTTAATTCTTATATTATGTTAATCTATGAATTATAAAATAATAATTACCCTATTTCCATAATTATAGTTGAAAATGGGAAATTTAATCATGCATACCTATGACTTACCTTCTCCATGGTTGTAACATATTTCACCTATCAGAACCATATGTCATGGTTAATTTTAAATTTATAAAATATATATAAAAATGAGAATTATTTCATGAATAATATATTGTACATGATTTAATCCTGACCACCTTGACGATATTTATCCTACTGATGAAATATTTAATATATGAGATGAATATCCTTGAAAAATTGATGTTAATAAATTTCATTACGTCATTTTTTATAAAAAGGCATGAAATTAAAAAAAGTAATAATGAAAAAAAAATTCATATGAATGTAAATAATTTACATAAGTTTTTATTTCCGATGATAATGGACATAAATGATGAGATGGACTCCTGGTTTGGGAAATTCTTATAAAAACCATTAATTTATGTATCTCTTCCAACTCTTTTTCATCCTTGTTAACAAATATAAAATATCGTTTTCATGTATTAATAAGGCCAAAAAATTATTATAATGGAAATTAATATATCTTTTGAATTTGTTTATAATTATATCAAAAGTAATATTTTTATGAAATGTCTTCAAATTTTTTATAAATTGAAATAGGACTTTTCCATACTAACATGTATGGTGAAAATGAAATTTTTCATAGATATGAATGTTAGTTTTATTATTAGATTTTGTTATAATATTTCATGTTTTATACAAGGAAAAAATGTATCCCTTACATTTGGATATTTTATTTTATTAAATGTGTTTGGAAAATAATGAGTATTTGAATATATAATACTACCATCCATATTGGTTAAATGTGGATTTTCATGTTTTTTATGAAAAAGTCAAATAATAAAATGATTAACTCATGAAATGATCCTTGGATATTTTTAATAATAACGAGTGTGCCTGATATATCTCATGATTATTGGTGATCATAATATTTTTATATGAGGTGTATGCTCAAACAACCCTCCGATGCATTTTGTAATTATATTGGATGTTCCTGATTTGGTTATTCAAATTCTTAATGGGGTTGTAATGGTTGAATACTGGTTATTTTCAAAATAACATACATTTATATTATATGATTTCATATTATTATTCCTAGAAATAGTTTTATTTCAAATAGAATGAAAGGTCCATGAACCATATTTGTTATGAACGAATATGATAGAGGAAAAAAATTAATGTGTTCTCTTGTTATCTAGGAAACCCTCCAAGATTACAATTTTTTCCTTTATGATTTTTAATTTGAATTTTATAAGTAAAAGGGATATATGAATTTTTTTCAAAAATATATATATTACTATTTGAGAATGGGGTCTATTATATTAATGTAAAGCTCCATTTTTTGATTTCATGGCTTTAAAATAGACTAACAACATTATTTCTTTATTTCATTTCACTTAATTTTATTTTTTATGATCATCTATCATCATAAATGTTATTCCCAATGATTGTGAATGGATAAGAGAATATAATATGTCATGTTGAATGTAATGAAAAATTATTTAAAATATAAAATGATATTATTTTTAAATGATTTGTTTTCTATAAAAAATGGATAGTGAATAGAAGTATCCACATTTTAATCTATTGTGTTTATATGTATGATTTGTGGTATAATTCTATAAAAATATTAGCAGTTATGATATTTGAGAATAAAATAATTCAATATCTAGACCAATGCCTCAATATTATGAGATGTTAAACGTTGTGTCTTAATAATTACAATAGAATTCCAAATTTACAAACCATAAATAAAGAGAGGGTAGTGTAGAAGAGACATAGATGTTTCGGAACACCAAATATCAATTATTAGTTTTTGATTTCCCAACATACTATGATGATGATATTAATAAATTATTGTAAATATGAATATATATAAAATATAAAAAAACATTGGGGTATATTGAACAACTCACGAATACTAGTTTTCCTTCCTCATGAAAATAAGACCACTACTACTAGGAATAAGTAACACTAGTGCACTGTGAATAAAATTATACAGGTTCAGAAATAGTCATTATTATATTCATAGTTTATTATTAAGTATAGTTCTACCTATTATTAAGATACATTAAATTTATTATTGCCCATAAAATAAATTTTTTGTACTCTAGAAATAATCTATAAGTATATAAATGAAAAAGAAGCACCGTAGTGTATAAAATAAAATATGAAGTATCGAAGAAATAAATCATTCAAAAAAGAATCCACAAGTAATAATAAAACCATAACATCTGTATCTAACCCATATAATGTACCACAAACATATCATCACCCTCTAAGTAACACCATTCCACCATCCATCCATTATTACATCTGACACCCCATTCCATCATCACAACATTAACACATGAGGAAACTCATGAAATTTCCATAAATTAATCCCAATTAAATATAATAACAAAAAAACCATAATAAATACTCAATTATGATTATACTTGGTGTAATAAATTATATTAATTCCATACCCTATTTTGGCCAAGGAAAGATATATTCCAAATATTATTACAGGTTTTCATTACTCAATATTCTTTATTTAGTTATAATTTTTACACTTTTGATTCATCATTCATCATTAGAGGATAAATTATCTCTATATTAAGGAAAAAAAATTTATTCAAATATTACTTGTTGATGAAATGTATTCCTTCTTGAAATTAATTTGTGTAATGAAAGAGTTATATCAATAAAAATTATTGTTCATTGTCCTTATTCATTATTTCCAACTATACTATCATTTTTATTTTTATTCAATAGAATAATAATTATTATTTATCTTGTAAACATGATCTCTTAAAAATACATATTTTAGAAGGATGTTTTGTTAAAATATTTATGATATGGTATATCATTTATGGTTTTATCAAATATAATTTATTATTTTTATGAATCCATAATTCTTAATTTTAGGTAAATAAATGCCAATTCCATTTTTACTCATTATTGTTTTCATATTCTCATATATGTCTTCTATATGATTTATATATATTAAATACACATATAGAGAATTCAGTGATACATTTTATGTCAAATTGAAATATTTTTTATGTTCCCAAGGAAATTTCCACTTTTATCTAAACCCGACATAATGGATCTTCCTAATTTCATATTTAATGGTAATAATATTATACATAAAATGATTTCAACCATGAATTTATTTTGATAACCCAAATTATTTAATGGAGAACCATTTTTGATCAATTTATATCTAAAGGTAAGTAATATTCTATTCACTTCCATAAATAAGTAGTTATCTATTTTAGAAAGCATCACTTATGTCATTTATTTTTTATTATTACATCTCTTTAATAATTATTATTTTTATTCATACATTGAATAAAAAATATATAGACCTATGTTTATTTTTTAAAAATAATTAAATCCAAAATGATTTATTTGATTCTTATATTTGGATTCCTTTTGATATATATCGTTATGTTTGTAGTGGATAATTGTTTTGTAATCAAACTTCATTAAAATTGTTTTTTATAATAAATATGAATTATTTATGGTTTTCATTAATCATGTTGAACACATATTAATTGATATTCAAATATTTTTAGTAAATTATAGGAGTGATTATGATTATATATCCCTGTAATTTCTTTTGTAATTTTTTCATATATTGAGATATCACGTATGGTAGAAGGTTGGTTATTATAAGAATCCATTGTAATGTGATTGGTGGGAGATAATTATAAACCCATTTGGTGCATTGGGAAATAAATTATTTCTCTTAAGTTTTAATATACCAGATTAGTGAGTGAAACTAATTTTCTATGAATATTTTTATGTTTTCTGATGAAGGTCTTTCAACAAAGGCCTCCCTTATTCCAACAATTTCATGTTTTAGTTTGTTAGGATATATTTTTAATTAATTGATGTCAAGAAATAATTTTTCTTATGACATATTTTTATTTTTATATTACCTTTTTTGCTTATAGTATATTTTTTTTATGAATAAATTTCTTTCTTCCATGATTTAAATTAAAATCATACTATCCTAATTAAATTTTATGGATAAATTTTTTCCTACTCGTATTTTCAAATAATATTTTTACCAAAATATTGATGACCTTCTGAAACGTTTTTTCCATACCATGTGTTTGTGATATCATATTTTATATGTTATTTAAAAAAATGTTATTAGGATTTTCATTTAATAAATTATATCTTAATGGGGGTCTAACAGAGTTTATTTATGGAAAAATTTTAAAATGATTTATAAAATAAATTTCAAAAATAACTGGTTCTCAATGACAATGAACAAAAATGTTATATAGTTTTTAGATGATATCTATGAGATATAATTTTTATCTATTGGTAATGATGTAAATTAAATATTACATCAATAGGGTAAATACACATCCTTCTTGAAAAATCTATTTGATAAAACATCCTTGAGTATTGGGAACTCCATCAAACACAAATACAATAAATATTTTAAGAGGGATGTTTTCGAAAATAATGATTACTATAAACACTAATGTGAATTATAATTATTATTATAACTAATTATAATAACATCCTTGCTCTTCTCAATGTATAATTAGAAATAACTATGAGTGAAATTAGTATCCACGTTCACTAAATAATAACTATCAATGATGTAAAGAAACTCATATATATATAATAAATCCTTGAATGAATGATGGTATAACATCATCATTTTATTACCTTGAAACATAATAAGAAGACTCATCTTAACACAAATACACATAATTAATATAATCAATACATGATGTGTCTCTACCTTGAGTCCCAATGCACAATCCACTATGGGTTTTGTAATGAAGTGAGATACCATTGAATCAAATATGGAATATAACATATGATATGATTAACATATTTTACATTAGAAAATATATTTTCCATATGTAGTATGAAAGACAATAGGGGTAATCTTTCCTTATTCACTACCTCTATCTCACTATCATATTCACCCTCCATAGTTGTACTTAGATAGATATTCTTAATGATAAGGAACACCATGGGGATGATTTCAAGAAACCCCATCACCTATTATTGAATAATATCACTACATCACCACCTATTTAATCATCTAATTAATAATTACTTCAGATGATATGTAATCTAGATTCCTACATCTTTCTGTCCCCCAAGAATGGCATGACTGTAACACCCTGATATTTTATGAGATAGATTTTTTTTAGTTTCATTGATTCCTTGTGTTGTATTCTACACCAATATTATCTTTATATATACACATCGACATATTAGCTTATAGTGTACCCAACACTATTCATGGTTTTCGTTACACGCATGAGCGACCTTCCTCCATAGCTTGCATTGTACGCAATACAGTGTTTCACTAAAATATGATGTATTATTATAATATAATAATTTAAGGGGATATAAACTAGAAATTATGAATATTATTAATCATATTTTGAATATTTTATAATATTAAAATTCATCTTATGTATTTTCTAGATAGGATTTAAGAAAAATTTCAATTATTCTGATAAAATAAGTATTTTTCAAAAAATGAAATTTTTTTACCTTTTGATGGACACCAATTTTAAATCTTGTTTTAACCATTTTATATATTATATTTGAAAAAATAGATATTTTATTTGGAATAAGTACATCAAAATTTAATTTGGGAGATATTTTTCTATTTTTGTAATGAAATACATATTTTGATGATTAATTAAAAATACTGCATTTTAATTCAAAACCGCCTTTACTTATAATTTATTTATATATTTATCATATATTGTTATATTTTTTAATGTGTAACTGGATTTTTTTTCACATTTTAACAAATTTTGATAATTTAATGTAATTTCACATTTATATTGGACATAAAAACATGACAATCTTTTGATATGTTTTTACTTCTTAAAACCCAACATTTTGGTTTTTAACAAATGAAATTAATTTTAAAATAATATCTGGTAATTATATATTTTTAATAATGAAAAATGAATTCATTGATTGGAATAATTGTGTCTAAATTTATGTCTATATGTTACTTTTTGGTATATTGTGGATAGTGGCTACTGTAATTTTATTTAACAAGGTTAAAGGTAAATTGGGTAAATTAGTGTAACAAATAATATGATAAGGAGATTTAAATGATCCTAAAACCTACCAAAAGACTGTTGTATGACTAAAATTCTACCCTTAACATATTAAGGTATAAATGGAATCATTTAAGGGATATTTGACAATGAAAATGACATAGATATTAGTAAAACTAATGAATGTGACAAAATGACGAACTAACATTTCCTATAAGTATAATAATGTTATCGTGGTGATAAATAGTTGATAAATTAGGAAATAAACACTCCATATAATGATAAAAAATTAACTAAGTCATGGTAATTTATTTAAATTTTAAGGATAAATAAAAATTTCCTTAATTTTTTTTTGTTTATGGTGTAATAAATAATGAATTAAGGAGAAAGACATTGAATACTTTTTATTTAAAGACAAATAAACATTAAAATTCCTAAACAAATGATAAAATAATATTTGTTGTGCATATATCGACCCCAATCATCCATTTCATAAAAATTGTCCATATGGAGAAATATTTAAAAGATTGTAGCATTTATTATATTTTATTTAAATTAATGATAATGTTGTCAAATTCCTACTCTAATAAGGAAAAAAATTTACTGTTGGATTTTCCATAAGGTAAATTCGACTACAAATATTCTTATAAAATATTGTAAATTTTTGTTCATCATAGTATTTTGTTTGATTTTTATTATAAATATATATATATATATTAAATAGTTACAAAATATTGATGTAGTGATTAATTTTATAATAGAGATTTCTAATATATGTTATTCAAAATAATAAAATAAATATAACATGGGATAATTATTTTTTCAAATAAATTTAATATATGATAATGGCCCATTAAGGATTTAATAAAATATTATTTTTTTGAATAAAACCTTTAATAGATATTTCTAAAAATGCATGAAATGAATTGTGTAAAAATTGACATAATTGTTATTTTGTTAAAATATTGATTTATAAAATTATTTTAAAATCGCAATAAGATTTTAAAATTATAAAATAATAATGATATGGTATAAAATGTTATTAATTATCCATTAATGGTATAATTTAAATCAAATAAATCATTATTTCAACATTTTTATATTGAAACATTTCTTATCTTAATTAATATTAAATTAAATAATTAATTGGTAATTAAAATAATAATGTCTAAATTAATGTCAAAACATGTATAAATTTTAATGGATAATGATATTGCAGTCTTATGATATATTATATTCGAATATATCTCATTTTGGAGGTATTTGGATTGATTTTAAAATTATTATAAATTGATAGTTTCCAAATTTCAAAAGTGTCCCTCACCCCAAGTTGAAAATTACACATCCTCCACCATTTATTCACAACTAATTAAGCCTTAAAAGTTAATATATACTCTACAAATTTATATTCTCAACCCTTCTAGTAAAATCATATAGGTTTTGGTAACTTCAAAATACCTACTCTAGTGCCTTCAATAGGAGATCTAATAGGGGAATGTCAAAGAAGAGATAATCTCCACTATCGATTGTTTTAATTTTTTACCAATTCCACTTCATTTATAGATTCATTATAAATTAGTAAATCTGTTATCATTAATAAAATTATATGTTATTTTTATTATGAAACAAAAATAATCCATCATATATATATCTTACAAAAAATGATATCCCAACATGTGGGTACATGACTTATCATCTCCACATCTTAGTATACTCCGTTTCTCGCCACCACCTTACGTAGTGTGTTATAATGATCAAAGTAATAACTATATATGGTTATTATAGAATTATATTAATTCTTAAATTTTACATATCGTCCACTTCAAAACCATTCAACAACTTTTCGAATGATATTGTCTTTCGTGCATACATACGACCTACCGTCTCTATGATGCGATGTGATTCACTCTGCGTGATCATCATCAATGAAATATTATATAAATGTAAATTTTGTATAAATATGGGGTCTATAATTTTAATATTATTTTATAATGACATAAATATTAATTAATAATGGGAACAATGAACTTATTCCACACAAATACCTTAGAACATAATGTAGTTAACACCATAATAATGAGTAACAATGAAATGATAATAATAAATGGTAATAATCTGATAATATATGATATAATTAAAATTAATTTTATTCTATAATAATCCAAATAAATTATTCAAATCATTATATAGGATGTTTGGATACATACTAACCATATCATAACTATAGAAAGGAATTATATGGTCTCACTTTTATTTCTGTATGACATATGCCTTATACAATCTATAATTCTTTTGTGTGGTGTTTTAACCATAATTCATTAAATTATAATTATAATAATGTTTATGATATTTAATTATTCATATATTTTGATTTATTTTAAGATGCATTTTATTCGAATGCACATAAATTTGTAGTGTATAATTTTGGAATCTCATTCTTATCACAAATTGTTTATTCGTATATGTTTACTGGGGTATATTTGTCATTCACATTCATATTTCCTAATAATAAAATATTATTTATTTTCTAATGCTATTTTTTTATTTTAATTTTACCCATTGGTGAATTTTTATTAAATTGTATTGATGGAATTTTTCTTTCATTTTCCATACAAGGTACTTTTAGACTTTTCTGGTTGGAGTATGAGAAGAACAGTTTTTAACTTATAGGGAAAGAATGGATTTTTATTGTTTTGAGATTCAATATTTGTATGAATATTACATTAAATGATTTAAATTTTATTTTGAATTAAGTTATATTAATTTAAAATATCATGGAATTCTGAGAAAAGAATCTGTTGTTTAACATGAATGGACTGTTTCATCAAAAATTAAGCTCAAGTGTAATATCAAATTTTTTTACATCTAATATGACATGGGGTTATGTTTATATCATTATTATTAAATTTATTTTATCATTTTTATGATGGTATTATATTTATGATATAAATTTATCTTATATGGATTCTGTTATGATATAATGTTATTTAATAAGCACATTTTATTTTATGGGTTACTCTGTGTTGAATGATTTATGTTTTTGTGGAAAATGTAAGTATGATTTAATTATAATATGGGTGGAAACTATATATATCTCCAATGAATTTTTTAATGATTTATATCTCAAGAGATAAACGAGACATGAACAAAAAGGAAATCTGGTTCAGAAATACAGGGCTAGAATGACAAGAAAATCTAGTTTAGAAATACAAAACTAGAACGATATGTAAACCAGATTTAGTAATGGATTTTGTGTACTATGTTGGTCTTGGACATAATACCTTGGATACTATGGAAATCATATTGTTTTCTTATTTTACAAAAATTACTTGTTTTATTCCAATTCAATTTTATCATGGTTAATGTTCCATTATGATCTAAGCCATAGATACTACAAAGATTTATTTCGCAACTCACGCTTTTGATATTAAAAATTATGATCAACATTTCTTATTCGTTTGTTTATTTTTTGTTTTATGTACCTCAGTTTTACCCTTAATGAAAAATTGATCTTGTCCTTTTTTTGTTTTATTTTTCCTATGATATAATGAATGTTTTTAGGTAGGAAAACTAATGTGGAATATCTTTATGGGAGATGTTAATGATCATTCACCCTGTTAGAAAATTATGTTCCATGTTTCCAATGACACTAAACTAGAATAGTATTTGTGATAATATTTTTGTAATGTATTATGTATTCCTAAAAACAGATTAATTTCCATGTACGTGGAGCTTGGTTCATTAGAGTTGGTATCAGAGAAAAGGATTAGTTAAGCATATGAAACTAGGATCCAATAAAATTTTTGAGATCCCAAAAGATAATTCTATAGTATGTCTAGGGATGTACTTATGGTAAATTATAACATTAGGATATAGTCCTATAATTATTATGACTATCGTGAATAATGGAGGATTAAATCTATGATGGTAGAGATTGAAATACAAACCCTTTATTATATTGTTTCCCTAGTATAACTATATACTATCAGGCTATTATTTTTGGGTTTTAGACAATGGATGAATCCCGAGGGAAACATGTTAATGATCAATGCATTGAGAAATGAAATTAATTTTTCCTAATCATCCAAATCTGATGGGATATTGAATAAAAAAGCTATTAGATATACATACGAAATCTATGAATTATTTTTGGCCTCTTAAATGAGTAAATAAGGGAACAATATTCTTTTGATTCCTTCATGAGGAAAATTCCACCTTCCTTCATTGGGTCATCTGATATATTTGTTTCAAAAAAATGGATCAATACCATTGACAATTTATTCTCCATTCTTCGTTGTTCGGAACATGAAAATTTCATTTTGGTTGTTTACTGTTTTGATGGTGAATTAATGAAATGGTGGACTCCAATTATGATTAAAAGGTGGAAAGATGAAATTAAACCCACTGCATGAGATGAGTTCAAGAACATATTTTCCAATCATCACATCACATTTATTCTTATAAAAAAATTACGAAAGGAGTTCATTGAGATTAATAAAAAGTGCAATAAACCATTTGGAACATACGAGGCAAATTATACAAGACTTGGAAGGTATGATTCTAGATTTTAAATGAACCTGAAATTAATGTTGAACAATTCTCCAGTGGGTTAAAACCATGTCTTCAAAGGGAATTATCAATATGTGAATTTCATAGCTATGAATAGATTATGCATTATACTATTAAGGTATAAATTAATGTTGGTGTTATATATCAATCTCTTGGTTTTGAAAAAAATTGAAAGATAGGGTTCTAAAAAATATCTCAAAACAATTTTGATAATAAGATGAATGTTTTCTTATGCTCAAGTTCTGGAAAGAGACATGGTGGGGAATGTGTTTAAGGGACTATAAAATTTTATATATATGGAAAATTAGGTCATTGAGAAGATGAGTTTTGATGTAGTGGGAAAAAGGATTCTAATAGCCTGACTAGAGAAAATACAATAGAGAATGCACCACTCACACAACAATGCAACATGTGCATGGAAATGGGGCATTTTTTTAACAATTTCCCAAATGTAATGGTTAATGATGTTGATCGATGTCAATAACTTTTTAAATATAATAATAATTGAAAATAACATGTGATAACCATTGCTGATGTTGAGTATGACAACGATGTGGTGGAATGATTATGTGTATAGTTAACAGGATTCAAAAATAGTGTTGTAGAATATCTTTTACGTAATTATGGAATATTAGGAAATATATGAATTGGCCCATTGTGGTTTTCTATAATAATATGCTACCAGTAACCATGAAAAGTGATTGAATTTTTTTTTGAAAGCACGTGATATGTGAATAATGAAGGGATATGTAGATAATGAGATATTTGACAGTATTAATGATCTCGTGACTGATATGATAAAAAGTAATATCATGGGATGAGTATACATAATTTTTTGGAATTTTGGTGCGTAGAAAGAGTTAATTTTTATAGAATTCATTTTTTAACTTTGAGAAAACCTGATTAAGGTATTGACATTTTTGGAATGATGTAACCATGAACTATCTTCTGTGATATGGGAGAAAATTATTAAGTCACTTTAGTTATCCTATATCTAAAGTCATATAATTCCAATTGAGGAAGAATTTTAATGTTATCCATTTATGGACAGTAAAAGTTACATTATAGTTGATTTTTTTAGAATAATATATTTTCTCACTATAGGTGGCCTTATTCATATTTGATTACCCATGCAAACCTTTTTATTGACACAGATGGAATGACTTATTTTTCTATCACATGATCTCCTAACACTTCATGAATAAAAAATTCTATATCATTTATTTAAATATGATAGGAAGTGGAAATTTTTCATGGACCAAACAACTATGAGAATCTACCTAAATCAAGTATGTATTTATTCTCCTAAAAAATTCATCAACTTTAAGAAAAGGTTATTGAAAACCAAAAATTCCATCGTAAAACATTCTTATCTGATTAATCAGATGGTCCCTTAAATCATCACATATTTATGGCTTCCTAGTAGATAAAATTCCCCAAACCTTATTCTCTATCACTGTCCATCAGATCTTGATGGTCAGAGTTTTCTTTCATATCCATTTATTCATGTCCCACCTATGTTCTCTTATGTGGAAATCCTTTGTTGAGTTACATTTGGTAACTGTTATGTTTCAAAAATTCCTTTTAAAAATACATTTCTAGTATTATTTTTTATGTTGTGGGTTTCTATGAAATAGAAATTCAAGTTGTCATCTTTGTAAAACTGCAATGAATTTTGAGGGCGGAGTTCATTTTAAGGGGGTATAATATAACATCCCGAGATTTTCTAAGATAGATTCTTTTTTATTTAATTGATTCTATTAGTTTTATGAAACACCAATAATAGATTGTTCAATACACAAAACAGTATAATTTGAAGTAAAATTGTTCATTTCTAGTGAACACACAAGAGCGAACTTACTCGATAGCTTTTGTTATACGCAATACTGAGATTCTCAAAACAAAAATATATGATTTAAATAATTTTACTTAATGGGATATAAACTAACCATTATGAATATTATTAATCACATTTTTAATTTTATATAACATTAAAAATCGTATTATGTATTTTCTAAGAATGATATAAAAAAAATTCAATTTTTCAGATAAAGGATGTATTTTAAAAGAAATGGGATTTTGACACCATTTGAAGGCACCCAAAATTTAAATCTTCTTTTTAAACCTCTTACATATATTATATGATAAAATTAAATTCTTCTATAGAATTGGGACATCAAAATTTATATTGGTGGTAATTTTTGTATTTTTGTGATGAAATTCATATTTTTATAAATAGTGAAAAATACTAAATATTAATTCAAAACTGCTTTTTATCTAATTTATTTATATTGTGATATAATATTTTTTATCAGTTTTAATGTGTATAATTGTATTATGTTTTTATCATTTAATACAATTTTTGTCATTTTATGTAATATCACATTAAAATTGTACATAAACACATGATAATCTTTTGATATGTTTTTACTTCATAAAAAACCCACTTTTTGGTTTTTGACAATGAGAAATAATTTTAACATATTTTCTAAAAAATAAATGTTTTTCATTATGAAATATTAATTCCATACTTGCTTTCAATGGGTCCAAATTCTGTTAATATGTTACTTTTATTTTTTCGGATATTATGAATATAACTACAGTAATTTGTTTAATGTGATTAAAGGTAAATACGGTAAATTAGTGTGACAACGAATATGATAAGGAGAATAAAATGATCATAAAACATAAAAAAAATCCAATTTGATGAATAAAATTCAACCATTTACATATTAGGTTTGAATATTAGTAATTTAAGGTCTAGTAGACAATGACAATGAAATGATATTAATAAAACCAATGAAAGTGACAAAATTTCAAACTCAAATTTATTACATGTAAAATTATGTTAATATGGGTATAACCATGTTATATATTTCAACATAATTATTCAATGGAAATATAAAATTATACCAACATCATGGTAACTTATTTTTAATTTTTATGAAATTAAAAATGACCATTATGTCTTATACATTGATGATGTAAAAATTAATTAACTAATGATAAATCCATAAAACTTTTTTCATTAAAATAGTAATAATCATGAGAAGGAATAGAGACATTACCAAATCATATTGGTTGAGTATATATCAACCATAATAATATATTTTCTAAGAATCTGTCTATTTAAAGCGTTATAGAGTAGATAATGAAATTATTTTTAATTTACTTAAAGTAATACTACAGTTTTCACGTTCATACTTTAATAAGTATAACATTTTAAATATTGTCTTTTGCAGAATATAAATTCGACTAAATATATTCTTTTATAATATAGTGAATTTAATTTTATCATATTATTTTATTTCAAATTTGTTTTCTACAAATATGTATAATAATTAATTACACAATATTTATGTAGTGATTTTTTTAATATTGGAGATATAAAATAAATGGGAATAAATATATTAAAATAAATATAATTTGGACTATTTAATTTTTAAAATTAATTTTATTGAATACCCTGACCCATTATGGATATAATAAAATATTATTTTTGAAGATGGCACTTTTTCTTGATATTTCAAAAAATTCATGAAATGAATAATTTCAAAATTGAAAGCATTGATATTTTGTTAAAACAAATTTTTTATAAATTTATTAAAAAATTGAAAACAGATTTTAAAAAATAAAATAATTATGATATAGTCTAAAATTTTCTAAATAATTCATTTATAGTATAGTTCAAATTAAATAAGTAAATATTTCAACTTTTTAATATTAATGCATTGAGTATCTTAATTAAAATTAAATTGAATATCTAATTGTTAATTAACATGTTAATGATTAAATTAACATAAAAACTTGTCTGAATTTTTTTTGATTATATTTAAATCTTATTATATATTATCTTAGATTATATCTCAATTTTGAGGTAGTTGGATTTAATTTTAAACTTTTATAAAAAATTTTTTTTTTGGAAATTTAAAGGTGTCCCTCACCCTAATTCTAAAAGGACGTATCCTTCCTCATTTATCGATTACTCATAAAGCTTAAAAGATAATCTATACCCTAATAATTTATCTTCTAAACCTACCTAGTAACATTATAGTTGTTTTGTATTTTACAATGGACCAACTCTAGTGAAATCAAGAGGAGATCATAATGGAGCACGTCAAAGAAGATGCAATCTCCTCTAACGATTCTTTCAATATTTTTTACTTCTGGGTCCTCTTCATTAGTTGTTTCGTTGAAAAGTATTAAATACAGTTTAATTTATATATTTATATTTTATTATAATTATTAATAAAATATATTCCACCTTCTATGCATAGTATGACAAATGAAATCACCACGCGTGTGTATGTACGTCTTATCATCTTCACGTTGTAGTGTACTCTATTTTTCACCACCACCATACTTGGATGGGTATACTGATGGAATTAATTACTATATATGATTATTATAAAAGGATATTGATTCTATATTTTATACACTATCCACTTCAAAACCATTCAACAACTATTCAAATGATATCTTCACTTGTGCGTACGTATGACCTATCGTCTCCACGATGCGATGTGATTCATTCTACACGATCGTCATTAGTGAATAATTATATAAATATATGTAGTGAATAAATAAGGTATTTATTATGTTAATATCTTTTTATAATGATGTAAATATGAATTAATAATGGGAACCATAACTTATTCAACCAAACATGCATAAGAACATAAAGGAGTTAACCCCCGAATAATGAGTAACATAAAATGTTACTTCAAATGATGACAAAATGATCATATATGATATTATAAATATTACGATTCTTTTGGATGAATTCAATAACATTAATTAAATTCATATTCATGAGGTTTTGATACATACAATGCATATCATACCTAAGGTAAGGGATTAATTTGTCTCACATGTATTACTGCGGAAAATATGATTTATAATCTATCTAATAATTTTGTGTGGTGTTTTAAAAATTAATGTTTTCATTATTCTTATTAAGAAGGTTATGATATATATATAGGAATATATATTTTCATATTTTTTGAGTCATATAATTCGATTGATTATAAATTTGGAAATGATAATTTCGCAATCTAATTATTCTCCACGATTGTTTATTCATAAGTAATTATTGGGGTATATTTATTATTGACGTCCATATCTTCTAAATATATAATATTATTTCTGATTATCAAATAATTTTAATGTGAATTTTACCGATTGGTAAATTTTTATTCAATGTAATGGAAGAAATATTTCTTTCATTTTCCATATGAGGTAATTTGTTACTATTCTGACTGGAGTATGAGAGTAATTTTTATTTAACATAACAACGTGAATAGATTTTTATGGTTTAATGAGGCTTATTTCCTTGAATCCTCACTTACAATATATAATTTGTATTTTTAATTATATTCATTTCTTCAAAAATATCATGTAATTTTGAAAAGGAATTTTTTTAAGAATAATGGATTGTTTGCTCAAAAATAAAGGCCATGTATTTTATAAAATAAATTTCCATCATAGATGACATAGGGTTATGTTTTTATCCATATTAGTAAATTTATTTTTTCATGTTTATGATGGAATTTTTTATGAAATCCATTTACCTTTTTTGGATTATGCTATGATTGTATGATATCTAAAGACCCCCATTTTCTTTCATGGGTTTTAGTGTGATGGATGATTTTTGATTTTATAAGAAATGTAAGAATGATTTTATTATGAGGTGGTTGGGACCTATATCTTCATCCAATTAATTGTGTAATGATATATATCTCATGATATAGACACAAATGGAGCACCAAGTAAGTCCAGTTGAGTAATATAGTGATGGAATGACATGTAAATCACATTCTGTAATACATGGCTGGAACGGCAAGTAAACTTTATTATGTATTGGACATTGTCCACTATGATGGTCTTGGACGTAATGCCTTGGTTACTATTGAAATCATATTATTTGTTTATTTTTTTCCACAATTCCTTGTTTTATTCCAATTCTATATTGTCATTTTTAATGTTTCACTATGATCTATGGATTACATACTGCCATGATTTATCACATGACTCATGATTTTGATATTCACAATTTATGTTCAGGTTTTCACATTCTGAGGTTAAAGTTTTGCTTAATGTTCATAATGTTTACCCATACTGAGAAATTGAGCTCCCATTTCTATATTTTCTTTCACAGAAAATATAAATAATAGTTTTACGTAGGAAAACTATGGGGGAATATCAATATGGGAGATGTTGAAGATCTTTCACCAAATTGAATATTATGTTCCACGTTTGGAATGAAAAAAAAATATGGAAATTGTCAATGTATTTTTTTAATGTCTTAATTATTCCATAAAATATGTGTAATATCCATGTACGTAAACCATGGTTCATGAGAAATACAGTAGGAATATTTATGGACGAGGACTCTCAATGAAAATAACACTATTATAAAACCTCTCAATCATCCTAACACATGTGACCTATATTAAACAACCGCACTCCATGGGGAACCAGAACCATTCTATTATGAGACAAACCCATCCATTAATTAAACCTCTCAATCACCTCTACATTCATGTAAACCTCCAAATAGATATGAAAAATAATTCGGTTATGACATATCAAATAAAAATTTAAATAATCTCACCCTATAATTTATTCTTTAGAGTTATTTGAATCTAATCCCATTATCCCACATAAGGACCCATTATAAATAGTGGGAATACCATTTATCATTTAAAAAATCAGCACTAACAATATAAAATAAATAATAAATTTAAATATTTTTCTATCATAACATTAATTTAATTTATCTTCTATAGACATATTGTTCACCGCTGTTGTGATTCTCAAAAAATATGGATTTTATCTACCTGATCTCAGTACTCCAACATAGAATTATTAAAGTCGAAGGAAGTAATATTATCCTCTAACCTATACATTATTTACAAACTATATTTCATTATCTCATTCATATCTATCCCCAAACAAAGGATATCACATAATATATTCTACGGCACATTAATCGTATCACCTAAATAAATCGTTTGAAAATTAAATAAATAATAAAAATAAATAAATAATTGAAATCATTTACAAATGAGGAATAAAATGCATAAGTATTAATATAACATAACAACCTAATTTTAGTTTCATATATTAATTATAATTAAATTAATCTATTTCTTAAAATTTTTTTAAACATAATGATTGATAGTAAAAAAAAGTGAAATCTAGAATGATAGTGTTCCTTACATAGGTCTCCACCATGAATGCAACACAATTTAACTTGAACATTAAGTAAACATAGATCCCCTTATGTATGATCATAGGGTCCCTATAATTCATTGTCCATTGTTGTATCTATGGCCTAAATTATGCATAGGTGTAAATTTGTACTATTTCTCTACCATCCCATTAAACCCTTACTAGTTCATTGATCTAGTCTCCTCCGAAACACATAGATAAAAGTTATGATATCACAGAATCATCATCCATGACCACATATATACCTTCATTGGTTTTTAGTGATTACCTTTGAGACCCAAATGACCTACCCCAAGTAAGAACTTTTTATAGACTAGCAACAACTATATACCATAAAAATTCTACGAAGCTCCCTCTAATCGATTATAGAACCAAATTAATTGGTCATTATTATAACATTTTAATAATATAAATATTATATATATATATATAATGGGAGTTGTAAATAACAATAATAATATTTAGGATAATAAAAAACATCTCTTATGAAAATATGGATATACAATACTAATGAATCAGTTAATAATAATGATATCCATCATAAACCTAATGATGTTAATTGTCCACATCCATCCCATAGTTTTATCTTCTAATCATGAATAAAAAATAATGAATTTATATAATAGTATATAATCAAAGGGTTCATATAACCATTACCCCAATTATTTTCTATTCTCATTAACCGAAATCAAATTTCATGTGATTCGACCCCTTATAGACATTTATATTTGATATGGGTTGGATCATAAGACTTCCTTCAATAGAATCCTATAGAGCCAAAAATCACATACTATCATCAGTTAAAAAAATCAACCCAAATCCCAAATCAACATCCACAAATTAAGGTATCATCTACAAACCAATTTACAAAATATTAGTTTATTTTGATCATGAATGATATCAACGACATTCCATCTTCCTAAAATGATTAAATACCACCATGCATACCCCAATATCATCAAATAGGTATCCCTAATTGTTGGGTTTCTTAAACATGATTTTAATTAAAAATTTAATCTCCTATAACTATTAATTACCCCACCATGTGAAATAAACATGAAAACAATTTATTTAGTAATATATAAGGTTATATAATATATATTTTATCATAAAAAATAACATGAAAATAGGTTCATATATACTTATTTCAACATAAAATCCCATCCAATGATTTTGAATTAATACTTAATCAATAAAAACTATAACCACCACTAATGTACCATCACATTAAACCAAAACTACATATAATTATTTAACATCACTTAAATAAAATACCCAAAAAATATCCAAGTAAATAATTCATAATGACAAGTTAAGCATGCCACATTATGTTTAAAAAAATATTTCCACTAACCATATTATAATATATTTATTTTTTAATGATATGTTTAATTAAAATTATTATACCGATTTCTTCATTAATTCCATAAATTACCATTTTTAAATTTCTTTTATAATTATTCAAAAAAATATAGATAATAATTTTATTTAGAAGACAAATATTAAAAAATAATCATCACTATTAATTTTTCCTTTATATTTCACAATCAACTAATAAAATTCAAAACAATAATCCATATCAAAATCCCATAACAAAAATTATATTCCATATATCTAACCATGTAATGTAATTAACACACTAAATAAAAAAGAAAACATAGTAGACATTATAAAAAAACCCACAACCATGACACTATCCAACATAATATCTCATGAATACCATTTACTACCCTGGAATATTATGTACACCAACGACCCATCCAATCAAATGTTATTTTACCAAAATATAATAAATCCCATAAGTAATTAATTCCCATTAATGTTCACAACATTTAAACACAATGACACAATTTCAATCATAGAAGAAAACTGATATGATATTCCCTACCATAAAATATATAAAATAATTTATTATCATGAACATTCTCGTATCCATTTGGTGACCATATAAACATGTTAATCCCAAAAAATCGGTTTATAACCATATTTATGTTAATAAAATTTAAAAATGGATGATTAAATAATTAAATAATAAAATCACATAAAATTATTAATGAAACAATGATTTCCAAAATAATATATACAAGCATCAATTACAATGTAATAAATTTAAAATATTTGAACACATGTAAAACACTCTTTCCAATCATTTATATTACATTTTTATAATTATTATTATTAGGATACTTTTTTCTCGTCACCCAATGAAAATAAGTTTATAATAATTACATAATTAAATATTTAATAGTGTTCATGAAAAAACTAAAATTATTTATGCATCAAATATAGTTGAAAAATAAAAATAGAAAGAGGATACTGTAAGAAAAAAGAAATAAAATGGGGAGCATAAAAAACATATATCACTAAAATACAAATCAGTAATTAATAAAAATATCCATCAAATATAATACATAACCTTCAATATAATCTACCAAAAGAGATTTGTGAAAATACCGAATTCCAGGGAAAATTCTCAAATCAGATCAACAACACACATAATTATCATGATTACCAAAAAAGATTATTGAATGAAATTTCTCTACATAGTATTACCAGGTCAAAAAATAGTTGACGTAAATAAGTTTTCTGAATTTATTTTTTTGGTCTACTATATTTTATACATATGTAGAAAAAATATCATATATAAACATAATTTTATTATACATTATTTAATGGGTTTCATATATATGTATTTTAGAAATCATGTTTTATCAAAAGATGACATCAGATAAAAATGGGGAGGAATGCAATAAAAAGATAAAATAAACATTGAATTAAAATGACTCCATATTTCATAATAAATAATACCAAATTACCATTCTTAGGGACATCTAAAATGATAGTTCCATTACTAGACTAAACTAGAATCTATACAATTTCCCTGAGAACAATATAGCATCCACATGGTATGCACTCCATTTTGGTCAACCCTTGTGAGACCTAATGGTGCAATTTTTGTTCCCTATTTTAAATTGAACAAAAATAGAAGAAACACACAAATGATAATTTCCTAATATCCATAGCCAAATACTATATTCATACCATATCATAGGATAAATCATCGTACACAAAACAATACACCAAAAACCCCCAGATAAATATCTATCAAACTATTGCATAGACAGACCCCAAAATGAGTTCTCATAGTGTATCATACATCACAAAATCATTGAAACAGTTCCCATATAATATTTCATATTAAACTCTAAAATATCTTCATTAAACCTCCAACTAAATTATCAAAAACCAAAAAATACAATCTAACTGGTCATGATCGTTTGTACCATAAAATTTATCATATGAAAATCAGAATGAACCAAAAAAGATTTCAACATTTAGAGGAAATTATTTTTCATGATTATATACATTATGATTACAGATTATTCCAAATAGTACTGTATATTGAAGAATATATATAATTTTTCAATAAAGATTATATTTTTCCAAAAATTTTATACCATAATAGACATTTATAATCCTGTTAAAAATTAAGAATATTTAAGTTAAATTGTTTGTGTTATTATTCATTTTGAAGAAATATTTATTAATTTTAGTTCTGATATAAAATAACGGATTTTTCCTAAACAAAATAATCCCCACCCCACCCCTACCACAACTGTACAACCATTATAGTATATAGAAAATCATGGAGGTCATTCCTAATCCCCATGATCTTCAATCCGTTTCCAAATAATCATGACATATATTGAAAATTGGATTTCTTTATAAATTTATCATATTTAGTTATACCAAATACAAAAGATTATATATCTATAAGATGCAATATAATCTTATGATGAAGTAAAACCAAAAAATTAATATATAATATTTATAAATTTGAATAAAATATTAATGAAACTAGAATAACATCAGTTATAATAAAAGGAAAAAATACATAATATATTTGAAATGAGGATAAATAAAACTATTATGAAAAATAATAGTGTTTGGGGACATGAATAGGTTATATAATAGTGTTATAAAAAATTTAATGAATAACTAAATAATAAATGGTATAAATCTCATTATAACATGAAGTCTCATTCCCACCATGAGATAAACTCAAATATATACAATGTGACTTATAAGAATAACCACCTCTTTGATATGGTTATATGTCACAATATATATATATATATATATAAATGTTTCCATACACCCATTTACATTATTTTCTATGTAACCTCATCGGTCATAGTAGGATCCTAGTGGGTGTTTCAAATAGAGACCTTAACAAATAAAAAATCATGTTGGGTTTGAAATAAATTATATAAAAGTATGATTTAGGGTTTATAATGACAAGAAGTTTATTAGTTATAAAAATTATAAATTAGTTAAAATGTATTTAAAAATTTATAATCAAGCAATATGGGGGATCAATAATGTGCCTAGTGTCTTTTTAATATTGGGAATTTACAAAACTCGGTGATTGAACGAATCAATGTCAATATTACATCATTTATATGGAAAGTAATCTAAATACATATTGGATGGTAGTAACCCCAGAATGTGAATCCTTTTGAAAATATTCAACTTATTTTTATAGTCCCTTAAATTGAGTGAAATAATAGGTATGATGTTCAATTTATAGTTCCGTTTGATACTATCTTTAAAACTAAAAAGCAAACACCAATTTTCTATTCCATTCTAAAGGATACATATTTTAATCATTTAATGCATTTAATTGATTAATTTTTACAAATAACACATATGAATCCCCTAAACATACATTTCACGATTCATTAATCAAATAAAATAATGAAACCATTTTTTAAAAAAAAAATTAAAACATATAAATCATCATTTAAAATCCATAAAAACAAACTAAAATATAAATCATACATTTAAATTTTCATTAGATCAATATTTCTATGTGAGATGTGAAATTATAAAAACCAATAAAAAACTGTTTGTAAACATTGATGATATGTTTTAAAAGAAATTGTATGAGATGATGGGTCCTGAAAATTAATAAAAACCCCTCTAATAGAATATCATTCAAAAAACCTATATGATTACATGTCCATATGGTAAATATAAATCCATGAAATGATTAAAAAGGAAACCAAATATAATTATTGAAATAGAATACCGTATAGTACAATTGATGTATCCTTTATTAATACAATAAAAACAACTGATTGATTAATTTGGATGCTTTTACAAGAGATTAGATTAACCTAGTTAATGTGAGGGAATGTGATAGAATGGTTGTGTTAAATCAGAGATAATAGATTTATAATTTAACAATTTTAGAATTATTACTCAACAACATGGTATGGGTGTACTATTTACCTAACATGAAATATAAGATACTATAACTTTTTTGTCACCATGTTATTCACACCATAGGTCCCCATGGTTAGTGAAACTATGTGAATACTATAAAAATATCAATAGAATAAAAATGATTGTTTTTTCATGCTATTTTATGGGGTTATTAATAATTTTCCATCAATTGTTCAACATGGATCATTCCCTCATTTTAAATGTGTTGATAAATATTATTTAAAATAATGGTATGAATAAAAATGATAAATAAGATAAAATTTTCATAAAATTTGTAAAATATGTTTGACAATTGTCCCCAACATAAATAATTTTACAAAAAAAATCCAATTCAATTATTGAAAAAATACTAAATGGCTGATGTTAATACTCCCTTAGTAATTTTTATTTCTCCCAATCTACATAAAATCATTCCAATGTAACCATATAACACAACAACATGTTATAGAAATCAAATTATATCCGAAGTTATTTAACTAATCAATCCACTCCATTACTAATGAATTGGGTGAAAAATGAATCTCTTCCAAATTCAAAACACATGAATGAAAACAATAATATTTTTTTAATTGATAATGATAGAACATGTGATGGAATAGTGTCATCCATTAAGGTAGTAATAACTCATAAACATCATTCCATATCAAAATAGTGATCTAAAAAAGACCTAAGAACAATAAATAAAATTTATGGAAATATTTGAGTTAATGATGACTTAAGGTAGGGGAAACTGATCCCCCAATAAAAGCTTCAATTATGAAAAAACTAATTAGTATGTGACATTTGGAGACTTTGTTATGTAATAATCCATTAAAAATCATTGTAACAATCACCAGCACATCTTGAATGATTACTGGTCCCCAACAGGAAGTCCTACCCACATCAGTTTACTATAGTAGATACTAATATGGTCGACTACACACCTCCAAAAATTGGAAAATTTTAATTGGTCACTAGTAACATTTATTTTTTATGAAGGAATGAAGTATATTATAGGTATCTGATGAAAATCAGAAGACCAATTACTTGGAATAATTTTTATACTATGAATCATGGATGGACCAATTTGTTAAGATGTATGAATGTTATAGTATATTATTCTTGGATTCTCTAAATACCTCTTCGAATCCAACAGACCTTTCAAAAACAAAATGAAATAATTTGGTCTTTATCAGAAAACATAGTATATAAAAAACCATTTTATTGTACAATAACGTAGATGTATAGCCTCCCATGTTCAACTGAATTGTTATAATAGCATATCATGATGAAGTTAATAGAATTATTTAAAAAACCAATGAATTCCAAATCACAATCTTACACCACTTGGAATGTCTAAAAATAGATAAAAAATTATTTTTATTTTATCCTATATCTAGGTATACGTTGTAATATGTTTGACCAAAAAATATGGGTTCGGGATGTGAACAATTACTTAAAGGTGGAAAAGTCATTATGACACCAAATCTATTATTCCCCAAAACATATAAGGAATCCATTATCAGTTTTCCATATAATAATACATAATAGCGTTAATAGGGTGGATATACCACTATATTAGATAGAAGTATATTTTCATAACCGTCCACATTCTCATAGGATCCATATAATTTTTATGTAATGAAAAGTTAATATGTGATGGAAAAATACTAGTCCTTAATGGTCTCCTATTAATTAGTGATATTCTGAAACCTCTTGAATAACTTATCATTAAACTAACCCATGAGGATTATTCATAGAGGATAAGGCTTCAACTAATGACTAAAAATAAACATTTTCCTCCTCTGTATCCCTTTCTTCTATGTATATATGACTATATATAGAAATAAGGTTCTATTCTTCAATGGACTGAAAAAAATTGTGATTGTAACGTCATATGAAGAGTTTCTATAACCAAAATCTATTTTACCTTTTTGTAGGTTATGTTTGAAGAGACAAATGATGTTGACACACCCACCACATTTTCATGTGATTTAAATCCCCTTTAGAGCATTCATAACATTATCTATTTTCATTATAAAACACTATAAAAGTCTACCAAAAAAGATAGTGTCAAAAATATATAAGGGAATCATGAAAACTGCATTTTGAAGTCGTTAGTCTTGTAATTTCTAATGGTGATCAATGTGAGATTGGTTGATATACAACAATACGAGTTTCCAATATAAGACAATTCCTCAAACTCAAAACAAGTTCATCATTATAAAAAACCTCTCCCTAAATAAACTCATGTTGAATCGGAACAATAACTATGGTCAACCACAACATTATTTAATAAATGGAATTATAAAAATAAATAAAAGAAATTAAAACATCCCTAACATACAAGAATCAATAGTAAAATGGGTTTCATTCATTGAGAAACATGTTATTAATTTCAATTAAAAATCAATTAATTCCAGGATTTCATATTTAATAAATATTCTCATTAAATGTTCATATGGTATAATAGTTATTAACATCTTAGAATCTGTTGATATTCCATGTAATGAAACGATATTTCATATCATCATCGATTATAGTGTTTTTAAATCACACCTTAATATTGTTGAATAATGTAAATAATTATGATGAGTTCCCAAATTAAATCTCATATGAATATCTTGATTCTCATCTAACATGAAAAATTCATATATGAAATCCATAAATTCCATTGTAAATTAATTAAGGCATCGTTGGAATTTTTTATTCATGAATATTGTAAATACATTTGTAGTGTTATTAAAACATAGAAACATCAACAGGCACTCCGAACGATGGGACCTATATTGAAATAAAGACATTGGGTCATTGAACTCTTTCAGACTGAGTAAATGATAACCTGATTTTAGGTATATATAGGGAATCAAAATTTCACTATTTAATAGATAAATGATGATATTGATTTAGGGATATGGATACATGTTCCTAATCAGCACATGTTTTACCATATGATAATCAAAAAAATGTTCAGAGATATATACAATTTATATTAAAAGTGACATGTAGAGGCCTAATGAGATAAGATATGGTAGAATAGTCCTTTATCATCCAATTCTTCCATCTATATTTTAAATTATTTATTTCCACAGGATCCGTATGATAATAGGGGAGATAAATTTGATAGATCGTAGGAATAATATTAATAAAAAAACAGAACACCATGCATTAGTGTAATCCTAAGAAGTCAACATGAGACACCTCAATAATATTCCAAATGACTAGAGGAACAATAATTTTGAATTCTGATACAACAGTCTCAACCCTGATGCATTATAATCGATATAAATGATTCATGAATTCAGGAATTGGATTTTATACTCTACAGTATCTCGAATCCCATTCCCATCAGACCACATGGGAGTTCTCATATGGATTAGTAAAATTAACCCTCTAATAGTTTTAATAAACATTGAAATTAAAAGGAACTACATAATTATTTCTTATATTATATCAAATAGATCTATCTATTTTTCTAGGATAGTCTGTGAGAGAACAACATCCAATATCAATGTATGAAATTAATAGAAAGCAATGACTCTATATTTCTTCCCCCCAAGAGTGGTTGATATTCCAATAAATTTAGAAATGAGTATATATGGATGATTGAAAAATCCAAGATATGAGAAAAAATAAATGAAGGTTAGGCATAATTATAAAAAACATTAGTATCGATATATTATTAAATCAAATTATCAAATCTCGTAATTGTTTGGACCATATTAGTCTCCACCAAATTCTACTTGGCAACATAGAAAAAACCTCACATTGATATGGTTATATATTATACTATTATATTCGAGTTTTATCCCCTATAAAACCATACCATAAGAAGAACCTCATTTTCCTCATCACCAAATAGTTTAAGATCCTACAACAAAAGAGGAATCATAAAAAATATGCATTCGATTTTAGATAATGATCTCATTCAAAAACTAGGAGAAGAGGCAACATTAAAAGATATCCATAAATTGAACATATAACCACAAGAGTTATAAGATAGTGGGAATCAATTGGAATATAGGAATAATTTTACAATTGATATCAAATTTATAAGAAGAAAAATCCCAACGCTTAATAAATAAAAGTAACAAAGATTGAGGTGGAATCCATGATTCATTACTACCTCCTTAAATATACTCATCTAATAATATATTTTTATAAAAAAATTTGGTACACCGTTTTAAGATATCTGAAGCAACCAATAATATCCTCTACATGCTAGGATTTTGATTCTGTACTATCAGGTCCTAATCGACCACTTCCACATATAGAACTTCCTCAAAATGAAGACATAAAACTGGATATTATGTATTACTCACATTATGGAACGAAATTCATTAAACAATTCAATAGATTATATCTTATGAGAAATTGGGAAAAGCATAGTGAATATATTATAATTTATTTTATGGTTTATCACCATGTTTATGATATAAAAAAGACCACGACAAATTTTTTCCATAGTTTTATGATAGAATTGCAGAATTAATATTGCTTTAGTGTCCTTCTACAATTATTTCATTGGATAATTGACATGAACTACCATCTCACATTACATTTGACTAGTATAATCTAAAATAAATTATTTTTAGAAACATTACATGTTTCAAAATTAGTTTTCCATACAAATGAGGTATAGTTATATAATATTTTGTTCCTAAGTCTTGTTATTATAAATATGATCTAAAGATTCATGTTGATTCTATTTTGGTTGATAGTTATAAACTAAATCAAAAATTTCATTGGGTTGGTCCATGATAGAGATTAATTAATACAAATTAAATTTCAAAAGTAAGTCAATGGTTGATATTGAAAATAGATTAACACATGGGTGAAAATAAAAATAAAATCGTATCAGTTAATGAATGTTTCAATCCATTGGGATCTTCATTCTTTCTATACTATATTGATTTTAAAAATATCTTTCCCAATGAAAAAATAATGAACTCCATGTATACAACTAAATTAATTAAACAAAAATACCCAATACTCTATATATTTGTTGTTCTCTCAAAGAATGTTATTCAATATCTCATTGAGGTTAAAAAACGTTACCTTACTAAATCATCATTATAGAAGGGGAACACATTTTCAAATATGAAAAAATGATAATAACTAGTTTACTCAAATTAATTGAACAATATATTGGGAAAATATAGATTTTAATGAATTTGAGAAATAAAATTTTTATTATTATTCAAAAAAATGAAATCTATTTAATACAGAAAATACATAATTAAATACATTGGATTTTATGGGATTTAACTAAAATATAGAATAACATTGTATCATCAGTGTTTATATGATCTTCTATAAATAATATACTATTTCTATTCACTTATAATTAGATAAAATATATATTTTTATAAACCAAATAGTACAAAAAAATATAATTTTTTTGGTCTCATGTAAAACGACTCAATATTATGGGTTAGTTATTAACTGAAATTAGAGAAAAACAATTTAAATTTAATTTCAAATTTTTATATATAAATAAGAACTGTTAAATGAAAAAAAATCATTTTCTCAATCTACTTATAGATGTAAAGAGTATAAATATGATCGGTCATGTAGATGCATAGTGAAATAATTTCACACAATGCTTTTATTCCCTATATAATAATCATAGAGGACTCAACTCATAATTTCTATATCAAAGTGATCCCCTTCATTTAAATGAATTTGAGTAGTCAATACCTAATACCATTAAATATAAAAACTCATAAATCATATATATTTTTAGTATTAGGATTATGATTTTATTCATCATGAATCATTTAATGTTTTATAAAATTGAAATACGAAAAATATTTCAGTTTTTATGTCATGACAAATTAATTTTTGGACAAGTAAAAATGACATACAATCTAGAAAAATGAATATTCTATAGGTGAAAACATATGATCTTCCTAAACTCATTATATTAAATGAATTAAAACTTGTTATAGGATTACAGTTTTAAAAATGATCATTAAATATTAGTAAATTGTTATGTAAGTCCTAAAAAGTGTTATGTAAAATTAATAATACCTAAAATTTTAAATTTAAAAAAATTATAATTTCTAGATAAAAAAATAGAATTTCCCGAAGATTTCAAAAATTTAATACAAAAATATGAGTTTGGTAAAAAAAATAAATTCTGAAAAAGATAAATATCATGAATAACCACATTTTCCAAAGTAATAATGAAATATCCCAAAATTATTAAAATCATGTTCTTTAATGACCTGATTCTAGCAACTTATTCATGGAAATAATAATGAAATTGATAGAAAATACATTCTCTATAACATCCCTCACATGTAAATCAAATTTTTATAAAAAATATTAGACGAAAATATAACACTAAAATAATTTGAGAACTAAAACTAAATGGTTCAACTAATAAAATTCCATGGAATGTGAAAAATATATAATTTTTCATAAAAACATTACTATAAATTCATAATTTTGATTAATCAAATAAATTTAAAAAAATATTCATAGGTACACTAATCACTTAATTCAATTGAATATTATATCTTCATAGATGTATGGAATTTCAACGTTGTAATTCCCATTAAAACAATAAAAAAGGTAACATATATTACATAAAATCCAAATTACCACCCATATTTACTCATTGAATGTGTTATTTAAGAGTGATTCATAAGGTTTTTTCAATATATATTTTTTCCAACGATTAGTATGTGGTATATTATTAGTAAAATTAACCTTTTCCATTTAGTTTTCAATAAAAAAATAATACTAGTTCTTATTCAGTTGTGTCTACTATTAAATATCTTAGAAAAAAACAACTGTAACATCAAGGATATATAATTTACTTATATAATCAATTCATTATATATGGTCCATCATAATTTTCAACCATATTTCTACACATCGTAATAATGATTTCTATTTTATTCTATTCATATATTAACTTATGAAAAAACTTGAGTTTTGCAAGGGAAGAGAGGTATCTTTGAGCTATAGAATATGATGCGAATACCAATCAATCCTATTGAATTAAATATATATCTTTTTTAGAAAAAAATAATTTTAGTAAATTTGAATTTATATATATATAAAATAGATTAGTATTCTAAACATTTAATGTTTTGATAAATTAATATATATAAATCCATTAGAGTTCCATTTTCAGCATCAAACCAACTTCTTCATCTTCATATTTTCTTCCCTAAATAATACAGAATTATGTTTCACGATATTATAATACCTTTAAATATTATAATTCATTTACATCATAAAATATTACATATAAGAGACATGTGTATTAGAAAATGGATTCCAAGGGAACAATAAGTATACATTTTTTTAACATGGAAACAGAAAAATGTTTTAATAAATAATTTTTATAAATGAAAAATTAATTACCTCAATTATTTTTAATATATGTGTCAAAATGTCACAGGATATTTATAATATAATATTGGAATTGAATTAATAATTTAGTGTCTTATAATAAATAATAAACAATATTACGACAATATAAAAACGTTATAACGGCCTCATAGGTAGGTGAATGTAAAAATTGGATTGTCGTTTTAAAAAATGGATTCAAATTTCAGTAGTATTTTCTATAGATTTTTAATGTCATTAATTTATAAAACATTTATTTCAATTTTTATTTAATTTATTGTCCAAGGATATCCTATGAAATTCAACATCAAGTGTATTAAAAATATCAAGGTTGTTTTATTTCATCTTATATGTAGATTAAAATTAGAAAATAATGGGAAAAAAGAAATATATGATAAAATTTTGTTAAAACAAAGATAAATATTATATAAAAAATAATTTAATAGATTATGAAAAAAAATTTATTAACGAATAAAATTCCTCCCCTAAACATATTTTATATAGTAATATCATTGTATATAATTTTATATAAAAAATTAAAGGTAAAATGTTTTTAAAAATAGAAGGTATTATATAATATAGTTTTTTAACTATAATCAACAACATAATGGATGACCTTATCTCCTAGAGGATCTTGAGAATTCTCATTTAATTATTTCACTAATTGGAAATTAACATTAAGTTTATTTTATTAGTATAATTTGGTAATTTAGATGGGAAAAAAAGAAAACCATGTGATATAATATATGGTAATGTTCTATTTGATTGAAATCTATAGAAAATTACCTTTGTGGGTCATAATGTGAAACTTTATCTCCAATCGTGATGTACTTATAAAGAATATTTTCATCATGAAAAATACTATTCTCTCCTTTTATAGACATAAACACTTTTAAAAAATATTTATAATTCAATCTATCTCTATGAATAAGAATTCTATTTCATTTCATGAATTATATATATCTTTATTACATGTATTTATATTCTAAAAACTATTCTATTTTAGTTCCATGGTAAAATGAAATAATTTCTTATTGTCTAAAATAATTAGTGAAAAAATAATTATTGTTCTATAAGAAGTTCAATAGGGTTAATGTTCATAAAGAATCCTGAAAATTCATTCATCTCGATTATTGTAAATAATTTTCTCTAGAAATTCTTTTAATTCTGAATATGATTATTCTTGGGAGACCCCAAGAACAGCTCTTTGATAGCCGGTACCAAAATATTACATATTTTTATAAAAAATAATTGAAATATATACTATCATTTATATTATAGGATCTTGTCCAATTTAGGCTTTTGAGGAAATGACCACTATTACAAATTATCAATGTTAATAAAAGGATGTGATATGACTTTTATGGTGCGATAAAATTATCAAATCTAAACACCATGAGAATTAAAAATGGTCCTGAAAAAAATTATGATTGGATTAACATAATTTTCTAGTATGGGGTTTTAATATTGCAGTGCAAATTATTTTTGAAAATACCATTTGAAAAATATTTTTAAACATTTTCTATGTATAATTTTCAATAATATATTACTAGGCTATTTGTAATATTGTTTTTCAAAATAATCCATTAAATGCAGTTGAATATATGGAACATCATTTTCGAAATAACCATTTCAATATAATATATATATATAATACATTTATTATTTCCATGAAAACATGATTTTAAAAATTCATTTAAAAATACCGTCCATTTTGAGAATTTTATAATACCTTTTATATAATGAAAAGGCAACATGAAATGAAACGTATAAGTCATTTATTCCCATATGAATTTTTTTTATAAGAATGTATATGGAAAAATAAATCACATATAGATTTATTCATAAACATGAGAAACTTATATAATAATTTCCTTTGTCTTTATAGTTCATTAGAAATATGAAATAAAATAATTCTGATTAAAATACACATAGACATTTCATTGATTGACAGTCATTAAAAATTGATATAATGTTATTAAAAACCATGAGGTATCTTAGAGATTCATATTCAAAAAACCAGTTGAAAACTTATTAAAAACCCTTTTGAAACCATTTTAAATATATTTTAATTGAAATAACCTATTGAAAGTACTCAAATATAATAACTAACCAATGTATTTGAGATATTTAATGGGGAACACACATTTTCCATTAGCTATATTGTGAATATAAAATTCCTATAAGTTATATTGTTATCACCTATGGCCTATAATGAGACTTAAAAATTCATATAAGCTGTATCAGGATCACTTATTTCTTATAATTCTCATGTAACATATCATGATTAAAACACATTCATAATAAAACAAATTGAAAAAATAATTTCTAAACCCATTTGATAATCAATTTTAGGTAAAAAAATTTATTTTCATTTAGAAACCCATTATCAAGATAATATTCCCATTTTCTATTCAATTTTCTTCTTAATAATGTAAATTTAATTGAAAATTAATTTTTATATATTTAAATAATAATAATAATAATATATATACATATATATGAAATGTAATAGAAAAATATCATTTAGATTTAGTACTACAAAATTGTAATGAAAATAGCATTTGGATACATTCGTCGGTTGTTAACTATTGAATGTGTTGGACTCCTCATGTATTAATCATGTTTTAATGATTACAAATATCATTATTGTTAATTAATATCAATCCTCATTGCACATCTTGCTAATGCTCTTAAATCTCAATAATATCTACACATCATGTTTTTATAATAACAAATCTTATGGATGATAATTACTCTCTTTATTATTTCCAAGTCTTATGCATAATCACAAATCTCACATATATTAAAAAGCCTTTATATTTATGATTCACATTGTCTTACTCTCTAATGATTAACGTTTATCCAAATTCTGCATATCATTGTCTTAGTCCAAATACAAATATTTGTCTAAGTATGGAGACACCATGAAGGACACACCGTGAAGGATAAACCGTGACCCAGACACTGTGAAGGACTCACCGTGACCAAACACCATGACCAGACACCGTGACCCAGACACCGTGAAGGACTCACCGTGAAGGAATCACTGTGACCCAGACACCGTGATGGACTCACCATGAAGGACTCACCGTGAACCACACACCGTGAAGAAGACAATGTTTCCATAATCACTATGAAACTGTTTCTTAAGATGTTGTCAATATTATTTAAATAATGATAATGGCCATATTTTTTGTTTTTAATGCAATTAATGTTATTTAATGATAGTTGTAGGCATGTCAGGAAACCGTATCTCGAACCTATGAAAAAGGAATCATTCCTACTTCTAGAACTTGTGGAATATAAGAAAGAATGAGATTCAGTACACCTGAAGCAAGCAACAACGAAACAAGATATACAACATGAAGAATATACATACATCTTAATGCACTATATTGAACAAGAAGAAAAATCTGAACAAGAAGGAGATTTCAAGACTGTAATAGAACTCTCATGATTGCAATCCAATTCTGCTGAAGAACAGAGGACGAATCAAGAGATCTTTCTCACTCCTGAAGAAGAAAAGCTGAACTACGACGCTCTGTTTTTCAACAGAAAAACCAGAGAAGGACTCAGAAGAATTCCTACTGAATCCAACGAGTCTAGAGCTACAATGATAATCACTAGAGATTTATAAAATCTCATCTATCTTCTCTACCTGATTTATTTATTAACTTTAGAGAAGTGTGGTGTACTCTGTATATCTTTACACACACTGCCTCCTGCACTGAACTAGTGGATATAAAAATCCTCACTCAAATTCTCTTAACTTCTATTTACCCACGTCAACTATGGAAGAGGTCCTTGTGTGACCTGGTATTTTGTTTGTTTCCCATGAAGAACAGTGGTAGAGGTCCCTGTGTGGCCTGGACAGTTTTTTAAATCTTTTGTTAACCCTGATCCAGGGTGTGGATCAAATTTATATATATATGAGAGGACTAAGTCTCGACTTGAGACTGAACGTCTTGTTATTTCTGATGTGAATATTTTATTTATGTTTAAATTATACTACATATATCTTATTTATTCAGCTGCTATTACTTTGAAATACAAAACTATTTTGAAGCTACTTTGATAGTTAAATTAGAAAGTGTTTACACTTATTGTAAATCAATAGGTTAGCTTCAATAGTTAGTTTGACCTTGTGGTTAAATTAACTGAGACCTAATCAATCTTTGAGAAGCTAAGTGAACAATTACAATCTGTATAAGTTCACTACAGTTTAACTTATTTTATAAATCTGGGGATTTTAACTAGACAATATTTTTACAGAAATTTTAATTGGAACTCAATTCACCCTCCTCTTGAGTGTCCACTCCGACCAATATTTGGTATCAGAGGAATAGTTTTTGTTCAAAGATTTTTGAAACACTCTGTTTTTCAACTGTGATTTTAGTTGCATCTTTAAAGATCTTAAATTTCTGTTAATTCTAAATTTTTATATCTTTAAATTATATTTCAAAAATCTAGTTATATATAATAGACTAGAGGGTGTGGCTACTAACAAGACACCTTTCTTCAATGGTACACACTATGCTCAGTGGAAACATAAAATGAAAATTCATTTAGAAAGCATAGGTTTTGATATTTGGACTGCCATAGAATCAGAATATAAAATTTCCACTACTGCTAGATGCATATGGGATGAACCTGTAATGACTGCTTACAATAATAATTGTAAAGCCATGAATGCCCTGTACTGTTCTTTAGGACATGAAGAGTTTAACAGAATTTCTGCTTGTAAAACTGCTTTTGAAATTTGGGATACTTTGGGTGTTTCTCATGAAGGAACAACCAATGTTAAGGAAATGGGATTAAATACATATACTATTAAATATGATAATTTGAAAATGAAAACTTATGAACCTATTTATGACATGTATCTCAGGTTTAATGAGATAGTCAATACAATGAATTCACTTGGAAAGGTTGTTCCAGCAAAGGAACAAATTATGAGAATCTTGAGATGTTTACCAGACCGATGGAGAGGCACATCTGTTTCAATCAGAGATTCATGTGACATTGCTACTCTACATGTCAAAGAACTCATTGGTAAGATTATGATGTATGAGGAATAACTCAAGGTGAATAATGAAGAAGAAGATGAACCTAAGAGAAAATCAGTGGCTTTCAAGACTACTGCTTCAAAAAGAAAGGACCAAGATAAAGCTCAACTACCTACTGACAGTTCAACCAGTGAAAATTCAGACTCTGATATTGATGCTGAAATGGCTCAGATAGCCAGAAGGTTTAAGAAATTTTACAGGAAGAAGAAATTCTTCAGAAAATCAAATTACAAAGGAAAATATGATAATAAGGGACATTGGAATAAGGATTGGAAAATGTCAAATAAAAGTGATGAAGTTGTTTTTTATGAGTGAAAAAGAAAAGGACATATTAAAGCAGACTGCCCAAAGCACAAATTCAAGAAGAAATATGATTACAAGGACAGTAAGTACAAAAAAGTCTATGAAGGCTACTTTGATCACTTCTGAGGATAGCTCCAACGAATCTGAAGGTTCTGAGACGGAAACTAGAAATAAGGCAAACATGTGTTTTATAAAAAACACATCTGAGGTAATCTTAGATACCCATGATTTAAATTCTTATTATTCTAAAGATAGTGTAGAATCTGATTCTGATTTTTAAAACATGTCAAAATCTAAACTGTTTGAATACTGTGATATGTTGGAAGAATCCTGTAATGAACTGAAAGACAAATACAAAGGTTTAAAGAAACAGTATGCTTAAAATGTTAAACATAAATCTGATCTTGACATAGAAATGGAAAACAATGCTCTAATTCTTAAAGGGACCCTTGAACTAAAAATGTCTAATGAGAAACTTAGAAAGGATTTAGAGAAATTAAAAAATGGAAAGGATATACTAACTCAAATGCTATGAAAGAATGTTGCACCAAAATACACTACTGGAATAGGATACAAACCTGGATAGAGGCAATTTACTAAGAATAGATTTATTCCTAAATCTGGACAGAATACTGCTAGTTCTAGTTCTAGACATTTATATGCTTCAACTATTTATATTCATAGTTACTCATCTAATAAGGTTTATATTTGAAAATTTGTTGATTCTACAAATTTTATGAGACCCATAAGACAGATTTCTGTACCGAAAGCTTCGATTGCTAACTTGTCTAGACACAAGAAAATCTGGGTACCAAAATCCTTTCCTATCTAAATCTGTTTTGTAGGAAACCTACATAAAGAGCTCCTTTGGAAGACTTGGTATTTGGATTGTGGATGTTAAAGACATATGTCATGAGACATCTCATGCTTTAAAAGCTTAGTCAGAATTGATGGAGGCTTTGTCACCTTTGGTGATAATTCTGAAGGGAAAATCATCGGCTTAGGCCAAATTGGTAACACTGAATCAGTATTAATTTGTAAAGTTTAATTCATTTATGGACTTAAATATAATATGTTAATTATTTCTCAGTTATTTGATGATGGTTTTAATGTTAAATTTGAAAACGATTCTTGAAATGTTTTTAATTCTAAAAACGATTTAGTATTTTCTGCCCTGCAAAATTAAAATGTTTATGTTGTTGATTTAAATTCTTTAGCGATGCAGAATATTACTTGTTTAAATGCTTTTCATAAAGAGTCTTGTCTTTGGAATAGAAGATTAGGACACTGCAATATACACTCACTTAGAAAACATACTAAGAAGAACATAGTGAGATACCTACCCAAACTTAAGTTTCTAAATGACAAAGTTTGTAATCCCTGTCAAAAGGGAAAGCAACACAAAATTTCATTCAAACCATAGAAATAAGTTTCAACTTCTCAACCTCTCGAGTTGGTTCACATGGATTTGTTTGGACCATCTAACGATTCTATCTTAAATAGGAAGCATTATGTCTAGGTCTTAGTAGATGACTTTTCTAGATATACTTGGGTATACTTCTTAGCTCAGAAAAGTGAATCTTGTTCTTACTTTGCTAAATACTCCAAATCTGTAAAGAATATTAGTGGACATAAGATTAAAACTCTAAGAAGTGATCATGTACGTGAGTTTGAGAATCATGAATTTGAATTCTATTGCTCACACAATGGCTATAGTCATAACTTTTCGGCCACTAGGACACCCCAGCAAAATGGTGTAGTAGAAAGGAGGAATAGAACCCTGCAAGAAACTTCCAGAACCATGCTTAATGAATATGACCTGCATATTTATTTTTGGGTTGAAGCTATAAATACAGCTTGTTATATTATCAATAGAGTCTTGATCAGACCTGTTCTTAAGAAGACCCCTTATGAGTTGTGGAACAGTAGGAATCCTAAGGTTAACTACTTCAGATTCTTTGGCTGCAAAGTCTTTATTCTTAATACGAAAGATAATCTTGACAAGTTTGCATCCAAGAGTGATGAAGGAATTGTCCTAGGTTACTCTATTTCTAGTAAAGCCTATAGAGTTTTCAATAAAAGATCCAAGTGTGTGGAAGAATCTGTTCACATCATTTTTGATGAAACTAATCAACATGAGCCTAAAACCTCTCTTGAAAATCTTGAAGAAGATCTATCTATTCTGGACCTTAATGAAAAATCAAATGAACCTGCTATAAATACAACCAGTTCTGGAAATTTTCCAGAACCTGATTCTGTTGATTCCCAACCAATTGATGAACCTAAAATTTCAAGTCCTACCTTTACTAGATCAACTAGAATTCTAAAGAATCACCCTTGAGATACTGTTGTAGGAAATCATGATAGAGGGACACCGACTAGAGCTTCTCTTAGAAATCAGGTTGAATATCAAGCCTTCTTGTCACAGCTTGAACCTAAAAACATTGATGATGCTATTAATGATGAATTTTGGGTAATTTCTATGCATGAAGAGCTCAATCAGTTTGAAAGAAATAATGTTTGGAATCATGTTGAAAGACTTAGGGACACTTTCACAATAGGCACAAAATGGGTGTTTATAAATAAAGTAGATGAATCTAGAAACATAGTTAGAAATAAAGCTAGACTAGTTGTATAAGGCTATAGTGGAGAAGAAGGTATTGACTATGAGGAGACTTTTTCTCTAGTAGCCAGATTAGAAGCTATTAGGATTTTACATGCTTATGCTACACATCTAAATTTCAAACTATATCAAATGGATGTCAAGATTGCATTCGTAAATGGATATATTTCTGAGGATGTTTTTGTTGAACAAACACCTGGATTTTCAAACCCTCATTTTCCAAATCATATTTTCAAACTATAAAAGGCTTTATATGGTTTAACGCAAGCTCCAAGATCTTGGTATGATAGATTAAGTACTTTTCTAATTTCTAAAGGTTTTACAAAAGGAATAGCTAATCCTACTCTGTTTATAAAATGAATTTCTAAAGTTGATTTAGTTGTAAAAATTTATGTAGATGATATTATTTTTGGATCATCAAAAACTACATTATGTACTGATTTTCCTAAAATAATGGAAAATGAATATGAAAGGAGTTTAGTGGGTGAACTTAAATTCTTTATTGGTTTTCAAATCTTTCAAAATGATGATGGAATTTTTTTAACTCGAAGTACATATACTAGAGATCATATAAAACGTTTTGGATTGGAGAACACAAAAAGTACTAACACTCCCATGAGTACCACATGTAAGATGGATCTTGATGAAAATGGTAAATCTGTTGACCAAATCACCTATAGAGGAATGATTGGAATTCTACTCTGCCTGACTGCTAGTCATCCTGATATTATGTTTAGTGTGTGTATGTGTGCTCGTTTTCAAGAATACCCTAAAGAGTCACATTTAAATGCTGTAAAGAGAATTTTCAAATACATCAAGCATACTCCCTATTTAGGACTGTTCTATCCCAAAGGACAATCATTTGAATTAGTTAGTTATTCTGATGATGACTTTACTGGATGTATTCTAGATAGAAAAAGAATCTCTAGAACATGTCACCTTTTAGGCAAGTCACTAGTATCATGGTGTAGTAAGAAACAAAATTTGGTTGCATTATCTACTGCAGAAGCTGAATACATAGCCTCTAGTAGCTGTTGTGCAAAAATTTTGTGGATGAAACAGACATTACTAGACTACGGATATCAATTCATACATGTCTCAATAAATTGTCACAATACAAGTGCTATTAATATTTCTAAGAATCATGTTTCTCATTCTAGGACAAAACATATTGATGTAAGACATCACTTTATGAGGGATCATTATCAAAAAGGTTATATCACTTTGGAATTCATTGGTACTGAATATCAACATGCTGATATATTCACTAAACCATTAAATTTAGGAATATTACACTACATCATACATGATCTTGGTATGATTAATCATAAATGAATATCTTACTGATCATAATGTTTAATAATTTACTGTACTTTACATTACAGTTAGATACTTACTGTTTCTATGTTACTATTTTATGCTCATGGTCTGTTAGCTCACTATATCACCGTGACTGCACAGGATGGTCACTATCTCACCGTGACGACTAAAAACTATCTCACCATGATGACTAGTTTTCTGACTCACCATAATACCTACTCATGGTCTCACCATGAGAATTATGTTTATTCTTATTTTAACCTGTATCGCGGGAATTTTTATTTCACCGCTATTTGATTTCCTATGTTTTTGTTTTCATGACGTTTGACATTCCAAAATGATAAAACATAAGGGTTTCATTCGATTCCTTACCCAAACTCTCTCCCGAACCTTCTCTTCCCTCTCGCCTGATCCTTTAATGAATTGCAAGGATGAAGCGTCCATCTTCACCCTCATCTGAGAAGTGCCTCTCTAATAAACAAAAGAAGATACTGAGGATAGCTCCCGAAGGACCTCTAAAACCAAATCTAGTAAGCCATACAGGGTACCTGAAAAAGAGGATTGCCCTGAATGGTTGCTATCTAGAAGATATTTAGTTTTGAAAGTTTTAAGAGAACAAGGATGGCTTAAATGGTTCACTGGACAGAATAGACCGATTTACACAAGACTGGTATCTCAATTCTATCAGTATGTGATGTTTTCTTTTGAGGTTTGAGAAATCTTTATGGTGACTAGCTGGATCGATGGTCAGAAGTTCTCTTTCTCTTCAAGGCTGTGGACTGCATGCCTAAGAATTCCACATGATGGAGTTTGTGAAGATTACAAGAGAGACCCTCCACCAACAACCGACATATTTGACCTGGAGACTGATTTGGAAAGTCTAACTGGAAATGGCACCAAGAGAAGGCCCATAGCTGCAGAACTAGATAGGGAGACAAGACTTCTATTCATGTTTGTTTAGAATTTGGTTAGTCCTTGAAAATGGGATTTTTCTGTGATGAAGTATCAGAATGTGTTCCTGATTCACATGTTGAAGAATTTCCATAAGATCAATCTGTTTAAGTATATTATCAACCATATCTGTGAGCTGATCAAAGTAACATCCAAATCCACCACCCTATTTTACTCAAGGATGATTTCATCCATGTTAGTTGGAATAGGGATGGTTGGACCAAATAAAGAAATGTTAGAGGACCTTGATTCTTGCATATCCATGCCTATCATCAGAAGGATGAAGATAAGCTGGAACCCCTGGAAGAAGCAGTGGGTTGAGGATAGTGATCAACTGTATAAAAAGTTTAATCATGTTTTCTATCCAAGAAGGCCTAAGAAACTAGCTGATCCTGGTTTGGAAACAGATGAAGTGGCTGAGTATTCAGAAGAAGAAGAACAAGAATAAGAAATAGCTGAAGTACCACCTAGATAGGAACGTGTAATACCTCCAATGGAAATAGTTTCGATTGAAGAGGAAAGGGTTGTTGTCCCTGCTGTTGTCCCTGCTGAAATACCTCAAGGAGAGGAAGTTGTTCTTGAAAAGGAGAGGAATAAGGATCCTTCAGTGGTTCTTCATGAGGATGAATCTCATCCCAATGCTGTAAGGAAATTGATTTTTCCTGTTTCAGAACAGAAATCAACCATAGAGGCGGATCTTGTTGAAGAGACTCTTTCTGTAGAGAAAGAATCAAGTCTGGAAGCTTATCCAGTGGAACAATCGGTTCCCGAGATTATTCCATCTACTGAAGAAAGAATGGAAATTGACTTTCAGTTGGAAAGTCAAGAGTTTACTGAAGAGATTTGGGATGATCATGTGGATCTTGTCCATGTTCCTGAACCTCATGAATCTGGGAGGGAAGCACAAGTTGAGGGGGAGGAACCTAAAAACCTTGATATTGTGGAAGCTGGATCTACTGAAGCTTCTCAAACTTCTGTCACTTTTTCTGTGTACTCTAGGTATGATTTCCCAAGATTTTATGATGTGAATAAGTCACAATAAGTAATTGCAACTGGAATGGATCTTTCTTCTCTGTTTAAACTGATGTCCTTAGCTCATTCAGAACCAGAACCAGAGCCCCAACCTCAATATGAATCAGAATCTGAGTCTGAATATGACTCTGAACCTCAACCAGAATATGAACCTCTACATTTACCTAAATCCTTACATGATCATCACTCCTTTGTGGCCAAAGATGATCTAAAAGTTTTTAGAGAGAATGTTTTAGGTGGAGTTGAGAAAATTGTCTCCACTCAACCTCGCCCAGTGACTCAGTTAAGTCAAGAAGATGCATCAATTATCTTGGAAAATATTATCTAGAATATTCAACCAAGGATGATCTGAGAAATTCAAGAAGCCATTTTAGAAAATAGGCTATTGAGTGCTGATGTTGCAAATCTGAAAAGTATTGCAGCATGTCTGCAGAATGACTTATCTTTGAGATCAGAGCCTTCTCCTGTTTCTACCCCAGCACCTATAGTTGTTTCTCTTTAGTCTTATGATTCCCTCCTTGATAGGGAGATTGTGTCTCAAGTTCATCCATACCAACTGTCTTCTGATGAAAATATTGGAAGAAGGAACACCAAGATGATGGAACGCATGAGAGATCTTGTGGAAAATCTGAATAAGCTTATAGATGAATACACTAGATGTCTGTAAAATGTTCTGAAACAGATCAAAGTTCTAACCGAAGTTGTCAAGGCTTCAACTGTTTCTGGTCAGACCTCCACACCTTCTTTGAATGATTCTATGATGACATCCATACTAAAGGAAGAATTTCAGAATTCCTTCTGAGGATTGGATATATCTTCTTTTTCAGAAGTGATTAAGAATAGTGATAGAGCATTGGAATTGGGTAGGATTCATTCTAAGATAGCCAATGATGCTCCACAAGAGATCTCCAAGAAAATAGATTTGTATCTGTCACAGATTTTTTCTAAAACTGATATGACAGATCAATTTAGATATCTTGTGGAAAAATTGATAATCCCTCTGGTGACTCATGCTTCTAAATCTCATGTTCAAAAACATTCAGAGTTCACCAGATTGTTGGACAGATTTTTGGAGAGTAAGGATTATTTTGAAAATGCTATGCAGTATGTTGGTGAAATCATTACTGATTTCATTAATCTTTTGAAGCCGTATCTTCATGAACAGAGTACTTCTATAGTTTCTCCAACTACTGCACCCCTTAGACCCGGACTACCTGCCCTATCCTCAACTGCCATGATAGTTAGACAAGCTCTTTCTCAGATCTGGCCAGTCATTCTTGACCAACCACAACCTAGATATTCTACTGCTCCTACATTGGCTCCATCTGTTTTTGAAGGTCTACCCTTACCCTCGTTGTCTACCACATCTATGCCTTCTTCCACATCATCACCAGCTCCAGCTGCTGATAAAGGCAAAGACAAGGTGTATCCATGAAGAGTCTGAGGGCTCCTTCTATTTTTGATGGGATGTCTTCTATTGTTTCATGATTTATTATATTCTAAACCCTTTGTTTAATGCAAAATGTAGTGTTTCATTTCATTTTCTCTACATTTTGAGAATCCCAAAAGGGGGGGAAACTACAAGTGTCAGTTCTATAATAGTATAAAAGGGAGAGGAAACCTACATGTATCAGTTCTATAATGTTTTTTCTATGCTAGTATATTTAATATTACATGTCATTTATATTTTTCCTATATATGATTTTTGATCATCAAAAAGGGGGAGATTGTTGGACTCCTCATGTGTTAATAATGTTTTAATGATCACAAATCTCATTACTATTAATTAATCTTGATCTTAATTGCCCATTTTGCTAATGATCTTCAATCTCAATAATAGCTACACATCATGTTTTTATAATAACAAATCTTATGGATGTTAATTACTCTCTTTATTATTTAAAAGTCTTATGCATAATCACAAATCTCACATATATTATCAAGACATTGTATTTATGATTCACAATCTATTACTTTGTAATGATTAACCTTAATCTATATTCTTCATATCACTGTCTTAGTCCAAATAGAGATATTTGTCTAAGTATGTAGACACCATGAAGGAAACACAGTGAAGGACAAACCGTGACCCAGACACCGTGAAGGACTCACTGTGACCATACACCGTGACCAGACACCGTGACCAGACACCATGTCCCAGACACCATGAAGGACTCACTGTGAAGGAATCACTGTGACCCAGACACCGTGAAGGGCTCATAGTGAAGGACTCACCATGAACCACACACCGTGAAGAGGACATCGTTTCCATAATCACTCTGACACTGTTTCTTATGCTTTTTTCATTATTATTTAAATAATGTTAACAGTCATATTGGTTCTTTTTAATGCAATTAATGTTATTTAATGGTAGTTGTTGGCATGTCAGGAAATCGTATCTCGAACCTTTGAAAAGGGAATCATTACTACTTCCAGAACTCGTGGAATATAAGAATGACTGAGATGCAGTACACGTGAAGAATGCAATAACGAAACAAGATATACAACACGATGAACATACTTACATCCGAGTGCACTGTGCTAAACAGGAAGAACAATCATGAACAAGAAGGATATTGCAAGACCTTAAAAAACTCTCATGAGTGAAATCCAACACTGCTGAAGAAGACACGACGAATCACGAGATCTTTCTCACTCCTAAAGAAGACAAGTTGAACTACGACACTCTGTTTTTCAATAGAAAAATCAGAGAAGGGATTGGAAGCATTCATGATGAATCCAATGAGTCCAGAGCTACATTGATAATCACTAGAGCTTTCTAAACTCTCATCTATCTTCTCTACGTGATTTATTTATTAACTTTCAAGCAGTGTGGTGTATTCTATATATCTTTACACACACTATCTCCTGCAATGAACTGGAGGATATCAATATCCTCACTCAAATTCTCTTAACTTCTATTTACCCACATCAACTATGGAAGAGGTCCTTGTGTGACCTTGTCTTTGCTTTGTTTCCCACGAAGAACAGTGGTAGAGGTCCCTGTGTGGCCTGAACAGTTTTGTAAAACTATTGTTATTCTCGATCCAGGGTGTGGATCACATTTATATATATTTGAGAGGACTAAGTCTCAGCTTGAGACTGAACAACTTGTTATATCTGCTGTGCATCTTTTATTTAAGTTTAATGTATACTACATATATTTTATTTATTCCGCTGCTCTTACTTTGAAATATAAATCTATTTTGAAGCTACTTTGATAGTTAAATTATCAAGTGTTTACACTTATTGTAAATCAATAGGTTAGATCCAAAAGTTAGTTTGACCTTGTGGTTAAATTAACTGAGACCTAATCAATCTTTGATAATATAAGTTAACATTTAAAATTTGTATAAATTCACTACAGTTTAACTTAGTTTATAAATCAGGGGATTTTAACTAGACAATATTTTAACAGAAATTTTATTTAGAACTCAATTCACCCCCCTCTTGAGTGTCCACTCTGACCAACAGAATGACTAACACACATGTACTTAATGATTCATTCAGAAACAGCTAAAAATACAATTTATTGAAATAGAAAATAATATGACAAACGTTGACATCTAAAATTAATCCTTTTATAACAATATAAGATAATTGTTTATAAAATTAAAATAATGATTTTGTACATAAAATAATGGTCCGAATGTAGGAATTTGTTACATCAAACCATAGTTATTATAAAATTAATATTGAACAAAATTAATAATTTTAACAATATATATAATCATTATTTAATTATTTAATCATATTAATATATAAATTACACCCCTAAAATATAATTATTAAAATAAAACTACTATATATACTATTATAAAAAGTAATATTTCAAAATTCATCAATCCATGAATATATATATATATACACACATAAAGCATAAATATAAATTTTTTTAACTTTGAGAATATTTTTCTTGATAAAAAAAATTAAGGTGTTGATATTAATTACATAATAATATATAATTTCATAAAATTTAATTATTCATACGTATAATAAACTAAAAAAACAGAAAAAAGGAAACACTTTGAATTTGAAAAAATATTTTTTTTATTCTGCCATTGAAAAATGATTTCGTAATTAGACTAAATAAACACATTTTTAAACTAATATATTCTTGAATATTAAATTGAGTTTTCAAAATAATATGTTTATATATATATAACACCATTAATTGGATATAAGTTGAAAATAAATCCATAATTACAAGTAATAAAATGATTAAGATTTCAATTATAAAAAATATATTTTATATATGTTTTTAAGAAAATAAAATTAAGGATTGGAAAATAATATATATATATATATATACATATGTCCTCTCTTACATAAACATAATTTTTAAAGTGTATATATATTTAAAAGCATTGAAGTAAATATGTACTGATACCAATACAAATGTATTTGTATCGGCATGAAATTTGAAATATTTTTCATAAATATATATAATAACAAATCAAAAAAGAAATCCCCTTACCAAAATACTGAAAAATAATAATGGATTTATGGCTTGGTTTTTTTATTGAATGAAGGGAATGTCCTTCTGCCTATCCAGAAATCTTGTTCCTGCATGATTTGGGTTCTTAAACCAATGGGTTAGATAGTTTTGTATGGTGTGAGAACACATCATATTCTAGTTACCAAATAGGTGTTCCATCTATATATATATATTTAGTGGGTTCATGTGGCATGAATTTAGCTTCAAGGAGAACCATACATTTTTACAGGAATACATGAATAACAAAAAAAATTATAATGCCTATGTTGAGGTGTTAAAGTCTGAAATTTTTTGTATAAATAAAATGATAAAATGAAGGTTAAAACGAGATTATTGTAATTTTGAAACGGTGAAACTTGATATTGATATTATGGAAAAAGTATTTATGCATATTAATTTATGTGTGTTTCATGTTAATGCTTATTCAAAGAGAACAATTCATTATTATGTTCTATTTATAGTTGGTCTAGGACCTAATAAATAGTTCAATGGTCTGGTATTTTTCATTAATGGATGGTTGACATGGGTAGAATATTTTAAATAAGACTACTTGTATAGTGTTCTCATGTAGTGAAAGAAAATATAAGGGATTCATGATGATGATTGAACTAGTCTAGCTTGGAGTATGGGAGATCATCTAAATAGATGATGGATGAGGCTAAGGGAAGTAGATGATGGATATTAGACGGTCGGATGACTATGGTCATTTGATTGAATAGTCCTGATATGAATGACCATTTTAAACACAAGAAAATAGTGATAACATTATATCATCAAAAATAATTTCATTATTATTGGAGGGTAATAACATATAACCAAAGTGCTCTCCAAATTTGGCGAGAAGTGTTTAATAGGGTTCACTCTTGAGGGCCTTTTACATAGGCCCATCCCAGAGTCCTTACCTAATTTATGGCCTCAACATGGCTTATACACAGCCCCCATGGGTTTGTTTTTCTTTACACATTCCCTCATCTTGTGAGTCCCCTATGATCACCCAACCTCCATGCTTGTGGAATGTTATAGTTCCCCCTTGTGGTAGAGAATTCCAGGTGTGATCCCATATTTTGGTTGAACTGGTTTACAGGTAAGCAATTGATGGCCATTTCATAATCTTGTAAGTTATAAAACAACAACTATTATATGAAAAAAATAACATCTTTTATACTCTTATATATATTAAATTATATATTTATTTTGACTATCATTTATCTTTTCCTAACTATTTATTTATATTATGAATTTTTTTCCATGCTTACTCATATATACTATTTAATTTTAAAAATATCGAGGATATGGCACATTTTTCCTTATTCGTTGTTTCTATGATTTAATTTACCCATTTAATTTTATTGAAATTAAAAAAATGAATATTAGTGTATACATGTTTATTTTCATCATTACCATACATTTTATTCAAAAATAAATTATCCCAACATTGACATACCGATGGACATACCATTGTCCAATCAATAGTCTAATTTTATGTTATTTAATTAACTAGACATTAAGCATTCCAACATTCATGTTGTGATGGGGAATCAAATATTCCACTTATTTTTTTATAATCATTATCGTTAGAGGGGTGCTTCTAATAATGAATCCTGGAAAACTGAGCTACGATCTTACTATTAGTATGTATTTCATAATTTGACCTCTTTTATTTTTAATGGATGTTGTATATTTAAAATTCATGAATCGTTATTTTTAGGAGTTGTTCTTAAATTATATTTTAATGAATCTTATTTATTTTAACTGTATATATTTCTTCTGATTACTTTTTTATTGCATCTATTAAAAAATAGATTCCTTAAACATTATGGGGGTAACATTTTATCTACATAAATGTAATGTTTCCCTCACAATTCTTTTGAAAATGAACAAATATTGACTCCTACTCTTTATGATTTAGACTAAATGTTATTTTACCCTAAAATTTACTTCACTATTATCATCAATCATTGAAATTTTTATTTTAAAAATTTCATGGAATAACTCAAACATTCATAAATGTATGTATATTTTACCATCCTCACACCACACAAAGAGGTAGACAGTCTAGATGGTTCCACGATGTTTGAGATCTTCTTCAAAGTTAACTACATCATTTTTTCTAGAAGAATCATGATCATATTGGGTTATTTATTTATCTCAAAGGAATGATTTAGAAAAATCATTTCGGTCAATGTAAATTTTAGAACATCTTTTATGAAATTTTTTTATGACACAATTTGGTTGAGTCTATTTTAATTATTACAATAATGGGTACTTCCAAAACACCATGTTTCTAATAGAAAATATTAATGTCTTTTATAAAATATTTGGTAGGTTTCACAATAAACCCCATCTACTGTAGTTATGGGAAATCCATAATACGCTTTAAAATTTTTAGACATGTTAAAATAATTATAAATTTCAAAGTGATATATTCCCTTATGTGATAGGTGAGATACGTGGGAATGATGGAAATTGAATAATGGTTTTTCTGATCTATGGTTATAGCGGATTATATAGGTGGTGTTGTAAATTTCTTACAATTTTTTTTGGAACATTGATTGTTACAAAATTATTCTATACTAAAAGTGTATGAAATTGTGATGATGATACAAACTATAAAATTATGAATTAAAAAAATTGTAGTTGGATATTTTCCACCCCTTAGTATTGATTATGCTTCTTAAAAGAAATATTTATGTAGTGATGAAATTTATAAAATGAAGTATACATTTGAAGATGAATCTATATTTTTATGGAAAACATTATATATATATATATATTTATTTAAAAACAATGTTTTTAACCAAATCATCATATAATCCAACGGTTTCTATATAGTTCCATTGATACCTATGGTGAGGGTCCAAGACACATGATTTCATATATTTCACAAAAATCCTATTGATTTTAGTATTTTAATGTTTTATTGAAAAATATGTAGTCATTTACCTAGTACGATAATTTCTATTGTATGATTTTGATGAAAAATACCAAAATTATTTATTCTAAAAGTTTAAAAATGGTAATTTTCTAACAATCATTCCTTATAAAATCTATACTCCTTTAATATTTTAAATTATATGAAAAACACATTAAAAAACATAGGGTGAGAATAATTTCCTTGTAAGTGAATTAAAAATCTAGTGGAAGACATTTTTAAAAATACCATTGGAAAACTCTATTCAAAACATTTTCTTTTTTGTACATTTAAATAATATAATACTATTTTTTTCACAATATAGATTTGGAAAAATCGCCTTTGGAAATACTTATAATTCTGATATTTCATTTGGAAAACAAATTTTCAAAACAAAATATCTTTAAAACAGTTTTAAAAATCATTCGATAACATGATTTTTAATTATACTATGAAAAAACAGATGCATTGAAAATGTGATAATTCCATTCAAATTAATAAAAAATTCCAAAGTGAAATTTATAAATCATTCATTCCCATATGAATACATTTTATTTGAAAAAATAAGCAAAAATAAAGCACATAATGGATTCATAGAAAACATGGAAAATCATTTAATGTTTAACATTGTCTTTAATGTTTTTTGCAAATAAGAAATATAACATTCTAACATGAAAGCAGAGAAAAACTTTCTTCTCAATTAAAAACATTTAAATCCAATAATAATAAATTGAAACTAATTTTTTGACTTAAAGAATCATATTCATAAAAGTCATTCAACCCCCATTCAAAACCCATAAAAAATAATTTAATTTGAATTAAAAAATGACTGACATCTAATAAAATCTTTACTTAATTCATCAATGATCAATGATAATAATTACACTTCCAAAAATCTATATTGATGTCACCAATTTTCAATGAGTTATAATGGGATTATAACCTTCTTATCAGCTATATCGGGCTCAACCATGAGCTATAATAGGGGTAAACCATTCATATATGTTTTTTCTGTCATTCTAAATTTATATAATACTTACACTGAAAATCAATAGAAAATAAGTTTCACAACAATGTCCTGTGATAAATACTTTCGAAAACCATTTGAAAAAAATTTATGTAAAAATACCATTTTCTTTAAGAAACCCATTTTCAAAACAAAATAAAATATTTCATTTCAAAAACATTTTTAATATAATATAAATACTGAAAAATTAATTAATACATAATTAAATTATTTTATTTGTATAAATACGTTAAAAATGAACAATAATGGAAAAAAAATTCTAGATTTGGTACTTCCAATTCTTATGGAAAAAAACATTAGATACTTGCGTGGTATGATAACTATGGAATAATCAACATAATTATATTTTAAGATTAATTCCTAAAATCTTAAATTCCATTTTATTTAAAATGAATATAAAATTCGGAATAGTATTACATGAAATTCAACCTTAAATAAGGATATTAGATGCCCATTTACTTAATTCAAATGTTAATTTTACACATAAAATAATAGCGTGAATGCATGAATACAACACATTTAATAATAGTACTTGTAAAAATTCTATATTATTAAAATAATACTTTTAACACGATATATATATTATTAATTTATTGAATCAATCATAAATATATATAAATTATATCATTGATATATAATTTTTTATTAATAAATGAAATTTTACACAGCATATTATAAAAATTATCTTTTTTAATATAATATTATTTACTTGCATATATAGATACACACATATCATAAGTATAATTTTTTTATAACCTCAAGAAGAATTTTTATATTACATAAAATATAAATTGGTTTAATATAAATCCACCATCTAGTATAATTTGGTATAATGAAATTATTCTTTTATATAATAAACATAAAATTTCAAAAAAAAATATGAAAATAAAAATGAAATTATATATTTATAATATCCAATTGAAAAAAACATTCATAATTAGGAAAAAACTATCATTCAAAATAATATATTCTTGAAATTGATTTTGAGATTTAAAATTAATAAATATATATACAATAAAACATTAAATGATTATATGTAGAAAATACCTCCATAATTAGTGGTAATAAAATGAATAATTGGTAGTTATAGATGGAAAAATTCCATGTGAGGTGGGGTGAATTACGGTATGAAAGTTTAAATCAACTTCCCCTTTTGATCTTGTTTCTTTATTTAAAAAACATTCTTCTCTATCTTTTCCATTGAAAATAATGAGCGTAAATTAATGCGTGTTGAAGAGAAAATAAGTTTTTCATGGTTCACCCACACTGGGTTATGTCCACGGAGAATAGAATGACAATGTTCAAATTTACTAGATCTATGATCATCACAGTTATGTTTACGATTATTGGAGTTGACTCAAAGTCCATCCTAGTTTACAAACATTCAAAATTTTAAAGCTCACTCCTATTTCAACTGAATTGTGCTCAAAACATCTTCATAAGATCCAATAATAGTTTATAGACATATTTCTAAATTTATTTTCATTAATATACAATCCTTAAATATAGATTGACGCTATGTTTAATTTATACTTTCCTCTACTAATGGATACTACTTTACCAATGTATTACTCGACAACCTCAATCCATCACGCAACACTTATTGTGCCTTGCACACACGTTTTTTTTCTTTGCATGGAAACCATCATAATTCTAGAAACATACTTGTTACACATAACTATAATTTTATGAGAAACATTATTCCTTATGCACAAATTTTATTCTTACTCAGAACTCTCATTCTTACGTGCAACTACAGATCTTTTGTGCGACTCCCTTTGCACCCAATTCATACATGGTCAAGAGCTCTGGTTTCTTCTATGTGATGACTTGTAGATAATGATTGGGGTCACCTCTAAACTATAGGCATTAATAAACCCTTCATGATAAAAATGATGCATGTGGAAAATCATCTTCGACCGGGGGAAACCCTATTTGACGTCTTATTTGGCGTATAAGTCTCATTCGCACAAGCTCGTATTTTATGAACATTTCAGATCTTTCACAGAATTCATTATCTTTCAATATTTCATGGTTTTGATATTAAAACATGATTTTCATGTATAATTCCTATCCATCATAAATATTTTATGCAACTTCATTACCCAAACACACGTTTCTCAATTTTCAAGATATTGTGGACCAAAATTTGTAAAACTATGAAAAACAGAACCACTATGTATGCATACTTTTCAAAACCACCTCTCGATTATACATAAATTTATCATTGTTATTTTTCAATATATTTATTGAATAATATATATTTAAATCAAAGAGTCATCATGGAAACTCGATTTTTCATTAAACAAAACCAACACAAAAATGATGTCATGGTACCTTAAGGAATTTTTTCCCAAATACAATCATATAATTTTAAAATTGATACATGTATATATGTTTAAAATAGTGAAAATTTTAATGTTGGAAATATATATATATACACATATTCACTCATTTACATAAACATATGAATTTTATTACTTACATAATTTAAATCATTGAAAAAAATTATCAATGGAGACAATACATATGTATTCACATAGACATGAATATTTGATATAATTTTCATACTTATATATAATAATAATAATAATATTTATTATAAAATACCCTTAAAAAATACTGATTAAAGAATGTGGTCTTCCTTCTGGGGTGTTTGGATCTAATGAAGCCAACATCCTTCTACCAGGAATGACTTCATCTTCCAACTATATTTGGGTTCCTTAACCAATAGGTAAGAGAGGGGAGTAGGGAGGGATAATTATTCTTATTCTAGTGATAAAAAGGTATTAAATCTATTAATATGTGTTATTTGCGGTTGATACGATATTATTTCATCTTCATAGAGATGCTTCAAATGTGAATGGAATACCCTATTGAAAAAAGTGTCATAAAAGTCATCCAAGTTGTTCAAGTCAATTATTTTGAGTATAACTGATATGATGAATTGATGGGTAAAATGAAATTAATTATTTCTAATTGGAAACATAATATTGTATTTTTATATAACTTATTATACATATCCATTTATGTGTGTTTCTTAGACAAGAATCACAAAACATCAATGTTAATCACTATGTTGAGGTTCCAGCAGGTTGAGGAAATATAAAATAGTTTGAATGTCTAGTCATTATCTCTAAAAGATGGCCTATTGGGGTAAAATACAATAAATATGAATCAATTTCTTGTAATGTCATGTTGTGAATGATTATTGGATGGAATTAACCATGGGGATAATAGTATTCTGGTGTGGGTTATGGAAAAAGGGATGAACATTCAAGGGATTCAGTTTGGGGAAGAGGATGGTGGTTGTTGGATTAACATACGATTGTGTTCATTTGATTGAACATTCATTATATAAGAATAAATTTTAAAATGTCTAAATAGTGATAAAAATATATATTAACACATATATTTTTACTTTTGGAAGGAGAACTAATAATTTTAAAGAACTCACCTAAGAAAGAATGAAGTGTCTAATAGGCTGTACTCCGGAGGACCATTTACTCGGGCCCATCCTGTTGAACTTGCCTAACCAATGCACTCCTCGAGCCTTATACAGGGGCCATGTGGGTGTATTGTGTCTAACACATGAACCCCCATGCGAGTCACCATGTTATCTCCCTACCACGATTCTAGTGCCTAATGTTGATTCCCCACTATGGTCGAACAGTCAGGTGTGCTCCCACATTGTAGTTGAACAACACATCCACTTATAATTTGATGACTAATTTTTTTAATTTTATATGTGAAACAAATATATTATATAGTGAAAAAATAATTTCTTCTATACTATTGTCCATATTAAATTTGTATTTTATATTGGAAATCATTACACTTATCATAAAAATTTAATTTCATTACCCAAAAGTTAGTCTTCAAGATTACATTGTTTTACTATTAAATTAAAAATATATCAATAAAATAAAATTTATAGTGTTATTATAACCTGATTTTGAGACACAAAATTCCCATAGAATTTTATTTCCATCCAAAAAGGAATCTTGAAGGCCACATTTTATTATCACTACATTATGTTTAATTCATAAATAAATTATCAAAATGTTGAGTTACCCATGGTCAAACAATTTTTCTATAAATATTCTAAATATAATTTATATAAATACAATGATTTGATGAGTAATATTATACTATTTATATTATATTTCATGTTTTTTTACTAATTTGTATTATTATCAGTTTTTTAATGGGAGGTCTTCTACTAATGATGGATCCAGAACAAGTGAGCTACTATTTCACTATTGGAATATATTTTTTATCTTTATTCCCAAGAATTTATAATGGAATCTATATATTTCAAATTTCTGATTATTAACTCTAGAGAGGTTTTATTTTACTAACCTTTAATGTATCTTCATTATTTTTAGACATATATATTTATTCAGAAGTATTATTTATCTAATTCCGTAAGAAAAGTAATGCTTTTAAATTATGTGATATTATAGATATTCCATTACATTAGTTCAAAGTTGATTGGGTTTAAATACAAAATATTAACTCTATATATATTCCAATGGTTTTCTACATACATATTAATAATATTTTTTACATGATTATGTATTAAAAATATTGTTAATTAGTTTCTTGAAAACATATTTTTCTATGTAAAATTACAAACCACATCAAAAAATTATTACAAAATACAATACCATATATATTTACTATGCAAATTTATAAAAAGTACTTTCTAATATAGAAATAAGTGTTTGTAATGGTCCCAGTGTAATACATACCTTATACATCCAATAACTTACAAATTTTAATGTTTTATTATTGAATTTAATATAATTTAAAATTATTTCCATGAAATAGGAAGTTCTTAAAAGGTATGAGATATTCTAAATCCTGTAAACAAATGGTGTCCAAAAAAATCAAGAACATTACAAGGAAAAATATTGTTATGGATGCAATTATACTTTATTTAAACCAAATAAAGTTGTAAAAAATATTTTATATGTAATGATTATTCACCTTTTTCATTAACTAAATTATATTCACTGTAAGGAAATTGAAAGGAATAACTATAGTGGATAACATATAACTACTAAAAATGTTTAATGAATAGAAAATAACTAAAGATTAATTATTATAAATATATTTCTTATCATTGGAATGATTTAAAGTCCATAATAAATAACCAACCATAAGGGATTTGTCTTTAAATTATTATCCCAATACTAATCCATGAGAAATATCAAAGGCATATGTTATTAATCAGAGGGTATGGTCTATTTTTTTACTTTCAAAATGGTTGGGAATATATAATATTATTTTAGCTCATTAAATTATGTATGGATCACCTCATTAATGAATATTTAGGAATCTTTTTAAAAAAATATGTATATGGGAAAAGTAATTTTACTAATTAATTTTTGGAATATTTGGTATAATCTATAATGTATATGTAATGACATAAAATTTTAGAGTTCTATAGAAATGTATTATAGAATTTACATCAACATTATTTAGTGAAACATTTATTATACCATGAGATCAAACATTATCGGATATAATTCCTTTTCTTATAGTGATGTTTTATTTTTCGAAATTATGAATGAGTATTTTTTGAATTAATGATTGAAGTATAACAAATAAACACTAGAATAAACATCCAATTGAGGATCCAATGAATGTAAAATAAATCTTAAATACTCTCATATATTATTTTAGAGGGAAACAATTATTCTCATCATGATTCATGGAATGGATCATGGGTATTTAACAAAAAAAATGTTTTTTCATATATGAAAATCTTCCAAAAGCATATGTCAATGTAGTCTTCTCATGAACTTATAGTGTTATAACTATTTAAGAAAAATAAATAAAAAAAATATGAATCATACGAGAATATAATATAATATGTTCATAAAAAATAATTTGGAAATTATCATTCATTGTTACCAAACTCAGTTATCTATTTTCAAAGCGCATCCTCTTATTATTTGGATGATTTACAAGGACATGTTCAAAAACATCATTCACATAGATTGTAAACCCATTCAATATTGGGATAATTTGAATAGTGATTAACCATTGGATATCATTAATGGAAATTATTATTCTAATATCCAATAATATGGTCCTTCATTAAGATAAACATTAAAAATGTTTATAATAATTTAAATTAAAACAATCTCATTAAGTTTAAAATTATTCTAAATAGATTACTAAGAATGAATGTGAAGAGACTAATTAAAGCACTATTGGAGATGGTATATCCATTAGAATTATATTATTTAAATGGAAACCTAAAATCCTTTTCTATTTTTAATTTTATTAATATATTGAAATCATAATAGATAAATACTCACATTCTCCTTAAAAATATATATTACATTTTAGTTGATTATTTACCTATAACTCAGTCAGTAGATATATATATTTCATTTATTATGTAAATGAATGAAAAAATTCATATTCAATATTTAATTCATTGGGAAACCTATAATTTTTATATTACAATTAGATAAATAACGCTATTTGGTATACTATTTATAATTTTTTTCCTCAATAAAACGTTATTATTTAAATTAAATTAAAAGATTTTAATTTCTAACAACTAGTTTATTAATTTTTATGAATATAAATGTTTATATATATAGAAAATTTTCAATTTATTTTAAGGAATAATCATTTTTTAATAGATTTTAAATACATATTTTATTTATTAGCAATTGATTCAACTCTTTCAAAAAGTGAACTTTCACAAGTTAAAAATTCAATATATTTATTATAGTCAACTATGATTTCACATCCAAAGTCATCCATTTATAATAAAATGTAATTTGATTCATTAATTGTATTTTTTTCACATTTACCTAAATATAATTTGTAATTTTCTTATATTTTTTAGATTGAAAAAACATATAATCAGTACTAACAAATGAATAATATTTAACAAAAGTGGGTGATTAATTGTATAAAACATTAGAAAAAAAAACTCGGTATAAATCCAATCATTCATATTATCATGAGAGGATGAATGATATGTACGATGGGGTTTTATAGATTGAAAATTAATAAAATCAATAACCTATGTTCAAAATGTAAATTAAAATTTTCTTTTTCAAAAATTATTTATTTCATTCAATGATTTAGAAACATATCTATTAGGAAAATAATTTCATGTTTAACAAACTAGAAAAGTTACATATCATTAAAACAAATATAAATTTGAAAAATAAAATATTCATACAAAAATGAAAATATCATTAATAAATCAATTATTTTATATTTTGCAATTTTTTTAATATGAGAAAATAACTTCAGATGGTTTTTTTCTCCATACTATTCGGATGATTAAACATATTCTGAAAAAAATTAATGGATCCTTATATAAAATTCATGAAATTATTTAATGCACCATTCAGCATAGAATAAAAAATATAAATGGTTTTTGGGAATTTACATTGTAATTCTAAATATTTTTGTATCATAGTGTAAATCTTTGTTATTTGTATCAATTTCACTCCACCATTGAATTTAATTTTGATATAACACCTCAAATTCAAAAAATTAACATCTAAATTTCATTAACTATTCATAAACAGTAATGTTTTGAGGCAATATCACAAAATAATATATAACATATTTATCTAATTTGATTTTTTTCATTTTTCTTTATTGGGGGGGAACATCAAGGATATTATAGTGGGTTTTTTTACTCTAAATGAGCTTTTTACAAAATGTTTTTTAATATATTATAGCCTCTTTCCACCAAACATAAATATTCAGTTTTTAATTAAATGATTATACTTATGAAATTTTTATTTATTTTCAAAATGAATCTGATCAGTTAGTATGTATCACATATGTTTATCCATACTAGTATGCTCTAAAATGGTAATAAAAGTATTGCATGGGATGTCCCAATGGTAATATTTATATATATGATTTGGGTTCTTCTTTTTCAGGTTTTCAGATTTAGTGAGACATTTATGGTTTCTAAAAAAGAATGTTATTTTCCCTTAACATTATGACTCATATGTGTTTGTGAAGGTAACTATCACTTTATGTGATTCTATAGACATACGACATTAGTATAATGTTTTCATATTTGTGCTATAATGTTTTTTATTGTGAATTGTTGTTATCATAATGCTTCTGAATTTATTTTCATAAATTTATATTAGAAGAGTGTACAATAAATGTAAACTAGAATATGAATTCAGATTCCTACTAAACATTAAAAATTATGATTTAATTAAATATACTTGTATAAATATGGTTAGTTATTATTATTTTATCAAATATTGAAGGGTTTGACTGATCCAAAATATTTTCATGGATTAAAAGGATATGATATGTATTTGAGGATTTTTTTGTTTTTTATAATAATAAATAATTATAATTTTATTAATAAATACTTTTATATGATAAAATTGTACACTAGAATATCCGTTAAATAAAAAAATTATTTAGTGAATATGAATATGAATTTCTTTTTTAGGTTTGAGATTAGGTTTTTGAGTGTTGGACAATGTTGTTAATATTACCATACAGGAATGACTATTATATTGGAAAATACTTAAGTTCTATCCAATCATGGGAGTGTAAATACTTTAGTAGATATAACATTATGGAGGACTCACTCAATAATTTTGAGTATCATAGGATGTGTTTGTAAAAAATATCCATTAAATAGTATGTGAATAATCAACCAAATTATATACTATAGAGAAATAAATCAAACTCTTAATAGTATTAATGAAATCATCATTGAAATATTAAATCATATAGTCATACCAAATATAGAGATGGAAAGAATATTGGAAAAAATAATCCTAAAGTATTTCATGTATTCAAACAGGGATTCAACATTTGTTATTATAATTCATAAATTTAGATTCGTATAAATGTTGTTCTAAAATAAGAAAAAAAATCAAAACATAGAATTTTAATATCAATAAAATATCAAATTAATGTTTTGTTTCAATATAATGATATTTCATTAGAATCCCCTTATAATGAATGTCGATCATCCCCCGTATTCATTAGAAATGAATTGACTCCATTGTGATTTATGTTCACAAAAATATAATGAAATCATTTAAATAATTTTATTGTTCATTGGTCGGGAATATAATGAATTGTGGATTTTAAAAAAAATGATTTAATTTTAATGAAATAATGTGAATCATGGTATTCTATTATGGTTTTTTTGTTTTCTTCGTAGGTTGAAGCCAATTATTTAATAATTTTTTATCAACCCTAAGGATTAATGGTCCAAAAATATTTCTAAATTGACTATTAATAGTTTATTCACATAAATGAAAATAGTTACATATAGCATCTCTAACACATGAGTGAAATGTTCATTCAAATTTAGGATATTAATTAAATAAATGAGGGTTTAAAATTATAAATATTAAATATTAGAACAATTTACATAAAAAATCACAACAAAATAGCTACCAATTGAAAGTTTTTTTTATTCTCTTTTAAATTTGCAAATTCTATACCCTAATATAATTCTCAAGAAATTTATATTTGGTTGTCTCACAGGGAGGCCGTTAGTCAGAAATATAAAACTGGCACTTTAGTTTTTTTATTTTTTATAAAAGGAAAACTAAATTAGGGATTAATTTCAGATTTCTTGAAATAGAAATAAACTAAAAATTATAATTTCTTCAATAAAATAATTTTTATGGAATTTATATTCATATGATTGTGGGAGTATATATTTTTGGAAAATAAATGTGGCAGGAGTAGAAACTTTAGACACTCCCTTCATCTTACTGTTAAATGATTATCTAATTTTATTTATCCTTTATTACTCAATTATCTCTGGGTATACAAATAAATTTCATGAACAATACACATAAAATATATTATTTACATTTTTATCTCAATCTATTTGATTCAAATTATTATTTAACAACAAAAAAATATAGATAGGAAAACACTATGTGCATAATTTAGAATCCTTTCTATAGATGTATATATAAAAATGATTAATTATATAATCTTATAAATGGAAATATAATTTATAAAATATTATATGAAATTTTTTTCGACAAATAAAAAATAACCCTTAATTAAAAAAGAATATTTCATGACAAAATAAAAAAACAATGAAGAACATTGTCACAGATGGGATTTCAAAAAAAAATCCACCATCATAATATCCATATAGTTTAAAAAATAATGTATAAATCACATTTTCATTGACAATTCGATTTTATTTCCAAAAAATACATTTGGATTCCTCCATATAGTAGAAAAATTTCAGAGAGGTCTATGTTGATGACCCTCCTCACCATTTTATGCTTCAGATCTCTCATAAAAATTTGTAATAAATTACTTCACATCAATTCATAGTTTCAATCTGTTGGACTCCTCATGTATTAATCCTGTTTTAATGATCAAAAATCCTATTACTATTAATTAATCTCAATCTTAATTTCAGATCTTGCTAATGATCTTCAATCTCAATAATAACTAGACATCATGTTTTAATGATAGAAAATCTTATTGATGATAATTACTCTCTTTAGTATTTACAAGTCTTATGCATGATCACAAATCTCACTTATATTATCAATCCTTTATGATTCAAGTTCTATTACTCTCTAATGATTAAGCTTAATCCATATTCTGCATATTACTTTCTAAATCTTAATACAGATATTTTTCTAAGTATAGAGACACCAAGATGTTTGACACAGTAAGGAAGACTGTGTACAAGACACAGTCATAGTTAGACAGACACCGTGAAGGACAAACCATGACCCAGACACCGTGAAGGACAAACCGTAACCCAGACACCATGAAGGACAAACTGTGACCCAGACACCGTGAAGGACAAAACGTGACCCAGACACCGTGAAGGAGAAACTGTGACCCAGACACCGTGAAGGACAAACCGCGACCCAGACACCGTGAAGCACATACCGTGAAGCACATACCGGGACCACGTACCATGAATCACACACCATGAACCACATACTGTGAAGACTATACCGTGATGAAGAAACCATTTACATAATCACTATGACACAGTTTCTTAAAATTTTTTCAATAATATTTAAATAATGCTAATGGTCATATTTGATTTTTTTAATGCAATTAATGTTATTTAATGATAGTTGTTGGATTGTTAGGAAACTGTATCTCATACCTATGAAAAGGGAATCATTCCTACTGCCAGAAATCGTGGAATAAAATAAAGATTGAGATTCAGTACATGTGTTCAAGTGTGACGATACAACAGGAATAACTGACATACACCTGAGAGCACTGTGCTGAACAAGAAGAACAATCCAGAGCAAGAAAGATATTGCAAGAGTTTGAAAGAACTCTCATGATTTAAATCCAATGACACTTAAGAACACACGACGAATCAAGAGATCTTTTTCACTCTTATAGAACACAAGCTGATCTACGACACTCTGTTTTTCAAAAGAAAAATTAGAGAAGGAATTAGAAGCTTTTCTGCTGATTCCAATGAGTCCAGAGCAGCATTGATAATCACTACATCTTTCTAAACTCTTATATATTCTCTTTAAGTGATTTGTTTATTTAATTTTGAGAAGTGTGGTGTAATCTGTATATATTACACACACTATCTCATGCACTGAACTAGAGGATATCTTAATCCTTACTCCAAAACTCTGAACTCTTTTTTACCCATGTCAACTATCGAAGAGGTCCTTTTGTGGCCTGGTCTTTGTTTTGTTTCACACAAAGGACTATGGTAGAGGTACCTGCGTGGTCGGGACAGTTTTGTAAACTATTTTTAACCCCGATCCAGGGTGTGGATCAAATTTATATAAATTTGAGAGGACTAAGTATCTTCTTGAGACTGAACCTCTTATTATATCTGTTGTGCATCATTAGTTTAAGTTCAATATATACGAAATATATATTATATATTTCTCTTCTATTACTTTGATAAAAAAACTATTTTAAATCTACATTGATAGTTAAATTAGAATGTGTTTATACTTATTGAAAATCAGTAAGTCAGTTTCAAAAGTTTTTTTAATCTTGTGGTTAAATTAACTGATACCTAATCAATCATTGAGAAGCTATGTGAACATCTACAATCTGTATAAATTCACTACAATTTAAGCTGTTTTATTAATTGGGGGATTTTAAATAGGAAAAATTTTAAAAGAAATTTTAATCGGAACTCAATTCACCCCCACTCTTGAGTATCCACTCTGACCAACATTTGGTATCAAAGGAATTTTTTTTGTTTAAGGATTTTTGAAATGCCCTGTTTTTCAACTATGATTTTAGTTGCATCTTTAACGTTCTTAAATTTTCTGTTAGTTCTAAATATTTATCTGTTTAAATTTGATTTCTAAAATCTAGTTACGGACATTATACTAGAGGGTGCTGCTAATAACATGCCACCTTTCTTCAATGGTACAAAATATGCTCAGTGGAAGCTTAAAATGATAATTCATTTAGAAAGTATGGGTTTTGATATCTGAACTACTATAGAATCTCAATATAAAATTCCAGAAACTGAAAGAACAGCTTGGGATGAACCTACAAAGACTGCTTATAATAATAATTGTAATACTATAAATGCTTTGTGCTGCGCTCTAGGAGATGAGGAATTTAACAGAATTTCTACCTGTAAAAGTGCTTTTGAAATTTTGGGATACTTTAGGTGTTTCTCATGAAGGAACAACTAATGTTAAAGAAATGAGATTGAATACTTATACTATTAAATATGATAATTTTAAAATGAAAAATGATGAACCTGTTTCTCATATGTATCTCAGGTTCAATTAGATATTAAATACAATGAAAAAACTCGGAAAGGCTGTTCCAGCAAAGGAACAAATTATGAGGATATTGAGGTGTCTACCAGACCGATGGAGAGGCACATATATTTCAATCAGAGAGTCATGTGACATTGCTGTTCTACATGTCAAAGAACTCATTGGTGAGATTATGATGTATGAGGAAGAACACATGGTGAATAAAGAGGAATAGGATAAACCAAAAAGGAAATCAGTGGCTTTCAAGACAACTGCTTCAATGAATAAGGACTGAAAAAATCCAGATAAAAGTGAAAAAGTTATTTGCTACGAGTGAAAAAGAGAAGGACACATTAAAGAAGACTGCCCAAAGATAAAATTCATGAAGAAATATGATTACAAGGACAGTAAGTACAAGAATTCTATGAAGGCTACCTGGAGTGCTTCTTAAGACAACAGAAGTGAATATGAAATTTATGATTCTGAATGAAATCGTGCCAACATGTGTTTCATGACCAACACATCTGAGGTAAGATTAGATACTCCTATTTAAAATTCCGATTATTCTGGATATGATGCAGAATCTGATTCGGATTCTGAAAACATGACTAATGTTGAATTATCTGAATATTGTAACATGCTGGAAGAGACATGCAATGAGCTTAAGGATAAATACAAATCATTGAAGAAACAACATGCTATCACTAAAACTGTTAAAACTGAACTTACTATTGAAAAAGAGATAAATCCTCAACTATTAAAAGAGAACACTGACCAAAAAATGTCTAATGAGAGACATAGAAAAGACTTAGAGATGTTCACAAATGGAAGGGATACACTAACTTAAATGCTAAGAAAGCAAGTGGCACCAAAATACACTACTGTAATAGGCTACAAACCTGGACAGAGATAGCTTATTAAGAATATATTTATTCCTAAATATGGCCAGAATACTGCTAGTTTACATTCTGGAAATCCCTATGCTTCAACCTGTTATTCATATGGTTATATATCAAATAAAGTTTATCTTTCAAAATCTATTGATTCTGTAAATTATATGAGACCCATAAGACAAATATGGGTACCTAAATCATTGATTACTAACCTGTATGGACCCTAGAATATCTGGGTACCAAAATAATTCTATCTAAAACTATTTTGTAGGAAACCTGCTTGAAGAGTTCCCACAAGAAGACATGGTATTTGGATAGTGGATGTTCAAGTCATATTTCTGGGGATTACTCATGCTTGAAGAGTTTAATAAATGTGGATGGAGGCTATGTCACCTTTGGTAATAATTATAAAGTAAAGATCATCGGTGTAGGCCAAATTGGTAACACTGATTCACTTTTAATTTCCAAAGTTTTATTTGTTGATGGACTGAAATATAATCTGTTAAGTATTTCTCAATTGTGTGATGATGGTTTTAATGTAAACTTTCAAAATGATTCTTGTAATGTTTTTAACTCTAAAAATGTTTTAGTATTTTCTTCATTAAGAAATGAAAATTTTTATGTTGTTGATTTAAATTACTTAGCTAAGAAAAATGTTACATGTTTAAATGCCTTTCATAAATAGTCTCGATTATGGAATATATGATTAGGACACTGCAATATAAACTCTCATAGGAAACTAACTAGGAAGAACTTAGTTAGAGACTTACCCAAATTTGAGTTTCCAATTGAAAAATTTTGTAATCCCTGTCAAAACGGAAAGAAACACAAAATCGCTTTTAAACCAAACAAACAAGTCTCAACTTCTCAAACACTCGAGTTGGTTCACATGGATTTTTTTGGACCATCTATAGTATCAATGTTAAATGGGAATCACTATATCTACGTCAAAGTAGATGACTTTTCTGGATATACTTGGGTATAATTCTTAGCTCACAAAAGTTAAGATTGTTCTTATTTTGTTAAATACTACAAGTCTGTAGAAAATCTTAGTGGACTTAAGATTAAAACTCTAAGAAATGATCATGACCATGAGTTTTAAAATCATGAATTTTAATCCTATTTCTCACACAATTGTTATAATCATGACTTTTATGCTCCAAGGACACCTCAGCAGAATGGTGTAGTAGAATGAAGAAATAGAACCCTACAAGAAATAGCTAGAACTATGCTTAATGAGTATGACCTGCCTATTTACTTCTTGAATGAAGTTGTGAACACAACTTGTTATATCATTAATAGAGTATTAGTTAGAACTATTCTTATGAAGGCCCCAGATAAAAATGGGAACAATAGAAAAAAATAATTCAATTACTTTAGAGTCTTTGGTTTCAATGTCTTTATTCTCAAAATAAAAGATAATCTAGATAAGTTTTCTTCTATGATTGATGAAGGAATATTTTTAGGATATTATTTGACTAGAAATGCCTATATAGTTTTCAATAAAGCAACCAAGTGTGTTGAAGAATCTATTCACATAAATTTTGATGAAACTGATCCACATGAGCATAAAACCTCTCTTGAAAATCTTGAAGAAGATTTGAGTTTTCTGGACCTTAATGACAAATCTAAATAACCTTCTTTAAAGACAACCAGTTCTGTACTTATTCTAGAATCGGATCCTAATGAACCCGAACCTTGAGAAGAACCTGAAATTTCTAGCCATAACATTACTAGATCAACTACAATTCTAAAGAATCATCCTTTAGATGTTGTTTTTGGAAATCTTGATAAAGGGACATAGACTAGAGCTTCTCTTAGAAATCTGGTTGAACATCAAGCCTTATTGTCAAAGATTGATCCTAAAAAGATTGATGATGTTATTAATGATGAATTTTGGGTGAATTCCATTAAAGAAAAACTCAATTAGTTTGAAATAAATAAAGTTTGGAATCATGTTGAAAGACCTAAGGAAACTTTCACCATAGGAACTAAATGGGTGTTTAGAAATAAAGTAGATGAATCTGGAAACATAGTTAGAAAGAAAGCTATGATAGTTGCTCAAGGCTATAGTCAAGAGGAAGGAATTGACTATGAGGAGACTTTTCCTCCAGCAGCCAGATTAGAAGCCATTAGGATTTTACTTGCTTATGCAGCACATCGAAATTTCAAACTATATCAAATGGATGTCAAGAGTGTATTCTTAAATGTATATATTGCTGAGGATGATTTTTTGAACAACCACCTAGATTTACAAACCATCATTTTCCAAATCATATTTTCAAATTATAAAAAGAATTATATGGTATAAAGCAACCTCTAAGAGCTTGGTAGGATAGATTAAGTACTTTTATAATTTCTAATGGTTTTATAAAAGTTATAGTTGATCCTACTCTTTTTATTAAACTAATTTATATAGATGTTTTAGTTGTACAAATTTATGTAGATGATTTTATTTTTGGAACTTCAAGAAATTCCCTATGTAATGATTTTTCTAAAATGATGCAAAATGAATTTGAAATGAGTTTAATGGGTGAAATAAAATTCTTTCTTCGATTTCATATCTTTCAAAATGATGATGGAATTATTTTAACTCAAAGTAAATATACTAGAGATCATTTAAAACGTTTTGGATTGGATATAACAAAATGTAGTGACACTCCCATGAGTGCCACCTATATGTTTGATCTTGATGAAGAGGATAAATCTGTTGATCAAACCACTTAAAGAGGAATGATTGAAAGTCTACACTACCTGACTACTAGTCATTCTGATATTATGTTTAGTGTGTGTATGTGTTCTACTTTTCTTGCAAACACTAAATAGTCACATTTAAATTCTATAAAGAGAATTTTCAAATACATCAAGCATACTCCCAATTTATGATTGTTCTATCCCAAAGGACAATAATTTGAACTAGTTAGTAATTCTAATGTAGATTTTTCTAGATGTATGTTAGATAGAAAAATCACCTCTGAATCATGTTACATTTTAGGCAAGTCACTAGTATCATGGTATAGTAAGAAATAAAATTATGTTGCATTATCTACTGCATAAGCTGAAAACATAGCTGCTGGCAGTTGTTGTGCACAAATTTTGTCAATGAAACACACATTACTAGACTATGGATATCAATTTAGACAAGTCCCAATAAATTCTGACAACACAAGTGCTATTAATATTTCTAATAATTTTGTTTCTCATTCTAGGAAAAAACATATTGTTGTAAGACATCACCTTTTGAGGGATCATTATCAAAAAGGTGATATCACTTTTGAATTCATTGGTACTGAATATCAACTTGCTGATATATTCACTAAAATATTAAATTACGAAAGATTAGAATCCATCATACATGATCTTGGCATGATTAATCATAAATAGTTAACTCGAGGATCTTAATGTTTAGTACTTTACTGTATTTTACTTTATGGTTTCATACTCACTGTTTTATAGTTAATGATTCATGCTCACGGTCTGTCAACTCACTGTCTCACCGTGATGACAGGTTTTCATCACACCATAAGGCCTACTCACGGACTCACCGTGAAGATTATTTATACTCTTATTTTAAACCTTATTGCGGTAATTTTTATTTCACCACTATTTGATTTCCGCGTTTTTGTTTTTATGACGTTTGACATTCCCAAATGATAAAACATAAGGGTTTCTTTCGATTCCTTACCCAAACTCTCTCCGAAATCTTCTCACTCTTGAAAACCTTCTCCTATCTTTCCTGAACCTTCAAATGATTCCTAGGATGAAGCATCTATCTTCACCCTCATCTGAGAAGCGTCCCTCTAAGAAACCGAAGAGAATACAGAGGATTGCTCCAGAAGGACATCTAATCCCAAAATTGGTAAGTCATACTATTGTACCTGAAAAAGAAATTTTCCCTTAGTGTATGCTGCCTAGGAAGTCATTAGTTTTGAATGTATTATGAGAACAAGGAAGTCTTGAATTGTTCTATGGCCAATGTAAATGGATTCACCTGAGTCTGTTATCTCAATTCTATCAATATGTAAAGTTTTCTTTTGATTTTGGATAAAACATTATGGTGACCAACTGGATCAACGGTCAGAAGTGTTCAGTATCTATAAGGCTATGTGCAACATGCCTACAGATTGCTCATGATGGAGTGAGTGATAAATACCAGAGAGACCCTCCTCCATCATCTGATATCTTCGATCTGGAAAATGCCTTGGAAATTCTAACATGTAATGGAACCAAGCGAAGGGCTATTGTTGGAGATTTAGATGGATAAACTAGACTTCTATTGAAATTTGTTCAGAATTTGATCAGTCCAAGAAAATGGTATTTTACTGTAATGAAGTATCTGGATGTGTTCCTAATTCGCCTATTGAAGAATGGACATAAGATCAACCTATTCAAGTATGTTATTAACCATATCTGTGAGCTGATTAAAGTCACTTCCAAATCCACCTCCTTGTTTTACTAAAGGATGATTTTAGCCATGATTGTTGCGAAAGGGATGGTTGGACTGAATGAAGAGAAGTTAAGGACTATGATTTTTGCTTATCCAAGCCTATCATCAGAAGGATGAAGATTAGTTGAAACCCCTGGAAGAAGCAGTGGGTTGAGGATAATGATCAATTGTATAAGTTGTTTAATCCTGATGATAATCCAAGAAGTCCTACGAATCTTGCTGATCCTGGTTTGGAAGCAGATGAAGCGGATGAGTTTTCAGAAGAAGAAGAAGAAGAAGAGGAAGTGACTGCTGAGGTATCACTTAGAGAAGAAGCTGGAATACCTCCAATGGAAACAGCTCCTATTGAAAAAGAAAGGATTGTTGTCCCTGCTATGGACCCTACTGAAATACCTCATGGAGAGGAAGTTGGTGTTGGTTTGAGAGAAGAGGAAGCTACTACTTCTATTGAAGATATCAATCCATAAATTCATCCTACGGCTGCAAGAAAAATGATTTTTCCTTATTTAGAGAAGCAAGAAACCATAGAGACATATCCTGTTGAAGTGGATCTCCCTGTTGAGAAAGAAGTCAATCTGGAAGCACAACCAGTGGAACAATCGCTTCCTGAGATAATTCCATCTACTGAAGAGACGATGGAAATTGCCTTTTAGCTGGAAAGGTAAGAGTTTTCTGAAGAGATTAGAGATGATCCTGTGGATCCTGACCATGTTACTGAGCCTATAGTCTCTGAAGTGGAAGCACAATTTGAGGGGGAAAAACCTCAAAACCTTGAGATTATAGAAGCTGGATCTACTGAAGCTTCTCAACCTACTGTCACATATTCTATGTACACCCATTATATTTTCCCAATATTTTATGATGTGAATGAGTCAGAGCACGTGACTACAACTAGAATTGATCTATCTTCTATGTATCAACTGAAGTCTGTAGCTCATCCAGAACCAGAACCAGAACCAGTGCAGCATTCTCAATCTGAATCGAAATCTGAGTCTAAAGATGACTCTGAAACGCAACCAGAACCATTTCCACTACCTTCACCTGCACTCTTACACGAGAAACACTCCATTGTGACGAATGTTGATCTAAATGTTTTTGGAGAGACTCGGTTAGCTAGAGTTGAGAAGATCTTATCCACTTAACCTTGTACAGTGACTCAACTGAGTCAAGAAGATGCATCAATTCTCTTCGAAAATATTATATTGCATATTCAACCAAGGATGATCCGTGAAATTCATGATGTTAGAGTAGAGAATAAGCTGATGAGTTCTGATGTTGCAAACCTTAAAAGTATGGTAGAAAACTTGGAGAATGAGTTGTCTTTGAGAACAGAACCTGCTCCTATTTCTGCCCCTGCACCTGTTGTTGTTTCTCCTGATCCAACTAATTCCCCCCATTCTAGGGAAATTGTGTCTCACGTTCATCCATATCTACTGTCTTTTGATGAGAATAATTGTAAATGACACACAAAAATTCTATAATCCATGAGGGAGCTTGTGGAAAATTTGAATAAGCTCACATATGAATACACTAGATGCCTACAAAAAGTTCTGAAACAGCTCAATGTTCTAATCGAAGATGTAGAAGCTTCTCCCGCTTCTGATCAACCTTCTATTCCTCTTTTGGATGATTCTATGCTAAGATCTACAATCAAGGATGAACATCTAAATTCCTTTAGTGTCTTGGATCGGTCCTATTTGTCAGAAGTGGTTAAGAACAGTGATCGAGCATTGGATTTGGTTATAATTCATTCTAAGATAGCCAATGATGCTCAACAGGATATCTCCAAGAAAATAGATTTTTGTCTCACCCCGATTTTCTCCAAAATTAATATTACATATCACTTTAGATATCTTGTGGAAAACCTGAAAATCCCCCCGGTAACTCAATCTTTTAAATCTCAAGTTTTGAAGCTTACAGAGTTCACCAGATTGTTGAAAAAATTCATGGAGAATAAGGACGATTTCGAAAAGGCTATGCAATATGGTGGATAAATCATTACTGATTTAATAAATCTGTTGGAGACATATCTTCATTTGCAGAGTACTGCTATAGTTTCTCTAGCTGTTGAACCCCTTACACCTGGTCTACCTTCCATAGCCTCAACTGCCATGTCAGTCAGCCAAGCTCTTGCTCAGATCCAGCTAGTCATTCTTGACAAACCGTAGCCTAGATCTTCTACTTGTCCTACTTTGGCTCCATATTTTTTTGAAGGTCTATCCTTAACTTCTTTTTCTACCACATTTATGCCTTCTTTTACATCTTCGGCAGCTCCTACTACTGATAAATGCAAGGACAAGGTAAATCCATGAAGAGTCCAGGGATTGTTTTTGTTTTCTTTTTTGATGGGATGTCATTTGTTGTTTAATGTTTTTATTTCTCCTCTATGTTTTATTCAGAACCTTTTCAATGACAAATGCTGTGTTTCCATTCATTTATCTCTACTTTTTGACAATCCCAAAAGGGGGAGAAAAACTACAAGTATCGGTATTATAATGAGATATGTTATTATCGAATCTATTATTCTTTAATTTTTTCCAATTCTAATATGCTAGTTTCATTAGTTTTGCATTTCATTCAGATTTTGACTATACATGATTTCTGGTCATCAAAAAGGGGGATATTGTTGGACTCCATATGTATTAATCATGTTTTAATGATCACAAATCATATTACTGTTAATTATTCTCAATCTTAATTGCATATCTTGCTAATTCTCTTCAATCTCCATAATAACGACACATCATGTTTTAATGATATCAAATCTTACTGATGTAAATTACTCTCTTTAGTATTTAAAAGTCTTATGAATGATCACAAATCTAACTTATATTATCAAGACTTTATGATTCTTGATCTCTTACTCTCTAATTAGTATGCTTAATCCATATTCTTCATATTACTATCTAAATCTAAATACAGGTATTTGTCTAAGTATAAAGACACCGTGATGCTTGACACTATAAGACAGACTATGTACAAGACACAGTCACAGTTAGACAGACACCGTGAAAGAAAAACTGTGACCCAAACACAGTGGAGGACAAAAAATGGCCCAGACATAGTGAAGGACAAACCGTGACCTAGACACCGTGAAGGAAAACCCATGACCCAAACACCATGAAGGAAAAACCATGACCCAGACACCGTGAAGGACAGACCGTGACCCAGACACCATGAAGCATATACCGTGAAGCACATACCATGACCATATACTGTGAAGCACATACCGTGAACCACATACCATGAAGACTATACCGTGAAGAAGACATCGTTTACATAATCACTATGACACTGTTTCTTAACTTTTTGCCAATATTATTTAAATAATGCTAACGATCATATTTAATGTTTTTAATGAAATTAATGTTATTTAATGATAATTATTGGCATGTTAGGAAACCGTATCTAGTACTTATGAAAATGGAATCATTCATACTGCCAGAACTCACGGAATATAAGGAAGATTGCGATGCAATACACCTGTGCAAGTGTGACGATACAACAAGAAGAACTTACATACACCCGAGAGCACTGTGCTGAACAAGAAGAACAATCCCGAGTAAGAAATAGATTTCTAGACTTTTAAATAACTCTCATGAGTGAAATCCAACACCACTTAAGAACACACGACTAATCAAGAGATCATTTTCACTCTTATAGAACACAGGCTGAACTACGACACTCTGTTTTTCAACAGAAAAACCAGAGAAGGACTCAGAAGCTTTTCTACTGAATCCAACGAGTCTAGAGCTGCATTTATAATCACTAGAGCATTCTAAACACTTATTTATTCTCTCTATGTGATTTGTTTATTTACTTTCGAGTAGTGTGGTGTACTCTGTATATCATACACACACGGTCTCCTACACTGAACTAGAGGATATTTTATCCTCACTCCAAAACACTTAACTCTTGTTTACCCATGTCAACTGTGGAAGAGGTCCTTGTGTGGCATGGTCTTTGTTTTTTCCCACTAAGAACTATGGTAGAGATCCCTGTGTGGCTTGGGCAGTTTTGTAAACTATTGTTAACTCCGATCCATGGTGTGGATCAAATTTATATAAATTTGAGAGGACAAAGTCTCGACTTCAGACTGAACCTCTTGTTATATCTGTTGTCCATCATTAGTTTATGTTTAAATTATACTATATATATCTTTTATATTCCGCTTCTATTACTTTGAAACAAAAAAATATTTTAAAGCTACTTTGATTATTAAATTAGCAAGTGTTTATACTTATTATAAATCAGTATGTTAGTTTCAGAAGTTAGTTTAATCGTGTGGTTAAATTAACTGAGACATAGTGAATCTTTGAGAAGCTAAGTGAAGATTTAAAATCTGTATAAATTCACTACAGTTTAACTTGTTTTATAAATTGGGGGACTTTAAATAGACAATTTTTTAAAAGAAATTTTAATTGGAACTCAATTCACCCCCCTCTTAATTATCCACTCTGGCCAACACAATCCATCAGTGAGAATCCTCATGCATGTGCATCATTATCTTCTTGATATTTATCTTAGTGATAGTATAAGTGATATCAATAATATAATTGATATAAAATCAATTTCTTAGTGATTTATTCATTAATTATCTATGAAATCATCTTACAAACCTTGATTCATTATTTGCCTCTCCATATGAATCCACATGGATCGGCTGAAATGTTTTATATTGTACCTAATATTGAAAGATTGAAAGCGTTATGGAACATATAACATTTCATAATTCTTCATACGGCCATGTAGAATCTGAAAACTCATTTTAGAGTCAAATTGAGTACCAAATAACTGTATAATAACAGAAAATAAAAAGACAAAAAAGTCTAACAATCACAAAAAATGAAAAACATAAATAAAAATATAATTTTAATGTCAGAAATTATAATGATCTATAATTTTAAAATTTTACTATCTAAGCCTAGAACTACATTAGTCAGAAATTTCAATTATTTTTTCTATTATAATTTCATGAAAACATTTATCTATAAATAAGGCAAAAAAATGATAGAATAAAATAAATCAGTTTTAATAAATATTAAAAAAACACTGACATGTTTAAAATTTGTGATTATATAATTCAAAATTAAAATATGAATTTTATTTATTACCTTAAATACATATGAATTATATTGAATATACATGGTTGGTCACCATTCATCATGAATGTGAGATGCATTAAAATCATAAAATATTGAATAATTTAAAATATGTTGATGAATTCAGTATGATACATTCAGTCCACAGATTTGTGAGGATTTTTATAACCATGTAAGGAAAATGGTTTGTATTATGAATTTCCTAAGACCATAATCCATGTCAACATGTCCCACTACACAAATCTAATACCCTAGTTGTCTTAGAGCCCACCCCTTTTTCCATACCTCTTAAATTGTCCTCTACCGCCTAAAAAAATTACTGACCACCACAAGACTATCTCCCTAATCATTTTCCATAGTGTACTAAGGAGATGTCTAAATATCCTTTCATGGTTGCATAAAAATAAATAAAACCAATTTTGAAATAATAAGTACATCAAAATAGGTTAAAAACATAATTTTAATGGCCAAAATACATATATAAAAACATTAATAATAATAATACACTATATGAATTTGTATTTGAAATCAAAATTCTAGACCCCATACTATGAATGGTATGGAAGAATATCTTGGTGAGCCATGAAAAAAAAATTCAGTCTCAATGTAAAATAAAAAATAATGAATTAGGATTTAGATACCTTGTATTTTTATTTTTCCCCTCTACAGTGAACCTTGGTGGATGTCCCTTGTCATCCAATTTCATATTGATAATCTCTCAAAACTATAAATGATTTTAAAAATGAATTTCAAAGTAAAAATATCCCCATGTTATATGTAGACATAAGATTAATTTAAATGAGTTTGAAATAAAAATTTTCATGAACCCTTTCCGTTATAGTCCAATTATCTTGTCTCCTTTTAAAATGAGATCCCAATAAATACTAAGCTAAAAACTATAGTTCGATATCATTATGTAAAAAAATAACACAATCCACCCCTTATCCTATAATCCAATTAATTTTGTGGAAATAAAAAAATGGATTCCATAATCTCCATTATATATAATAATTTTTATAGGATTTAAAAACATAATTTGGAAATTATTTTACATATTAAATTTATTAAAAAATCTAAACTAAGGGACTATTTTGATCACGATGTACATTGGTATGTCACACTAACAAAAAGAAACAAGAAAATTCAACAAAATTCACAACAACATAAATGAAAAACGGATTATCTAGGAATATAAAATTTGATTACAAAAAAAATAAAAATATCATCATAGAAACTATTTTCATGCAAACACTAATACAAAATCATATAAAATTGGAATCTGGATAAGGGATAAATGAATGTGACATAAATATTACATCAAAAAATGAATTATAAGCTACATTGTACATCATAATAAATTATATACTATATTCAAGCATGTTTTGAACAACCGAATATACATTACTAATATTAATATGATCTAATTCTACCATGTGGTTTATTTTATCAATGGGTATTTGAAATATTTATTTATACCTTCTCCAATTCAGATCATCTAGTGTTTGAGACCAACACTCCTATAATAATCACATCGAGTATTTAAATGAAATATATACTAAATAAAAATATCATGCTTTTTAAATAAACAATGTTATAGTTGGATTTTAGTGTTATATTTCCAAGTACTCTATATCAATTTATAGATGTATCAATAAATTCATATAAGTAAAAAATTTAAAAAAACAATATGTGGAAACCTAATCATATCCATAGTCTGATTAATCTATGATCATTACAAAAATTAGTGATTCGATCAATCAATGTCAATAGTTATTTATATATATGATGAATCATCCTTAATAGTTAAACGGAGACAACCAATAAAGTTAAATATATATCATTACATCAATGAGAATTAATACTTTGATGCAATTTAAAACATTCATTCAAAGCAAGAAATTGGGTGCAATTCGTAATCACAAAAAACATGTACATATACCTACAAAAACCCATATTTAATGATAATAAAATGTGTAAAACACAGTAGAACTTGATGTGGGGTTATAATACTGAAACGAATTACATAATCCAAAACACCACACATATATAATTTGGTGACCCAAATTTATTTTCCATAATAGACATTCTGTTACTAAAAAACCATGACTATTAAGGAATAGAAACCATGAATGATGGGATCTATTACCTTGTTATCTTCATAGGTAATACTCTAGAAATCCCATATGAATTAATCCTAGTGTTGAAGGGTGATGTAGTTTTATATTTTGATGGGTGTATAGTTCTGATGAGAGAGTACATAAGTGACTTAGGTAAATAAATCATAGTCGATTTGATATACATTTTAATATTTAGAATTTTTTGAGTAGATTGTCTGGGGTGGACAAAAATTTTCTAAACCATGTGAAATTAATGAAAATTTAATTTAATTAAAAAAGTAAATCAACTATATAAGCCTCATTTCAAGGAAAATAATAAATCAACTATTAAAATCAATAATGATACAAAAATGTTTTCTTTTTATTATTTTACTCATTGATGAAATTAAATCTATTCCAATTATGAAAAGGTTAATGATCACCGATTTTAAAAGTTTCTCAATTGGAAAATAATTTAAATAAAATGATAGAGTAATATCTAATAAATTAAGACTGATACACCTAAAATTGAACATTGGGTTAGATATGTTCTCAAGTATGTGAAAAAACTAAAAAAATATAATAGCTCCAGAACCCCTTTTAAATCTATATTTACATTAAATATTTGATATTTATATCAATTTAATGTATATATCGTGAATTTCATTCATAAAACATTTGTGTTTGAGTATTTAGATATTAAATTATATAAATATTCATCAGTAAGGTATTATAAATCCTCATTTTGGAAGAATTGTATTTAAATACTAAATATTTCTAAGTGATCCATATCCATTTTTAAATTTATTACTTATGTTGATGTATCAAGATTTAGTGATTATGGAAAAATATTAGAATTATTTATACCGTTTATATTGAATCGTATATTGTTATGTATTAGTTTTCTACATAATTTTTTCTCATTTCATATATTGTAAAAAATTATTTTTTGATTCTTGTGAATTGGATTATCTAGATGGAGAGGAATGAAAATTATTGTATGTGTATCTAATATTTATTTTTAAGAATATATTAATAAAATAATATATTATGATGAATATATGAAGAATATTTGTAAAAAATGTAATTGAATTGTATATTATGACAATAAGACGAGGGTATAGACTTCAATATAAAATTTTATTCATTTTGAATTATTCAGATTTGATATTTTTAGATAGATATTCATATGTGGTATTTTCTATTAAATGTTTTAAAAATTAAAACATGTAAGGTAATATTCTAGTATTTTAATAACTTTTGAATAAATATTCATAATAATATTGAATAATTATTTTATTTTTTACTTAAACGGTGAAAATTTTTCAACGTATTGAATGTATATAAATAATTTGTTAGAGAGAGAAATAGTTTAGATTTAATTATAATGTTTCAATTTCTTATCGAATTTTTACTAAGATATATATGTTTTCATATTATTATATTATATAAATATTAATAATGTAGAAAAACGTGGTTGGATAAAAATTTAGAGACATGTGGAAAAAGAATTTCGGTGGTATATAAATTCACTTGTAATTTTTGAGTGATGGTTCAATTCTTTATATTATATATACTATAACTCTGCCATATTGGAGGGATCTCATGCAATTTTATTTTTTATGTTATATTATATAATATGTGAATTCCAGTTATCAAGTTTTATGAAATATTTTTAATTATTTCATAGATTAATCAAATTTTATTTTCTACACTCTCAAAAGAATTCTTATTCGAATGAATTATTTTCATAATATATAAACATAATTGGGATGTTCAGTTCTTATTAGAAGATGATTAAAAGAAAATTGTGTTATTGGGTATATTTAGGATATATTATTTCCTAGATTTCATATTATATAATTTATTTTTTTTAAATAACTATACAAGTTGTATGATAAGGATAATCATGTATTTACCTTCTATTTGAGTTATTTTATTATATTATTGATTTTAGTCAAATAGTGTTCTTTATGATTTTTAATATCTAGAAAGAAACCATTTATTATCTATTTTTTTTAAAAAAACTAATGTGTGCCTCCCCATATACAGGAGGATGGAAACTAGTTTCAAGGGCCTATGTAAATCTCTGGGGACACTATACATTTTTTGTCATTTATGATGTTAAATTATAAATAACTAAATAATGTAAAAAATAAATATAGTAATTTTTAAATCATAATATGGAATACATGATAGAATAAAATCTCTCAACAATAACATAATTTATAACTAATTATTGTAATTTTTTTTGTTGAAAATGTAATTCTCAACTCTAGATTGTAATGTTTTCATCAGCCGACTATGTCTACTCATCCATCCCCCATATATCTCTTTCCTATAACGAAATACCAAAGAATTAAATTATCATTAATATCCAGATTCGGAAATATAGACTATGAAAAAGACTCATGGGGAAACAAATATAACCCCATAATATTAATGTAAATGAATATATTTTATTCCATGACGTTAACATGTTATATATGGAACACCAATATATCACAAAATTACTAACATATGTATGGTATTCGGATACTGACCCTCTATTCATTAGAAACATACTAGAAGCAAAAACATTTACCTACATTTGAACCCCGTCTAGTGGAAAATATATCATCCATCGAACACATACCCATAGAGAGATAGACCGAAATCAGGTGAGACATTATTTTAGATGTCATGGTCCAAGAATATACTGACCATTGTCTATAACATCCCTCTTGTGGGATAGTCCAAAAGGCATGTGACATATTGACCAAATTATGATATATTTATCTAAAAGGATGGTAAAAATGTTTTTGGCACATCAAACTATATTGAATGGACAAAGTATTTCACATCCATTGACTAGAACATCCCACTCATTGGATATCCCAAATCCACTTAACCAGAACACACATATTTTTTATAATGAAGAAAAAACATACAGTACAAGTGGAAAAGTATAAATAAAAAAATCAATACATGTCAAATAGTATCAAAATCTACCCAATCCAAATGCATAGAAAAACATTTCAAATTAAACACACACACACCCCATGTGACCAAGAAATGGATACAACATCAATAGGGGTAGAAAGACACACAAAAAAATCATATAAATAACCAGTATATGACATGAATGAATATTAAGGACGTCTTATCTTCTGTATAATGGACTTAAAATGTAAAGGGGTTCTAACTAAGATAAATCCCACCGCTATCTAATGATTTTTTGTGAGAAAATATTATTTTATAATTTTCCACATATTTGATAAAGAAAATATAAAAAAATATAAAATTAATTTTTAAAAAAATACCTCAGTGAATTTAAAAAACATAAGATTTCAATTATACTATTCAAAATGTACCCAATGGAAAAAGAATTCTATCATTATAACCTGAAATTTATATGATATTAAAGATAGAGTTTTTTAATAGTAATAAAAAAGAAAAGGAAAATGTATGATATTGGGAAATTGGGGGGAATGTCAAAAAGGGGATAGGTGTGAGGGTTGGGAAAAAATATTCTTGAATTAGTGACCCTCATAAACCCTATTATAATTCTTTTTTAACAGCCTGAACAGCCAGAGGGCCTTCATTTTTATTTATTTTTGATAACCCCCCTTTCAAGGGATGAGGGGGAACCCTTACAAGGCCCGTAGGCTCAGATATTACATGGCTCGTAGGCTTAGGGGATTACATGACCCGAATGTCTTAGGAAATTCAACCAGAATATCTTCAAAGAACTGCCCCTCCCCAGCATCTTCATATTGATAGTAGACCTCCACCTTTACATGACCTTCTGGCTAGGCTTCCCGTGGAAGCATAGGCTAGTACTAATGGCATAGCCATACCTTCTCATTCTGACAATCCATTTGGCACTGCTCTGGTGAGTGCACCTACTCTGAATCTTCTTCTGGGGCTGCTCCTTTTATATAGTGTGTTTGGGGTCTGCATTCATGTGTCCAAAGGCCTTTGGGTGGACCTAAGGCCTTAAGGTGGCCAAAAGGCCTTGATAATCAACTGGCATAAAGGACATGGGTGGCCCAAAAGCCTTGTAGGACCCGAGGACGAAACTGGTAGCCCGAAGGCCCAAATGGATGAATAGTTCCGGCTGCTATAGTACCAAACAATGCCTACTATAGTACTTCTTCAGTACTACTACAGTACTCCCCCCCAGAAATATGCCTCCACCCAGATTTGATCTCGGGTCTCTTGGATGCACCTAGAGAGTCCTCAACAACTGGGCTGAGGCTCTTGTGCATTCTTTTTTAACTGTTTTCTTTCATTCTAATTAAATTAATCTTTTATTAAATTACATTATTTCCTCATTCCATTCATGTATGACTATTAACTCACCCCTAAATTCTCTATGTAGAGCACTAACATCCACTATAATTGAATTATTATTTCTTTTGTTCGTTAAATATAAATAACTTATATTTCCATTATTTGTTTCATCTTTAATATATATCATTTATTTCACTTTGACTATTTGTCTCTGAAAATAGATCAACATGCCACCCCTGATAAAACATCAAGTAAATTTATAATATCCTTTAACACACATGTACAAATTTATTTAAATGTATTTTAAAATTCAATAATCCACACACACACAAACACACAAACACACACACATATAGAGTATATATATACACACACTTGCAAATATATATATTTACATATTAAAATTTTCACCCATACATTTACACATAATATATACATATACATCCACATATACATATATATACCAGTATGAAAAAATATAAAATCCATATAAATATACAAACCAATATTAAATATTTTATAATTTAATATTTATAATAAAAATTAAAATTATTTTTATTAAATAATTCTCATTACATCCTCTATAAAAATTTAATATACTTGGTTCATTAGATAGAAATTATTACAAAAAATTTAGGATTTTTCATAGACAGCTGCTTTTAATTAGAGAAGGAATTAATATTTTCATTATTACCATGACCATTAATAAATTTTCAATAAACCCAGATTTACATTATAACATAATTATTTACAATACAAGTAAATTTGCACACTTCCTTCTACACAAATAATATTGAAAGTTATATTATTATTATTATCACTTACTATTAATTATTCATACAATAAGGACCCTGCCTTAAACCTCACATAATATTGAATTAAATGAATAATTAACATTGAGGATCAATTCTGGTTTAGAGTTTTAGAGAGTTAGGCCATAACTATTACATTTTAGAATATTACAAAGTAGACACTTCTACTCAGTTTCCATTTTTTTAATAAAACATGAACTCTTGAAAAAAATAGTCATGTCAATTTCCAGGTTATAGATGGCATGACTATTCCATGATCCCTTCCATGACCCTATTCAATGTTATTCCATGTGAAAAACATTTCAAAACATGGGATGAGCATAAAATGCTCCGTAAGGGATAAACAAAGAAATAAAACAGTTCGTTTTTCAAAACAACAAGTAAACCATTATTAATTTAACATAAGTAATACATTTCACCTTTATGAAGTAGTAAATACTCTTCACTGAATAAAAGATCATTACTTACTCTTTTGAAACCAAAAGATTACCATAAACCCCATATAAAGAACACATAACATATAAAGGAAACTTGGTACATAAACATATTTAAATGAAATAATCATACGGTCAACTTACACACATATCACTAAATGGAATATCCATACAACCGACTTCCATACCCAATGCATTGGAGGTTATAACATAACCACCCGTCCTAGTATTCACAGCACCACCCGTCATTTGGTTGATCACGTAACCCCCATCAAATTTTCAAGTACCATTATAAAATCATAAGACCTGAAATAAATATAAAGGAAAGAAAATAGTTCCACATTTTATCCCCAATATATCACTTAAATATATTGACATAGGAAATCCATTTTCAATACCATTTTCAATACCAAAAATATGTAAAAGAGTATTTGCTATTTATTTATTTTTAAACATTATGGCTTTTGAGGAAGCCAAAGATGAAATAATACTCGCGGCGGTGGAAAAGGTCATTGTCACCGCTTACATTAAAAGAAACATTCATTTTTTTCATTTAGTAAAACGCTTTGAATAAAAAGATTCAATTTGAATGAAATGAAAATTCAACGGGGTTTATACATCATATAAAATAATGTCGTGTATTAAAATACAATATGCCTCAATTAATGGAGATTGAGATGAAGTCCCTTACCTCATGTCCGACTTGACTCGATCGTTTTTTAATATCCTGAAAAATAAACTAAAGTTAATTAATACATGATTAGGAACCTTTTTCAAGTTTTTTATTCCTTTTATATCACGTATTACCATGTTATAAACATTATTCAATCATTTATGTTAATAACATTCGTTTTGTCGATATTTGGTACTTGAGTCGAAAATGGACTTCTTATAATTACATGTTGTTCATTTGGTCAAAGGTTCATTATATACAGAATGATATTCATGATTTGGGTATCATATATATCACATATATCCATAATATACATGTATTTATAATAATACATTACATTTAGTGTTAAGAAATGAAATGCACCGTTCATGGAGACGGTAAGCCGCATGTAGGCATGAACGCTACTTTCATTTCTATTTCTTATTTTAATGGAATTAAAAAATAATGATACATATATATATTAAAAATCCAGTATAATATCATATATAATATCATTAACTCCATCTTTTAAACGTCCCACATAAGGCATTAATGATTCACATCACTTTGAGGGGGCGGTAGTCCGCACTTCCTCAAATGAGATTATCGTATTTAACCACTATAGAAACAAAAATTAATGATATAAATGGAAAGTTCAGAAGCACAAGAAAATCATAAATATAATATATATCATATATAAATACATTTCCATCATAATGGCCACCATGAGAGTCGGTAAAATGTAATTGAACAATCATCATTTCGTGAGGCGTTAGTTTTCCATCCACAAAAACACTATGTTCTTCATCCATTAGATGGAGGTGTGTGAAAGTTGAGTTAGATTAATTCACTTAACAACATCCTAGTATATTTAATATACTGTTTTTGTTACAAAAGAAAATTATAGAAAGAGTTTAGGGGTTGGAGAAGTAAAATAAATGAAAACAATTTAAGAGAAATCGTTACCTTTAATTTGGGTAACTCCCATTGGTTTGAACCAGCGGACTTCTTTAAGTGCTTTCTGCCTAAGGTAAGGCATATAATGGGAGGAGGTGGATGTAGGGAGCTTAATTGGGCAGAGTTTTGATGAGCCAAAAGGCTTTAGAGGTGTGAGGAATTGGATAGAAATGGCCTCCTTTTATAAGGAAGAGGAGGGGCTCTTTAGGGAAGTGTGAAAATATTATTTTATTATATAATGATATTCGGTTTAAAAAGGTCCACAAATCATTAAGGTAAAATATAAGATGACTCATGGTCGATCTAAAATCATAAAATAGGAAATGGACAGGTTTTGGATAATATTTTAGTCATTATAATCTTATTTATTTAAATAATTTATTAATGAAGTAATCACTACATCATAATTGTGTCATAAATTATTTAAATTATGTGATTTCTAAAAATTATAAAAAAAACACCATGATATAGGAAATATTTTTTTCTTTCCAATGAATATTTATAGTTGAGAGGATAATTTATATAACCCCTTATAAAAATTTAATTACTAAAAGATATGTGCTTTTGTCATTTTTGCCTTTACTTTAAGTTAATTAATCTAAATTGTCATTATCACTCCCATGTGGCACAATGGGGTCCCAAAATCGACCGAAATATGCTCATGGACGTTAATTATTCAACCAATAAGGTTTGGACAAGTGTTATGGTAATTTTGAATAATTATAATATTCTTTTTACCTTGAAATACCCTATTTACCTTTAACTGCAGTAAATAAAAGTCAAAAGTTACTTTTCATCAAAAATTATTTTCATCATAATGAACCACATTTTACTTATTGATAAAAACCATGTATTTTGTATTTTGAAATTCAATTCACTAAATTGGTAAAATTTCAATTAAAAGAAAAAGTCAGTTTTTTTAACTACCACTAAGTGGTTTCACTATTCATAAAAAATTTATGTTTTTCAGAAAAATTCCAAAAATCAAAAAAAGCTATATTTTATATTCCGAATTCAAAAATAAAGTCTATTTTTCCAAATTCAAAACATATAAGTAGAATTAATTAATTTTAAAATTAATTATTGTTATCAAAACAAATAGCGTGTTTTTTAGAAACAATAACTATCAAAAGATCGACACTTATTTATGTCCAATTTCAAAGTGAAATTAATTCCAATTACCAAAATTGGATTAAATGGTAAAAATAAATTTTATGTTTACTTTAAAACCAATTAAAAAGATAATCTAACCATATAAAAAATTAGATTAAAAAGCACATTAGAATTAAAATAAAATATTTTTCATTATTCATTAAGAAAATGATCTTTATCAGAAAAATACCAAAAAATTACCCGAAGTAAAATTTGATGTCCCCAAAATAAATAAGGATATTATTTGGTTAATTAGAATGTATTAAAGTGACCAAAACTATATTTAAGTATGTTTTTTCATTAAAAGGCGATAAATCATCCTTTTAACGTAAATTATGCTTAAAATTAGATTCATTCACATTTTAAGACTTTAACATTTTTTGAATAATGTAAATACAGTTAAGAAACCTGTATATTTATATTTTAGTTAGTTTCATTAATTCCTGCCAATACAACAGCTAAGAGTTAACTGCCATTTAAAATAATAATATTATATTATTATTGTGCAGCGTAAGTCTACAAGGAAACCCATTGTTGCGTATCGGTTATGCTATCGAACTTAGAAACCCATTTAAATTAATATTAATATTTAATTCAAAAATATTAATTAATATGAAATATGTCTTATTCTTCATTTACCTAAGATGTTACATCCTTCCCCCCTTTTGGAAATTGTGTCCTCGCTATTTTTATTCACTTATCAAAATAAATGGGGGTATTTATCCCTAATCAAATTTTTGATTTCCACATTTCCTCTTAAACCATATGGTTTTTCCACAAAACCTTAATCTGGTGAATTACCTTATTCTACAACACTTTCTCTCTACGGTAAGGAATCTGAACAGGTTGTTCTTTATAAGAGAGATTCTCTTCCAACTGAACTACATATGGGCTCAAAACATGTGATGGATCTGGTATATACATTATCAGCATCAAAACCTGAAACACATTGTGTACCTGGGATAAACTTGGAGGTAAAGCCACTATGTACGCAACTGATCCAACATTCTATAGAATTTCCTAAGGTCCAATGAACCTCGGACTCAACTTTCCCTTCTTACCAAAACGCATCACACTTTTCCATGGAGAAACTTTGAGAAAGACATGATAACCTACCTCAAAACAAAGATCCTTCCTTCGGTTATCTACGTAAATTTTTTTGTCTCCTTTGAGATGTTCTCTAGTGCTTCTGATTCAACTGAACATTCTCTTCCATGCCTTCTACCAATTTTGTTCCCATCAACATCCTTTCACCTACATCATCCCAAAAAGATGGAGTTCGACAACGCTTTCCATATAATGCCTCTAATGGAGCCCTTTGTATACTGGAATGAATACTGTTATTATATGAAAATTCAACCAAAGAAATATGTTGGTCCCAACATCCCTGATAATCCATTGAGTACACACGTAACATATCTTCCAAGGTCTGAATTGTTTGTTCTGACTTCCTATCCGATTGAGGATGAAAAGCTGTACTAAAATTTAATTCAGTACCCAATGATTTCTGAAGGCCTTTCCAAAAGATAGAAGTGATCTCGGGATCACGATCAGATACAATGGAGAGGGGAACTCCATGCAACCTGAATACCTCTTTAACATACAACTGAGCAAGTTGATCTAGAGAAATAGCATCTCTAATAGGAAAGAAATGATCAGATTTAGTCAACCAGTCAACTATAACCCAGATTTCATTATTACCTCGAGATAACTTTGGTAATATCATAAGGAAGTCCATGGATATATTTTTCCATTTCCACTCTGGCACATGTAGAGGATGAAGAATCCCATTCGATAACTCCCTCTCTACTTTAACCTGATGACAAGTCAACCACTTCATAGTAAAATCAGCAAGATCTCTTTTCATTCCATCCCATAGTAATACTCACGAATGTCTCTATAAATATTAGTACTTCCAGGATAAACTGAAAACAGGGTACTACGAGCTTCACAAAATAACTCATTATTCAACTATGAATCACAAGGCACACATAATCTCTTTAAAAAACTCAAAACACAATCATTATCAACATTAAAATCAGGCAATGTAACCTTCTTAACCAACAATAACTTTTTCTGCAACTCATTGTCTTCCTTATTTACTTTCTTTATTCTGTCTAATTGAGATGATATCACTGTCACATGAAAAAAACAGATGAATTTCCTACACCAACAACTTCTATGCCAAAGTTCATTAAATCAAAAACCAATGGATCTCATTACAAACTTAACATGTTTAATGAAGCATTACTTTTTCGACTCAAAGCATCATCTACTATATTTTCTTTCCCTGGATGATAAAGTATAGGGAAATAATAATCCATGATTAATTCCAAACATTTCCTATGTCTCATGTTCAATAATTTCTAAGTGAATATATATATCAAACATTTTTGACCAGTATATATTTCAAACTTCACTCCATACAAATGAAGCCTCCTAATTTTAAAAGAGAAAACAATAGCAGCTAATTCCAAATCATGTATAGGGTATTTTATCTCATGAAGTTTCAAATGACGTGAAGCATAAGCAATTACCTGATCATTCTGTATTAGGACACAACCAAGTCCTTTAAATGAAGCATCATTGTAGATAACAAAGTCACCATTTCTATAAGGCTGTGCCAAAATAGGAGCATTCACCAATCTTCTTTTCAATTCCTGAAAACAATCACCACATTCTTTTTTCTAGATGAATATAACACCTTTTCGAGTTAACTTAGTCAATGGACTAGATAACTGTGAAATTCAGCAAACCTCTAGTAATAACCTACCAAACCATGAAAACTACGAATCTCAGTTATATTTTTCAGTCTTGTCCATTCTTCAATAACTTTTGTTTAAGCAGGATCAATAGTTACACCATTTTTTGAAACAATGTGACCAAGGAAATAAATTATTTGTAACCAAAACTCATACTTGCTAAATTTCCCAAAAAGTTTCTTTTCTTTTTATGTTTGCAAAATTACCCTTAAAATAATTTCATGCTCCTCTTTACTTTTTGAATAAACCAAAATATCCTCAATGAACACAACCACAAACTTATCCAAGAAATCATGGAAAATTCTATTCAAAAGATCCATGAATATAGCAGGTGCAATGGATAACCCAAAAGGCATAACTACACATTCATAATGGCCATATTGAGTATGAAATGCAATCTTCGGAACATCTTCTTATTTTACTTTCAACCGATGGTACCCTGACCTCAAGTCAATCTTTGAAAAATATTGAGCTCCCTAAAGCTGATCAAACAAATCATCAATATAAGGAAAAGGATACTTATTCTTAATAGTGATGTTATTCAATGCTCTCTAATCAATACAAAGTCTCAATGAACCATAATTCTTTTTAACAAATAAGAATAGATCACCCCATGGGGATGTGCTAGGTCAAATGAAACCTTTATCTAATTACTCCTACAATTGCTTCTTTAACTCTAAATGTTTAATTTGAGCCATTTGATAAGGGGTTTTTAAATTGGCTTAACATCAGGAACCATATCAACAGAAAATTCGACTTCCCGATCAGGTATAAGACCAGACAACTCATCAGGAAAAACATATAGGTACTCATTAACCACTGGCATATCATTAATATGAACAGTTCCTTTATTTTCAACAATATGTGAAAGGAAACATTCATTTCCATCTTTTACTAGTTTCTCATCTTCCTTATATGTTATCAAAATAAAGGATTCATTCTTGTACAAAAACTATAAATCTTTCTGAAAATAAACCTCTTTAGCTCTGAAATCAATATTAGCATGATAAAAGGAAATCCAATCCATGACTAAAATAACATCAAACTCTACTATAGGAAAAACAATAAGGTCTGCATGAAGATTCATTCCACACACAAGGACATGAAGTTTCTTATAATTTCATTTTGCCTCTTCATTTCCTCCAAGTGTTTTTACCATAAGTTCAGTATTTTTATCATGAGATGGAATACACAATTTACTAGAAAACTTCTCAAAAATGAAAGATTGTGTAGAACTTGAATCAAACCACACACTGGCATAATCTGAACAAACAAACAGTGTACTTGATACTACTTCATTCGATGGCCCAACATCGCCTGAAGTAGTTGTGAAGGATTTCACCACCCATTTCATCTTGTAGTTTGGATGCTTTCCCTCCATTGAGTCCTTCAATCGACACTCATTTTCATAATGAGCCATCTCATTAAACATAAAACATCTTACCAATGGCTTTTCATTTCCTTCTTGTTCATCTTCCTTATAGTTACGAGCAATATGAGCAGACTTACCACACCGAAAGAATTTTCCAATCATTGATAAAAATTATCTAGGATGCTTTTTTACCACACTTCTCACAAGATGGATATTTATTTTTCTTACCTCCAGGCTTATTTGATGAATTATTCCCCTTTTCCTTCTAACTGGACCTGTTATATTGTTGTTTGTTAAAGAACACATGTTCATTGGCAAACTCCATTTCCACCTTCTCCACACATCGAACAAGTTTTTCATAACTTTTGAACTCACGAGAAGCTATATCCCTTCGATATCATGGCCTTAGTCCTGAGTAAAATCGATTTATCATACTATCAATATCTCGGATGAATTTTGGAACATACCTTGCCAGTCGAGTGACTTTTTCGTCATAAAAAGCCATACAGTCATCCTCATGCCTCAATTCTAGGAATTGTTTTTCTATTATTAAATGAACAAGATTAGGAAAACATTTCGCAAGAAACATACCTTTGAATTCATCCCAATAAATTTCATAAATCTCATCACTATCCCTAATATTTTTCACCATCGACCACCACTGATCAACTTCACCTTCAAAACGGTAAACAACAAGACTATACTTTTGATGTTCTGAATAACCCATGACATCAAGAATATTTTCCAGTGATTTAAACCACCCTTCAGCTAGCACAGGGTCAGATGATCCTCTGAATGATAGGTGATGTTGCCTCATGAAATGCTCCACTACTTTCATGTCCTCTGCGGTTAATATGTCTGATCTCATGCATGAATACCACCACAATTTATAGCTTGAGTCAATTGTTCCATCGCAGCAACAAACTGTTCCATTCCTATTCAGAGCATCTCAGGTTGCTGATTTGGAAGGTTGTCTTCCTCCTGATGTCGTCCCAACATAGTTGCCCAATTTCCTCTGCAAAAAACCATTCTGAACACATAAATATCACATGAAAAGAAGAATCATAATCTGTAAATGCTATATGATGTCAATATTAACATAAATTACTTTATGGATATTAAATTAACAAAACCCTAACACCTAAAGTTATCTAAACTGACCTCTGATACCAACTATAAGGACCCGACCTTAAACATTATATAATTTTGAATTAAATTAATAATTTACATTTAGGATCATTTCAGGTTTAGAGTTTTAGCTGTTAGGCCATAACTATTACATTTCAAAATATTACAAAGTAGACACTTCTACTCAGTTTCCATTTTTTTTACAAAACATGAACTCTTGAAAAAAAAATTGTCATGTCTATTTACATGTCTTAGATGGAACGACTTTTCCTTGATCCCATCCTTGACCCTATTCCAATTTATGTCTTGTGAAAAACATTTTAAAACATGGGATGAGCATATGAAGCTCAGTAAGGGGTACACAATGAAATAAAATAGTTATTTTTTCAATACAACATGTAAACCATGAATACTTTAACATAAGTAATACTTTTCATCTTTATGAAGTATTAAATGCTCTACACTAAATAAAAGAGCATTACATACCTTTTTAAAACCAATATATTACCATAAAACCTATATAAATAACACATAACATATAAACATAACATGGGACATAAACATACTTAAATGGAATAAACATATAGTCAACATCCACTCATATTACTAAATGGAATAGCCATGCGACCGACTTCCATACCCAATGCATTAGAGGTTATAACGAAACCACCCGTCCTAGTATTCACGGCACCGCCCGTCATTTTGTTTAAAACGTAACCACCTGTCAAATGTCCAAGTACCATTATAAAATCATAAGACATGAAAAAAATATAAAGGAATGAAAAAATTTCAACATTTCAATCCCAATATAACACATAAATATATTGACATAGAAAATCCATTTTCAAAACCATTTTCAGTACCAAAAATTTGTAAAAGAGTATATGGTATTTTTTAAAAACATTATGTCTTTTTGGGGATTCCAATGATAAAATAATACTCACTGTATTGGAAAAGGTTGTTGTCATCACTTACGTTAAAAGAATTATTCCTTTTTTTGTTTAGTAAAACTCTTCGTATAAAAAGATTCCCTTTAAATGAAATGAAAAGTCAAAGGTAGTAATACATCCTATAAAAGAATGTCATGTATTAAAATAAATTATGCCTCAATGAAAGGAGATTGAGATGAAGTCCCTTACCTCATGTCTGAATTGACTCGATCATTCCTTAATCTCTTGAATAATAAACTGAAGTTAATTTATACTTTCTTAAGAACCTTTTTTAAGTTTATTATTCCTTTTATATCACATATTACCATGTTTTAAACATTATGCAACCATTTAAGTTAATAATGTTCATTTTGTAAATATTTGGTACTTGAGTAATGTGTTTATCAGGAAAATACATCCATGTCTAGATACGAGAAGATATAGGCAGATCTAACACAGATGTATCTAGGTGTAAAACCTAAAAACACCACTTTGAGCTAGACTCGAACGGGAAATGGTGCACGACAATGTGCCCTGCTACACTTTTGGTTACGGCACTCCCAAGGGATATGAATTGGTAGATTCACACCCTTATTTCAAACATTTATTAATGGAAAAAAAGAATCCCATAAGATTATATGTAAAGAAATATACCAAGGATAAATAGATATAAATCAAAGAAATCACAAGTCCAGATATACTTCTTCATTAAATGTTTGTACTTTTATGTACAAAAATTCCTCTTTATTCCCAATAGCTATGTATTAAAAACCTCTAATTATACATTATTTTTCTTATTTAATAGAGAGAAATAGAAGAACACGTTCTAACAACCATTATGATAGGAAATGTGAATATTTCCCTAACAATATGCCAGATATTACAAGAGAGGATGCTCAAAAATTCTTGACAGTACTTGCTCAGCTGGCTCGAGTTATGAATAAAAACATGAATCATGTGGAATTCCATCCTCCCTTAAGGAAATAAAATGTTGCCTTATAATTCTTCCTGCGGTTAAGGCCTCCCATGTTTAGCGGATCTTCTGAACACCTCCTCGCAGAACAATGGATTAACTCCATTGAAAATATATTCTCCATCATCTATTTTTCAGAAGAAGGGAAGGTTTTACTGGTAGTCTATCATTTTGACAGGGAAGCTGATCAGTGGTGGACACAGATCAAGAATATGATGTCCCGAGAGGAAATTGATTCCATGTATTGGGAGGAATTCATGAGGATGGGTTTTAATAATTATTTTCCTCACCCTATGTCTCAAGATAGAAAGAGAGTTCCTTAGAGTCAAGTAGAAGGAAGATGAGACCATAGGGGAGTATGATGAGAACATTACAAGACATTGAAGGTACGCCTCTCGATTTGTCATAAACACCGAAAGCAATCTGGATCACTTCTTTAGCAGACTAATACTGCGTCTATGAAAAGTGTTGCTGATTTGAGACTTCGACAGTTATAAGGAGATTTTCTATTGTGCCCTCATGGTTAAAATGGATACTAGAGACTCTCAGTGGTCTCGTGGGCCTAGTGAAAAGAACCAGAAATTGGAGAACATCATGGGTGGTTCATTAAACAAATCCCATGAAGGAATGAAGCCTCACTTTCCACTTTGAAAAAATTGTATGATGAAGTATCTTGGTTAATGTATTAAGGGAACCATGAATTTATTCAAATGTGTAATGTTTGGTCTTCTAACCATGAACTGCCAAAGGGAGATAAAAAATCCCACTAATGTTGAAGATAAAAGGAATTTTCAGATCAACACTCATCTTGCTGTGCAGTGTTACAACTGCAAGGATCTTGGGATTTAAGCGAACAATTTCCCTAAGATAAAGGTAGTTGGATGCAATCAGCAACAACCACCAAGGGAACGAGAAAGGGCTTATACTATCACTACTACTGAGGTGGAGCCAGAAAATTATGTGGTTACCGATATGCTTGTCATTCGCTCAAGAATGGAGGAAATACTATTTGATTTTGGTTATACACATTCTTTCATATCATGCAAGTTTAGAAGAAACTAATAAATTTCCACATCAAAGTTTGGATTAAAAGTTATCTGTTACAACAACGAATAATGAAATTATTGTGGCCATTGTTTATAACTCCTCCCTGGTTAACATTTGTGGACTGAACCTCCAATATAACTTCTTTAAACTTCCTTTAGTGGACTTTTTTGCTGTCTTGGGCCTTGATTTGTTATCTTTGTACAAGGCCAACATCAATTGTTGGGAATGGGAGACCACATTTCATATCCTTAAGCATCCTGTGATTCTTTACCAGTGTAAGGAGGATGATGAGTCTCCTTTAGAATATTCATCCCAAGTTTGGATACTGCTTCCCTGTGAGAAAGCATGTCTAGCTCAAATGATGGGGACACATGATAGAATCATTCTTGAAGACATGCCTATTTTGACTAATTACACGGATATATTCCCTAAAGTGTTTCATGATCTTTCTCTAGACTAAGAGGATGAGTTCTCAAATGTAATTATGCCTGGATCTCTGCCAAACTCAAAGACACAATACAGAATGACCATCGTAGAGCTGGAAGAGCTGAAGAAGCAGTTATAGGAGAATATAGAGAAGGGTTTATACGACCGAGTTCTTCACTATGGGGTGTGCCAACCCTCCTCATCAAGAAGAATGATGGATTAATGCCCCTCTGCATTGATTATCAAGAGCCCAATAAAATCACGATAATGAACTGGTATCCCCTTCCACGGATAGATGAATTGTTTGATCAGCTTCGTGGGGGAAACTATTTCTCTAAGGTGGGCCTTCAGTCGGGATATCATGAACTAAAGGTGAGGAAGGATGATATTCTAAAGACTGCCATTCGAACAAGGTGTGGACACTATGAGATCACAATGATTCCCTTCAGATTCACTAATTCTCCATAAATTTTCATGGATGTAATGAATATATTATTGAGAGACTACCTAGAAATTTTTTTGGTGGTCTTTATAGATTATATTTTGATATACTCTAAGAGAAAGGAGGAACATGAGGAACTTTTGAAATCTATGTTAAAGACTTTCTGAAGGGAGAAGTTGTATGAAAAGTATAGTAATTTTGAGTTGTGGATGGAGGAATTATCATTCATAGGTTATGTTGTCACCAATAAAGGGATATTTGTGGACCCTTATAAGATGAATGAAATTGAAGAGTAGCCGAGGCCAACTTCTGTAACAGAGATCCACATCTTTTTGGGTCTAGATGAGAATTATCGACGATTTGTGAATAAAATTTCATGATTTTCCATCCCAATGACCAAGCTGACATAGAAGGGAGTGATGTTTTTCTAGAAAAAGGAATGTGAATACTATTTCAAGGAGTTGAAAAAGTGGCTTATCACTGTTCCAGTACTCAAACTCCCTTCAAGTGGAGAACTCATGGTGGTGTATAGTGATTATTCTAAGAATGGATTAGGTTTTGTTCTAATGAAAAATGTTACAGTGATTGAATATTCCTCAATGTAAGTGAAAATCCATGAGCAAAACAATCTCATGCATGATCTAGAGTTGGAGGCTGTGATTTGTGGGATGAAAATCTTGCGGCATTATCTTTAAGGGAAAAAATGTGAGAGATATACTGACCACAAGAGTTTCAAAAATACATTCACACAGAAAGAGATTAATATGTTCTAGAAAAAATGGATAGATGTCATCAAGGATTTTGACTACTCAATCCACTACCATCGCAGTAAGGCAAACAAGGTGGCAGATTCTCTATGTAGAAAAGATCATGCATCTTTATCACTGATGAGAATTGAAAAGGATATGATCTTATTGTATTTACAAAATATGGAAATGGGAATAAGTAAGGGAGGAACATCATTAATCCATTCTCAAATGATTCTTCAACCATCCATCTTGGAGAAAATAATGTATGCTCAATGAAAGTATGTGGAAATTTAGAAAAGGGTGGAAGCTGCTAAAAATGGGAAATCATCTGATTTAAAAAATGACGAACGAGGAGTTGTAAGACATAGGACAAGATTACGTGTACCATATGATCCAATGATAAAGAATAATTTATTGAATGGGGCATATAGTTTGACCTTCTATATCCACCCATGGAGAACAATGATATATGGAGATCTTCACGAAAACTTTTGGTGGGACAATATAAAAAGGGAGATTTCCAAATATACATCCAAGAGCTTCATATGTCTGAAAGAAAGGGCTGAGAGAAAAACGTATAAGGGGATGATGCAACCACTACCTATACCATCATAGAAGTGGGAGAAAATAACCATGGATATTTTTACTGGACATCCAAAGACATATAGAGAAAAAATTCAATATGGTTCATTGTGGAACGTCTTACGAAGAAAACTCACTTTATCACGGTTCAAGATGGCTTATCATTGGATCTACATGATCATATTCACATCAAAGAAGTGATAAGGCTGGATGGAGTACCAATATCTATTGTATCCAATCGTGATCATAGGTTCAACCCGGATTTCTAGAATAGTCTCCAACATGGTCTATGCACAGAACTGAACTTCAGTATATACTATCATCCTCAAATGGATGGCCAATCTGAGCGAACTATTCTAACATTGGAAGACATGTTGAGAGCTTGTTAAATGGAATTCATTGGAGGATGGGACCAATATTTTCCACTAATTGAAATCTCCTACAACAATAGAATCCACTTGAGCATATGAATGGAAACATATAATGATTGTTATGGGAAAAGGTGCAGGACAAAGATGTTTTGGGATGATGTTGGTAATCATAAGCTGCTAAGACCAAAAATTGTCGAAGAAATGGTGGAGAAGGTGAAAACCATTCCGCTACATATCCTGGTAGCACAAATTCAATAGAAGTGTTATGCAGATAACCATCGACGAGACCTTGAGTTAAATATTGGAGACATGGTATTTCTACACATATCCCCATGGAAGAAGGTCATGAGGTTTGGGTAGAAAAGGAAGTTAAATCCCAGGTACATCAGACCCCAAGAGATCCTTGATCGAGTTTGAGCTGTAGCCTAGAACTGGCACTTCCTCCTAACATGTTGAATGTACATGATGTCTTTCATGTATCCCTCTTAAGGAAGTACATACCAGACCCTTCACATGTACTCACTTCAGAGGTGGAACAGTTGGAGGATGTTCTCTCTTACGAGGAGCAGCCAGTGAAGATATTGGATTTAGAGACAATGTTCAATGCAACAAGACTACTCATCTGGTCATGTTACTATGGGGAAACCATAAGTACGAAGAGGAAACATGGTAACTGTAGGAAGCAATGAAGGAAACGTACCCACACCTAATTTTGACTAAGAATATTAAACAAAATTTATAGGGGGAAGTTTCATAAGCGGGGAAGAATGTAACGACCAAATGTTTTTCAATGGAAATTTCATTTTCATAAGTATGTTATAAAATCACATGAAAACACTACATAATCAACAACTAAGTTCTCTACGACCTTAAAAAATATTTTTTACACTTCTATGTTTGGAATTTCAAAAATAAGGCATACACGATTGTAATCAGTTAGTTATTTAGAGTCTGATAAGAAAAACATAATTTTTCTCGGATATTAACCTACCCTAATGAATATTAACATACCCTTATGAATAGTTATATATGAATAGTAACCTCACATATGTTAATATAAAAATAATATTCAATTTGGATGTACAATATACATATATTTTAGAATAAGTTAATGATTGTTTTAAAACAGGTTTTGATAAAAAAAGTATTATTTTAATTAAATATAAAAAAAATATATATATAGAAATTTATTTTTGAAAAATGGCCTTTGTTTTTTGGATTCTACACGTCAAAAATTATTTATAGTGTATTTTTTATATTTTTATATAATACTTAATTTTTTTGATGAATTGTAAAATATGATAATTTACAATAAATGCTAAATAAGGTATTTATTGAGTCATTGATGATGTTATACTGATGTAAGACCAATTGTTTCGGGTTCAAATGATAAAATAACTATTAATGGGCATGGAATACATATAATTCCTTTTCTTGTGAAGAAATAATAAATTAATGATTATAATATTATGAAATCTCTCCTCTCCTCCACAATAAAAAACCCCCTTTACTCCCACTTCTCTTCACTCCTCTCAAGCCTTGTGAAATTCTATTATTCTACCCCAATCTCTCCCCAAGATCATCCACCACAGCCAAAATATCCTAGCCTCTTCAAAATACCAAAACCTCTATATTTAAGAGGTTCTCAAAAGTGGATGTTTCAAGAGGTAAATTCCTCTTTCAAATTCCATCATTTCTTTTACGTTCTCTTTTTTTTTGTTTATTTCTTCCCCTCCCTTCACCATAATAGTTTGATAAGTCCTGTAACATACATGTACTTTATTTTTTTCATGAAAATGATATATCTGATTATCTTATCCTCTTTCCCCAACATTTAAAATGAATGAAATGAAAGCACCATTTGAGATGTGATAATTTAGAACATTCAAGGACAACAATTTATCAATTTTTATTATTAGATTTAATTTTGGTCATGAAAACATTTGTTTTATGGTTGATCCACATTATTATATTTGTAATATATCTTATTTTTTATTCTGTAATATTTTTTCTAAAAATGGTATTGTGTTATAAAGCAAAACAAGTAATTTGTAATCAAATCCACTGTTTAACAAAAACAGTTATTACTAAGGTTATATATATAATAATTCGACTTCACTCTAAGTGACCTAATAAAAATTAAAACCATGTAATATAATGGATGGTAAATAAAGAATATAAATTCAATTCTGGAAAACCACTTTCATCTTACATATAATCCTAACAAGAAAATAAGTGAACTGATCTTTTAAAGCCCAGTAAACAAACGAGCCCGGAAAATGTAATTGAACCTTATATCTAATCAAACAGGTTTTGAATGAACTAGAAATGCTTATAGTAAATATATTAAATATAGAAGAGGTTCTGTAATTATTTATTAATAAGCCTAAATTTTATTATTCAGGTCATTAATAACAAGTTGAGAACACCAATGGATTTGAGGTAAGAGATTCGCTCAATTTCACTCTTAATCAAGATTTTCCTCTATGTTGTTCTTTTTTATGGGTAATCCTAAATGGTGTGGTATGTTTATTAACCTCCTAAATTATTCCCTCATGTTGTATAAGTGATGACAGACCCCTTCTCTCTCTCATCAAGCCCTCTTGGGTACACCTGACACCAAGCCCACACAACTATAGTGAATTCTACCCTGACATTCATTGTTCTTTCGAGTTGCCTTATCTTGCTTTCAAAATAGAATTATCTTATCTATATATGTGAATCCACTAAATTAGGGTTAGTTATTATATATTCTTATATCAATACCCATTTTAGAACTTTCTTTCAAGGATATATATGTTTTTAAAAGATTCCCTCCATTGAACTTTCTAATAAGCATACCAATTTTTGGGGAACTTCCTGAATGATTACTCAATTTCAAGAGCACAATATACTCTATTTTAAGACATAATTGTATTTATAAAATCATTAATTTATAATTAAAACCTTATTAGTTAATTTCTGGTTTTATATAAATGATTTTCCTCTTTTCTATTTGTAAATCTTAATAGCATTATCCTTAAAACCACACAGAAATGTTTTAATGCTAATGTTTCTAAAATACATTTCTCATATGTTTTCACTTTTGTTTGAAACCACTTAACATTTTATAAGTGTATTTTACCCTATTAACGTTCTTGTATTTTTCTAATTCATTCCATACATGGACACTTTTATGATACGCCCATTGGTTATGATTTATGTCATGATTGTGGTACCCAATTATTTCCATGGGTACCCGTATGTTTATTTATGGTTGATTATATATGATTGTATATGTGGTAAGAATATTTATGTGGAATGAATAATCATGAAAATGTTTATATTGGTACTCCTAGATAGCACTATAATGCATTGGGTAAGGTTAAGTCTCATGAGATGTGATGTGAAATGGGATTCGTGGTTAACCTTGACCCCTACTAAAATGGGAAATGGGGTTGGTGGTTATACTTAAACAATATTAAAGGAATGTTTTATGATTCTTCCACATTTATATGATTCCATGTTTATAAGACCCCACAATTATATGATATTAGTTCATATTTCCATGTTTTTGATATCAATATGTCATGCCTCCTTACTAATGTGCTTATGATATATCCTTATGTTCATTCCCTTACTGGTCTTTTTAGCTCATCCCTTTGTCCATGTGTTCCCCAAGGTAACCTATGCAGATGTAAGGGCTCAATGGAAGTTAGAATCTCTTTATAGATATTAAATAAAGATGTTTTTTATACCCATGTTTTATGTTATTAGTACATAGTCTTCCAAGACTCTAGACATAATGATCCTTGGCTTATACTTTGATGATTAATTATGACTAAAATCACGGAATGTTATATGTAAACGGCTTGGGTCACTATAATAAGAGAATAACCCAATAATTCTAACTCAAGGTCATGCATAGGGTAATTTCGTTCATGTGGCCACAAATGTTGAGAGGTGTATGCAACGACATGATCCCCTTGCATCAACACAGCACCTAGTTTGATCCCAGAAGCATCACAATATGCTGTGTAATCCCCATCTGACTCAGGTAAGATCAAAATTGTTGTTGATGTAAACCACTTCTTCAACTCCTGGAAAGCAATCTCACATTATTCTATCCAATTAGACATTATCCATTTCTTTTTCAAACCTAAATGAAGTGATTTCAATTGGGAAAAGTATTGGGTGAACCTCATGTAACAACCAGTTAATCAAAAAAAGCAGTGTATATCAAAAAAATTATTTGGATGATCAAAAGAAATCATTTCCATCAATTTTTTTGGGTTCACTGACACACCATTATAAAGATGATATTCCACAAAAATTATACATTTCTAATCCAAAAATGAAATTTAGATATCATGGGATACAGTCGATTCTCACTTAGTGTAATTAGTATTATTTCAGGATGATTGGAATAGTTGGAATGAGTCTTAGAGTACAAAATTATATTTTCCACAAACACCTCTACAAATGGATCTATGTACAGATGAAAAATAATTTTCATCAATGCCATAAATAATGCTGGAGCATTTGTCAACCCAAACGGCATTATAACAAATTCATAAAGGCCATACCTACTTATGAAAGTTGTTTTTGTTATATAAGAGGCAAAAAAATTATGTGATGATACAATGATCTCGTATCGATCATCGAGAACAGAAAATCACCATTCAGTTGTTCAAATAGATCATCATTACATAGAAGTGGATAGTGGTTCTTCACATTCATTTTATTCAACTTCTAGTAATTAACACAGATGCATAGACAATCGTGGAACTTCTTTTTAAACAAAATAGGTAAGCCCCAAGGTGACGTATTGGGATGGATAATCCCTTTATCCACCAACTCCGCTAATAATAGTTTGAGCTCATAAATCTCAGTTGGTTACATTTTTTTAGGGGGATTAGATTCTAGCTCAGCCCCTGACATGATCTCAATAGTGAATTCCACATCTCTCACAGGTGTCAACCCAAAAAGTCTTCAGGAATGACATCCTGAAATAGTTTTACTATTGGTGGAAGGATGTTTTTTCAACCCCTCCCATCATCTTGAATGTACAAGAAAATTTGGTTGTGAGCTCTCCCGGTTTCTATGTAATTGGCCCCAGTCTTCTTGCAAGGAGATCTGATTCTCCAAGACTAACGTAATTTTTACCCTGAGGAGATACAAAGGTAACAGACATGTAATGAAAATTTATGTGGGTTCATTATACGACTATCCAGTCCTTACCCATAATTATGTTGAATCCAGTTATATCACAGATATAGATATCCCAAAGAAAGTGATAGTCTCTGATCTATAGAGAACACACATTTCATAAACAGATATCCCTGGACTGTGTTCCTAACAGTGTATCGATATTCATCACCCAGCTTATGGACTCCACCTCCAAGATCATTCCATTAACATGATTTGTAGATATTAAGAAATTAGAGGCACAAATATTGAACAAGGATGTAGCTAATGTAGATGCAACTATAACCGTACATAACACTTTCAATTAACCAGCCACACACAACACATGTGTAGGCTGCACTGCATGTCCCTTCCATCCCATATTCTCTATGGTGTCTTCTAACTCCCTTGAGTAGCACGAACCTTCTAATATAGGTGCTCATACACTGAAGAACCCCATCCAATACCTCAACATCATATTCCCATAGAGTTCCAACTACTAGGCCTATATGGCGTTAAAGACCCCCTTCTCACACTCTGACTCTAATCACCTGCTCCTTCAACACCAGCCTAACACTACTTCCTATAAAACATCTAGAGATGTCCCGAATTTCACCAAAACTAGGAATCCACTGGTGGCTGAGGAAATTTTGTACGATAGTGTCCCTGGCTATTACAATGATGGAGAAGAACATGAGTAAGATCTAGTGCATCTATTTCTCCTAAAGAACCACCTTTATTTCTACTATCCTAACTATTATTAATGTAATGGTGCTTCCTCCTCTTGTAAGGAACACTCCCTGATCATCCAGTGATTTAAACATATCTAATACTAGAATCCACCTTTAGTTTCGGTTCTAAAATGAGATCCTGATTAATGACTTCTATTAATTTCTTCAGCCTAAAGATATTTACATGGGACTTCATATCACAACTATGTCTGTTATATATTTTTTTCTAAATAATCCTCATCCTCAACCAATGATGGAGAAAATTGTTGTATATCTATGCAACGTTCTGTGTAATCCCTTATGAAAATGCTTCCTTGGGTCTGAATCTTAATCTCAGATGCCTTCTCCTGTCTCAGCGTCTCAGGATAGAAGTGTTCCAATAACTTCACTAGAATATTCTTCTATGACATATCACTTGTCTGTCTAGATCGTACATGAATGTCCCACCAGTTCTTTGCTGAAAAAAATCACATATAAGCAGCAAACAGAATCCTCCTCCCCACCAGAGTCTCAAAATATTCAATTATCATCTATATGGACTCAATCTAGAATTTATCTACCTCAGGTCCACCCTCTCCACTAATAGTAAGAGGGTGTTGTTGTAGTAACTCCATTGTCAACTCATATATGCTTTTCAAAACCTGTCCTGGTTTTCTCTAAATGAATTTCATGAATAAAAAAAATTGTCTGAGAACTTTTCTCGGTCCTCATCATCTTGCACCAATGGTGCCTAAACATCCCTATCTGGATGTTTGTTCTAGGTCATACCCCTCGGTCTATCTCCTATCATGTGAGGTGGAGGCATATCTATACAATGAAAAACAGACATCTTAAGACCCATTATTCCACCTTATAACATTTATGTTAGAGGATAAATAAACCCAAAAGTTTCAACATGTCCTTTACTATTTTTTATCACTACCTGGTCAACATCAAGGACTTATCAGGACATTTAATCATCCTAATCCAAGGTCTTGGTTATCAAGGGTATATATGGTCTCATTAATTAATTTAACCATTAATTAATCGCATTATTTCCAATTATATAATATAATAATTAATTAATTTACCACTCTCATATCATTAATCAAGGATTTCAAAAGGCACCCATTTATTATCATTTTTCATCATTATTTCAATCTCACAACATAGAAAAACAGTTCATGTTCAACAACTTACTGATAAATTGTTTTCCAACGAGTTCCTAGAATGATGTGTGTCACAAAATCCTTGACTACCTAGAATGATGCATGTAGACTCAAGTATCATTCATCTTTACGCCGAAAATAGAAATTAAACAAATTTCAAAACAAATATCACTTCACACCACAACTGTGTCACCCATGATGAAATAACATAAAACTATAATAACAAACAGCAATCATAATAATCCTACCCTAAGAACCCAGATTTTCCCCATACAAGGGATTAAAATTCCCATGCATGAGATCATCACCATGCCTTTAAACGTCCTATTTTCTTATCCACATTTCCCAAAATAGTAAGACAAAAGAAGAAGAATGTAATGAAAACACCTCTAATACTAAATTGTAATGTACCAACCCAGGTTCCACTAGAGGGTTCTATGATCTGGTTGTCCACCTTCCCTCAAGCGCACCTCCCCATATTCTAGATGGTGTCGAATATCATTGAGGGTTTGGTAAGTCAATCATGGGGAGACAATACCCACATTTATCAGAATTAAACACCAACTGAAGCCAATAACAATAACCCAATGAGGAATCATATAAATAATAATAAAAATACCATGTCATGTGAAATGAAAAACATGAAAATACGATACTAAATTAAAAGGTAAAAAATCTATGAAAATGAGAATGTTAAGTGTCAACAATGAAACAATATGTAATGACACAACCACACACAATAGGATCCCTAACCACATCTAGTTCCCTCTCCCATTATTTAATCCCAAACAACAACATATCCCTTGGTCCTTTCCATTATCCTATTCTTCAACAACATATTCAACTCATTTTCTAATCAGGAGACCCGAATATGGTGTGAGTATATCCCATTAGGCCACCACCAACAGCATCTAAAACATGTCCAGTCAAAAGATAATTCATATAGTTTTATGAATTAATAAATACTATGGTAATTTAAATAGTTATCACATTTTCATTTAATCTTTAATAATCACTTTAGTCCCAGTTTCCATTCATGTTCCCTTTTGAATCACCATTCATTATTATCATTAATTTGGTGTTGAACATCATGTAAGGCACCCAAATCACATTCACTGTAGGTCACCAGGCCTATCACTACATATCTCTTTTAGTCTAGGTCATCATACCACGCACCTCATAATCGCAAGAACGAATAACCCTTGGGGGGGGAACTCCATGTACTAGTCTCAACATTTAATTTTTATAGAATTCCATGTATAGAAAAAAATATCAACCATTTAATCATTATTTAATTCACAATAATTATACAAAATCATCCATTACTAATCCATAAATTAGCCTGTCATTTCAAATTCCAATATTTAACTCAATAATTAACTAAACACATAATACATTAATTAATTCATCAATCAACACTAATCTAACTACATAATTAATTCATCACAATTAATTATCCACATTAAATCTTATTAATTCATAATTAATTCTCACAATTAATAATCTTTGATCAACAGTATGTCACATATTTAATTATCATTCATGGACAACAATAGTCAATAATTAATTTCCCTTGATTAAGTATCTTATCACAATCAATTAAATATCTCAAATATAATATCTTAACCCATAAGAAATCTCCAAAAAAATATATATTTTGGAAACCCCCATCGTTTTATCCAATATTCATTTATAAATTAATAATGAAGGTAAATCACATATCAATTAGGAATTTGAAATTTCTCAAATTTTGGAATTCAATTATCAAGGGAAACAACTGAATTCATAATCTCAAATTCACATATCAAATTAATAACTATGAGAGTTATATTTTGACAAACTAAATTAGTTTATTGATGGATGATATCACAAAAAAATCCTGAAAATCCAAGCATGACAACGTCGTCGATCAAGCATCAGATGTAATTCCATAAAGAAATGTTATGATCAAAGTCATCAATATCATGAAAATATCGATCTAGACACCCAATACGAGATCTATATCCCAATTCATAGTTATAAATAAAATTAAATGGTGGAGATCTTCAATGAAAATATAAATTAATGTTGGAGGAATGAACATAAGAAACAACATGATGAAATATACTTACAAGGAAGAGAGATGATCTTTAATCATGGCTTTCTATCACAAATAATGATGTTTTAATCGCCATTATAATCCCTCCAGAATGATCTAGGATCACCTAGAAATTTTCAATTCTGATCCAAGGTTGAAATATGAGAGTCTTGGAGGGTTCTGGTGGTTTTAAAATAAATTTTTTGAATAAAAATCCAACGTGCATGGGTTCCTGGGTAGGGGCACACAGTTTTTGAAAACCGTGCTCCAAAAGTGTGGACCACTCTGTCCATGTATGCATGGTTAGAACAATTTGGTTGTAAAGTTTTTCATATCGTGTGCAAAATGTGTGGACATCCCTATATAGGTTTTCTTCCTTAGAATTTTTTGGTCTCATGGTTTTTCCAACTATGCGTAAAATGTGCACCTCCCGCTATCCTTTAGTATTCCATAAATGGTCACCAAATGAACCCAAAGACACAACTCAAAAATAAAAGTACTAAAAATAATCAAACAACACATGAAAACATGTCCGAGATGACTCCAAAATATGTTGGGATCTTACATGACTCTTGTGAATATTTTTTCAAATGCTTTCAATGTCTTTATGTGATGAAAGATGATTTATCATAATTAAATTAGTTAGTTTTTTATTATGATTAAAATTTAGGACACCTTTCTGTGTAAGGGGTTTGAATATGGTTTTCTTATTGAATGTGGTCGACTGGATTGTATGGTTTCAATTTTGGAAGTGTTTTTGTGAAAATGGTGGTTTATGTGACCTGTACAATAAAAATGAACACCACTGGGATCATGCGGTACTGTGTGTTTAAAAAGAAAATTATGCTATTTAGATCAGTGATGTTGATGCCTAGATCCCTCTAGCAAGATTTTCATTATAGACCTAACTAAACAATGATCATGATTAGGGACCAATATATATTTGGAGGGATTCATTTTAATGGATTGTGCACGAGGTTGTTGTGGGTCATGGTTTCTATAAAATGTCATGATGATAACAGTTTCATAGGGTTCCATTATTTCTAGTTCATTTAGATATTTCATGCGTTTCTCTTGTGGTGTTATGCATACATTTAGTATATAGTGAAATTATCCTTTTAATATTTTTTCAATGTTTTATTTTCCCATGTTTCATTCCTAAAATGTTTTCCTTATATAATATTCTTTTAAAAATGATCCATTTATATATATTTACCAAAATTGATTTCAATATTTTTCATAAATTCATTATTATGATTTTCAATAAATTGTTTTTTCTAGGAATCTATTTTGTTTGTATCCAACTACTCATGGGATCAAAATCTACATACACACACAAGTGTCTGTAGACATTGATAATTTTGATCCAGTTGAAGGAATAATCTATCGTGGCGGTGATGGTGGTCATAGTTACTAGTGTCCTTCATCTAATAGTTGTTGATCAAGGAAGAATTGTGGTGTTGACACTCATATTGGATGGTGTATGGGTTGTGTCGTCGGTACCCGACTACTTTTTGTTATTTTGGTTTTTTCTTAATGTTGTAGTCTTTTAACATGTATTATGTTTGTTTCTATTGGTTATGGATGCTTCTCTTTGTCTAATATCCTAATATTGAGAACTGTTCATGGTTTATTTTCATGCCTGAAAATGTTACCAAGAGACAAATATTGATACCTAGAAATTAGACTCCATCCCCTGGGGAATGAGAATTCCATTCGGTAGATGACATGTGTTGTGTCAGCTATCAGTTCTGATGGAATCTTCACATAGTTCGTAAAAATTCATCTAATCCTTGAGTATCTCTTTATATCATATACACACTATACACCACCATAGGTGTTTCCCTATGAAAATTAAATGTAAAAAAGTTTTCAACAATTAAATTAATATTAAACAATTCATTTTAAATTTGGATATGTTGTTATAATATTATAACATCACTAAAATATTTTTTCCAATCACATAACATCTACATTGTTTCAAAACCTTAATCATATTTTCAAATTTCAAAAAAATCATTTTATAACCATTACAAATAAAAATTCTATTCTCACATAACATATTATTAAATAAAAAAAATGTATATATATTATGTATTTTATATATACAAAAATTTCAAAAATAAAAAAATCAATTTCATCAAATCAACATTAATTTAATTCAAAAAAGTGTGTTTTTTTCAAACCAAATTAACAATATAGCAAATGGGATCAAGATAAAACTACCAAACATGGTAATTTAAACATGCACACCCATTATCATCCAAATTAATTATCCTATCAAAATTACTAATATATATATAGACAATTTAAATATTAATCATAGTGGGTGATCCACATCAATAAACTTGAATAAAAAGAAACCCAAAACCCTTTAAAAAATAATCAATGAACAAATACATATTACTTGATTATTCACATTATTCACAATGATATATATAAAATCAAGAATATAATATAACTAGATAAATAAATTAAAAGATATAAATTATACCTCAAGGAACATATAAAAATATAAATTAGAATTTCTTTTCTTTCACCCATTTAGACGAAAATTTTGGTATATATTTAATGTCAATATACATTCATTTCATGATTAATCAAAGGAGATAAGAAATATTTAATCACATATCCACATCATGTGTTCCAAAAAAGTATAATTTAATCATTGATAACAAAAAATTTAAAATATATTAATTACCCACGTAACTAAAACATAGAGGTCTAACATAGATTACTAATTAAACACTGAAATATTTCTCCTAAATAATACCTAACCATCCTGATAAATTAAAAAACCTACCCAAATAGAGGAAAATAAAAATAATATTGTTTTTGTAAATTTTCCTATAATAGTATTTTGTATCATCTTGTCCTAAACCACTCGGAGATATAACTGTACCACAAAAACTCATTTATGAAACCCTATACACTAGAGGTTGTTGACTACAAGTGAGTTTTGAAGCCTATTATAGGTGATATTTTAAACTTAGTATATTTACCTAGATCATGTAATAAAAATATATAACAAATAATAATGTTACATGTTCAAACAATTGATGTAATACATGTAAGAATATCTAAAAATAAACAATATCCATGTTACATGTAAAAATAATAAATAAAAATGATGGTAGAATACACAATAAAACTCTATCCAAATACATCTGAATTCTCCAACACCACATACTCAACCATCCCCCACTAGCATAATTTCCTTCAATAGACCCCTAACCATGATATATAATTGTTCATTTAATATTCTGAGAATATTATGAGTACAAGACTGTGTAGGTAACCACTAATGACCCATGAATGTATTTCATAAAATATTTAAGTGTATAATACTATTTAAACATGGTATAGATGAAAAAACAACATATCACACTACTACAAACATATATAATTTATTTAGACAATTCCCCTACTTAAAATAGAACAATTATCAAAGGAGATGTCAATTCCTATATAGAACATATGCTGGGTGGACCATCATTCACTAGCATGACCATCATATTAGTGGAATATATCACAAGAAAGTGACACATTCTACTTTCTGTTATAGAAAAAGCATATAAAAATAATATTTTGGGACATCCATATCAATTAATATGTCAAAATCAAGTGAAATAATGTCCAATTTATAACACATCAATCAGAAAGCATTACCAAAAAGTATGTGACACATACATGAAATGAGGATAATCCATGATTATTCTGAACAATCTATGACACAACCTACTCAATAGAAGTTCGATATAAACTTATACAGAACACTCATCTATAGAATCTAGAAGAAAATGAATTCAATTAATGTTATAAAATATTGATCAAAAATCACATCATATCAAAAAAATCGTGATCATGAAAATCCGTATGAATGAAATACAAGAACTGATCAAATGATATATCCACACACCTCTTGTGATTATGCATCCAATATAGATTCCATGGGGCAGCAAATTCAAACTAAAAAATTATTCTATTAACCAATACAATATGTGGAAGAATAATTAGAACAATCTTATTTAAAATGATATATTGTTGAATGGGGACACTAACCGAGTCTAATTTCACCTATATGTTAATTTTTATATTGAAACATGATTTTTTATATTCACAACCTAGTATATATATATATATAATATTTTTTTGAAATAAATAAATACATTAAATCATAATAATATAACCCATTTCATTCAAAAAAAGTTTATATATTATTCTAATCTATAAGAACCTAATTAAACCATAAATACATCAATTTGATCAGTCTTACAGAAAATATAAAAAAGACAACATTATAATTCCAATAAAAAAGAAAAAAATAATAAGATAAGGAGGGAGATAGAGGAACAAGGGGTAGGAGAGAGGTGTGAGTGATGGTAGTGTAATCTTATAGCATGCACACCCCTCATCTAATGTTTTTTTAATTTTTTAACCATTTCAATTGTTTTTATTTATCATTTATTATCATCCATTATCTCTTTAATTTTTTACATAGTAGATCATTATCTCCATGGTAATTTCCCCATGTAGCACTCCCATGTCCCCTTACAAAAATTATTTTTTATTTTGATTAATATATTTATTTAATATATATATATAACATTTATTCCATATTACATATGTCACTTTTATATAAATTTTATTATTTCTCTCTTTTCGTAAATCCATATGTCACCCCACATATTCCATCATACATTATTTTAAATAAATATTCTCTAAAAAGAACATGATAATTAATTAAATATACATGATATTTCATAAATATATATATTATTCAAATAGTAGAGATATATATATATATATATATTCACACCGAAAAATAGAAAAGTATGTCTAAATATTAATATTTAACATATATATATACAAACAATATATTTAATCCATGAATATACATATATTCACCCACACACACAGACACATTTAAAGAACATATATCTATATAAAAATTATAAAAATAAATACATATAGAAATTTTTTCAAAATTCAATAATAAAATTAATAGTATGTTTTATTATTATTAATCCCACATAATTATTAGTAAGATAAATATTTCAAATAGAATAGTTTTTAAATAAATATAATAAAATATAAATTTTTATTAATCATGTATATTAATTTTTTTAATAAAATGTAAAAAGAACACCATCATAACCCTGAAAACAAATAAATATTTACCAATTTAATGTTACCACCATAAAAAAAATTTTAAATTATGATTCTGAATCTTCATTTCTTTTCAAAAACATAAATAATAAAAATATTTTATTCATTATAATTATTTTTCATTTAACAATAAATATTCAAATTAAAAATAATACTATATGTTCAAAAAATTGATAATATTCATTGAAGAAATATTTTATACCATAAAAAACAATAAAATATAAATTTATAACATAATTACATAGATTATTACAATTCACATGATATATCTATCTATCTATTTTATTGTTCTAATGAGAAAATTATATACAATAATATCACACATATAATAAATTTATCATTTATAGATTTCTAGAAAATTTTTGTTGGTGTGGTCAATACTGTAATAGATTATATTATGTAGTGGTTAATATTTGTTTGTGGAGAACCATTATACAATCTATACATTTTAGGTATGTTGAGAAATTGGAATTCAGTTTTTTTATGCTATCTAGATTTTATATCGTTCCAATTTTTTAACATGCCATATATATTCATAGATGAAAATAGGAGTATATTATTTTGTCATTATGAAGGAAAATTTATAATTTCTATGCATATGGATTTTGGAGATAAATTAAAATTCATTAAATAACAAGATATTTATACAAATTTTGTGTGAAACTACCAAATGGAATATCAAATATTCGATTTTTTAGGTAACACATAATATCTTCCTGGAATCACGGGAAGTCTAGATGGGGTTGTTGTTGGGTTATGGAGAAGATAAAACATATCCACATGTTGTTGAATTTCATCAAAATAAAAACATAAAGCTATAGAATATTCAATTAATATTTTATTTTCTAAAATTATTAATATTGAATGACATACCTTACACCAAAACTATACAACCTTCCCCAGAATCACATTATCCTTATTGAAATCACCCTGTAGAGGAAAACGAAATTCATCAGATGAGGAATATAATTATGGTGATAATATCCAAATGATTGGTATTGATCACATCTTCCTTATAGTTCTCATGAAATTTGAATTAAAATAGGATGATCTAAGATATAGAAATATATTAAGGTGCATAGAATCTTTTTTTTATACAATGATTCTGATAAAATAATCCAATCCCATCATAGATTAAGAGACAATAAATTTTTGCATCTATGGAGACAATATGCATTTTGAATAGTGGTCTATTCTAAATGAAATGTTTCAAAAATTATTTGTATGAAAAAATATTTGAAACTCATAGATAATAGATAATGGTTTATTCTTATTTATTTAGAAATTTAATTGGGGGAATTCTAACTCCACTATAAATCATCAGAAGATGATCCTATATGTAATGATACTAAAGAGTGTGATATTTTAGAAAAGTTCAGTGATTTTAAATATTCTATATAATTTCATGAATAGAAGGTTATTTATAATGGTATTTGAGTGTATGAATTTTTAATATTTTTAGGACGTTTTTTAGATCCAGGATTAGTGGCGTTATAAGATTTTGAGGCCTCATGATCCTTGTAATGATATTAAAATTATAATAAATATAGAAAAATCGTACACATGTAGTTTTCCTCATATAGTGGAATAACATAAAAACAATGTCTCATATTAGAACATTAAGACCAATTTTGATTGTGGATAATTTTATTTCCGTAGGCACGACCAAATGTTGGTCATCACTAGATATTCATAGTAGGTACCCATTTGAGTGTACAATATTTGCATTGATTGATTAATTGAATTAATTAACCTGTTAAATTAAAATAACTAAATTTACCTTTAAATATGATGTTAGGGAAATTTTATATGTTAATCCACAAAACTAGGGAGATAATAGAGGATTATTTAATTTTCTTCGCAGGAATATTAATATCAGAAAAAGAAGGATAGTCAGATATAGGTGGACTGAGAGGCAACAAAGGCAATAGGACACGTCCAACAAAGGAGAATGCATTATTCACCAACATTTGATCCCAATCGAGGTAGGGAATGTAATATTAAAGAAAATATACCTTTATTTATTTTTTCAAATCCTATATTTTATATCTTATTCTTAATAAGAGGAATCTGTTTCATTCAGTGAATTTTTGAATTATTATTATTTATATAAATTTATTTTTTAAAATATTATCATTTCATGAAACATTGATTTTATCTGGAATTACCAAAAATACTAATACTACATTGTTTTTCATAAAACAGTGTGTTCATCATTTTTTAAAGATAACACAATGATTAGCCCCCATTTCATACAACACTGTGCTATAATGAATTTGTTACTTATTATAATGAAATTTTTATTTGTCGTTATATATATCACCTATATTATGGAATAGTTCATATTTATAGTATTATGTAATTTATGAATATAGATTATTTATACATCTAAGTATTATTATTTTTTGGTTTATAATTAATTTTAAATAAAGGTAGAAACTGATTCAATATAAATGGAATTTTTACATGAAAACTCTTTTTATACTATAATGTTTTTCACTGCATAAATTAAATAAAGGACTTTCTGAATGATTTTATTTAATTTTTTTTATTGTATAAAAGTTTTATAGTTTATCATATCTCTTTTATATAAAATATATAATGATATAAAAAATTATTCCTAGGAAATGTATTTTTCTAAAAAAAATTACATATTTAAGACTTAATTTAAAATATGAATTTGGAAAATAAAAAAATAAAGAAATTGATATTTATTAAAATCAACATGTAAAAAATATATTTGAGTTCTTTTTATGGAATATTCAGTGAAGATAATTTTTTTGATGAATAATGAACGATACAATGTTTGTTATGAATTGATATTTACTTTACTGATTTTAAAAAAATCGAAATAATTTAAATATTGTTATAAAATAATTATTACTTAAAAAATATATATATTAATATAATTTATTAAATTATAATTATTTTATAATTTAATTTCTATATAAATGAAATATAATTTTTTGGAAATTATATATTTTAAAATGAATGTTCTCATCGTGTCGGTGGAAATATTGTTAAATTAAATAATAGAAATTCAATGAGTGGAATATTGAAAAGTAGATCCCATATTTTTAATCATAATAATATATATTATATTATAATTTCACATTTTATTTTCATCATAATGAATAATAAAAACTATAAAAATTATTTATCACTCTTAAACTAAAAATGGGTTTACAAATAAATAAAATAAAAGATAAGGGTAAAAAATTACCCCTAATTTATTTCAATCCAATTGTAGAGATATATATAACATAATATATTCTAGGATAAAATATGGACCATTTTTCTTCCTTAGGTAATTTTAATAACATGCTATTCGTTTTTATTATAAAAAATAAAATTGTACAACTCACATCACTTATAAATGACCGCCCACCCTCGTACCCAACTCACAATTCAAGTAGGTTAATCCTTCCCATAATCAAATAATTTCATTTCTTCACACCTCTAATACTATGAATTTTATTTCGGTTAAAATGAAATACTATAAATCCATTTTATGTATTCCAATAAAAGTCGTCTGAATAAGAGGTAACGTCCGTAATGATTCATTTTATGTTATTTATTCCACATCATCCTAATTTTTTGAATAAATAATTATTATATAATAAAAAAACTTTTTATATAATGATATATTTTTATGTTATGTTCCTTACTAGAAAACATCTCTCAATTGACCAAATGGGTTATTAAATGAACATTCATATGTACAGAGGACAACCGACTTGCAAACTAATGTCATTCATTTTCCAGGATGGGTATAATGATGTATTTATTAAATATATATTATATTAAAATTATTATGTATATAGAATCATTATATCAAAATTTTCATCTTACATTCCTTTTCTTCAGAATATGGAAACCTCTTGCGTGTGTACGGCTGATAATTCCATTACAAAGCCATGTGATTCATTACCTCATTACATGGATGATAATAGAGAATGGTTTAATGAAGATATGTTAAATATATGAATTGAGAATGATTTAGTAATGGTATTATATTATTTAACATTCCTTATTTAATTCCATCCTGATATTGGAAGCAACATTCATGTGTGCATATGGTTTTCTATATCTATGAATAGTGTATTCTATTTTCTATATCTAGTTTTTATATAAAACAGAAATACAAGTATAATCAATATATATGATATTCAAATAATGGAAAATATTTTTTAGATGATGGAGTCACCCCCAAATATAGAGGTTCAATAATAAAAAATCAATAAATACAAGTAAAACAATATAGTTTTTTCCCGAAACCATAATTTAACATGAAATTGTTTAAAAAATGATAATAAATGTACCTAATTATATCATATACTATATTAAATATATATTTGTGGTTCTTAAATTACTTTTTATTAAAATTATATTCATTTTATAATTTTTTAACCTTTAGGATGGACTTCAAATAATATAAAAGATTTATCACCCTTTTTCATTTGTGAGACATAGTCCATATTCCCCACTAATTTAATTTAGGTGTTGTATATGATGAAAATTAATGTAATTAATGAATATTATCATAATTTTTATGGAAATTTATATATCTTGTTTATAATAAACCTTTCATGGTGTTAAAGATCAAATTTTACTAAAGTGAAAAATTAGATTTTCTCAATTCGTATTCTTTGACGGATGCATATTTTTATACATATATATTATTTTATGATGTGTAAATATTTCCCCTTTAAAATTTAATGTAATTTTTTTATTTCTTTTAATTATATTCTATGATTCAATATATTTTACTCTACTATGGGTTATGTGATTCAATTTTACCAATGTGGTATGGGTTTTCTGACACAATCTCTTCATCTATTGGAAATTTTACTGACTATGATTCCAATGATTAAATATTTTTACCCATAAATTAAAAAAATTATTTAATTATTAATCATGTAGTTATGTCCTTAGAATACATGTTTTCTTTTAATTTTAATAACTTTATTAATTCAAGTGTTAAATCCCTTGTTCATTAGAAATAATCATAATTTCTCTCTCCAGTCGACAACCTTTTTTTATTCCAAAAACATTAAAATAAAGAAAAATTATTTTCTCATTAAATAATGTATTTGTTAATATTTTTTACACATTTTTATCATTTCAAAAAATTTCAGGAGAGGAATATTATTGTATTTTATAAGATAATCCATGTTTGGGTTTTTCTGAAAATGTTAAGGAAATCATTGATTTATTATGTATGAAATGTATATAATTTCATTCATCATAAATTTTATTTGATTTCAGGATTAAATTATATGTTTTATTGTTTATTTTCTATGAATAGTAATCAAATAATATTTTTATGTTTTTATTATATTTTTTCTATGTGAAATTTATTTTTACATAGTTAATGTTATATATTAAATTAATAGAATCCATTGTAGTTTATGAAGAACTATTTTTAAAGGAAATGATTTCCAAAATATTTTTTAATGTTTTTTATGTTTATTTTCATAGAATAGTTATTTTCCTTATGAAATTCTAAAAGTGATATTTTAAAATCATTTTACATCAATGCTGACATCCATTGTTGTTACTTATGCTTTAATGATGATATGATGCAAGGAAACCATTATTATTCATTCTTTGAATCATTTATTTTTATGATGATAGGATTATTATGAAACATGTTCCTATTCTATGATTATAACATGATAAAATCATTATGAATTCCACTTATTTTCTTAGTGGATATGCTTTTATTAAATTAATAAATTATTACAAAGCATATTTCATTTATAGATTTTAAGTTATCATTAAATTTTTATGATACCAAATTCATTTAATGGGTTCTAATATGATAAATGTCATGTTAACATGTGGAACCATTATGTTTTAGTTTCATCATGTGACGAGTGGGACCTATATCTCCCCAAAATGTATTGTGTAACAAATAATGTTACATGGTATCAAAAGGGAAATATAATGTTATCTAAATCCTATTATAGGGTACTTGGGTTGTTATACCAAGCCCAGACGATGGTACAGATATGGTTATCCAAATCTCAATGTCGGTACACAGGTTGTTATACCAATCACAATGTCCCATGACTATCTTCTTACAAAGCCCTGACACAATATTTTCTATGATTATATATAATATAGAAATCTATTTCTTTTTACAATTTTATTCTCTCATCGAAGACCATATTTGATTCTATTATGATTCATGTCTAATGAACATCAATTTTTTATTTCATGGATGATGTTTATTATATATGATATCGATGGTATGGTTTTCATATTTTATTTTCATGTTTTTGTACCCAAATGATCATGTTATAATGATATATGCCTTATTTGCCTAAAAAATACATAAAAATAACCCTTTTATTTGATTTATTTCTATAATATATTAGGAAAAGTTTTAAGTAAGATATGTCAATGATGAGTACAAGTTATGAAGAATATATCGGGAGATGTTGTAGGTCATGTATGTCCAAATTTTTTTATGTTTCGATGATTCCAAAAGAACTATATCATTATGATCATTTGGTAAATTATTATGAAATATAATTAATATTCATAAAATATTATGTAATATGTATGAAAATATTGGGATTCTAGGCTTGGTATCAAAGGAAGTTTACATTATATAATTCTTATGAACTCCCATGTGTACCATTGGATAAAGTATAGATCTACAACAAAGGGATTAATGGGGAATGGGGTGCCACAAGGTATGGTGGTGTGTCCCACTAAAGTGATGTAGACTTCCATATACTTCCATGATAGGTATCAATTATAGTCCAGTGGAAAAAATTATGAACGTCTAAATTTTATATCAAGGGATATGTCTAGATAACCATTGAAAACAAGGATGATAAAACATTAGAAAAATGAATATGTATATTTTTAATGATATTTAATATTATGTATCTAAGGATAAGTTTAATGGTGATTCAATGTATAGGAAAATTTTCTGGAATATTGGTAAAGGATAAAAAATGTGTATTCAAAATACTATATCACAATTTGGATACTATATATAAATTTGGATCTATATATGAGGTATGTATTGGTAATTACTATGAAAAGGGAACCGTTAAACGGAATTTATCATCACATAGTGCATTATAACATGCCTTTAAAAACACCTTGTGTGATACTTTTGGGGGATACACATTTGAGATTCCAAAACCATTTACAAAATAACATGATGTATTTAAATAGATGAGGATAATGAAATATTTCAAATAATAATATGGTGTATTAGAATAAAAACATGGTTTCATGATTTATGCATCATTTGTGATAATTTTGTTATTATAGGTTACCCACTATGATTATTGATTATCACAAAATGAATTTTAATTTCCAAGATGGATTGAACATACTGAAATCATGTTAATTATTAAATGTGATAGAAAAGGAAACGATTTTACTTAGGATAAATTAAATGACATTGTAGATTGATCATTAAATTTTTTTATAATGATTTCATAACTATATTATCGAATGATTCATTATAGACTTTGAAATGAGGACAGGATTGAACAATAATATGTTGATTGAATCTTGAGACAAAGATCACATTAATTTATTGAATCATTACAATAAATAGTTACAAATCAATGTATTAGCACCACATAAATGATATTTTCCACCCTCTAGCTTTCGAATAAAGTTAATGTAATTTTTCCCATCTACATTATTTATGGTGAAGTAGAATAATGGTTTAATCACATAATGAATAAAATGAAACATGATAAAATTGAATTCATGGATTAGTGTGAGTTCACAGAGTTATTTTCCAATATATAATTTCTTTACAATCATTCTATGAAAATGGGGAAGAAGATACAAGAGGTGAAAGGAAAGGATGAATGATATATTAGTAAATACTAGGGAAATTTTTCTTGACATGCACGGTAGAAAAAAGGTATTATTACACAACCGATAACTAATTTTGATAAATTTTTAACTATCATAAAACCAAGTCTGCAAAATCTATTATTCATAATAGACTTGAGTAGCTGTGAAGATATTTTTATCTGTTATCATATTAGAAAATGAGGTTGGAGTGATTTATCAATATCATGGATTTGATAAAAAGAATAAAATGAAATTCAAGGAAAAATTTATAACTCATGGAGAGAAGTAAAATAGATTTGGGTAATGAAATTTATTTTGGAAGAAAACTGAATGAAATTTTCCTAAGAGAACTAAAAAATTTATTAATTGTTGAATTGTAGGGCACTACATAATCGAATTCCAAAGAAATTAGAATATGTTAATTAATCATTTAAATAGAGAGGAAGTAGACTAGATTTACCAACCCAGACTATAGTGTACCAAATGAAAGGATTAATTGTATTAGGATAAGAAATCCCTAATATATAAGATATCAAGGGTGATAAGCTGCAACAACCCATTAGGAAAATTTAAAAAGGGAAATCATATTAAATCACTATTGTTTAAGTGAATCATTATAATTTTGGAAGAGTTTTACTCTAATTTGTAATAGGTAATTTCATCTTTGATTTGATTTAATGTGACCTATGAAAATATTACTGTTCAACCATTAGTGAAATATCATATAATTATGATAATTTAATATCTCAATATACATATATTATGGAATATTGAAATCAAATATGATACAATATCTATAAATCGTTGATCCCATGTTTCATAATAGGAATGATTATGTACAAGATAAGAGATTACTTAAGTAATAAACAGTGAATCGTTTCAGAAGAATATATGTATCAATGTATGATTAACATAAGAGAGATTGATTCCATCATGGTTTTATATGTTTATGACCAAATGTTCAATTTACAAGAAACCCATATTTAGTTTTTATGTGTGTGGAGTTCATTATGAATAATGTAATTTTGAGATAAATATATTGTAATAAAAGCCTTCAATTTTCAATATGCGTTATTGAAAAAGTCATTTGTTTGTAAATGCCAACATACATTGTGGTCATATGAATAAAGAAACCCATAATCATTAGGGTATCTCATATTTTTGATGATGAGATAATTATGGGTTGTAGTCGATCACCTTATGATGTGAGTACACATTCTTAAAATCAAAAAAGATTAATCTCTTGTTCTCCTGGATGAAATATACATTATGGAAGTCATAATAAAATATGTGTTACTAATTTCAACTATATATTGTAAGGATACGTTATTTACCTAGATTTTTTTAATTCATTAGAAATCAATTGTTACTAAATTGATTTTGATTAATGTATATCATGATTAGGATTATAGTCAGTCCAATAGAATAATTCAAACCCAATCGAATATGATTAGATATTTTTCTAAGGCTTTCATTAGTGGTTGGGATCAATACATTCATTTAGTAGTGTTTTTACCACAACACATTCCAATTAATAATTTATATGTATATTTCGGAGACCCATTTTGAAAAAAATTATAGAACCTAATATAATGGAATGAAGTTGAATAAATACATCTACTGGGAGTTAAGATATAATTTGAAAAAAAAAGATAATTTTATATCCATTGAAAAAAACATAATGGCATAAAAAAATTGACTTAGATTTTATGATGATAATTGCCTATATGATTTATAATTTTATATTTTTGAGAATGTGTTTCAAATAATTTTTAAGTGGATTGTAGATTTTAAATATTTTGCCTCAATAGATTATTCCATGTAAAAAACTTGTTCATATTAAGATATCATCATATCTTTTTTGTGAATCCAATGAGCCTATCATATGATCCTAATTTGTTCCATGAATCAATCTTGATTATTTATACATTGGATAAATCACATGTACTAAACATATTGGGAGGATGAATAGAACATTATCATTCATTTGACTATCAACCGGTGAATATTATTGATCAGAAATAGAATATTCAATGAATCAAGCCCCCAACATTGTCAATGTTTTGGGAGGAAACCCCCAACATGGGGAATGTAATTGTGGAATAAGAAATTAATTATTTATATATATCCATATATATTGGTATAGAAGTGATGAAATTTTACGAAGAAACCCATTATATGTTTTGTATAATGTAAAGAACATATAATTTTCAAAATATTTTGTATTCAAAAAAATTTAATCTTTTATATATTTTTTGTTTAGAAAATTGTTGATTTCAAATTATGTTACCAAAAAAATTACATTTTCCTTTGAAAAAAAAATACTTTTATTTTTTCATGTGTTTTATGCAACAAAAAGTTTAGCTTGTATTGCATGATACACTGAGTTTAAATGAAACATGACTTACTGATATGAAGGTATTATTAAATATAATAGTTTTCACCTATATTTTGTAATTTCATTTATGAATATTGATTAACTATTATGATAATATATAGTTTACATAGGTATATAAAATAATTCTTTCGTGAGAATAGAATAATGAATAAATAAACAATTTAAAATTTAAGGAAAACATATTCTGTAAAATATATTTAAGTACATAAATTTGATTTGTGTTAATAAATTAGAAAACATCACACTTTATGAATAATTTATTGGAATTTATATATTATATAAAAAATAAAATTTCAAATATTCACCTTAAGTATTTTTTAAATATGAGATAACAAAAAATCTAATTTTATGCATAAATGTTAATTTTTCTAAAAACCATTTTTTCACCTTTTCTGAAAATATATTAAATCTTTTTTTCAAGCATAAATAAATTTTATTTGCAAAAATTATAATCATTTATTAAATAAAAATTTGAAAAATATCTTACAAAATAAATTTAAGAATTTTTTAAGGGGTCAAATATTTTTGATAAATACAGAAAATTATTGGTTCTTATTATAAATTTTAATTTATATTAATTATGATAATAACAAAAAAATTGATAAAAAATTGTTTTAATAGAAATATCAGTTAAATTACTAATATATTTAATTAATTTATTTAATTGGAATAAATTTCATACCATATCTCTATATCAAAACATTTTAATCTTTTGGATATTTCTCTCTACAAATTACCATTTTCTCATTATTCCTTTGAGAATAATTGTATATTGAATGTTCAAACATATAATTATGGAAGTTGGTAATAATTTATAATCTTATTAATCATAATAATTTATATTTTATACTAACTTCAAATTAATTTTTCAGCATAATGAATAGTAAATACAGAAAAAAATACTTCACAGTTAAGGTAATAATTGGTTTACAAGTGGTCAGACTAAAAATATAGGGGTTAATAATGACCCAAAAATCATTCAACCACCATTTTGTGGAAATAATTCTAATTTTTCTATTATAAGATCTATAATAGTTCATTTTGGATCCTTATGGAATGTGGATAATGTGGGAATAATGTTTTCATTTCTAAAATTAAATGCCCGACACTCAAAACACTTATAGAATGACACCACCTATCATACAATAATCACATTTAAAACATACTTATTTCAACATATAACTACCAAAATAACATCTTTAAATTACTAATGTAATATAAAATTCTTTATTTTGGTCAAAAATTCATTTTATGAATCTATTTGGTGAAAACTAAATGATGTTAACTGATGAATATTTATCCTCTCTAATTAAGGGTTTTATTTTATTTATTCTTACACATTCTTAAATTATAATTAAATAACGATGACAAAATAACCAAGCTATATTAAATAAACATATATGTTCTTATTAGTAATTATTTGAAAATAAAACCTCTTCCAATAAATTTGTAATGATATAATCATTCACATGGATGGTGGACTATCACATCACGAATAGATGTCATTGGTTATTCCATTACCACAAACCCCATATGGATATAATGATTGAATAAATTATATGTGATATTTGTGATATTATTATTCATTCGTAATAATGATATCAAATTTTTGTTCTGAAATTCCATTCTGTGGAAAGATGATAATTTCTTTCATGTGTACAGTGGACTACCGCCTCGTGAAGAGACGTGGCTTATTGAAATGATACATGGAAGGTAGTAATAATATGTTTAATTATAAAATGTGATATATATAATGTAAAAATGATTGTATAATTTTAATATTTTATTTACAATTATTTAATTATTTCTAATTTAAAAATGGAATCAACGTTCATGCATACATATGGTCTACAGTCTCCAAGAACCGTGTATTTAATTTGCTATTTATAACATTTATAGTGCACATAAAAACATGTATTAAGAATATATAAAATAATTATATCATTTTTATCATTTTTTATATTATGTTTCCATGATCAATGTAACATGACGAAATATAAAAAATCATATCATATATGAAATCAATAATTATATTTACCACAATGTGACTTTATCATGGAATTGTTAATAAAAAGGTAATAAATGTTCCTAAGTAAGTAATATATAATATTATATATATAGTTATATTCTAAAAATTTCTATATAATTAAATTATATCTACTATGCGTGACTGTTTAATGAGTACAATGGAATACGAGACTTACAGTAATATATTTTTTGTCCCACTTTTCTCTTCTGTGATACACATTACATATTCGCAACCAATTTCCTTTATGTGGAGAATATAATTCCCATAAATGTATTTTATAATTTATATCCATAAACATATGGTGATTTACAATCTCCATTTTAGGATTTCAATTTCATGGGATTCTGGTTGAAATGTAACCAAGGCAGTATTGGATTTTTGACTCAATATCACATGTTTTAGTCACATGTTATTTTATAAAAGTATATTATTTTTATGAGGTTTATATGAAGACCCTTTGATGTGTGATATACTGAATTTATTTATTCCCCTGATCTTATATTTCTCAATTTACTTTATTCATTATGGGTCCATGTGATTCAATGATACCAAATTGGACTAGATTTTATGATACAATATCACAATTTAACAGGATATTTGTTATTATGCTTATAATGACGATTCATTTTTCCCCATACCTCCTAGAAATCATGATTATTTCATCAACAATTGTAATTTTTTAGAAAACATGTTCCATAGTCATTATCCCCTGTTTAAGCACTGAATAGTATAAAAGAATATTTTTATAAAAAAAATTGATTATTTATCTGATTGGTCGAAAAGAACATCTTTCTTCCAAATCCATATATTCCTTAAACAGTTTCAATTATTTTTTAAACATTAAACAAATGATTTATTTTTGAAATTATTACCCATGTTTTACTTTTACATAAGTTTTTAAATGAATATTCATTTTATTATAGAGACAATTCATGATTGGATTTTATCGAAAATGATGACATAATATTTTTTTATATGAATGGTTTGAATAAAATTTCCATTAATAGTGAACATTATTTTCATTAAAGATTAATGGATATGTTTAAAAGATTATTTTGAAATGAAAATTCTTTTGAAATTGTTTTTTGGATTAATATTTTTTATATGTGTAAAGGATATCTTCCAAATGAAATGTTTGAAATGATTTCAAATGATCCATTAATATGTTTTGAATGGTTATTTTACAGTAAAATAATTTTATAAATATTTTCTAATATTTTTTTAAAAAGTTAATTTTAAATGATGGCTATATCCATTAAAATTTTTTCAATGCTGTTTGTGGAAATAATATTCCATATAAGATGAAATACATTGACAGTGCTTATGATTTATTGGAGAAATGAACTTCCAAGAAAATCTTATTTTATCTATACATTGTTTATTATTATGAGTAAAATTTGTCAATGAAAACCATTTCACTTTTATGTGTTTTACCATGACGAAATTATTATGAAACATGCTTCTTTTTTCATTGTTAATGTATTGATGGAATGATAAAATTATTATGAAGTCTCATTTTTCAAAGTTTTTGTTATGATGATATGTTTATGAAGACCATTTTTGTTCATGTGTACTTATATTATTTAATTTTTATGGTCATGTGGTATAAATATTAATGATTTTCATCATTTTATCTGTGTACCTACATCTTTCTCAAATTAAATGTGTAATAATAAATGTTATAAGAGCTCAAAGGGTACATGGGAGGATATCCCAAACACAAAATTTAGTACACAGGAGGTTATTCCTCTCCCCCAAAATGGTACATGGATGGTTATCACAATCCTTAACTAAGTACATTGGTGGTTATTATAATAATAATGTTTTATTAATATATTGGTGGGAATCCTTGACATAAAATTTACTGTGATTATGTATATGCATCAAATATATTTCTTATGGGGGGTTATACACTCCTGGTTCACCTCCACTGATTCCGTTATAAATCATGTAATATGAACTTATAACATTTATTTTATAACTTTTTTTTTCATATCTATGATATGATGTATAAGGTTTTGATATGTTATTCTGATGTTCTCAAACCCATATGCTCATGTTAAAATTATATCTCAATTTTTTTACCATCAATAAGCATCTGATCTCACACATTATTCTATCACATTTCCCAATGATATTAAAAAGTTTATTATGTTTGCTATATCTAAGGAGAGTTCTAGTTATGATGAAAATAATGAGAGATGATGTAGCTCACTTATGGTGAAAATGTTATGAGTCCATGTTTGTCAAGGCACTATACCTCTACAATCCTCATGTGTGTGTTTGTGTAATGTAATGACTATTAATCTAAAAATATGTATAATTTATGTATGAAAATGCATATTTTCTATACAGTCACATTTATCAAACATGTTATTTTAATGAAAAAGTTGATAAATTAAGTTTATCTTACGTTGAGCCATCATAATCACTTGATCCACCACTCTATGATCTTAGGAAGGGGTCTATTGTCAACATGTCATACACCTTAATATTTTGTTCCCTTACCCTACTATTGCCTCACACTAATAATCATTATCCTATATGGATATGGTTCAGCTTTTCAGGATTGGTTTGTGTGTGACTGAAGCCTCGTACATGTGGTGGTAATGCAAAAAATGTGAAATCTAGAACCTTAGGGACTAGTCATTGAAGGATTGTGGTTTTTAGGGGATGGTCATGGGGTTTGGACCCTAAAAGTTGATGTGAAGTGTAATCAGACCAGTGTAAATTTTTTCAATTTACAATATCTAAGAATTAGGGTCCAAATATCTCTAATTACTAATGACTGCCAATAATTTTTTTGTGGTTAAATGGTGAATTTTGGGTATCTATAGGGGCATCCGAGATGTGTGATGCATTCATAAATTTATAAAATGACCTACAATACAGACTATTTAATATATTGAACACAAAATACATACTCATGGCTATAGTGAAAGGGTTTTTTGGAACAATTTAATAATGAAATGATGTGTGGATAGACCCACATGTAGTGTCACCCTACATGAGAAGTTTGTCCTTGTTACAACTAGATCTTTCCTATGACCTCATTCAAAAGGACCCACCATACACTCTAGACGTACATGGGAATAGTATGGTACCCAATCATGACCAGGTACATATCCACATACACATGTTTGAACCATTGAAATTGGTCATTTATATGACACATGGGGTGGTCCTTATTGTCTCATACATATTGTGTGTCACCCATAAACACTAGAAAAAATGACAAGATTTCATAGACATGTACATATGAAAAAAGTTCTGTTTGTTGAGGAGGCACACACATAATGTAGATCTGAAAAAACACAATGCATAACCTTTTTTAAATATTTATATCATACCCCTATTGGTTAGACTTCGATTTTGGCCCACATATAGAAAATAATATGTTTTTATCCACATATCATTAGATGGATTCCTCAATTTTAGCATACGAGATACACTGTGTTGTGTTCATTGAATGATGGTTCTTCATTTTATGTTTGATGATGGAAGCAATCAGGTGAAATCTTCTGAGAGGTATCATATATAAATACACCACTTCTACACAAAGGAGAAATTTTCCTATTTCAGTGTAGATATATTAAGGTTAGTAATACCAAGTTTCACCAAGGTGTGTGTTCCCCATATCCATTACACATGTGTTACTAAGGTCATTACACATATGTTACAATATGGTGAGGGTTCCCCATTTTAATCACATGTATTTTAATGAGACCAGTACTTCCTTATCAATCTTGGTAATGTGTTCCCATTATTATTCACATATGTAGGGGAATTACTCCCCTTACTACTATAAAATATGGGTTCCTTACCAACGAAGTTGAACTCCCCCATCCTCAAACTCCGTCGGTGTGTTGGTCCTCTGTGGGTGTTATATCTTCCTCATTTGTGGAGATCTATTGTTTGTTTTGGAGCCCTTTAACTCATGTTCAGTGAGGTTTTTCTTGATACAAATAACAATTTTCTGGTTCCCTTCACCATTTTACATAGTGATGTGGAGTGTGTCCCTCAAAAAAAATTATATTGTAGTGAACGCTATTGGGATCCACAGATGAATCTGTGAGATGAGAGTAGACTCATCATTCTTATTTGGGATATAGAGATGGAGAAATAAATTTTCTCTTATTTATGATTACAATTTAGAATATCTGGGGGTTTATATTTGTTCTACCTGTTTCTGATCAACATGAATTTCTTAAGTTGAGCTCACCATCTCTTTTATCTCTATGTCTCTCCCTTTTTGTCTTCACATCATTCTATAGAGTATAAATATACCCAGACCTTCATGGGGTTTTCAATAATGTTTCATTAAAAAAACTATATATTTTGAGTTATTTCAATTGATCATTGTGATATTTATGTTCATAGGCTGCATATAATGGTTGGGATTCAAGATCCTGAATCAGTCTCTAATATCATTCTTCATTTGTAGTGTTGTTTTCAATTTGGAAAATCTCTATTGTGGGGTGGGTATTATTCCCCTTATTCTAGTTCAGTATATATATTGGTGTAATCTGATGTTTTCCCTCATATTTATTTCATGAATAGTTAATCGTTATATGTTATAGTATTTAACGTTATTACCCTCTGCAGAACTCCATGTAAGTGGTTGGATTCATGTGTACATGTACTTTAGGTAAATGCATCCCATTATAGTTTTTCCTTCTCGGCAGTTGTCGACAACCCCTTCCCTATGGGGGGATTGTTTCGGATTATGGAAGCTCATCCTTCCACCATCTAGGACAACTCTTTATATCCAAGTCCTTGAAAATAGTTATCAGAGGTGGTCCGTCCTTGAGATGGTCTTTGTAGTTTTTAGCTAATGATTATTTTTGTGGATTTAGGAATGTGATTTAAAAATTCCTTTTATATATAATTTTGGAAAAGAAACCAATTATTGGTTTAATGGATGATGTATCAATATATCATCACTCTAACTACCTTCTTGACAACATGGAATACAAAAAAGTCTGTTTTATAGAACATCATACATGCATCATATAGTGTTGATTCATTTAACTATCCATCTTGATTCTACTTCATGGATATGATCATCTATCTATGATGCCTTCTTCATGATGGAATCCATATACATTATAGATATAGGGTGGTACCAAAAAAGAATTGAGTAAGGATGTCGTAGTTTGGGGTTATTATAATATCCATCACAGTATCAATGCTCTAATTTAATTTCATATTATCATGGATTTTATTCTTTATGGGATGTGAAAGATGATTCCACCAATAGATCCAGACGGGAAACACATTCCACGGGTAATCTTTATTGTTCACACCAGATGGTATAACTATACGTCACAGGGGATTAGGATGACAAAGAACATATAATGATAATTAATATATAGTTTCTGGATCATTGATCACCTATATTCTATAGTGATATAGACCATCAGGATGTAGATACTTCACAGGATACAAGAGTATGAGATTAATATTTTAATCAAACACTAATAGTAAAGATGATCACTTTTGTGACCAGAATTTTCCATAATATATCAAAGTGTTGATAGAGTTTTTTATGAAACCATATGAGGAATAGAATCTATGTTGGAAATATTATTATTTCCACTTTGAAAAAGTTTTTTACACAAGTACCTAAAAATTAGTTTAGTCACAAGAGATTCTCAAGAAAGGAAAAGGTATGGAGATATAAATAGAAAAGGTGAATTGTAATTCTAGGGTTGGAAGTGTTCCTTATGGATCTATAGATTCTAGATAATGTATTATTATAAAATATATGAAAAAATTATGTAGGTTACTACATCATTGTCAGAAAAAAATCTCAGGTATGTACTGTAATAGGATTGAAATGGACTTAGTCTTTATGGAGGTCATTATTCTAGTAATACATAAATATTATTTATATGACGGAGACTTGGGCCATTCCTTAGATGTGTAAAATATGGTCTTCAAGCATGGGATTTCCTAACACAACATGTTAGGATTATATGGATTTCATTGGGGGATTCTAATCTAGGAATTAGTAACCTCTCTGTGGTAAAATATTTGTTCCATTTTTTACATCTCTACATCAGTCCCTTTTTCCTTCAGCACCATATCCATGTTCTCTATGTTTTCATTATTTTTGGTTTTTATGATGTGTATTTATGAAAAAAGATGATGTGGGAAACTATTTTCTCTGAGAAAAAATGTTATAAAATGACGCAAGTCCTTATAGGTGACACAATGTTGACTTATGTGGATAGTGTCAAGGATTAGAGCATGAGTTTCATTTTTTTTATTTTGACATCATTTTAAGGTAATATTAGTTGAATAAGGACTATATAAAATAGGATAAGTGGTGAAGGGAAGATATGTAATTGATTAGTTTGGAATTTTAACCCCAATAGTCCGGATATGATCAATCTACACTCTGTTCCATCCCATCACTATTTAATGTTTTTTCATGGTAGAAAGAAACAATTCTATGTCTATATCCTACATTAAAAAATTGTGATATCAATGGAGGCCCTTCGGCGTGACACTTATGATGGAGTATTAATTAGAGAGAACCACTGGTAATTTTTTTACCAATGTGGGGACATAACTCTATTAGGAGAATGATCATTCTATAAAAAAATCCATATAAGAAGTGGGACCCTATGATGTTTTTCTCAGTATGAGCTCTACATTTACCAACCATGATATATTGACTTCTATAAACAAACATTTAAAGTCGTCTAGATTGTTGGGAATTATTTTTCTACCTTATATAGGTAGTGATACCTATGGAGTATAGGATATGCCATTCACTAGTGGTTATATCCCCTTTATTATCAAATTGGCTAGTATTACCCTTTAAGATGTTCATACATTTGGAATTCATTTTCATCTAATGGTTTTGAATATAAAGGAACCCATCATTGGAGATTTTGAGTTTTAACACTCCATCAATAGTTTTCTATAAATTGAATTAATATTAAGATGAAATGATATAGGCACTACCATGATTGATAACCTCATGTAGCTATGCATGTTGGATGATTGGTTAGAATAATATTTAGGGATGTGGCATCATTAGATCCACTATTCTTTAATGAGAAGCTCGATGTAATTCTCCAATGTGTAGGATGAGAAATTGAGTACATGTGTAGATGGGAATCACCCATTACATGTAACTGTCTGGGAGAGTTATCCAACCCTGATATTTGATGCCCTCTTTTTCTAGTAGATTGGTCTGAAATGGATATTATTGTTGTGAAATAGGATGAGTTATCACAAAATCAATATAGGGAGATGGATTTACTACGAATAGAATCTCAAATTCACTATCATTTATTTGAGTACCTAGATATACCCTTTAGCTTGTTGATTTCACTAATAGAGTTTGTGATACTAATGAGGTACTCAAGGATTACAGTATTATTTCCTCGATGTCCTATAAAATGGTACCCTCGTTTCATTGGAATCAGAGTTGATGTAATAGATACATAGACGTATGGTTCTGGACATGATCTGGGAGTTATAGACTTATGGAATATCTAATGGAGGTAGTTCAATATTCGAAGATCTATATAGTAGGATATGTATTCTATTCCATTGTATTTTTAGTAGACCCTTTAGAGGATGAGGTGGCATGTTTTTGAGGGCCATAAAAGATATGGTCATGGGAAAAAATACAAATAGTGACTTTTTCCATCCATATTGTTGAGTTGGGTGATAAAGAATTAGACCACATTTGAAAATACTAATGTGCGTGAGGTTAGTGTGGCATACCTATAGTTAGTGTTTGTAACCCCTAAACTTCTTCAAAGAAATATGGTGGAACCAAATTGGGATATCGAATAAGAGATTACTAAGGAAAAATTTTATCATTGATATGTTCTTTATATATTTTTTTATTGTAGGGAACATGAAATATTTATTCAATAGTGGTCAGTGGATCTAGTCATGGTATGTGAAAAAGTGTTATGGATGTTTTCTTCACATTTAATTACATCCAATAGATTAGTGGTTTTATCGAATACCATTATATTTGGGTATAATGGACTATGAAGTATCATCTTTTTACAGAGTTTAACACTAAACCTATCCCCTATATATAGTGGGAGATAAAGGATATGCGTGGTAGTGTAAAAAAATGGTTTTACTCTCATTTTTGGGCATTCAAGATTGGTAAAAGGACTTGATTCTCGTTGAGTAATCACATACTGACTCACCAGGTTGACTCACATAATTCCCATTTGAGTGATGAGTGTTGTAGAGAGTTTTGGATACTTGTGCATGGAGGAGGTAGTCCGGATTCTTGGAATTCCCAAATTGTATGGTAATACATTAATTTACACATAAAATCAATGTTATGGAGAGGAGGCATGAGGACTTTGGGACACAGATGTACATAATAACAAATTTTCTACCAAATAAACTTAGAAATAGAGTGTTACTAAACCAATTAGAGTTAACATGCATTTGGGATTCGTGTTATCTTTGGGGACATATCTTGTAGGATCAACTTCTATTTGTGGATTACAATTCTCAACTAACATCTGTCAATGATCAAGGACCCACATTTTATTATATCTGTGGGAGGCCCTATAGGTCACTTCTATACTCTTGAAAGCTAGTGGGATTTAGTTAATATTGTAATATTATTTGTGCAAGTTATTTTTTTGAGTATGGAGTTGGTTATAATGGTGTAGATGAGTACTTTCAGATAAACACCGGGAGTCCTTTGTTAAGTGATGATAGTTTCCTAGGGAGATCAACATTGATGTTATTTACTCCATGATATATCACAATGTTAGGAATCAAAATTATTTGGAATTGATGGTTAAAAAACTCTAAGGATCATAGGCCCATTCTAAAATTATTGTGTCAATTTAATAAGGTGATATACCAATAGACCAAGTTATTGTAGATAGACTATATGCAGGATGTTTTCACCATGTCTTTTCTAAAGATATGTGTGAATGAATCATTTCACAGTGTTGTCCAAGATGAGATGTGATCTGGGTGTGGATATGAATTTATTGATATCTATTGGTTGTTTTGAACTGGAATGCCTAGAATGATTGTGGGAATTTGGTTCCTCATGTTACATGTTGGAAACAACAAAAGAGTATGACGACGAACTCATAGGATAGAGATAGTCAGATACCAGATCACTATCGCCTAATTTTTGTAGGATATTCTTTTATATGATGAAAATCCTTGAATGTGAAATAATAAAGTGACACAAGTTATTCCATTTATGAATTTAGAATATGTATAGTAAAACTTCCATATAAAGGCATATAGACATATTGTGATTTCAAGTCCAAATTAACCATGAATCGATATTATAATCTTATAAAATATATAAATATTTCACATGTGTAGTATTCCTGACATTGTGGAATGACTACCAAAAATATTCTCAGATCATAAATATTACACTATGGTTGAGTCCAAAACGAGTGGTTTACCCTATGAGCAATCTAATGATCAGTATCACTTGATGATTAGATAAGCCAACGATTAAAGGGTATGTTAATTGTGTTAATTAATTAATTTATCTAATTAATCTCTAAAATAACCTAAAAATATTTTTCTCATATAAAATCCTCAAATGGATATTCAATAGGGTTATCTATATAGCCCTTTGAAATTTGGGAGGACCCTCTAACTTTCGTTGTTGGTATATCGACAATATACAAAGAACGATGCCTAGATTTAGGTGGATAAAGAGAAATAAAACATAGAATTATTTATCCTTCATAGGGGAAAAAAAATCAATAATGATCAATCACAATCAAGGTAGGGAATATAATTTAAAATATTATCACCCACAATTTAATTAATAATGAATGTATTTGAAATATAATTCTTAATCATCACAACCCCTTTCTTTGCACGTGACGCTTTTTGAATATAATTAATTAAATAATTTTATATAATTTTAATCCATCATAGAGTCTTGATCCTGAATTATGTTTTTATTAGATGAGAACACTTCATAAATCAATGTACAACATCATTACATATAAATTTCTCCAAATTTTTCTCTGTATTCTTCATAATTAGAATCAATAGCGACAATGCGACTTTATTGGTTGGATTCATGCAGGATAAAACACATGGATACATGTTGGTGATCTTAGCAATGGATATTCTGGGTCCTTATATGGTTATTAAGGTGGTATAATGGTTTTTGGGAGATAAAAATTGTTTCTAAATCCCTAAATGGTGTTGTGAGGTGTGATGAAGCCTCGATGAAAGCTTTGGAATTTTCAATTTACAACCATTGGATGTTGAAGTTCTCTTTTCACTAGTGATCCCCACTGATTTCATGTGGTAAAAGAGTTGGTATTTTGATTCTAGGTTTCTGACAGAGAACTATGAGTTATTGTTTAATTATGGTTAAAAACAAGAATACAGTCCATATAGTATAATGAACACATAGTTTGTGTCCCCTAGATTTGGTGATAGGGTTTTCGTTGAATCATGACAGATCACTGACTGTGTGGATAGAACCACACATAGTCTGACCCTACATGGGAATTAATGACATATATCAATTAGTACACATCATTAACCTCATACATGTGGAAAATACATCCTCTATAGATGTATACATGCATGGGATAAAACCCAAGCGCAATTAGGTATACATAGAAGTTCCAAGGCATGCCATCACGAACACAGACAAATCTAAGTGCACATGGGATGGCCTTGAGTCGATGATACACACTATATATTACCCCTAAATTCTACATACCATAAAATGAATTTTATGATGTTTCCCTATGAGAACATGGACATTCGATGGGTGGGGTCAGAAATCGTGTTGTCCCTATGTAGACCATGTATTTCCCCCATCGAAATCATCCTCTCGTTTCACCTTTTTTTGGACTCAATTTGATGTCTGTGAGTAAACTATCCTAGGTATTTTTCATTGTTGAACATGATGGTGTCCCTAATTGTGGAATATATGATACGATGTGAGTTATTCATTGAATGATGCTTCTTCAGGAGACATTTGAAGATGGTATATATTGGGTTTGATTGTTGTCATGTTATTACTGTTAAAACTACCATTTTACACTTAGGTTGTGGATTTCATTTCTATCAATGAGAAATCTGGGTTACTACCGCATTATTTCACCATGTAATGTGTTTACTATTTTCTCTACACCTTTTTTAAATGGTTATTTTTCTCATGATACCCCCCTTGTGTGGGTTCCCCATATGATTTACACATGTTTTACAAAGTAAATTAGTCCAATGTTGCACTACAATGCATGTGACTTATATTATTAACATAGGTAGGGATAGTATATGAGTTAATAATATCGGATGTTATTTCTAAACATATAGATTAGATCTCCCCAGTATTTGTTCCCTAACAGCCCAAAGGTACTATACGAGAGTTATGGCGTCCATGGTTATGGAGTATAGTTTTGTGTTACAAGCTCCTCCACTAATATTTTTGTGGGATTACCTAGGTAATTGGAATGGAGTTGTGAATACCTCTATTATAGTGTATCATGGAAAGGATAGTGACCATAAAAAATGTTTCTTATGAGTTTTTTCATGATGTAAGGAATCATATATTGATGTTGAAGTAGTAGGAAGACTCATCATTCATAGAGAGGACTAAAGAATAGATAACCCATATCTCAATCATTTTGGATTATTTATTTGAATGTCTATATGTTAATATTGTATGTATTAGTTTCTAATTGAAATTCATTCATTATTTTGATCTATCCATTTATTGTAACTCAATATTGAACCCTTTAGGTTTTCAAGTAATCCAAAAATGTTTGTATATAATAACCCCTACAAGGCCTTTTCATACAAGTATTGTGTCTTGTGAATATGATCGATTGATCAAAGGGGATTTTCATGTAGAATTGGGATACTCTGGTGTATAGGCCACATCGGTTTCCCTATCATGGAGAACTAGACTGTGTATATATTTATTTATCAATTGATGTTGTATTTAGGATAGGACATCTATAACACCATAAAATTCTTAAATAAAAATATTATATTCAATAATTTATGGTTTAAGAAACCCCAAGATTAGAGGAAAATTTTACACCCATAAAAATTACAGTTTCATAATTTTGAAATTAATTCAATATCCTAAATAGCATATATTACACGAAAACCAACATTGATATTTTACTAAATTGAAAAATAAGTTTATCATGTGTTAGATGCATCAATGTGTTTAGCTTACGTTATAAGGGACATAAATTTTAAATGAAACATAGAATATTATTAGGATATTAATAAATATTACTTTCAATATAGAAAATAATGTAGATGGTATTAATATTACTTAGAAATTTTAAAATAATTTGGTTATCTACTTCTTAGTAAAATAATAATAATAATTTAAAATAATCATAAATGTTTTCTGAAAATGATTATTTTCTCTAAAATGTAGGTTAGTCATGCTTTGAACAAGTTATATCAATAGTTTTTTACTAATCTTATAAATTTTTTTTAGTTAAATAGACTTATTGTTTGAATACATCAAATTATTATAAGCTTTCGGTAGATTTTTTTAGTTTTCTAAAATATTTCATTATTCGTTTTACAGTAAAAGAATCAAAATTGTAATATAAAACATCCATTTCGTTTAAATTTATTATGATGATATATTATATATTAATTTTCTTTTAATTTAAAATTAGTTCAGTTTTATATCAATTAATCCAATATATTTTATTAGAATAATTTTGATATTTCATTTTCATATAATAATATTATTAACATTTAAACATTTTCTCTTTAAAAACAATATTTCTCATAACATATTTGAGATTAATATTAAATTTATATTCTCCATATATATTAATTGGATTTGGAAAAATTGATTTCTTATTTTTATCCATCATAATATATATTATTAAATTAATGAAAATTTATTTTTTACCCAAATTAATATTTAAAATAGTAAAAATTAATTACAGTGTTTAATGTAATGTTCGATTTATCCGGGCATTAAACTAACAAGATAATGGTTAAAATGACATAAATATTTGTAAAATAATAAATTTTCAATAAATATTTCATTTAAAAAACTTATGTTATCTATAATTCCCAATTTTTTAAGCATTTTAAATGATAAAAAACTATGTATGATTGAATCTTCTTAATAAAATTACATGTGTTCCACCCAGATTCATTATAAAAGGCCAGACCTATCCAATCATTATCCCAAATTAATTTTTTAAAATAATACCTAACCAAATATCATCTAAAATCCCAAAACATCAATCTATATGACTTATTTATTTCATATATCCAAAATATTATGACTTCGGTTAAATGGTAAGGAGGATACTCGAAGAAGAGCTAATGTTCTTCAACATGATTCTTTATATTATTTATTTCTCCACCTCTAAAAATTATTATTTAATTATGATGATATTTTCAAATATGTATATTATATATATTGGGATTATATTTTAATATTTTCAAAAGAAAAACTATATTCACATCAGTTAAATAGGTTAATAAATCATTATTTATGAGAAAGTAGAACCACCTCACCCTGAACTGATGCAATTCATTCTCAGATTGTCACCATTAACTTTATTATATTATTATGGATAATAATTCTATATATTTTTATTATAAAAAATAGAAAAATAATTATTAATTTTATCATAAAAATATTTTTAATTTAAATTCCATAAATTGCACGATTACAACAGACATGTGAACGATATTCAACTACCTTATGATGATATGTCATTTATCTTTCACCAATACTTCTCATTGAATTTAATATGGTTAATGTTAATCAATATCAGGGATAAAATGAAATAATTATTATATTCATGGAATAATTTTCATTATGAAATTATAATTTTCTTATGTACCATTTTACTCATTAAATAATGATAACATTGGTAATGTAATGGTGGATGATGACCTTCACAAAGCAACACGACTCTCTATTAATCACAACACCACTTGCATGATATATATATTTCATATTTAATAAAATAATATTCTATTTATATTATATTCTTATAATATTGGAATTGTAAAATGTTACTTACCTCCATCAAAAACTTATCATAAAAAACAAAAACATTACTGAAGATTATGTTTTCCCTACCATCTCTTTGATCGTAAAATTCTTTATTCTTCATAAACGTAATTAAATTTTGGTTTTAATAGTGTTATTTATTGAAAAAATATATGTATCCCTTTATTATAATTACATAAAATATATTACTATATATTATTCATGAGGACCATATTTTTCATGATGAAATAAGAATGAAAAAAAATTTAAATTAAAATGTAAAAAATTGAAAATAATGAAACACTATCAATTTATGTGGGATAAGATTATAAAAAATGATCATAAATTATATTATAAATATTAATATGTCTCTACAATAAGTTAATAACATGTTAAACCACTATTAATAGGATTAATCAATGTTATAAAATATAATTGTGAGGTAAGGGATATCTTAACTAAAATTCCTTTGATTGTTTTAAGCATATAATTAATTAATTATATCATTAAATGATTATATATATTATTACTTCTGATTAAATTATTGTTTTTTCCAATTTTAAATTTCAATTAATATTTGAGACATATAATACATTCATTTATCAATTCATGCATATATTTTATGATCATTGTAAATGTTTAGTTCACAATTTCATTCAAATGAAGGACGTTTATTCTATAATTTTGAGATGAAATAATTTATATTCCGATTTACTAAAAAACCCATTTAATATTAATATCCAATATTTAATCAATATATTTTAATGTTAAAGTACAATTTTATTATAATTTATACTTCAATAAATTTATAATATGATTTAATAAAATATGACTTATTTCCTCTCCTCAGTCAAAAATCAATTTTATTCCAAAAACATGTTTTCTATAAATGATTTTAAATTTATAAAACTTTTAAATATTGTTTATTAAATAAAGTATTTCATATATATAGAGATTAAAAATTTTAAATGAATCTTATTTTATTTTGAAAATTAATTTTTCTTGTCTTTTCCAGAAAATGCGAAATTATTCTTCCTTTAATTTTCTATGGAATAAACCATCCAAACATTTGTAAAATGAAAAATTAATGTACTTTTTAAGATTAATGACATGTTTTTAATTATAACATTGATAGAATAAATTTATTTTAATCATACATTTCTTGATTACATTTATATTTTTAGGGAAATTTGTTTTAGAAGAGATCTAAAATGAAAAGAATATATAAAAAAAATATTTTCCCAAATGTGAAATTAAAAAAAGAAAAGAAGTTTTCCTCAAGAATCTTTTTACCATTATTTTATGTTGTTTAAATTAATCGTGTTCAAATACCTTTTATTATTACTCCATTGGGAATATATTGTATTGATATCATCCTATTTTTTCCTCATAACATTTTATGATCATTTTAACCACGGAATGTATTGACATTCACTTACTTGATTCATTTTTGTACTAATTAAAATTCCCTTGAATTATTTACTTTCTTGTGGAAAATAAGTTTCCAAAAAATATAATTATTATTTTTCATCGATTTTTTTATATCATAATCCATATATCACATGTACATATTATATTTTACATTAAGAGTTATTTGATTGACTGGGAGATATTGATAAATATATATTCTTTACTAAAAATGTATAATTTTTGAAAAAAAACATTGTTGAAGAAATAATTTATTTATTTGATATATGAGGAACACTTTTTACATGACTTACACTTGTGAAAACCATCTCTGAAATCCCATAGTAGCATCGAAATGTCTCAATTGGAAAAAAAATTCAAAATTGAATGGGTTTGTAACTTGTGGTTTTAAACTATCCTATGAAATGGAAAACCAAATCAGTTTTACCCAACAGCTCTAAAAAATATTGATGATAGAACTTATTGTTTGAGGTTTTCATTTAACTTGGTCAAGTATTGAAATAAATAATGATTTAATTAAATAAAAATTCAGTTATTTTTTCAATGAAATTTTAATAATGATATTATCTCTTGATTAATTTTATTGATTAAATGGAATTTGTTTCCTATTATATACCATTACATATTGATTATTCATTTTATACTCTTACTATAATTTTATTAAAATGGATTGTGTATTCAATTATTTCCTTTCTATATTTATAATGAGTGTTGATTCATGCATTATTTAGATATACATAACCCTTAATGAGCATTGAGATCAAACAAATATTTTTCTCTTACATGATTTGTACTATGAATGATACAAATGTAAATTCTAGATGGAATAAAGTTATTCCCAAAATTAAATTACGTAGTAATTATGTTTTTTAATAATAATATAGGAATCATGTATATATTTAGATTTCCATGTCTAATCACTAATTCAGATTATCATGATAATTTTCCTTGTACCTATGAAAATATAAAAATGAACGAAATCAGCTTTGGACTATTGGTTTTGGGGTCACTAGTGTTGTTATCAATGGATTTTTATTATAAAACATGGGAACAAAATTAAGTAAATTTTATATTCATGTACAAAAATGTATGATACAATTTGATGATATGTATAGAGGTACACCATAATCATTTGGTATTATATAGATTATATAGTTCTTACTTGAATTAAATCCTTTTTTTGATTCTATAAGTGGATGTGAATCCACAATATAGTAACCGAGGGATAATAACTCAAAAAATTGTAGAATAATATAGTCTTGGTCATCACCTAGTTCATGACGTTGATCCATACTATGATCCATCATTGAAATTCCTTCTGGATATGCTTAGGTTAATTCAAATACTTCTTTAAAACAGTCATAGATTTTTTTCAAAATAGTGGTATCTTCAATGAAACAATGTTTATGATTTTTAGGATTAGTTATGCTTTAATTTATGATTAATTTTTTTTATTTCACTAATTTTTTTGTTATATATTATAGTTTATAATAATTTGATATAATATTTGTATTATATAAGTAATAAATGGTTCCAAGAAGAAGGAGTGGTAACCCCATCAATTTTTAGGACCTAACAAGAATGAATTATTATTTATTTTATTAAATAAATCATATATTATAAAGGTAACTAGTCTACAAAAAAAATCACATCCTACAAGGACATATTATAATGTGCTTGCATGACGTAGAAATAATTCTATATTTATGAAGACTTATAAATGATGTAATAGAATAATTTGATGATATTTAAAATAATAGATAAGGTAAAGAAGGAATGTTGGATTTTCGAACATGTTAAAAATACGAAAAGAAAAAACTTGGGGAATTATTCAATGTAATGGGTGATTTCTGAAACAATGGAGAGAAGGATATCCTTCTAGTAACTGAAATGGTAATAAAAAAATATAATGTCGAATTCTCCAAATATATGGAGATGGTAAACTACTCAAATAGTTATCCCAATCATTAAAGGAATATACCACAAGGGTAGATAATTGATTTTGGTAAAGATTATGTTATTACCATTAGTGAAGAGGAATGATTAATGTTATAGTGTTTGGATTCAAGAATTATTCAATTTGACTATTTTATAAATGATATCACAGTTGTTAGAATTATGAAATATATAATGAGTGTACTACATTACTTTTTCATTAATTATTTAAATCTCTGTATTGAATATTAATGATTACTAAGAAAAGTTATTCATTGGATTATTTAACTTATTAAAAAATATTATTTAGGGAAAGGTAACCCATAATAGGTTCCTCACAAAAGGTTAATGATGTAGGGATAAAGTAATGATTGATATGGATAATGTAAATAGGATAGTATTGACTACCTTGGACCACATCAATGATGTGTTTATTTTTGATATATAGTGACCTTTTTTGTAATGTTATTGATAATAATATTTTTGGAGATCCATAAAAATAAAATTTATGAAATGGTTTAATTTATCGATTGGATGAGGTTTTTGAAATTTATATATCAATTCACGATATGTATAGTCATGAATATATGATAAATTTTTCTAATGAATTTTTCATAATAATACATAGAGATCTATGAAATGAAACATCATTTTTATAGATATATATTAAGATCCATTAATAGTTTATTTTATTGCTTCCTGAATAAAAAATAATATTTATTATATTCAATTCTTCATGTAATGGATGAATTCTGAATTGGTCAATGAACAAAAAATTGACGAATTTATTCTTTGGATTTATAAATTTATAAATTAATTTTTTTTACTTATATATATTGTCAAAAATGTAAATACTCAATTTTAGGAAAATGATATTTTTAAAAAATTATCAGATTGTATTAACATCTGAGGAATGAGATATTCTTTTAAATCCTCACATATGTATGGAATTGTGGCACTTAAAATTTTATTAATAATTAAATTTCTTATTATTAATTACCAATATCATTGTATATAATTATTTTTAACATTACTCCGTCTCCGCATTGTCAGATTCCATCATTTTCATCTAGTCTGAATCCTTAATATATGATATTCTATATGACCTTGGAACATCCATGTTCATATATTGACAATATATTTTATTAACCATTTTTATCATGGATGTTTTTAATAAATGATATTTTCCGATTTCAAAAAAACTATTACTGAGATAAATATTCAATTATGATGATGAAATTTATTAAATTTTTAGAAAATTTAGCACCCATAAATTACAAAATAAGAACATTTTATTTGGCACTGTATGTTACATGAAACACCAATCTTATATGAAATTATAAAAACATACACCATAAACTATATTCATTTGAAAATAAAATAAATCTATGCAATTGATTCCATTATAATAAACACACTATTTATCTTCCATTTCATGTAGCACTATTTATCTTGTGTTACACACAAAAACAGAGTTTATAATGAATTACATGTAACTCTGAGTTTAATCAAAATGATAAATATTGTTGATATATTATTATGTAATTGTTATAACATAGATTTTCAAATTTTGGGTGTCAAAATTACGATCTAAATTATGATAAATATGATTATTTATTTATTATTAATAAAAAATAATCATTCAGATTAACATAAATGTGTCTTGGAAAAAGGTATTCCTCAAAAAAATAGTTTAACCACTCATTATGAACATAATAATATATTATTTTATTTCTAATTTTTCAGAAATTATTTTATAAAATAGATATTTTTGAAATCACAATGTAAAAATTATTTTTGATTGATTTTTTTATTATTTTGAAATATTTCATTTTTCAATGAAATCTGAAAAATTATGAATTTCAATTGAAAATGGCTTTTATGTATAAAATATTTTCAATTTTATTATTTGTTTTTAATGGTTTTAAATTAAAATAAGTTGAATTTTATATCAATGAGTCCACATTTGGTCATTAGAATCATTATATTATTGAACTTTGATATAAAGACATAGTAAAATTTTAAATATTTTCTATATAAAACCCTATTTTTTTATCACATATGTGAAATAAATTTTAAATTAAAAATTCCCACATATGTGTATTGAAATTATGAAATATTGATTTTGTATTTTGAATTTGGACTGATAATAATATCTACAATATGCACAGTAAATTTTACCAAATGAATATTGAGTTTATTTAAATTATAGTGCAAAATTGTTCCCTCTAGAATGTGTTTAGTTATAGTGGGTTCAAATTATAGAAATCCTAACAGATGACAACATTCAATGTAAGGATGTTTAGATATCATTATGCTTCTTATGTTATGAGAATCCCCACATCCAGACCACATGGTAGCTATTTTTTAGAAGTAATTAGGATTCCTTATATTACAGCCTCATTGGGAAGAAGTTGGGTCGATCTTCTCACGGTGATGACATGAAATAATTTTTGATTTCCTGGTTCCAGGGGTCTTAGAAATGTTTTCATGAGGTCTGTAATTGGTGTATGGCATTCTCCTTAGTGTGATAGATATGATGGGAGGCATGTAATAGGCAAAAAAAAGCTGAAGGTGAACTCTTCTATTTATAAATGTCTGGTACTTATCATGGAGTGAGGAGTAGGTCTCCTTGTACTTTGTAATCAATCGTGACACCTATAGTTGTGTGTCGAGCCTAGTGACGGACCCACCAGGCATCGTTTATGTAGAACATGGAAAATGGGGTAGGATGAGGTCTCCCTATATTAGCCAAAAGTTTAATATGGACGGCCCATATGGTTTTTTTGTTATGCAGGGAGGAGGCCTAACCTGGGACAACAGGGGTTAGGTTCTTCTCAGTTTTTCTGCCTTCTTTGGACCATGAAACTACATGGAGGCAGAAGATAAGGCATTGATCCGCGATCGTCATGTCTTTCTATTGTACAATATTCACATTTAGTTAGTAGAGTTTCACTCCAAATTTCCTGACAACTTCATAAGACGTCATAATATTGTTCATTGGTATGTGGTGTATGAAATTCAGTAATACAGGTCTCTTATTTGAAAATTCATTGATATCTCTCACACCATAAGGGAGGGTAACATTGTGGTCGATAAGCTAGAATATAAAAGTTATCCTAACTATAGTCTCATTATTTTTCAGGACAAAGGTTCTCTTTTTAATGACTGTTAACCTAATTTTTATCGGTTATTCTTACAGGATTCATAACTGTAGAACCACTAAATTGTTTCTTTTAAATAAAAAGAAATTTTCAAGTATGATTGAGTATGATGGGGGTTGATATCAAAATAAAATGGTTAAAATGTCTTAAAAACATATCAATGTCCCATTTTAACGACATATTTCAACCATATCCCTTGTATTATTGATCCTTATTAATTTTTGAATCATGATTAATTTTAAAAATAAGTGTGTGATTGAATATTTTCATCAAATTAAAAGTGTTCCACTCACCTAACATATAAAGGCCACCCCTTATTATATATTCTTCAAATAATTTATCTTCTTCAGATCGTCGAATACATAACCACGTAACTTTACCTCTTCCGAAACCTCATCCTTGAATACTTATTTAGGGAATAAATCCAAACAAAGAATGATTTTGTACAATCATAACGAGGATACCCAAAAAAGGTATTTTTTCAACAAGAATATTTATATTATTTCATTATCCACCTCCTTAAATTTTCAATAATCAATCATGATATAATATGTTCATTTTAATTCAAATTTTGTGATGTTTTTATAGTAATTTCATGACCTACAACCTTCTCAACATCCAGAAATTTGGTTATGAAATCATCATCAGTGTATGAAGAGGAATACTACCTCACAAATTGATTCCATTAATTCTTTCCTTACAAACATTCCTTATTGGTAATGATATTGGATATAAAATATAAATATAATATTTATATCATATTAATACATTTTTAATAATTATATCATTTAAAAAAAATTTACATTACAACACTTATGGGATATATTAATGTTTAACACATGTATGGAGGAAACCACCACACAAAGTGATATTTGTCTTCTTTCAATAATTCATCCCAAGGAATGTCCAATGTATAATTTAATCAATATATATGATATAAATTATCTAATTTTATAATCCATGAAATATTAATCATTATAAAAATATAATATTATTCCTTAACTTTTCACTACGTAATGATGATAATATCATTTTTTATGTGTGGAATACATCCTTAATGATGGGTTATGACTCTATTTTCATAGCCACACCACATAGATGATATATGTAAGTATATTTAGAGGAAAAATATGGCATATATTAATTTTTGTATAAAATTCAATTACGGGTCTGACAGGTATGACATTAACCTTATATTTTTTCCTTTTCTTTGATGGGTAGGGTTGAGAAGATGTTTAGAGGAAACCTATAATGGTGGATTTTGAGATTTCTTGAATCTCAACTTTAACAAATAAAATTTTTAGGATGCCAAAGTGTCACACAACATTTAACTATGTTACCTCTTGATAAGAATTTCTATATGCATGTTGTGATATAATTCACACTATGATTGTTACATGTCCTGACTACCCTTTACACATTGTGATATATTTAATGGAATCTTCCTAATTTGATGTGATGCATTTTGTAATGTTTTGAGAATTAATTATTTCCTAACATCTATTGGGATTAAATTTTTCATAATACCCAGATTGCATTTTTTAAATGGGCTACATGAGTGAGATCATTTATTTCATGTGGCCTAGTTTCAACTTCCTTGGCCCAATAACATCCCTATGTGATCTTAAATATCTCCATCCCTTATGTACACACTTGTTAGTCGTTTGAAAATTGTTGTCCTTTTGGTGTGATCTATGGATAAGAGATCTATTTAGTTTCGTATGTTACTCTTCCTATCATCCTTTTTAATTTCAATAGATCATCTAGAAATTGTTGGATCAATGTCATGTTGTGTAATATCTCACCACTTGGTTGTGATTCAAGGTGTTCAATACAATCTTTCTCATTAATGGGTTCTATTGTGATATTTTTTTTTTCAAGAAAATGCTTGGTGGTTCCATCAAGAATTTCCAAATTGATTATCCTTACATTACATGATATTTTGCAATTATTGATTTAAAATAAATTGTTCCAAAATTCTTTCAACATTTTCGATAAAAACCAATTCTAGTGAATTATGGAATTTGAATTCCTTTTGGAAAGGTAATTTGGAAAAATACCAATTAAATTTAATTGGGGTGAGTTTATTGAAATTATTTTATTTAAATTATTGAATTTAAATTATATATTTTATATAAACGTTTTCTATTAAATTGTTTAATTTAAATTTGATAATCAATTTTGAAATTGGTGGAATTAGTTTTGAATTAATTTCAACATTGTAAAGATGGATTAATAGTTTATATCGAAATGAAGTGGTTTTATCTTATGAATTTGGCATGCATTTCATTAAATTCATTTTGGTTTTAAATGGAAAATTTGAATATTTAAATGTAAGAATGAGATTTAATTTTATTTAAAGAATATTAAAATAAATTTCCTATCATAGATTGTGTAAGAGATCATAAATGACCTTTGTAGATGGTGTTTTATTTGGACACACACTGCACTATCACAATGTTCAAAAAAAACATACAGTGGGTCACATCCCCTCTAGGAGGGTGTTGAGTTATCTCTTGCTAGTGTCAGGGGGGATGAAGGTACAAAATTATTGTATAAATCACATAGAGAGTGTGGAGTCCTAATACCAAAAATAAAATCATACCTTTTTAGAAGATGAACTTGTGGCTCACTTGTTATTTATATTTGAGATATAAATCTATGAAAATGTTGTTTGAACTACTTGAAATTACATCTAAATTTTAATAAACATTTTAATATGAATGTTTCATTTAATCAATTATTCTAGAAATATTCCATAATTTGTAATGAATTTTGTTAAAGTATTTTCCTTTATTTTACCTATATAGCCTGATTTGATTAAATATGCATTAAAATTCCAAACAGGTTTACATTGATAATAGAAATAATTATTTTAGTTAATCTATATTGGGAATCTATTAAGTAATCCTTTTTGGAACCCTACTGGGATTTTTATCTCCCACCTTACATGTTCCATCAGTTGTTTGTATATTATGTAATTCCAGTTTTGAGTAAGGGGAAAGGATATCATGTTGGTGTATCCGACTATTGAAACATGTATGTAGTGAGTTGTTTCTTTCTGGATCTGGGTTTTATCCCATACTTTTTTAACTGGGTTGTAATACTTAAGGGCTTTTTATTCCCCATTGTATTGTGGTGCTTTAATCCCAGTGGGGTTTCTTTTCCTACGCATACATACTTTTCTTTTTTTCATCATCATTTTAGGTTGGAAAATTATTCCCACATTAAATTCATTGATGCATGGTGAAAGTCATCCTCCTGTGGGGATTGAGATTTACCTTTGAGCTATGTGACGGTCGGCTTCGTTATCATTTTACCAGGGTACCTAGGCTATTTCATGATAATTAAGTATCATAAGAGGTTGTTGATATTTTTTTCACGATGTAAGTATATTTTTTTAAAATATTGTAAAGACATAAGAGGTAGTTTCAATTGAGTTCCTATCTAGATATCACTGTAATAAACCAGTACATTCCATGGGTGGATAAGGAATGGAATCCTCTGGATATGTTTTATTCCTTTCCATATTCTAATTTTGATAGAGTAAAATCATAATCGGGTTTTTTACCTATTGGGAATGATTTCCCTTATCGCTCAATTTGAGTGTTAATTTAATGTATTCTTTGTTGTCTGTAGATGTTTTGCAGAAACATCCCTTCAAGGAGACATGAGAATGAGCCCTATGAGGAAGCTACTACTGAACCATTGTGATTGAATCCTCTAGTGGATCCAAATCTATGTTAGGTGATTGTATGCACAATCAAATCTCTGTAATAGGCACCAAATCCTGTTCTAGTTTACCCACTAGCTATGGATCATCATGGGAATGTTATTAAAAGTTTTTCTAAATAGTTTCATCACCATAAGACACTTGTTTTCAAAGGGTCAATGAATCCTCTACATTTTAAGGAATTGATTGGAAATATAGAATATCGTTTTGGACATCTTTGAGACACAAGCATGATAATGGTGAATTGTCCCACCTTCACGATGGAAGGACTAGCCATGCGATGGTGGGACACTGTGGTGAGCATGAAGAGGCATGAGGTCATAGAGTTTAAATTCATAAAGTGTCTTTCCACTAATTATTTCTATCCATATTCAATGTTTATGGATAATGCTATGTAGTTTCTAAAGCATGTGAAAACTAATAGGACCATGGCTGAGTATTCAAATAGTTTTGTTGAGCTGGTGCAGTTTTCAACTGAGATTGTATCTAATGAAAGGATGAAGGGTTGACGGTTTAAGTTTATAAATTCATCTAAAATCCATTCATTGGTCTCCTTTATGTTTCCTTCCACTAATTTTGATGTTATATACAGGACAATGATTGTCGAGATGGACATGTCTTGGAATTCAGGGTTATTGGGTGCTCCTTTTTCTCCTAGTAGCAGTGTCTGTTCCTTTAAGGGAAAATGGAAGTGGGATGATTCTCACGGTAGTTATCAATAACAGAGTCATTACAAACATCCAAATAACATAGGTAGAAGTCCATTTAATTTCTATTAGTGTGACATTCATGGAAATTCTATGATGGTTTTCAATGTGTCACATAAGAACTATTTCTTCAGCAGACACTTAGGACACATACATAGATTTTTCTGTAACTTTTCTACACCATATAGTGGAACATAATCTTCAAATCCACCTAAAACTATGTGGAAATCAAAAGATTCATGTATGAAATGGTTCCATCCACAATCATCCAGAAAGAAGATACTTCAAATAGTGTAAGACTCTCTACAGAAAAGAGATGCAGTCCCAGCAACTGTGATAGGTACCATTACTATAGCTTCTCCATTAGTGACAATTCTATTTGATACTGGTTCATCTCGCTCATTTTTTTCAACATGTATCATTAATATATAAAATCATCATATGGATCTATTATGTTGTGAATTGGATATTACTAGCCCCATGGAACAAAGAGTTAGAAGGGTCTCCAAATCCCTTCTTATGTTTTCTCTATATATGATGTCAAGATAGCTATTGATTTTTTGGTCCCCAACATGAAATATATTGACATTATATTAGGTATGGATTGCATAATTTCCAAAAAAAAATAGATTTATTGTTACATTCGTCACGTCTACAAGACTACACCCATTGGGTGTGTCTCTTGATTTTGAATTATCATGGTACCCATAGTCAAGCAAGGCCGAACCTTCTTTTCTAGAGATCAGAAAAGTAATATTTATTCTTAAATTTGATCTGGAGAATGAATCTTTGAGTGTTGATCTCCATCTATTCTTTTTTTAGTTTCCCTATTTGATTCCTTTTTTTTCTCTAGTCTATAACTGGTAATGTAATTTGTGTATTCTGCCGAATTGATTCCTATCACTGAATCTGGTTTAACTCCCTCTAACAAAATTGAATTTTCTAAAATGAATGTGCTTAATCCCCAATTGTATGATCTTCTTGATAATGGATTTGTAAAACCTAGTGTATCACCTTGTTCTGAAACTATTCTCTTAGATTAGAATGTTAATGGTTCTCTATGATTATGTGTTGAATTATGAAATCTCAATCGAGTTACGGTGAAGAACATGTATCCATTTCTAGAGATTGATGTTAAATTTCATCAGTTTTAATGGGTGATGTGGTTTTCAAAGTCCAATCTTCAATAGAGTTACAATCACCTAAGGATAAAATAATATAGCAATCACAAAACATCATTTAGGTGTAGTTATTTCCATTATGAGAAACATTATATTCCCTTTTTTATAACAAATTATCTTAAAGTTTTCATATCACAAATGTATGTGATTTCCAGTTAGTATTTAGATACCTTTGGGGTATTCATTGTGGTTGACATCCTCATTTAAGTAATTTATTAAGAGGATCATATACATCATATGAGAACAATTATATGTTTAATGAGAAATCATCGAATTTATACCATGATTTAAATTTATGATTTCTTGATTACGGAAGTGAAATTCTTCAATGACATGGTGTCCTATCTGGGAATATTAGTTATACATAATAAGGAAAATGCTATTAGGACTTGGAAGAAACCAATATATGTCTTCAAGATTTTATTTTTCTTAGAATTAGCTGGATATTATCGTCGATTCATAAAGGACATACATAAGATGGATTCTACGATGACTCGAATAATGGTAATGGATAAGATGTTTTCAGAAAATTATATATTTCAGGGTTCTTATTTTGAGTTGAAATGACTTTTTCCTGCTCCGCTCGTGTCGACTCTTCCATATGTCGGACACAACATTGTGGTGTTTTATGATGCATCGAGTTCAGGATTAGGTTTTGTTATTATTCATGGAGATCTTTTAGTTTCATAGCGATCTCATCAGCTTGTGACACATGAGATGAATTTTCCTACCCAATATCTTGAACTTGCGTCTATGATGTAGGATGTTACGAGTTGGATGTACTACCTTTTTTCAGAATGGTTTATAGTGTGTTGAGAACAAAAAAAAATTGAGTTATATAATAACCCAATAATATTTCATTCATTATCATAGGTGTTTAGTAGAGTACCTACAATAATTTTACATTGACATCGCTTATACCCCATGAAAAGGAATTTCATTGTAGATGTGTTGAGTTGGAAACTTCTAACATAGAAATTAACAGAATATTTGGAATAGTTTAATTTGATAGATATGTGTTGTGCAGTTTCAAATTTGAGTTCCAGAGAAAGGGGATGATGTTTAATTATATAGTGTTCTATTGACACCCCCAATTCTTGAATTGATTATTCAGGATAATGATCCTGATGATGAAATCTATATCATTAGATACTATCTTTATTATAGGGAGTATGGTTCCTAGTGGTGCTTATAACAAAGTGATGTTCTATTTTATCTGAATCACATTGTTTTTAGGTTAGTGGAAACAAAGTCTATGAAGGGGGGTTGTTATAATTCATAGTGGGTTATGCATCCCAGAGATACTAAAATGATTTATGGAATGTAGTGGTTGTTCTAGAGGCCAAGTATGAGATATGGAATTGATATTTTTTCTACCTTTTTTATACATTCGAGTAGGTGAATTTTGAGCCTCAGAAACATTCAGGTTTACCAAAACCCTACCATCCCCATGTAGGATGTCGGGTGATGTCTCTAAGGAATTTTCATTTGGGGTTCCTTATAACCATTGAATGAAGAATACAATATGGGTTGTGATTGAAAAGCTGACCACGTCGACTCACATCATACCCATTCATGAAATAACCAATATTTTGGACTTGGGAAATATCTACGTGAAAGAGATTGTTTGTTTTCACAGAGTCCAATTTGTTATAGTCTCTTATATGGATTTTCGATTCACATATTACTATTGGGAAGTAATTAGAGAGTCACTGGGATATACATTTCATTTGAACATGTATTTCCATCTATATTTAAATGGACAAATAGATATATCTATTAATATTCTTGATAATATGCTTCATTTTAGTGTTCTCAACTATGGGGTGGGGGACTGGGATGATCATTTTGGGCTTGTTGAGTTTCATTATAACAATATTCAGTAGTACCCAATCTAAATATCTATTTTTGAGGCCTTGTATGGTCAACTTTTTAATTATCAATTGTGTTGCTTAGAGAATGTTCATTGGTTTGACCAGGTTTGGTGAAAGAGATAATAACAAAGATTCAGATAATCCATCGAAGAATGTTGATATAATATAAAGGATATAAGTCTTATATTGATCCTCACCTTATAGCTTTGGGGTTTTTAGGTTGTTACAGGTAGTTCTTGATAGTTTCACCCTCGTCGGATCAATGATGACTTCGGAGGCAGTGGAAGCATGCTATTCATATTATCGCACCATTTGAGGATTTTGAGTTGGCGGGGAATGTTTTATACCATTTATAAAATCCACCACATCTGACATAGATACATAACATATTCCAGGTTTCATAGTTGATAAAGTATATATCTGATTTATCTCATGTTTTGAGCTGGAATATCTTCAGATAGAACTGGATTTATCAGTGATGAAACAGGTAGTCAGGAATGTTGATTCTCAGTCTAAGGTACTTCATTTGAGGATGATAACCTTGGTCCATATGATTTGGAATCATGGTAGTGATATTCATGACACGTGGGAATTATAGGCACTAATAGGAGATCAGTTCTCTAATATTTTGTCATAGATGCTTCATCATAGGGTTTCTAGTGATGAATTGTTTTTTTCTGTGGTGGTTATAACATCTCATTAGTGATCTAAATAGTATTCAATTAACAACACCATAGTTTTTTGTTTTCAATGATTGTGTGGGGTTTAGAATGAGTTTGGAGAATACATATAATGGTGAGGTTATATATTTTTGTAATCTCATATTTTTCCAACTTTTTCTAAAATCTGGAAAAGGGGTATATGTTATCTAACTATGTTATATAACGTGTACAGATTCCTAGATGAAAGTAAGGAAAGGCTTAAATCAATGATGGTTACAAGTCATGAATAGCATTTAAACATCATGATTTATATTAATTATAGTTTTTAATTCAAGGTGATTTAATTTTTAGAGGATCAAAGAATTAACTATTTTAAGATGTGTATTGGGATTACACGTCATGTAAAACTCCAACTTTTTTTAACGGGTTGCACATATGAAATATTTTCCTTCCTCAAATACAGTTTCATCTACCTCAACCTATTTCATTCCCCGGGTGATATTGTATATCACCTACCTTTTTAGACATTATCATTTCATGTTTGATCATAGTTGGTATTGCTATATGATTTTTTGATAAGCGTTATCTTATGTTCATTATGCTTCACTTTTTCTCCTCCTTTGTAATTTAAATAGATCATCATGAAATTGATGGATCTACGTCATGTTGTGTTTGATCTCACATATAGTTTTTTATTCTAGGTCTTCAAAACCTTCTTTCTTGTTGACATGTGTCGTTGTGAGTGTTTTTTTGGGAAAACAGTAAGTGGTTCCATCTCGATTGTACAAATTGATTAATATTCAATTACATGATTTGTATAAACTGTTTATTTAAATTCAATTTCTCAAACATTCATTAGATCATATTTATAATACCCAATTAAAATTAATTGTGCGATTTCCTAATTTTTTGGCATGGAAAATGGAAAAAAAACCACAATTCCATTGAATTGTGATGTGTTTATGTGAATTGGTTTATTTAAATTACTGAATTTAAATTGTATATTTGATGGAAATATTTCCAATTGAATTATTGAATTTAATTGTGAAATGAATTTTTGAATTTATGGAAATTGTTTTAAATTAATTTAATACTTGTGAAAATTGAATATAATGTTTTTATAGAAACATAGTGATTTCATATTATGAAAGAGAAATGTTTTTTTAATCCATTTTGGTTTTATAATGAAAATATCTAATTTTGAAATTGGAGAATGGAATTTTATTATATTTCAATTATTCTTATAATAAACTTCCCATCATTGATTATGTAAGATAGAATTCAAGCCTTAGGTAGTTGGTGAGTTATTTGGAGACACTATAAGCTATAACAACTTTATTAAACATACATACAATGGGTTACATCCTTGTTGGGAGGGTAAAGAGTCTCATCTAGCAAGTGTTGTAGGGTAATGTGTGTACACATATTGTTGTGATCACTTAGGGATTACAAAGTCCTATAGCTATAAATACTATTGTGCCTATTTAGAAGATTACCATGTTTCCCATTTTTTATTTATATTTGAGAAATAAATGTATTGTAATAGCTATTGAACTTTTTTATATTCTATATGAATTTATATAAAATGTTTTATATAAAAAATTTTAAGAAATTGTTTTAAAAATATTTTGTCATATGGTAAGAATTTTCCAAATGTACTTTCCATCATTTGAAATGTATATCATTATTTGTTTTAATATTCTTCAAATTTCAAATATATTTACAATTAAAAATAAATGTATTCCAATATTTAATCTTTATTTGGAAGAAATTATGGAATACATGGTGATACCCTGTAGGGATTTTTATATCACACCCTATATAAGACTTTGGGTGTTTTTAGATTATCACATCCATGGTTTGAGTAAGTGGAAATGATCTCTTAGAATTTGATCGAGATATTGACATATGGGTGTGGGGAGTTGTGCCATAGAGACGTTGGTTGTTTTACCTTATTTTGTAACTTGGGTTTTAATACATTAGGAATTTTATTCCATATTGTATTATTGTACATTACTCCAATTAGAGATTCATTTGTTATTTTTACTGATTTGTCTCAATTTAATTCTATTGTACTTTTGTGGAAAATTTCAACATTCAATTACATGATTTCTTGTTCTAGTTGTCGACTAGTGGGTATCAGGAATGCACATCAACTATATTGGGTCTGGCTTGATTATACAGTTACAAGGCTAACCGAGTTGGTTTGTGACATTACGGTAATTTTTGAATGTTGAAATATTGCATACCTCTTTCCCATGATGATCCTTGAAAATTTAAAATTTTAATCATTCGTATGTATGGCCTACCATCTCCATGATCGCAACATACTACAATTTTCATAAACATAATTACATTATATTTTTAAAAGTATAATAGATGTAAATAATTATTATTACCTCATGATTATTTTTCATGAAATTAAATAACTATATAAAATTCACATGAACTGAATTTTCTTGATTAAATATTCATGAAAAAACAAGGTAATTGACACACAAAATAATGAAAATGATGAATGATTATTAATTGATTGGTAATATGATTTATTAAAGAGTCATATATGATATTATAAATAATAATATGATTCAGTTAAAAGTTATTATCATAATTTAAACAAATAAATAGTATGTTTAATAATTATCAATCACTTTGACATATCAGTTAAGGTAACTCTTATCTCAAATTATAACCATTAGATTAAAATTAAAATCTATTGAATATTTAATTATATGATTATGTACATAATTATTTTTGATTAACATATATTTCATTTCAAATTTTTATGTGGATTTACTGTTGAAATATATAATGGATTTATTTATTAATTATCACTTCAATTTTTTGATCTTTTTAAATGTTTTTACCACAATCTCATTCTAATCGAGAATGTTTATTCTCGAATTTCAGTTTGAAGAGCTTTTTAAAATAAAATTCCCAATAAATACATTTGTTTATTAAAAATTGGTTATTCATGATATTTTTTCATTTATATTAAAATTTTCCAACTCATTAGTACTTAAATTAATTGATAAGGAAGTTATAAATCATTTCTATATTTTACCAGAAATCAGTTATCTTTCAAAACCATGATTTCAATAAATTCTTTCCAAAATGTTTTTAACATTTGAAAATGATATGTTAATATCATTTATTAACCAACATTTAATCTATAAATTTTTTTTATAAATATATTCTTATTTTAATTTCAAAATATCATTTGTTTGGATTTTATTGAAAATGTGAAAAGAATATTCATATTTTTTTCTGAACAAGGATCTTTATTAAAAATGATATAGTGAAAAAAGATAGTTCATTTTAAGATTTCATGAATTTATTAAATTACCCTTTTTCATGACCATCATGTTGATTAATATTCATTTTCATATTTCAAGGATATTTTTCCAATAAAATGATTTTTCAAAAGTAAATTTTAATAAAAACTATTTTTGAATTATCTATATTTTCAAATGAGATTTTTATGATGAAAAAGATATCGTCCTGAAGAAAGTTTTTTAAATGTAATTCTTTGGTGTTTATGATCGTCAATGAAAAAACATATTATTTTTAATATAATTGGAATATATTGTATTGACCACATATTTATTCTTCATGTGGCTGGTTAATGATCATTTTCACTACGGAACATGTTGACATTCACATCATTGATACATTTTTTAGTCAATAACATTTTATTGAATTATTATCATTAATGTGGAAAATAATTTCACCTAAAATATAAATATTATTTATCATTGATATTTTTATTTCATAAATACTACATCACATCTTTATAAGATGTTTAAATTCAAGAGTTACTTCCATGATTTGGAAAATAATTATAAATATATATTCTTTACACAATATAGATATTTATAGAAAAGTAACATTATTATTGAAATAAATATATTATCCTATATATGAGAAGTAATTTATACATAAAGACCCTTGTGGGTCCTATTATAGATATCCTTATGTTCATTTTCATGTGTCATTATAGAAAATAGGATGGCTAAACAAAATGGGTTTATAAATAGTTTTTTTAATCATTCATGTGAATATTCGTGAAATTAGAGATTTAGGAGGAAAATAAATTCATGTTTTCCATGTAGTTTTATATTTACATGTATATAGATATTTATTTCATTGTTTATCATGTACCAATGTCCTAAAATCCAATAATTAGGCATATTCTTTTATTAATATTTCACATACTATAATCTATGATATTTTCACAATGATATTACATATGAATATAGTTTATTGATTAAATAGACCTTGTTTTCATATTATTTACCATACTATATTGATTATTAAATATATATTCATGCATTTTATTTATTTAATTTCCATATTTAATTATGCTTATTTACATCTCAAATCATTCAGTGCTCCTTAACCTTACTAAGTGAATGAGCTCATCCATATTTTATTTCATTTCCCAAGAATACTATATTTTTAATAATAATGAAACATAAAGATGACATATATGTAATAATTTAACTGAAACAAAAATAATTTTCATATTGTTTTCACAAATTTAATATGGGAATCATGTTTGTATATCCTTTTCTATGCTCACTAAACTATTCACCCCTTCATGTTTTGATACATTGAATCTATTATAATGTAATAATGAAAGAATATATTTCAAGGATAATGGGGTTGGGATTACTATAATATCAATCAGTTTTCATGTTTATTTTTAACACTTTTATGCTCTAGTTTGTATATTTTCCCAGATTGATGTCTTCCCAATAGATTGTTATACAAATTTTCTCTCCCTATATGCTTCTATATTTGATTTCACATTTCTCATAAATATTAAATCGAATTGGTTTTTTGTAAACATACAAGTACAATAAGTTATGTAATCTAATTATAATTGTCCCTTCTTTGTGATTTTCTATAGGCCTTAGAATAAAAAATGTGCGATTAGAGTTGTGGTAGATCAGCCTTCTTTCAGTTAGGCATACCACATTGGATCGAGTCTTTATAATATGTATATTCTGTTAATTTTAACCATAACTAATATGGCTCAAGGTAAACAATTAATAGTACTAAATAACCATTAAATTAAGCTTTCTTTAGTAGAAATCTCAATTTGTATTCTGCATTCCATGAATGTTTTGTGAATTGTAATACCTTCACCAAATGTGATGTAACATGTAATATATTGGGAATCTAATTCCAAAAAAACATTTTATAAATTTCCAAAACTTCTTTATCATAATTGATCACTCATTTTGATCAAATGATATGATATATTAAATATTTTTTGAAAACCTCTCCATCCCTTTTTCTATATATCTTATAAGACACTATTACAATATCTCTAACAATTATGGAAACATGATCGACATTATTAGATACCCTATGTGTTACCCCTAATTCCACTATATTATTGGGAACATTTAAAAAATCCATTATATATATATATATATTAGAATATGAACTTCTCGAAAATCATAAATACCACTAAAATAAGAATGGTAATTGTAATGTCCCCTTTAAAAAAAAGTTACTCATCACTTTTGTCAACCATTCATAAAATATATATATTCATAATAATATAATCCTATTTCCCATGAAATAATGTAATTTGGTGATATATAGTTTTAAAATCAACTTTTTTATTCTTATACAATTGTTATTCATTAACTATAAACTTTAGAAGTCATGGGATGCTTCACTTATCATCCCTCTATGTGAATGAGTACATCAAATTCCAGTCATCATGGTAGATAATCCCATCCCATGGATAATGTAATAGTCTAAAAATACACATTATGGGAAAATATTAATTTGTGGCCAAGTTTCAATTCCCATGAAGAGTGAGGGAAAATAAAATATTTCTTAAGGTTCATCGAATAAAATTATTAGTGAGGTAGAAAAAAACATCAAATATAGATTTACCTAAAGTAGAGAATAATAATGTAATCAATGAATGTAGCTTATTATTATAAATATATTTATTAAAATAATGAATATAGATTTAATATGAAACCTTGAATCCTAGAATTATGAAGTCATGGTGTATAATGCATAAAGTGGTGTGTATATATGTATTTTCAGAATACAACTTGTTTTTTCCTATAAGAATATTTAATAAATCAATAAAAAATAGAACTGATCATAATCATTATATTTTATAAAAAACAATAATTATAACAACACGATTCATTAAAAGAAGAAAATTAGGTTTCATATGGTGTGAAACCTGAAACATCGAGATTAAATAAATACAACACCCTGATATTTTGTGATATATTTATTTTTTAAATAAATTAAATACATTCAATATCATCAATGACATGAAACACTGATTTTAACTTGAGTTATATGATACATAGTGCTTAAATTTAATGTAAACAATTATAAAAATATTTTTAATAATGTGATAATTATAACCTAGCTGTTAGAAATTTTTGTATGAATAAGATTAACTAAATTATGAAAATATATAGATTAAACATTCCCATCTTTTCTTTGTTTTTAATAGATAAAAATATAGTTTTTTAAAATAAAATAAATGTTTTCGAAATTATGTATCTTTTTCAAAAAGAAGGTTTAGTCAACAATTTCACAAATTATTTAGAATATTTTTTAATCCCATTTGATAAATTAATATTGAAAAAAGTAATTTTTATATCATATCACAATAATTTACTCTTGGTGAAATTTTGTTATTTTTTATAAAATATTTAATTCTTAGAGAATTGTTGAAAATGTTTTTTTACAGAATGTTTTTTTCATTTCAATAAATAATTTAATTTAAAAGTCACAATTTTATTTATATTTTAGCAAGTAACAAATGAATTGTTTATTTATATTAAATCTAATCAATTACATTATAATCATTATTATATTTTTTTATTTTACGATGGGTTTTTAGGTTTAAATATGGGTTCTTTCTAAAAACTATTTTAAAAATAATAATGTTTCAATAATTTAATTATTCAATAAAATAACTAATAATAAATGTTTGGAATAAAATTTCAAATGTATATATAATTACATAATTATTTATTTTAACTCATTTTTTATTATAACTTATTGAGTTAATATAAAACCATATTTCATCAAAAAATATTGTCCTTGAAAAATAGTTTTTTCATCGATTCTATAGGATTGTTTTAAATTTATATTTTACAGTTATATTTCATTAGTTTGGAAAATTAATTCCATATTTTAAATTATAATAATATTTAATCTCTAAATAGTTTATAGTAATTATAGAAAAAAATAATTGTGAGAACAATAAAAATTAATTATTGTAGTTATGATAAAAATTAATTTAGCAAGGGATAAACAAAAAATTTCAGTATTAAAACATACTAACCAACATGTCCAACACCAAATTTCATGTCAAATTTATAATGCATCTCTTATATTTTCTATAATTTACTATTTTGGAGGATTTTTGCATGATAAAAATATTGTATGATTGATTAATTTCAAAATATTACATGTGTTCCGCACACCTCAATTATATGATTACTCCCAATATCCTCTACTATTCATATAATAAAAATCCATTGGCTTATTCAATACCTACCTAAATAGCGTCTACACATCCCAATAAAAACCAGTGAATCCTAAATTTTGGCATAACATCAACTACGAATGTCTTTTTTTTAAACCAAAAAAAGTCACCCAATGAAGTGGAAATGCTCTTAAATACATATTATTTTATATTTTTTCCACAAAATAAAAAATTTATTTTCAAAAAAAATATTCTATAAGATCTAATGAATTTAATATATATATATATATATGGTTGTGTTTGTGTTATTATATTAATTTAATAACCAAAAACATTATCCACTTTTACAAAATGAGTTACTAAATCATCAAACATTTTTATTTGGTACTACTGCCTCACCAAATGATGTCATTCATTTTGTAAATACTATTGCACAAAAGATATTACAATGTCACTCATATGTGCATTGGACTACCACCTCGTGAAGTGACGTGAATCATTTTTCAGTAATGGAAAACATGGATCTTAATATGTGTGAATATAGTGTTTATATGTGATATATATGACATAATTAGGATACTAATGAAAACATTATCATTATAAAACCAAATTATAACATTATTAATCATTTTTTTGAAAATGATAACATTGTTCATAGACATTTGGAAAACTAATTCCACGGAGTGATGTGATTCTTTTATTCATTACGACACCATGAAATATATATATATATATATATATAATTAAATAATAAGATATTGAAGATATTATAATCATTATATAATGATAAAATATTATGTATCTTATTTCTATATAAAACACTAAAAATTGAAATATTAATCCAACGTACATATGGCATACTATCCGCATGATAGTACCATTAATCAATTTTTCAGAAAAATCAATCTTTATTGGTTTTAAAATTATAATAACTATATATATATGAGAAATATTTCATTATTATTAATATTTATGTGATTATATAACTAACTCTTTGACAATATTGAACACAACGAAGTCATCAGTAATACATAAGGCATATTTATTAAAAACATATGATATGAACATATTTGATTATGAAATTGTATATAAAATACAAATAAGTGAGATAAAATTAGTAAAAAACTGGAAAAGGTACTGATGAATGTAAATAATTAACATATGTTTATTTTCTGGGATCCCAAAGACCCACATTTCAATATAGAGTCATTTCTATGGGATTTCATCTAAAATTCCTCTTATTGAGGCAAATTTTGAGGTAATCTACCTATAATACAATATCAAGTGTATATATAGACAATTTGACAAGATATATGATGATTTACTATTTTAAAATCATATTTAAATTTTTAATGTTATTATTTCACTAAAAATATCTTTTATTTATTTCCCATGGGAAAAGAAACATTTATTTTTTATAATCATCTTTAATGTTTTCCTTCCAACTGCATCTTTTCAGTGGACATGTTTATTAAAATTATTATAAAAAAACCTAAAATTACATTAATTTTTAATAAAAATATCTTATTTCTTTTTAAAAAAAAATCAAAAGATTTTAAAGTACTCGTTTAACATGTATTATATGGAACATTATAAAAAATGACAAAAGGAAGGTTCTATAATTAACAAAAATGTTGAAATTGACTTGTCCTCAACTATGGAAATTTTATTATTTCTATAATACATGGAAATATTTCATCTATTTATCAATGAAAATATCAATTTCTCTTTTTTGGGTTTTCATTTAAAATGTATTTTTCAGAGGTAATGTTATTTTATTCTAAAAGTGTTATTCTCATTGGCTTAAAAGTGTTTTTCTTAGTGATTTATGTTGACTGTCTATTATTTGTGATATGGTACAATATAATTATATTTAATGGTTTATTGAAATATAGCTTATATGAATGGTTGAGTCACAATATAACCTCAATGTTGTCCTGATATATATTTTATAAAGGGTTGGGAACAATTATAGATCTGGAAAAATGAGTGATCCCAATAAAACTTATAAAAATAGTGAAAACCAATATATCACATTAATATATTGGTTAATAATTATATTTGATGTGGGATATATGGTTTTTTCAATTAAAAGTATATATTTAAATTTTTTATTAATTTGCAGCTATCTATTTCTGAAAAGGGGCCTTTAATTTCATGTTTTACGTTTTACAAGGAATTATTTGAGAAAAAAGAGTTTTTGTTTATCATTTGAAAATAATTTATTTCATATTCTCAAATAACATTGAAGATAACGGTAAAGATTACATGAGTTTCAATTATTTTCACTCCACTAACAGTTTTCAGGAATTTTATGTACCATACAAACCTATATGTACTAATACAATTTGATAAATTTTTTGCAGTTTTTAAGTATTGTTAAGAGAAAATAAGTAGTTAAATTTAATTTTGTGATGATTTTTAATGACTGAAAATATAATTTTCTTTTAAAATTATTACATTTTGAAAAATGGATACAGATTATAAATACCATTTTTATGTAGTTTTGTTATGACCTAATTCACGAATACTCTAAACCTAAAAATATTTTCATATAAAAGAGATTGAATTCATAACATAATAATAAGGATTATTTAATGTATAAGTATGGATCCCCATATAAATACTCCCTTATAAACATCAATTAAAGATCTCTAAATAGTGTATATTGAGTGGTCAGTTTTAATGTTATATATGCATCCAATATGAAAGGATTTAAATATAGAGGATTACTTTTTAACAATATATATCAGTTAATAGTAGACTATTTTAATAAAAAAAATAGTATATAAACCAATAGTATTACTAATAATATCTCATATAAAATATTTAAATTGATAAATTATGTTTTATATACTCAAAAGAATCCTATAAAATTACATCCAAATTTATATGACACAATTTCATAATGCCTCCCACAATAATAAATTAACAAGTAACATCTTTAATGAATATTTTTCTAAATAGTTGTGGGAGTTATGAGTAAAATGATAAAATTATACTAATTGATCATAGCACATAATCTTATTTACCACACAATATCTAGTATAATTATGTTAATAAATTATCTTTTTTATACATAACTCTTTTTCTATGTTTATTTATAATTTTATAAAATTATCATGAAAACATGGTAATTATCAATGTTCATTACATTATTTATTTTGATTACATCCCACTAACATTTTTTATATAAAAAATAATCCAAATTATTATTGCAACAAAATTGAACACTTATCCTTACAGACAGATGATAAAATATATTATGAAATTATGTGTTATTAAAATTAAATTATATTTAACATGATCTATTATTTTAATTACCTGATTTAAAATAATATAATATATCTTCCCATTATACCAATAGAAATTTTTTTCTCTAAAAATACAATCCTTAGAGAAAAACAAATTTTTTCTAAGGAAATCAATCTTATATACTAAGATAATAATTTTAAAAAACTCAAAAATGAAAAACCAAATCTAATATTGAATATTATATGTTCAGATCATTAATATTAATATAATAATTTTTTTCAAATTAATCATATTTTAAAGCATTGTGGACATATTCATTATTATTTTATCAAATATATTATATAAGAAATTTATATTCAATCTAAAAATAATTTTACCCATATTTAATAATAAAACATGTTTTCTAATAATATTAATCAAAAACTATATAAAACCAAACCACAATTATATATTTATTATAACAATAATTTGTTTATAAACAACATATTTAAACAAATTGGGTAAATTTTTTGGAAAAACCATTCCATATATTTTGTTCATATAGAATTTCTATATTTAATTACAGTTGACAATATAATTCAGTAACATAATTTTAAATTTTTTGAATAAAAATGTAATGATTCATTAGTTCATGTTATTATTTTTAACTATTATATGTATATAAAAAACTCTAAAATATAATATTGGTATCGTAATAGAATACAAAATATGTGGACTTTTTTAATTAAATAAATTCAAAATAACGTATCTCCATAATGTTTTATAAAACCCCAAGGGTTTCCAAAAAAAACAATTTAATTGTACCATTAATAAATTTTAGTGATATATCTCTTATATACAAATTGGAGAGGATGAAAAATTGATATATTGATTTTCATCCAAAGATAAAAAAGTTAATCTTTTATAAAATCAATATAGAAGTAGAGCATTTTCATATATGTTTTACTATCATTTATACGTAACATTTTGAGAAAATCAAGTAAATTTTTATTAAACTAGTTCATATTTTGGGAATATTTCCAATGATAATTACATAGTTAATTTCTTATCTAGGGAATTACATAATAGAATCATTATTTTCATTTATTCCATAACACATCATAGTATATTAATTATAATACATGAAAAGAAATTTCATTTTTTCTTCATGTATTTAATTCTTTTGAAACATCAAGGGAATTCTACAATTATTTGCAAAATGTGTCAACACCACCTGTTTTAGGAATTTCCTCATTTATTTGTTTGTAGTTATGTTTCTATAAAACAATTGTTTTCCTTTTCCTTATGAAAAAATTATATGTTTCTCTAACATCTAATGATGTTACTTCTATTAAGCAACCCATATCCATAAGTTGATCTAAATGTTTTATTTGTTTCTTGTTTTTATATTTAATCTAAAAAAAGAAATTTTTTGTAAAAAATAATATCTTTGAGTCATTTTAGGTTTTATTGTTACTAATATATATCCAAAACAATGATTAATCCATATAGTTGAATCATATACTTAAGTGGGATAATATTTATATTTCATCTGGAATTATTTCAAATATTCTAATAATATAATCCATATATATATCTAGAAGATAATACTTTCAATAATATCAAATAGTCTAATTTTATAGTTGAGTGGGAAAATGATTATCAAAATCCATAATATTGATTTATTTAAATTTCTACATCTTGTGTCCAACTTATTAGGGATTCCTGACTAATGATATCAAAAAAATTTCAAAAAAAGTCATCAATTGTTAATGTCATGTAATTGATTGATCTTTTTAGAGACTATAATTTGTTAGCAATACCCTTTATCATATCCTTCCAGGTAAAAATATCCAAGGGATAAAATCTGTAGGTATCATAAGAAACAATATATTAAATATCATATAAAGGGAATTTAATCACACCCTATTATCTCATGTACTTACTCTAAATATATTCATGGAATTATTATAATATAATTGAATCGCTATTTTCCTACCAATTCAATATATACATACTGTATTTGCATGTATCACTTCTCAAATGACATTTGTATTTTAACTAACCGAGATTAAAGTTTAATTTTATTCAAAAATAAATCAATTCATAGCTTCTATAATGTACATGATTTAACATCTTATACTTTTGTGGAATCATAAAATATCCAAAAAACACCATATAATTTCTATGGAAGGACATGTATCCAGCCCCAATTATTCTTGGGGAATCAGTATGCATCTTAGCCAGTTAATAGTATGGCATAATATTCCTCAACCCAATATTTTATACTAAAAAATCTCATCAATTCAATCACTATTTTATCAACTAATATTTATAATCATTAAATAAATACTTCATTCATTATCATAACCGATGAAAAATCCAATGAAATTTTATAAAAAAACAAAATCAATTGTTTTACATAGAGTGCATCTCATTAAAATAGGCCATGATAATAAGAATTATTTTTTAACAATTGTAAATAAAATAAAAAGTATCATAATTTAAAAAATAATATTCTATGAATAAATTTGGGAAGAAATTAAATATTTGGACATTTAATATATATATATATATTAAATTAAATTTATATAAAACATTTCCTTAAACGTTATAAAATATTAAAAATTTTGGCACTAAGAAATATTTATATATGTAATTTTTATTTTATTAAAACTAAATGTCATCATTTCTATCTCATTAATATAAAATCCATAATTGCTAAAAAATTTAAATTTTTTGTAAAATTTTCCTATCCAATAATAATAATATCATACCATTTATAAAAACCATAAGTAAATGAAATATATACAAATTATCTAAATAAGTTTACAAATGAATAAATTATTTAATTTTATTTAACATATATTCTTATATAAATTTAAAAACAATTTTTTATTTATTTACCTATTTAACGACACAATATTATATTATCACAATAAAAAAATCTTGTTCAATTTCTTCCACCTCATAAATTAGTCCCAGTGAATCATGGCTCATCCCAATAATTTTTTTTGATAATTAAATGAATATTGATATTTTTAAATTCAATAGGAAGTGAAATGAATAATGGAATAAAACATGTCACCTTGGTCCCATTAACTTTCCATATATTGAGAATATTTTAAGACTCTCTTTCCAAATAGGGAAAAATATTTTTATAGAATATAAATAAATGAAAATGAATTTTTATTAATAAATTTTTTCCTACCATTATGGGGTTTCACAAACCATTTTGATGAATTAGTAATGGGTCATCTTGTAATGTTTTGTGGGATTTTTTTGTAATAATTTTAAAAAAACAGTGATATTTTAGAAAATAATTTATATGTATGAACACAAAACTCATGGAATTTTATATTTCATGGTCTTTATTATTTCATACCTATGACCATTCTAAAGATACCAACTAGAATTGACATTGAGGCATGACCAAGTGATTATTTATCACTCATTATTTTAAAACTATATAATTAATATTTAATTTAGATTGTCATTGATTCCATATTTGAAATGGTTATCATAAAAATAACTATATCAATTATAAATATTCCATTGTTATAAAAAACAAAGGATCATAATAAATAATTTTACATACACAATGTTATAAAAGTATTAAAGGATAATTTTTGAGTTTTAACAGTTTCGTTATTGATAATACATAAATAGTTGAGAGATATTTGATACCACATATGGTTTATAATGGTTATAAAATTTATATAATTAAAATTAAACTATAGTAATCTATAATAAAAAATATTCCATTTATATTTTATATAATATTATAAAGAAGATAAGATGATATACACAAAAAGATGAGGATTGAACTATACTAGGCATCAAATAATCATGTTCATGAACTAGATAAATTGGAAAAAATATTCCTTATCCATTATATCCATTAAAGGTGTTAATATTATATAATTGATTAAATAAACCCTCTTATATTGGTTTTTTAGAACCGTATAATCAATGTGAATGAGGTAGAGGGAGAGAGAGATCTTCGACCAAGATTATTTTCATAGTATTAGATATATAATAAAATTTATACCCATAATAGATAATTAATCAATACAAATATACAACATTATAGATCCTATGGATTCAAAAAATAATTATATTCTATATAAAAAGTTCTATAAAAAAATTTTAACTTATAATTTCTAAATTCATGGATATACCTTTGGGTATCATTTTTATTTTTGAAAACATATCTTTTGTATTTCAGTAACAAGTAAAATTTATCACCAAATGATCAAACCCATGATTATAATAAATATTATATAATTATGAACAATTCATTAATATTAAATATAAAATATATTTTTATGAATAACATTATATAATGGTTTCACCATCCACATTGTGACATATACCATGGAATACTAGGTTGTGGTCAAAAACCCCACTTCATATATGTCTCTTTAGTGAAATTATCTTCCATTATGGTCATTCAATAGTTATATTATAGAGATGGTTAGGATGTAACTGTTGTAGTAAAATTTGAATAAAATTGTTTTTAAGGTTAAAATATATATATATATATATATATATAGAAACATAGGATGAATTCTATACCAGTAAAACTATAGATGGGTTTGGTGGATGATAGATTCCTTTTCTAGAAAAATGATTTTCAAAAAACTATGCCATATAGGCAATTCAGTATATAGAGGTATTTATACAATATAATATGTTAATCATGTTGTAATACATCATGATCATCATGTATATTGATTTCATACTGATAATTGTATGGATGATGTTTTCACTATTATTTAAAATGTATCCATTTACATTGTATAATGGTTTTTCCAAGTTATATTGTATTAAAAAAAATATTGGGATGATATCATAGTAAATGTGTATTTTATAATTTAATTAATATATATATATAAAAGATTTTTTGGGTTATCTAAATTCTAGTGAATGATATATTAGATAATTTTCATGATTTTTAACAAATTTCTTTTAAGAATTCATATATAGGTAATTAATATATTGATAATGAAATGAATAGATATTTTTCATCACCTTGATTGGATTACATATGTGTTTTGAGTATAATTTGATGTTTTCAATGTTTTATAGAGTGATTTAGGGTTCGCTAGAAGTGAATAGTTATTTATGGATATTTATATTATGTTTTAAACAATTCTCTGAAAAAATATATCATTGATATTACATTCATTTAGAAAAATTGTTATTATATTAACTAATTTTTCTATAACTATAATTATTGTAAATTAGGAATAATTTATTCTCATCTTGGTTTTATATGATGCTAATGTCTTACCCCTCTATATATATTAGATAATAATTGATTCTTATAATATTAATGGATTACTTGAAATCATGAAAAAACATTGGATATTTTTATCTTCCCATTATAAAATTATTGAAATCGAGGAGTACGATTTTTTAAGAAAAATATTGCATGATTGTGTGTCTGTGGTTTTTGTAGGTTTCATAATAAAATTCATTTAAATTTAAATATTAAAAATATGGAAAAAAAGTAATATAAAAATTAAACTAATATTTTAAATAATCTATTTTGTTAACATAATTAGAATAATAATTTAGTGTATTAATTTTTATAATGTGGAAAAATATATTATATAACTTATTTCAAATTACTAATATATTTGAATAGCATTATGAAGGTTTCTCTATAATATATACACAAAATTTAAATGATCATTTTATTGTTGGTGAGAGGATTTATTATATTTCATGTATGTATAAATAGGGTTGTTTGTCTTTTTTTATCCAACATAATTTTATATGTGTATATGATAAATACAAATAATGATCCTAAAAATTTTATTTCATATTATCTATTAAATCTAGATGATATTTCAATTTTCATGAACATCATGTATAATTTTTATGTATAGATGAATGATAAATTACAGTATTAGAATGCAATATGTGATAAAATAGAATTTAGATGATGGATGGAGATTATTGCCTAATTTTCCATGTTTTATTTTGTCTTCTAGAAAATTATTTTTTAAACTTGTGGTTTTATCTAATTTATTAATTTTTTAATCATTTTTTTTACTATAATCAACTAGAGATAATATATTTCTATAATTTTAAAAATATAAAAGAATCTTTCACATAATTTTGGATTGTTAATAAATTTATATGAATTATATTGTAAACCATGATGTTATATACTAATTAAAATTCCACAATGGAATCATAAAAATAAATTGAAATAGTCATTTTTAAAATTTAATAAGACATGAAGGTTTTTTAACAGAAAATAAAATCATGATATTAAATTTTTTAGAGAAGTATATCGATAAAAAATATGATGATATTTTACAATAATTTGATGAGTTTCAATATTGAAGGAAATAAAGTCCCTATTATGAACATGGATGTATTTGAGTTATTTTATGGTAATTAATTTCTAATATAGGGAAAATAATACTATTTATTATCTGTATTCAATATTTTATTTTAACATTCATGAATATTCATTATTATCTATATTTCAGTTTTTTTGATCTGATTTTTTTATATTAAATCATTATTACCTAAAAATAGTTGGACTAGAGGATGTGTAAGGGGGATGTATGGTTGAATTATAGTAGAATTATCCAACAGTTCCCTTGTGCATGCCCACAATGTACATTTTGAATATTGGTGGAGGATTGTAAAACATGAAGACGATATTACTCGATTATAGGAATTATGAATATTTAGTCTCCAATCCTTCCATTCCATTACATAGTTTATTATCATGATATGATATATTCATTATTTATGGTGTGAATATGCATATCTCAATATGAATTCTACAACTAAACTTCATTAAATCTATTAACATATATTATATGTGGATCTAAATTTATGATTGTCAAGAGAATCATTTATTTTTTATTTCACATCAAATAGAATCAAAATATCTTTTCCCATTGAATTAATAATACAATTAAAATATTGTTAAGAATAATAAATTTAATTTCCATAATCAATATATTATTACATATAAAATATATCCATGAAGTAGGATTATCAAATCAAAAAAAATTGATATTTACCTCATTAATGGAATATAAATATACAACTATAGATTATCACATATCACTAATATAAATGAAATCTTAACAAAATAATTTTATCAATCTGGGAATTAAAGGTCAATGAACCATATCAACAAAATTCATATTCTCATCACATTTGAATCAATAAATTCAAGGATATATTTTACCCTTTCCATTATCATGTGGCCATGAATCATCCATTATCAATTAAAGTATTCGATTTTTAATCACCTTGCATGACTCATTTAATTTTATTGATATTATATTATATTTAATCACCACTCAAGGAAAATTAATATATATATATTATATGATAATCATTACAGTGCTAAATATCATGGACTTCTAATCCAAACAATTTCTGCACATCATAGAGAAAAACTTTACAATTAATTATTAGTAATTTTTTTAAGATCACATGAATTTATGGTTATGGGATGTTATTTAATTTTTATGGAAAATAATTAATTGAAAATTGAGGTTAATATAAATATTAATTTTTTTATAACCAAGAAATTCATAGTGATAACATCTCCATTAACTGTTGAAATATCTAATTTTCACCAAACCTAATGGAAGTTATAGAATCCGGGAATGGTAATGAATGTTAATACACTTTTATATTCTATTACATTTGTTACAACATAATTAATGAAATAATAACAACACCCACATTACCTCTCTAAATGATCTCTTCGTAACACTATTTTTTATTTTCATAACATGATCAATATTCAATAAATCATTATTCATTAATTTTGAAAACAAAACCCATTATGTTCATGATGGGGTGAAATAAAGTAAAATGAATAAATAATTGTGACACATCATAATATTTAATCAAAACCCCATAAACACATACTTTTTAATGTGATCGTTCCTTCCTCTTTAGGACCACATCTTCTACACGAATAGAATTTTAATGTCATTAAAAACCCTAAGTGAAAATATAGGAAAGGATAAAATAGGATATAAAATCACAACTTCTATAACTACTCCATCAACTATTTCTATCGTTCGAATAAGGGTTAACTATAAAAAAACTTTTAGTATAAAGATATAAATGATAAAAAACAACATCCATATTAAATATTTATTTATAATTTCATAGATTAGACAACCTTTAAGTAAATATTTATAAGAAACCATGTCCTAGTGTCTCTAAAATAAAAATAAAAAATTAATGGAACTATATTCCATAGAAATGTTTTTTCGAATGTAACATTTAATTTGGAAAATTACTCATGCTATTTCAGAAAAAATAAATCTATTTATAGATTATTCAGGAAAATAAATCATTTAATATTATATAAAAATATCACTTAAAAAATAATCAAATTATCCTAAATAATTATTTGTTACAACCCCTTCACATATTTATATCTACATATTTGTCTCACCATTTATCTTTTTTCGAATTAATCAAAAATGAATTTAAAAACAAGAAATGCTTGTTATCCAATAAAAATTTATGTTATATATAGAAATGATTAAATAAAAATGACATGTTTGTTTAATTAAATTAAATTTATTTAATTTATGAACATAAATGTAAGGTATTATGATAAAACGATGAAATTAGGAACACATAATCAAATTTTTAATTTATGTTCTTCGACATGTGGACATAAATAATTATTAATACAATATATGGTTTCCATTCTATAACATTTAATAGTGTGAATAATAATTTAAATATATATCTCACAAAAAAAATAGCCTCATTGGATTCATTCCTAGTGGATTCCCTTAAAATTCGTTATAGACTACATATGATTTATTAAAACATATAAGACTGTGTGATTAATTTTTAAAAATAAAAAATTATTGGAAATTTTGTCATGTAATTGAAAATTGAAAATTGCAAAAAAAACCCCAAATACTAATTTTGGGTCCACAAAGAACATTTGAATAATGTAATTGATTGGACCATACATCCTTTCAATAGGTGATGCGATATTGGAGATTTTATACAAGTAATTGATCGAAAAATTACCTCAATTATTTTCATTCATCATATTTGTGACATTTTCCTTCCAATATGATCAACATAAATCCTCCTATGGGTGTTAATTAATATATTTCCATTTATCTAAACCCCCATTTTTTATCAGAGATAAAAATAATTCAAATTGTGGACAATAAATTTTTTTCCCCTCTTAAATATATCATATTCATTTAAACATCCACATTGGGTGCCATTTTCTGACATAATTCATTCCTTCATCTCATCATTTACATATTCATCTTCATTATAAATGATAAAAACTAGTTCTCTTTTTGGAATGAATTAATATTCTATTTATTCATCACTGAAAATAAAATTTTTTATTAATCAATTTATATTTTATGTGACATTCTTCAGTCTAATTCAATTTCATATCTCACTAGTCTAGATATCAATCAATTCTCTTCTTGTTCCCAAAAATTGTATTCAATGAATAATTAATGTACTATACTTATATATGGATAATATGTTAAAATAAAATTATAATTAAAATATATCGTTAAATATAATTTCATTGATGATTATTTGAGGGTAATTGCTCATTAAATCCAAAAGTTCTGGTGATACCTTTATAGACTATAAATCTTCACGTCTCATAATTTCGAATTAATTTGGGGATAGTTTTTTTCTCCTTCACCAAAGAAACAGAAATATCATATAAAATAATTGAATAAATATTTATTATAAATGAAAATCTACATATTTTTTCTTATTTATTTTGGGAATCCATTGTCATCGCTGATGAAAAATAATATGTATATAGGATCCTACAAATTTCCCCGACTCTATTATTTTTTATACTTGATTCTAAATGATCTATAAATATATCATAATATTAGCATTGTAATCTGTAAAACTAATGTTAATTTTGTTATTGAATGTATCTTAAATTAATATACTTTATTATGTTTCAAATATTATATTCTTCAACAAATTTGGAAATTATTGTTCTTGATTTTATTGAAGTGGTTCTTTTCTATTTTCTTCCTCATCAGCCACGTCTTTCTCCCACTTCTTTTAATGCTCATAATTTATTTAACTTTTCAGTATACATGTTTTGTCTATTATTATTTTTCTATACTTTATATTACACTCTATATTCTGATAGCCTTTAAATTTTAATGTTAGTTTACTTATAGTTTTACTAGAAGCACAACTTTCCCTCTCCCCAAAATTTATTTAGAAATTCATCCGACATAATATTAAATAAATATATGTTTCAATATATGGTCTTTAGAGTCATTCATTATATAATTTATGTTTTCCATGATCATTTTAACATTCTATTTGTTCATTAATATCTACACCTACGGTGGTAATGACAATGGGAAAATTATTCACTTATATGTGGTTTTGAATGTAAAAGGATTGTCCATGTAGGGCCTATTGAAATATTGTTCTTCTAAATAGATAAAAAAATTTGTTGTTATTTTGTTTTAAATCTCTAAGAAAATGTTCAAATTTATATTATGGAAAACTAATTTAATTTGTAACCAAAATTTCGGTTTTTTTGTCTCACCACGACGACAATCTTCATAATGGGATATTTCATTTTATGTTTGGACCAAATATTGTTATAGACCAATTGCACATATCTCATTTGTCCTCATTTGGATTTCCACATCTAGTATTCACATGAAATTTCATTGGTTATGTGGTTGTGGTGTTTTGGATGTTTTAATTATTGATCTACATATTACAACACTGAAAATTCATATGATTCCTTGAAAAAGAAAAATTAAATGATTAAATTCACAGCCACATTTCAAAACCATGATGATGATAATTTCTACTTTACTATTTTAATCTTCCTCGTGCATTACATATATATTCATAATCATATTAATAATATTTCAAAATGTAATCATGTGTATAAAATTATTCATTGGTGGATTAATCAGGTTGATATAGATTCTTTTAACTCAACCCTCTGGGTGATGGAATGTGATGGAATGTATTATATCCACTCACACACATGATATTTTATTGAAATCAAGAAGAATATTATACATCCCATAAATATGTGAATATTTATGATTTTAAATTTTTTATAGAGTTCTTTAAAACTCCCAAATACTATCTTTTAATCCTCATTTGGTAACATAGAAAATTGAACAAGATTTTTGGTCATCTAAATTATTTCATTATTTATCATGAAATTGTTGGATAAACATGTGGTACTAGAATAGATTACCATAGTCGCATGTTTGAAAACCACTCATAATCCTAAAAATTGTTAACCACTAGGTCCCTTTATCTCACCTTTCCTACTACATAAATATTTTATATGTTATACATGGTCTCTATTTCCCCATTATACCATCAATTATCTTTCCAAATTACTATCACAATCATGATGATCTATCACGAACCTACCTGAGTCAACCCTGAACCAATCAGCCAAGCCCACCCGCGGAAATTCCCAAAAATCCTACTAAATATTCCTTGACATCCCCAAAATGATATGAGCACTCTAAAAAAAGGTCTGATAAGAGCTGACCGCCTTTGATACCATTTTTTCATGAATTAGCCTATGTCGACCCTAAACCGATCACCCAGGCCACCCCATGACATCTTCCGAGAGGCATTTCTAATCCTCCCGAGATGGAGAAATGAAAAAATGGTATCAATAGAGGTCACAAGGTAATGATTTTACCCAAATATAAATAATCAAACAAACAACAGAAAGAAATGGATAGCCCAAAATACATTTATATAAAAATTGAATTGAACATTATTTTTACAAGTAATTGAAAGTACAACTAAATTAAAAACTCAACTGACCAAACTCGACTACCAGATAACATCATATGACCTAGCTGTTCACTCTCCAAGACTATGATAATATGTCTCCCAAGGTGATCACACTAAAGATGAAACCTGCCCAAGGGCTAAAAACAGCTGAAGACCATATGTATGAATATTAAAACTCCTTATGTTAGCCCGATATTCTATTTCCAATGAACTTCTAATAAAATAAATAAAACATAAATTTAATGTTTTAAATACAATATATAATGGTATTATTTCCAAATGTGGTCCCATGCTATTAAAAAATTTAACGGACAAAATCGTTCTTATTTTATAAACAATAATGCAAGTAACAATTTTCAACATGGTGCAAATTCAAAATGAAAATAGTCTTCAATTGGGCTTCCTCAAAGATTGTGAACATTTAAATTAATCACACACACTTCTTAATTTATCAACCAAACACACAGTATGCCGACTTTGAGTACAAAAGATCCAATGAGAACAAGTCACGGGAACACCGCTAGGCACTAGTTAGTTGTCATCCCTATGTACAACGTATCTTGGTGAAAGTAACTATAATAAATATTGGTTCTAATGCACGTGAGCCACAATTATAGTTCATACCTATAACCTAGTGGTCCCGAAATATCATCATAATCATATTTTACTTTGTGTTTTCATCATTAAACATTCTACGTGAAACATGGGCCAAACCCCACGAGATCACTAGCATACTAGTACATGTTCGCCCACCTAGATACATGTGATTCACTTTAGTGATCAATCAAGTTAACAATATTATAAAATACACATTTCAAATCAAAATTCCATTCCCAAACAATAAACTCTCCAACATCTCACAAGGTTTCTTCATATTTCTTTCACGAATCAATACACAACTAAATATTTTTGTAGATCAATTTCAGCGAGTGTATTGAGGCTTTGCACATACAACTCATTCAAAAACACTATTTTAAGTAAAAATCACAACAAACCCATAACCAAATATATTTGAAAGCCCTAGAAACATTTAATAAAATAATTTCATGGACCATAAAAGAATCGCAATTGATACAATATGGTATATACATGTATAACACTCATTCTTCATTTTTAGGAAAGGCCAAACAGACCTTTAGACATTTTCTCATAACTAAAATATGACAAAGATATAAATTTAAATTTTATTAAGGAGGTTTAAATATACCATTAAAAGGATAAAACCACACTCATAAATCTCTAAAAATATTCAGGTTACATATTCAATACACAACCATTTATATTAGGATGTGAAACGAGCCATTTTCTGGCAACTCAGACAAAAAAATGTTGTAAGCAAAAACAAATTTTTGTTAAAACAAAATAAAAAATTGTAATCCATAAAAGGATCCCAAAAAAAACTTTTTTCATGATTCATATGTATTCATAAATCCAATCAAATCATTTTAAATTGAAGTATACACATAAATTCCAACCGAGAAATTTATCAAACACATGTCATGCACTTTTTAACAAAACAAAATATTATAATCACTTTAAATGTGATATAATACCATTTTCATGCCATAAATTAATTCATGATACTGAATATTGTTCAAAATACCCTAAAACAAGTGTGTAATCTCGTGGAATAGTTTATCAAACAAGAGGAGTGAACATTTATAACAAAAAATATATTTTTAACAAAATAAGGCATAAAACATAATATTCACACAATAAAATTAAAAATAAGGTTTCATAGGTACCTAATATGGAGACGGTGAGTAAAAATATCCAATGAGGTCAGGTCATAGGGACACCCCTAGCCACTAGTGAGTTGTGAGCCCGAGGTACCTCATATCTCGGTTAACATAACCATAATAAATATTTGTTCTCCTGCACACACACCACTATTAGGAATAATATGAATAACATAGTGTTCCCCACACATCATCATAACAATAGTTGAGTTAGTGTTGTAATATTCAATAAATCTATGTAAAAGAGGGGCCAAACCCCACGAGATCACTAGCATACTAGTATTCATCTGTCACATGCTCGTTTTCTTGTATTTGTTTTGAACTAGTTCATTGGAAATCCCGATACATTTTAATGGGTCATGGGTGTTATTAATGTTGAGTTTTGAAGTTTCAAAAGTGTCTAATCCCCCTATTTTTTGTTCCCCATTGCAAGTTTATATGTTTTTGGAGAATGGGTGGTTATTTAGTGATTTGGGCCAACTATAAGCCCATTTATAAATTTAAAAACTAAATTTGTTTCTTTAATAAAAACTTCATTTTTCAACATTTTTCATCCATTCCACTACCCACCTTTCCTAAAATGACATATTAAAACTACCATATCCTTTTATACCCCCTTATAAATTCATAAGAATTTTGAACATGGGTTACTTATTTACGTATTGAGCCAGCTCGTGGGCCCATTTCAAATTTTAAAACAATAATTGGTCCTTTTATATCTCTTCCATTGTTTAATATTTTTCAGTGATTCAACCACCCATTCAAATCCAACATACTTATCACCAACCCAATTCTCTAGTTAACATATTTGGAGCTCATTTGAATCACATATTAGAGGGAACATTCTCTGGTTTCCTCAAAATGTCCCAAATTGAGAAGGTAAATTGATTCATCCATAAGTCATTCAATTAGTACTCTTTAACCCACAAATCTTCTTCCTCACGTTTTTCTATATCTATGGAGAATCTCCAGGAAGTTCCAATACATTCCCTCCTCTCTATGGTTCAATATCTAATGCAAGTTGAAGAGTTTTCGAGGTGGTAAGGTGAGATTCCATCTCTTTCATCTTACTCCTCCTTTCATAATTTATTGGTTTTATATTCTTTTATAGTCATGTTAGACATAGGGTTATTTTATCTAATGATTTTTTTGTGGGGGTTTTGGCTGTTTGGGGGAGGTCGTCATAGGATTAGGGTTTATAAACCCTCATATGGTGATATTTGGAGTGCGTTTCCATTACATCAATGATTTGAGGTTTGATATCATTTGAAAAAGCCTTTATCATTTATGTTTCATCATTATCATGTTGTTATTTACTTATTTATAGGAAATTTGATGCTAGGAAACCTTTGTTTTAATTTTTGGTGTGAAAATGATGTTTTATGGCTTATTTTCTTAAAAATATAGTGGTTTTTGAATAAATGTGTACTCATCATGAATGACTAGGGGTAAATGTGGGAAGATTGTCATGAAATAATTCTAATTCTGATTGCCATATTTCAACAAGATTTATTATTTTATTAGTGTCCTTTTTATTGTTGATTGATAAGTGTGGAGATATGTCAAGAGGAGTCTGACTAATGGTCTTTGTGTGCTTGCAGGACCCAACAAGACATGTGAAGCCGGGGAATTGTACTAATAAGTATATCTGTGTTGATGTTGTGTTTGACATATGGTAGCCAGACATAGGTTCATGTCACCCACTCACACTGATTCCCTTTTCTTGGCATCTCGAACCATTCTTGATTTCTGATTTTTTTAAAATAATTATTAGTGAAATATGGAAATGGGTTTTAAAGGAAGGATTGGATTTTGAAAATTGAAAAAATGGGTTTTCAAAAATTATATATAAGAATGGTTATGGGAAGGTTGTTTTTTAACCAAATTTTGGAAGTGAAGTTGATATGATTTAATGGTATTGGATTGTCCCTAATCTAATTATGTTGATTGTTGAAATAAAATATTTTGAAAGTGTTAAAAATTTTAAGGCGATTCTGAATTTTTGATTTAAATGGGGTGTTTGGGGATGTTGAAAAGTGTTTAAATTTGATAAATTTGTTCTGGAAATTTTTTTTTGTGGTTGGTGTTTTTGAAGAATTGGTATTGGTCTCAATGGCCATTAGATTATAAAAAATATATACCTTGAAAAAATATAAAAAATTGGAAGGGGTTGTTTGGAGTTTCTAGGTTGTTTTAAAAGTTGTTAAAAATGAAAAGGGGTATGTTTTTTAGAATGTTATTCTTGATTAAGTGCAGATTGTATCGGGAAAACTAAAAATGGTTTCGACTTGGTGATTAGTTTTCCTTTTGAATGTACACGATTTTTAGAATGATATTATTTTGTATTAGCCTTTACTATTTTCATGGGTGCTTACAAGCATGGTTTTATTGACATATGGAAGGATGAACTATATTTCATGGTGTTTGTGGGAATGGGGTGGCCTGGAAATGTGAATGTGGTGGAGACATGATGAAACACCATTGGTAAATGTAGAAACCCACCAAGTTAGTTTTCTTTTCAAAAGTGTTTTGAGCAGAAAAATTGTGGCATATGTTTATAAATTTATTGTTAGGTGGTGTGTTTTTTCTATGTCTTGGTAGAGTTGTTTGTTCAGTATGATTACTTGTGATCAATATGTCATTCTCTTGTTATATATTGAGATGATATCTTGTTGGTGGCTCGATTTTGGAGTAATGATCAGTGGGTTTCTAAAGATGTGAGGGATGTGGTGATGTGGCCATGTATAGTTCTATGTTAGAAATCATTCCTTCATATCAACCTATTGATTCATTTCAAATGTTAAATCTATCTCTTCTGATGATGCCTCAGCCTGTTTTATGGAATATATAGCTTTTTGGGATCGATTTAACATACTTGTAGGTCCTGATAATTCTATTAGATGTAGTAGTTGTGTTAAGTGATGTTGATGTGCTTCACCATATTTCTGGTCCATTTTTCTCCTCGTTCGGAGTGAGATTGAATTTTGATATGTATCTATGATTTCCCATTTAGATGAAGGTGTTTTTATGAGAAACAAATTTTTTTAGTTTTTTGTTTCTTATCGCATGAATACGGTGCATCAGATGCTTCAAGAATTAAGGCTCCAGCCATATGCCTTCGATTGAAGCTTTCCACGTAATCTAGAACTAGCCAGAGGTGTGGAGCGATCAACAAGGATCCTTCCTCCACCATTTTTATTTTATTTTATATTCTATTTTTGTTCCTCATCACTGTGAATTTCATCTTGTCACAATGAGCATGGTGGACTTACCCCTCACACAGTGTCAATGTTTTTCCTTCATAGATGTGCGATTTCTATCACTTTCCCAGTTTGGACCTCATGTGTCAATTGGGTACAGCCTTAGTATTACCTATTCATATATGGAGGGTGTTGTGTGGTTCATATATTTATTATGTGGTATTAGTGGCCCTATGATTGGGTCCCCTTCCCTCCCTTCCCTGAGTGGTGGGTGTTTAGATCTGTTCTGAAAGTGTGGACCCATTTCTTGTACCCTCTGTTCGAGAGTGGGTGGATTAAATGTTCAAGTTATAACCATTGTAACTTTCATTAATAGGTTGTTATGGGATATTATTTGTGTACATGCGCATGTGATTCCCAATTTGTAGATCTTGTTTGTTCATTTCAAGATGGGTACTAATGGTGGGGAGACCCAACATGGGTTTCATTGATTTTTCCTCCTAAGAATATATGTAGTTATATTTATTTCGTAATGGAGGGGAGTCCATTTTTTAATCCACTAGAATCTTTTTATTTGATGAGTTTTTTTTGGTTAGGGTGATTGTTGGTTTTATTGGTATAAGGCCATAAAAATGGGTTCTTGGTTTGGAAGTGGAGGTACTAACTCGATCTTCCAGTTGATTCTTGGGAAGTGGTTCAGAGATGGTGTTTTGGTTGAGGTAAGAGGATTAAGTTTTTTTAATGGTTGATGGTGTGTCATTGGACTAGGGGGATGGAACATATTGGTAAATAATTCTTCAGATTTTGTCTTCAACTTGGAATGTGATATGTCATTCAGGGGTCGGAAAGGACAAATGGTGGGGATAATTTGCACACCCGGTTTTTCATGTCATTATTTTGATATGGTTCATTGTAAATCCTGATCCTTTTTCTTCAGTCTTGGGTGATATTATAGTTGATTGTTTACTTTTTCTCTAAATATAATCACCCTAATTTGGGTTTCCCATTGCGAGTATAGGAGTTGTTGGTAAACGAGTGGTTATTTTGTGATTTCGGTCAACTGTAAGCCCATTTCCAGATTTAAAAACCTAATTTTTTTCTTTTTTAACACAATAATTCTTTAAAAATTATCATTCATTACACATCCCACCTATCCTTGACTGACATATTAAAACTACCATATCCTTTTGGACCGCCTTATAAATTTATAATAATGGTGAATTTGGGTTACTTATTTATGTATTGGGCTAGCCCGTGGGCCCATTTCCAGTTTTAAAACAATATTTTTCTTCTTTTATATCAGTGTACTTTTTTAATATGTTCATTGATTCATCCTCCCATTAGAATACAACAGAACTAGCACTATAACATTATTAGTTATAACTATTTTGAGTTCATTTGAATCTCTTAATAGGTAGAATGTTCTCTCGTTTCCACAATATGTCCATAATTAAGAAGAAAACATGCTTTCCTCTATAAGTCATTCAATTTGTACTATTTCTCCAATAAAACTTCTCTCCCTAATTCGAACTGATCTTAGGAGCCACTACAATATATTCCAAGTGATTCCATTCTCTCTATGGGTTCATATATAAAGGAACCTAAAGATTATTCGCGGTGGATATGTGAGATTATTTCTCCTTTCTCGTTCTTATTCCTCCTCCTTTCATTATTTATTGGTTTTCTATTCTCCCCTAGTCAATTATGACCTAGGGTTCTATAATACCATGATTTATGATGGGGGTTATGTTCATTTGGGGATGTTCGTCCTAGGTTGAGGGTTTATAAACTATCATATAGTGATATTGGGTGTGTGCTTCGATTACGCCAAGGATTTGAGGTTGGATATCCCTTGAACATGCCTTTATCATTTATGTTTCATCATTATAATGTTTTTATATCCTTATTTATATGATATTTTCTTCTTCATAACCTTAGTTATAATTGTTTTGTGTGCAAATGTTGTTTCATGCCTTATTTTGTAAAAAAATATAGTTGTTTTGGTATAAATGTGCACTCCTCCTGATTGATAAATTATTAAATGGGCATACACATTTTTTTATTTTGAATATGTTTCAGTATCTTGAAGAAATTTATGTCATTAAAATGGTATTTTATCACTTTTTATGTTCTTAAAGTAATTTGTTTTGTTAAAGAGTGCATGCCACGTGTTCACTAAAATGCCCTGTTGGATTTTATGTGTATTGTTCAATTTAAAATGATTTTATGGGATTTATAAATACCTTGTAACAATGAAAAAAAATTATTTTGGGATCCTTTTATGTATTTACAATTAGGTTTTTTATTTACAATCAAATGGGTTTTGGTTTACAACATTTTTGGCCCATGTTGCCCAAAAATGGACTGTTTCATATCCATATAATAATTGTTGTCTTTTGAATATGTAACCTGTGTGTTTTAAGAGATTAAAGAATTTGGTTTAATGTTGTAAATCATCTGTATACAACACCTTAATAAAATACTATTTCATAATATTTTCTAAAGTTAGTTTTGAGAAAATTATTAAAGGCATGTTTGGCCTTTCCTAAAAGTAAAGAATGAGTGTTTGACATGTATATACCATGTTGTGTCTTTTGGGATTGTTTTATGGTCATTGAAATGATTTTATTGATTGTTTTTAGGGCTTCCACATATTTTTGTGTATGGTTTTGTTGTGTGTTTATACTTAAATGACTGTTTTTCAATGAGTATTATGTGTAACGCCTCAATACACTCCTTCAAATTGTTCTACGGAAGTATTTATCAGCTTATTTATTCGTGAAAGAAATTTGAAGGAAAATTGTGGGAATTTGGTGTGTTTATGGTTTGGTGATATAATTTTTATGTGAAATGTTTATTTTATTATATTTGTAATATGATTGACCACTAATTGGAATCCCATGTTTCTAAGTGTGATGATGTGTACTAGTATTCTAGTGATCTCATGGGATTTGGTCCCTATTTCATGTAGCATGCTTGACGATGGCAACTATAACTAATCTATGATTATGATTATGTTGGGGGACCACTAGGTTATGAGTTTGATCACAACTAGTGTCTTGTGTTCATGAGAGAGGATATTTATTGAGTTTACTTTCACCAAGAAATGAGGTACCTGGGGATCACAACTAACTAGAGCCTAGGGGTGTTCCTATGACATGTGCCTATTATCTATATTATACTCACTGTCAGCATACAGTGTTTTCGGTTGGTAAATTCATTATTTTGTTTGATTTATTTAAAATATTATATTCTTTAAACAAGCCCTCTGGAAAAGTAGTTTCATTTTCCAGTTTCCCGTCTTTGAAAAGTGTTACTATTATTCTTGTTTATAAAGAATTTATGTTTTTTCCTGGTAAAATTGTTAATGCATGGGACCTCATTTGGAAAAATAGCATTATATGATGTTTTTAAAATGTAAAATGGATATTTCTTTTATTTTAGTGGAATTGCATTGGTAATTTAATATTAGGCTAACCTACTGAGTTTTAATACTCACCCCAATAGTCTTCTTCTATTTTTAGCCTTTGGACAGGTTTCAGCTTGAGTTTGATCACCATAAGTGACAAAAGATCATTGTGTTGGATAGTGGAAAATGGGGAAACATTGAGTTAGTTGGATATAGGGTTGTTCATTTGAGTTGTTGGTTTAGTTGTACTTTTCAATTTCTTGTAAAAATAATGTTCATATCAATTTTTATACAAATGTATTTTGGAATATCGATTTCATTCTGTTGTTTGTTTGGTTGTTTATATTTGGGTGAAATAATTCCCTTGTGTACTTTTTTGATGCCCTTGGTGCATGTCTCCATCCCGAGAGGATCGGGAATGCCTCTCAGGACATTTCACAGGCTGGCCTGGGTGACTGGTTCTGGGTCCACTCGGGCAGGTTAGTGACATCTTCAATTCCATTTGATCGAGTGGAGAAGTTAACCATAAATAATTTTAATGTATAATTCGCAACACAATAATTCCATCTTTAAAAAGGTAAATAAAACACAATAATTGATAAATTATTATAAACACCTATCCTATAATGAAATTGGCCTAAAATGGGCACCATTAGTTTAGCAACCTATAACAAATCATTAATTCATACATAACTATTAAAAGGAAAAAATTTAAATAAATGATTTTACACTAAAAATTGATATAGAAGATTGTGATTATTTTGGAATACCCATGAGATGGATGTAATATATTATATTAATGTCAATGTGAATTTTTTATTATTGGGTGAGAGAAAAGGGAGAAAATTTATGTAATTATCTATATTGGATAATGTGCTAGGATTTTTAATTCACGAGTTTACATGTTAGTAGTGACATGCAGATTAAATTTATGTTCCATGTTAATATTAAAATTCAAGTAGATAAATGTCCTTGGTCATTTAATCACCTCATTAGCATAAAAATCTTCCATTTTATATGGTAAATTATTTAGTATTATTACTATGTTCTCTATTATGATATATTATTTATAAATTTTCATAATAAATTACACAACAGTCATCTGTAAATCTATATTATTTAATGATGAATTGAATATTAAATTATTATTATTAAGAATGGTCATTTTTTGAATAATGTGTATGAATGAAAAAAAATTGATTCATAAACCAAACCCATGAACATAAAATATAAACATAATCAACTTGAGTGGACCCCAGTTTTACACACACTAGCACAAATAGACAGTTACCCCTTGATTCTAGTACTGATATGTGGATGAATGTGAGGAGATAATGGAAACCTACTTGAATATTCATTGACCCCTAAAATAAGAATCTAGATAGGAATAATTTAATTACCATGTCCATCATTCATTATCCCATTCAAGAAACAACTTAATATCATATGTTAAAAAATGGAATCTTCATGGGAAACACATTATATCGAGAAACATGGTTATGAATTGAGTATGATTCAATATATAGGGTTATCAGTCAATTAATCATGAATCACTATCATAATTTTCATAATTTATATAAATATTAAGGTTTTAATCAAACATGACCATGACCGAAGGGAGCAGGTTGGTTTTCCAAGATTGATCTATGTTTTGGATATCATCAACTGAGGGTAAAGGATAGTGACATCTCGAAGAAGGATTTCAGGTGCAGTTATGGGAACATCGAGTTTGTAGTGATGGAGTTTGGAGTTACAAATGCACAGCCTATGTTCATGGGACTTATGAACTTTGTCTTCTGAGAGTTTCTGGACCGGTTTGTCGTTTTGTTTATCGATTACATCCTGATATACACAAGATTAGAGGAGAAGCATGTTGAGCATCTTAGGGCAGTCATAGAAGTCCTTCGACACCACCATCATTAGGAGAAATTATCGAAGTGTAAGTTCTTGACACAAGATGTACACTTACTTGGGCACATGGTGTCTCAGCATGGAGTGTCAGTGGACCCGTCGAAGGTGGAGGCAGTTGTCTCTTTGGTAGCACCCAAGATCTTGGAAGATGTTCGTAGTTTCCTGGGATTATCAGGTTACTATCGAAGGTGCGTTTCGGACTTCTCTCGAGTTTCTGCTCCACTGGCAGCTTTGAATAGGAATAACCAGGTCTTCCTATAGAGCGTGTAATGCCAGAAGGCTTTCGACTACCTGAAGGAGAAGATGGTTAGTGCTCTCGTACTTAGGTTTCTAGATGAAGGGTTGTTGTATAAAGTGTTTTGTGATGCTACTGGCCTTGGTCTGGGGTGTGTGCTGGTGTAGAAGATGGTAGAGATCTGTTATGGGTCTAGGAAGTTACGCCCTCACAAGTGTAACTATGCTACCCATGACCTAGAGCATGCAGCAGTAGTGTTCGCACTGAAGTTGTGGCGACATTACCTCTTTGGGGGGAGCTTTGTGGTCTTATCAGATCACAAGATCTTGTGTTATATCTTCTCCCTGCGTGACCTGAACCGGTGGCAGTGGAGATGGGTTGAGTTTCTCCAAGACTATGACGTTGATATCTCTTACACTAAAGGAATGGATAGCATTGTGGCTGATTCCCTGGGCAGGAAGTTGCATAAGGAAGTGGTTCAGGAATCCGCTGATGCTTGGAATGCGATGGGAGAGTTGGTTTCCTTGCACATGGATGCAAGGGTAGAAGGTGTAAGAGGATTTTTGTTTCAGATGATGGTGCAGTCCTCCTTGTTGCAGCAGGTGGAAGAGTCTCAGTGGGGGGACTCCGAGGCGGAAGTGATGCGGGGTCGTGTCGATCAGGGGAATGCTCCAGAATTATGGTCAGAGGATAGCTGACATCAGATGATTTTCCAGGGAAGGTTGTTTGTCCAAGAGACGATGCATGAGAGAGTTCTCTATGAGTTCAATAGCTCAGCCTTGGCGGTACATCCAAGAGTTCCAAAAATGTAGCAAGGCCTGAGGGAACTGTTTTGGTGGCCCAGGGTGAAATGGGTAGTGGCGGAGTTTGTTGCTAAACGCCTAGTGTGTCAGCAACTGAAAGCTGAACACCGTGTTCCCAGTGGTTTGTTGCATACTTTAGATGTCCATGAGTGGAAGTGGGATGACATCTAAATGGACTTAGTCACATGACTACCCAGAGCTCAGGGTGGTTATGATGTTATCTGGGTAGTGGTGGATAGACTGAAGAAATCAGAACACTTCTTAGCAATTAAGGAGTCAGGCCCGGTGAGTACCTTAGCATAGAGCTACGTATATGAGGTTGTGCATTTTCATGGAGTTCCGAAGAATATCATTTCAGATCGGGATACTCAGTTTACCTCACAAGTCTGGAGGGGATTATAACATTCTATTGGCACCCAACAACACCTTAGCACTGTTTTCCACCCCCAGACCGATGGGAAGACATATCGGACTATCCAAAAGTTGGAGGACATACTGCGAGCATGCGTTCTAGATTTCGGATGATCATGGGTACGACACTTGCCATTAGTAGAGTTTTCCTACAACAGCAGCTTCCACTCTACTATTGGCATGGCACTATTTGAGGCTTTGTATGGAAGGCCATGTCGTTCACCCATTTTTGGGGCAGAGGCTGGTGAGATAGGTGCTCTTGGGCTAGAGGTAGTGCAGAGCACCATGGAGAAAGTCCAGCTTGTATGTGAGAGGATGAAAGCAGCTCAGGACCGACAGAAGTCTTATGCTGATCGTCAAAGGAGTCCCTTGGAGTTAGAGGTGGGAGATCATGTGTTCTTGAAGGATTCCCCTCGACGGGGGCAGCTGAGGTTTTTTAAGGGAAGCAAGCTCTCACCTTGGTTCATCGGACCTTTTGAGATACTAAGGTGAGTCGGCGACGTGGCATATCAGCTGGCCCTGCCACCTCAGTTGGAGAAGGTTCATGACGTCTTTCATGTATCCTATCTTCATCGGTACTTACAAGAAGACTCTCACATTATTGACTGGGGAGAGTTAGATATGGGAGACGACGAGATCTTCGAGGAATGACCTGTCAGAATAAAGGATCATAAGGAGAAGGTGTTCCATGGATGAACCATTCTGTTGGTTCAAGTGTTGTGGAGGCATGGCGGCCTCGAGGAGAGAACTTGGGAGAGGGAGACCCAGATGCGCGCTCAGTACCTGTAGTTTTTTTGACTTGTGTTTTCCCTTGTTCTTCTGAGCTTTGTGTTGATGTTGTACTCTGTACCTTTCATATATGGAATTCTAGGCTAGCTGTTTGTGAGACCTTTTGTTTCCTTATTCCCTGGTAATTTGTAACATGTCCGGATGTTTGTGGAAAGGGAAAAACCTGATCCTTAATCGAGATGCATTAATACGGATGCCATTGAACCCGTGCAGGCGAGTCAGTGCCGCCTAATGCGGATAATATCTCGACATAGGAGAAGGAATTTTTCCTAAAACCACATGTTCGGGCAGTGTGTTGGTTGTGTGGTGTTGGGGGTAGTACGAGTAGAAAAAATCCTAATGTATGAAAGTGGGAAGACACAATTCATAGTAGGTACGCATTAATGAGGATCTGATTATACCCATGCAGGCGATTCAGTGCCACTTAAAGCAGATAATATCTCAACATAAGAGATAAAATTCTTAACACATATGATTTGGGTTGTTGGTTGGGTTCCTGTTATAACGAGAACCCTAAGAGGTATCTTGTTGGGTTCCTTTGGGTTGGTTTTGGAATTCTAAGGGACGAGAATGTTTTAAGAGGTATCTGATGTAATGTCCCGGACCTCTCCGGTCCATTCCGTTGTCAAAAGAAGGCCACGAAGTGTTCTGGAGAGTAATATGGTCTTTTCCCACACATTCCAGAATTTTGAAACTACACGCCATGTAGTTTAAGTACAAGCCATGTACCCCCTTTCTGGGTATACCCCGTGTTGAAGGTCGTGTCCTTGCCATGTTATATAAATGGGTACACACCGTGTGTCCAATACTACACACCGAGTAGTCTCTCGTCGCATACGCGTTACCGTGTGTTGACCAGTCAACGGTCGTGTGTCATGTTTGAGTCGGTTCGTTGCCGTGTGAAATAAATGGGTACACGTCGTGTGTCCAGTACTACACATCGTGTAGTCTCTCCCCGCGTATGTGTTACCGTGTGTTGACCAGTCAACTTCCATGTACCATGCTTGAGTTGTGTCCTTGCATTGTGAAATAAATTGGAACACACCGTGTGTCCAGTACTACACATCGTGTAGTCCTTCCCCGCATTCGCGTTACCAGTCAACGCCCATGTGTCATGATTGAGCCGTGTCCTTGCCGTGTCCAATAAATGGGTACAAGCTGTGTATCCAATACAACACGCCGTGTAGTCCCTCCCCGCGTATGCGTTACCCTCAAACCATGTGTTGACCTGTCAATGGACGCAGAGCTGTGTTGAAAGCCGTGTGGACACCGTGTGAAATAAACGAGTACACGCCATGTACCATAAAGTACTCATCGTGTACTTTTTCTTTTCTCACCTATAAAAGGAGGGGTCCCCTCCTCCTTTTCAACTCACCCCTATCATCCCCTTTCCTCTGAGGAGATTTCTCCCATGAGAATCGAAGTCTCTTTCTTCCATATCTTCTTTGTTCGAGCTCATATTTACGATCCGTCAGCATCCACGAGATCATAATGACGAGGCAGAACTTCCGAGCATCGATATGTTGTCTTTCCTTTGGCCTTTTGTTTCTGACTTCCACCCAAGGAAGTTTTTTCGGGACCCGACAGATGTGACGGACGCCGACGGACGTCTTCTATGGTTGATCTAGGGGAGCATTGCAATCAGAACCTATTGAGGTAGGGATCTTACCTTCATATCTCTAAATATTGCATCATGCGGGGTGGTTATCCTCTTGATTTCATGATAAACAGTTGAACTATTAAATAAAGATAATAACAGGTTAAAAAATGGGGATGGGGATGTTGTTATGTTTATCTTTGTTATGTGATTGATGTGTTATGAATTGAATAGGCTTATGACTACTGAAAATCTTTGTTGTTGGGGGCCTTTTCGTGTGCAATTAAAATTTTCCCTATATTTCTAGACCGTTTTTTAATGGAACCTTGTGGAATGTGGAAATTGGTTAATCACGCAAGGTTGGCCAATTAAATGAAAATCTGGAACCCTTGTGTGATCACCCCGGTTGAATAAAATGAAATAATGAACATGTGGGTATTGGCTTGAATACGTGGCATGTGATGGGGGTGTTTTGTGGGTTGTTGTGGATAGGGTGAGTAGCGAGGTTGCAGTTGGATTGGCTATGGGTTGGTGTAAATGTTATGTTGGTGACGGGCAGCGGGGCTGTGATAAATGGTATTAAAGGGGTAATGATGTAAGGTGCAGTTGTGGTTTTGGCAGTTTGCAGCGGGGCGGTAGGGATGGGTTTGAATGTGAACGGACAGTGGGTTGTGAATAATAAATAAAAAGTGGAAGAGTTAATCAATGGTGGGTCATGGTAATGGAACAAGATTAATAATGAATTGGTTGGTCGACTGATAAGAAGTGACTTGGTTGTGTTGCTTGTGTTTTCCTAACTTGATTTGTGGATGGCAGGGATATGTTTTACGAATGATCGATGTGGTTGGTTGTGGATAGTTTCCGAGTAGTTAAGGAACTAAATAAACTAATTCTGCTAAAACGTGAAAACCTAAATGGGGTTGGGGTTGTTTGTTGTATTCATGCTTCGTAGTAGCAGTGCTGAGGCACATGATCAGTTTCTCTGATTAGCAGCCATAGGTTGGGTTGAATGTTTTGTATATATATATATATATATATATATATATATATACCTTTTGTGTTTTATCGCACCCCACCCATGTTGAGAACTTAGTGCCGAACACTCCCATTTCATGGGAGAGGTTGTTTTTTCCTTAGTTACTAGCTCCTTCCTGCTCCTTCTCCCCTAGGCTGTGATGGCTTGAGGCGACCTTACACCTAAGTCCCATTAGGTAGGTTTCGATTGGGGTGGTTTGAGCCCATGAATCTTCGGGCAGGTTGTACTATTTCCCTAGAATCTTCAGGATGAAGCCCAGGTGTGTGCGGGCAAGATACGCGGTTGTGAGGCCCTGGTGTGTGCGGGCGGGATACATGGTTGTGAGGCCCAGGTGAGTGTGGGCGGGATACGTGGTTGTGAGGCCCAGGTGTGTGCGTGGGGGATACGTGGTTGTGAGGCCCAGGTGTGTCCAGGCGACATACGTGGTTGTGAGGCCCAGGTGTGTGCGGGCGGGATGTGTGGTTTGTGAGTCCCAGGTTTTTGCGGGCAGGGAGTGTGTGGAAGAGTCAGGAAGTTCGCCGTTAGGAAGAGCAGCTAACAACTAAGAAATGGTTCGGGGTACCCAATACTCGTGTTTCTTAAATACTACTACCTGTTGTGATTGTGTTTTTGGTGAGTGTGGCTGGTGAGGTTGGGTGGATAGAATTCCTTGCTAGGTTTCTTATGTTGTTCTCATGGGACATTAGGATGTCTCCCCACTTGTGCACGAGAGCTTTAGGTTTCCCTACTGAGTATACTTGTATGCTCACCCTACGTTTACTTTCAGGTTTCCAGGAGAACTACCAGGGCCGTGTGGGACCCTACTAGTCGAGCAGTTGGAGTTGTTGCAGTTTTTGTACTCTTGTTTTCTTTTGGTATTGTACTTTGAGATTTCTTGTACTTGTACCTTGTTATAAAATTGTTTAAACATGAATGTGGGATATGTTTGGGTTTATTTCTATACACATGTTCTTTTAATTTTTTGTGGTTGACTTGTCCTATTTCCCGATCTTAAAATAATAAAAAGGTTAATGCCTCCCATATTTGTGAAAACTCATACCCTTGGTGCAAGTCGCCACCCCATGGCCTACCGGAGGCAGGACTTAGGGGTCATTATCTCCCATTCACCATTTCCAGCTTAGGAGGGGCATCTTTAGTGGGAGGGGGTCGTGAAAATTATAAATAAGATTTTAAAGATAATAATAAACATGATAAAATGATATAACGATTGAATAAAATAACCTAGGAATATTTTTCAGGAATATGTAGATTGCATGAAATGAGTCAGACTCAAGGTAAGGGACTTCGTCTCAATCTGCTTTCATTGAGGCATATATTAATGTTATTCACATTTATTATCCTATAATGAATATATAAGTCCATTTTTACATTCTATATCATGAATATATATATTATATTTAAATTTAATGTTTTATAATTTTATTCATTAATTACATTTATTAAAGTGATTCTCATGTGGTAAAGGAATTTAATACTAAATCATCATTTTTAGTGTATTAATGATTTAATCTTATAAATCCATCTTTATTGTGTTCATGTTTTTAAATTTTTTTATTAATCTATATATATGGTAATGATTGTTTTAAAATGTTTATTTTTGAGTTTCTTTCAAATTTTTCAAAGTGGAATGCGATAATTTGATTCAAAACAGTCTTTTTAATTGATTAAAATGGTCTGAATAAATTGATAACACATGATGGTTTTTATATATTCATCTTGAATTTAATTTCTCACTTTTATATCTATTAAATATTTATATGTCTCATTTAAATTATTTCACTTTTATTTCCAAAAATTGTGTTTTCATTTTTATGTGTGTGTGTTTGTAAAAAAATTAGAATGTGATTTCAAAGTGGAAATGTAATTTTTCATGTATGCCTGATTTTAGTGTTATAATTATGTTTTCATACTAGTTAATTGATTATTTAAATGGTTTCTATGAAATTCATTAGTTAATGATCCAGATTTAAACATTGGGGGTTTTCATAAGTAATTTAGGCAATATACGATGACAGGTATTCAAAATGTAACCATGAAGGTTACTCCCTATGTTATTGTGAAAGATACAATGTAAGAATGACATGGATTCCAGAGATTAACATTATGAATTATGAATTCTAATTTATTTTTAATGAATTTTATTATTTCATGATGTATATAAATGAGATTTTTATTTATGGATGAAAAGAATGATTTTTTGAAATTCTATAGATGAGTTTAAAATATTCCTAGACTAATGGATTCATTACTTATTTAATTTTCCTTACTAATATTTTTTTCTCATCCAATATTTCTGAATTCATTTATACAGGGTATAAGGAAGGGTAGGATAATGGAAGATGTCATAATGAATATTATGAATATTTCTTTCAAGGAAAAAAAATATAGTATTAATGAGTTTTGTATTTTGAAAAAAATTGATAATGAGTAGAAGAGCATACTTTATAACATTTGAAATCTTATGTAAAATATGTGGACTAATTATATACAACTATAAACCAAAATATCAAGTGAAGGAGGGAAAACCCAATGAAATATAATTGGGTTCGAGAATCCCCTTTTGTTATGTTTGAATGCATTATTCACATTAAAATAAAGGAAAATGAAATAAAATTCATTAATTAACTAATCCATAACCAATTACACATTAATTTCCAGAAAATGAAAAAGGCACGACCTAGAGCATGTTCCCCAAAAATTATTAATTAAATAAACATTACATGGCTATACAAAGAGAAATGTGAATGAAAACAACTAGAGTGAAACTATATAACAATCTGATCAATCTCCTCACTATACACATAGTCAGAGGTCACCCCATCATCAGTCGATTCCCACTCAGACTACGAGTAGTATTTTTTGAGAAGAATGGTATACCATAACCTCATCTATAGTTGTTCTGATGTAAGAAATTGTATGATAGTTTTCCCAAGTTTGAGATCAGTATAATTTTTTTGATGTTCATAGAGTTGGACCTCATAGATTCGGTTCATGGTGTATTGGAGTAACCCTTCCTCGGTCTTCCCTTTGTTGGAGCAGAGATAACTTCTGCACATTCCTTCACCTTATTTCCTCCATTCATGACAATGTGACTATACGATGCTTTACAGAATCACAATGTTTTTAGACCAGTGCAAATATTCTTCTTATCATCATCTGAGTCATCCCCCAACTTACCCTTCTGCAAATGTTTATCATCACATGACTACACATTCTGTCTTTCCACATGTTGGTATTTCCTACTTGCATCATCCTAATCCATAAAATGGTGGGGATCCTTATCGGCCTGTGAAAAACATGTTTCTTCATGTGCAACACTAAAGCATTGTTGGTTGGAAGCCAGCTACTTTAAAGTTGCAGCCTAAGTATTCGTACACATAATCTGGTCTCTATATTCATCTATGGGAGGAGAAAGAGGGTCTTATTGGAGGCTAAGATCAGAAACCAGATAATCATCCTTAGTACCTATATGCTTTCATTACATGTAAACTTCAATAACATGTTGAGAAGCGTATTGATCAGTTGTTGGGTCCTCGGCTTCCAGTACTAAATACTGGTTGGAATAATGGATAACATCAATGTGTTTGCATGTCCAGTTATCGACCCATGCATCACAAGAGAATTAACAACACCTGGAATGACATTTCCATCTTCACAATACGTCATCTTGGAAGGCCTATCATGATGACCACTCCTCAACTGGTCAATGATCACCGCAACCATGATTTCCTCCATTAAATTACACTCCTTCTGTAGAAAACCAATTGTACGATGCTTTTCATGAACTATCCATGCACATTCCATCCATACCCGTATCAACTGCGGGGGTTTACTTCCTTATTTCCTACAACCATATCTTCTGAGAAGCGGCACAACATGCTAGAGCAAGTTTCCAAAATGAAAGAAAGATTTAAAGAAATCCAACCATAATGCTTGGTAGACAGTCCGATGCCAAAAAAATTCACAACCATTGGTAATCCATACCATGTTGACCCAGGGCGTTGATACATCACCCTCAACCCTAATCTGATGAGAAATTGTGTAATAAAGGCCTTCAGTTTTGATATCACAACACAGAAATCTCCCCACTAGGTTCCCTAGAAGACAAAAAATAGATGGATTTTGAAAAGGTAGAGGAATCATTGGAATGATTACCCATATCAGAACATTCAGAGTGGCCCGCCACATAAGAAATTCTACGCACCACCAGAATAGATAGAAGAAGAACCCAATACATCATCGAGGTTCCTTGGACCATGTAATGACAATATCATACATCGAGCCAAAGCGTATCATCACATGTTTCTGATCAAGATTACTGACAACTTTGTACTTCTAAAGACCCCAGAACTCAAAAATTAAGTGATCAGATACCTCAATCGACGGTCGATGATCCAAGAATCAAGCCACCAACAACTTGTAGGAGGATGATTTTTTTGAATTAATTTTAATGAAAACTAATTAATTATGTTTCACAGTTTTAAAACTGTTATGAGCTTATATCATTTTTTTAACATCATATTTTTATATGTTATGAAACGTTATATAACATATAATATGTGTAATAAAATCTCATTTAATTATAATTATGGTGTTATGATAAAGGTTGAAGGTGGTACTGAAAAATAATAACACATTGTCTATGGTGGTCAGAAATTGACCCACCACAGACAGTATTTTCATGCTTATAAAAAAAGTAAAAGGGATGAAGTATGGGGAGGAATTTTTACATGTACATAATAAAATAATTGTATATAAAATATAATAGATTTATCATGCCTCTCATATAGTTAGATGTGGGGAGAGGAAAAGGAAATAATGAAATTGGGAAGAAACATACGGAATGAGGATTTTACGCCTTGAATTTATCCTCGAGAAAATCTATAGGGGAAAGGGTTTTGAATTTTGATGACTCCAAGGGCTCCTAAATGTGGGGGAGGTTCTTAAGAATTTGGATTTGCAGTATTTTCACAAGTTTAAAATCATTAATGATGTGAGGAGAATAGGTGGTGAGGGGTGGTATTTATAAGCGATGAGATGTTTTTTTCCCATTATTTTATTCATTTGTTCGTTATATTGGATCAATACTCTGAATAGTTTTACAATTATCAAAAAATATATTAAAATAATAAATGTTATTTTGAGATTATGGAGCTTAAATCATCTATGAATCAAAAACTATTTTTAACTTATTGTAACGACCCGACCACAGTTACCCGGAGTCGGTGCATTATTTTAATACATCGGCATGATTACAAGAAATCAAGTCCTGAAGGACCAATCAGTTTAGAAGTCTTGGAAAAAGAGATCACATACATGAATGTTACATTTTTTACTTTAATACGTATAAAACAACATGAATAATCTTTATGAATGCCATTATTCCCTTGGCTTAACCCTTCATATCAATCACATTACACTTCTTGGAATCCTGGGAAAAATAAAACATAGAAAGGGGTTAGCTCTAATGCTCAGTAAGGGTAAGCAACACAGCGGAAACTTTCATAAAAAATCATAAACATTTAAGGAAATGTATAACTAAAACAAAATCCTTTTAAACATGAACATCAGCATAAAATGAAAATGATAAAATGAAATAATTCCATTTACTTATTCACATGGATATTCTACTAGTCGAATAATCACATGCAATACCAGTAACCACTTTAATAACGATGGATTGCATGATGCCGAACATTAATTTCTGTGTCAAGGCCTCGTGTTAAGACCTAAGGGATAAGTGTAACCAGAACCCAACCCGGAGAGCCTCTGTAACCGGACTCCATCCCGAAGTTCCTCTAATAACCGTACACCAACCCGGAGTGCCTCTATCAACTGGACACCAACCCGGAGTGACTCTAATAACCAAACACCAACCCGGAGGGTCTGCTGTAACCGGACCCCAACCCGGAGGGCTTAAATTTACCGGTCCCCAACCCGGAATATACTAGTTCAACACATTCATCTTAATAAGAGGATTAAATATAACATAAACATTCGTATTGAAACTAACATAAAAAATGTCAATACATTAATCATAAACCATTAATGGAATAAAAATAACTCATCCACAATCCAAAATATGACAAAACCTTAAATACAATATGGATGATTTGTATCATAATAAATCAAATTGAAACAAGTTTAAATTTTTTCAAAGGATGTTGACATAGATGAAATCAATACTATTTAAGAGAAATATCTCTTTTTTTTGAAATCATTTAAAAGTTGCATAATTATAGAGAAAACCTGTATTTGGAAAATATCATTATAAGCTTGTGAAGGATGCTTCAAAGGTGTAATAACGGCGGAGAATAACTGCACCCGCCGTATAAGTTAAAAAAACATTCTTACATTAATTTTTTCAAAATGGTTAAAAAGTAACTTGTTTCGAAAACGTTGGAAGGATTCCTTTAAAAACATATAAAGTCAAATAATGGTATAAATTACTTTAACCCATTGTCTATTAAATAGTAAAAATGTTTTGAAAGAAATTTTTAAGAAACATGGATGTGGATGATAAAGATGTCCCAAAAGATAATTACATATAAATGACCTCGGATAATGAAGAGATTGTGAAATAAACCCTTACCAATTTGGTAACTTACGAAACATACAACACATGAAAGAGGTTTCATAAAATGAATGCGTAAATACACATAAATTAAAGTGTATTATACAAAGAATATAGTTATGGGCAGTACATACACCACACAAAAGGTAATGGTGGCAATATGTCATGAATCTCACAGGAATAAGGAGTGGGATGAAAACCCCTTACCTTGCACTTTCCTTTAGTCGAGGGTACATTTAACCTCCTGTACGAAGATCGTAGTATGTTATTAAATTATAAAAGAACCATATTAATATTTATGATATCATATATGATTCATTTATGACTTTATGTTACCAATTTAGTAATAATTTCCATGCTATGTTAACATTTCGGAAAAATTCACTTTCTTTATCATACATGTTTTAAATTGTCACTCTTGGTTGTATCACTTAGATCATAATTTAAATACTTACAGAATATAAAACATGATAAATATATCATATATATTTAGAATATAAAAATATATAATAGAAATTTATATGAAATGGAAAACACCGTTTATGGAGACGGTAGTCCATATGTACGCATAAATGCTGTTTCTGTTTTCATATAGTATTGAACGGAAGTAAGTGAATAAGATATATGTAAGTAAATAAATCCTTATATATATATATATATATATATATATATCTCCAGTATCATTATTATTTCATATATTACATACTCATTAGTAATTTATATTTTTATAATCATCGATGAATGGTGAACTTGGAAATGAATCTCATCGCGTCGTGGAGACGGTAATCCGTACGTACGCACGAGCGAAAATATCAATCTTTTGATATTAAAATAATATATAATTGGATGGTATATCATATATACATAATCATTATAATGTTATATTAATTATTTAAATGAATTAAAAATCATTATTATACTCATCCAAATAATAATATATTGAATAACAATTACACCACGACGTGGAGTTGGTAAGCCGTACTTACGCACATATGGTGTCATGCCATTAAAAGGATGGATAGAATACTAAATATTGTTGTACCATATTTATAATAATATTACAGTATATAGGAGATACTGGATTCATTATTTTATAATGGTAATAAAAAAGAAATAAGAAATGGAAGAAGAAAGGAACTTGAAAAAGTGTGGTGAAATCATTACCTCTTATTCGGGTTCTTCCTTTTGATTAGATCAAAAGGGCTCCTTAGGATGGATTTATGACTAAAGGAATTCCTCTAGGATGATGTGACGGAAGTTGAGAGGTTATTTGGGCATGTTTTTTCCTATCCAAATGGTTTTTAAGGTGTGAATTAATGAGAAGGCGGGTGACCTTTTATAAGAGGGGTTAGGGGCTCCTTTGGAAAAGATATAAATATTATTTTATAATAAATTCATATTCGGTTTATAATGGCTCAAAAATGGAATATTTAAAGGTTATGGTGGGTATGGGTCGAAAACCACTCAACCAATAGAATTTAGACAGGTTTGGGTTACTATATTAACCTTATCATTAAGTTTTAACTCTTAGTTAATTAGTTTCACTTTTATAATGTCTCTTTGTATTATTATATTATATGGTTAATAAACATACTATATACATCCAAACGACCCACAAGTGGTCCATTAATGATACACCTATCATGATATAAATCTCTTGGCCGACCCTTAGATTTTTAAGAATTTAATATCAATTAATAATATAATATTTGTTTTACAAACTCTTTTCTGTCAATTTTGACACTATTCAATAATTGATTTTTGTAAAAATCATAACAGAATTATTACATAGAAAAAAGTTAATTAAATCATTCCTAACATGTCATATTAACCTAAAAAATTAGTTTAATTAATAAAAAGTCTAAAATTATATTTATTTGGATATCTACAATATCAATCATTTTATTCTTTCACTATTATGGTAATTACTGCATCACCATTGTGTCATATATAAATTAAATTATTTAATGTCTAAAAATTATAAATAAACTAAAATTATGTAGGAAGTCTTTTTATATTTCTAATTAATATTTATAGTTGAAAATCCAACATATATAACACTATGTAAAAATTGTTTTCCTAAAAGATATATGGTTGTGTCATGTATGTATTTATTTTAACTTAATTAAAATAACGTTTCCCTATCACCTACAAGTGGCACCATGGGGTCCCAAAATCGACCCAAAGATTCCAATGGTTGGATGTGTATCCACCAATAAGTTCATCACATGTTTTAGAGTAATTTAGTATTATTATAATATTATTTTTTAACCCTCATTTACCAGATTAACCCTTTAACCAAGTTAAATAAAATATTAACCGAAGTAATTATTCAAAATGTCTAAAAATAAAAGTTATCTATTTACAAAATTTGGACATCCTGATTCCAAATATGGAATCCATTTTTCCAAATTCAAAACACAGAAGTGGAAGAAATTAATTTAATATTAATTCCCTCTGTCAAAATAAAAAGTGTGTTTTTAAGATATAATAACTATCAAAAGATTGATACTTGTTTATGTACGATTTAATTGTGAAATTTTGTCCAATGACCAAAATTGTATTAAATGGTACAAATATATTCAAAATATAATTTAAAACCACTCAAATTCATAATTTATCACTAATAATTATTTTGATTAAAAAAGTTGTTTGTAATTAAAATTTAGTAATTTTCACTATTCATCAAAATATTAATGTAATCCGAAAAGTACAAAAATTTCACCATAGGCATAATTTGATACTCCAAATCCAAAAATGAAGTCCATTTTGAGATACAAAATTTCTAAAATTTTAAAAAGTGGGTATTACTATTCATAACGACTACTTTGATTGGTCGTGGTGTGTGTTAGAACTCGAAGTTGCGTACAACACACGCTATTGTATTATTCAAAAAGATGCGTACCGTGGAAGCTAGGGGTGTTACATTCTCCCCTCCTTCAAAAAACTGTGTCCTCGCAATTTGATATTGTTCTTTGAAAATAATGGTTGAAAATAGAAAATATCGTTGTGGAAAAAACCCACATCGGATAATTGGTTAATAAAATTTAGTCTTGACAAGATGAAAATAGAAATGAAAGGGTCACCACAAAATTATGATCTCAATTAGGATGACATTGGTGGAAGTTATAGACATATAACTGGAGGAAAAACATAAATATTTATAGGTAGTGATTGAGGTCATCAATCACAAACAAGTTTAAAATTGAGGTCCTTAAATTCATCAATCTATGATGATTTAAAATACCATCGGTTCAACAAAACATAAGGTATTAGGATAACACATTTTTTATTTTTCAAAATATCTTAGTAGAAATCCCACATAGAAAATTGAAATAAAGAGGCCTCTATTTAAAATAAAGAGTGGAAAGTATGATGATTACCGAAAATAACACATACTAGGGTTCCATGTAGGAAAATATGGATATGGAAGAGAAATATAACCATCAATTATCTGATTGACAGTGGTAGAGAAATGGCTATGAAAAGGAGAACAATACCAAAGCCATAAATTAGTGATGATATAAGGTACCATCTAGGACAACATTTTTGTTCTAAGTTCCTTTTCTTAATGTTGATGAATTTATTTATGAGATTGGCTAAGATTATAAGCAGATATATTTACTTTATAATTAGAGTTTTATCCATTAATAAATTTCTACCACAAACTCATCTTTCACCCCATAACATAATATAACTCAAAAATACTCTATTTATCCTAATCGTATAGGGTTCCAAATATAAGGAATTTATATTTCACATATCAGACCCTTTATGTAGAGAAACTACATTATACCATCCAGGAACTTCATGTAACACAATTTTAGACGATAAATCCCAATTACACTATGGTTGTGGGTTCTATTCCCACAACTTAGTCTGACACGATGGGTCGTTACATGGTCTACGTGTTGTCCTTTTATAAAAATCCAAAAAACTAACCTTTCAAACTTAATCCATTCCAACCATTAGACATATCCAAAATAATATTATCTGAACTCACAGTCCAAAATTTACAAGGATGTTAAATATAATGAGGATCCTTTTTGCCATGTAATTACATGTGAATGCATTCCTCATATATTCTTTTAAAACACCACAACATCCTGAATTACCAAAATCAACCATCTTTTATTCCAAAATCACTACCTCAATATTTGGACCATATTAAGGTTTATCTTTCCTTCAACCATATAATTTCCAAAAAAAATTAACTCGCTGTAGAGTCACTTTTCTTAGTACAGTAAAATCTCAAATCCTTAATTAAATAGTACTACAATACAATCATTATTTATTTCCAGAACATCAATGATACAACACTTAAATGAAATAATTCTAAAATAACAACATAAGAACACTAGTCAATCCTCTTCATCTATGGTAGTATCATAACTTGATTATTATCCAATAACATCATTTGCGGTATAGTCTGATGAATGGGACATAGGTTTTCATCATGTCCAAACTCCTTACAAATGAAGAATTGTACATTTGAAACCATTTTCTTACCCTTCCAGTCACGTACATTGTGCCCTATTCCTCCACACTTATAACGAACTCCCATTCCATTCAGGAAAGTTCCAGGGGGTTTCTTCCCACTGTTATCTCATATGGGAAATTATTCTTTTCCCTCTTCCCATTATCCACTTTTCTCTCGTCCATCATTTTATTATTTTTCTTCCCTTCAAAGCCATAGGACTCTGTAAACTCTTTAGTTATCTTATCAACACAGGATACTATTTCTTCATATGATGATAATACATGGGATAATATTTCCCTTCTAAATGATGGCTTAATACCATGAAAGATACGATACTTCTTACTCTTTGGATCATACATATTACTGGAGTTCACATTCCTTATAATTGGTGGCATTTCTATTCAATAGCATAAACTATGTCAGTTTATGAATTTCTATGAATAATTCCAAACTTGTAAAATACCTAACACAAATTGAATAGTTTATGGATATAATCCATAATCATAAAAATGTATCTTTTGGGGAATTATATACTCATAAACCCTTCATAATGGTTTGTAAGGAAGATGAGAATTATCCTAAGCATGTCCCCTGGGAGTGTCGTAACCAAGAGTGCAGCAAGGCCCGTTTTCGTGCACCAGTTCCAATTTGAGTCTAGATCAAAGCGGTGTTTTTGGGTTTTAACCCAAGGTACATCTGTGCCAGAGCTGCCTCTACCTGCTCGTATCCAGACAGGGATGTATTTCTTGGAAAACTCACAAAATCTCTACAATAACAAAAATTCTGGGAAGTTCTTCTATACTAATCCTCAAAGTCTATCTTAGGGCTATATGATCTAATCAGAGTTTATCTAAATCTAGTTTCCAATGTTATTGCTAAACTTCCTCTGAAACCAACTGTAACGCCCCGATCACAGTTACCCAGAGTCAGTGAATTAATTTAATACATCGACATGATTACAAGAAATCAAGTCCTGAAGGACCGATCAGTTTTGAAGTCTTGGAAAAATAGATCACATACATGAATGTTACATTTTTTACATTAATACGTACAAAACAACATGAATAATCTCTATGAATGCCATTATTCCCTTGTCTTAACCCTTCATATCAATCACATTACACTTCTTGGATTCCTGGGAAAAATAAAACATAGAAAGGGGTGAGATCAAATACTCAGTAAGGGTAAGCAATACAGCGGAAACGTTCATAAATTAGCATAAATATTTAAGGCAATGTATAACTAAAACAAAATCATTTTAAACTTGAACTTCTGCATAATATGGAAAAGATAAAATGAAATAATTCCATTTAATTATTCACATAGATATTCTACTAGTCGAATAATCACATGCAATACCAATACCCACATTCATAATGATGGAATGCATGATGCCGGAATTTAATTTCTGTGTCAAGGACTTCTGCCAAGACCTAAGGGATAACTGTAACCGGAACCCAACCCGGAGAGCCTCTATAACTGGACTCCATCTCCGAGTTCTTCTAATAAACGGACACCAACCCAGAGTGCGTCTAATAACCGGACACCAACCCGGAGTGCCTCTAACAAACGGACACCAACCCGGAGGGTCTGCTGTAACAGGACCCCAACTCGGAGGGCTTTCTTTTACAGGTCCCCAACCCGAAACATACTAGTCCAACACATTCATCTTAAGAAGAGGATGAAATATAACATAAACATTCGTATTAAAACTAACATACAAAATGTCAAAACGTTAATCATAAACCATTAATGGCATAAAAATAACTCATCCATAGTCCAAAATATGACAAAACCTTAAATAGAATATGGATGATTTGTATCTAAATAAATCAACTTGAAACAAGTTTAAAAATTATCAAAGGATGTTGACATAGATGAAATCAATACTATTTATGAGAAATATCTCTTTTTTTGAAATCATTTAAAAGTCACATAATTATAGAGAAAACCTTTATTTGGAAAATATCATTATAAGCTTATGAAGGAAGATTCAAAGGTGTAATAACGATAGAGAATAACCGAACCAGCCGTATAAGTTAAAAAATCATTCTGACCATAATTTTTTAAAAAAGGTTAAAAAGTAACTTGTTTCGAAATCGTTGGAATGATTCCTTTAAAAACATATAAAGTCAAATAGGGGTATAGATGACTTTAACTCATTGTCTATTAAATAGTACAAATGTTTTGAAATCCATTTTTTGGAAACATGGATGTCGATGATAAAGAGCTCCCATAAGATAATTACATATAAACAACATCAGATAATGAAGAGATTGTGAAATAAACTCTTACCAATTTGGTAACATACGAAACATACAACACATGAATGTGGTATCAAACAATGAATATGTAAATAAAAATAAATTAAAGTGTATTACACAAATAATATAATTAATGGAAGTACATACACCACACAAAAGGTAATGGTGGCAATATGTCATGAATCTCACAGGAATAAGGAGTGAGATGAAAACCCCTTACCTTGCACTTTCCTTTAGTTGAGGGTACATTTAACCTCATGTACGAAGATCATAGTATGTTATTAAATTATACAAGAACCATATTAATATTTATGATATCATACAGGATTAATTTATGACCTCATATTACCCATTTAGTAAAAATTTCCATGTTATGTTATCATTTCGGTTCATAATCACTTTCTTTATCATACGTGTTTTGAATTGTCACTCTTGGTTGTATCACATAGATAATAGTTTAAATACTTTAAGAATATAAAAAATGATAAATATATCATATATATTTTGAATATAAAAATATATAATATAAATATATATGAAATGAAAAACACCATTTATAGAGACGGTAGTCCGTACGTACACAGAAACGTTGTTTCTGTTTTCATGTAGTATTGAACGGAAGTAAGTGAATAAGATATATGTAAGTACATAAATCCTTATATATATATATATATATATATATCTCCAGTAGCATTATTATTTCATATATTACATACTCATTAGTAATATATATTTTTACAATCGTCGATGAATGGTGAACTTGGAAATGAATCTCATCGCGTCGTGGAGACGGTAATCCGTACGTACGCACGGGCGAAAATATAATTATTTTGATATCAAAATAATATATAATTGGATGGTATATCATTTATAAATATTAATTATAATTTTATATTTATTATTTACATGAATTACAAATCATTATTATACCCATCCAAAATAATAATATATTGAATAACAATTACACCATGACGTGGAGACGGTAAGCCGTACGTACGCACGTATGGTGTCATGTCATTCAAATGATGGATAGAATACTGAATATGGTTGTACAATATTTATAATAATAATACAGCATATAGGAGATACTGGATTCATTATTTTATAATGGTAATAACAAATAAATAAGAAGTGGATGAAGAAAGGAACTTGAAAAAGGGTTGTGAAATCATTACCTCTTATTCGGGTTCTTCCTTTTAGTTTGATCAAAAGGGCTCCTTAGGATGGATTTGTGACTAATGGAATGCCTCTAGGATGAATTGATGGAAGTTGAAAGATTATTTGGGCAGGGGTTGTCCTAACCAAAATGCAATGATGTTGTGAATTAATGAGAAGGGGGAGTGCCCTTTTATAAGAGGGGTGAGGGGCACCTTTGGAAAAGCTATAAATATTATTTTATAATAAATTAATATTAGGTTTATAATGGCACAAATGTGGATTATTTAATGTTTACGGTGGGTATGGGTCGAAAAACACTCAACCAATTGAATTTATACAGGTTTGTGTTACTATATTAACCTTATCATTAAGTATTAACTCTTCGTTAATTAGTTTCACTTTTATAATGTCTCTTTGTATTTTTATATTATATGGTTAATAAACATACTATATACATCCAACAGACCCCCAAGTGGTTCATTAATGATACACATATGAAGATTTAAGTCTCTTGGAAGAACCTTAGATTTTTTGGAATTTAATATCAATTAATAATATAATTTTTTTTTAAAACTCTTTTATGTCAATTTTGACACTATTAAATAATTGAATTTTGTAAAAATCATAACAGAATGATTACTTCGAAAAAGGTTGATTAAATCATTCCTAACATGTCATATTAAACTTGAAAATTAGTGTAATTCATAAAAAGTCTAAAATTATATTTATTTGGGTATCTACAATATCAATCATTTTATTTTTTTCACTATTTTGGTAATTACTACATCACAATTGTGTCATATATGAATTAAAATATTTAATGTCTAAAAATTAGAAATAAACTACCATTATGTAGGAAATATTGTTATATTTCTAATGAATATTTATAGTCGAAAATCCAAAATATATAACAATATGTAAAAATTGTTTTTCTAAAAGATATATGCTTATGTCAAGTATGTATTTATTTTAACTTAATTAAAATAATGTGTCCCTATCACCTACAAGTGGCTCCATGGGGTCCCAAAATCGACCCAAAGATGCCAATGGTCGGACATGTATCAACCAATAAGGTTAGGACATGTTTTAGGGTAATTTAGTATTATTATAATATTAATTTTTAACCCTCATTTTCCATATTTACCCTTTAACCATGGTAAATAAAATAATTATCGAAGTAATTATTCAAAATGTATAAAAATAAAAGTTATCTATTTACAAAATTTGGACTTCCTGATTCCAAATATGGAATCCATTTTTCCAAATTCAAAACATAGAAGTGGAAGAAATTAATTTAAAATTAATTTCCGCTGTCAAAACAAAAAGCGTGTTTTTAAGATATAATAACTATCAAAAGATTGATACTTCTTTATGTACGGTTTAATTGTGAAATTTTTTCCAATGACCAGCATTGTATTAAATGGTAAAAAAATATTCAAAATATAATTTAAAACCACTCAAATTCATAATTTATCACTAATAATTATTTTGATTAAAAAAGTTGTTTTTAATTAAAATTTAGTAATTTTCACTATTCATAAAAATATTAAAGTTATCTGAAAAGTACCAAAATTTCACCGTAGGCTAAATTCGATACTCTGAATCCAAAAATGAAGTCCATTTTGAGAGATTAAATTTCTAAAATTTTAAAAATTATTTATTACTATTCATAACGGCTACTTTGATTGGTCGTGGTGTGTGTTAGAACTCGAAGTTGCGTACAACACACGCTACTGTATTATTCAAAGAGAAGCGTACCATGGAATCTCGGGGTGTTACATTCTCCCCTCCTTCAACAAATTGTGTCCTCTCAATATGATATTGTTCTTTGAAAATAAAGGTTGAAAATATAAAATATCCTTGTGGAAAAAATACACATCGGAAATTTGGTTAATAAAATTTAGTCTTAACAAGATGAAAAGAGAAATGAAAGGGTCACCACAAAATTATGATCTCAATTAGGAGGACATTGGTGGAAATTATAGAAATATAACTGGAGGAAAAACATAAATATTTATAGGTAGTGATTGAGGTCATCAATCACAAACAAGTTTAAAATTGAAGGTCCTTAAATTCATCAATCTATGATGATTTAAAATACCATCGGTTCAACAAAACATAAGATATTAGGATAACACATTTTTGATGTTTCAAAATATCTTAGTTGAAATCCCACATCGAAAAATGAATTAATGAGGCCTCTATTTAAAATAAAGAGTGGAAAGTATGAAGATTACCGAAAATAACACATACTAGGGTTCCATGTAGGAAAATATGGATATGGAAGAGAAATCTAACCATCAATTATCTGATGGAGAGTGGTAGAGAACATGGCTATGAGAAGCCCAAAAATACCAAAGCCATAAATTTGTGATGATATTAGGTACCATCTAGGACAACATTTTTGTTCTATGTTCCTTTTCTTAATGTTGAGGAATTTATTTATGAGATTGGCTAAGATCATAAGGAGATATACTTACTTTATTATTAGAGTTTTATCCATTAATAAATTTCTACCACAAACTCCTCTTTCACCCCAAAACATAATACAACTCAAAAATACTCTATTTATCCTAATCGTATAGGGTTCCAAATATAATGAAATTATATTTCACATATCAGACCCTTTATGTAATGAAACTACATTATACCATCCAGTAACTTCATGTAACATAATGGTAGGCGATAAATCCCAATTGCATTATGGTTGTGGGTTCGATTCCCGCAGCTTTGTCTGACACGAAGGGTCGTCACACGGTCTGCATGTAGTGCATTTATAAAAATCCAAAAAACTAACCATTAAAACTTAATCCATTCCAACCATTACACTTATCCAAAATAATATTATCCAAACTCACAGTCTAAAATTTACAAGGAAGTTAAATATAATGAGGATACCTTTTCTAGGTAACTACATGTGAACGCCTTCCTCATATATTCTTTTAAAAAACCGCAACATCCTGAATTACCAAAATCAACCATCTCTTATTCCAAAATCACTACCTCAATATTAGGACCATATTAAGGTTTATCTTTCCTTTAACCATGCAATTTCCAAAAAAATTTAACTCACTTTAGAGTCACTTTTCTTAGTACCATAAAATCTCAAATCCTTAATTAAATAGTACTACAGTATAGTCCTTATTTATTTCCAGAACATCAATGATACAAACCTTAAATGAAATAACTCTAAAATAACAACATAAGAACACTAGTCATTCCTCCTCATCTGTGATAGTATCATAACTTGGTTATTATCCAATAGCATCATTTTCGGTATAGTCTGATGACTGGGACATAGGTTTTCATAGTGTCCAAACTCCTTACAAATGAAGCATTGTACATCTGAAACCATTTTCTTACCCTTGTAGTCATGTACTTTGTTCCCTTTTCCTCCACACTTAAAACAAACTCCCATTCCTTTCAGGCAAGTTCCAGGGGGTCTCTTCCCACAGTTATCACATATGGGAAATTATTATTTTTCCCTCTTCCCTTTATCCATCTTTCTCTCTTCCATCATTTTCATTCTTTTTCTTCCCTTTAAAGACATATGACTCAGTAAACTCTTTAGTTATATTATCAACACATGATACTATTTCTTCACATGATGATAATATGTGGGAGAATATTTCCCTTCTAAATGATGGCTCAATACCATGAAAGATACGATCCTTCTTACTCTTTGGATCATACATATTATTAGAGTTCACATTCCTTATACTGGGTTCCATTTCTATTCAATAGCATAAACTAGGTCAGTTTATAATAGCTATGAATAATTCCAAACTTGTAAAATACCTAACGCAAATTGAACAGTTTATGGATATAATCTGTAATCATTAAAATGTATCCTTTGAGAAAGTATATACTGATAAACCCTTCTTAATGGTTTGTAAAGAAGATGAGAATTATCCTAAGCATATCCCCTGGGTGTGTCGTAACCAAGAGTGCAGAAAGGCCCATTGTCATGCACCACTTCCCATTCGAGTCTAGCTCAAAGCAGTGTTTTCGGGTTTTAACCATAGGTACATCTATGCCAGAGCCGCCTCTACCTACTCGTATCCAGAAAGGGATGTATTGGTTGGAAAACTCACAAAATCTCTACAATACCAAAATTCTAGGAAGTTCTTCTATACTAATCCTCAATGTCTGTCTTAGGGCTATGTGATCTAATCAGAGATTATCTAAATATAGTTTCCAAGGTTATTGCTAATCTTCCTCTAATACCAACTGTAACGCCCCGACCCCCGTTACCCAGAGTTGGTGCATTATTTTAATACATTGGCATGATTACAAGGAATCATGCCTCGAAGGACAGATCAGTTTAGCAGTCTTGGAAAAATAGATCACATACATGAATGTTACATTTTTTACATTAAGACGTACAAAACAACATAAATAATCTTTATGAATGCCATTATTCCCTTGGCTTAACCCTACATATCAATCACATTACACTTCTTGGAATCCTGGGAAAAATAAAACATAGAAAGGGTTGAGCTCAAATGCTCAGTAAGGGAAAGCAATACAGTGGAAACTTTCATAAATAAGCATAAACTTTTAAGGAAATGTATAACTAAAACAAAATACTTTTAAACATGAAATTCAGTATAATATGGAAAAGATAAAATTAAATAATTCCATTTACTTATTCACATGTATATTCTACTAGTCGTATAATCACATGAAATACCAATAACCACTTTCATAATGATGGAATGCATGATGCCGAACATTAATATCTGGGTCAAGGCCTCATGCCAAGACCTAAGGGATAACTGTAACAGGAACCCAACCTGGAGAGCCTCTGTAACCGGACTCCATCCCAGAGTGCCTCTAATAACCGGACACCAACCTGGAGTTCCTATAATAACTAGACACCAACCCGTAGTGCGTCTAATAACCGGACACCAACCCGGAGGGTCTGCTGTAACCGAAACCCAACCCGGAGGGCTTACTTTTACCAGTCCCAACCAGGAACATACTAGTCTAACAAATTCATCTTAAGAATAGGATTAAATATGACATAAACATTTGTATTAAAACTATCATACAAAATGTCAAAATGTTAATCATAAACCATTAATGGCACAAAAATAACTCATCCATAGTGAAAAATATCACAAAACCTTAAATACAATATGGATGATTTGTATCATAATAAATCAACTTTAAACAAGTTTACAATTTTTTGAAGGATGTTGACATAGATGAAATCAATACTATTTAAGAGAAATATCTCTTTTTTTGAAATCATTAAAAAGTCGCATAATTATAGAGAAAACCTTTATTTGGAAAATATTTTTTTAAACTTGTGAAGGAATCTTCAAAGGTGTAATAACGGCGGAGAATAACCGCACCCGCCATATAAGTTAAAAAAACATTCTTACCTTAATTTTGTCAAAAAGGTTAAAAAGTAACTTGTTTCGAAAACATTGGAAAGATTCCTTTAAAAACATATGAAGTCAAATAAAGGTATAAATTACTTTAACCCATTTTCTATTACATAGTAAAAATGTTTTGAAAGACATTATTATGAAACATGGATGTGGATGATAAAGAGGTCCCATAAGATAATTACGTATAAACAACCTCGGATAATGAAGAGATTGTGAAATAAACCCTTACCAATTTGGTAACTTACGAAACATACAACACATGAAAGAGGTATCATACAATGAATATGTAAATACACTTAAATTAAAGTATATTACACAAAGAATAAAATTATGTGCAGTACATACACCACACAAAAGGTAATGGTGGCAATATGGCAAGAATCTCACAGGAATAAGGAGTGAGATGAAAACCCCTTACCTTGCACTTTCCTTTAGTCGAGGGTACGTTTAACCTCCTGTACGAAGATCTTAGTATGTTATTAAATTCTACCAGAACCATATTAATATTTTTGATATCAAAAAATAATTCATTTATGAATTTATATTAACCATTTAGTAATAATTTCCATGTTAAGTTAACATTTTGGGTAATAATCACTTTCTTTATCATATGTGTTTTAAATTGTCACTCTTGCTTGTATCACATAGATCATAATTTAAATACATCCAAAATATAAAAAATGATAAATATATCATATATATTTAGAATACAAAAATATATAATAGAAATATATAAGAAATTGAAAACACCGTTTATGGAGACGGTAGTCCGTACGTACGCATAAACGATGTTTCTGTTTTCATATAGTATTAAACGGAAGTAAGTGAATAAGATATATGTAAGTACATAAATACTTATATATATATATATATATATATATCTCCAGTAGCATTATTATTTCATATATTACATACTCCTTAGTAATATATATTTTTATAATCGTCGATGAATGGTGAACTGGGAAATGAATCTCATCGAGTCATGGAGACGGTAATCCGTACGTACGCACGAGCGAAAATATCACTCTTTTGATATTAAAATAATATATAATTGGATGGTATATCATATATAAAGAATCATTATAATTTTATATATATTATTTACATGAATTAAAAATCATTATTATACCCATCCAAATAATAATATATTGAATAACGATTACACCACGACGTGGAGACAGTAAGCCGTACGTACGCACGTATGGTGACATGTCATTCAAAGGAAAGATAGAATACTGAATATGGTTGTACCATATTTATAATAATATTAAATTATATAGGAGATACTGGATTCATTGTTTTATAATGGTAATAACAAAGAAATAATAAGTGGAAGAAGAAAGGAACATGAAAAAGGGTGGTGAAATCATTATCTTTTATTCAGGTTCTTCCTTTGGATTTGATCAAAAGGACTCCTTAGGATTGATTTATGACTAAATGAATGCCTCTAGGATGAAGTCAGGGATGTTGAGAGAGTATTTGGGTAGGTTTTGGCCTTACCAAAAGGCTTTGAAGGTTTGAATTAATGAGAAGGGGGAGTGCCCTTTTATAAAATGGGTGAGGGGCACCTTTGGAAAAGCTATAAATATTATTTTATAATTAATTAATATTCGGTTCCTAATGGCTCAAAAGTGGATTATTTAAAGGTTAAGGTGGGTATGGATCTAAAACCACTAAATCAATAGGATTTAGACAGGTTTGGGTTACTATATTTACCTTATCATTATGTATTAACTCTTAGTTAATTAGTTTCACTTTTACAATGTCTCTTTGTATTTTAATAATATATGGTTAATAAACATACTATATACATCCAAGAGACCCCCAAGTGGTCAATTAATGATACATTTATCATGATATAAGAATCTTGGTAGATCCTTAGATTTTTAGCAATTTAATATCAATTAATAATATAATATTTGTTTTAAAAACACTTTTATATCAATTTGGACAATATTCAATAATTGGTTTTTGTAAAATTCATAAAAGAATTATTACTTCGAATAAAGTTAATTAAATCATTACTAACATGTCATATTAACCTAGAAAATTAGTTTGATTCATATAAAGTCTCAAATTATATTTCTTTGGGTATCTACAATATCAATCATTTTATTTATTCACTATTATGGTAATTACTGAATCACAATTGTGTCATATATAAATTAAAATATTTATTGTCTAAAAATTATAAATAAAATACAATTAGGTATGAAATTTTTTTATATTTCTAATTAATATTTATAGTCGAAAATAAAATATATATAACCCTATGTAAAAATTGTTTTACTAAAAGATATATGCTTATGTCATGTTTGTATTTATTTTAACGTAATTAAAATAAAGTGTCCCTATCACCTAAAAGTGGCTCCATGGGGTCCCAAAATCGACCCGAAGAAGCCCATGATCGGACCTGTATCCACCAATAAGGTCAGGACACGTTTTAGGGTAATTTAGTATTATTATAATATTATTTTTAACCCTTATTTACCAGATTTATCCTTTAACCATGGTAAATTAAATATTTACCGAAGTAATTATTCAAAATGTCTAAAAATAAAAGTTATCTATTTACACAATTTGGAAATCCTGATTCCAAATTTGGAATCCATTTTTCCAAATTCAAAACATAGTAGTGGCAGAAAATAATTTAAAATTAATTCCCACTGTCAAAACAAAAAGCGTGTTTTTAAGATATAATAACTATCAAAAGATTGATACTTGTTTATGTCCAGTTTAATTGTGAAATAATGTCCACTGACCAGAATTTTATTAAATGGTAAAAATATATTCAAAATATACTTTAAAACCACTCAAATTCATAATTTATCACTAATAATTATTTTGATTAAAAAAGTTGTTTTTATTTAAAATTTAGTAATTTTCACCATTCATCAAAATATTAAAGTTATCCGAAAAGTACAAAAATTTCACCTTAGGCTAAATTAGATACTCCGAATCCAAAAATGAAGTCCATTTTGAGAGATAAAATTTCTTAAATTTTAAAAAGTAGGTATTACTATTCATAATGGCTACTTTGATTGGTCGTGGGTTGTGTTAGAACTCGAAGTTGCGTACAACACATGCTACTATAATATTCAATGAGAAGCGTATCGTGGAAGCTCGGGGTGTTAAACATCTAATGTATATATACCATAAATTATCATATTTCACAATTCAATAAAAATCATATATTATAGAAAAAATACAAAAAAGTAACACAAAAAATTTGTTGACTTGCAGAATTAAAAAATGAACTCACTTTTTTGAAAATAATTTTCTATATATTGGAAATTAAATTTTTAATGAAAATAATAATTTTCCATCTAAATATATAATCTAAAATTATAACAAATTTTATAACACTTTGAAAAAATAATTGATGTTTCATAAAATAATATTATATTCATAATAATACATAACATTATTTTAGGAATATATTTTATTAACTTTTATAAATTTAAATCATTATATTCATAATAAAAGAAAAAAATAAAATATTACATTTTTTAAAATTCAAAAACATATCTAATAATTTTTATAATATTTATTTACTTATTTTATGATATAATTATACCCTATTATCCTTAATAAGATGATTAAATTTTTTAATAATTTCATAAATATGGATACTATTCTATTTTCATTTTTATTATTCCAAATGGTCTCATTTCTATTCCAATGACTATTTCAGTATTCAATTTTTAATGGTTCTTAAACATATAGAAATACATCTTATTTCATTAATTATTAATTTATAATTTCTTATTAAGTTATAATAAAAAATTTATGTGTTTTATATTATATGACGTAATTATAAGAAGTTAATTTCAATTAATAATGTCTTGGATTGTTACATTATTTAACCCTTATAAAATTTTGAACTCGAAATTTCATTTTATAGTTTATGTTGAACCTAGTTGAGGGTACATATCCTTCATCTCTTTTTCTAGTTCCCATGTTTCAACTATGTTTTTATAGTACTATAATAGTAATTTGACTATGCGAGTAGTCTTGTTGTGTATCACATTATATCTAGGGTTTAAGATCATCACTAGTTTCTTCTCATAAGAGAGATCAATTTACAAATGTATCATCTATGGATTCCCAACATATTAGGGATCTTGTTTGTTCTTACTCAAGAGGGATACATATAATACATCATATACATGAGATATAGTAGGTGGAAGTGCCATTCAAAATACCAAAACTCTGACATGATCAATGATCACAATGGGGCCAATGTATATGTGACACATCTTTCCAATCAACAAAAAACTCAAAATCCTCTTGCATGGAGATATGCGGAGGAGTACCATGTCTATAACCATAAACTATAGGTCCCATTGAAAATTGTTTGAATAGGTCCTCTATTTAGTTTGGGATAACATGATGTGTTGTTGAATGGTTTTCACCTTTTCCACCATTTCATTGGCCATTTCAGGCCCTAGATACTCACTTTCTCCAAATCAATTATATTACACTAGTTTTCTTAATAATTTACTATAATGGTCTTCATAAAGATACATTTGGATGCTCGAGTGGAAAATGTTATTGTAAGAGAACTCAGTTAGAAGAAATTGTTTTTCTCATCCTCCTCTAATGTTCGTAATGTATTCTCTCAAAATGTATTCAAGTGTCAATCTATTTTTCTATGATTGACCATTAGTTTGATTATGAGAATTCATATTGAATGTGAATTCATTGTTTTGATATTTAAAGATACATTTCCAAAACATTAAGGCAAATCTTAAATCTGTATAAAATAAAACTAATAGTTTTACCCCATGCATCCTAAACAATTCATTGATTTATATCTATGATAGTTAATCCAGTTATAAGTCCCCTCAAATTGTTATAAAGTGAGATGTCTTTGTAATACAGTCAAGGAATACACATATAACATTATTTCATCGTGAATTATTTCGATGTACAATGTTAATGTCTAGGGTGATTTGTTCCAATATCCACATTGGTATGGGTAATTGGTGTATCATGCACTTAGTATTTTGTCTTTCAGTATTTAGTTTCTAACATACCAGGCACACTGTTGTATAATCATGAATATCCTTCTTCATTTTCTCCCATAAAAATATCTCTTGGAGATCTCGATATTTCCTTATGCTCCAAGGAATAATAGAGAAGGATGACCTATGTGCTTCATTCATTATTTCATTCTTAATCTCAGGATCATATGTTAGACATTTTCATGACACAAATTATTAAATTTCACCCTCATCAGTTAATAAATCGGACGATTTCCATTTCTTCATATCATCCACCATCTTCTAAATTACAACATCATTTCATTAAATATCTTTTATTTAATCCATGAATTATGATTACAAATTCATTTGAGAAAGGATTAATGATTCTAATGACCATCCTATGAAAATATTTAATTATTTGATCCTTCTTAATTCTAATCGTTGAAAATGTTGTCGGATCCTTCCTACTTATAAAATATGCCACTTTTTTCCGAGCCATGATGGTAGTGGATTGAGTAGTTATAACCCTTTTAAATTTCAAACAATATCTCTTAGTTCATATTAAGCTCATCCTATGAGAATATATATTAGTGGATCTTAGGATTAGTATATATTTTAGACTTCTTCCTATAGAGATAATGCCTCATGATTTTCAACACAATGATCGAACCTACCAACAGAAGATCATTTGTGGGAATCTTTTGCTCATTCATTTTGAACATCCTTGAGGTGTAGGCTATAACAATTTCATTTTTCATTAGCATAAAATATAACCACTTCTTTGAAGAATCACTGTATACCACACAGATTTTCCCATTTGTTGGAAGTGTGAGTACAGGTTTAGTAAAAAGCCTCTTCTTTAACTCTATAATGAAATCATTACATAAACTTGTCTATAAAAAAATTTCTACCTTTCCAGTAATATTTTTTATTGGTTTTAAAAATCATTATATTTTAATTTAAAATATTCAGTAATACTAAAATAGACCAAGGAAACTACATATCTCTATTACAGATGATGTCCTTGGCCACTCTTCGATTTACATTATTGTAGAAGGATCAATAGGTATTTCTCAATGGTGATAACAATCCCAATGAATGATACTTACTCCATCCATAACTCACATTTGATATATGAATCATAATGTTTTTCCCTTTGAAAATTCATTACAATAGTATTAAAATGCTCCACATGTTCCCCCAAACTATTGGGGAATATCATAATATAATCCATAAATACCAGCACAATTTGTTTGAGGTTATATATATAGGATTTATTCATTATGTCCATGAATGTTGCTGGATAATTAGGGATTCTAAGGGGAATCGATAAGAATTCATAGTGTCCATACCTAATTTGAAAGGCGCTATTGGGAATATCATCATTAATCACCTTTAATTAGTGACTTCCTGACTGAGGGTCCCCCTTAGTTAATTACATGGCACCAAGTAGTTGATCAAATAAGTCATCTATCAAAGGAAGGGTACACCTATTAATTATCATGAATAAGTTGAGATCATAATATTAAATATGGAGGTGAATTGATCCATCTATATTATTGAAAAATATTATTGATGTACCCCATGGTAAAGCACTCTGGCATATTAAACACATGTCTAAATTCACATGTATAAACTTCTTCAGTTCATCAAACTCAAGGGTTTCCATTCTATGAGGTGTATATGAAATAGGTAGAGATATATAAATATGTTCAATTGAGAACTCATCCTATTGGACATGAGAAAGAACATGATGCTCTTTTGGGAGAAAATCAATCAACTCCCTCAAAATTGGAATGAATTTTGGAATGATTATTTCCTATGTATTAATCATTTGAGCCTGATATGCTTGATCATAATGAAACATTTTCCACAATTGAGACCATGATAACAATGGAGATTCATACTCCTTACACTTTTATAGAAGTAGTGTAAGCATTAGGATCTGATGTGTGATCTCCCATTCAAAAAATTTGATTTTGTATTCTGAATAATGATATCCAATCCATGCCCAAAATAATATCAATCTCCACCAATGGAAGCAGGAAAAGAATTTTTGAAAAGTTCAGTCCAGAATCAATAATTAGGATGTTATTATATACATTAAAATAAAAAAATTACCCCATTTTATTGTTCTAAAAAATAACTCAACCTCTATATTTTGAGGTCGGGTTTTAATATTTGTATTAAACATACATGATATTAAAGAATTATTAAAACTAGAATCTAATATAATGCTCGATATTATTGAATAAATAAAATCACATTTTTCACCACATCATCTTCATTCTCCACCACATAATTACTGATTGATTAATCCTTTCATATATCTATTGTCTCTAGTTGTTTATGAGGCTGTATACCCTCATGAACTCATGGTTTAGTGCACTATATTACAATGTTCCCTTACACCCTACTATTGAATCATTGATCCATGTGTTGTTCTCTCTTCCCCCCGTCAAATCAACTATATTTTTATGTATCATTAAAATTGATGAGCTTGATGGAATTTTCCCCCAAAATTAAAGATCTCCTCCATTCCATTGAGGAAGTTCCCATGATGCTTCCACCCACATTTTTAACATTCAAGATGTTGAGTTTTCATTCAGCCATTCTCATAAGAACCTTATATTAAAACTTCATCATTCATTTCTAATCACCATATCCAAGTGGCCATTCTCCAAATTTCACCTCAAATTTGAGATCACATTGAAAAAATTATTCATAGCTCCCATTAGCATGATTTTCTAGAGCATGTAGAAGGTGTAGTTTTTTTCAAATAAATAATTTATTAAATTTGTATAATTTTTGATAAAAACCCACAAATAGTACGATGTAAGACTTGTGAATTTTTCTTAGTTCTTTGTGATAGTTTCACCTTTCTTTTTCATCATTAGTGTGAATTCTACCTCGATATTTTTATTAATAGTTTGAGGGAAATACATGTTAAAAATCATTATCTTAATGTTTTCACACTCCACAGATTTAATTTCATCATTCAATTTGGATGTTTTAATAAATTCCCACCATTTGTCAGAATCTCCATCTAGATGATAAATGGAATGATTAATCTTCTCCTTCATAGAATTTAAGATCATATAAATGATCTTATCCTTCAATTTTAAACATAGTTATGCTACTAGTGGATCAGAATATCAACAATTTTGGTTGGTCGTTGACTCATAAAAGAATCTATATCTCGTTTTTACCATGTATATAAAGTAGGATGTTCTATATTATTTGTGATATTGTATGTATCTAGAGAAATATGTGAATGAATCGACATGCATGTTTTGAAATTCATATCCCAATGCATTAGGAATTTTATTCAGGCAATCATTGCATTGTCCCTAAAATGCATTTTTTGCCTTGATTCTCTTAGTTCCCCACATTTTATAAAATATATAAGGTTTGAAAAAACATTATTAAACAATACATTAATATATTATTTATTACATTTTTCATGTAATTTTATAGTAATATATGGTGGGATACCAATGTTTATAATTTTTCTAAACTAATGGTTCTTGGTTTATTACATATTCGTAGTCTCATACTAACAGTTTTTACTAATGTTCTCTATTAAAAATTCCTAAATTAGCTAAACCACGCTCTGATACCAACTCTAGGGAGCCTGATTATTATTTCATGAATATTACATTATTCTAATAATAAACGATATAATAGTTCTACAAATCCAGGATCCAAAGATTTAGTGTCATTGTAAAACAAAGATCATATAAAATTTTAACACACAAAAACATAACTATTTATTTAATTTCTTCTACTATAGCTTACTAGTGTCCCTAATGTTCTCCTTAGTAAAAGTTGTCACCTGAGGGTATACATCAAAAAATTTGTGAGCTAAAATCCCAGAACATGATTAATTAGATTAATGGATAATGGGTGATAGTAATAACAATTATCATAACATACGTGAAGGGTCAACATAATAATCATGGTGGAAACACTAGATAAAGTAATGGGATGTGGTAATGCATTAAAATGAAACATCAAGACTTATTTGTCAAAACCACACAATGTTGTGGAAGATGATAGCATCATGTTCATGAATATATCACTTTATCTAATGAGATACATGAGAATTTCCAATTCATTAGATAACGCTATAATTCGGGTCCCACCCTTCACATTATAAAATGTTCCATGGGTCATATAAATCTGGGCGCACTCGGAACATCATAACATATAATTTATCATGCATACCACCTAGAAAATAAGGTTTAAGAGGTGAAAAAAGCTTGTTCCAAACCAAATTTATTTAAAATAATGTCAATGAATAATTATATATGGTTTTACACAAACTATAATTAGAGACATCAGACATGTCAAATTCTACCAAAGTAGAACAAACATCAATTGTGGTGAAGGACCATCTTGATCTTATTTCAAGAATTGCCTTTTTTGGATAGAGCATATGCAACCTGGCTTGCATCCCTGTATACATAGGTGACATACCATTAATTTTTCATAGATAGAAGAATACATTCAATCCAAAATGGCAGCACTCACCATGGAATGACACATGATTGAGTCTTTATAATATGCATCAATGAAGTGGAATCATATTCCACCCAAATACGTCTCTTGTTGTGTTGGACTGCATATTTGATGGCCTTAATAATTTTCCATAATTCCTATTCAATTGCAATTATAATGTAAATATAATAATAGAAGAATCCATTCACAGTGAAATGATATGTATGAAATACTCCTCCATAGATGGATGGACCTAGGGAACCCCATTCCACAATGATATCATTAACATTTTACCCAGACAAGATCGATGGTATTTTTCAAACAGACTTGAGTAAAAAAGGTTTATTGATCCTACTAGTAACACAGAAACATTCTGAATAATAATATCAGAGATAGAATTGATCATTGTACCTGTTTGAACATGAAGGCATCAAGAACCTCGAAATAAATAGTTCTAATTCCAGCATGTAGTGTCAGACTCGGATTATCAAAATAAAGAGGATTTAATTATCTATAAATAATTAAAAGGGGAGTACTGGTTTATGTATACAACATGTCATGAATCTTCTTTATTTAGTCCAGATCGCACAAATCTAGAAATTGCTCTTCAATGCTATTAATCTTCATCTTAATATAAAATCCCATCTGGATATAAAACCATAGTTGTTGCGAGGGAGTGCAGGACACGAAGAAAATATCAATTGTTTAATTTGAGGAAAATTAAAGGATTCATATTGTTGCATTCTAAAATCTAGATCACTACAATTCTCTTTTATTTTTACCCTACATCTCAAATTCACTATAGGAGAGGCATGTTTCCTCCTGTAATGAATCATTGACAAAATTTCATAGCCATAAAGGGACAATTGTTCCTTCATTAGAATTGTTGTTTTTAAATCCCCTAGTAGAGAAGGGAACAAAATGGCCGGGAGTCCACCTTATCAAGACAAAATCAACCAAGAAATACCTTTATACATCGATCATGGTAGAAAGAGGCAAATAGTCCTTCACGTTTTCATCTATAAAATCCTCGTGAATTGAGAAATGCTACATGTGACCAGGAGCAGTGAATACTTCACTAATAGGCTTACTCAGCCATGGTGTGCTCCAAAAAATCATGAAATATTTCCTAAAATCAACCCGTTTTAAGCACCTCATGTGCTCTTTAAAAGAGGATTTAATTGTTGGCCATATTGAATATTGAATTTATGATGAGTAATCACTCTAATGTTATAAAGATAATTAGATAGAGAGGAATTAGAAGGAGCTTTAATTGATGTTAAAAAATTCCATGTAATCTTACTATGGATTGCCACGTTAAAAAGACCTAGATCCTTGATACCCAAGCCTCACATATAAACCAGCTGTATAAAATCATTCCACAGAACATTTACATGATTTATATCATCGATTGTTCCAGTCTACAAGAATTTTTTGATCCAGGATAGAACTTAAATAAAGATGGATTTGTTCCATTTGCAAAGAGAGAATGAATAAATAGATATGGATGTTATAATAGAATTGACCAATAATATTCTTCCAACTTGCGACATGGTCTTACCCTTCTAGGTATCGATCTGATTAAAAATTCATGATATAATGTTTTCCAGGTAACAACTTTTGACCATATCCCAAAAAGAGGCACTCTATGATAGGTGTAGTGGAAAGTTCCCCTTTTCCCTCCAAGAATTATAGCCACCATGTTCTATTGGGAGGTAATTATTCCATTACAAAACACCAATGATGAATTTCTACAATAAACAACTTACCTAGAGGGCACTTCATAATGAGCAACAATATTACTGATGCAAGAGATTGTTTTCCTGGTTTTCTATGCAAAGTGGATAATGTCATCATCATAGATGATATGTGAGGGGTAAAGAGAACCCTCCCAACCCTGATTTTTCTACAAATACCAATTCCCACATTTTCAATAATGCTGATACTCAGGTAATTTTCAGAAAAATAATTGAGGATCCAATAAAGTGGATCACCTAGTCTTACCCCTCTTGGACTCATGAAGAAAACTATGGGGGGGACATTAATCATTATGTATTACCTCACACATTTGAGTATGGTGCAGATTAATTTGATTATTTAATTAGAAAAACCATTCCTTCTTAGCATTTCAAAAATTAATCTCCAATTAATGGTATCAAAAGACATCGAGATACCAAAATTCAAATCAAATTTAACATGCCTAGCTTTTTTCTTCATACTGTTAATAAAATCTAAGGTTTTGAAGTGGAAGTTCTGAATATTCCTTCTATGGATGAACCCAAATTGTTTTGATGAGATAATCCCTCCAGAAATGGATCATAACCTCATGGCAAGAAATTTTATAATGGTTTTTGGGGAGGTTTTCTCAATGAAGACATGCCTGAAATCCTTGACATGAATTGCATTATGCATTTTTTTGGTAGGGGAGAAATGAAATTGTCATTGATTCCATAGGTAAACGAATCATGATTAATCAACTACATCATTGCATTAAGTAACTCAACATTAATAATGTCCCTATAGAATAAAAAGAATTTATTAGTGAACCCATCAGGACCAGACACAATATCAATATTAAGAGAGGGAAAAGTGAACTCTTTAACATCTTCTTATCTAGAACTTCAATTAAATGATATTTATGGAACATTAATGGAACTTCTCTACTAAAAATAGAGTGATATAGGTAAATCCCAATGAAATAAATTTGGGATTCAGAATCTAGATACCGTATGACTAATTGATTGAATCACATTAAGACCAAAGATAATCAAATTAAATTCATTAATTAACTAATTCTAAACCGTTTAAATGTGAAATTGTTTCGTTACTATTTCATTATTTTCATTAATAATATTTTAAATGGTTTATAGTGTTTAGTTTCATCATCCAATAAATTTTTTCTTGGTTTTCATGATCACTTCTCTTGTATATGACTATAGGATATCATGTAAAATATAAATTATTATCCATAATATAATTCTATGTTACTAATGAATTTTAGTGATATTAAATGATCTTATATATCATCTTTCTTATTTTATGATGATGATTTTGTATATTTAATTTTAATGAAAATTATTTAATTATTTTTGTCTATTTTACGACCACTATGAGCATATATAATTTTATTCAATATCATCTCTATATGTTACTTCCTGAATATTATAAAAAAATAACATGTATAATAAAACCTTATTTGACATTAATTATTGTATTAGTAACTTACTTTAAGGAATTATTGAAAAATTAATACATATCGTCCATGATGGTGGTAATTTGACCCACCATGGACGACATGTTCATGCTTCCAAAAAACAGAAAAAGGGAAGATAAATTAAGATGAATTTTTATATTAACATAATTACTTAATAGTATTAAAAATATATTGGAGTTATCATTCCTCTTTTATATGTGTAGGCTAGAGAGGGTAAGAAAATAATGAAATTGAATAGATGTTGAAAGAAAAATAAAGCTGATTTTACTTCTTGAATTTCTCCTACTTGATAACCTACAAAAGGATGAGGGTATGGTATTTTAGTGGGGAAAAGGGATCTTATACATGGGATAATGTCTTAGGATGAAAATTGAATATAATTTGGACGAGGCTCAAATATAGGATGGTGTGAGGAGAGGAGGTGGTATTTATAGGGGAGGATAGGGGTGTTTTCTTATTATTTTATCCATTAGTTTATTATATTGGAAAATTATTTTTAATTTTTTATAATTATCCTGAAATATATTAAAATAATAATGGGATGTATTTGATTGTGGTTTTGAAATTATTTATGCCTCAAGTAATAGTTTTTATCGTAAAATGTAAATATACCACAAATTACCGTAATTCAATATTAACTTAAAAATTCAAGTATTTTACCAAATTAACAAAACATTACACTAACCATTTTTAATTGTGTATAATTAAAAATTGAAATCCATTTTATGAAATGAATTTTCAAAATATTATAAATTTAATTTTTTATTAAAATCATCATTTAAATGGAAAATATGGACTTTAAATTTATGACTTATTTTACAACTCTTTAAAAAAATTAATGAAGGTGTAATAATATTTATTATATTCATAAGACATCAAAATATTATTTTGTTAATATATATTCTCAAAATAAATTTACTATTAAATAATTATATTATTAATAAAATTATAAATAAACACTTGTGGTTTATAAAAATACCATTACTTAATTAATAATTTTTAAATATTTATTTACATATAATATGATATAATTATATCATAGTATCATATATAAGATTACTAAATTTTATTTATACATTAATAGACTAGAATAATATTTTATTGGTTTATTTAGTATTCATAATGGACTGATTACTATTATATATGTCATTTGACTGTTCCATTATTAAGTATTCATTAACTTCTAGAAATAACTATTATTTCATTACTTCTTAATATATAAATATTTTATTGTATTATGAAAGTGATTTTTTTTGATTTACACTATGTGAAATAATTATGAGAATTAAATTTAAATTGATAACATTTTGGGTCATTATACTCGTCATTTTTTATTCACAACCATTATTATTTTAAGATATCTTTACTAAAAAACTAAATACATTTTCTTCACTTCTCTAGAAATTAGTAAACATTTCTGAACCATATATTTATATTTTCAAAACATATTCAATTTAATTAAAGTAACATTTACAATGAAATAAATTGTGTACATAACTCCATATGTTTATAGTTTTGTCACATACACACATATATCGTATTTAATAAGCTCAATTAATGTATTGTAACGGATCATTACATTCTTATGAACTGATTCCGTTATTTTCCCTTTCTTGAAAATGTAATAACACAAATACATTCTTATTCTCATTTCATGAATATCATTAATATACTCTTTATTTTTTTTAACATTATTTTATTCCTTGGACACATGTTCCCTACCCTTTTATTATATAGATTAGTTTCTTTCAACATAAAAAGAAGCCATGCACATTTAAAGAAACCAATTTCAAATAAATTTATATTGGACCATTATCCTTTAATTACGGGTTTCTTATCTCAAATAGTCTTTAAAACCCTATAGATTATAGAAAAACATCATTACCTTCATGTAACTATTATCAAGCACTAAATAGATGTTGTTTCTTCCCACACAATTTTTTTTATATTTCAAATTCTCTTCCCCAATGATCGACGATCTAAAAACATTTACTTGGAGTGGCTCGTCATTTCCAATGTCACTATATCTTCATTAAAACCATCTTAATTATTATATAGAATTAAATATCCAATTATATGTTTAGTTACCCCTCTATCTAAAATCTATTGACATTATTTTTTTGTTATTTAGTGTTGTTTTATTAAATGTTATTTTTCAGTATATGTATTATTTAAATTTATCTTTTATGATTTTTTATAAATTCCATTTTACGCCTATTCTGTCAAAAGAAATACATTTTATATATGTATAGGTTGTTCAAATAATTTTCAAATTGATTATAATGGTTTTAATATATGTTCAATATTTATAAGAACTATCTAAGCATGCATATTTTGAGTGGTTTGTCACCATCTCAAAAATTTACTTCATCCTCTTCCTGTTTCACTATAATGTTTATAGATAATCCAACATAGATATGTTTTATACCGAAATCCTTCAAAATATTATTATTGAACATAGTTATCATATAACCCTATATAGAATGGATTTAAATATATGTTTTCTTTCTGAATTTTATTAAAAATTGTAATAATAACTTTCGTAATTTATTCAACACCAATACAATGGATATTTCATGACAATTTATTTTCACTGCTACCAAAATCACATATAACAGTTATTAGTTTCTGACATTTTACTCCTAGAAACATTAGGTTTTTTAAAACCACATTTTAATCTACTTATATGGATTTCTATACAAACTTACTCATTTGAAAAACATTATCCTTTCTATGAACATTTTTTATTATTTCAAATGATCCTTTTCTACAAATCCCATTTATTATAATTCATTATATTTTTTAAATTAGTTAATATAATTCAAAAATCATTTCATGTTTTTTTAAAATTTTGTTGATTAAAATTTGTATCTTCTTATTTTACATTTAAGATTTATTCATGGTCCATATTGATGCATTCCCCTAAATAAATAACCTATTTAATAACATGAATCTTTTTATAAAACATGTATTTTCCTTCAAAAATTATTCATTATTTTTTACAGAGATAATTTTTTTATAAACATGATGTTCTCCCATTCATTTATTATAATAATTATATTGAATTAATTTAATTATATTTTCAATATAAAATTTTTATGAGTAATTACTTCTTAAAAACAACTTCTTTCATAATAGATTCGCTTTTAATTATTTACATTTACAGTATTTGTAAATTGTAAAGCTTTATCACTATTTTTTCCAGCTTAAACTTTATTGTTGTCACATTTTATTTATATTGACCAAAGCTTCTCCTTTTTTATTTAGTAGACTTTTTATAATTTCCCATGAATTAGAATTTGGATTTTCAAAATTCTTCTTATGGGATCATCGTGACATTTTTTCATCTCTACCACATTCATCAACTACTTTTCATTGTTGTAAATTAGTAGTATGGTTTCCTATATTTCCACATCATACTAATTTTAGGGGAACCATCCCATTTTACATTATTGATATCATTTTTATACGATTATAAAACAATGAAATAAATTCATTTTAAAAAACTCTATCCCAATTATCAATTTCGGAGTAACAAACTTCTTCATCTCAGTGATCATTTATAGATATCACTTCCTCTTGTACAATGATGTAAATTTCCCTATACATATTCTATTTAATCTTTATAATATTCACTCATCTCATTTCATAGAAGATGAGAGTTATACATATGTTTTCGAGAGACATATCATCAAGATATATATCCTACAATGATGAATGATTATAACGAATCATATCAAGATGATTTTCCATGAAATTTTCAACCATTATTGAACCATCAATCTTCTCAGCATGGAATATTATATTTTATACAATGTCATTAATTTTGGTGAATAAATATATAATGGATTCATAATCAACCATCTTATTGCCTTTATACTTAAACCACTATATATGATAATGGAATTTTTAATTTTCTTATTTCCTTCAATGATGACACTAAAATTCTCCAATATCATGTTAGTAGTTTCATCACCTATTACACTAGGAAACTCAGAATTTTATATTGAGGATAATATATAATTTATTAATCAAATTTGGTTATCATAATTATACTTCACATGTTCCTTAATAAAATCATTTCCAACATAGGGTCTGAAAAATATGTTGCTTCAACATGAACATCATAGTCAATTAAAATTAGAGATGGTAACATTATGTTATTCCAAGTATGATAATTATTTCCAAAAAAAACCAAAATACTCTTATCATTCATAGAATTTTGAAAACCCATAGAAACATCTATTTTTCAAAAGATTTAATAGTAGTGAAATAATGCAATGAATCTTTGTGATACTAATTCGAAGGAACTAGAAAAATCTATCTGATCCTTGATAGGTAAAGGGGTTGAGTATGTTATATATATACATATTATTTCATATTTTTATAAAAAAAATTATCCTCTTATTAATGATATATAACTTTTCCAAATAACAAAATCACAAGTATTACAACATGAGCAAAAGAATATATATGGTATACTAATCAACATGAGTATCAAGTCTTTGGAATGGTTTGGAAGTAATCCAACACCACACATAACACTAGAAATTAATCCTTTATCACATATAGAAATTATGGAATATCAATACAGTTACGTAACAGTATAACAGAAAACATGGATTGTGACTCCTAGAAAAATTATATAGTAAAGATAATTATAATAACTTTTATCAAAGTAAAATATAGACCAATAATTTTTTCACTAGGGTATTCATATAAATAACATTTTTTCTCTCCCTAGAAAAATTACATCTCTATTAACTTTTTCACCCTGAATCATGTAAGAAAATTATTTTTATATGTTCTTATGAAAACTTTACACAATTAGTGTAAAAATTTTAAAAATATCTAATTTATTCTTCCATAAATATTTTATAGAAAAAAAATCTTAAAAAATTCATCATAATATTAAAAAATAATAAAATTACTTTTTTTACAGTCAATGTTCTTCTATTGACTATAATAACACCACTTCAGATCAATACCATCTTCATATTCTTCTCATTCAGTGGCTATAAGATTACTTTTTTGGAGTGATTCATGCTTGAATTATAGCAATATGAATTTATCTGATAACCCTACAATGAAAACAATTCACCATTATATCATCTTTTCCCATGTAAATAGTTGTCTACTAATAATTTCTAATTCATTTATTATATTTATACACTTGAGTATAAAAGTGTATGATTTCTAAAATATATTCTCATTCAATGAAATCCCAAATTTCAAAAATCACACTACATAAAATCACTATAATGTTGAAAATAACTCTAAAACCTAATCATATAAATATGAGAATGTTCAAGGTCATATACATTATTAAAATTTCTTTATAACATTTTTAGTATCACTATTTTTTTCTATTATAATTTTTCAATTAAAAGATCCATCTATGCATAAAAAAATTTGACGTCTACATAAATAATTCCTAAATAATTTCAATCCATTAATAAAATTAAAAAAATAAATTTATGTCTTATAAAGAATAATTATATAGAAAATATATTAAGATAACCTATGTTTTTTATTCCGTTAAATAATGTCAATCAAAATATTATATAACACATTCTTCTGGTATAACATCCTTCCTTTTCCTTCATCTAATGAACATAAAAATAATGACCAGAATAAGTGACCAAATTCTGATTTCTTTATACATAATTCTCCAACTGATGATCAATATACATAATTTCGGTCTATTTTTTCATTGATTTTGTTCTAAATTATAACAGCATACATGATTTTCAAATTAAAATTCTTTTGAATGTTAATATAATGAGAAATTTTCAATAGGAATATTAAAAAAATAAATAATTGTATAAATTTAATCAACATAAATTTATAATTTAGTAACATTAATATATTTTAAAAACATTATATATTATGAAAAAAATTACATTATGATGGTCCTTAAAATTCACCAACATTAAGATTATTTGAAATTTTTGTTTGGAATAAATTGAACTAAACGTATTCCTCCTATATATCATATGAATAATTCAACTCTTTCCATTCCCAAAAATATATCTATTTCAAAAATATATCACAAATATCCATCACTAACTTCTACATACACAACTACCAAAAAAATTAGATATAGAAAATTACATTCCCAAATGAAAAACTATTAAAAATTTTATTCCAAATGAACTCCACACAACATTGATAGAATAAACATTCTAGAATCAATCATATTAATACCATTTTCTACTAAAACCTTGTATTATGTCATATTTCATAACTTATTTATTTGAAAACATTCAAAATAACAAGGAATTATTGGACTTTGTTAACAAACATTACGTCAAAAAAAATTTCAAAAAATCATAATGATAGTTATTCTAACATAAAATAATGTCATATCCACAGTAACATAATAGTCATATGATGTTCTTATGAAAAGAGGCCTTAATAAAATCCTCTATTTCAAATTACACCTACAATTGAATTCCATGTTTAAAAATCATTAAAATGTGATGAGGTTTTTGTTATTGGAAAAAAGACAGCCATTTCCATAAAATATTATTTATAAATAACAATCCATCTAAACCTCAATAATACATCATCCAACATCAAAAAATTATCATTAATCAAACATGTTCCTTAAATGTTCAATTGACATTAATTATACTCTGGATTCTTAATCTATCCATCATATTGTATCGTATACAGTTTCAATGTTTATTTTGGTACTAACCAAACTAAATTATTAATTAAATAACCTTCTATTAGAAAAATTATTTTATTGAATATTTATTTTTAGGGATATATGAATGTTTTATTTATTCCAATAGAGTAAATTAATTCTCTTTAATCCATATTTATAAAAATGTTGATGGATTTCATATAATATCTTCATTATTGGGAAATGGATGTGGTTGGAGACAAATAATATCACCCTCTTCTAATAGATAATAACACCAATGCAGTGATAGGATAAAATATTATTTGTTCCTCATTATCATACATAAGGATGTTTTGTCACATATAGGCCCTGATATAGCTAGTAATTTTAAGATCATTAATTCATTTGGGGAATTACAATACCAATCCATTATAATGTCACATGTGAAATAAGAAAATATATATATGATAAAAAGGGAAGGACTCCATGTGACCTAAAGGATGTGATCAGTGAAAAAGTCAATTTCAACACACAAAATAGATGATCCCTTATGATTGTGTGAAAATGGTTTGGGTATTTGAAAACATGTTTTGGAATATGATGTGTGACCCACTATGCATGATGTTGGCCATATATCCCACTCATTAATTCAACTGGGACTTCATGGACTGTGTATCATAGTGACCGTTGGAATAGTTATATTAATAGATAGAGGTTACTTGAAAACAATAATGATGTAGGTGAGAAATAATTTTTAAATATCCTATTCTAGTTTCGTGGAAGTGTTTACTCCATCAAATAATGAATAAATGTGGTCCTAAACATTCTTAATATAGAGGATTATCATTTCTACCCAACAACATAATTTATGCTCAACATATTATAGATGAAACCTTGTTTAATATGTGAATAGAAGATAAATGGTTGTGTTTGGAATGTCCACTTACAGGTGTCTTTTTTACACAAATTACCAAATAACAGAATCCACATTCATAGAATCTATTTATAATCTATCATCACATGATTAAAAATGTACTCAAGGAGAAATAAATTGATTTATACATCAAAACAAGACAATAATTTACAACAATGGTTTTGACGAAAATCATTATAGATATATTCAAATAGGTGAGTTTCTTAACATTATCTATATTAATAATGATGATACCTCAATATATTACATCTATGTTATTACCCATAGATATATTTGGGAAATAAATATAATTTGCAAGAACAATTTAATTTGAGGAGAATGTGTCAACACATGATATTAATATATTATTACCGGTTAAAATTATATTGTATTTGAAAACAATCTCCTCACAAAAAACCAAAAATAATTGATACTATAATATATTTATAATAAATATAAATATTTTTTTCTATTCCTTAAAATGTACTTATTTATTTAGTGTGAATTGATAGTATTATCAAAAATATTAATATATATATATATATTCAATATAATGTGTAAAATTAATATGATTGGAATATAATAATTTTCTATAATATGACTAATAGGAATCTTTATTGTCTAGATATGTATTTTTCTACAATGTATTGTTTAATTCAATACACATTTCATTTTAAGAAAAAATATTTTCATTGGTTAAAAAAATTCTTATTAAAAACTTTTTTTAAAAACAAATTACTTAGTAATTTTTATTGAATAAGATTAATATCAATAAATATTTTTAAATTTTGTTTTCTAATAAAACAATTAATTCAATATACATTCATGTTTTAATAAAAAGGCCAATTTATTTGTTATAGAATTCTTAATAAATAAAAGTTAAAATAAATTTTTATTTCTACTTATCGAAAATAAAAATGTATAAATATTTTTATTATTTATTATAATGTTTTATAATTGTAGAAAAACGATATATTTTTTTGAAATATAATTTTCATAAATTTATCTTTTTTTTCATCATAATAAAGAAGATTTGGAAACCAATTATTTAATAAAATATTTATTTGACTACTAAAAATTTTTATTTTAAAAATAAACTAAGAACATAGAAAACCAATGGAATGGATTTTTAAAAATAAATAAAATTTTACAATAATATAAAAATAATTCTCTCCCATTTAATTATAAAATGTATTTTCAGGTTTATGTTCAGATTTTGTTTTATTTATAATCTTTATACCCTATAATCAATTCACTGTAATATTTTTTAATTCGTATAATAAATTATGAAAATCTTGTCTAAAATTAAAATATTATGATTAAAAATGATATTATTTATAAAAAATGTTTTCGTATTGTTATTTATGTCAATATTAAAATTATTATTTAACATAATTATTATTTATATCTGTTATAATGATTATAAAAATTGAAATCATATGTAAAAAAATTATTTATGATGGTCAAAAATAGTATTCTTTATTGAATTTAGTTAATATGGTTAGATATTAAATAACTAAGTAAAATTAAAATTTGTAACATCTGTTAAAAAAACTGAGTAAAACCTAATACACATAAAAATGACTAAAAATGAATGTATGGTCATTGGATTGTCCTAGACATTTTTCCCTAAAAAAATTAACATTTTTAATCAATTTATTATTTAATAGTGTTTTCAAATTATTGTAAAATGTAACATCTTACCCAAAATTACCATTTAATTAACATATAAATGGGTAAAGTATTCATCAATTTATTGTAGATTATAGCAAACATGATTAATTTTTGTAATATTTGGTGTATCACTTTACTAAATTAGAATAGAAATAACAGATCAGGTAAAAAATGGTAGATCAGTAAATTATATTTGGATAACTCTATAAAAACATCACAACCATTTGACATTAGAAATATATAATAAAACATTATACATTTCAAAAGAAAAGGAAACTCTTCATTGAAAAATCATTCAATGATTTCCTCTTAATATAATGTGGAGTGGAAAAATTTAAGGGTGATATAAAATTATCAGTATTGGTTAAGTAAATTGAATGATATATGAATAATTAGGCATAATAAACATTAAATGGGAAATAAATAAACAAAGGTTCCATTTCAATATATTTACTAACATGATATGATAATGTAGAAGGAATATAGAAAGGTAATCAACTGATCACAAATTCAAATAACCCATAAACATAGAATAAAATTAATACATAGAAAATATAAAATTCAAAATCTAATGAATAATAATAACAATTGAATTCTCAATGAACTAAATTCTTAATTATGGGATGTCATGTTTCCAAAGAAAATGATAACTTTACCCCCAAGATCTATCCTAAATAATGTTTAAAATTAATGGGTAAACCCATCTAATTTGTCCAACTAATTCATCTCATGAAACTACAAATGAATCAAGGGGATATCTAGAAGATATACCCCACCCTTAAATTTCATGATCAAATAATTCAACATATATAAAATAATCAATTTAATTAATAATTAATGTCTCATTTAATCATGAATTAATGTTGAGTAAAGGATTTATATTTATCAATATTTCCCTTGTTAATCCAATAACATTCAATGTAAATGCCTCTTGTAATAATGGAATAAGTTATATGAAATAATAATATCCATCATAAAATTATATAAATATTTAAGATAATTTTATTGTGAAATGAATAATTAAAACAAGAAATTGATTGTTTCAAGATAATTTAAGCAATCATATATTATAATTTCATTGCATGATAACTTTAACAACATGGTAATTTTTATTTTAATTCACTATGGAATAAATAATTCAAACTGAATTTTAAATTCCATAAATTATGTATTAATAATGATATTAAATGTAAAAGTGAAATATATAAACTATATAATACATAATTAAGTGGATATCATTTTAATATTCCATAATGATGGGATACTAAGATGCATTCCCTTAACATGAATCTAAAATCACGTTCATCCACTATATTTATAAATAATTAAATTATTCTAATTATGTACTTATTTATGATCCTTATAAAATATCATTATTCATTGTAGTCACTCAATATAATTTTATATATGATTACTTAATCAATATATGTTTTCATTGTGTGTATTGACAATATTTGACTGATGTGTCAATAATGACTTAGAAAGCAGTCTATCAGTCTAATAGGTCATTATTTCAACATCTCAATAATTATACTCCTGAAATATTTATATTATATAGTCAAAAATAATAATTATAACATTAATAAATACTGAAAAATGTTTAAAATGAATAAAAATACAATCATACAGATGGGAGGTCATACGCAGAAATGAGTAATGATTCTATTTTTCAATGATCATTATAGAATGGAGGTAAGTAATATTTTTTCTTCATTCATAACAAATATTTATAAATTACCATGTTATTTATTTTAATATACTTATATATTCCATACATGTGGTGTGGTAATGATGAAAAAGTCACATCGCTTCAAGAAGGAGATAGTGCACTTGTACATATTCAGTGTTATCATTCATCAATGTATGATATAAAATGATATATTATATTTCATGAATGATAAATATTACGTAAACATTTTAACTATTTCATAAATATCACATACAATCATTGAATTTAACATTCATTATTACATATAAATCATTAGTTAAAATGAATCACATTTCTTTGTGAGGTAGTAGTTTACCATACACCCGAGTAATGTTATCATATCCGCTTCAGAAATGATAGTAAGAAAAGGAATATATTATATATAAATGCCTAAATTATAATTATTATATAAATATAATATATATTATTTTTATCTATATTAATACAAAAATATGAATGGATGTAATGGAAAAACTAATGACATCGATAGAAGTGACAGTTCTCCACCGTACACACAAAAGATGATTTCGTAACCCATTTTTTTAAATTGGATATGGTTGGAGGTCATATACTAAATATAAAAACAAATAAGTAAATTTAATTAATTTTTTAATTTATTTATTCCAGGATTAATTAATAATTTAATTTAGTCATATGAAAATAGATGAAAAAAACACTTTTTTTGAGGATGTATCCCCTACTTCGGGTATAATCGTTATGTTCGCACCAAATACATCCTAGCTTATATTTATGATAAAACTAAGGATTATAATATGATGGGAGTGATGTTTGAATTTTATTTTTTCTGGTTTTTTATGAACCAAAAACGTTATAAATGGGTGAATATGAGAGGAGATGGGGAGGAATTTTATATGTGAGGTGAGTGACATACATATAATTTTTGAAAAGAATGATTTCTCACAATATATTCATCTAAAAAATATAAAATAATGTATAAATCCTGATAATATAATGGATAACATTTAAATATGTAGTTATAGTAGTTATTATAAGTGTTTTATTGTTATTTTAACCCTTTTCTTTTTAGTTTAACACATCCCTAAATCCATTTTTACCATAACGGTAGTAAATAATTATTATGTTTTAACGATTCCTTATGGTTAAAAATGTTTTTTAACTTATTAGAAATTATAAATTATTTTGATTCCAAATAATGAATAAACATTTTAAAATTCAATCCCATGAATTAAAAAATTATTATTTTAAAATTAATATCATAGACACAATGAAAAACAGATTTTGAAGAGAATATCTTAAAATTCCTACAGGGGATTAATATGAAATTTTAAAATGAAACATATTATAATGAAATAAATTGTATTAGTTGATATAAGTTGATATAATGGTTCATTAAACCCAATTGATAGTATAATTCATCATTATAAATTATTAAAACGAAATGTCTCTATTAAATTAAAATTCATTATTTTTCAATATTAATCAAAAAGTATAACATTTCAAAAAAATGAAACATTCACCCTAATATAATTTTGATATTAATATATCATTTTTTTTATTTATTCAAATTAATATTATTAATTGGGTAAATATTATTTCTATGTTTTGTGAATAAAGCCTGAATAAACTGCTATTTAGAAAAATCATGTTTTGTATAAAACATTTCTTTTAAATTTAAATGATTCTTTTTTTATAATATATATATAAACATTATATTAATATTTTATTAAGTACTATTAACATATTACTACATAAAATTTAATTTATAATTCCCAGGGTTAAATAAAAAATTAAAATATTATTTTCATTTAAAATCAGTTTTGTGTTTATAGAAAACACTCAACAATATTAAAATTATTCTAATAGAAATAAATTGTAAAATATATTGGTGTTAAATTCTCCCCATCATTGGAATATTTAATGCTACAAATTACTTTTATATTACCATATAACCAGATTATTAAAGTTATTCTTTATATAATCCAATATTTTCTATGTTCGTTCCACTATTTTACGATTTCACAATATTACGATGACCAATACTCTCATTTTATTCCTTAATAAATGATCTATAGTATTGATAATTTGGATGGGTTATTCATAGTAAGATAGATCAGGTTTAAATTATATTTCATTATTGGTGAGAACGTGTAATGGGTTTAGAAAATAATTCAATAACAATGATATACTGAACCCAATTTTTTGTTTTTAGAGACATTGTGGAATTTCAAAATTATAATAAAAAAATAAAATTCATTCAAGGATTTCAATGTGTCTAATGTATGAAGGGATCATTTTCCCAATCTTACTAAACCATATAACACCCTACCTTCGAAATTAATTAATTAAAATATGTTATCCCATTTATAATTCCAAAATCCATTCTCTAATTATCATTATAGATATTTTACATACTTTTGGGATGAGTTGATGTGATCTTGAATAGATTTTTTCCCTTTTAATTGTATCTTCAACATGGTCATGGCCTATTAGTTTCCATTTTCAATCATTTTTCCAACAGGTTTTGGTTTGTTATCTATTAACATAAAATTCTTCATACAACGACATTTCACTATGTGAATGGACACTATTATTATAGTAATATTCTTACAATGAAAAAAAACATATCCCACAAACCATTAAATTCAAATGATCATGACGTAAACAAGTCTTATATTTTATGAATTGTGATTTCAAATAGTTCATTAGTTTGAGGATGTTATGATGTTCCATAATAATGCTTAGTATCAAGAGAATTATAAATAATATTCCATAATTTTCAGGTAAAGTGTTGATCAAGATTAGTCAACAAGGAATGTATTGAGTTATAAAGTCTTAGAACATTGTTAATATATATAATTTTTAAGGGATCATGAAGTAAATCTCCAATTATAAAAATAAATGTAAAATTTTTTTTAGGAGATCATTGAAAAACCACATTACATCATTATTTTAGGATTCATTAAATGTCATGTGACAAAGGACATTATAATGTATCACATTTCTAGGGGAAGATTATCCATGTCTAAGGAAGAAATATATATCATAGATTTCTAATGATAAAAAATGGTTGGGCAGATAATAATCATTTTCTGAATTCGTGTTATCCCAAAAAAAATTATCGAACAAATCCCTATACATCATTGTGCAACCTGGGTTTGTGGATTAATTATATCTATGAGTTTCATGTAAGGAGTCACTTTTTATCAATTTAATAAATGGAATACTTAATATATTTTAAATTTTTTGAAAAAAAATCATCGTAGAAAAAATATATATTAATTTCATGTCATTCATAGAATTAATATTCTTTTGAACGTTTTCATTATCATATTGGGACGTTTCTAGAATTTCTATTGAATAAGTTTTGGAAGTAATTTCCTAAAAGTGTGATTTATCCACTTTCATATTCATATTTACTAGATTTGTGTGCATATGAGCACTATCATTTCTCATTTTGGTAATAAATCAATAAACATTCATAGTAAATGTATCATCAGCCTTATTTTCATTCAATGGGTAATAGTGTAATGAAAAACCATAATATGTTAGTAGAATGATCCAACTCCATTGTATAATATTTATCTCTTTCTATGAAATGATTAATTATATTATTTTTGGATCCATGTATATCAGACATATTTTCTTACCATGGATAATTTATCCATATCATCAAAGCAAAGATTGCCTATGACAACTAAAGATCATGGGAAGTATATTTCGATTAATTATTCTTGAATTTATCTGATTCATATAAAATAATATTATCATTTTGAATTTGGTTAAAACAAATTCTCTTCCTATATAAATCACTATATAACACAAACACATAACATATAGATGGTATTTTAAATACCATATCATTATCTAATCTAATATTTAGTTCTTCAAAACATTTTTAACATTCATATTTCCAAGAATACATAACTTCATTACAATTAATATATGGTAAGGGGTTATCCAATTATGATAAATTATGAGTGAATAGTGGATAATTAAATTCCAACCCATTCAATCTATAAACCTCTGATATAATCATTTCTATAGACAATTCCCTTACTACTGTTGTCTTTTTAGGATCAATTACGATTCCACCCTTTGATAGAATATCTAAAATATAAGAAACTTTTTAAAATTATAAATCTCAATTAATATATGTACTATTTAACAATTTCATTCTTAGATATTCTAGAATGATCATCAAGTAATTCTCAGGATCCTCATAGATTTTAGTATACATGAATACATTATCAATGAATTTAATACCAAAATCATCATGATATTCCTTGAATAATATCTTCATTATATCCATATAAATTTAGGTACATTAGTCAATCCAAATGGAATTATTATAAAGTATTTATGTTTATGCGTCATTTAAATATTTTTCATCAGGATGTATTCCTTATTTACTCAGAGTTGAAGATACCATGAATATATTTAAATCATTGAAATGTATTGGGATCTATGATATTGACTAAATAATCCACTAGTCAGAGGTTGGTGTAAGCTATTATTTATTTTTATATGATTGTTTTTCCTATAATTAATTCATCACAACTAGAATTAATCCTTCATCTTAATGAATATAATATGGGTTCCCCATGGAATAAAACAATGGGGTATATATCCCTTATCAGAAAAATCTTATGCTTTTTTATTCAATTATATTAATTTCTCCGTATTCCTTATATATGTATTCCTTTAAATTGGTACAATATTATGGAATATTTCAATGGAAAAAAATAATTTTCTCAATCCAGTGGATGTTTATAAAATTCCTTATGAAATACATTAATGTATTTATATATAACATGTATACCGATAATTTGATTATAAAATTATCCATACCAATATTGTTTCTTATTATCTTCCTGAAGAATAAAATTAATTATTGATACTAGAGGTGGATCTATATATGAATAATGTGATGATGTCATTGATAAAGACATAAGAGATTCAATACCAACCATACTAATCGTTATTTTGTTATTCTTACAATTCTAATTTTAATAATATAACATAATTCTCTCCATACATTAGATTATACAGATGTGAACCATATTTATAATAATATTTATAGTAAATAATGCACATTTATGGGTAATAATTGGGACTAAATTACACAACATTCTTTTAGTGAGAGAGCCTCTAGGAGTTTTCACTGACAACCCCATTCATAAAATATAAGGGAAATGTCTAATTTTTTGGAAAAAAAAGTTAACCATATATGAGTATGATTATTCATATTTTATTAATTTTTTAGATCAATTTTTACATAATATGAAACTACCATCCCTTACATCATTGTGTACTTACACCTCATCTCTATTGATCACAAAATAGTGGCCTCCTCCCCTTTTCATCTTCTATGATAGATTCCATTAATGTTTGGTGAATTCATTTCCATAGGGATCCATCTTCTTATAGTTAAGACATAAGATATCCGAGATTCAATATTTTCCATTTATCATATAATTTTATGACCCCCATCTCAACACTTATAAAAAACCCCATTCCAATCCACAATTTCCTTGTCTGACACCTTCCATAGTTCTCCTAAGAGGGAAATTACATGATCATTTTTTTATTCTTTGATAAACTCACTTTTTCATGGTGTTCATTTGTAATGAACTGGAATTTATGTAGAAATTGATTTTTTATAAAAACATTGAAATTTCATGAGTCTGAAAAAATTAACGGTACGTGATTTCGAGGCCCGATGTGCCTGGAATCAATTTCTGAAATTTTGTTCAGGTACATTTAGTAAACGTACGATCAGGTATTTATAAATTTTGAACCGGTGCTCGGAATTTAAATCCGAGGGTATCATTAAACTCGAAGCGCCAAAATTTTCTTGAGAAGACATTCACTTCGATGACAGTGGGTGTTGTTTAAAATATAGTTTTTGGGTATTCATGGGAAGTAATAAAATAATGTGTGCTTCACATTATTTTATTTGAGCCGCCATGTGGATGTTTGGTGGTTAAAACCTCCTCATTGAAGTTGAAGGTGGTACCACCACACCTTAACCTCCCATGAGAGGTTATGGTGATAGAGCCCACCCAAACATAACCTCCAGTGAGAGGTTACGATGTAAGGACAACATGGCGCTTAACCCCTATTGATAGAAGAGAGTAACACATCGCAACTCTCCATCATTAATGAGTGAGATCCCATTGAACTTCTCCTTTAATTAAATTGTGCCAACTCTCTTAATTAATTTTGGCCAACCATTCACATTTAATTAGGTGGAGCGATGTAATTAATTCATTCTTTTTGAATTCTTTCCAACAAATTAATAGATACTCTAATCTATTATTTGGCACAACTTAGGCATTTGTATGGAAGTGGGGAAAGAGGATATTTTGGGAGAAATGACCCCAACGAAGAACGAATAATGCTACACCGATAAAGAAAGCATATCCTCTTCAATCTTCTTCTTCAGACACTTAACAACGTTGTGTTTCATCCACGAGCCGACGTAGCTTGGGTTTGGAAGCGTGTTGTGGATGCGACGAATGACAAACTTCTTCTTCTACTTTCTGTGACTCCATCAATGAATGACAAATGACAAACAAATGTAGGGGGATTATTACATGTTGATGTTATTCCTTTTCTATCTTCTTCAACGGTTGGAAAGGAATTGTTTGAGGGTGGGTTTTTGTTGATCTTCTTTTCTAGATTAGTCAATTTATACCACCCTCAACACGAAGGGTGCGGGCCATCCAACATGGCCCAACTCCTCCTCCGTTCTTATTTGAGATGATCATCGGCATGGAGATGAAGAAATGAGATGACGAAGGTGGAAACGACAATGGGAGTGCTTCCCATGGCTTCCGCAACCCGTACCGCCCTCACGACGCTTCGGCCGAACTGGCCCCGGCTGAGCTGGCCTCTACGCGTCCCGCGCACCCGGCCGCCGCCCCGCCTTTGTCCAACCTGGCACCCTTCTGGCCGCCTGATGCCCCGGTCGTCCGCCCCACCGGCGTACCTGGCCTGCCACCTGGCCTGCCCAGACGCCCCTACGGCCTGCCCAGGCCGCCCCCGGCAGAGTCGGGCCCCCGCCCCGGCCTACCTAGGCCGCTACCTGGCATGCCCGACTGTCCCACCGGCCTACCCAGGCCCCCCCCCCCGGCATCCCCAGGCCGCACCTTGGTTCCCGGAAAAACTGGTCGAGCTGCCAGAACAGTGCCACACGTGGCGCTGGATGAACAGAACCAGCCCCACCCTCTGGGACGAGTCGCGCCCCTCACAGCGAACTCCGGGCCGAACTACTCACATGGCCTGCTGGGCTGGTCCCAACGGGCCAGGCCGAACCTAACAGGCTGGCCTGCCCCCTGGGTCAGGACAGACCCCACAAGTATGACCAGTCGACCTAGACTAAGAAGGGCAGATTCGGTCCGACCGGGACAGACTGGACCCGGGTCCACTACCGGTCTTTAATTTCTTTTGGCCATATCGTTGGAACCGAATCACCATTTGATGAACCATCAGCGGAGCAGGTAATCATGGATCATACCCATCCCTTTGAGAATACCCCTTAGTGATTGAGGTTTAGTTGAGATATGGTCAGGTTGGATCATACCTGAATCCAACCGGGCCCCCAGGACAAAAAGGTTAATAACTCACAGTCTGGGCGTCTGATTGACATGTCGTCTGTTGCGTTGATACTCTTATGAAGAGACGAACCATTGAGATACATCTTCTAGGGACTCAATGACTATAGGTGTATCAACATGTAGCATGTGGAGCAGATCCTCCTAGAGACAAGTGAGCAAAGTGCTGAGTTATCAAACCTATTTTGGGTTTACCCTCCTACAGGGCAGGACAGTGGGTTACCCATTGACCTTTAGGGTTTACCCTTCAGCTAGGATGGGCAGTGGATTACCCAAAGACCTCTTAGGGTTTAACCACTAGCTGGACTGGGTAGTGGGTTACCCCTTGACCTTAGGTTTTACCCACCATCTAGGCTGGGAGTGGGTTACCCATTGACCTTAGGGTTTACCCTCCAACTGGGCTGGACCGTGGGTTACCCGTTGACCTTATGTTTTACACTCCAGCTGGGTTGGGCTGTGGGTTACCCATTGACCTTAGGGTTTACCCTCCAACTGGGATGCGCAGTGGCTTACTCGATGACCTCTTTGGGTTTTCCCCCCTAGTTGGGCTGGATAGTGTGTTACCAAATGACTAAGTTCTCCAGCAGCCGGGGTTTCAACAATGTGACTGGGGATGTAATTTGATACTACCCCAAGATTAAAATCTAGATTTGATCTGAGTCAATAACTTTTTTTATACCTCATGATTGAGATAGATTGATAAATAACACAGGAATATGTTTGGGAATATACCTAAGTCGAGTTAACTGTGGAATTCATACTTTGTGTTAATAAATTTTTGATTTTTGAGACCTTGAGGGTATCGGGGCCCCTACTGAGTATCATTATACTAACCCCTTCAAAGGCTATTCTCGCCAATCATTTTGATAGTTGTAGTCGAAGGACAGTACTGACTGAGGCTAAGAGTACCACGACTGGACGGAACCGGGACATTGATCATATGAGGAGTCGGTACGCAGAGGAGACCGACAGAAGTGGAGTGATGAGGATGTTATCTATACCTAACCATCAGTTAGGATCCGAGGTGGATGATCCATGAGTTTCACATCACCTTTATGTTGTTTTGTCCTTTTCACTTGTACTTGTTTTCAGCTGTACTTGTATATTCCTATTGGGCTTGTATTCCGGACCCTCTACTTTTAGTACACTATGAATAAAGTTTTACATAGTGTTTTGCTTCCAGCTCGTACTCTATTGTGTGCATTTTCATGTTTTAAAAACAATGCCTTCCCAGTTTAGGGAGTTAAACCTTTGGTGATTTTCACCAACACCTGGACAAAGGATGGGGGGCTTGGGGACGTCACAACATGTAACATCCCCAAATGATAAAGGATTAAATAACTAAATGATATGACTCATGTCAACAAGGTGCACCTTCCTTTTCAGGAGTCCGTCTGATTAGAACTCAGCAGTTAAGCGTGCTTGGCCTGGAGTAGGGATTAAGATGGGTGACCTCCAGGGAAGTTTCCCAGGGTGTGTGTTAGTGAGGACAAACCACACTGAAAAGGACATGTGTTGGCCCGTGGGGATTTCCATTAGTCAGATGACTCGTTCAGGCACGTGGGTGGACCCTGGGGTAGGCCCCACGCGTCTGCGGGGCAACTGGTGGTACCTGGTGGGCCAGGACTCGACAACCATGTTAAGGAGAGGTGTATGTGCTGTCACCGGGACGGGGTTGTTACATTGGTATTTGAGGTGGTTCACAGCCTTAAGTGTGATGCACATCATGGGTCTAGATGAAGGGCCCACAATGGGGATATTGTGATCTAAAGGGGGGTGATTGTAACATCCCCAAATGATGAAGGGTTAAATGACTAAATTATATGACTCATGTCAACAAGGTACACCTTCATTTTCGGGAGCCAGTCTGATTAGAACTCCACAATTAAGCATGATTGGCCTGGAGTAGTGATTAGGATGGGTGACCACCTGGGATATTTCACAGGGTGTGTTCTAGTGAAGACAAAGCATACTGGAAAGGACATGTATTGACCCGTGGTGATTGTCATTAGTTAGATGACTCATTCGGGCACATGGGTGGACCATAGGGTGGGACCCACATGTCTGCGGGGAAACTGGTGGTACCTGGTGGGCCAGGACCCAACGACCATGTTAAGGTGGGGTCTATGTGAATTCACCGGGAGCCGGTTCATTCACAGCACTAGCCCCGTGGGATGGGTCATCCCAATTGGCATTATAGGGGACGGTTCTACTGCAAAACATTGGAATCTGATCTTTCTTTTCATTGAAGAAATAGTGTTAAGGGTACTGATTGTGTTTATCAGTTTATAGAGTCCAGTGTTGGTGAGGCACCTGACATATCCATACACCAGGACCCTGACTACTGATCTTCAACTCAGTGCATGAAAACACAGATTGAGTGTGTGTTTTCCAAAAGTTTTCTGTATGCCAGGTCAACTAGGTCATCTCACCAGGTATAACTTTTGATCATGTCGCATCTGCTCAGGATTCCTCCATGCAGACAGCCAGTTAGAGTTCCGAGAGAGTACCCGATGACGGCCCACCGAGTGACAAGTCTCTGGTGCAGGGCCCTCTAACTATGCCAGAACCTTTGGGTGGTGTACCAGCAGAACCTCCACCCACTGGGCAGCAGATGCTACCAGCCTCACTTGCGGACGGTTCATGCCAACATAGCACATTGCATGAGTTCTAGTTGCAGAGGCCTCCGAGGTTACGAGGCGAGACAGATTCCCAGGCTATAGAGGACTGGATGGAGGCGATTTCTAGAGTTCTCTGCCAAGTTGAGAGATCCGTAGAGGAGATAGTGATCTTTGCTACTAGTTTTTTTCAGTGAGTGACCATGAGGATGGTCCGCATAGTGATGAGGCATCAGTATGTGGACCATTTCCCGAGATTTTACCTTCAGTTAGTGTGTGAGCAATATCACTGCCTGTTGGTCAGCAGTTACAACCGGCGGTACCAGTAGATGACACATGTAGGATTAGTGCCTTACATGTGTTTCAGTATCAGGAACCCCTAAGGTTTCAAGGGGAGCCCGACTCACAGGTGGCTGAGGACTGGCCTATAGAGGTTCCTGAGAGTCTTCTAGAGCATATACAACTTCTTCAAGATGACATTTTGGTAGTTGAGTATTCATCGAGGTGTATTGATCATTCCTAGTAATCGACGAATACGATACTATCAATGCTTTCAGGATCGGACTACTGAGAGAGGAGTTTTAGGATATCCCAGCTGGAACCATTTCTCTAGATTCTAGAGAGAACCTTTTTGATTGAATGTTCTTTGGCTAAGAGGATATATCTAGTGAATGTTAGTATTTTGAAAGTAGGAAACTGGCGCCAGTATCAGAGACCTGGGTGTGCAATAAGTTTCTAGAAGGGCATGTGACAGGGATCGATAAATCTGCAGGGCATTAGCCATGGAAGCAGAGCTAGGAGAGCAGTATGTGGTGGTGTATATTTCGACATGTTATAACCACCCGCCTTTGTAGTCACTTCCAGGCTCAGGGAGCTGGAGGGCATGGGAAGAGAGTAGTTGCATGCTGTCAAGGAGTGTGACCCAAGAGCTCTAGGAATGATTCAAGGTATGGTCTATGTCTACTACTAGCTGCCATATCAATAGACATAGGTACCAATCATTCCTTCCGTCCATGAATCTTGTCCCTAACCCAGAGTTTCTGGTTAAACTGTTTTCTTGACCCGCATATCTGTAGATTCCTTTGTGAGGAGACTTGATAATCACACATATTCCAATGGTGTGATCTGACCCTTGAGGATAAAGTTTCGGTTGGAACCTCTTGGTGGTTGCGTTTAGGCCTTATGATGTTAGTTTGGGAATGGACTGGGCAACCACAGTTCATACATAGATTGGATTTATTAGGAAAAAATGTTGTGCTTATCTACAATGTTGGGATGAGGTTTTCCTCAGTCGGAAAAAAAGGAAACCCAAGCACCATAGGTTAAACTCATGCATAAGAGGGTATAGCTGATCACTCTTGAGTAAGCCAGCCTTACCATAGTGGTAGTAGGAGTTTTCAGTTTTCAGTTCCAAACAGGAGTGATCGAACATGGGGACATCATTTCAAAATATGATTCCAGGATTACCCCCCCCCCAAGCGGGAGGGTCGTGTGCTTTGGACGGATACTACTGGAGGTTCGTTCCTGACATCTCCAGTGTTGCAGCACCAATATCAGCCTTGAAATAGAAGGGAAAACCCTTCATGTGGTCAGAGAGATGCCAGCAGATCATTCAGAAACTAAGATAGAGGCTGACTAGTGACCACCCCTCTTGAGGCTTCCAGAGGAAGGCATAGGGTATGTAGTCTACTACGACACATCATGGACCAGACTCGGGTGTGTCCTGATGCAGGAGTGAGTAGTGATCACATATGGTTTTCGGCAGTTGAGACAGTATTTTCTGAACTATGCTACCCATGACCTGGAGTAATTAGCAGTGGTCTTTTCCTTGATGATGGGGTGTAACTATCTTATGGGAGAAAGTTTTACCGTGTACTCTGATCACATTTGTCTGAGGAATATCTTTTCTCAGAAGGACCTGAACATGAAACAATGGAGGCTTGAGTTCCTCCATGACTATGACTTCCAGATATTCCATATGCCTGGGAAGGGGAATGTTATTGTAGATGCACTCAGCAGGAGGTCTGGTATACAGCTGCTAAATGAGGATACATAGAATATGGATGCTTTATAGATATCCCTTGTGGATAGAGATGTGGATGTCATCCTTTATACTCTTACATTCACTCCCCCACATCATCAGCGAGTCAGGAAGGAACAACGTGGAGACGCTGACAGCGAGACACGACGTGCTCAAATATCCACAGGGCAGACACCTGATGGATTTTTTGAAGGTGGGGAGCACGTCATCCTCTTCAGAGGACGTCACATGGGTCTAGTGTCACATTAGGAGGATGTGTTGGGGGATTTCCACACATACCCTCTAGGGGTACACCCATAAGTGGCGAGGATGTACCCAGACCTTTGACGAAAACACTGGTGGCCAGGTATGAAGAAGGTTGTAGCAGAGTTTGTCTCTATGTGCCTCACTTGTCACCAAGTGAAGCCAGAGCACCAGGTAATAGCAGACATGTTATAGCCTTTAGAGGTCACAATGTGGAAGTGGTATGGGATATCCATTCACTTAATGACAAGACATCCACATACATCTACGGTCATGACATGATTTGGGTGAACGTTGACTGACTCAGCAAGTCATCCCACATTCTATTGATCAGAGAGCAGTGTTCAATTGAGTGTGTGGGATGACTCTATGTGTAGGTGATTATGCATATATGTGGAGTACCTTCATCTATTATCTCTGATCATGATGCACGATTTACTTCCCAAATATGGAAGGGGTTGCAGGAGGCTTTTAGGAAAAATCTTCATTTGAGCACCGCCTTCCATCTTCACATGGATGGTCAGACTGATCGGACCATCCAGACCCCCGAGGACATGTTGTTTTCTTGTTTCCTCGACTTCAGTCGCAACTTGGAGGATCACATACATTTTGAGGAGTTTTCATACAACAATAGCTACCACTCCACCATTGGGATGTCACCTTTCGAGGCGTTGTATGGGAAACCTTGCAGATCACCCTTGTACTGGATTGACCCTAGGGAGTCAGCACTGGTGGGACCAGAGATAGTACGAGATACCATAGAGAAGGTGCAGATCATCCAGGAGAGGATAAAGACTACACAGAGCAGGCAGAAGTCATATGATGACAAGAGATGGAGGCCACTAGAGTTCGAGGATGACAACCACGTCTTCTAACAGGTATCACCTCGATGAGGTCTACAGATATTTGGCCGAGGTGGCAAGTTATCACTGAGATTTATCAAACGTTTCTAGGTCCTCAGAAGAGTTGGCAAGGTGGAATAGCACATAGCTCTTCCACCTCAGTTGCACTAGGTGCGTGACGTCTTCCACATATCCCAGCTGAGGAGATACGTGCACGACCCTTCTCACATCATCAACCATGTAGAGCTGGACATTGATGATGGGGTGACACTTAAGAAGGTTCCATCAAATATTGGTGATTGATAGGAGTGGGTTCTATGTGGTCGATCGATACCTCTGGTGTGCGTTCGCTGGTAGAACGGGAACCTCCAGGAGAACACATGGGAGTGGGAGGCTCAGATGCGTGCTCAGTACCCCCATTTGTTCCCTTAGATCGAGTTGTAGCTTATGGGGATATAAAGCCCTAAGGTGGGGAGAATGTGAAGACCCATAATTTCCATGAAATGTTTTTTCTTAAATACTTTGGAATTTTTCGAGTCTGAGCAAATTAACGAAACGTGATTTCGGGGCCCGGTATGCCCAAAATCAATTTTTGAAGTTTTTTTGGGTATGTTAAGTAAATGTACGAGTGGGTTTTTATATCTTTTGAACCAGTGCTCAGAATTGAAATATGAGGGCACCGTTGAACTCACATCACCTATATTTGCATTAGAAGACTTTCACTTCGACGACAATGGGTCGAGTTTAAAAGATAGATTTTTGGTTTTCGTGGAAAGTAATAAAATAAAGTGAGCTTCACATTATTTTATTTTAAGCCACCATGTGGATTCTTATTGGTTAAAACATCCTCAAGGAAGTTGGAGGTTGGACCACCACACATTAACCTCCCATGGAAATTTATGGTGATGGGGCTGACCCGAACATAACCACCCGCGAGAGTTTACGATGTGGGGACTACACGGGGCTTAACCCCCCAATTGATGGGAGAGAGTCAAACCTCTCAACTCTCCCTCGTTAATTATTAAGTGCATATTGAAATTCCACTTTAATTCCATTGTTCCAACTCTCGTAATTATTATGTTCCCCCCTTCACATTTAATTAATTAGTGCCATGAAATTAATTCATTCATTTTGAAATAAAATTCACTAATCATCAATTTAAAATAAAAATTTTAAAATATTTGATGGAACTACTCAATAAATTCCTCCAATAAAACAACAATTTCACATAAAAGGGGAACCATTTCCCCTAATCTCTATCATATCATGATGCATCATAGAGTGTTCATCAATCACTCTCTAGGAATATTTGCAATCATGCACAACATCACTATATGCAATCATTCTTAGTGAATCATCTATAATATTACCCATTCCATGTTTTTTCTAAAACATAATCTCATGTTCTTACAACAGAAGCATCCACCATCTCTGTTTCATGATGAGAAGCTTCATAAAAATTCAAACTGAGCTACTGCTTTTGGAAAATTATTTTTATGGTGTATAGTGAACCTTCTCTATCTGATACACAAATTATTCCAGACATGGTTATGTCATTAAATTATCATTATCCTTTATTTATTGGTATATTTTTTATCCAAAACCCAAAATATATTGGATACAAATAACATATAATATCATATAAGACTGAGAAAACTCTATGCATCTACATTATACTTGTGGTTGTCCAGGAAAATACTACATAATTCTCCAAAAGATCGCCTTCTATTATGTCAAGGTACATGACATGCCACATGGAATTAACTTTATGATCCTAAAAATAAAAAATAAATATGTCATAAAATATCTATTGTTGTTATGGAACACCAAAAAACACATGTAGATACATTGTGTTCTCGTCCTATATTGAGAATTACATTATAATGTTATCAATTTAAACCACAAAAACTAGACCATGAAATCTCAGAAAACATCTTCCACCATCCCCATGAATTGTTTTATAAATATTATCAAAATGACAAACATCAAAATGAACTTATAATTCATATAGAAATGACTAAAAGAGGAATTTGGTATATCCTAATCCATTACCCATATCTGAATGTAAAATAATCTTTATGGACAAAATTGCACCTTTGGGGTGATTGAATATATCATCAATATGGAAAATGAGAGTGGATATTTTCTATCAACATATTCATATAATAGTAATTGATATAGATATTAATTCATCTATCATCATTCATTATAAATATAGCATGCAGACCCTATGATATCTTAATCTATTAAACACTACCTCACTACAGAAAATCATTGATATGTACCCACAATGATCACTACGGATTTACCATATATGGATACATTTAAGTTAGATACTAATCATGTAATTATTATTTAAAAATATTTTTCTCTGATCGATTGTTTAATGCCTCGTCCTTCTGAAACAAATACAGTAGGTTAGTCTTCTACATTCCTCGGAAACATCATTTTCTAATCATATAACAAACTCGGAATTAGATTATCTATCATGGTAGACATGTTTTAATGAAAAATAAAAATCACATGAGGTTCTTTATCACTAAAAAACATAGTAAAATCTTTCATATCATCATAAACATAGTATTTATATTGAAGAAGTTGAAAAAATCTATAAATAAATATATCCTATCCATGTAGAGGATGATGTCAAATTTTTTTATCCATAACAAAATGATGTCTCTATAAGAGTTGTTATACCACATAACTTGATCACAATATATATATATATATAATATATAGTTAAGATCATCCTTCGGCAGGAATTGACAATTTCAAGATCCATTGTTTATCTTCCCTCATAGATTAATAGCCCAAACTATTGAATGAAATATGATGGAGTAAAAATCTCCCGAGACAAAAAAATGATGAATTCATGTAGAAAACATGTATTGTATAAAATAATTGGTTCTTTGATCTCATAGTGATGGAAACTCCAAATTATGTAGCCAGATAAAATTTTCCCTATGGACAATAATTCATTGAGAGAAACAACATACATTGTCACACACTCCTATATTAGGTCAATGATCATGGTGGTATTTTTTATAACTGACCCATCTACCCTTTATGTATCCAAACCAAGACCTATATACTATAGCTTCCCAAGATGAAACTTCCTTAACAGAGAGTTCTAGAGAAGAACACCAACTACTTGATACCTACTCATATAAGACATGTTCACTCTCAACTAATGACCACATCCACTATATAAATACAAAATTAATGTCCTATTTTAAGTTATATTGTATGGGAAAACCTAACTGGAACTATATAATGAGTGATGGTACACACCCTCAGAAATTTGAAGGATATTATTTCTATTAAACTATTATTTCAAGACCCTATCAATACAATCTGTGTAATCATGATGAATCCCTACCTATGATGACATTGTCTTCACATTTCCCTCTTGAAAAACTCTGATCTCTCTAATACCATGAGATATATTACCAAAATAAATTTGGTGACCTATTTTAGGATCCAAATATGACATTCTTCCATGGATCTCCTCACCATAGTAACATTAATATAAAACCACTCCAAATAATATCAGATATGATTTCCAAATTAGACCATAAATTCCCATACCCAAGACCTCCATTTTTTGGATGGTGAGAAGTTACTATTTTCTAGCTTCCTTTACTGTTGAACAATGAATTTCTACTCATATATAGGTATGTAATGTAATGATCTAAAATTTTAGAAATAAAATTACCATTTTGTCTTATTATGTAATATTGTTATGGGAAAAAAGAAATTTTATGTCCAATTCGATATGAATTTCCATTTGGTCTCAAGACCATTACTAATATAGTCATTGAATAGTGATCACATACTTAGTTTAAATATTGGTGTTTAAAAAATCGAATTTACACAGATAAAATAAGTGATGGACTCAACTAATAGGATCAAACCCATTGAAGCACATTTATCATAGATTATGAGGTAGATGGAATCCCTGGGATTTCCCATTGACCAAGTCCATTATAAGATCCAAAACATATCAATGGGCTAAATCGTTGATGGAATTAGTTCTAGCACATTGAGATCATGTCCCAAAAAACTATTCACCGAACGACACCATAAAAGTCCCACCATCGCATAACATAACCTTATGGAATTTGGTGATATATTATAGGGATACATATCAATAACCTAGAAATATGAATATGTACATTTTCATAATAAAATAATCAATATATTTTCTTCCTATTATTTTTACATTACAAATGATTTTAATTTTGATATAATAAAACTCAATTAGTAATTATTTATATAATATTCAAATTCAATAAAGGATTTTTTGGTCGACTAAATGGATTTTTTAAAAATATAATATTTTAAAAACAAATTATTGTTAAATAATATTTATTAAATTTAAATGTTCATATAATTTTTATGACATTTAAAGTAATTTATTTATAAGAGTTTGAAACATTTTATTGTCATGACACCCTTTATTATATTATGAACATAAATTTAAATTTCATTACCAGAATTAACATATTTAGAAAATTATTTATAAAAAATTAATATTATTTTAGGAATCTGAAAATCAAAATTATCCAATGAATAAATTTTCATAATTTTATAAGATATTCTAATTTTCATATTACAATTAAATAATGTATAAAAATTTTTTCTGTGTTATGACATCATAATGAACTAATAGTGATATAATAAATACTGTAATTGGGATCCACGACCAAATGTATGTTCTCCCATTAAAATAATGTAATTTTAAATTTAATTGATTAATGTTAGAAATTATTTATAAATCCTCTTTACCCATTATTATATTTTATGATTTTAAAATCCTTTATTTAGGGTTGGAGTCAGCTCTATATAAGTATGGTAATTATATTATTATGATAAAATATTATCCATATAACATAAATTGAACAACCACCATTAGGTAGGAATCCTGAAGAAAATCCATGCGATGGATTATGGATTTGATTATTTTGTTATGTAGTGTCTGAAACCTAATTAATAATGTCACCCCCCTCATTTACTATATAAACCCACCCAAGAACCAATTCCTCTTCACTAAAAATCTTCCCAAAATATATATAAACTACCCTTTACACTCTAGATTCCTCCCAAGGTTCCCCTAATATGTCAGGAATCCCCACCCATGATTATAGTGTCACACAATCATGTATTGGATCCTCACCATCATCTCATCATTTTGATTGGAGAACATTCATTGATATTTTTCCTATTAATGTCGTTTTTTTATATTTTTATTCATTTATAATTACTATATTAAAGTAAAAATGATTTTTTTTAAATTTTAAATCAGTATTCTTTTTCATTTTGATCCTTACCAAAGCTGTTAGTATGAAAAAATTCTATAAGGTATCTTTTCATCTCCACATTCTATCAAGAACTTCTATTACATTCTTCTCTTAAATTCTATATTCTTATGATGGGATAATCTCTTCCATTTTACCTTGCTATAAATTTAATTTATAAATGATTATATCCCCCTTTCACTCTCATTAATCCTCCTACATCCTTGATGTACACTTATTACCATGCTAAAATATAGTTATGATTCTTTTCAATATTCAAGTTTCTTCATTACCTTATTCCTTCAATGTAGAATTTTTTATGTTGGTATATGTTCTTCCATTTCTACATTACATCACATGTTAATACTATGTTATGAGATACCCCCTTCTCTAACCCCAACCCATTTTTATAAATCATTAATTGGCACTGTTAGGCTATCAAATTTTCACCATTATTTTTTCAATGGAAAAACTACCGTGTAGTGAATTAATAACCATTTTATATTTGGGTGGTCATATTTATGAACATTCACTTTAAGATTTTATACATTCATATGTGTATTATGCATCCCTTTATCATGTAATAATTTATTATGTTGAATGAATCCATGTTGTTGGATCTTGGTGGGTCACTTAAGCATTATTATGAAATTAATGTTATGGGTGAACCTAGAATTATATAGCAATGGATTGGGTATGATTAGAATCATGATACGTCTTATTGGAATAGGAAGATAACCTGATGCATTTGCGGGACTTTTTTCACCTGATGTACTTGTTTTTTATTCTTGTCCTTTGTTTATGATGTAATTTTTTATGTTGTTCTCACATTTCCCTTGTTTCCATTATTATTATCAATCTACATCATGTTTCATTTTTCATGTTTACGATTCTTAAACATTTTCTACACCATTGATATGTAACTTTTCTTACTTGTATTACATTATACCACGTTTATTCCTTTAATATTATGTATTCCAAACCCCTTTCTTATGTTTCTCCACAAGTTATCCCATGCAATTTAAAAAAATACTAGAATTTTAGAATCATGTTAATGATGTTTCCTTAATTCTGTTGAATTCCATCATCCAAATGTTATCATATGTACCTAATTCGTAAGATAACTGGACATCATGATATTTTGTTTTTTATTAAGTGTAATTTTTAGGCAATTAGTCATGATTTAATTTGAAATAATGTGAAGGGTTGTTATATTTTTTATTAGAGCCAATGCTTTGTTATTATTGGTATTCGGATTGCAAGACTCTAGAAAATTCATATGGATCAGACCATGTCTAAGAAAAACTCAACAATATTTTGTAAGTATAGATTAACTATATTATCCTAAATAATCACCAATTTAATAAAAAAATTATATGATGTTATGGGTCAGATGTAACTTGGGATAATAACTCTAACATGGTATCTCGGGCCAGACACAGGGTAGCCCGGTACAAAACATCAAGCCTTACTACACACGAATATTTAAACTCCTTGAAGATATTCTTTGTTAAATTTATAATCTGTTTATGAACCATTAATATGGGATCATAAAACACAAATAAGTGTATATTTTAGTAAATAGAACTTGAATAACATAGATAGAAACCTACAAATTCAAAAGTTATTTAAATAAATGTAATTTATAAGTTATTGCTTTAATATCATTTTATACCCCTTTATGTACATAATATTTAATAATCGTCATCGCTAATTTTCAAATAAATCTTGAATATGGCAAAAAAGAGGAGGAAACATGAAAATATTCTATGCAATTGGAAATGTGATGACATCCCCCAATGACATTCGCAACCTGATTGGAATAGGAATCACGAACATTATGATGATTCAATCACAGATAACTCATGTTATGAATAGAAACCTTTATCAAGATGATCTCCCAACCCCACACCACCCCCACTAAAGGAAGATGATGTACAATCGAGAGCTTCATGGGATAATGGCCTTCAACATCTAATGGATCATCTGATACCTTAATCCCATAATAATGGATAACTCTATTGAGAATATCTCCTCTATCCTTCAATGTTTAAAATTAGATAAGGATCTACTGTTTGTTTATCATATAGATGGAGAATCAGATATGTGGTGGACATTTCCCAAAAAATTTTGAATCCCGAGGAAGTGATTAAAAAATTTGACTGTAAGGAATTCACAAAAAATATTAGGATAAATAATTTTCTCACACCCTCCAATATAAAATAGAAAGGATTTCATCACCCTCATGAAAAAATATGCTGAATCAATCTGCATGTATGATGAGGACATTACAATACATGAATGATACACCTTCTTCTTTGTCATTACACTAGAATAAAAATATAGGTGCTTCTTTGGTGGGCACAAACATAGGATACAAAAATCCATAGTGATATATGAATATTATTGGTATTAAAAAAAATTTATGATGTACCCTAAAAGTAAAAATGTTCATCAGAAAATACCAAGGGTATCATGGGTATAGTAAGTGAATTGTGAAGTTTAATTTCGGTAGATTGATGGAGAATTCAAATGGATCCATGAAATTTCTGAATCCCACTTATCAAATGAGTTGAAAAGAGAACCCTGTACATTTCCTATGGGTGGTAAGGAAATTTTTTAGCTACTATAATGATGTGAACCGGTCTGGCCATTACCAATAGGAGAAACCAAATAGAGTGATGGAGGAAAGGAATTCGCTAGTAAATAATCATGGAATTCTTCAATTCTTTAACTGCATAATACGAGGTAACTTCTCAAACCAATGAATTAGTAAAATGGGTTTTAGTGATAAAAAAAAACTTCCAAGGAAGTAAGTGGGATATTTTCTCAATCACCACCACGAAAGTGAATCCAGACAATGAATTGGTGATATATAAAAGTTTATACATTCAAGAAAAGAAAAAATATTTTTTTAATCTGGTTTTAAGGAATCTTTCATATTACAAAAGTTTAGTAGAAATATCCATGAACATCCGCAATGAATGGAAGAGGAGTTGTTGGTGAAAATTCCTAACAGATCAATAATTTAATCCCATGTATATAACTACTCCCCTATAAAATTTTTCTTGATAATCATCCAATAAAACTTATTCATACTCCTTTTGGTTGGATTTCATGCAATTATAGCCTTGGATTGGATTTCTCTATAGAGAGAGAACATAAATTTCTAGGTGATGGATATCACTCTATGTATCTTGAATAATCATCTAATTCTGTACATGTTCAATGAAGATGATGATGCATCTTTTGAACTAACATATCAATCTTGGATATTATTTCCCTACAAGAATGAATATCTAGATCAAATGATTCTATTAATGTATATAACCATCATTTGATACGTGCCTACTATGATGGAATACATTGATGTGTTTTTCAAGGAATTCCTCAGTCTATCTCTTAGCCATGAGTTTAAAATTTCAATTGAGCTTATACATGGGAAATTTCCATTGTCAATGAATGTGTTTAGAATGTATGTTGTAAAACATAAGGAACTGAAGAATATAGTATAATATAATCTTGATGAAGTGTGGATTTTACATATTTCTTCATCATGGGGTGAAGAGGTCTACTTCATCATGAATTAGGATGGGGAAATTATACTTTTCTATGATTATTGGGTACTAAATAAGACTGTGATAATGAGAAATTATCCTCTTACTCAGATTGATGACTTGTTCAATTATCTACATGTAGAGAAATAATTCTCTATGTTGGATCCTCACTCACGATATTATGATGTATGGGTGAAGAAGAAAGATGTCCACAAGATATCATTTCATTCATGTTATAGTGGCTATGAGTTCTTATTAATTCCATCTAGACTCACTAATGCTATATCAATATTTTAAGATAAGGTGAATAGATTTGTTAGAGATTTCCTTGAAAACAATATGGTAGTATTTATAGATTATATTCTAATATGGTCCAAAATAAAAGAGGATCATGAAGATAATTTGATAATTATGCATAAGACCCAATAAAGAAGAATATTTATTCCAAGTATAGATAAAGTGAGTTATAGTCAAAGGAAGTATCATTTTGGAAGAATGTCATCAAACAAATTGTAATATTTGGAGAAATTTAAATGATATATGTAATTTAATGATGGATAAAGGCCAACATCAATAATATATATCCATAGTTTCCTTGGGGTAGTTTCATATCATCTCTGATTTTTGTGAAATTTGACATGATTTACAAACCATATTTCCAGGATAACATGGAATTGAGTGAATTTATTTCTATATTAAATAGTTTGATGAAATATTTAAGGAGATCAAAAAGAGGATTATCCGTAACCTGGTTCTCGAAATAACTTCATGGGGAGAATGTTTCATAGAATTCAGCAACACTACGATGAATATATTGGTTTCTGTGTTGATACATAATGATAAATTCATGTCATATTCTTCTATAATGTTGAATGTTCATGAACTAAAATACTCAACAAATGTTCTTAATTTAGATAAAGTGATCATTACTTTGAAATTTTAGAATAATTATCTATTTGTGAAATGTGTGAAATATATACCGATCAAAAAATGCTAATATATATATTCATAAAAAAATTGTTGAATATAATCCAATGAAGATGGTTAGATCTGATCAAGGAATATGATTTCTCAATTCACTAACAACCATGGAAAGAAAATATTGTGTAAGAATATCTATGTAGAAATAATACTAAAAATTTATCATTGATGAGTATTGTGATGGATAGTATCTTCATATATTTGAAAAGGATGGACATGGGAATCATTTTTTAAGGAAAATCATAAATTATTTCAGAAAATCTTTTTTAACATTCTGTTATTGAGAGGTCAATGGATTAAAAAAATGTTAACAGAGTTATTATAAAGAATTAAAAAACTACAATAAAAGGGAATTCCTCATAGATCAGTATTAATGAAGATGTAAATATGAGATTTGGTACACGAATATTTGTACCATAAAATGATGAGTTAATGAGGGAACTATTTGGTGAATCAAATATTTCTACTTTATCCATTCACATAGGAATCATAAAGATGATTCAAGATAACTATGAGCCCTATTAGTTGGACATTATGAAGAATTAGATCTCTGAATATACATCAAAATTCATGTTATTTCTTTATGTGATGTTGGAAATGTTTATGTTTAAGGTGATTATTTATCAATTACTAGTACCAACATGGAAATTGGAGAAACTAACAACAAAATTTATCACCCGACATCCAAGTAAATCCAAGGGGATCAATTTTATGTAGGTTGTTGTGGATAATATTACAAATACAGATCACATCATCTCAATTTGAGAGGAATTATCATAGTATCAACTTCAATGAATATATATCCCAGATGTCGTAAAGCTGGATGGATTAAAACTATCTATTTTATAAGATAGATATATGAGATTTATCTCTAAGTTATAGAAGACTATCCATAATTCTCTAAACACTGAGAAAAACTTCAGTCTGACCTATCATCATCAAACTCATGGAAAATCTAGGAATAATATTTAGACATTGAAAGGCATTTTTTGAGCATTTTCTATCGACTTAAAAAGAGGATGGGACAAACATCCTACATTGAATGAGTTATATTAAAATAATAGTTTCCTATAGAGCATTCAAAGTGATCCCTATTAATCCATTTGTGCGAAGAGGTGTAGTACTACTACATTTTGGGATGAATTTTGGGAATAAATAATTATAGGTCCTAAAATGGTAAGGGAAATGGTAGATAAGGTAAGGACTATTAACCTGTTAATTATGGACACTCAGAGCTCATTGAAGGGTTATACTTACAATCATCGATGAGTCCTAGTTTCGATGATGGAGAAATTGTATTCATTGACATATATCTTTGGAATAATTTAATTTTATTTGGGATGAATGAAAAACTTAGACTATGATTCATTATCCCCTTTGAGAACACTTATCGCATTTTAGTGGTGGCCTACCAACTGACACTCTCACATAACCCATCTCAAGAACATGATGCATTTCATGTATCCCTCTCAAGATATTACATACCAAAATCCTCTCATGAACTCAATCGAGAGGAATTAAAATTGGTGAATGATCTATCCAATGATTAGTAGATGGTGATGATCTTAAATCATATAAAAAATGTTCAATGAAATAATTCAATGAACCATGTCATAATGTTATGGTGGAACCAATATTTTGATGAAGAAATGTGGGTACTGAAGGGGGTGATGAAGCAGAGTTACCCTTATCTATATTAATATAGGAAATGACAATTTCAAGGGAAAATTTTCTTAATGTGTGATGATTATGATAACCCAAATTGTTATAAATAAAATCCCCCTTTTGTCTTATTACAAATTATGGTTATAGAAATGACATGAACATATTTTGTTTTATTATATCCAATTGGTTTTAAATTAATGTTATGTATCATTACTGTTGATAATATATTTGTTGAAGAGTGAACACATGGTTTGAACAAATATTGGGTTTTAACAAATCTAATTGACCAAAGAAGAAGTGCTTTCCCCAATCAATATGAATTTACCTTATGAATACCATTTATCGTAGCTTTCATGGTTGATAATATCATGGTATTTTCCTTTTTCCAATTCCAATCTCAGATCCAACATCATAAGAATGATAGAACTGTTTATAGGATAATTTCGAGATCATATAGATCTCAACCGAAACAATATTCACTGAACCACCCCATGAAAGTCCCACAATCATGCACATTACTGTGAGGGAGTTTTCCATTGTATAAAAGGTATATATATAATGAATTTAGTAGTATGAGTATGTATGTTATTTTTTATAAAATAATTAATATATTATAATATTATTATAGTTACATTAAAAATGATTTTTATTTTGATTAAATAGAATGAAAATATTATTTTCCAATAATATTGAAAATCAATTGAGACATTTATTTTGATTAATTATATGATTTTAAAAATATGTTATATTTTAATAACATAATATTATTAAAATAAATTTATTAAATATAAACAATTATATAATTTTTATGATGTAACATATAATTTTTTATAAGGTTCTGAAAATTATCATTGTCAAAAAATGTAGCATTACCTAATAAATGTAGATTTTATTTTAAATGTGTAAATTCACATGTCTGGAAATTATATATATATAATTATTTTATTTTTGGATTCATAATTGTGAAATTATCCAATGTGGAATTTTTCATAATTTCTTTGAGATTGTATAATTTTTTGGGTCAGAATTATATACCGTAGAAATTTAATTTGTGTATTATAATATCATTTTGAAACAAAAGTTTTGTAATAAATAAAATAAATTTGAATAAATACCATATATATGTTTTTAAATTAATATAATGTTATTTTATGTTTATTTTTTTAAATTTAGAAATCCATTATCAATCATCCAAATCCATTAATATATCTGAAGATTTTAAATATTTCTTTTAAGAGTTTCACTCACCTACATATAAGAAATTTCATTATTTTATTAAGTTCATACCTTGACCACATATTACCATGAGAACATCCCCCATTTTCAAGAAACCGTTGTCAAAATTAATGGGACAATTTTTGGTTTTGGGTATTTTATTATCTATAGTATGAAACCTAAATAATAATAAAAATCCTACTAAATTACAATATAAACCCACCCATGCTCCGATTTATCTTCAATAAAACTCCTTGGATAATTTTCATGATCATTACTCCTCTTTATAGAGTTTTACTAATGCAACCCAAGCTCCGTATATTCCCCTCTCATTCTTTTGGTCTCACACACTGAAGTAGAGGATCCTCACTTTCCTCTCATCCTTTATGTTCAACCACATTATTTTACAATAGAGTAATTAGTTTCTATTTTTTATATTTTTATTCACTTATAATTATTAACTTTCTGAAAAATGTATTTTATATGAATTATAAATCAATTATCATTTTACATTATGATCCTTACATAAGTCATTAATATGTTGGAATTCCATAACGGATCTTTTACACTCCCCATTTTATCAAGAACTTCTATTATAGTATGTCTCTTACATTAAATATTCTTAAATTGGGTTACGTAATCCCAAATTCCATTAATTTATATTTAATTTAAAAACGAAAAGAGTCCCCTTTCACTCTCATTAATCCTCCCATGATCTTTTATGTACACCCGTGACCCGGCCAAATTATTTTCATGATTATTTTATTTATTTAAATTTATTATTTGTCGTATTCTTTAAGTGTACAAATTATAATGGGAATATATGTTCTTATATTTCTATATTACTTATCATTTTATTTCTATATAATTAGATACACCAATGTCTCTCATAGACCCATTTTTATAAAACATTAGGTGATGTCATTATGCTTCCAAAATTAAACAATGTTTTCTTCAATGTCAAAACAATTGTTTTCTGAATAGAATAACCATTTCATATTAACGGTTCTCATGTTTATTCACATATAAATTTTTATTGTCTACATTAACAAATTTATTCCACACTCCATTATAATGGAATAAATTATGATGAAGAATGAATCTATTCTATGTGATGTATGTGGGACACTTATGCATGAGAATGAAAGGAATGTGATGGGTGCACCAGAAATTATATAGCACTCCCATGCATTCGGTAATGTTTAGTATCATGATATTTCATGTTGGGATAGGGAGTGAACTTGATTCCTTTATGGGAAATTGTCCACCTTGATTTCATGTCATTTTCTCCTTGACCTATGTTTATGATTTACTATTTTAAGTTGTTTCTACATTTTCCATCTTATTATTATCATGATATATCTTGTCTCATTGTTCATGATTTTGATTCATACTCCTTCTATACAACCTTGATATGCCTATTTTCTAAAAGTTTCCCCTTATTCTATTTTTATTCCCTTATTAGGATATATGGCTCACCCCTTTCTTATGTGTGTTCCAAGGATACCCCTTACATTTTATAATGCCATGGAATTTTAGATTCATATTAAGGATTTTTTCAATAATGATGTTATATTCCCTCGTCAAAATGTAATGTTATGTATCTAATTCAAAAATAAACTACGATTATCAATAATTTTGGTTCTATTATGTGTACTATTTATTTAATAAATAATGTATTAAAGTGAAATTAAGTGTAGGGTGGTTATAATTGTTATTAGTTCCAATGTTTAGTTATTTTTGGGATTAACAATAGAAAGTTATAGAGAAATTTTTTGGGATAAGACTGTGTATAAGAGAACATCCATAAATTTTGATAGGTGTACATTAACTCGTTTATCAACAAAATACATCCATTTTTATACATCATGTTTTTTTGGTTTGGGAATATATATACCTCGTGGAAACAACACCAACAGGTTGTCATTGACCTGAATTGGGGAAACCTTGTATACAAAAACATGATATAGAACACAACTATTTATATACTCCGTAGGGATATTATTTTCTAAATTAATATAATTTTTAACAACTGTTATCGAGGGAAGAAACAAATACCTATAAAAGTATATATTATGAAATATAATGAGGATAACACAGATTGTAACATTTAAATTCATAAGTTATGGAAATAAATGTAATATATATGTTATCTTTGTAATTTCACTTGATTCCACATATGTGTTTAATAGTCTAAAATAATAATCTGTAGTTTTAATTTTATTCTATCCATTGACTGGAAGTATGAGAAAGTAGATAAACAATCTATGCGATAGGTAATGTGATGACTGCCCCGGTGACATGCCCTACCTGATGGGAAAGGGAATCACAAACATTGTGATGATACTCTGTCAATTGGATCATGTTCTGAATACAAACATTAAAAAATTGGATCACCCAAACCCTCCTAATAGATAATAATCCAGAATATAGGTCTTCATGTGACAAAGTCCTCCTACATTCTATGGATCTTCAAATCCCTTAATCATTGAAAAATGGATCAAATCCACTAAGAAGATTTTTGTATCCTTTAACAATCCAAACAATATAAGGTTCTTCTACACGTTTATCATATGGGGGGATATTCTGATCAGTGTTGATGTTGATAAAAAATATGATGTCTAAGGATGATATCAATGTTATGGAGTGGAAGGAATTTCAGAATAAAAATTTAGAAATTTATTTTCGTCTGACTCTCTAGATTAAAATGGATATATATTTTCTTTATCTTAGGAAAAAAATTTAATAATCTATCAGGGAATATGTAGAAAACATTACAATAAATTTAAAATTTTCCTTTTTAATTTTCATTACCCTATAATGTAAGGTATAATGCTTTGGAATGGATAAAACCTACTCTATGAAAAGCTCTAGTCATTTTTGAACAAGATAGCTATGATAACATTTTATGATGTTCCCTCAATGATGAAATGGAGATCATAGAATCACAAGGATATTATTGGGATTGTATAAAGAAATTAGAGTTTAATTCTGGTAGTATAATTGATAAATTTTATGGTGCCAAGAAATTTCATCAACCCACTTGTAAAACTTTTGGAATGAATCACCTTTGAAAATTGACGAAGTGGGGCGAAGAGATGATTTATGTTCTGGAAGGAAGGGCACCAATAAAACAATTTCAAAAAAGATAAACCCACTAATTCAGTGGAGGATATGAATTCTCCAATCAATATTCTGTGCATTTTTCATTTCATGAACTCCTAGGAACCAATTCCCTACGATAACCAATGCACTAATATAATGGTTTTTAGAAACAACTAATAACCTCAATAGTAGAAAGGGAGTTACTCTTCTATCAAAACCACATAGGTGGGTCCCCAAAACAATGTTGTGATATGTACGCTAGTTATTAATTAATTAATAGTGAATGTAATTTTTTATTCTACTCTTACAAATTTCTTTATATCACAAAAGTTTAGTATAATTATCCAAAAACCATCACAAAGTAGGGATGTTGAGCTGTCGATGAAAACAGGAAATGGGGAAATTATTGTGTCCTTGGTAAATAGCTCTTCCCTAATAAAATTTAGTGGGATAAAATTCCTTATTAAACTTTTTATACTCCCTTTGATGGAATTTTTCGCAATTATGGGCATATATTAGCTTTCAATATGTTGTTCCAACTAAAAATTATCAGGAGAAGTAATTAACTCTTTGTATCTTGAACTGCCCTATCATTCAGTACAAGTGCAAGGAGAATGATGAATACTCTTTAGCACTAATATCTCAAGAATGGATAGTATTTCTCTATGAGAAATCATTTCTAGATCATATTATTGAGTCTAATAAAATAATAATCATTGAATACATGCCTAATGTGAAGGAATACATTGATGTATTTTCATAGGAATTTTATTCTCTTACGCCATGCTGAGATTTTAATTTGTCTATAGAGCTTATACATAGGACATTAACATTATCCAATAATCTGTATATAATGGATTTTTTTAGGACTTGAGGATCTAAAGATACATCTATCATAGAATCTGAATAAAGGGTGAATATTCCCTAGTACTTCACCATGGGGTGCCCCACTCATCATTATCAAGAAAAAGGATGGGCCAATGAGCGTTCGTATTTATTATCGTGAGATCAAAATGATTTTGAAAAGGAACAAGTATACTATACCTATGATAGATGAATTGAAATGTTATCTACATATATAAAAATATTTATCCATGGTTGATCTTTGTTCAGGATACTATCAAGTAAGGGTGAGGAAGGAATATATCCCATAGAAACCCTTTATTAAAATTTATGGGAACTATGAGTTCATAGTGATTCTATTCAGACTCAATAATGCTCCAAAAATCATCATGGACATTATCAATACAGTCCTTAGAGATTACCAATACAAATGATTGGTTGTATTTATAGATGTTAATCTTATATACACTAAAATAATTGAGGAACATGAGGAGTATTTAAGGAATGTGAAAAAGAACCTATGAAAGTAGATTATTTATGCCACGTACAAATAATGTGTCCTCTAGTAGAAGGAATTATATTTATTGGAAAATATAATCTCAAGAATTTTATATCTACAGAAAAATCATTTATAGATTCAATTTAAGGATCATTGAGGCCGACATATTTTATATATATCTTTTGATTTTTTAGGTTAGAAGGGTATTGTCACTACTTTGTGAGAAGATTATAAATATTTTAACACCCTATTACCAAGATAACATTGACTGAAGTGATATTATTATGGATGCAAGAATGAGAGGAAAAATATATGGAACTCAAAAATAGTTTATCCATTCCCCATTGGGTAGAGAACATACAAGTGGAGAAGCATTCAGAGTATCCATTGATTCTTCAATGATGGAATTCCGTTGGGTGTTCATAAAAAATGTAAAGGTCATATCCTAGGCATTAGGACAACTAAATGTTCATTAATAGAACTACCTAACACATGAACTAATGTTAGATGCATTGATATTTTCTTTGAAAATATAGGATAATTATATCTTAGCATAAATGGGAAAAAATTATTAGGATCACAAAATTATCAAGTATACATTCACAAGGAATGATACGAATATCCACCATTGAATATGGTAAGAGATGATCGAGGAAGGTGATGACTCAATTAACTACCATCCTATGAAAGAAAACAATGTGGAAGATTCTCTATGTATAAAAGATAGGTAAATTTTCTCATTAATTAGAATTTAGAGGGATCTGATCATCATAGATATGAAAAGACTGGACTTGAGAATAATATTGGAAGGAACATCATAAATACTTTAACAAATTATTTCTCAACCTTCCCTTCTAAAGGGGCTAAATAATACAAAAAATTTATTTTGTAATTCAGAAGAATCTTGAAATTGTAAAAAAGGGAAATCCTCTCAGATCAGTGTTAATGTTGAACGATTTGTGAGATTTGGATCATAACTATGTGTACAATCAAATCGCATGTTAAAGAAAGAACTATTGAATAATTCAAATATTTAGAATTTCTCCATTCTCTTTGGAAGAACGAAGACATATCATGATCTTCATGAGAACTATTGGTGGTAAAATATAAAAATTAGGATCATATAATATAAATCAAAGTGTCTATTATTCAATAAAGTGAAGGTAGAATCGTGGATATATAAATGGATTGTGAAACCATTTCTTATACCAGAATGGAATTGGGAGAATATCACTATCTAATTTATCCCCAAACATCCTAAGAAATCTAGGGAAAATAATCTAATATTATTTTTCATGTATAATATTACAATTATATCTATCATTATTGTAATTTTAGTGGATTTACCCCTGGATCAACCTTCGTGGATATACATTAGAGAAGTGGTAAGGCAACATGGAATACCACAATCAACTATATCTGATTGAGATCTGATTCTCACATCCACGTTCTCAAAAAGTCCACAAAATTATCTAAACAATGATCCGGTCATCAGTATGACCAATAATCCTAAAACTAATTGTCAATATGATTTCACTATATTGAAAATGGATGACATTTCCATGAATGATCTATGGATATCAAAGGTTGATGGGACCAGTATCTTACTTTGGTGAAGTTGTCTTACAACAACAATTTCCACTAGAGCATCTAAAAGGACCCCAATGAAGTCCTTTATAGGAAGAGGTGCATCACACCATCATGTTTTTGAAAAGTTTATGGAACCAAACAATATAGGTCTCAAAATGGTCTAGGAAATGGTGGATAAGGTTAAGACCATTCAGAAGCACATCATGGCTATACATAGTTTATTGAAGGGATATGCTGACAATCATTGATGAGACTTAGAGTTTGATTTTATAGACATAGTAATCCAATACATATATTCATAGAAGAAGGTAATGATATTTTGGAATATTGGAATGCTTATATGATTATTCTATAGGTCCTTTCAGATTCTTGATAGCATCAGAGTTGTGGCCTACCTACAAGCACTCCCATCGATCTTATCTCATATACATGATGTATTTCATGTATCCATCTTGAGAAATTACATGCCATTACCCTCAAATGATTTCATTCCAAAAGAACTACCATGGAGAATGACCATTCCTATGTGGAGCAGTTTGTAATGATATTCGATCAGAGAGAAATTATTCAATGAAACAAGAAAATGTACCTTGTCAAAGTGTTATGGAGAAACACGTGTTGGAAGAAGCAATGTGGGAACAGATTGAGGTTTTGATTTATTTTTACCCTCATCTATATTATTGTGATAAATGAAAATTTCATTGGAGGAATTTCATAGGGGGAATATTGAATCGACATAAAATCTTATAAATAAAATTGTGATGTTGCATTCTTACGTAATAATGGTATAGAAAAGACCAGAATTTTTTTAATTATTATATATAATTGTATGTAAACATCCACTATGTACAATTATAATTGATAATATATCTATTTAATAGTGATCAAAATGTTAGTATAAATATAGTTTTTTAACAAATCCAATTGAAATGGATAAAATAAATGATTACCTCAACTAGTAGGATTGTACCCTAAAAGTCCAATTATTGGAGCTTCTAGGGGAGATATAATCACTAAGATTCTACATTGACCAAGACGAATTTTGAAATTGTAAAACATAAGAATGATCAAATTCGTTTACGGGATATGCTCAACATCATCAAGATCACAAACCATACCATATTCTCTAAATGACCCCATGAATGTCCCACCATCGCACATCATAGCCTTTGGGAAGTTGTTGATTAAATAATGGGATATGTATAATGTACATATAAATAATTGTATAGATATTATTTTTTATAAAATAGATAATATATTTTAATCCTATTATTTTTACATTACAAATTATTTTGATTTAGATATAATAAAACATAAATAATATTTTTGGATAATTTTAAAATTCAATTAAAAAATATATCATGATGAATTAAATGATTATTGAAATGTAAAATAATTTAATAAATTGTTAATATTAATAATTGTGATTAAATATAAATGATCATATTATTTTTATGAAGTAAGTTAATATTTTATAATGGTTCAAATATAGTTATAGTAAAAAAAACCCATCATTTTCTAATAAATGATTAATTATTTTTAAAAGTAAAAATCACATATATAAAATTTATTTTTATAAAATTAATATTATTTCTGTAGTTAGATCATCTAAATTATCCAATTGTAAATTTTTCATAATTTTTCAAGACAGCCCAATTTTCTATTAAAAATTAAATACTATATAGATATAATTTTGATTTTATCACATCATAATGAACCAAAATACTGTAATAAACACGATAAATGGTATAAGAAACCAAATTGATGTTTATAATTTATATTATGTTTATTTACTGTTTAGTTTTATAATTTTAAAAATCATTTATAAATTCTCCAAATCCATTAATATATTTTAAGAATTTTAAATCAATTCTTTATCAGATTTATTCACCTCCAGAAAAGAAGTTAAATTATTTATTAAATTTCAGTCCTTAGAATTATGAAATATTTTTAACCACCCCCCATTTTGATGAAATCATTGGAAAACCCATTGGATGGTTTCTGGTTTTGGTTATTTTATTATTTCAAGTATAAAACAAAAATCATTAAGAAATCCCCCTCATTTCCACTGTAAAACAACTAAAGCTTCAATTTCCCATTTCTAAAACATAATAGAGAATGTCTATAATATTCAAAACAATATCTAGATTCATCCAACAGTTTCCCTATGCTATCAATAATCCCCTCCCAAACTCTTTCAGTTACACACAAAAATAAGGGATCCCTATCTTCCTCTCCTCCATTCAATCATAGTACAGTTTTGGAAAAAAATTCTTAATGTCCCTTTTTTATATTTCAACTAATTTTATTTCATAAACATAGTATACATCATATTTAAATTAATTATAGATCAATTATACTTCATCATATTGACCCTTCCCTATTCTATTACTCTGCAAAAATTCAGTAAAGCATATTTAACTATCCCATTTTTGTCAGTCACAACTTTTATGTATTGTTTCTTAAATTTCATTTTATTAGGTGGATATATGATCATCCATTTTCTTTTAATGAAATTTTATTTAATAATTAATTATATACCCTTTCAATCACTTTAATCTTGATATGATCCTTTATGTACACCCAGTAGCGTGCTGAAATATAGTTATTCTTATTTTCATTATTCAAGATTAATCATTAACTTATGCATTCAATGTCCAATTTATAATTTTTGTATGTATTTTTACATGTCCTTATTACATACAATTTAATTTATATTTGATTTAAAGCCACCTTATATCTCATAAAACCATTTTTATAAATCATTATGTGATATTGTTATGCTGTAAAATTTTCACCACATTTTTTTTCATTCCAAAACAATTGTGTATTGAATACCATAAACATTTCATATCAATGGTTTTCACATTTTTTAAAAAATAGTTATTTATTGGTGACATTCATATTTTTATTACAAATACATTGTTATTTAATATATTTTGATGATAAATGAATCCATGTTGTATGATCTATGTTCACACTTAAACATGAGAAAGGATTGAATATGAATTGTGAGCCCGATGTTATATTGTGCTCCAACACATTGGGTAATGTTTAGTATATTTATATGGCATGTAAACACCAAGAAATTCCATGGAATGTTTTTTTCTTATATTCCTGGGAATTTTATTTGTCCGTAGTTTTCGATAGCGCACGATTCCAAGGCCTGGAGTGCCCAGAATTATACGTCAATGTTTTGTTAAGATTAAATTAATGTGCAAATGCAGTTCCCATGAAATAGTAGAATAACACTTAAATGGTTACTCAAATCAGAAAACTGAGGCCATCGTTGTGTTTAGGATGGCAGGATTACCCTAGGCATGACTTAAGATTAGTCGACGTGGGCCTCCTATGAGAAAACCCAAAAATGGCATAACCATAAATAAAATAATTAAATAAAGTTATTTTATTTTCCAAATTCTTATAACTCACAAATGGTAACTCGGATTAAAATTCCCAGAAAACCATTGAAGTCATGAGGGAAGGCTTTCATTTAGTAGATACTAACATGGGTTGACGACGGCCACCAGAGAAAGTTAGTTTTTGACCGAAAATAAAATAATTAAGTGACAATTAATTTATTGTAATATTCATAACATTTAAACGGTAACTCAGATTGGAAATCCAAGGTTACTGTTTGGTTCGTTGGGGCATGTTTCACATAGGCAGAGCCTAACCTCGACCACAGTGGGTCAAGGATGGTTGTTAATAATTTTCCAAATCTTTTTTCTGGTACGTTCAGTAAACGTGCGAGAGACATTTCATAACTTTTGAACCGGTGCTCGGAATTATAATACAAGTGTATCATTGAACTCTTAGAACCAGTATTTTCTTAAGGAGACCATCACCGCAGATTCATTTTAACAAGGTTGGAAGTTTGTTTATGGGGTTTTTTAGTAATGTTAAAAAAATAAAAGTATTACTTTTTTTGTGGCTGTTTAATCCTCCAAGGGGGGATGAGAGGTGGGGCCCACCCACACACAACCTCCCTTGATACGATATTATGTGGTGGGTCCCTCATGAGCTTGAACCCCCTTTAACCCCCCCCCCCCATTAACTCGCAATTATTAATTTGACACCCCTATTCATTATTTGGAACTCTTCTACTCCTCTAAGTTTGAATTTTAACCATTCCTTGGAATTAATTTAATGATTCGCCTCATTTAATTAAACACATCTTTGTGTTGTTTTGAGAAAATATTAATAGATATGATCCCTTATTATTTCTGGGGTTGTAATTATCTTTTGGGAGTGATGGAGAGAGGATAGATTCTTCCTTCAAATGTAGAACCACCAAAGTATAATGAACATCTTCTTCGATCTTCGACCAAGGCAAAAGAGAAGGAGTCTCCAGCGAGGAACGTCGACGAATCTTCATCCTTGGATGTTTCCTGACGTCAATTAATTGACGCCTCCTTTTTCGGTGACTACATCAACGTACTTCGAATTGATGTCGGGGTTATCTTTATGTATGAATTTACCCTATGTTCTACGTCGTTAAATTTATGGAATGGTGTGCCCAATGTTATTATCGCAACGAGCAGGGTTCAGACTGCACGAACACGGTCCGACCCTCCTCATTTTTTTGGTTCTTGATTGATGACGACAGAGACGGTACACGCGGTGACCGGCAACGAGTCGACAGCAAAAAAATCCGGCGGTGCAAGGCCGTTGGGTATCCACAAGGGCGCGGAACCGTTGTGCCATGAAAAGAACCGAGCCACAGCCAGCCAGGTGGCGGTGCTGTTGGAGGGGGTGGTGCCGTCACACAGCGCCGGAAGCATGAGCCGCGACAAGGATGGTCGTGGTGGACAGAAGACAAGCATTGTACTGTCACACCGTGTGATGGAGCTGGAGGCTAAGGCCAGGCCGGGCCATGGTGGAGGAGGCGTGAAACCGTCGTGCTGTGCGGAGGCCAGCTGAACTGCGGCGTCGTCGCGGCGCGGTGCAGGAGAAAAGGGTGGCTGCTTTCTCAGGCCACAGGTTCGGTTCGGAAAAGAGGGGCGCAGAACCCCCTCCCACAGCGTGGCCAACCAGGCCACAAAAGCTAGCTATCTGGGCCGCCCCTAGCTAGGCCGCCCCACGGGTCGGGCCGCTGCCTTTGCCCAGACCACCCACTCGGGCCAGGATGACCACTCTGTTTGTGCCACACCCGTGGATCGAGTTAGAACCTGGTTCAGACCGGGTCGGTCTGATTGGGTCAGACCGGACCCGGACCCGCTATGGTCATTTACACCTTTTAGCTCGCATCTTGGGCAACGGGTGTCTGAACAACGAACCGTCTATGGTGATGGAATTATTAGAGCGAGTCAATTTTTCGTCATACTCCACTTGTGATTTGGATGCAGTTGTAGTACGATTGGGTTGGTTTGAGCCTCAAAACAAACCGAGACCCTGGAAAAAAAATGCCAATAACATACAGACCGGGCGTCTGATTGACGCATCATGTGTCGTGTTGGGTTCCTTATTATGAGAATGAACTATGGGATACATCAATTTCAGACATTGTGATAGTTTATGTATTAAAATTTATCCCGAGGTGCGTACCCTCTTGGAATCAAGCGTGTTGTGTGCGGGAAACCGAGGGCTGGCTGTGATGACTATTATACCGGAATCCTCAGTGGGATCGACTGCAATGACGACTATTCCGGAATCCATCATGGGTTTGAAAGTGATGACTACAATACCAGGATCCTCTGTGGATCCGATATTTCTGAATTTTGTTCATGAATCCTATGTGGGTTCGACAGAATAGGTGGTCATGTATCCTTTGTGGGTCCGACAACTTAGCTGGTCCTATATCCTATGTGGGTCCGACATCATAGATTAAGAATAGATGGTTTTGTATCCTGTGTGGGTCTGATAGCTTAGATGATGAATAGTTAGTCATGTATCCTGTGTGGGTCTGACAGCTTAGATGGTCCTGTATAATGTGTGGGTCCGACAACTTTGATGAATTACTGACTACATCTGATCATCTCTATCATTCTACAAAAGATGTATACTGGTGTGAGTTGAGTCATGTCTTTCTAAAATTATCATCGTGGTGATTGACTTTTATTCCATTGTGGACTGGGATGTTCTTGGGCTCGAGATTTGGAGCCAGACTATTATTGGTAACTTAGGTATATGTATGTGCATATACCTATGTAAGGATGGTTGATACATTGTGATTGTATCTTTCTACGGTGGTTTGTCCTTAGTGGGTTTTGGGAGAACTTCGGGGGTCTCGGGGTCCCCTGCTGAGTATTGTTATACTCACCCATGAATGGGCTTCGCCTAGACCATGTTGTGTTCTGGGAAGATGACGGTCAGTAGTGATTGAGGCTTAGGGTGACGGATGGGAGGCAGATCGGAGTTGGACTAGACGGGACGTACCGCAGGGATGAGTTGTTTGTGTTTTGTACCTACCCTTCAAGTAGTATTCCATCAGTGGATGATCCATGAGTTGTTTTACATTTTAACTTTTACTTGTTGTTCAAATGGGTTTGTATAGTGTCCCACATTCTTTCACCACAACCTCTGTATTTAGTTTTACTTAGTGTTTTGCTTCTAGGTGTGTAATCTAATTGTGTGTGATTTCGTTTTATAATGGAAATGCCTTCCCAGCTTAGGGATTTACGTCTTTATTGCTAGTCGCCAGAACCTGGCCTATGGAAAGAGGGAATGGGGTAGTCAGGACACGGGTACCGAGGATGGATTGTGACAAATTAGTATCAGAGGAGTTAGTTCTACTGCAAAACATTGGACTGTGATCTGTCCTACTATGAAGAAATATTATTAAGAGTATTGATTGTGGTTATCAGTCTAGGGAGTCCAGTGTTGGGGTGGCGGCCGATGTATCCACACACCAAGACCCTAACTTCTGATTTCTGACTCAGTGCACAAAAACACGGATTACGAATGTGTTTTCAAGATTCTTCTTTATGAACTCTTTGAGTCAGCTCACCAAGTATAAATTATTGACTGTGGCATACCTGTTCCTTATTAGGATGCCGCTACATAGACATCCAACCAGGGTTTCTGAGAGAGTACACGATGAGGGCCCACTGAGTGATGAGGCTCTTGTTTAGGGCCCTCTTTCTAAATTGGAATCTTCGAGTGGTGTACCAGCAGCACCACAACCCATTGGGAAGCAGATACAACCAACCACACCATCAGATGATGCATGCCGACTGAGCACGTTTTACAACTTCCAGTGGAAGTTTACTCCGAGGTTTCATGGAGAGAATGATTCTCAGGTATTAGAGGACTGGATAAGGGTGATTACTAGAGTTTTACATCTAGTTTAGACACTAGTAGTATAGATGTTGATCTTAGCTACTAGAATTTTTTAGTTAGTGACCATACAGATGGTCCGCATAATGGTGAGGTTTTGGTACGTGGACCATTACCCGATGTAGTACCTCCAGGTAGTGTGTCATCTATATCACTCTCTATTGGTCATCAGTTGCAACCGGTAGTACCGGTAGAGGACACTTGTCGGATTAGTGCCTTACACATGTTTCCGCATCAGATACCACTTAGGTTCCAAGGCTAGCCTGACCCATAGGCGGCTAAGTACTGGCTTGAGGAGGTGGCTGAGAGATTACTAGAGCTTATACACCTTCAGCTGGATGACATGTCGGTACCTGAGTATTCATTGAGGCATTCTGATCTTCCATGGTACTCGATGAATATGATATGATCAGTTCTTTAGATATCGGACCCTTGGGCGAGCTGTGTTTAAGGGCATCTGAGCCAACACTTTTTCCTCTATGCATTCATACTTATGATATGGTGCTAAAGAGAACCTTTTTTGTTGAATGTTCATGGGATGAGCGGTTACAACCATTGAATGTTAGCAGTTGGAAGCAGGAAACATGAGCCAGTCTAAGAGACTTGAGCATGTAAAATGTTTTGAAGAGGAAGTGTTAAGGACGTATGAATCTATAGGGTAGTAGATGTGGAAGTAGAGCTTGGAGAGCAGCAATAGGTGGTGAAAATTTCAACATGTTACAACCGCCCGCCTTATTAGTCCCCACTAGGGTCAAGGATCTCGAGGGTGGGGGAAAATAGTAGATGCATGCAGTCAAGGAGTGTGACCCAAGGGATCTAGTATTGATTTGATGTATGGTTTGTTTCTACTAATATGTGTCGTATCGAGAGACATAGGTACTAATAATTCCTTCCTTTCATGAATCTTTTCCCAATCCTAGAGTTTTTGGTTAAGCCGTTAACTTGACCCTCACTTCTGGAGAAACCATTGGGAAGAGAATCCATAATCACACATACGCCAATGGTGTGATCTGACCCTTTAGGTGAAAGTTTCATTAGGAACCTCTTGTTGGCGGCATCGTGGCCTTACGACGTTAGTTTGGGTATGGACTGGGAAACCACAGTTCATACACATATTGAGTGTATTAGGCAAAAAGGTTGTGGTTTATCTACAGCATTGTGATGGGGTTTTCCTAGGTCGGTGAAAAGGAAAACCCAGATAGAATAGTATCGAATAATGCATAATAGGGTGTGGTCGATCACTCATGAGTCATCCAGACTAACCTTTGTGCCAGACTTCTCCAAAATTGCAGCACCACTATCAGCATTGGCAAAGACGGGGCAACCCTGTGTGTGGTTGGAGAGATGCAAGAACTGCTTTCAAGATCTGAGGTAGAGGCGGACTAGTTCCCCAATATTGAAACTTCCATAGCAAGGCGTAGGGAATGTAGTTTACTACGACACATCAGGGACCGGCTCGAGTGTGTCCTAATGCAGGAGCGAGCAGTCATCGCCTATGGTTCTTGTCAGTTGAGACAGCAAGAGCATAACTATGCTACCCATGACCTGGAGTTAACAGTAGTGGTCTTCACCTTGATTATGTGGCAACACTATCTTATGGGTGATTGCATTACAGTCTAATCTGACCACCAGTGTCTCATGTATATCTTTTCATAGAAGGACCTTAACCTGAGGTACCGACGATGGTTTGAGTTCCTCCAGTACTTTGAATTCGAGTTAGTTTATACTCCTGAGAAGGGGAATGTTGTATAAGATTCTCTCAGCAAGATATCAGGCATTCAGCTGCTAGGAGAGGCTACAGATCAGCTGGTTGCTTTTATAATATCCTTTGTGGATAGAGATGGAGCATCCTTCCTTCAGTCTCATATATTCACTCCCCACCTTCTTCAGTGAGTCAAGGAGGCGTAGCATGGTGACACTGACTATGAGACATGACTTGCTCAGATATACACAGGAAAATCACCTGATGGATTGACTAAAGGTGGGGATCACATCATCCTCTTTAGAGAACGTACTATGGTGCCATTGTCACTTCGGGAGGATGTTTTGAGGGAGTTTCACAATCCCATTTAGCGGTATATCCAGGAGTTTTAAAGATATACTAGGGCCATCAATGACAACACTGGTGGTCAAGTTAAAGAAGGAATTATGGGAGTATGTCTCTCGATGCCTCACTTTTTAGCAAGTGAAGGCAGAGCATTAGGTACCAGCAGGCTTGGTTCAGCCTTTAGAGGTTCCATAGTGGAAGAGGGATGAGATATCTATGGACTTCATGATGGGTCTTCCACATATGTGCAGTGTACATGACTTTATTTGGGTTAATGTCGACTGACTGACCATGTCGTCCAACTTCCTATAGACCAAAGATGGTACGAACTTCGACGGAGAAGGTTCAGATCATACAAGAGCGGATGAAGACTACCAAGAGAAGAAAAAAGTCATATGCTGATAAGATATGAAACCACTGGAGTTTGAGGATGTTAGCCACATCTTTCTATGAGTCTCACCTCGATGAGGTCTATAGAGATTTGGAAGAGGCAACATGTTATCTCCATGATTCATTGGATCGTTTTAGGTCCTCAGCAAGGTAGGTGAGGTGGCTTACCGCCTTTCTCTTCCATCTCAGTTGCACCGGGTGCATGGATTCTTCCACGTATCTCATCTGATTATATATGTTCACGAACCTTCCCACATTATTGATCACGGGGAGCTCAACATCGATGATGGGGATGCATTCAAAGATGTTCTGGTGGAGATTGAGGATTGACAGGAGTGGGTCCTCTGTGGAAGTTCGATACCTCTGGTGCGTGTTAGTTGGCATCACAGGAACCTCCAGGTGTGCACATGGGAGCAGGAGGCTCAGATTCATGCTCAGTACCCTCATTTGATTCTTTAGTGTGACATGTAGCTTACAGGGACATGAAACCCTATATTGGGGGAATGGAAAGTCCTAGAAATTCCGTAGAATTTTTTTATTCTTAAATTTTTGGGAATTTTTCGAGTCCACAGTTTCAAAGAGAGCGTAATTCCAAGGCCCAGAGTGCCTAGAATGATCTGTCGAAGTTTTTTTAAGCTTAAATTAACTCGCATATTCAATTTTCCAAAAAGTGGAATAAATCATTAATGGTTACTCTGATCAGAAAAAAGAGGCCACTTATGCATTCAGGATGGGGGGTTTACCCTTGGCGTGACTTTAGTTTTGTCATCATGGGCCTCTTGTGAGAAAACCAATGAATGGAATAACCGTAAATAAAATAATTAAATATAGTTATTTTATTTTTCAAATTCTTATAACTCACAAATAGTAACTCAGATTAAAAATTTGAGACCATCGCTAAACTCGTGAGGATAGAATTTCTTTAAACAGATACTAACATGGGTCGGCGAGGGCCACCAGAGAATGATAGTTTTTTTTCCGGAAATAAAATAATTATGTGATAATAATTTTATTGTAAAATTTATAACTTTTAAGAGGTAACTCAGATTGGAAATCTAAGGGTACCGTTGTGTTCGTTTGGGCGTGTTTCACCTAGGTAGAGCCTAACCTTGACCAAAGTGGTTCAAGGATGGTTGTTAATAATTTACCGATCCTTTTTTTGGGTACATTCAGCAAACGTGTGAGTGAAATTTAATAAATTTTGAACCGGTGCTCGGAATTGAATTCTGAGGGTACTGTGGAACTCACAGTGCCGATATTCACATAAAGAGACCATCATCTCAGTTGCGTTTTAATGAGGTTGGAAGTTAGTGTATGGGGTTTTTAGTTATGTTAAATAATAATAAATGTACTACTTTTATTTTTTTTGGCAGTTTAATCCTCCAATGGAAGGTTGGAGGTGGGGCCCAACCGCACATATCCTCTCATGAGAGAATATTATGTGGTGGGGTCCACACGATCTTGATCCCCCTTTAACCCCCCCATTAACTCCCCATTATTAATTTTTCATCCCTCGTTATTATTTGGAACTCTTCAACTCCTATAAGTTGGAATTAGAACAATTCCTTGGCATTAATTAAATGAGTCGCCTCATTTAATAAAACACATATTTGTGTTGTGGTGAGAAAAGATGAATAGAGATCATCCCTTATTATTTTTGGGGTTTGCATAATCATTTGGGAAAGCTTGAGAGAGGAGAGATTCATCCTTCCAACAAAGAACCACCGAAGAACGACGAACTTCTCCTTCGATCTTCGACCAAGCCAAAAGAGAAGGAGTCGCCCATGAGGAATGCCAACGACGCTTCATCCTCAGACGTTTCACTTCATCTACGAATTGATTCCACCTTTTTCCAAGAGTACATCAACGAACGTAGAATCGAGGTAGGGGTTATCTTTATGTATGAATTTACCCTCCGTTCTACGTCAATATTTTTTTTCAAATGGTGTGCCAAATGTTATCATCGTAACGGGGAGGGTTCGGACAGCACGAACACGGTCCGACAATCCTAATTTTTTTGGTTCTTCATTGATGATGATGGAGGTGGTACACACAACGACCGGCAATGAGCCGGCTATGAAGAAAGCCGGTGGCGCATGGCTTCCCGGTCGCCACAAGGATGAGGAACCACTCTGCCGCTCAATGAACCGAGCCGCGGATAGGCAGGCCGCGGCGGTGCCAGAGGGGCGCGGGGTCCTCACACTGCACTGTAAGGAAGAGCCCAGACCAGGTGTTCTGTAGTGGTCGGATGACAAGCGCGGAACTGTCGCACCACGGAGGAGGAGGTGTGGCACTGTCATGCCGCGTGGAGGCCAACGGAACCGCGGTGTTGTCGCACTACGGTGGAGGAGAAAATGGCTGCTGGTTTCTCCGGCCACCGGTGCACACAAAACAGAACCGGTGCCCAGTGCCATTTCTGGTCGGAAACGTGGGGTGTGACACCCCCTCCGTTAGCGTGGCCAGACAGGCCACGCGGGCTAACCATCCTGGCCACCATCAGCGAAGTCGTCCACAGGCTGGGCTGTCCTAGGTCGCGCCGCCCAAGGGTCGGGCCACCCTCAAGTAGGGCCCCCCTTTATGTCAGGCTGCTCCCTTGGTCTGGGCCGCCCACTCGGTCCGGGCCAACCACTCAGTTCTGGCCACACCTATGGATCGGGTCAGACTGCGGTTCAGACCTGGTCGGACCGGACCCATACCCGCTATGGCCATTTACACCTTTTATCCCGCATCTTTGGATACCGGTGTCCGAACGACAAACCATCTACGGAGATGGAATTCATGGAGCAAGGGGATTTTTTTGGCATACTCCACTTGAGGTTTGGATGTAGTTGGTGTACGGTCGGGTTGGTTTGAGCAAAAAACCCAACCGGGCCCCTGGAATGTAAATGCCAATAACTCAAAGACCGGGCGTCCGATTGACGCACCGTCTGTCGCGTTGGGTTCCTTATGATGAGATAGAACTACGGAATACATCAACTCAGGACTTTTTGATAGTTGATATATCGGAACCTGGATTGAGGAGCAGACCCTCCTAGAATCGAGCATGCTATGTGCGGAAACCCCAGGGTTTGTTGTGATGAATACTGTACTGGAATCCTCCATGGGTTCGACAGCGATGACTACTGTACCGAAATCCTCCAATGGTTCGATAGCGATGACTACTATACCAAGATCCTCCATGTGTCTGATAGTTCTAACATTTGTTCCTATATCCTATGTGGGTCTGAATGAATAGCTAGTCATGTATCCTATGTGGGTTCGATAGCTTAGCTGGTCCTGTATCCTGTGTGGGTCCAACAACTTAGAGGAAGAATAGCTGGTCCTATATCCTATATGGGTCTGACAACTTAGATGAAGAATAGCTGGTCCTATATCCCGTGTGGGAGTGACATCTTTGCTGGTCTTGTATCCTGTGTGGGTATGACAGCTTAGATTAATCAGTGACTACATCTGATCATCTCTATTACCCTAAAAAAGATGTATACATATGTGAGTTGAGTCATGTCATTCAACAATTATCATCTTGGTGATTGAATTTACTTCCTTTTTGGACTGGTTTGTGCTTGGGCTCGAGAGTTGGAGACGGACTGTAATTGGTAACTTAGGTATATGTACGTGCATATACATAAGTAAGGAATGTTGATATTTTTTTATTGTAGATTTCTACTATGGTTTATCCTTAGTGGATTCGGGGAGACCTTTAGGGATCTCGGGGTCCCATACTGAGTATTGTTACACTCACCCTTTCACGAGCTTCGCCTGCACCATGATTTTTTCTATGAAGACGACGGTCAGTAGTGATCGAGGTCGAGGGTGACGTACGAGAGGCTGCTCAGAGCCGGACTAGATGGGACGTACTGCAGGGACGAATTGTTCAATTTCTATCCCTACCCTTCAGGTAGTTTTCCCTCAGTTGATGATCCTGGATCTGTTTTCCCTTTTTTAACTTGTACTTGTTGTTTAGTTGGGTTTGTATACTGGCCCACTTCCTTTCATCACTACCTTTGTGTTCAGTTTTACTTAGTGTTTTGCTTCCAGTTCTGTACTCTGATTGTGTGTGATTTATTTTTAAAATGGAAATTCCTTCCTAGCTTAGTCATTTATGCCTTTGGTGCTAGTTTCCAGCCCCTAGCCTATGGAAGGCGGGCTTGGGGTAGTCAGGGCACGTGTCCCGAGGACGGCTCGTGACATGGCATGTTGGGATAGGGAGTGAACATGATTCATTTTTGTTAATTTTTCCACCATTATTACTTGGTGGTTTAACCTTGACTTATGTTTAAGATGTAGTGTTTTATGGTTTTTCCACATTTCCCATGTTTCCTTCATGATTATCATTTTATCTCATGTATCATTGTTCTTGTTTATGATTCATACTATTTTATACCCCACTGGTATGCCCATTATCTAACATTTATCACCTTATTCCATTCTTATTGCCGTACTAAGCTTTATAGCTCACCCCATTCTTTTTTTCTATAGGATATCCTTTGATGTTTCAAAATGCCATTGAATATTTGGAGCATGTTAAAGAGTTTTTCAAAAATGATATTATATCCAATGTTCAAAATTTTTTGATATGTTCTTAATTTAAAAAAAAGTTATGGTCATCTAGATTTTTTTGTTTTTATTATGTTTATTTTTTTGTAAAAAATCATATATTAATGTGAAATAAGGAGGGGGTTTTTTATATGGAATGTCTCACAGAATACATACATACCCTTTGAAACCATCCGGAATAAGAACCACCACTACCTCATTACTCTAGGATGAGTCATCACAACCATGTTATCCCAATTCTCCTTTTTTACGTCTGATCGAATAGAAGGATATCATCAACCCTCTAAACCAGTAGTTTTTAACGATGTCTTAAATATAAAACTTTTATTACAATAGACTCATGCATTGAAAAAATCAGTTTTACACCAAGTTTTGTCTTCGTCCACCTAAATATTATGGTAATCTACAACAATATCTAACTATATATCATCCTTGAAAACATGAAAATTCCATCAACATAAAAACACACATATCTGAAAAAGTCATTTTGGGATCCCTAAACATAGAATATAGAAAATGTTGTTATTTTATAAATATTTATTTACATTTTAATATTATCACTTGGTATACCCATTCAGAAAATGCACAAATGAAAATGTTACAAGATCCTTTCCTAGGTCACTGCCACACAAAAAAAATCACTTGTCTTAAATATATTATTAAACATAAACTACAATACAACTGATCAGAGGGGTACATAAATTGAGATTTCATGTATGGTATCCCTTGATTACATTATATATTAATATAAAAAACCAAATATATATACCAAACCTTGAAATCACTACCACTACCTACCATTAAATTTCTTGATATATCATAAAAATATCATGTGATATAACTTTATCTGAATCCACTCCATGCCATAGGAAAAACACCTAGGTATGTAATGTAATAAGAGATATCATGATTCCTAAATAGCCCCCTATAATATGAAATGGGTTGGAGATGTACATCAAGGGTATATCAAATAAATAAATTGGAAGAATTATCCACAATAAATAACATAAGATAAGATTAGAGCCACATACAACACTTATTCATGATAAAAATATAAAATCCCCAATACATTTGTGAAATGTTATGTAGAAAGAACACCACTAAAAGAAACAATATTTAACATTATATACTCCACATCAGTGACTATGAAATCTCAAAGAGCACTTGAACAACCCTAGATAGAGTAAATTTCAACTCGATCATAATGTAGATCATAAGGACCCGATAATGAGTATATATATATTTGTATATATCATAGGAATAATTTATATACTCAATAGGATCATCCCTAGACCTATTTTTGAAAATTATAATGAATGAATACATAATCCCATTGAGCAACAAGTAAACATAATTAATCACATAAATATGTTTTCTCTGTTACAAGCTTCACCAAGGAACCCACAATAATAATCAATTGAAAATAATATATTAATTTAATATCCAAATATGCTACCCCAATTTAATTTAAAAACATGTTTTCCTAAATCACCTAATGTTAATTATCTTTAGGTATATTTCCTTAAAATTAAAATAGAAGCGATGATAATATAAATTACCCTACACCCGGTGAATCACAATGTATCTCTAAATACCATGCACACTATTAATTACATCAATATATCATCAAATTTTTCATTTCATGATTTTAAGAAAATATGTTTTCAGAGCCAGTAAAACTAATGGGTTGAGTATTATACCTCAATCCATAACATCCCACACATAGTATATCTATAATGATCATTATAATACTAGGTCTAGAGATAGATTTGGGGGAAATAATTATTTCATCATAGACATATAATACATATATATTATATATTTTTAGATGAATAATGGTCACACAATATAGGAATTCCATGTCAGAAATGTATGATATTAGTGTGTCTGGAAACAAGAAAACATAAACAACATGTTTATAAATCATTTATATCGTCTCCCACTTATTGAATCATTACAATAAACCATTTGTAAATAACATTGTTAATATGATTCTATATATCCTAGGTAATGTAATCCTAGGAAATGATTAGCTCAGATTCTTTGTATGGATAAGCAAGGGTGATAACAAAAATTTCATATGAATTATTTGATTCTAAGTATATAATAACATGAATTCATCATTGGGAAATTGAACCCTCCACTTAAAAGATCATAATATTTTTTGAAGGAATTTAGAAATTTATTACGTAAATTATAAATCTTAATGAAAATAAACATTTGGATCCATTAAACCATAACGATTTCATCCACCATGTAATTTGTTGAATACACATAATAATAAAAAATAATTTACATAATATTCAAGGATCACTACCAATACCATCATAGAAGAACAAAATATAATACCAAACCCAGTTTACAACCGATTCTATTCTTTTCTTACTAAACAAGGTTCACTCCCAAATCTAGCCCTATCCTATGGAATTGGGTTCACCCCTCATTTCATCATATTACTATTCCATTTTCTCTTCATGTTCTCGTCCTGTATATCTCAGTATATATAAATCATTACCCAATATATTGGATGGAAATATAGAAACCACATGTATAATAATTAATACAATAAATATTTGTTCCACAAGAACATAAATTTGTCGTCATATCAAAAATTCTGAAATCAAACGGGTTTTATAAAAATATTTTAATTGAATAACCCATAGAAAATTAAAGATAGTTATTTATATCATTTGCTAATTATATTAAACCATCTAAACAATGGATGAGGATGGTATCCTTATATCATATATCTATAAAATCTTTTGTAATTTCAAACAAAGATATCATTGATGGAAAATGATATTGAGATATTACCAGAAATAGTTCTTGAAGAAAATATCCTTTCAATTTTGAAAGATTTTTTTTAATTCCAGATAGTTTAAAAGGAATATAATTTCGTTTATCATTTCCATGAACGATTTTAGAGGAATAATTAAGTCATCATGTCATCATGATAGTATTAAAATCCCCCGATGTAGTGTATGTTAAAAAAATAATCCTTCCAAATATTTTGGGAGAAGTCTCAAAATATAGTGTTTGCAAAATCCAAATTTTTTTTCAATTCATTTTTTTTTTGAAAATTCCAACATGGGTAAAAATGACATTAATATTCATAGTAAAATATTGAAAGTATTTTTTAAATATCTTTATTAAAAAAATTTACATGGAAGATAATTATTCCTTATGATGATACAATATCAAATAATATATAAATTTTGAAATAAACCATTACCCCAAATCATGAATCTAGTCATTCACATTCGACCCTAATATATTAAAAATATATATTTATTATATGTTTATTTAATAAAACTAAATATATAATACAATATATAATTTATTTATAAAATCATATATCCCATTTATTTAAAATTTGTTATTAAAATAAATGTTCTGTGTTGTAACCGTGTCATTTTCCAAGAATGTTTTCAGTCAGTATCCTTTCACATTATAACTTGATCATGGGCCAATAATTTTTAGTATGTTATTCATGTTATATAAATCATTAATAATAATTATACATGTGTTTATATTAATTAATATAATTTAGATATAGAATAATGAATAACATCGTTAAAGGAGATGATATGTCATATATACACAGGAACATGATTTTCATTTTTTCGATTGATGGATTGAAATAAAGGTAAAAAATGTATTTAAAGATTAATTATTTTGTCACATATGTCATATATATATTCATTAAACCAATAATAATAATTAATCCTAATCTATGGAGATGATGAATGAATTTTATCTCTACGTGGAGATAATATTCCATACATACACACAACTAATACTTCCACTTCTTATTGGATGGAAAATGGACTGTTTAATGGTATTTTATTCATCGTAATTACATTTTATAGTATTGAGGATAATGAATTTTTATTTTATCATAAAAATCACATATTTATAAAAGGTTAGGATGAATTAAAAAAATAATTTGAATGGTTAGAGTGATTACATATTCATCGAAATGTCTCTATTGGATCTCTTATAAAGTTATATAGGATTAGTCTTTTGTGAATACCAAGTCATATAGAACATGTATATGGAATTTTAGAAGTTAAAATTTTAGATTACGTTGAGTATTATACCCGCAATGTATTGTAAATAATTGATGGAGAAGGTTCCCTTTTATAATTGAGGTGAGGTACACTGTTGGAATTTCTCAAAATAAAAATTATAATATGTGAATTTTCACTAAAAAATCCAAACAATTTTCATATATTAAAATATAGGATAATATTAGGTTTTAATAGAATCAATAAAAATATTTTCCAATTTTAATCAATACAATTTGGATTAACTCTTTTCCAATGTATATAAATTTTAACCACGGTAACAAATTTTTCAATATTAAATATTTTAAATTTTAACATATATGGAGTAAATTGAAATATAATTGAATCATTATTGATATTTTAGATCAAATCATAATTACAATTTATTTTGTAAATTTTTTTATTATTTTTATGTAGTAGAATAATTTATTAATCCCATAAAATATTATTATATTAAATTATAATAATATTCAAAATAATGATTTCTAAAAATATAAACACAATATGTAAAATTAAACCAAACTATATTATTATAACCCGATCTTATATTAGTGACGAAGATAATCCATATACCACCTTATATATATCAAATTTTATATGTTTTTATAGTTTCAATATCATTTATTAGAGTTTTTGATTAATTTAATAATTTATGTTTCGGTGTTATATAGGCATTTTCTGTAAATATTTAATTACAAAAAATTATTAATAAATTACCCGGATGATGATATATATTTTAGTCATAAAAATTTATCTATAGTTGAACATATCCTCTAGATTAGCCAATAAATAAATTTTTATATTTATCAAAAACATTAATGTCACATATCTGACGTTACATTAAGTAAAAAACTATAATGGTAGTAATAACATAAAATTTTCTATAAATAGTCATATAACCAAAAAATGAATTATTTTGTTTTTTTATTACTCATATAATAATATTGGGTCATGCTTTAGGGTCATCTTCGAGTCCTTAACATTCTTTTACCATTAATTACACAATTTACCCATTCCCTTGGTTACAAAATTTACTAAGGTCACTAATCATATTAACTAATATAATAAAAATGTAATGACTAACAAATTTAGACCCACTTATACCAAATATGGATTCCATTTTTTTTGGAACAAAAACTCTGACATTGTAGAATTTAATTTAAAATATACTGGAAAAGATAGAGTGATATATGTTTTTATTTTCATTGAAAAATGCCTTTATAAAATATGAAATGTTATTATCAAAAATTCATGTGTGAAATCCACATACACCTATATATTGATTATTTTATAAAAAACTAAATAATATAAATGAAAATTAGTAATTAATAATTTTTTACTTATTAGGATTATTAATATAAATTATGTATTTATTGAAAAGGAAAATTTTCACTATTTATTGAAAAAGTATATATTCTTTAAAAATTATCAGAAAATAATTTTTTAATAAAATTTAAATTATAAATAAAAAATGGAAATTAATTTTGTTGAACAAATTTTCTATAACATCTATAAATTAATATTTACTAATAAAAATTGAAAAACTACATTTAATGAAAATTTATTTTGGAAGAATAAAATTACTTCACTAAATATTGTGTAATCATTTTCTAATCACCTACCAATAAATTACAATATTTTAGGGAATTTATTTTTATTTCCTAAAATATATATTCCTATTCATTCCTTCCAATTTAATATCTTGGTTATAATGTAAATATATTATTTTAATAATTTTATGTAGTGTCTTTAAACTAACTTTTTCATTCAGGATAAGCTATTAATGAATAGAAATTTCTTAAAGAAAATTTATAATAAAAATATTAGGGTGTTACATTTTAAAACATTTAAAATGAATATTAGCCTCAAAATTTATCACTATGATTCAAAGAGAAGGTGATACATCTATCTCATTACATCTTTATGTTCGCATGTTGCTTCCCAAAAAATTTAGGTTCTCCATAAATCATTAACCAATTGAGTGGTCTTGTTTTGAAGATATTTTTCAATATGAATTAGAATATATTTTGGTTTTTATTCATAATAAATTTCATACTCGAACGGTACATACATTGAGTATATTAAATGTGATGGATCGAGAATGACAATTATCTAGAGAGATACAGGTAACACATCGTGAACATGAGAGAATTGAGTTAAAACACCAATAAATAAGGTATAGTCCCAATACGATTTAAAATTTCATAATGACAAATATAACTAGGGTTTATCAAGTCCTTAATTCCAAATCTCACCGCTCTAATCTATGGATGTTTTCATATAAATACCTTATCACCCACGTCAAATGTATGATCATTCAATCAAATATAAGAATAACATTTTTTCAACTTTATGCTTCTTTATGGTGTTTTTGAGTGGACCTCACATTTTATAGCATTTGCACAATTTTAACTGGTCATAAAATGTTCATTTCCACATATTCACAATAGCATGTCAGAGTTATTCACCTCTTACCATAGAGGGATTAATAAGAATCCATATGAATAATGGAGTAAAAATAATTATTGTAATAACATTGTAACAATAGATTTTATTTATCCATACAACTTTATAAATCAATAGAGAATGCTCTAACCAATTATTGTGGAGTTTTAGTGGTTCATTCGTAATTAATATATATTTTGGGACAATAAGCAGTACTAAAATGAAACTCTATATGTTGATCCGAGTGAAGACATCACTATAACATTGAGGCAAACTATTGATCCCAAATGTATAAAATGGAATGTGAAAATCCATACTATAGTAAAAATTCATTATTATATATTTTCTAAAGTTTATTAATAGTTAAAGATTATCTGATAGAAATGATGTGTACCGACTTCGTATAATGATGAACTTCAACAGGTAGAGCATTATCCCCATTATATGTTCTATGATGTCTAATGAAAAAATCCATGTTGATATTTTTCCATTTGAATTGTAGTGTTGATAATGGTTGTAAAATCACTATAGAATTCTATCTCTAAGGATTAACTTGTAGACATATCAAACCTATAAAACATATCCTATAGTATTTTTTTTCTGTCCATCCCACTAGAAATACGATATCATGTCCCTATATATCATTGTGCTTCCTAGATGAAATGAGTATGGTTAATTATGAGCCTCATCCAATTTATCGTTCATTGAATATGCTATGGGAGGGATAAAGATTGTCCATAATCCTTATTATTCTATTATAACCAATGTTGAACTCATGAAAAACTGATACCTTCTATTCTAACTCTACATCTAACATTTGGTCCTCATTAATCGTTACATTTATAGATGATTGAACATTCATTTGAGAAAGATACAGCTTCCCCAATTTCTTCTAGATTTACATGTCCATCATTGTAAAATATATCAATATGGATTCCTACTTATCCTTATAATATATATGATACTATAGTCCTTTTGACTCTAAGATATTAACACCATGTTTTCTTTCTCAATGTGGGAATGAATTCAGAAGTCATATTATCTTATCAAATACAATCATCTTCTTAAAACATATTCAAATCATCTTATGTGTTTATATATGATAAAATTTTGAGGTCAATATATATATATATAAATTTTAACCTTAATGAAAATTCATCCATATCTTCACAGAAAATATTTATATAGATAACTCCAAAAAACGAGTTAGTATATTTTTTTCAGGAACCATATATTCTTTGTGAGGGAAAATCTGTAACAATGCCATTTCTCATAAGAATGCATTCTAATCCCTTGTTTGATTAATCACATAACAGATTACATACCCTTATCCACTATATGGTACTGTATGAATATGTGTTACAGCTATCATTATATTTAGTTTCATAAAAATCCCTTCATATTCATTCGTACAAAATAACATGTTACCCTTCTAGTTTAACTTGGATAGTGTATTGGACAATCAAGGTAAATTTTCCATAATGCACTAAAAATTCTCGAAAAAATGAAAAAACATTTGACCATAATCACCCATGTTGTTCTGTTACAATGTTCAGTAACTATTGTAATTTATGGATCCATAGATATACCATCTATTAAGATTATGTAACTTAAAAATGACCCCATATTAAAGACAAAAATAACAAATGTTAATTTTTTCATAATGATTTTCCATTCTCATGATCATTAGTACTGTCCCCAAGTGATGTTAATTTTATTCCATTATCTGTTAACATATTAGAATATCATATATATGGACTATGAAAAACTGATCATGATTGTCTCTAAATACACTATTCCTAAAATCCATGAAGATAATGTTATAATTGGTAAGAAAATGTGTCATCACTATGATTTCATATTGTCTATATGTTTCATAGTGTGTCTTCTTAGCTTAATATTCCATCCTGACCCAAAATTGATGATATCATGAATGAAGGTCAATCATGGAAAATTAATGAACTCAAAATAGATAAAATAAGCCATCAATATGTTAAAGAGGATACTTGTTCACTATAATAGTTTTTTTATGTTTATGATAAAATGAGCGAATGGCCCGAAGGACTTCATTTTTATTTAATTATGGATAATCCCCCTTTTAAGGGTTTAAGGGGAACTTGTACATGACCCTTAGGCCCAAGGAACAAAGCCCGGCAAACCCACAATACATGACCCGAAGGCCCAGAGGCATACCATTCCCAATACATGACATGTAGGCCCATCCCACTTGAACTGCCCCTCCCCACATTTCTGCATCATTGATCACCTATCTCCCCATATTGCATTGCTAACCAGCTAGCATTGCCTCGTATAAAGCGGCACAGTGCCTGGTCCCGATAGCTGTTTCCATACCCTCTCATTCATCCAATCTGGTGAGCTCTGCATCTGGTGGCTGCTACTCCTGGTGCTCTGATCCACTTTTGGGGCATGTTCTGTGTGTACTAGGCTACTCCATGGTCTACGTGACCCGAAGGCCCTGTGGCATGATGGACTTAGAAGACCCGAAGGTCCTGGAGACCCGTAGGCCCAAACCAGTGGCTCGAAGCCCCAAATTGGGTGAATATTTCTAGCTACTACCATATCGAAAAGTAACTTCTACAGTGACTACTACAGTATCGCTACAGTGTCTACTATATTACATCTACAGTAACCCAGAAAGTTTCCTCCACATGGTTTTTATTGTGGGTTTCTTGGATGCCAAGTAGGAGCTCTTACCACTCGCATTGATCTATCATTCTTTTCTATAAATATAATAGGTGCACCCCAAGTGATTAACAATGTCATATGAATCCATATTCAATATTCACCAAGATCATCTTGATCAGTTCCAGCAATTCAATTAGGTCCATTATATAATGAGAAAAAAATAGGTATAGAATCTTTTATGAGTTCTATAGAAAAAACAACATCACAATTTGGTAGAACACCATGAAATTCTATATGAAGGACATAAAAAACCCTTCTATAATAGTTTTATCCTTGATTATTAGATTCTACAAAACAACCAATGGTAGATTACCATTTTTATTGGAATTAATACCCATACTATTGATGTAATTTCCCTAGGAAGTTCATATTCATCCTTACACTGATAGATGATCATAGGTTCATTTGAAATATGAAATATGACTTCTATTTATAAAAATATAATTTAATATCCAAATTGAAAAATCCATTACATTCCAAGAATCACATATAATTCAACTAACAGTGGAATCAAAAAAATTTCATGTATCAATTTTCACTAATGATCAGTCATAGAAGAACGATAAACTTGAGATGTGACAGTTTTTCTATTAAGAGTTTTCACAACTTACACTACGTCTAATTCATGAGGTGATATGGTGATACCCATAAAAATGTATTTAAAAATAAATGATGTGGCGGATTCAGAATCATATAAGAGATTTTTTGTTTTACAGTGGATGGTAATTTTACCTTTCACCACTTTTTTGAATTACTCCACATCACCTATAGTGATCGCGAGAGATTTCATTTTTTTTTCTTTAGACATAATAATTTTTTGAAATATCTCATCATTTTTAAACCATATTATTGTGAACATATTAAAATAATATCTATTTATTATACAACATTATCCAAATTTTGAGTGGCCCATTCTATAAATCCTTATCTCTATTCATATCATTAGATATCATCTCACCATAACATCAGTAATTAGTTTCTAGATGACCATCCCTTATACAATTAAATCATTTAAAAATCCCCTTAGGGAAATTCCTACATGTTTCGTCTACAACTTTTAGACTAATGGACTTCTGATATTATGCTCTTCATGGTTTATATATTTTCCTTTTACATTATCTTATTTTTCTTTTCAAATCCATGAGATTGATTTGACAATCCATCATCAACATTCACATTTATGGAACCACATTAGAATTATTTTTATCTACTGATGTATCTTATATCTAATTTCATTTGGATACTGGGTTTTATTCCATTAATGAATTTATAAAACATACATTCATGTTGGATGATAATTCTAAAATTTTACCATGTATGGATTTTAAAATATGCTTCTTATGTTCCAACAAATTCATCAAATTTTTCATTAATTCAATTGTGTAATCCTATATTTTCATTTGAATAAAATGATAAAAATATTTATTGATAAATAAATACTTTATCACAGCCCATTCCATGGATTCAATTTCAAATTGTCACCTTCTATTCTTGGTTAGATTCCTTCATTGATCTAACTCACCATCCAAATAATGAATAAATAAAATTAATTTATGATGATATGAACATTACATGACTAAAAATATCTATTCATTGGTACTATTCCATTTCTAAACCACTCATGTATATGAAGACCCACAGGAAGAATTTTTACAATAAATCTTGAATAAATAAACAAAATTTTGTTCGCACTTTTTCTCATTTGGTTGTACAATATGATTCATAGATTTATATTTTTCTGACAACATTCCCAAATGATTTTATATTCTAGGTCCCCTAATAAATAGTTTCTTTTTAAGAAAATTGTTTCATTTCCAATCACATTCTTTATTAAAAAGGTTCCATCATGTTCTAGACCCAAACATAATCTAAAAATCATAGTGTAGGAATCACTATTCATAGTGTAATAACTACATAATCTAGTGAAATTAAATATAAAATTTAAAATTATAACATATTATGTTTATCCAATGTTATTCATGATTAATACAAAAAATTTATGGATTTCATCCTATACATATACATATCCATAGGGTTCATAAAAGTGATTATCATCATATATTTTAGATAAAAATTAATAATTTATATAATAAAAACTATTATAGAACATACTTTTAATATATATATATATCATATTTTATATTAATATTCATTAAATAAAATAAAAAATCCATTCCAAACCCGTATGGTTTACTGAATTTAATCCATGGAATCATAAACATCAAGTTTCTAAAACCACTACATCATCTCACACATATTTCATTATAATTAGATTTTATTTATATATCATAATTAATAAAATTCTACATATCATATGGAAATGAAACATATAAACATGTGGAATTAAATGCCCAGTACATATTAACAATGGAGATAATAATGAAATCATAAGTATAATATGAGTATAAGGGTATAAGAACATGAACACAACATTTTGAAATTATAACCTTTCAGATCAAACTATTAATTTTCAATGATTGAATAAATCATGTTAGTTTATAAGACATTAATCAAAATGAAAAATATATCATAAACCATGATAGTTTCACATTTCCATAATGTAAGGAATTTATGAAATAAATAGAAGACTACAAAAAAAATTACTTATAATTGAAGGCTTTCATTTATGACCACCATAGCAGAAAATGTATTGTACTAAACTAGGTTTACTCCCTTTTATAGCTTGGTCTAACTGAACTGTGTTCACTCCTCATTCCATCTAGTTCTTAGTGAAAAAGAATCCCTCCCCTGTCAAACCATATCTTACTGAACTAGGTTCAAATCTCATTCCTGTCCTATCTATCTCAATATATATAAATATTTACCCAATTAATTTGATACTGACATATTTCCCACCCATAAAATAATTAAAATAATACCTATGTGATACACCAAAACCTAAATCATTCATCATAACAGAACCCAAGAAATGAAATGGATTTAATAAACATTTCATCATTAAATTACCCATGTAAATTTCATGGGATTTATAAACATAATTAATAATAAAAATAAAACAACTATAGAATTAACAAGTGTTTTATAATTGGATTATATCCCCATAAAATAACAAGTAACATCAAATAAAAATATAATATATTAAAAATATTTTGAGATATTACTTAAAATAATTCTTGAGCAATGATAGTTTCTATTTTGAAATCATTTTGTTGGAAAATATAAAATATTATATAGAAACAAATTTCATTGAAAATAATATACTATGAATTTATATGAATAATATAATAATTAAAGATTAGTTTTGGTTGATATTTTGCTCAGGCAGTATAAGTTAAAACAAAATTACATCTGTTTTTCGTAGGAAAATTTACAAAGTACCTTGTTTTGAAAATAAAAAATAAAATATTCATTACAAAATATATTGTAAAATGTAAAATGTTAATAAAAATAAATTTGAACTATTTTATCAAAATATTAACATCCTTTTGGAAAACATTTTTATAAAAAATTACATTGATGAGAAATATTCGCTAGCAAATACAAAATGTAATAATATTGCGATTTGAAAATAATTCCTTATATCATGTCTTATCATTATTTTTTCACATCCACAAATAAATTATAATAAATATGAATTTATTATAAATTTAATATATAATAATTATTCTATAAATTCATATATTATTGTTTTGTAACATATTATCATCCATTGATAATTAATTTTTCATTAAAAATCACAATTCTTAGTGGTAACTGTTTTGTTTTTCATGAATGATTCAGTTTTACAGTCATGGTTTTTATACATTGGTCATGTTGTAATAATTTTTAGAATGAAAATCATGGTATATAAATAGTACATATAATTATATACATATTTAAAACACATCATATAATATTCAATTAGAAAAATGAATTTCACTCCTCATAGAGATGATATATCATATGTATTCATATACAATATTTTCATTTTTTCGATTGAATGAATGAAAGAAAGGTAAATAAAAATTTATATTTCAAAAATTAGTATTATATCATATATATCTTATATATTCATTAATACCATCATTATACACAGCCATAAAATATGGTGTTGAAAAATGAATTGTCTCACTATGTAGAAACATTAGGTAGTATGTACACAAAAATGATATTATCTTTTACAATTTAATGGAAAATGTAGTATATATTGGTTTTTTAAAATAATAATAAAATTTATGTATATTTGGAATACATAATTTATTATTTTATTTGAAAAATCAGTTATTAATAGAATTTAAGGATGATTATAAAATAAAGTGATCAAATATAGATAATACAACTTCTCCAATAATAATCTTTGGATGTCCTGTAAACAAATCTAGTGTAGGATTTTTTAGTAAATAAACCTCTAGAATGTTTTTAGGGAACATTATTAGAGACATTTATAGTGTTTGAAATGTATATAAGGCATAATGTGGTGTAAATAAGTGAGTGATTTGGCTCCTATTTATAATTTAGGGGAATGTAACTTTTGGAAATATCATAAATGATTTAATTATGATAAATTAATTTTATTCCCAAAAACCAAAAAATTGAGCTTATTAGAAAATAAGATAATATTTTATTTTATTTCATCAAAGATTATTTTTTTTTTCACATCTTGTATGGTGATTTTAAACCCTCTCATTTTGATAAACCATTAGTCCACAAATAATAATTTTAACTACAGCAACAAATTCTTCAATATTAAATGGTTATAAATTTTTACTAATAAGCTGTCAATCAAATATAAATTGTAATTTAATGGATTTTTTACTATCATGTAATCGTTTTATACTTTTTTTTAAATATTTTTACTAATTTTCAATAATTTAATAAAATATCAATCCCATAAAATATCATTATTGTAATTTTTAAAACTATTCAGTACATTGATTTTTAAAAATATTCATAATATATTTAACATTATGGGAAAAATATTTTATTATATATCTTACATACCATGTTCATAAATAGATTTTATTATCTACATAAATATCTATAATTATATTACATTCATTATTTTTATTATCCTTAGGTAATGTTTTTGTTAATTGGATAATTACTGGTTTTCCATTGTGTAAGAATTTTGGGTAATAAATTAATTCAAAAAAATTATAATTAAATTACAGTAATGAAGATAAATATTTTATATTGATAAATTATATTTATTGTCAAAAAAAATTTCAAGATAACCCTATCTTATAAATTTTCACTTTATTTTAATCATGAATTTTACATCATTGACTATTATTGAAATGAAATATTATACTGGTCATAATCACATCATTGTTGAAATAAATGGTCATATAAACGAATATATAATGATTATAAATCAATATTACTCATAAAATAAAATTAGAACAAGTATTAAGGTCATTTTATAGACCACACCATTTTCCCCCTAATTACTTGATTAACCCTTTATTGTTATAACAAATATGACTATGGTTACTATTAAAATTGACAAAAACTTATAGAGTCCAAATTAATAAATTATTACCCACTGATTAAAAATATGATATTCATTTTTTAACTCGAAAAATCCTGGCTTTCATTATTTAAATTCAAATAATAACAAAAAACGTAATGGAATATAGGTTTGTTATAAAAATTCCATTTTTAAATATATATCGGTTTTATACTAAAGTAAATGATAAAACCAATAAAAAATAAGTGGTGAATTTTAAATTAAAATGTACTTATGTAAATTTAAACAATCAAAACACTATTTTTACTATGTAAAAAATATAAACGAAAACACATTTTCAATAAAAGTTATTATTTTTATATATTCATCGAAAAAATCAATGTTTTACAAAAAATATCAAAAAATAATATTATTTGATTTTTTACATGTTGAATTATAATATGAAAATATTTTTTTCAACAAAAAATCATCAATTTATATAAATTTGCATTCACTTATAAAAAGAATGAAAAAAATTTATGAAAAAATTATTGATGAAAATATATAAATTAATAAAAATTATATTTTAATTTTCAAAAAAAATTAAAATATATTCATTTAGAGTTCACCCTTTATATTTATTTTATAAATTTTTTTCCCTCACAATTATTCAAAATTTAATTGGTATGTTATAATAGAAAATTAATATTTTAATAATGTCACCTCATTTATTTAAACTCGCTATTGGGTGTAAAGATATATATTTTAGAGTTGAATGTATTTACTGTGAATAATTTCATAATAATATTTGGGGTATCAATAATGATGATATATCACAAACCTCTAGAGGGATATATATATATATATATATATGGGAATGTTTACCATGATAGACCCTACCATTTAGTTTTACCTAGTGATTTGAGATAGGAAATTAGGGGTAGTCAGGTATATGTTCCTCACTAACTAGGATGTTGGGGAAAAAATACATTTGTATGTCCACTATATGTTTCTAGAACATATAATATGATTTTGATTCATTATTAAAAAATAGAACATCTTTGATATATATGTATCTCCCTGTAATAATATGAATATATACCTAGAAATATGATTAACAGTTGTTGTTTTCACTCAAGAACCCAGATGCTACTACTATTGAAATGGTATCCCATATACACACATTCATTTTTATATACTTTAAATTATTTATTTATTTCCATTAAAAATGAATAACTATGTAATTTCATCAAATTAACCAATAGAGTTAAATAATCATTTCATCGAATGATCATCAAATTATTAACATTTCCTCTAGGAATTAACCAACATAACTCTCAGTTTTATAACATTATCTTCTTTAAACGTCCACATGATCCATTGGTCATGAAAATATTTATTAATTAATATTCAATAATTTTAGTTACACTTGGATTCATCCTAAGATAATGTTAATGAGATGCCGAAACAAAATGACTAGCTAATTCTTATAGTACGGAAGAATATTCAGAAAAACAAGCTACACAACCATTGAGAAAAAATACTAGATTCATTATGAAGCAAGAAACCCAAAATTTAGTATAATAACAATTATAAATCCAACTTCAACATGTTCCCCCATTCATAATCCCATCACAAGAACTACAATGTATCTCATCATCATAGGATTCAACCTCAAACGAAGACCTGATCCTCTCAACCCTTATATTACCTAACCATTAGCCATCTTATGTTCAAATTATATCTGATCACATGGAATAAATCTAGAACAATACCCTAAAGAAACATGAAAAAATGATATTATGGGGATAACCCTCAACAAACCAAATAAGTCATCCTTCAAAAAAAATTAGCCATCTTATCCCTTATGCATATCATCACAATAAAATAGTTTATTAACATCAAGAATTATTATTATCATTGATCATCTCTTACATCAATGGGTATCCTACGAAACTAATTTTTAAAATATTTAAATTATTTTTGCATGCTTTTATGAATAATTAAAATTTTCATCATACATGAAAGAAGAAATATCATTAAAATGTATCTCTTTATTATTTCATTAACAATAAAAATATATTCATGTTATTATCTCTATATACATTAACATAATAAATATTGGTTTCATTTAAACAGGCATCAAGAATCATTTTTTCCCATCAAATCATATTTTGTCAGATTTAATTGAAATGTGATCCTTTATTTCATAATTCCAAAAACATTATCAATATTATTTTCAACAATCATTTTCATAATATTAATCATTCTAAACAATAGAATAACAAAAATTATAATATGATGCATGATCATTGAAAACAAACTATCTATTAAAATAAGAGGCAACCCATTATTATGGTCGAAAAACAAGATACCACATCAAGAATAAAAAATTTATTTTCATTATTTTTCTCTATTCATTATTATAGAAAATTTCAACATCACTAATATAAATAAAGAACAAATTTTCTATAGTTTTAAATAAATTAATTTTATATGAAAAAATACTATTCATTTTATTTTCCCCTTAAAGATAATTTTATCTATGTAAAAGTGGAGAGAGATAGTGCAGCTACCCCAAACAATTTATACAGAAGTGTTATGTTAATCTATTGAAGAACATTGAATAAAAATTATTTTCATCAATTTATCTAGGATAATATAAAACTGCATGAAATGATAATCGAGGATTTTTAGGTATTTCAAATTTGGTAACAATAAAAATAATGAAATCCAAAATGTAGAATAACCATTTTAAATCCCCAATGATTAATTTTCTAAATTAAAATTCACTGAGGATTGATTTTAAATGTTTCCACAAAAATAGTTATGAATCTTTAAATGGGTCATAATAAATTAATTGCATTATTTTTATATTTAAAATCATTAAAAAATTATCTTGGGTATTATAAGTCAAAAAGAAGATAAAAATACCTAAAAATATAGTGACCATATAAAACAGTAGACATATTAAGAGGTATATGTAAGGGTAACATTTTATAACATTATGAAACACATTTCATGACTTCATGTATGGCTATATTGAGCATTACATTTCATATTCCATTGAAATTGCACCTAATTCTACATATGATTTTTGGTCTATAAAATGGTAAGTCATTTTACCATTACAAACCACACTTACAAGGTCTATATATGGGTATATTGATCATAAATTTATGTTACTAGTTAAAAATTGGCATACCCTTCTATATAATATGTGTCTTTTTCAAAGTTGTTTTTAACATTAAAAAAATTAAAAATTAAAAAAACATAATTTTAAATTTAACAAAATTAATTTATTAATATTATAATCGATAAAATTCATAATCAAAATATATTATAATTATTTATATACATTATCAGTACTCAATATAAATATGAAAATGCAACAAATATTTTTCTAAAAAACAATATCATCAATAATAATTTTATAAAATTAAATGACCTAACCACTTTTAAATAAATCATCCAAAAATACCTCAATCATTAAATCAGTATGAAAAATTATTCAATGTTGGTGAGAATGCATAGGTAAAATCAAAACCACTATAGTTACAAAGATATATACATAACAACTATTTTTTAATTTCATGTGCTAATTATATTTTTATAAAAATTAAAATAAATCAGTAAAAACAATTTATTATTGAGGAAACAACTCAATGCAGTGTGTAGATTTGAAGGAAGCATGTTCCCTTTTTATAAATATTTTTAAAAGTATAAATTATTGTTTTCAGTATTATGTTTCATTAAAATAAGTAAAATTGTACTAAAATTATTTATTTTTGAGGAATATAAATGTATATATATTTTTTCATTTCATAAAAATAAAAATAATATAATCCATGAATATGTGGATTTTTATTCGAATTAGGCACAATTGGAATATCCTAATATGATTCAAATTCATTATATTCTTCACAAAGGAATATAATTTTACTAATTTTAATATTTAAATATCATTACCACTAACAAAAAAAATTCTAGATGTGGTGCAATGATTAAAGATAAGTTTTTTATCGTTTCCACCATGATTTACCATCTACTGAACTTGGTGCAATATTTTATATCCTGGTAGTCCCATAATATTGTTAAATACTAAATATTCATAATGGATTTAAATTAAAAAAATTTAATAAAAATAATTCAATATAATTTTTTTACCTTCATACCATTTAGTTCTTATTGATTTAATAATATAATTTCGATGGTTGATAATCTTTTAAATCTATCGACATGTTATGGTGATATTTTGAATTATATTTATCATGTCATTGATAGAGAAATTCCAATGAAACGTTCTTGTGGTGAAATATAATAGATGATACATGTTGGTACTAATGTTCATAATATATTTATTAGTACACTCCAATGGACTAATCGATTTCAGATTCGGTATAAATAAAAATATTAATTTGAAAATTATTATAAAATAGAAATACTATGACTACCAAAAAAGTTGATAAATATATATGGTAATATTTATTTAATCAAAGAAAATGTTAATAAATGTATCTTATATTGAAAATAAAATAGTATATTAGGACTATGATGGTGAATTTAATATAATTTATCACTCAAATATATTTGAATGAAAAATATTAAAAGAATATAGATATCTATTATTGACTCTTTAGTGACAATTCACAATCCAAACATAAATGAACATTTCAATATTATAAAAACAAATAATGATATTTATAGAATACATATATTTTAAAAATTAGCGTATTAAAACTAATGGATTTATATGAATTTAAATAAATGATAATTTTGAGTAATATGATTTTTTTTCTTATAGACAGATTATATGAATTAAAAGATTAAATTGTTTAAGAGAATGAAATAAAAGATTCAATTTTTTATCTCATAAAAACAATAAAAAAAATATGGTAATCTAGGTTGATTTTAAACTATGTCAAAAGATGAATCTGTTAAATTAAAATTTTAAAATATTTTATATGCCATGAGAAATTTAGAAAATTAAATTAAAATTCATTTACCATATAGATATTCTAACATAGATGCCTCTACAATATCTATCTTTATCAGTCTTAATATTGATTAAATAAAGAATAAAATAAATTTCAGTATATAAGCAATGGAATATAAATAAATAATTGATAAGAAGTATTTTAATGATGGTGGAATTTAACACATAATTGAATGTGTATGATGACGATTGATTTTATGAAATTGGTTAAAACATATTCAATTATATCATCATAGAAATTTATATTCCATTTATATGTTTAATAATAAAATTTATCTTTTAAAAAAATTATATTTACTGAGGTATTATAGATTCAAAATAAGGAAATGAGTAAATTTGAAAAACCATTATTCATACGGAATATGGTAGAAAAACCTTGATAGAAGAGAAATTATTTTCAAGAATAACACATTACTATATTTTAGAAAAAATTGGATATTTTTATGGTCTGAAATAAAAAGTAATTGTTGATTCTGTTTAATAACTATCATGGATGGAAAAGAATAATTTCCTTATGATTATGATAGTGGAAATAGCCTTGGTTACTCATGTGGGGTATTGGGAAAGTATATAAATTAATCATATGATTAAAATTTTATATCACTAAGTGATATGTATCACTAGATAAAGATAAATAATTTTGAAATAATAAGGGTTATTAATTACTAGGATTAATGTCACAGGAATAGAAAACAATTATCTAAATGGAATGACTATAGAAAACACTCAAAATCAGAAGGTATCTATTAAATTTTTATTATTAAATATTGTTACACTATGAATAATAGATAGAATTCAATTACTAAAATAACATTCAATCATTAAAAGTCCCATATCCTTCTAAATTTTAATGATAATGAATTTTCCCTCTCTATAATTTCATTAATTAAATTAATTTTTGTTGATGTTCATTAGGATTAATATGTTTAATAATCCATGAGGGTAATATGTAAAATCATGATTAATATGTAGTTTTTGTTTAAATGGATATGGTTTAAAAGAACACATATATAAATTATATTGCATTAATAAATTAATCTTAATCCCAAATTTGAGGGTCTGATAATTAAAATTTGTAAAAAATTTAAATTAAGTGGAACCCAATTGTTATTTTTCGAAATTGATAAGAATCTCATGATGATGTTGAATCAGTATGATCATGATGAGTGGAGTCAATGAAATTTAAATATCAAATTTCATTCAATATTAAATTTATACAATATTTTATTCATAATAAAAATTACAGTTATAGTGGAGAGACTTCAAAGAATAATTTAATTTTAAAAAACATATATAAGTATTATGAAGATAATTCAGTTAATATATTATTGAAAGTATATATTAATTGAATTTTTGATAGAAACATATAAAAAATACATTTTTGAAGGAAAATAATATTTCTAGTTGAATTATAACTGAAACAGTTTTCGTTAAATTTTAATTCCTTAAAATATTTATAATTGTGTGACATGAAATAGGCTGGTTGAATATTAATTGATGATAATTCTTATGATACAATATTCTTCTGAGGGTGAGTTCAATATTATGTTAAAATGTAGTTATATTATTTTCATGTAATGAATATTGTGTTCATTTAGAATTAGCTAAGAAGGTTTTTTAGATTATTCTAATGTGGTAATTCCAATCCATGAAACTATAGTGAGTTCTATCATGATAATGGTGTAATGATATAACGTAAAAAAAATTATAGTTTGGAATAATTTTATTGAAAGGATAGACCACATAAATAAGATGATGAGATTGAAAAAAATGTGGTTCAAATTTTAAAAACCCATGTACTTATATAATAATTTATTCTCTATATAGAATTAAGTAATAAATTTCATTATAAATTTATAATGAAATAAGGGTTTTTATAGAAAATATATAATTCAAACTAATGGAACAGAAACTCAACCATTAGGAATATTAATCTAGACAATATAATAGTAAACTCACATAAAAAGGTATAAATAATATTTACCTATATAATATGTGAAAATATGATATATTTATATCACTTTACAAGAAATTATTTTTTTAGGAAAATTTGTAATTAATTGATGGTATTTTTGAAAATAATAAATTTATAATTTATAATTTATAATTAATATTACGATTAAAAAAAAATTTAATTTCATAAAATAGACTAATTAATTAATTAATTAGTGAGTTATTATTATATTATAATTTAATGAGACTTTAAATAATTTTTCTAAGTGCTATAAAATCAATTATAGATTTAAAACTGGGTTTATTCAAAAAAATTATGATTTTAATAAAAAAATTACATTTGTAATATTTATCGACTTATTTTAAATAATTGGAGTTTATGTTTTAGTTATACAGGTAGATAAATGGTTGTGGTGAATTTTTTGGATTTATTTGAAATACATTATTTCTTTGTAAATATTGAAATCTAATAATTTACGAAATAAGATAAATACATGAGTTATTAAGCCATGGTTGATGTCTTATAGAGTTGATGACCCTTTTTCCTAACTCACTTGTACTAATTAATTTTTTTAGTCACAAGAACCAACAATAATGGTATTATTGAGAAGAATAATAAAATAATGATTAAAATAATGTAAAGACCTCCTCCCCAACACTATAAATACAACCCCTAACCCTCTCTTCTCCTCACAGCTCTTAATCTTTGAGGATTGCCCAGTTTCTACCCAATCCTATTGTAACAACCCAGGTAAATAAAGAGTATGACATTTTCACAATTATCCATATTTGTGAATAAAATATTAATGTAACTTTAAAGGGGATTCTATGTTCGATGGCGTACCCAACACGCAACAATGAGTTTCTTGGGAATCTTACGTTGCACTCTAATAATAAAAAAATATTATTTTAGATGGTAGTAAACGCCAAGCTGTTGTGATGGCGGGAATGAATATAACTAACTACAAAATGATTATATATCTTTTTCAAATATTTTTAAATTTTACAATAAAGGTTAGAGGATTAAAAATGCGAATGAATCCAATTTTAAGAGTAAACATTCTAATATTCTTTAAAAGGTCGATTAACCGCCTTTTGATGGAGAACCTCTTTTAAATCCACTTTTTGAAACTTTTAGGTGTTATATTTGAGAAAATAAAATTCTTCTTTAAAATTGGGACATCAAAATTTACTTTGTGTAAATATTTGGTATTTTTCTGAAAAAGTTCAATTTTTAATGAATAGTGAAAAATGTTGTATTTTAATTCAAAACCTATTTTTAATCTAATTTATTTATATGTTTAGATTATATTTTGAATTGGTTTTAAAGTTAAATTAGAATATATTTTTACCATTTAATCAAATAGTCGTCATTTAAATTAATTTCACGTTGAAATTTTACTGAAACTAGTGTCAATCTTTTGATATATATTGTTTCATAAAAACACGCTATTTGTTCTGAAAACGGGAAGAAATTATTAAATTATTTAATGTAACTTATATGTTATGAATTTTTTAAAATAGAAAACATTTTTGAATTTATAATATCAAATATTTCTTAGGGTGAATTTTTAGTAATTTTTGAAAAAACTTCAATTTTTGATGAATAGTGAAACCACTAAGTGATACTTATAAAAACTGATTTTCAGTTTAAATGAAATTTTTCCACCTTTGCGTTTTGAATTTCAAAAATCTTACATACATGGTTGTCATTAAGAAGTAAAATTTGGTTCAATGGGATTAAAATAATTTTTTGGTGAATAGTAACTTATTATGTTTTTAATCGCGATTAGAGGTGATTAGTGTAGTTTAAGGTAAAAATAATGTTTTAATAATATGAAATGACCTAGACACATGTCCTACCCTCATTGGATGAGACATGGCCGACCAAGAAAATCCATGGGTCAGCTTTGGGACCTCATGGAGCCACATTGTTTGGAAAATGACATAAATACATTTTTTATTTAATGTTAAAATTAAAATGTCACAAACATGAGTTGTTTAACTAAAATAATTTTTACATGGGGTTCTACAAGTCATATTTTTTACTATAAAAAGTCATTGGAAAGATAATAATATTTCCTATATCCTTGTATTTTTCTTATAATTTTTAGACCTTATATAAATTAAATTATTTATGACATCATGATGATGGGGCGATGACCTCATTATTTAACGATTTAAATAAAATGGAAAGATAATATAAAATATAAGACCTACACATGTCCAAAACCAGTTGGATGGGTGTATTTAGAGCCCTTATCACCTTTTCCTCCAAACACATCAATGTGGGGCCATTAAAATCCGATAGTCATTCTAAACTAAAGTAACATTTCTTTACTTTCCAAGAGTGCCCCTCCTATCCTCTTATAAAAGGCCCCCACCTCTACCTCATTAACCACACTTCCAAAGACTTTGGCTCGGCCAACCCCTTCCCATTTGGTCTCTACACATCCCTCTATAACTCTTAGAATCCTCAATTTCGTCAGAAGTCTTCCCAAGGAAGCCTTTGAGCTCAAATCAAAGGAAGTTACCTGATTTTAAGGTAATGTCTTCACTTGAGTCCTTTTGTTTTATTTTTCTTCTCCACCCCCCTAAACTCTTTTTATTACATTATTTTGTAACAAAAACAGTAAATTCAATATACTAGGATGTTTTTATGTTATGTATTTGAGCTACAATTACAAACACCTTAGTCTAAAGGTTAAAGAACATACTGTTTCTATGGATGGCGAATTACTGCATCACGAAATGATGATTGTTCAATATTCTCTTATCTCCTTTCATGGTGGCCATTATGATGTCACTATATCTATATATGATATATAATATGTTTATGTTTTCTTTAAGCTTGTGTATTTTTCATTTATGGCATACCTTTACGACTTCCATTATGGGTATATGCGATATCTTCATTTTAGGAAGTGCAGACTACCGCCCTCTCAAATTGATTTGATTCGTTAATACCATATGTGGTACGTATATAGGATATATTGAATTATATTATATATGATACCATACTGGAATTAAAATACTATTATGCATCATTATGTTTTAATTCCATTAAATATGAAATTGAAATGGAAGTATCATTCATGCGTACGTATGGCTTACCGTCTCCACGAACGGTGCATTTTATTTATTAACTCTAAATGTTATGTAATATTATAAATGCATGAATATACTGGATATATATGATATATATGATATAGAAATCATGAATAAAATTCTGGATATAATGGATATTTTACCACATCAACAACTTGTAATTATAAAGTGTTTATTTTTTACTCAAGTACCAATGATCGTTAAAACGACCCTTATTAGCATAAATAATAACATAGAGTTCATGACATGGTAATAAGTGATATAAAAGGAATAATGAAATTGAAAAAGGATCTTAAGGAAGTATAAATTAACTCAAATTTATTATTCATGAGATTAAAGAATGATCGAGTCTTGTCCGACCCTAGGTAAGGGATCTGACCCCTCTGTTTCTTTTAAAGTACACTGTTTTATGTCATTCCTTTTAAGCTCATCATTATTATGATTGGGATGTTCTATTATATTAATCTTACTGTAATTTTTATGTTCATATGATGAGAGACCCTATTTTATCTCATCAATCCATTTTGGAAGTTTTGATTGGCGCCGTTACGCTGCCAAATTTTCGTAAGAGATCCAACCTCTCTATTTCATTTTATGTACTCTCCTTTATGTCACTTCTTTTAAGCTCCTCTTTGTTATGTTGGGGGATGTTCTTCTATATTCCTATTGCTGTAAATTTTATGTTAATATGGTTAGAGACCCTATTTTATCTCATCAATCCATTTTTGTAAGTTTTAAGTGGCGTCGTTAGGCTGTCGATTTTTCTTATGGGATTTTTCATCTCACATTTATTCTCGTGAGATTTATGCTACATTTTCCTCCATTTCCTTTGAGTGGTATATGTTCTTCCAATTATTCTACTATTTGTGTAATATATTTTTTTATGAGTATTTACATCAATTTTATATTGTCCTTATTTCATGGGGTGTATATTTCGAAAGATACCCAAGTCGGTAAGGGAACTTTTCACCCTCCTCTTTTTAAAAGACTTCTTTTGTTGGGTCTTTTAATTTACATATTGTAATGTTGGGATTTGTTCTTATATATCCTTATTGTTGTAAATTTCATGTCAAAGTGATGAGATACCATTTTCTCTCTCGTCAACAAATTTTATTAATTTTAAAGTGATGTCGTTAGGCTGTCGAATTTTACCAAGGGAACATTTTAACCCAATTTCGATTTCTTTGGGTTCAACACGTCGTTATTGAATATTCCATCCTTTGAATATGTTTGAATGACATTTTATTATTTTACACATAATATCCACTTATATTGGTTGTATTAATATTTGTCACACATAATTTTGAAACTGAATTATCCTTAATTTAAGGATACCTTCTTTATAATGGATTTCATCTCATTTTACATTTCTATTGAGACTTCATTGTTGTTATGGAGCAGTTCACTCTTATATGATGTATATACTGTCCTTTGGAATATTATATCATGAATCCCTTTATTCTCATGATATTATAATGTTTTGACTAAATTTAATCCCTCAATTATTGTATTTAGTGTCTCTGAGTTTGTTAAAACCCATTTAACTAAAATATCGTTTTAAATGTTTTAATGATTTGTTCTTATAAATATTTCTCATTAATATCCATGTTTTCAAAATGGTTTTAAAGTTTATTTATATGAATATTAATGGTTTATAATGTTGAAATCTTCAATGTGGTATGGGACACTTTGATTTTAAAATATCATTATAAAATGTTTTTAATGGTTTTGAAATGGTTTTTAGAATGGATTCATTATTTCAATATCTTAAAATGTTATATTGTTATTGCAATGTGGGAATGTTATCTTTCATTTATGCTTAAGTTATGTGCTCTGATTATGCTATGGTTCTTAGGAATTGTTTTGAAGACAGGTGGTTCCATGATAAACTAAGGTCGGGTGAGCCCGATATAGCTCTCCAATGCATTGGGTAACGCGAAGAAGTGAAATGTTAAGGTTTCTCCGAAGAGTTTTAGGGAATATAATATGGTGGATATTCCAAACGTAACCATGAGGGTTACTCCCTATGTAATAATGTTATGAATGCCTCAAGTTACCTTTTATGTGTTATGATTTCTATGATTTATTCATGATTTGATGAGGTATGTTAAAGTGCCTATGTTTTATAGTTAAAGTATGATTTCATTCTTATGAATATATGAACTCATGTTTATTTTCCATTTTTTTATAACCCTTACTGAGCTTTTTATGCTCATCCCACGTTTTTTTTGAAATTTTTTTCACAGGTCAAGGGAAAGGTACATGATATGACGATAGTGTTAAGGAAGTGTCAAGAAAGAATCCATGATTTTTTTTAAAATATGTTTTTGTTGATGGAAAAATGAATACTATCTTTTATGTAACCATTTTGTTTAAATGTGGAATGTAATGTAAGTTTTATGATCTAATTCTATAAAACTCTAAACCTGAAAAGATCCTCAACGTGTAATCTTGTAATAAGTCAAGATTAAGTAAGGTTTAAGGCTGGGGCCTTATAGTTGGTATTAGAGGTCAGTTTAGATAACTTTAAAGGTTATGGTATCCTTTAAGCATAAGTGACTTTACCATAATGTTTAGGATTTCAGAAAGAGTCCTAGTTTTAGATAAAGTGAATGAATTAGTATATCTTAGTGTTTATCTTCCTCATTAGTACCTGATGGTTTTGTTGATATACTCACACTAGCCTTTTTGGTTTTAGTAAATGGCTGGATCTAGCAGGCACCAAAGTAACAGTGGATGTGAAGGAAACTGTGACAGTTTTTTGAGCGAGCAACTGAATGATATGGGAGTTGCAATGAGAACTCTTTTGTTTATCCTCAACCAACTATCTGGAGTCATCATTGGCCACATAATACTTAGTGATTTCTCTAAGGCATCATATATGTGAGAAACAAATCCCTACAGAATTACAGGTAACAATCATAAAGGTAAGTGTGTTCAAAAACCTATGTGTCAATGATGTGGAAAGAACACCTAGGAAAATGTTTCAAAGGGACATAAATATGCTATATATGTGGAAATGAAGGTCATAAAGCAGGAACCTTCCATGGAAAAAGGAAGCATCCAGTTGACTCAAGGAAAGGGAATGAAGTTCATTATGGGGAATCAATTGAATGTTTTAAATGTGGTGTGCATGGTCATTATGAAAACACATGTCCTATAAAGAACTTTCATGAATGGGATCACCAAGATCGTACAAATACTCATTTACCAATACTTATTTCCATTCTGATTGAGGATGATGAAACTGACAATGACCAATCAATGGTATGGATTATTTCATAACATTTGTTTTCCTAATTTTGAATCTTAGGATATGATCCATGATTTATTTGTAGGAAAGAATTATTTCAGAGTAAGTTGGAAAGGAATGGTTAATGGATCATGAAGACTGTTGAATGAGTAAGAAGTAAACATATAAGGGCATCAAGAGTTATAGTGAAATTATTAAGAGTATTAAGTCTCTTTTGATGATGGGGTTACATTTGAAGAATTTTTACAGTATGTGTAACCCTAATGTTTAATATATGAAAATTTTATTCAAGGAATCGTTATCTGTTCTTTTTTGGACATAGTTATAAAGAACCATTTGGGTTTATATGATCCTTACTTTTGAGGTAATTATGGGTTACTATATGTTATGATAGAAGTGAAAGGCATGAGATAAAATTGAGGTTAAATTATGTTATGGTTATTTTTGATGATTTTATCTCTTTTTGGGGAATTATTTGAGAAATATATAGTTTGGAAAAAGGAAAACACGCAGAACGTGTGACAACCCGTCGTGTCGGACAAAGATGCGGGAATCCAACCCACAACTAAAGTGCAACTGGTATTTATCGCCTACCACTGGACTACGTGAATTCCCCGGTTAGTATGACTTATTCATTTTAGTTAGGTGCCTTTATGAATTAAGAGTAATTTGAATTTGGGTTATTTATGAAAATGATTAACCTATCATGGAGGATATGTGATTAGGTTAATTACTTTTCAATACGAGACTTTAGGAGCAACTGATGTTGTTCGGAGATAAATGTTACGATTTAACATGGAGGACTATGTGACTAAATCCTTCAAATATTTGGGATTAAATCTTTGTTTAGTTTACTTTTAAGAATTTTATGGAAAAATTGTTTATCGAATGGTCCTCGTTGATCTTTGGGGTTTTTTGGACAAATTTTGGAGATTAAGAATAGATTTTCTTTTTATAAAGGGTTATCCTTTTATGGAGTATCTGATCTTGTACTAACCTTTTTGGTTTTGGTTTTGGTTAGAGTCTAAAGACATGGGAATTATATAGTTCTCTTTTGTCGATTAGGTGATTCTCTACAAATTGATTATAGAACTCTTAATGCGAACAAGTCTTCCTAAATACTCGTCTTTTGGAGAAAATATGATTTTGATTAAGGAATCTAGTAAAAGTTGAATGTCTACATGACAAGTAAGTATGTTTCATTATGATTTATTTAAGCTCAAAAAAATCATCAATGAGAAGTAAATTAAAACAAAAATGTTGTCTGTTAACTTTTCCTACTGGGGAATCGAATACCGTTTAACCAATCACAAGTTAGTGATTTTCTTATGGTTAACATTCTCCTAGACATGTTTACAATCACACTCCATCAGAACATGAACCTTTGTTTTTTCCTCCATGTCCATATTTTCATACTTGTAATCCTAGTATGGGTTAACTCGGGTGACCTTTGTACTTATCTTTCTTTATTTTAAAGTGATTGTTTTACTGACTCTTGTTCCGAACTGGGATTTTCAATGAAGTTTCCAAACCCATTTTTAAAATTGCTAGGACACAATTGCCAAAAGGGGGGAAGGCTGTAACACCCCATGTAAATAAAGAGTATGACATTTTCACATTTTTCCATATTTGTGAATAAAATATTAATATAACTTTAAAGGGGATACTATGCCCGATGGCGTACCCAACACGCAACAACGAGTTTCTTGGGAATCTTACGTTGCACTCTAATAAAAAATTATTATTATTTTAAATGGTAGTTAACGCCTAGCTGTTGTGATGGCAGGAATGAATAGAACTAACTAAAAAATGAATATATATGTTTGTCAAATATTTTTACTTTGTACAATAAATGTTAGAGGATTAAAAATGAGAATGAATCCAATTTTAAGCGTAAAAAATCTACTATTCTTTAAAATGTCGATTAACCGCCTTTTGATAGAGAACCTCTTTTAAATCCAATTTTAGACAATTTAATGTTTTATATTTGACAAAATAAAATTATTTTTTAAAATCGGGACATCAAAATTTACTTTGTGTAAATTTTTGGTATTTTTCCGAAAAAGTTCAATTTTTAATGAATAGTGAAAAATGTTGTATTTTAATTCAAAACCTCTTTTTTATCTAATTTATTTATATGATTAGATTATATTTTGAATTGGTTTTAAAGTGAAATTAGAATATATTTTTCCATTTAATCAAATAGTGGTCATTGGAATTAAATTCACTTTGAAATTTGACTTACACTATTGTCAATCTTTTGATATATATTGTTTCATAAAAACATGCTATTTGTTATGACAGCGGAAATTCATTATTAAATTAATTAATGTAACATATATGTTATGAATTTTGTAAAATAGAAATCATTTTTGAATTTGGAATATCAAATATAGCTTCGGGTGAATTTTCAGTAATTTTCTGAAAAAATTCAATTTTTGATGAATAGTGAAACCACTAAGTAGTACTTATAAAAACTGATTTTCCATTTAAATGAAAATTTTCAACCTTTGTGTTTTGAATTTTAAAAATCCGACATACATGGTTGTCATTAAGAAGTAAAATTTGGTTCAATGGGATTAAAATAATTTTTGGGTGAATAGTAACTTATTTTGTTTTTAATCTCGATTAGAGGTAATTAGTGTAGTTTAAGGTAAAAATAATGTTTTAATAATACGAAATGACCTAGAAACATGTCCTACCCTCATTGGATGAGTCATGGCCGACCATGAAAATCCATGGGTTAACTTGGGGACCCCATGGAGCCACTTTGGTTGGAAAATGACATAAATACCTTTTTATTTATTGTTAAAATTAAAATGTCACAAACATCAGTTGTTTAACTAAAACAATTTTTACATGGGCTTATACAAGTCATATTTTTTACTATAAATATTCATTGGAAAGATAAATAATTTTCCTACATCATATTTTTTTTTTTATAATTTTTAGACATTAAATAAATTAAATTATTTATGACATCATGATGATGCAGCGATGACCTCATTATTTAAAGATTTAAATAAAATGGAAAGGTAATGTAAAATATAAGACCTACACATGTCCAAAACCTGTTGGATGGGTGAATGTATAACCCTTATCACCTTATCCTCTAAAAAAATCAATTTGGGACCATTAAAATCCGAAACTCATTCTACAATAAAGTAACATTTCTTTACTTTCCAAGAGTGCCCCTCCTCTCCTCTTATAAAAGGCCCCCACCTCTACCTCATTACCCACACTTCCAAAGACTTTGGCTGGGCCAAACCCTTCCCTTTTTGTCTCTCCACATACCCCTATAACTATTTGAATCCTCACATTGGCCATATGTCATCCCAAGGAAGCCTTTGAGCTCAAACCAAAGAGAGTTACCCGATTTTATGGTAATGTCTTTTTTTGAGTCCTTTTGTTTTATTTTGCTTCTCCACCCCCATAAACTCTTTTTATTAATTTATTTTGTAACAAAACCATTATATTCAATATACTAGGATGTTTTTATGTTATGGATTCTAGCTACACTTACACACACATTCGTCTAATGGATAAAGAACATACTGAATCTGTGGATGGAGAATTACTGCCTCACGAAACGATGATTTTTCAATCTTCTCTTAACACCTTTCATGGTGGCCATTAATATGTCACTATATTTATATATGATATATAATATGTTTATTTTTTCCTTAATCTTCTGTATTTTTCATTTATGGAATACCTTTATAGCTTCCATTATGGGTATACTCGATATCTTCATTTTAGGAAGTGCGGACTACCGCCCCCTCAAAGTGATTTGATTCGTTAATACCATATGTGGTACGTATAAATGATATATTGAATGATATTATATATGATACCATACTGAAATTGATATACTATTATGTATCATTATGTTTTAATTTCATTAAATATGAAATAGAAATGGAAGTAGCGTTCATGCGTACGTACGGCTTACCGTCTCCATGAACGGTGCATTTCATTTCTTAACTCTAAATGTTATGTAATATTATAAATGCATGAATATAATGTATATATATGATATAGATGATATCTAAATCATGAATAAAATTATGTATATAATGGATATTTTACCACATGAACAACTTGTAATTGTAATGATTTTATTTTTGACTCAAGTAGCAATGATCGTTAAAACGACGGTTATTAGATTAAATAATAACATAGTGTTCATGACATGATAATAAGTGATATAAAAGGAATAATGAACTTGAAAAAGGTTCTTAAGGAAGTATAAATTAACTCAAGTTTATTATTCAGGAGATTGAATAACGATCGAGTCATGTCGGACCCGAGGTAAGGGATCTGACCCCTCTTTTTCTTTTAAAGTACACTCTTTTATGTCATTCCTTTTAATCTCATCTTTCTTATGATTGGGATGTTCTTTTATGTTACTCTTACTATAAATTTTATGTGCATATGATTAGAGACTCTATTTTCTCTCATCAATCCATTTTGGATGTTTTGATTGGCGCCGTTAGGCTGCGGAATATTTGTAAGAGATCCAAACTCTCTCTTTCATTTTAAGTACTCTCCTTTATGTCACCTCTTTTAAGCTCCACTTTGTTTTGTTGGGGGATGTTATTTTGTATTCCTATTTCTGTACATTTTATGTTAATATGGTGAGATACACTATTTTAACTCATCAATCAATTTTTTTGATGTTTTAAGTGGCGTCGTTAGGCAGCCGAGTTTTCTTAAGGGATTTTTCATCTCACTTTTATTCCCGTGAGATTTATGCTACATTTGCATCCATTTCCTTTGAGTGGTATATGTACTTCCCATTATTATACTATTTGTGTAGTATACTATTGTTTATGATTATTTTATATCAATGTTGTATTGTTCTTCTTTCATGGGGTGTATATTTCAAAATATACCCAAGTCGGTAAGGGAACTATTCACCCTCCTCTTTTTAAAAGACTTCTTTTGTTGGTTATTTTAAATTACATATTGTAACATAGAGAAATGTTCTTATATATCCTTATTGTTATAAATTTTATGTCCAAGTGATGAGATACCATTTTCTCTCCCATCAAATAATTTTATGAATTTTAATGTGATGCAGTTAGGCTGTCGAATTTTACCAAGGGAACTTTTTAACCCAATTCCGATTTCTTTGGGTTCAACCAGTAGTTATTGAATATGTCATCCTTTGAATATGTGTGAATGACCTTTGATTTTTTTACACTTAATATCCACTTATATTGGGTGTATTAATATTTGTCACACATAATTTGGAGACTGATTTATCCTTAATTTAAGAATACCTTCTTTATAATGGAATTTATCTCATTTTACATTTCTATTGAGACTTCATTGTTGTTATGGACCAGTTCACTCTTATATGGTGTATATACTGTCCATTGGAATATTATATCATGAATCCCTTTATTCTCATGATATTATAAAGTTTTGATTAAATGTTATCCCCCAATTATTGTATTCAGTGTCTCTCATTTTGTTAAAACCCCTTTAACTAAAATATCATTTTAAATGTTTTAATGGTTTTTTTTATAAATATTTATCATTAATATCCATGTTTTCAAGATGGTTTTAAAGATTTATTTATATGGATATTAATGGTTTAAAATGTTAAAAGCTTCATTGTGGTATGGGACACTATGATTTAAAAATATATTTATTAAATGTTTTTAATGGTTTTGAAAATGGTTTTTAGAAGGGATTCATTATTTCAATATCTTAAAATGATATAATGTTATTGAAATGTGGGAATGTTATCTTTCCTTTATGCTTAAGTTATGTGCTCTGATTATGTTATGGTTCTTGGGAATTTTTATGAAGATGAGTGGTTCCGTAATAAAAAATGTGTGGGTGAGCCCGATATAGCTCTCCAATGCATTGGGTAACGCGAATGAGTGAAACGTTAAGGTTTCTCCGACGAGATTTAGGGAATATACTATGGTGGGTATTCCAAACGTAACCAAGAGGGTTACTCCCTATGTAAGAATGTTATGAATGTCTCATGTTACCTTTTATGTCTTATGATTTCTGTAAAAACCCAGTTTTTGTAGAGAAAGACTTTGGAAGATTCTTGATAATATTCCAGAGCAGCGCCTTCAGACGGCGTGCGATTCCGAGCCCCGGAGTGGCTGGAATTAAATTTTTAGTGTGGTCACACCGGAAATGCCAAATAAATTAGATAACTCCTAAACGGAGTTCCGGATTAGGGATCCGAGTGTACAGATGGGTCTAGAATGGGATGTTTACCCTAGGAGAGACATAAAACATGTCGGCATGGGATGTTTGGACCCCTCGCCCGCTTCTGGAAAGTTAAACGGATTAATTAACTAATTAATTAATTCGTTTAATGTTGAAACGCAGGTATCTATTAAAAGGTGGCTCGGATTGGAAAACTGAGGGCACCGTTGAGTTCAGAGCGTGCCGTTTACCCTAGGAGGGGTATAAGTTTCGCGGGCGCGGGCCGTCTGTGAAAAATGGCCCCAGGGGCGTTTTCAAAATTTGGAGGCGTCGGGCCCTAAGTTTAATAACTTTTGAACGTGGTCTCGGATTAAAATTCCGAGACCTCCGTTGTGCTCGAAGCATCGTGTTTACCCCAGGGACGCCCTCCTTTTTGTCTGCTTCGGGAGCGGAGTCGGGGGCGTGCCAGGCGAGGTGTTTAAGTCCTTTTATTTAAACACGCACCCCCCTTCTTCCTCTTCTTCTTCTTCCTCACCACCCTCCCCTCCCATCCTCCTCTTCGGAGAGCTCCGGCGAGGCGACTCCGGCCACAGCTGGTTTCCGGCGAGGGCCAAAGGCGGCAGACGGCGGCGGCGCAGGGTGGAGCGCGGGGCAGCAGGGCGGTCGGCCGGGGCTTCGGGGGCGGCAGCAGCGGCAGCCTGCCGCGGCGCCGGCCGTGGGCGCCGTCAGGCGGAGGAGAGGGCGGCCGCGAAGCGCACGGCCCCGTGCGCCTACCACGACCCGCGTCTTGCGGGTCGCTGTGGGGGATCAACCGACCGCGAGGCGGCTGGTCGGCTGGAGCGAGGCGCGGCCAGATGGCCGCGGCGGGGTGAACCGGACCCGCGGCTGAGCCATAGGCCGGCTGTGCGGACCGGGCCGGCCGGCGTGCGCCGGCCCAAGGTGCTTTCGCCCTCCGACTTCGGACGCCCGTATTTTGGGCTACGGGCGTCCGTTTTGCGCGCCGTCTGCGGCGGCGCGGACTTGACGCAGAGACGGTCTTTTTGAGATGGTTTCAAAAATTTTTAATTCCCGAAAAGAGGGGCCGCAGAGGCGCGGCGTGTCTTTATGTAGACGAGCGTTTCTCCCAAGATTCTTGTTTTGGACGGCGCAGACGCGTTCGACGTCCGTTTTGAGTGTCGTCAACGGCGTTGTGACCCCGGAACTGAGGCGGAGGTTTCCAGGGCGGTTTTGGGCATTGAAGCCGGAGTTGAGGCGTAGGCCCCATGGCCCGTCTTTTGAGCTGTGTGTAGCTTTTAGCGGCTTTTCCCTCGGACGTCCGTACGTGGCGTGCGAGCAGTCGATGTTGGGGGTTTTTCCGAGGGCAACGCGTTGGCGGAGTCTGCCCGCTGTAATTCCACATGAGGTTGCGGGCCCCGCGAGGGCCGTTTCAGGAGTTGACGGTGATTTCCGGCTTTATCACCGGGAGACCGTTTTGGACAAGTGAATAGTCCATCTTGTGTACTTTTTCAAGAGGATCGCAGCGGTGTGATCCGTTCGTTGAGTTTCGAGACCGGGGTGCGGGTCCCACATGGCACCGCTCGTGTGCGGGGCGTCGGGAGACATCTTTTTCTCCGGATATTCGTTGCACTCAAGTGAGTAGTTATTTTGACGTGTTTTCCCGAGGGGATCGCAATAATGAGATGCGCCCGACCGTTTTCGGGGCCGAGCCTCGGGATCACGGGAGGCCGTTCGGGCGTAAGGCGGTGTTGGTGACTTTTCCATCGGGTATCCGTTGGAGCCGTGTATGTAGTCGATCTCGCATGTTTTTCCGTGAGGATTACAATGGTGTGATCCGTTTGGCTTTGAAGAGCCTCTTGCATGATGTTGTTAAATGTGGAAGCATGGAAGGTGCTCCAGTGGTAGTTCGCCCTACTTTACTTGCAGCAGACCTTTGGCGAGTGACCACGTGCACTCCCGTGTGAGTGATGTAAATGCTTGAGGTGATGTGGTTGGAGATGCCTAGGCCTTTGAGGTGGAGCTGTTATGTCACGCCTTCGCGTTGACGTTGGGTGCCGTGTGCACGATAGCCCTTGGGCGGGAGACGTGGTATACTATGGGAGTATACGGGAGCGCATAGAGGTACGTGTGGTTGTTTGTACCTGAGGTCGTTTGTGCGCTCAGTTGGGGTTGACGTGGGGCCACACGTCGTGTGGGCCCCATGTGAATTTTGTGTTCTGCTTTGCGTACTTTGACCTCTCGCGTCGTAGAGGGACCCTCTCTGGCATTGTTGACCAGCAGGGTTGAGTGGTATCCCCCTGGTTTCGCTCTCGATGGATTGGCCGGTAGCGGTGCTAGTGACACCCAGTGCTGGAGCAGTCGCTACACCTCTTTTGGGTGATTTGTTCTGGAGTTGGGAGGTTACGCGATACCCACTCTGTGTTCAGTTGGCCAGTGTTGTGCCCTCTAGCGGAGATGGCTAGAGAAGTTTTGAGTTCTACCCTCCAGCAGGGCTGGGCAGTGGGTTACTCATCGACTTCTAGGGTTTACCCTCCAGTAGAGACTGGGCAGTGGGTCACTCGATGCTACTAGGGTCTACCCTCCAGCAGAGACTGGGCAGTGGGTCACCCGACGACCTCTTAGGGTCTACCCTACAGCAGAGACTGGGCAGTGGGTCACCCGACGCTACTAGGGTCTACCCTCCAGCAGAGACTGGGCAGTGGGTCACCCGGCGACCTCATAGGGTCTACCCTCCAGCAGAGACAGGGCAATGGGTCACCTGATGCTATTAGGGTCTACCCTCCAGTAGAGACTGGGCAGTGAGTCACCCGACGACCTCTTAGGGTCTACCATCCAGCAGGGCTGGGCAGTGGGTCACTTGTCGTCTAGTTCCAGGTCTACCTTCCAGCATGGCTAGGCAGTGGGTCACCTTTCGACTTATTCTAGTTCTACCCTCCAGCGGGGCTGGGCAGTGGGTCGCCTGACGACGTATTAGGGTTTACCCTCTAGTAGGGCTGGGCAGTGGGTCACCCGATATCTGAATATGGTTTACCCTCTAGTGGGGCTGGGTAGTGGGTCGCCTGAAGATGTATTAAGGTTTACCCTCAGGCAGGGCTGGGCTGTGGGTCACCCGACATTTGGTTATGAATTACCCTCCAGCAGGGCTAGGCAGTGGGACACCTGTTAGCATCCAGGCTCAGTCTTTTTCTACTAGGCTAGCCTTTGGATTTCCTCCGTGATTACCAGAGCGGGACCCTTGGTTGTACGGGTCGATGATGGAATGGTTTTGGCTTTGAGGAGACCTCTCGACTGCAGGGCAGTGATGAGTTGTGGTTTGACTTTCCCTAGAACTCTCAAGTTCGAGGGGCACTTTCCCCACCGAGACATGTTCCTGTGACGCGATCTAAAACCGTGCGGGCGAGTCAGTGCCGCCCAAAGCGGATAGTATCAAGGTGTGGTGACTAAGCCCCTTGGATTGTGGTTCAGGGAAGACGTGCGGGATGCTGGGCATCGATGATGGGGTTATGTCTGGGGCTGTTGGCTACTTGTTTTCTTGGGCTGAGCTACGGGACGGAGATCCTCTTACGAGCTTGTTCGGGCTTCTTGGCAGAGCATATATGTTTATATACCTCGTACGAGTACCCACTCCTTGGGTTGTGGCTACTCTCATTCAAGAGAGGCGAAGACGCGTGGGGTATGCCACGTGCTTTCTGCGTCCAGTTTCTCATGGTTGGATGAGTCTACTCTCCTGCTATAGGCAGCGAAAGCTCGACGAGAAGTGCATCTTCTAACCATTCCTATCTCCTTGTGTTTGGACTAGTCTTCTATCTTTCTCTTGATGGGTTGAGCTGTTACTCTTTACTGCGCCCTTGGTTGTACTCCTATCTATTCCTTGTTCGCTCTACTGCTCACCCTTTGGTACCTCTTTTGTTACTCCCTCGAGCCTTCGGGGTATCCTACTGTGTATTTTTATACTCACCCCTCCTTGGGCTTTTCTCGCACATGGTGTGACCTTGCAGACGACGGACATGTGGAGCGTGACTTTGGTTGAGCGTATGAGCTTGGGGGCGTGGACCGCGTGCGGTGGTCGTGGCCAGGTTCCAGGCGGCAGACCCATCAGCTGTTTGTTTTTGTTTACCTGTTGCCGGGTTGTGGCACCTTATCTGGTTGGGCACGTGTTTTTCCCCATTTTCCTTTTCAGCACTTTACTTGTATATTGTAGAGGTCGATGCACTTTGTGGTTTATATATAGAAGTTGTTCTTTTTACTCTGCTTGTTCTTTCTTTACTCTTCACTTTTGCATTGAGTGTGCTACGTGTGTGTGTACAAGTGCTTAGGCAAAGGCCTCCCCGACATATTGTGCCTTCGGCGCTGGTTGCCATCCCCTGGCCTATGGAGGCGGGCCTGGGGTAGTTGCGGCTCGATCCCGGGTAGGGTCGGGTCGTGACAAAGTGGTATCAGAGGTGGTTCGATCCTTGGGGCGTTGTGAGGATGTCCCTAAAAGAGGAACTGGTTGTAATATAGGGCAATAGTGTTAATGTGTCTCGAGAGCGGCTCTCAGGCCAGTGAGTCTAGTGATGGTGCGGCGACCGACGTATCCATTCACCAGAACCATGATAACCCGCTTGTCGACTCGGCATGCTGAGACACTTGTTGCAAGGAAATTGGTTTGTGCATCACATAGGACTGAGTCTTGACTTTCCTTATTGAGTCAGCTCCCCATCGTTGTTGTTGTGATATATAAATATATGCTCATCTGACCGCATCACTCCTTGATAATATTCAGGATGTCTCTGCGAAGACAGCTAGCCATGATACCGGCTTGGGTACGTGACGACGACCCTGTGAGCCACGGGGCCACAGTCCAGGACCCATCATGCGAGCCCCTTTCTCCGGGTGGGCCGGTAGCTGCATCCCCACCTGTTGAGAAGTAGATAGTTTCAGCAGAGCAGGCTGAGTTTGAGCGCAGGTTGTGCGCGTGCCGTAAGTTCCAGCAGCAGGGACCATTGAGGTTCAGTGGTGAGCCAAACCCTCAAGTAGAAGAGGTTTGGCTAGAGACAGTGGTTTTCCTTTTCATGCTTGTGCGGACACCGACAGATCAGGGAGTGGCTTTGACAGCCTCCCTTTTTCGTGGAGCAGCTTGGTGTTGGTGGAGTCTGGTGACTCAGTTTCTTGACGAGTCGTCGATTTCGTGGGACGAATTCCGGTTTTTGTTCCGTGATGAGTTTTTCCCCTACTGCTTGCGCTCCATTCGGAATCAGGAGCTCCTGGAGTTTCAGCAGTGAGGGATGATGGTGGCCGAGTACGCGGCTAGTTTTGTAGACCTTTGGACGCTTTTACTCGGACTTGGTCCATGGCGACAACTTCCGAGCGCGGAAGTTTGAGCAGGGTCTCCGCTGAGAGATTCATGTTGTCATAGTACCCTCGGGCATTTCCACATATGACGGGGTGCTAGAGCAGGGGCTGGTGACAGAGGGCTTCCTGTCATGTTTTTTAGTTGGTAGTGGCAGTGGGCACGACGGATCCAGGACGTCTGTCGTAGCTAGCAGGCGCCGGAGGACAGGATCTCGATGCAGGTGGCCTTCCCACTGCAGGTTTCGGAGACGTGGTCATATACCACTGTGGCGAAAGGGCGCATGGCCTCAGCTGAGGATGCCCTTCCGTGAGTGGATCCCGGGCCGTGGTCGTACACCACAGTGGCGCCGGAGGGCACCAGGGCAGCTCAGAGAGCGCTGGTGCTATTCTTGTGATGGGCGAGGTCACTTGGCACGAGACGGCCCGACCCGAGTTGCTGAGAGCTTCGGGCAGGCAGCAGCGGCACCACCACGGCAGAGGCAGCGCCGTGATCGATGTAGAGGCCAGAAAGGTGGTGCTAGCAGATGAGCGGTAGGAGCTGGAGGTGGGGGACGACATTACGAGATCTCCCCATCACCACTATGCAGTCCATGTCAGGCTTCGGGAGGTGACGGTTGGGACCGCGGGTAGCCTCAAGTTTGGATGTCTATGATCCTGAAGAGCATGGGATGGTGAGAGGTACCACTTGCGACTCTTCTACTTCTTGCAGTAGAATTTTTAGGCTCTGCGTGTGAAGGGATTTCTCCCTGCTCTTTGTTTGAGGTGTTACCAGGGTGACGCAGGGCGTCAGGTGCAACCCTGTGTTGGTAATGGAAAAAGGTGTGAGACCTTTTCCTTTAGTCGATGGTGTTGACTCCTTCGCCTTTTTAGCGTGTAAGGTAGCATCGACTGTGGAACCTTGCATGACCTGATATCCTTGGGTGTTTCACCATATGGATATTCTGAAGGAGGGAATCATCGGGCCTTGTTTCAGTTGCGGACGGTGATTCCAGTCGCGGCGTGCGACATAGAGGTTTGACCTGGGATGTGAGCTACCCCCGAGGGCCTTCGAGCCGTTTGAGACCATGCAAAGGGATGGCGAGGTACCCTACCGCCTTGCCCTAACCCCAAAGTCTGGAGTGGGTGCACGACGTCGGCAAGGGCTGACCTAGCGTGAACAGATCGATCCTTTGGTCTGTGTGCGGTGACGCAAAGCTGTGTGTGGGTTCTTCTGGGTATGGAAAAACTAGGTGTGGGCATATTACCCTCTGTTGCTCCCTAGTTATGCATTTCAGGGACGAAAATCTTGAAGGAGGGAATGATGTAAGAACCCAGTTTTTGCTGATAAAAACTTTGGAATATTCTTGATAATATTCCAGAGCAGCGCCTTCAGACGGCGTGCGATTCCGAGCCCCGGAGTGGCCGGAATTAAATTTTCAGTGCGTTCACACTGGAAACGCCAAATAAATGAGATAACTCCTAAACGGAGTTCCGGATCAGGGATCCGAGTGTACGTATGGGTCCAGAATGGGGTGTTTACCCTAGGAGCGACATAAAACTTGTCAGTGCGGGATGTTTGGACCCCTCGCCCGCTTCTGGAACATTAAACGGATTAATTAATTAATTAATTCGTTTAATGTTGAAATGCAGGTATCTCGTAAACGGTGGCACGAATTGGAAAAATGAGGGCACAGTTATGTTCAGAGCGTGCCGTTTACCCTAGGAGGGGTATAAGTTTCACGGGCACGGGCCTTCTGTGAAAAATGGCGCGAGGGGCGTTTTTGTAATTTGGCGGCGTCGGGCGCTAAGTTTAATAACTTTCGAGCGGGGCCTCGGATAAAAATTATGAGACTGCCATTGTAATCGAAGCGTCATGTTTACCCCAGGGACACCCTCCTTTTTGTCTGCTTCGGGAGCAGAGTCGGGGGCGTGCCGGGCGGGGTGTTTACGTGTTTTTATTTAAACACGCACCCCCTTCATCCTCTTCTTCTTCTTCCTCACAACCCCTCCCCTCCCTTCCTCCTTTCCGGCGAGCTCTGGTGAGCTCCGGTGAGGCGACTCCGGCGAGGTGGCTCTGGTGAGACGATGGCGCGCGGCGGATCGCGTGGGAAGCGCCGGGCGAAGCCCAATGAGGTAGGCGGATTTTTGTTTTTCTCGCCTTCCCCGTTTTAATCTTTATTTATGCTCAGTCGCACCAATGGATCGTCGAAAAAGGCCCATAGATGCGTAGATCCTGTCCTGAGATTTCCGGAAAGCTACCTGAATCAAATTTTGACCACCTGATCGTTCCTGGTGGTCCTTGAAAATTTTCAGGCAACGACCGATTTCCGGCGAGGGCCGAAGGCGGCAGACGGCGGCGGCGCGGGGCGGAGCGCGTCATAGCAGGGCGGTCGGCCGAGGCTTCGGAGGCGGCGGCGGCAGCAGCCTTCGGCAGCAGCTGCCGGAAGCCGGCCGCGGCACCGGCCGCGGGCGCCGGCAGGCGGAAGAGAGTGGGGCCGCGAAGCGCGCGGCCCCGTGCGTCGACTGCGACCCGAATCTTGCGGGTCGCTGTGGGGGATCAACCGGCCGCGAGGTGGCCGGTCGGCAGGAGCGAGCCGCGGCTAGCTGGCCGTGGTGGGGTGAACCGGACCCGCGGCTGAGCCGCGGGCCGTCTGTGTGGACCAGGCCGGCCGGCGTGGGCCGGCCCAAGCAGGGCGGACCGGCCAGTCCGGGCTGGTCCGACCCAAGGGGCTTTGGCCCTCAGAATTCGGACGCCCGTATTTCGGGATACAGGCATCCATTTTGCGCGCCGTCTATGGCGGTGCGGACCTGACGCAGAGTCGGCCTTTTTGAGATGGTTTTGGGAATTTTAAATTCCCGAAATGAGGGTCGTGGAGGTAAGGCATATCTTTAAGTAGACGAGCGTTTCTCCCGAGATTCTTGTTGTGGACGGCGCGGACGAGTCCGACGTCCGTTTTGAGCGCCGTCAGTGGAGTTGTGACCCTGGCACTGAGGCGGAGGTTTCCAGGGCAGTTCTGGGCATTGAAACCGGAGTTGTGGTATGGGCCCCATGGCCCGTCTTTTGAGCTGTGTGCAGCTTTTAGCGGTTGTTCCCTCAGACGTCCGTACGGGGCGTGCGATCAGTCGATGTTGGGTGGTTTTTCGAGGGCAACGCGTTGGCGCAGTCTGGCCGCTGTAATTCCGCATGAGGGTGCAGGCCCCGCGAGGGCCGTTTCGGGAGTTGACGGTGATTTCCGGCTTTATCACCGGGCGACCGTTTTGGACATGTGAATAGTCCATCTTGTGTACTTTTTCGAGAGGATCGCAACGGTGCGATCCGTTCATTGAGTTTCGGGACTGGGGTACAGGTCCCACATGGCACCGCTCGTGTGCGGTGCGCCGGGAGACATCTTTTTCTCCGGATATCCGTTTCACTCAAGTGAGTAGTGCTTTTGACGTGTTTTCCCGAGGGAATCGCAATGGTGTGATGCACCCGACTGTTTTCGGGGCCGAGTCTTGGGATCACGGGACACCGTTCGGGCGTGAGGCAGTGTTGGTGACTTTTCTGCCGGGTATCCGTTGGAGGCATGTAAGTAGTCGATCTCGCGTTTTTTCTGTGGGGATTACAACGTTGTGATCCGTTTGGCTGTGCGGAGCCTCTTGCATGATCTTGTTAAATGTGGAAGCATGGAAGGTGCTCTAGTGGTGGTTCACCCTACATTGCTTGCAGCGGACCTTTGGCATGTGATCGCGTGCACTACCGTGTGAGTGATGTAAATGCTTTAAGTGATGTGGTTGGTCGTGCCTGGGCCTTTGAGGTGGAGCTGTTACGTCACGCCTTCGCGTTGACGTTGGGTGCCGTGTGCACGATAGCCCTTGGGCGAGAGACGTGGTATACTCTGGGAGTATACGGGAGCCCTTGGAGGTACGTGTGGTTGTTTGTACCTGAGGAAGTTTGTGCGCTCAGTTGGGGTTGACGTGGGGCGACACGTCGTGTGGGCCCCATGTGCGTTCTGTGTTCTGCTTTCCATATTTTGACCTCTCGCGTCATAGAGGGACCCTCTGTGGCTTTGTTGACCAGCAGGGTTGAGTGGTCTCCCCCAGGTTTTGCTCTCGATGGATTGGCCGGTAGCGGTGCTAGTGACACCCAGTGCTGGAGAAGATGCTGCACCTCTTTTGTGTGAGTTGTTCTGGAGTTGGGAGGTTGCACGATACCCACTCCGTGTTCAGTTGGCCAATGTTGTGCCCTATAGTGGAGATGGCTAGAGAAGTTTTGAGTTCTACCCTCCAGCGGGGCTGGGCAGTGGGTTACTCATCGACTTCTAGTGTTTACCCTCCAGTAGAGACTGGGCAGTGGGTCACTCGATGCTACTAGGGTCTACCCTCCAGTAGTGACTGGGCAGTGGGTCACCCGACGCTACTAGGTTCTACCCTCCAGTAGAGACTGGGCAGTGGGTCACCCGACGACCTCTTAGGGTCTACCCTCTAGCAGAGACAGGGCAGTGGGTCACTCGACGCTACTAGGGTCTACCCTCCAGTAGAGACTGGGCAGTGGGTCACCCGACGACCTCTTAGGGTCTACCCTCCAGCATGGCTGGGCAGTGGGTCGCCTGTCGTCTAGTTCCAGGTCTACCCTCCACATGGCTGGGCAGTGGGTCTCCTGTCGACTTATTCCAGGTCTACCCTCTAGCGGGGCTGGGCAGTGGGTCGCCTGACGACGTATTAGGGTTTACCCTCTAGTAGGGCTGGGCAGTGGGTCACCCAATATCGGAATATGGTTTACCCTTAAGCGGGGCTGGGTAGTGGGTTGCCTAACGATGTATTAAGGTTTACCCTCTAGTAGGGCTGGGCAGTGGGTCACCCGACATTTGGTTATGAATTACCCTCCAGCAGGGCTGGGCAGTTGGACACCTGTTAGCATCTAGGCTGAGTCCTTTTCTACTAGGCTAGCCTGTTGCATTCCTCCGTGATTACCAGAGCGGGACACTTGGTTGTACGGGTCGGTGATGGAATGGCTTTGGCATTGAGGAGACCTCTCGACTGCAGGGTAGTGATGAGGTGTGGTTTGACTTTCCCAAGAACTCTCAAGTTCGAGGGGCGCTTTCGCCACCGAGACGTGTTCCTGTGACATGAACTAAAACCGTGCGGGCGAGTCAGTGCCGCCCAAAGCGGATAGTATCAAGTTGCGGTGACTTAGACCCTTGGCTTGTGATTCAGGGCAGACGTGAGGGATGCTGGGCATCGATGATGGGGTTATGTCTGGGGCTATTGGCTACATGTTTTCTTGGGCTGAGCTACGAGACAGAGATCCCCTTACGAGCTTGATCAGTCTTCTTGGCAGAGCGTATATGTGTATATACCTCGTACGAGTACCCACTTCTTGTGTTTTGGCTACTCTCCTTCTGGAGAGGCGAAGACGCGCGAGGTATGCCACGTGCTTTCCGCGTCCAGCTTCTCGTGCATGAATGAGTCTACTCTCCTACTATAGGTAGCGAAAGATTGACGAGAAGTGCATCTTCTCACCGTTCCTAGCTCCTTGTGTTAGGACGAGTCTTCTATCTTTCTCTTGATGGGTTGAGTTGTTACTCTTTACTGCACCCTTGGTTGTACTCCTATCTATTCCTTGTTCGCTCTACTTCTCACCCTTCAGTACCTCTTTTGTTGCTCCCTCGAGCCTTCGGGGTATCCTAGTGAGTATTTTTATACTCACCCCTGCTTGGGATTTGTCCGCACTTGGTATGCCATTGTAGACGACGGACAGGTGGAGCGTGACTTCGGTGGAGCGTAGGAGCTTGGGGGCTTGGACTGCATGCGATGGTCGTGGCTGGGTTAAAGGTGGCAGACCCGGCAACAGTTTGATTTTGTTTACCTGTTGCCGGGTTGTGGCACCTTTTCTAGTTGGGCGCATGTTTTGCCCCTTTTTCCTTTTCAGCACTTTACTTGTATCTTGTAGAGGTCGATGCACTTTGTGGTTTATATATAGTAGTTGTTCTTTTTTAATCTTCTTGTTCTTTCTTTACTCTGCACTTTTGCATTGAGTGTACTGCGTGTGTGTGTACAGGTGCTTAGGCAATGGCCTCCCTGAGTTATTGTGCCTTCGGCGCTAGTCGCCAGACCCTGGCCTATGGAGGCGGGCCTGGGGTAGTTGCGGCTCGAGCCCGGGTAGGGTCGGGTCATGACAATTTCTATGATTTATTCATGATTTGATGATGTATGTTAAAGTTCCTATGTTTTATGGGTAAAGTATGATTTCATTCTTATGTATATATGAACTCATGTTTCTTTTCCATATTTTAATAACCCGTACTGAGCTTTTTATTCTTATCCCAAGTTTTTTTTAATGTTTTTCACAGGTAAAGGGAATGGTACATGATATGATGATAGTGTCAAGGAAGTGTCAAGAAAGAATCCATGCTTTATTTTTTAAATATGTTTCCGTTGATGGAAAAAATGAATACTATATTTTATGTAACCCCTTTTTTTAAATGTGGAATGTAATGCAAGTTTTATGATCTAATTCTCTAAAACTCTATACATGAAAAGATACTCAACGTGTAATCTTTTAATAACTCAGATTAAGTAAGGTTTAAGGTTGGGGCCTTATACCTGTTCCCATGCCACTTCCCCATGACCATGACCTAAAAATATCACCAAAACTCTAAAACCAACGACTTTAAAGAGGTTCCCATAGAGGATAATTCAAGAGGTAAAAATCTTCTTTCCTTTTCATTTATTTTCATTTCATTATTTTTATTATATTATACTCTCTTAACCACCCCTTATCCATGAGGCATGAAAACTATAATATCTTATATATAGTATTATTTTATCTCTTTTTGGGAAAAATCAACTTCATACTTTTTCTCTTATCCCTATTATTCCAATTATAAAAACATCGTATGTGATTTGTCGATTTACCATCATCATGGATGATGTATTTTCAATTTACACTATCGCCTTCATGGATAGTCATAAAACCATTTTCATGGTTGAACATGATTATAATTTTAACAATATAACAACTTATATGATCTAAAATTCAATTATGTTCATGATATGAAATAATATATTGAAACTTAATTGTTATTATCAAATAACTGCCAAAATGATCTAAACAAATATCATTAATGATTTATCTAATTATTCGTCATTATAAATGAACAATTTTTTATGCTGCTATTAAATATTTTATAAAAAAATATTACCTTTTCATTCAACTTCTATTTCTTCTCTTCTATTCAATAAGAAATCTAATTATGAACCGACTATTGAAATCATGTATAAAATGCACCTAAAGCAATGGTAATATCAAAATATTATTACAAAATGGGTCATTTCATGTTATAAAATAAACATATAACGTGTTATAAAAATGAACATGTTCCATTAAAATCATATTCACACAATTTTATCCACTATAGAATAGTTTTATACACATCATACGTATGAAAAACCTGACGTAAGGTAATTCTTAACCCTAATTTCATTGTTTGGTTTAAACTTCTACTTCATTGATTATGTGGTACTTTGATTGTTTGTGAAAATAATTTTATATATATCATTATTATTATGGGTATTTACATTGTACACAAATATTCAATTATTTCTATTAATTCTCACTTTATATATAATATAATTGTAAGGGAATTTCCATTATAAACATTTTTTAAAATTCAATGTTCCAAAATTCGAAAGAAATGTTTTCTGAAATTATTCATGTTTTTCATTATGATCTGGTTATTGTGGATTTCTTATGATGAATAGTTGGAAAAATATGTACCTTCAATGAATTTCATATGTTTATGTTGGAGTTTGGTCGATGGTTACTCTATGTGTAACTGTTATGGTTACACCATAAGGTATCGAGGAGGGTTACCTTGTATGATAGTTGTAAGGGTTACAAATCATAAGGCCATTGCAAGTGATAAAATATTATGTAATTATTTCTCCATTTTTCCTTTACGTTATTTTTTATTTTTTATAGGTTTTAATGAAATCTCATGTTTTCACGAAGAATGTATATGTTATCTTATGGATGAGAAGTGTAACTTAGTTAATGTAATTTTATAGGTTTATTAGTCTTAATATTCAAACGGTTTCCCGCCATCATTTTAATTAGTTTTCATATAAACAGTATTGGTGTATTGTTATTCTAAAATATTATACATATTCATTTTTCCCATTAAAAAAACATCATTTCTAAAACACTATACTAGATTTTGATAATGAGATTATTTAATTCAATAGGAATATATTTTGTTATTTAGTAATGGATGATGTTGTTTATTAAAGGATACTACATAGATTTCACTGAAATTAAAGAATCCATGTTTTGAATGATATTGAATAATAAACTGTATAAAACATGTCAATAATGATAAAATGTCATGGTTATTGATTTAATAAGTAAAAATAAAGAATTATATAATATATGAGGTTTATACATATAAATATATATAAATGTACTCATTCTTCGAACATGTATATTCATTAGATCGTGGGATAATACCAATAATATATAAATTGATGGTTTGGATAACATAGAGTCCATGAATTTTATTGTGGAATGAGAATTGTTATTTTTTATCATATATCACAAATGATATAGTATATAATTCATTGAAATATTATTTAATAAAATTAAAAAATATCTAAAAAACTATAAAATATTTTTATTATAGTAGAAACTCTAATTCATTACCCCCACCAAGAGAGTTCACAACATACTCAAATATTTATGTGTTAGCCAATCTAGTCAAAGCACACTAATTATTAAATGTACTACACATACCCAAAATTCGACATTTTTTCTTCATTGAGAAATGATTTTTCTAAAAAAATCTAATAAGTATAACTTTTATCTAAAACGATATAATAAAAAAGATAGAGGAAAAGTAAATGAAATGAAGGATAAAGTAATTATACAATAATACTATTCAATCCAAATGAAATCTTATAAGTTATTTTCTGTTCAAATCATAAGGGGGATGATGGATGAAAATTGAATTGGTTTCATCCAAAGTCCTCTAACAAATTACATTTTTGGAAATGAAACTTTCTCTTGTCCTTCAAGAAATATCATGGTAAAGTGTACAATTCCATTAATATTTTTATTGGGGATGAGAAAATATCAGAATCATAATAGCCCATTATGTTTTTAGATCATTCAACCAACTCATATGTATGAAAAAAAGGATAAAACCTTTACCTACTCAATATCATAGGTGAAGATCTTCTATTTGTCCCTTAGGGATTCCCTATTAATGATTTTTTCCAAGTTCATACAAAATAGTTATTAGTTTCATATATCTCATTAAATTTATATCCATATTATCGGGATTAAGCCATTTTATATATCATGATAGCATAAATGATCATTTCATCAAATGAAAATTTGAATATTGCAGCTTACATATGATCTTACTTGTGAAATTCAGTTTCTTACTATTAATAAATTATTCACAGACAACAATATACGACTAAGATAATTTAGATTCATTATCATGAAGAACCTATAGATAACCTTAATTCTTTGAAATATAACATTTCTAGTAATATATATATCTATATTCCATATTTATAATTATACAATATGATCAACACTTTCATCTATCCATTATGTGGAAATCATTTTAAAGTATCTTCCTGTAGGGTTCCTCTATTTATTAGACACCAATATCATGATGAAAAAAGTAATCAAGACAACATAATAAATTAATAACCATTTCTATATCCCACAACCTAGATAGTTATATTAATATATCACATATTGGTGGAATTCATATTTTTTTTAATCATAAATAATCATTTGAACTAGTTTACACCATTAAAATTGACAATTCATAACCATGTTATATGGATCTAAAATGGTTCATATTTGTCACTATATCCCAATTATATAATTAACAATATTCAAAATCTATATTTATGACATTCTAATAACTTTAGTAAAGATAAATTAAGCATGTTTTTTATCCCACTTCTTAAAATAAATTTCCAGGTTAACTTGTGTATTACACCGTGACATGTGATTTTAAATTGTAAAATAAAAATATGTTAGTTTTAATTAATATTCATTGGGGATTCATATAATCCCTCTACGAGATCTACCCAAACTATGTATATCCTATTACTACTTTAAGGAACCATTTTCTATCATGGGTATAATTATACACTAGTGTGGATTGTTATATTCTTTAAAACTATAGATTCATTTTTTTTTGTCATTTCTCAAAATTTTAATATGGAATGATAATAATAAAGAACTATATTCAGTATTATATTATATTGTATACATATCAATTATTATACAATATTTTTTTTTTAATTTTTATAATATTAATTTAATAAATACTCAACAATCTAAAAGAGTGTCTCTGACATGATGATAATCTCCTTTATCGATTGAGTCAAACTCCCATCATCTCAGTTTAAACGCTATCATCTTATATGGTCAATAAAAATTTGTGTGTTCAGAATCTTTAAAAATATAATATCTAGGGAGTCAACGTGATTTTCATTTATCATTCAATGATATTGATTGAAATTCATTCAATATTTTTTATAAAGCATTGAAATTATTTTAAAATATAAATTTATTGTGGAATAACAAAAAGTATAGGTATTTAGTGGATATGAAGTTGTCATGCTCTATAAACACCATGTGGAAATCCCCATTGTTAATATTTTCATTATGAGTTATTGATCAGATGTATCGTTTACCCCTCATCTTCATATTCCAAAAAATCATCTTAGAAAACGATGATATACCCATTGTTAATTATTTTGTAATTCAATAATTTAAAAGTGTTTACCATCATCTTATATTGAAATGGGATTCAAATACTGCATATTATTCTTAGGGATGATGTAATGTTATGTCAAATTTGTAAAATTATTAATATATTGTTTACCATAATCATGTTAAGAGATTAAATTGAATATACCTTTAATATCAGTTATTATTATCTCTAAAATTGAAACAACCCAAAATGTGAAGCATTGAAAAAACATTCCATTTTTGATATAAAACAGCTTAGGTAGAATGATGTTTATTATAATATTTATTTATAAATGTCCTGAAACCCATTATTCCATATGATATTACATTTCTATGAAAGAATTTATTTTTATTTCTGATATTTATTTCCTGACTTAAATAATAGTATATTTTTGGAAATTACTTTTATTAAAACTAATACACCAAAATATATAATTCAAAAAAATTATTAAAAAAGGGAATGAATTAAATAGATAAAAAATTATGTATAGTTATTTTATAAAAGTTTCTGAAAATATGGTTTCATAAATAAATTTTATAAATTTTTATTTTCAAAATAAAAATAAATCATTAAAATAAAAATAGATATACAAGAAATAAATCCAATTTATTAAATAACTGTTGAATACTAGTTGTAGATGATGTTTCTCATTAAAATAATTTAGTATAGGATCATTAAAAACATATGAATAAATAAATATATAAACAACTAATCTATTAATATCAATATAATCATACAAAATTGATGGGAACAGTGATAATAAAATCTAACCAGATTGAATGATGTAGTTATTTTTTTGTAGTTTTATCAAAAATAATACTCTTAGAAAACATCCAAATTAAACATACCCTTATTTAAGATGAATATCGAATCTCAAATGACTCTATAAATTAAAAATAAGATTTTATATATCTATATATATATATTAGATTACATATAAAATAAGTCAAATTTCAATTCATGAAATATAAATTATATTCTACTTTTATTACTAAATGTACAGTGCGCTTACATGGTTTTTTATATTTATATGAAATATTTAATAAAAAATATTGATATCATAACATAAAATGATTTAAAAAATAATATATTTTATCCAAAACATGAATAGAGATGTCCTATACATCACCATGTATAGAGAATTGCCAATAACAAATGTTTTTAGTGAAAAATCACGCAACATACAATGTACACTAATATTAAAAATATAAGGTGAAATGTAATTTAGTTAAGGAAAATTTATCACTATAATGGAATTATTGTTACCTAAAAATTAATAGAGGTAAACATACAACCACTAATTAGGTCATTTTCAAATAATTGTAAATATATTCAATTCTATCTAAATATTTAACTTTCCTCATCACTGGGAAAATAAATTTATGTTCCATGAGACTATACACTGTTTTCATATCATAATAAAAAAATTAAATAAAATATTAATAAATAAAAAACATAGATTTACTTTTGAATAAAATGGATATAATTCAATTTAATACAGAAAAACAAATAAAATGAAACTATATGGATCACTAGAGTGGTTGATATAGAGTTAAGATCCACGATATCTATTATAGAAATCTTGAATATATAATGATTCCCATTAATTTCCATACTGATTGAATTCTCATTAAATTAAAATGAAATTATCGATTATGATAATAAATAAATGATATAATTTTAATAAATTTATCATTACTGAATATGTATTAGAAATAATATTATAAAAAATATAGAATATTATAATGAATATTGTATCTATAATACCATTTAATTTTTGGAAAATAAATTCCATTTTGTATAATATAAAACTATATTTTATTATTTTATAAGACAATTATTCGTAATATTCATGATATAAGAAAATGGATTAATGTACCAAATAATAAATCCTTGAATATAGAAGAATAAGGAAGTAAAAAAAATTAGTTAATTTAGAGAAACATATATCTATTCGATGTATACCATTAAAATAAAAAATAGATGAAAAATAATTTGACTTGATTAATAGGCAGATAAAATGATGTGTGAATATTCATCGATGGGTGCAACATAGGATAGGAAAATGTATCGAATAACTACCATGGGACCAATAAATGATAGATGAACATGGGAAAAAATATGTTATCTTTTATGACATAGATTATACGAGGAAGTATTGTTGATAGGGGAGGGTCAACAAAGGAGGGTGGTGTGAGAAATTGTCCGTAAAGGAGGGTGGTAAAGCGGTAGTGTCACTATGGGACAGAGGATTTGTGGTTGTGGGTTTTGAATATCAACCATAGATAGGGTTTGGATTTTGGAATATGATAATGTTATTATGCATCAATAGTGCCTATGTAGAAAAAAAAATTAAAATGTGTGCTTGAAATTTAAATAAGTAATGGGTTTCAACATCACTAATTTAATAGTTTATTTAAAAACAATATTTTTATAATATGTTTTTACTAAATGATTTTGGGAAATGTTTTTAAAATATTATTTTCAGATAGATAATTAAAATAACCACAAATAAAAGGTGTTTTATTAGTTATTAAATTACTGATGTATGATAGTAGTAATAAAATCGGTTTTTATTAATCAATATTATAATGGATTTATTTTGTTATAAATATATACAAATTATTTTAGTAATACTATGAAATACTGAATCAATGATTCCTAGTATCATATCCAATAGAATTCAAGGGGAAGTTGGCCCCCATGATGTGGTCAAATAATTTTGACACTATCATCTTGGTATGAGATAATGGTTTTATTTATTATTTAGGACAAAATGAACAGAACATGCCCAAAATAATCCATCCTTCCAAACATTAGACCGGAAATAATTATATAAATATGGTTTATATATATTGAAATAAAACCAATGCGTTATATATAATCACTATAGAGTTCCTCTCCTCAATTATTTTGAATCATGTGATAATCATTTGTGTACCTTGTGTATTTCAACAACTACTACCCGTGACTATATCAAGGGTTTTGTGACCACTATTTTTGTAAATTACATTTATTAGATCTAAAATGTAATATGGTGATAATATGAGGTCACCGTGAACTAATTATATTGATCATATAATGTACTAATGTTTTCAACACTTTTAGAAAATCAATTCCACATAATAGATTGAAATGGAAAGTAGATCCACCACATGGTTCCCACTATATAGTGTCTCCATATAATGAATAAATAGTCCACTCTAATTTTACTATATATATTGACAATGAATAATAATGAAACCATATTGTTCATCTCTTTGGTATCTTATATATATATATCCTCCATGTAATGTTATATAGAATACCAATATAAGTGTTCCAAATTGTAATCAACAATAGATTATATATATTTATTATGCATTCCAATAATGAAGAATGTAGCAATCATCGTGTTCCTCTATTGGAACACACCATTAAGGTCTTCCATTTGATAAAATATCCATTCCTTATAGAGGTTTATACCATTAAATTCATGAACACATATATCACAAAATTCATAATCATTATAGAAGTCATTAAAATAAAGACCTATAATTATAACAATGTTATAAAACAAATAGATTCATCCAAAAATAAGATATCCATTCAACCATGAAGTCATTCCCATGGATAATCATGAATCTATGAAATTCCATGGTATTAGCCCAGATGAGAATACTAAAAGTAACATTTATAGTAATATTTAACATTTAAATTACTAAATAATTCCTGAATATAATAAAAAATCCATTGAAAATAGAATTTTTTATTATATTAATAAAAAAATCATCAAATAATAATTTACATATCATCAAAAAAATAATCATTGTAGATAGTGATGTCATCCCCATGGAACCATTTAAGATAGTCCTCCCAATAATGAGATAAATAATTATTACACAGGCCTTCATGATAGAAATTCACAATCTAGGTATCATGGTTGTCACAGTTATATTGATGAAAAAGAATGAAGTGTCTTCAGAGGCCTCCCCCCATTCTACCGTTAAATAATTCCTCCAGAAAGCAACACATAAAAGCAACACTATATTTTCCCATTATTATTATCACATCAATTTAACATTCATATAAAGATACAAATTAGATATAATGACTATCTTAATTAGTATCTGAATCATCATTAGAGTCCATATCAATTGATTCTATATAAGATCTAAAAAACTATCATTATCAATTCTACAGATGGATCGTATAAATTTTGGAGTAGATGGATAATCACAGAATTAAATGATATTTTAATAAATAATATTCATGAAAAATAAGCCCCTTGTTGAACTTATTTTGGTGGTTTATCCATAGAAATTAAAGGAGGTTATTATAATATAATGGAGGATTCAGGTTCTGATAATGTATCATTCATGTATTATAAAATCTACAACTAATAATAAAATTTTTCAAAATTCATTTTTGAGGGATACATATCTTTTTTATATCTCAATATATGTGAAAATCTGCAAGAATAGTTGTTTTATTATTTATTCACTTATTCATCATTTTCACAAACAACTAAAACATCAAAAACAATGGAACAGTGCATCATCAGATGATGTTGATTCATGTGACAAAAATTAGATGCAATTATAATGTTGTTCTCAGTCATCCCACAAACTCCATGAGTTCATATGACAATTTTTGCATTGGTCCATCCCACAATGTACAGATCAAGATGGTGGGATTCATCTTCTACAAGATCAAATTCCATATTTAATAACTCTATAACAATGATGAAACTCTTAACATACCAATAGTATATCTACATCAATAAAATACCTTCATCTAGTAAATTACATTATGAAACTATTAGCATAAATGTATTTTCATCTTCCACACTCATGGGCTATTTTGTTTTCAGATTTCATGGAATTAATTTCGTGATTGGAAAATATGAGTCAGTGCATAGGGATTAAAATCCATCAGGTCTGTTCTTACATGATGATAGCTCCATTTTCCTAGAAATCAAACTAGTTTCTCAACTATGTTAATGAATTTCTGAGAGGCATTGAGAAACTAACACTAATGGGACCCATAGTATGTTTCAGATCACAATTAAAAACAATGTCATGACATACATCTAACTCTTCTACCGCCTCCACACACCAAATGTATTATCAAAGAAAACCTCATGCAATAGTTCTCGATTTAGCATAAATTATTAAGATTATTCATTTTACATTTAAAGGGTGTATTGGTCATCTCATTTAATTATATGTTTTTTATTCTTGGATGACCTAGTCTCATCGACAATTGTATAGAAATACAAATTGTAAAAATTATTTGAGAACCTCCAATGGTCATTCGGAATCAGTCAAACAAAATTCAGAAAATAATTAATGAAACATCCCTTATGTTTTTTTTTTCACGACCAGTCCCTCAGGTCCCATGACGCGACAAACCAAAGATCGCCTTCCATTGGATAGGGGTAGGTGACTATCACTGGAAAGGGATATCCAGAAAATGGAAGTCATTTCCTTTAAACCTACATATACACAGACCAGGAAAGACGCACAATGATAACCACTATGGGAGGAAAAGTAATACAACCCCAACAATGTACCACCATTGAGAGTGAAGTGTGTAAACTAAAATAAATGGGGCTATAATACAATCCCAACTAAAAGGAATCTGTAGAAAACTATGTACAAGCTCTAGAGGTCGTCCGCCATGGATCCAACCTAATGGGTAGGTATAGCTCTCTGTCAGATTCCACTGTAGCTCAATAATTCTGTCAATCCCCCACCAAGCACTGTCTAGTCCTGGCTCCCTAAAGTCTAGGTCTAGGTTGTCCATCATCTTCACAAGACAGAATAGTTGTGGGAGAAGCCCGTCTAGGGGTGAGTATAAGAATACTTTATAGGGACCCCATGACCCTCTACTGTCTCTCAGTAATCTGTTAATAAAAACACCAGTAACAAAATTACATAGTGGTTATACCACCAAAGAAGATCTAAACACATAGCACAACGTAATTGACACAACTCACACTTGGTATTAAACTTAATGAAAAAATAAGGTTGGTTTTAATCTAGATCATCTATTTTTATTGATAGGGTCAACTACTAATCTGAGATGTTTTTCTCCACTGTTTGTCCACAAAAGGTATCTCTGCTACTATTCCACGATGGGTCGCTCTACAGATAGTCCAGGAGAGGTCATGCTATAGTTGGTCCACATAAGGTCTCTCTCATTTCTATCCATGGAGTGTTGCGCTATTTTCAATCCACAAAGGGTCTCTCTATTTCGGATCCATAATGGGACACTCTATTTTTGATCCATAGAGGGTCATTCTCTTCGCAATCCATAGAGGGTCACTCTTCATGTGACCACATCCACTAGATTACTGCACCTTGTACCTGTGAGTTTTTAAGGTTACAATCCTTAAGACATATATTAGATTTCAACTAACACCAAGTCTCACATATAGGTAACCCAAATGACTATCTTTTAATTAGGGTTCCAATGTAAAATATGGTGCATCGATCAGACGCCTGGTCTGTATGTTATAGGTTTTTTTTTGGAAAAACGGACCTGTTGGAATCGAGTCCTATCCTACCCAACCATAATCCAACATCTAAATAATCACAAGGGGTGTATCTAAAAAGGGAAAACATGTTGAAATTTTCCTTCCACTGTAGACGGTGCTTCAATAAAACTCAAGTTTCTCATGTTTTGATCATTTCAATGAAATGAGGCAGGTTGGATCCAGTTTCGGTCCGACACGGTTGGAATGTCCAGTCCTGACCCTATCCAGGGGTCCGGTGATGGTCCGACATGGGTCTGGCCCCACCATCCCATTAGGCCCATGGGTCTAGCATTGTAGGATGTGTCTTGCTAGTTGGTGGGTCTGGCCCGGTGGTGAGTCCGGCTCGGCATCGCGGATCTGGCCGACAGTGCATGTCCGGCCCACGAGGTGGCCTGACCCGCATTTCGAGTCACGGGCCACCATAAGAGGCCCGGACCACAAGGTGCTATCCTATTCAATAGATACGACATGGGGGCATACACTTCTACATGGAAACATCAGTTGGTGCCACCCCTTTGGCCACCACGACCGGTAGGTGGTTGGCCCTTTCGCACGCACATGGATGGGGTATATGTGCGTCCAGCATTCCCGAGTGGCCCGAGAGAGCTGCTCCTCCATGCAGAGGTGTTTGGGGTCGTGACCCCTCACCTCTGTGGCCAACTGGATGAGGATTCCTGCAGTCATAGCATTCTCATGGGAATGCCGCCACCCTCCACCAATGACCCTTGCCACGGGCCGCTGGTGGTGCCTTCGACGGGCCACCAGTGTCACTTCAGTGGTGAGTTTTTGGAGGATGTTTTTCCTATAGCCTATGTATGGTGCCTTCATCACCATGAATCCTTTGAATATTCCTCGATGACAAGTTGACTGGTTGACTTCATAGAACGAATCATGAAAATCTATGGATGAGGGACTGGCCCTTGTTTGTGTCGGCACATGCCCTACACGTTAGATTTAAATCATAGTAATAAATATGATGGTAACCATACAGCTTGAAAACCCCCAAATAAAACCCCCGTACAAAATCTGTAAACATAAATGAGAGATTTGTGGACAAACCCATCATTCATTTGATCCAAATTCATCATAAATTTTTATAAATAGGGAAGAAATCATCAGAAGCCTAGTGCACATAAATCAATGTCTAGATTCATTTGATCAGCTAATGACGAAGGATTTGATTTGCGTCATTGTCAATCTGAAGTGGTTTGCATTCCTCACCACTTTCCATCCTATGAATCTGATCAACCATTGTTTGATTCTTATTTCTTATTTTTTTCATTGGATAGGGATTCCCTCTGAGGTTCTCTAGATATTTCCCTGCGTTTGTTAATTCTCAAACTCCAACACTTTGTTTTATTTAAATAAATATAAATCCTAGCAGTGTTACGCCCATTAATGATGCTCATTAAATGATCCACGATTAATTATCCACATTTAATGATCCACTTTTAATGACCCATAAATATAATATCATCATGTTTTCAAACAAACCATTATTTACCCTCCATTAATGTGCCTTGTTGCTGCCTCTTCGTAGCACCATCGTGTCATTGTCCGCCACTCAATGGTGAGAAAAGAAAAAATATATTATTTTTCTATTATTTTTCTCGAATATTCTGAAAAATATAATTTCTGTTTGGCTATTTTCCGCCAATGTTAAGTCAGTTTTAGGTGAATCCAGAAATTCTAAGTTCAATGATGCCCACTAATTTTTTATCCCAGCACCAGTTCAAAGGATAGAAAAACCCACCTGCACATTTACTAAACGTACCATAAAAAGATCAAATTTTGATTCTAGGCCCTCCGTTCCTTAGAATCACATGTCATACGAGGGTGTGGTCTCCAAATAATTTTATATATTATAAAATTAAATAGAATTTCTATGAAATAACATTATCCCCACCTTTGGGATTTACACCCTTGAAATACAAACCAAAACTAATCATACAGAGGGGGTTACTGAGCATGAATCTGAGCCTCGTGCTCCCATTTTCTATCCTTGAGATTCCTGTTCGTCCAACGAATGCGTAGCAGAGGAATCAATTGCCCACATAGTACCCACTTCTGTTGATCCTCTATCTCCACCGGGAACTCCTTAATCATCACCCAATCATAAATGACTATCTCAACCCTATCGATGATGTGAGATAGATCAGACATGGACCTTCTCACCCGCAAAAAATGGAATACATCTTGCACTCAGTGCATATATGGGGGATGAGTTAGTTGGTACACCCCCTCGGCAACTCTAATCAGGATCAAAAAATGCCCGATGAACCTTAGAGACAGCTTGCATACTCATCCAAATCTCCGCAATCCTCGTCGAGGTAAGATTTGAAGGAATGCATGATATCCCTCCTAAAACTCATATGGTCTCTATCACCAGATGGCATAATGATTATTCCTACTCTGTGTAGTCATCATCTGCTTATGGATGATCAGAACCTTCTCGGGGGTTGCCTATATCAACTCTAAACCCATGAGTGATTACTCCAATTGGTTTGTCCAGCATAGGAGTGATTTGAAATTCAACTCTTACTTGTCCATGAACGAAGTCATGCCAACGGTGTTGTGATTACTGTTTATTTTTGAAAACTACACTAGTGTTTGGTGGTCTTCCATCTATAACCAAAATCAAGGATGGAAGCACGAATCATGTCCTCCAGAGTCTGTATGCTCTGCTCCATATAACCATCTATCTTTGAATGAAAGGATGTTCTCAAGCACAAGTACACCCTAAATGCCTCATGTAAACACCTCCACAACCAGAATTTAAAGCGATCATCACAATATTAGGAGATCGTTAAAGGCCCACTGTAAAGCCGCACTATCTCATGGATGTAGAGGAATCCTAATCCCTCTAATGGTCTCTTCTTATTGATGGGTAATAAGTGAGACATCATGGTGATTTGGTAAATGATCAGCCATATAGATTTGTGGTCCCTAGATGTACGTGGTAACCTCTTCACAAATTCCATTGTGATATCATCTCATTTTCACTCTGGTACCTCAAGCGTCTAGCCCAATCCAATTAGAACCTAATTCTAAACCTTCACCTACTTACAAGTGAGGCATAGTGAAACGAACTCAGCCACCACTTTCTTCATCCATGCCCACAATTGCTAATGTCAGAGGTCCTCATAAATATTTTCAAACCATGATGTACCAAAAAAGGGGATGTATGGAACTCCCTCAATACATCTTTCTGCAATGTCGGTGGTATTAAGGTTCATCCTATGAAAAGGATGACGTTCTCCCCACCTACATAAAACTATCAGCATGTCATCATGAGGATAAATGGGAATGTCATGCCTCTCAGTCAACATTCACCAATTGTGCCTCCCCAACTCTCTGTAAGATTTGGAGTGTAATATTCATCGAATGGAGGTAAGAAGCTTCACCATAATTCATGAAGGAAATCTACATCGTGGCCCACAACTTCATCACATCATGCTATAGTTGAAAACTTATCCTCTTAATGAGCTTTTCTGCGACCACATTCAACATTATAAGTCTATAGACTATATCAAAATCATAGTCCTTGAGAACCAGTATTCCTCTCTGATATCTCAGGTTCAGGTCCTTCTGCGATAAGACTTACCTGATAATCATGTGGTTAGAGTTAACCATAAACTATTCACCCACCATGTAGTTCCACCCCATCATGAAAGAAAAGTCCACTGCTTATAACTCTAGGTAATGGGGCCTGTAGTTATTCATATGTTGTCACAACTTTTGTGAGACATATGCGATCACTTCTCACTCCTACATCAGGACACAACCTAGTCTGATCACTCATGCTTTGCAATAAACCACAAATCTGACCCCCTCCGCTGGTAGTCTCAACATGGGGGGGAGGGATTTTCAGTCTCCACCCCAGCTCCTAGAAAATATACCAACATTTCTCAATCCACGCAAATGGAAATACCATTCATGTCAAAGTATACGGGGGAACTACTACTCTAGATAATTCGGGCACAAACCACCGATATTGACCAACAATCCCCAAGAAGCACCACACCTCTGTCACCCTCCTGGGAGGCTCCCTAGCAAGCACCACCTCTAACTTTTCTGGTTCCAATGTAACTATATCTTTTGGGATGTTGTGTCCATGAATGTGGACATCCTGAATCCATAACTAACACTTTGAGAGAATTCCATAAAATTGGTGATCTCTGAGTGTATCCAGAACAATTTGAGAGTGTGTATTGTGCGCCTCCTCTGACCCTGAGTACACCAAGATGTCCTAAATAATGACCATAAAAAACTAGCTGAAGTAAGTCTTGAGTGTCTTATTCATGAGTCCCATGAACACTATTGGGGCATTGGTCACATAGAAAGGCATCACCAAGAACACATAGTGATTTTTTCGGCACTTGAAAGTTGTCTTCAGCACATCCTCATCCCATGCCCAAATCTGGTGATAGCCCAATATGAGGTCTATCTTTGAACACCACCATGACACCTTCAGTTTCTCAAAGAGGTCATCGATCCTTGGAAGTGGATACATTTTCCTCACGGTCTCCCGCTTTAGGTTCCGGATGTCCAGTCACAACCTCAAACCCTCATATGCCTTCTTAAAAAAACGAATTGCAGATTCCCAAGGTGAAACAATGGGCCTTAAAAACCCCTACTCCAAAAATTCTTCTATCTATGTCCTCATCTCGTAATTCTCTATGGGATCCATCTAATGTGCCAGTGTGGATATCAGTTTCATCTTGGGGTACATGCCGATGTAGAAGTCTACCTACCTATGAGGAGGTAGTCCAAGAACAACCTCAGGAATAACATAATTATACTCATCCACAACTATAGGAAATATTGGACTTGTCTCACCCATTGCACTGAGGGTAAGGATTTCCAACTGGTGAGTGATCGTCTTCACCATCCTTCAAGAATGTTCATCCTCTGCTACAAGGGTTTCCTTCACGTCGGTGAAGCAAAACCTTGTTCCATCTCTGTGGAAATACCACACCATTCAACTTAGAGAACAAGAATAAAGATGAATAGTCATACTCTATATCATATTATTATATTGGGAGGATTAGATTATAATATGAGAAGTGTTTATCTGCTACTGATCCCCAAAGGGTCTCTCTATCACGGATCCACAATGGGTCTCTCTATGGTAGGACCACGACATGTCGCAATAGTGCTGATCTATAGAGGGTCACTCTCATGCTGATCCATAGAGGCTCATGCTATTTCATTTCTATGGAGGGTAACTCTATTTCCAATCCATGGTGGTTCGTGTCATTGTTGATCCATAAAGGGTCTCTCATTTTCTGATCCATGGAAGCTTTCTCTTCACTTGACATCCACCCACTAGATTCGAGCACGTTGTGCATATGAGTTCTGAAGGATATTCTCCTCAATACATCTATCGTATATCTATTTCCAAAAATTATCACATATAGTTTTCCAAAAGTAATGTCTTATTTTAAGGGTTCAAACTGAATAGGCGGTGTGTCGATCACATGCCCGATCTATAGGTTATTGGATTTTTAGTAAAAAGGGTCTAGTTGGATTCGAGGCTAACCCAACATAGTCGTACTCCAACTTCTCCCAAAAATCAAGTGGAGTATCTCAAATGGACCACCTCATTTCAAGGGTCCTTGAACCATAGATGGCGCATCAATCAGATGCTCAGTCCGTATGTTATGATTGTTTCTGTGAAATGGGGCTGGTTGGGTAAGGGTCCGGTCAGTAGGGGTCCAACACAATCATTCCATTTTCCCGGTGGGTTCGGCTTGGTATGTAGGGTCTGGACCGATGCCACGGGTCTGTGCCGGTTTTGCCTATCCGGCAAGGAAGTGCAGGTCCGGCCCATGGGTGTCCCAATCCACGTGGCGGGTGCGACCCACCATAAGAATCCCATCCCGCATAGTGTGGGCTTGTTTTACAGACTAAACATAGCTACTTCTGGTTCCACCCAATGACACTAGATGGTGATACCACATCGCCCAACACTGCTACCATGCGACCAGACGTTTGACACACAGGTGGAGGTGGTCCGCATTAATCATGCTTGCATAAGCAAGACGCTCCTACATGTAGTGCCAATAGATGTTGTACCTCCACGATATGCCGATAGTAACACTACCATCGTCTGCCCACAGCCTCCGCTTGTGCACCAGTTCTGCCTTTGACAGGCCACGAGATTCGATCTGGTGGTTTGTTATTGGGGTTCTATGCCCATATGACCTTCGTAGGATGCCATCACCACCGTGAAGCCTTAAAATTCGTTTTGCTGATAAGTTTACTGGTCGACATCGAAGAACGCAACATAAACAACTATGGCGGAGGGACGGGGCCTTGTTCATGTTATCCCACACCCCTCGTGTTACAGTTTAATCATGGGAATAAACATAACGATAACCACAAATCTTGGAACCCCCCCAAAAAAACCCCGTACAATATCCACCCATAAGAACAAGCAATTTTCGGATCAAATAATTAGTTGGTTGATCCACATTCGTCGTAAATTTTCATGAACGAGGAACAAATCATCCAACACATAGAACACATAATCCCCTACATGGATTCACTAGATCTACGGATGATAAAAGATGTGATTTTCATCTTCATCGATCTGCGGTCTTTGGAGGTCGTCCATGCTTGCCAACCTCCTGATCTGATCCTCCAACATTCATTACTTCATTCATTATTCTCTGTTTGATGGGGATTCTTCTGGTGGTTCATCGGTGATTTACCCATGTTTTTAAATTCCCAATCTCCACCACGTTCGTTTATTAAAATAAATAAAATGTGTAGCAATGTTGTGACCATTAACAGTTCTCATTAAATGAGCCACATTTACTGAGTCATTAAGATAACTGTGTGTCAATTTAAAATGATCCATTATTGTCCCTACATTAATGTGCCTCTCAGTGGGCTCATTGTTGCACCGTAGCATCGTCCCCCGCCAAAAATGGTTTGAAGAAAATAATAATTCATTTATATTCTTTTATAATTTTTATCAAAATGTTTGAAAAATAAATTTTTCGCTCGGCCCTTACCGGTCAAAGTTAAGTCATTTCTTATCAAATCCCAACATTCCGAGTTCAACTGTTCCCTCCGATATTCTATCCGAGCACCGGTTCAAATGTTAGAAATCCTCTCCTGCATGTTTACTGAACGTATCTTAAAAAAATCAAAATTAATTTTTGGGGTCTTTGGGCCATGGAATCATGTGTCGTCAGAGCGTGTGGTATCAGAATAATTTAGTATATTAAAACAATTCATTCAATTTAAAAGACATTAGATTTTAATTCATGGCTGAGTAGTATTTTGAGAAATATATTCACCCTCTAATCAATTAGTGGGATTTATATAATTTTATGTTTTTTATAATTTCAACTATATGTAATTTCATGTTGTGAAATTAATATAGTTGCATGTTATTTTAGAGTTATTAATTTATTAAATGATCATAATTAAAAATAAAATTAATGCATTGAGAAATTTGAAATATTTGAACATTGACTGATAGGATAGATATGATAGAATTCAGTATATACATGTTTAAATAATTAAGGGTGGGGTTTTTATTTGTGCCCAATAGATCCCAGATAGCATCACCAATAGATAAAATCCATCGAACTCTCTTTAGAATCTACGTATTGATAGATTTTGATCCTTAGTTAATGCATTGAAATCGTATAGGAAACGAGAAACCATTTGATGTTGGGAATTACCACCCCCACAATCACTCGTTGTATGATAATATAAATTATATAATCTTTTCATTGTTTCTGTGTATACCATAAAGTATGTATTCATATGGTCGATTGTTGGTATTTAGATAATTTTGTAAGCTAGTTCACCACATATATCACGGTTAGTGGTGTCTACAGGAAATTACTTCAGGATCACTTGTCATGTGAACTCCTATAATTATTATCAATAAGGTAATCAAGAGGGAATCTACGAAATAATTCTCATAAATAATCCAATTGTTTTTTTAAATAAAATAATATAGTAGATATTAACTCTAAAATAAATGTGGAAACATATATAATATAATCAAATTTGTATTTTCGACCCATTAGATTTAAAGAATTGACTTTTAATAAATTTAGTAATAAAAATTCTATAAAAAATGAAATTAATTCTACCCATATTCTTCCATAATTGGTTATTATCAATATATTGGACAATTCCATCGATTGGATCCCCAATATGATTTTCCACAATGAGTTTCATAAAATCTCAAGAACAATGTAAATTCAGTTATATGTGTAACATCCCAAAAATGGCATCATACCATTACGAATTACAATTTATAAAATAAATTTTAAGGAAATAAATAATGTAATATTCTTCATTCATAAATATACAATTACAGAGGAATAAAATATATAGGCAAATAGCTTTCTAAAATATATATTTATGGAATAAATATATTCTTTAATCACACATTTCATTGGTATGATAATTTCTCTTATTTGAAGTTCATTAAATAATGATATTTAAATTAATATTTTGTCATAAATAAATAATTATATAAAATTTATTATACAATAAATCATAGTGAAATTGTTATTAAATATTTTCATTTTTCTGTAATATCATAATTTGTAATGAAATTTGAAATTATAAGATTATAATATTATAAAATATGGTTATATTATATTTTATAATAATTTCATTATTTATTTATAATATATTATATTATTAATGATATAATGATTATAAATATATTATATGTGAATGTTTGATTATGAAAAACAGAACTAGATACCCTAAAAAACTTGTTTCTAACCCGACTCATCACATAACTGAAGGATATTCATTTTCCCTATAGGAAGAAGACTAGAACACAGGTATTTAAAACAACTTGAGGGAATGATTTTAGCAAACATGAATTAGAGAACATAGAATATTTATAAATAATAAATATACACAAAAGAAGAGAAAACATGAATACAAATATATTCCATAACTAAAAGAAGATTTTGGAAATGATACAAAATAAAATATTCTAAAAAATCTAATGTACAGGATCAATTGAAAAGTATAAAATTAAAATGATAAATAGAAAATCCATTTTATTGCATCAGAAAACTCCCTCCTTCTGACAAACCTCTACCTAAACAGAGCTGACAGAAACCTCATCACTTCCCTACATAGCCTTTCCTTTAACATCAACATGGGGAAGACATGGTTTTATTTACAATTAATATATTCAGCCTGGTTTCAGTGAAACACGATCATTAGGATCCAACCGAGGTCTTCCAGAAATTGTCGTTGTACAATAATATGAAAATGCTCAACTTTAAGAAAACATGGAAGGATAATTATCTAGACATTTTTTTTATCAAAATCATAGTAATACATAATTTTTTTTATGTTTTTCCAAATTATCCATTTAAAACTGGGTCAAAGCATATCACTTATATCATCGAGTTTAATTGAATTTGTCACATATAAACTGAAATAAAAAAATATACAAACTAGATCTCCATTAAAACATTATATGGATCAAAACATGGTAGGATATCTAGATCACTCATACCTAAACATATACAATCACAATAATAATTTTTCTAAAGATATTCATCGAATATAGATACAAGTGTAACACCACATAAATTGAACATAAAATTTGGTCCAAAAAAGTCCTTTGAAAAACAATCCAATGTATGAGAGCAACACATTATGAGTGAAAACATGATTGTATCAATATATTGGGACAATTTCTAAACCATCCACCTATTATTCATTGTGTCACAATGCGATGTTTTGTCAAATTAATATCATTAAAACAGAAGATGGAAAACCATTTCATAAAAAAATCCAATAATTCTATGAAAAAACTATTTTAAATTATCAAATTAATGGGGAACCCATGTTTTCTGAAAATACAATTTTCAGAATAAAAAATAAATCAATAAATTATGAAATTTTATTTGTAATAAAATTTAAAAAATCATTGCAATCAGGGTATATCCAACACAGGGTTAATATGGAAGTGTCTTCCTAGAATTATTTTGCACATGCCAGAAATGGAATTCCACACAATGAATAGAAGATAATGAAAAGAAAAAAGGCCACAAAACTTATTCCCATATCTATAAAAAAAATTAATAAGAGGAGAGGTTTGAAGAGAAGATAAATGAAATATACATCATGGAAACTGCACACTGCTATATCACCAAACCAATGGTCAGTATCTGGTAGAAAAATTCATAATAGATCATGAAATGATAAACACGAATGAAAAATAGGCTTTTAACAGTTCTTAAAATGGCCATTATCATTGTTTCAAATGTCTTGACCACATGAGTGAGGTTAAAATCCATCGTCATTATTCAATGCTAAAAAAACTGTAAAAGGGGTCATTTATCTGTCCTAAACAAAGAACAGATAAATGGGACATTTAGTAGATATTTAATTTAGATCCTATAAAGGAAGTATTTTTTAGTAATTACAGAATAACTGATAAATTATACCTTTATCCATTATTATAAAAGTGTTGATAAAGGGTCATGCCATAGTGTGTGGTAACGACAAACTAAAACCCCTTACATTGTGTTATAACAGTACACCACAACACCAGAAACACAACATATATCAACATAAATAAGAATCAATAGAGTATATAAATGAAATTAAATTTACAAAAAAATCATTACAAAAAAAACAGTATATTATATACATCTCAAAAATTGGGTTATAAAATCAAATAAATACAAATTATTACATACATACATGAAAATAAATGTTCCTTTATCTTTCAATCCTTAAATGAAAAATGAAATTTTCAAAAAACACCATTTATCGTGAAATATAGAACACTTGTATATAAAATCTTATATTTTTAATAATATAATGATATGAATTATCTAAAAGATTAAATTTTACTAAAATTAATATCAATTTTAATTAAAACGACACAATGTGAGTCATACTGCTTACAACGGTCATTTGATTGATGTTTTAATGATTCCACCACATATCATATGAAATTTGGATCCTATTCCAAAAGTATAAAATCAATATAAAAATGTTTTTCTATTATTAGTATGTCAATTGTCTTATTTACTAAAATATAATTTTAAACTAAAAATATGTATTTTTTACTAATTCCGATCACATCATATATTATATTGATGTGAAATAGAGTCATACACATCACACATGACTTATGTATAATTGTTATATTTTTGCAAGAAAATATCATTGTGTTTGATTGATTTTCTATGAGTGAAATTTTTTAAACAAAATCTTGATTTCAAAATGATAAAAGAAAACCTTGAGTTATATCGGGCACATCATGTATCTGATTGAAGGACATTTAATTCATACACATCACAAATGACTTGTCTATTATCTTTGAATTGTATAAATATAGTCTGAATGTGTTTTCTGAGTTTCTAATGGGACAATTGTCCATTTTTCTAAAATGTATGAAAATTTAAAATAAAAAGTTATTCTTTGATACATATTGATCTCTTCATATGTTGGATTGAGGTGGGGATAATTCCTATACATCCCAAGTTACATATAGATATTTTTCCTAATGTTTCAAAATAATGTGAATGTGTTTTATCCCATTTGAGTATTCAAGTAGTCCTTTCAAATAAAATTTAATTTAAAAATTGAAGCCCACACCTTGACTCATACTGATCATATTGTGTATTGTATTTAGGTGAGGTTGATTCCTAGACATCAAAACTGAAATATGGATCAATTTTATAAGTTATTTATATAATTTCTATAATCTTTATCATTTTTGAGAAGGTATTAGGGAAATTTTAATAAAAATAATGACAATTTTTAATTAAAAGATGTACATTGAGTTATATTGGTCACACTATGTGTCAGATTGAGGTTTGACTAATTTTTACTTGTCCCAAATGGCATATGGATTGTTGTACAAAAATTACAAAACATTTTAAAATTTTTACTTAATTTTGAGAATGTCACTTTTCTTTTTTACTAAATTGTCATATTAAATCAGAATCACATACTTTGACCTATAATTATCACATTGTGTATCAGATAGAGGTTCAGATGATTCTTACACATTAAAAATGACTTATTGATCATTATTATATTATATTTAAATTATGTGAATGTGTTTTCTTGGTTTTGAGTAGGTTAGTTTCCATTTTTACGAAATTGATATCAATTTTAATTAAAAAGTCAAATATTGAGTTATACTAAGAATAAATTAATTAAACATAAATATGAAACAATCAATTAATTCAAAGGAAATTGATTTTTCTCTGAAAACATCAATATTAAATCAGAGATTTATAGGAGGGTGAATCATTGCTTTTAATCCAATGGAAATAGAGGTACCATGAAAAATATTGAAAAATGAACCACTATAGGTGTGAAAGGTTTTATGGGAGAATAAGTAAATATAATTTTTGGTGCATAAAGGCCTGGAATATGGGAAAATCACCGAAACTAAAAAAAATAATCCACCTATATAAGAAAAAAATTATTATGTGATTAATAATAAGAAGAAGTAAACTAATCATAAATTTAAAACAATATAATAATTATATATAAAATAATTATACTGTGAAAACTTCAAGATTACCTATATAATTGACAAGAGGTATCCACATTTCAGTTCCACAAAGGTGGGTGAGGTAATGTGATTGAATTTGATAAATTAACCACTGAATAGATGAAATGGTTTTGAGGGAGAAGGATTGTATGGATGTTTTTGTGGAGAAAGGCATGAATGGTGTAAAGAGAAACCAAACTAGAACAAAAGAATCATCCTAAAGAAGAAAACAATTATTATGTGAGTAATTTTAAAAATAAATATATTAAACATATATATCAAGAAATATATTAATTCTATGGATAATAATTTTACTGTAAAAATAGCAGGACAATATCTGTTATTGAGAAGAGACATAATCATTTCACTTTTCAATGATATGAATCATGGAAAAAAAATCTTAAAATAAAAACAAACACATCATAGAATAATGAATACTTGATCAATGTTCCATTATATAATTTTATAGTAAAATTGAGAAGTATATTGTCACATAGCCTTTAATTATTTCCAAAGGGCTTCCTTCATTATTATTTATTCTCCTAAGTGAAAGGTAATATCATGAATTATAGAAGAAAATGACTACACGATTAGTCAAATATATAATTTAGATTGTGTTTATGCATTAGAAAACATATAATATTATTTGGAATAACAAAATATATTAAAAACACATTTACCTTATCATTTAACCTACTTTATTTTTTAATGGTTTCATGGATTTTTTTTCTCTATAGAGAATCCTAATCCCCTATTTATTGGTACCCTTTAACATACAAGACATTGTCTACATTAAGACCAAAATGAATTGATTATGTTATCACAATGAAATGGTCATCCTCAATTTAATTTTTATCTTATTAAACATTTATATTATTTGTTAGAAAAAAATTGACTAGTTATTTTTTCTTGGATCAAAGAATCAAATACCTTCACTTATTGTGATTCCATTATGAACAGTTTGTCTTTTCCCCCTTCTACTGAATAATTCATCTTCATAAATCCCATTTCATCAACATTCAATCAATTAAATGGACAACCCATTTTGAATGGTAATGTGACACTTGAAATGTTGAATCATACAACATTTATACATGTTTGATAATTCCAAAAAATGAAATATTTGTATTAATTTTATTTCTATCCTTAAAACCATATATGTACATTGCTTCACCAACAATCATAACATCGATTTTTACATCGTACTGATGTCATCATGTTCTTTGGTATCAGTCATATAACTATTGATTAAAAACCAATGTAAGATATAACATTTATATTCGGTCATACGGTTATCCCCTAATGACTTCCGACAATTGAATTAGGATTTTTAGATGACTACTTATAAATTTGATATTTGAACCATCCTAAAAACTATATATTGAGTGTTTTTTATATCCATAATTCTTCCCTTGATTGAATAAAATATATAAGTATTTATTTTTGGGCTTCCGTGTATGGATCCGCATATTCACTATTCTGTAATATTTAAAGATGTTACTTCTCCCTCTCTGTCAAGGTAATTGTAACAATATATCATCTATAAATACCATTTCCAATAATTCATTCGATGTGATAAGACATTGAGAGACTAATTCATTCAAGAGTTGATATGTAATTCATATATAATTTAATATATTCTTCACCAACATGTCATTCCGCAGTATGTCCTTCTGGACAAAATTTATTTTTGACATACCCTTTCAAAATATTCAAAAAAAATTTAATGGAATACATCCATCTATAATGGAAAAGATTACACAATTAAACCCATTATTCCACGTGAACTATTAGGTGTTCCATTATATGAAAGAATGATGGTTGGAATAAAATCACTAATTTACGTTATATGAATGAAAAATCCTTATTCATAATGAGAATCTTTACAGGGTATACAACATTTGTGCATACAAATATGTGAAATAATATATTCTGGTTAATTTATGTCATTCATTTTGTGATAGAATTCAACAAAAATAAACAACCATTATATCGTGCACCAAAACATATTAGTCATGTTATTTTAGTCCTTATAAATTCAAATTATTCATTGAAACATCATTCTTAATATTTTATGAATACCCTTGTGGAACTTTTAAACTTCTATAGATAAGTAATATTTTAAAAATTCCTTATCTGGTTAGAGTGTGTAGAGATAGTGGAAGAAAATTCCACCTTTTCCCCATCATTTGTGCCAAATCATCCCATATACCAATTTCAATCATGTACAAACTAGTTGTGATTCCATATTTCTATTTTTAAGAACATTTTTTAATATGAAAAGAACACTATCAAATGATTTTTTTCTATAATCATGAAATCATGAAAATATCTGACATAGAAACATTTCTAATACAACAACTCAAATAAAATTGATCTCTTCTTGCATCCTGGTTTTTTTATTGTTTTTCAAAAACAGTTCACTGAAAAAAAACATTCATTGTTTTTTACATATATGTACATTTGATTTCATATTACTAGTGATGTTGTTGTACCGTGTTCAATATTATCATAGAATGATGTCATCCAGAATCAATATTTTTTTCATCAAGAGAGAAAGATACAGATATCCTAGAAACATAGTATTCAGTGAATTTTTCAACTGAACTGAGTATGTATGTTTTTCAAAAATTAGACTCCCCAACATTCATTTAATTTTATAGCCAGATAAATTTCAATAAGTGTGGATTCATTTTATCATTATGTACAACATGATCATCAATGTGAATTCTGCACTTATATGGTCATCATACATTGTAACACATGTATACTATATTAATTTTAGATCTTTGATTGAAATATCCAAAAATTCAACAAAATCATTAGTGGGTTTCTTTGGGACAAATATAAGTATAGAAAACATAATGTATTAGTGCTTTATACATAACCATGGACGCAATTCATAATTTATCAACATCATAGGCAATGTACTATGAGTACTACATAATAAACCCAAAGGATTTAATCCTTCTGTAGATAATACAAGACAAATGTTTCTCACATTATCTCTTAATTCAGTATACTCCTAATAAATTTTCATCCACAAATGATTATATATCTGATGAATTAGGTTACCATATTTAATTATTGTATTTTTTTCATGTTAATTATATCATTATTTCATAACATCTATATTGTCTTTAGAACCATGTAATGACATTAAAGTACCATATAGATTTATTTGATCTTGATCCATTTTTATTATATAGATATGTGCCACACATAAGGCCTTTTATGACGGATTCATGATCATTGTGAATCAGTATAATATCATTTGGAAATCATGTATTTTTTTAGAGATCATCCAATTAAACGGGACATTTATTTAGCGTCATATGTTTTCAATGGTAGTTCATTTTCATTTGGTAGCATATCATTTACGGGAACATGTAATTCTATAAAGCTGGTTTCACTCAATCCACTGCAAGAATTCAAATTATAAAACAACAATACAGTGGACAATGTGGGGTATTTAGTAAAACCTATATATAATGGGTTATTGGGACATCTATTTTACCCCTTAACAACATATCACAATCATGAACGCCATCTTAAATTTCTGTTGTAATTTTTTCTATGTGATCTCCATTAACTTTTACAATGGTATTCATTCCAAATGATTCATAAACTATATAATAATCCCAATCAATGTATGTATTCATGTGTTCCTATGTTTTGAAAAACATATATAGCTTTGATCAACATTGTGACAAATCAGATGTTCTTACAAGTCTTCTAGAATAATTTGTCTTTAATAAATAAAATGTGAACATAAACAAAATTATTTAAAAGGGTCGCATGCATGCTCCATTTCATACATGATGAACACTATAACTCCATATTCATATTCTTCTATCAAAAAATTAGCATGTATCAATTATTAAGTAGTATCTATCGTATTGGGTACAAAAATATTAATTTTATAAAATATATAAATAAATAAACATAATATATTTGTTATCAAAAGTGAATGTTATAGAAAATTATAATCTGGTATACTCAACATTGGATTGTTTCAATGAATTTCAATATGTGGATGAAAATTGGTAGTTAAATCTATAAAAATAATTACATAAAATATTTTTTTAAATACCCTAAACAAATGAAAAAGTAATCTATGAAAATATAGAGTAATAAGAAACTAAAATATGATAATCTAGAAAAATATACTCTCTTTCATCCAATTAGATTGGTTGTTTAATGGATTAAAGAATATCATTAATGATTAAAATGGATAGAACAATCCTTCTTTTTGTATAATTTTGGTGAATTTGGAAATAGAGGAATAATTTTTTTGGAGATTAATACTTCAATGAAGGTAAATATGGATCATTTATACAAGAATAATTAAGTGTATCAAACCACTAAATCCAACAATACGGGATGTTGGTATTTCATGAAATAGTGGGAAATATAATATAATCATTAATAACATGACTATAAGTAATCATTAAATTGTAATAATTATTATTTAATTATTATAGATAATGGAAACTTACATGACTATATCATTTTTTTATGATCTAAATTGGAGAAAGATAATTTCATATCAAGTGAAAACTTATAAAAGTAGTAAAGACACTAAAATATTATATAATACCAAGAATTTATGTTAAATTTATTAGAATCCCTTATACATGATTATCAAACATGTAGAGAGAGTGAGGGTGAGAAGTATTCCTATAGAAGGCATATTGGGGATGCAACATATTTCTAATGAATCATGTTGTAAGTTATTGTCATTGGTCTAAGGATGTGGGATAGGGACATGGATGGAGACACTATGTTGTATCATCTCAAATAATATGATAATATTTGGGAGATAAACAAAGTTAATATTTGAAATTATCACTAAACATTAAAATTTCAAACCTAAATTTGAATAATGTAATGACCCTTTCCCAAAATTACCCATACAACACCAGGTCAGATCATAATAAGACCTCTAAAAAACCTAAAAGTCAATAATTGATGGTTGAAACAATTGTTGTAGAACCCCATAAATAGGAGGTGGTACCCTCCCAAATAGAAACAATTAGTACTAGAGGTCGAAAAAAATCTTGCATGACCCTTAGCAATAATGAACACACATACCCAAAATCTGCATTACCCAATATAGGAATATGTGATTGAAAAAAAAAATATTGAAATAAATTATGAAATGGCAATTTAGAGACACATACATGTGATTTATAACAACTCACTTATTTCTATAAGAAATATCAAATAGATAAAATCCAAATATTCAAATATTACATGGACTAAAGGCATCATAATGATTCAAAATGTGATGGCATGATGTGATAAAACCTCATGTGCTTTACTGTGGATGACCCCTTTGAAACATATCTATAAGAAAACTAAGGACCACATTTAAATGTGTACGGTCCAAAATTTATATATTGATGAGATAAAAATTTATTATCAAATTATCACTAACCCCACACCCAAAAATGTACATTAATATTAAAATGATAGGAGTTCAGGATGACCATGTTTGAGTTAAGAGACAAAAATGGAACCAAATATAATTTGTGAATACAGGTTTTATACTTTCTATATCTCTAGACCGTACATGGATCAAGGGGGTCACCAACCCTATCAGTTGATATATTATCCACCTAATGGATAAAAATTTATAAATGGCATAGGGACACATCATTGTTTTCCTCACTTTATTAAGCGTCATTAATTTTTTATATTTGTGTGGGTGATATGAGATCAAATTAAATAATAAACGTTCACGTAAAGATAAAATAAATTAAAATGTATGACAAATGTAGTTAATTGATTATTTATAAATGTATAGTGTGGAATAAAATATTAAAATTAATGATAAAAATAATATTAATTCAATCAAATATAAAATAAATGTATTAAAAACCATAATGAAATATTATGCCAAATTCCACCCATTATAGGATTAAAAAAAAACAACATATGTTATGCTCATAATAATTGTTTTTGGATCCTATTTTTATTAGGGAAATCATATGAATTGATGGTTTTTTGATAAATAAAATATTCATCAATGAAATAGATATAGTTTTCTTGGTGTAATTATAATGATAATGTGTTGATAATAAAATCTATGTTGTATATAATATGGGACCCACTACAAAGGTAAATAATTGATGAGTTAATGTAGTTACCTATATAAAATCAAATTTTGAGGATCTCGATGAAATGGGTAAATCATAAAAAATACATTTTGTAGTTGTTTTACTGATCCTTACAAATAAAATAATCCATAGACGATGTATTTTGTGTTATGTAATTTAAGAAAATATGATATGAAAAAAAGAAGAATGTAAATTAAATAAATAAATCACTAATGTTTAACTATTTTTAATCTATATATAAGTATTAATATTGTTTTATATATTTCTTATAATCTGGTAATACTAGAAATTCACTATGATAAATGTTTTACACACTTCATGGCCCAACATAGACTTATTTCCAAGAGTGGTATATCAACTTCTGCATTGTACACTGATATGAAATGAAATTATGAGTGTTTGAGTCTCCAATTCCTATAGAGACACTTCTATAAGAGGGTGAGGGAAAAAATAAAAAAACCGAGAAATTTGGATGTTGCATTTTATGTTTACATCATAATTCTATATTCAATTCAAAATAACTTGTGATAGATGCATCAATACATTGATGGTCAGATATGTTTTCTAATATCAGAGAAGTTTATGGAGAAAATATGATGTAAGAAATGAATGTTATAATTTAATTCACAAATACTTAACACTGAAAAACTATAGTTTCATTTTGTATTATAAAAAAAATAGTATTAAAAACACTTATATATAATGATGGTATGAATTTCTATGTTGAGTAGAACATAATAAAAATGAATCTTTTATTCATTATAGTGATCAAGCTGAAACCACATTTTGAGAAACCCATGACTAATCCTAGGTTAGTGGATCAATTATTAATTATTTTTAGAAAACATATTATAAAAAGGTAGAGATAATAAATGGTTTCTATTATCTATGAATTTAGAAATATATATCCATATATGAGAAATTAAAATGAATTTAAGAATAATTTAGTCAATTTAACATTATTCATATTCATCAATTTTATGTAAATCAGATTTAAAACAAAATATTAATTAGAAAAACATATGTTTACAAAAAATTTTATTTATTTAAAAGCCCATGAGAGTTAAAAACCATTAAAAGATAATAAATATCATATTATATGTGGCTAAGAATTGGGGATTCCAATTATAGTAATTTGGATTACATTATTAATTATTTTATAGTGAATTGATTATTATGAAACATTGATTGGGTGTTCAATGTAACCTAAAAAGTTAACATAGTGTTCCCTGTGACACAAAACATTTATTCATTTTGTATGTTATATTTTTGTGGAGTTTCAAATTTAATTAATTTTCTAATAATATTTGAATCATCCTCAATAAATGACGAATAAAAAATTAAAGACTCTATAATAAAATTTTATGGATGGATATTTCATTGTAAAATAAGGTAACAACGTGTTTTTATATATATACATAATATGGAATATAGATTCATTTTATCAAAGAAACATTTTAATTTTTTAGTCACTTACGTATAATTTTTTAGAAATTAAATCCTTCATAAATAATTGTATTCCACAATGAATAATTAACTAGATAAATTAATGAATGTTTAATGTTTTTCCAATTGAATGTAGTGGTCAATTCATGTACTTTTTTAGATTCCAATATGGTTTAATGATTGTATTATTGATACCATATAACCTTATTCTTAGAATAAATTAGTTTTTTAGTCCGATTATATGGTGTTTTTCGTAACCAAAAATTCATCGATCTTGAGAATTGTAACACCAGGAGATTTTATGAGATAAATTCGTTTTTACTTTCATTGAGGTCTTATGTCGTATGTTACACCAACATTATCATCTGCTAAACGAAACACTGTATTATTTTGTAGTATAGTCAACACTATTCTTGGCTTGCATTACATGCAAGAGAGACCATCCTTGATAGTACTCATTGTAAGCTATATCGAGTTTTAATAAACAATGATATATTATTAAAAATATTATTATCTAATCAGATAGAAACTATCCGTTTTGAATATTATAAACCATAATTTGAATTTTATATAACATTGTCATTAAAATTATGTATTTTTAGATATTATATAAGAACAAATTCAATTTTTCGAATAAAAGAATAATTTTTAAAAAAATGTTGTTTTACCAACATTTGATTGCCCACCAATTTTAAATCTTTTCTTAACACTTTTATATAGAATAGAAGACAAAATAAACTTATCATTCTAAATCAAGAAATCAAATGTTTTTTTGTTGAATTGTGCTAATTTTTTTGATAAATTTCATATTTTAATGAATAGTGAAAATTACCGCATTTTAATTCAAAACAACATTTTAATCAAATTTATTTATATAGTTAGATTATATTTATTAATGGTTTTAATGAGTATTTGGATTATTTTTTTAACATTTAATCAAATATTGGTCATTGTATATAATTTAATATTTTAGTTTGACATAAACACCATTCAATCTTTTGATAAGTTTTATCTTCTTAAAAACCTGATTTTTGTTTTTTACAATGGGAATTAATTTGGAATAAAGTTTTTCAAAATCTGAGTTTATAATTTTGAAAAATGGATTCCATACTTTAAATGTGTGGGTACAAATTATGTAAATTAGTTAATTTTAATTTTTCAATATTATGAATAATAACTATAGTAATTTTTATTTTCCATAGTGAAAGGTTAATTGGGTAAATTAGGGTAACTAACCATTTGATAATGATAATGAAATTAACCAAAATCTGGATAATGTTTTATTGGATAAATTAATTTCAACCAATATCACCTATGGGTAATAATTTATTCATTTAATATTCTTTTTTTCTGGAAATTGATGTAATTATAATTAAAACAAAAGATGGTGACAACATGTCACTCTCAAAGCTCTTATAAGTATATTAAATTTAATATTGTGATAAACATTATAAAACTAAAAAATTAAATATTCCCTATAATTATAATGAATGTATCTATATCATTTTAATTTATTTATAATTTTTATATATTTCATAATTTCCATTAATGATGACACAATAGTGATGTATAATTTATTTTATTAATTGAAATATCAAATAAATGGTTATGAAAATATTAAAATAAATATAATATGAACTAATTAATGATATATAGGAATTTTATAGGTTCATATGACATGTTAGGAGTGGGTTTAATATTTTGGTTTGTATTTATCTTCTATGTGGATTTTAATTAAACACAAATAAATTAATACTATCAAAATTGACACTTCATATTTTATAAATAATAACATATTATTAATGTTTTTAGAAATAAAAAAAATAAAAATTCTAATGTGAAAATTATATAGTCCAAAATTACAAAATGTATCCAATTATAGAAAAACGATGAATCATTAGTAAATATTTATAACCATTTCATATTTAGAATGTTATTACAACAACTAAAATTAAAAAGAATAAATAATGATAAATCCTAATCATATGGTTTAAAATAAAATCCAAAAATGTCGAAATTTTTTTGGCTGATAGTATTTCGATGAATAATCATATTATCATCGAATACAATGAGTTTGGGTGAATTATAAATAGAAAATAATTTTTTTGTAAATTATTATTTAAAGACTTTCCAAAGGTACCCCTCCCATCTCTTATCAAAAGGAAGCTTTTCTTCCCATTCAATCAGACCTCTAAAGCACATTCACTCAGAAAAACCCTTCCCACATCTCCTCCAAAATTCAATCATTTTATCCTTGAGGCTACCCTTTGTTCATAATGCCATCATTGGGATTCCTTCTATGCATACCAAAAAGAGATACCCGAAAAAGAAGTAATTGTTTAATCACATCTTTCATAATTCTTTTATTCATTTATATTCTCTTGTTATGTTGTTTCCATACTAAAATAATAAATCCATTAACTAATATACGATGATATGTTGATATAGTTATGGAAAAATCGTATAACCCTTTTTATTGATCCTATGAATAACAATGTCCCAATGCATGTGTGCTTACGTATTACCGTCTCCACGTCTTGGTGTAATCTATTATTCAACAATACATTAATTGGATTGGTATAATGATAGGTACAATGGATTTTAATAACAAATATATCATAATTATTGTTATTTATAACTAATATTACATCCAATTATATTCCATCTAACCATAAAATGGAATTATATCGTCACTCATCCGTACGTACAACCTATTGTCTCCTCAATGAGCTGAGATTCATTATCCATGCTAATAAATCATGAATGATTATAAAATTTATATGATGAGTAAAAATAAAAATTATGAACATAATTTCATTTTGGAAATGAATAAAATAAATCCTATGAATTAAAAACATGACTTATATGGAAAACAAGAATGGGAAAATGAAGTAGTTAACAACCTAAATAATATTAATATTGAAACACTATTAACAAAATTACATAATAGGATCACATATGTTAACATAAATATGAATATGGTAATAGTATAATTTTATAACATACCTCATCCACTTATCACAAGGTTTTCATACATATGAAGGATATTTGACCTAAGGTAAGGGATAATTTTTCAGTAACATTTTTATCTAAGATTGTTTATAAGTAACTATTTACTGGGGATATATTTATCCTTCATGTATATGTTTTGTAAAAATGATTTCATAAAAATTTTGTTTTTATTTAATGTGTGTTTAATGTAATTTTTTATCAGTTTCTCCTTTTACTACATGGTTATTAAATAATATTTCTTATATTACAATACGAGGTACTTTTTCGACTTTTCTAAAAAAATTATGAGGATTATGTTTTTATCTTATACATGATGAACATATTTTTTCACCTTAATAAAAACTTATTTCCATTATCATCCCCTACATGGTTTCAATATTTTTTTCAAAAAAATTATTATCTTTCAAAATTTCATGGAATTTAGGGAATGGAAAACGATTTTGAACAATAATGGATAGTTTCTACATGAATTATGTTCAAGTATTATATCAAAATTATTTTCCATATAAGATAATTCCATTTAAATAGGTTTATGTTTCTATCCAAATTGTTACTAAGATTTTATTCTGTTAATGATGGAATGATGTTTTATATGGATTATGTTATGATGTAATGATTTCAACGAAACACAATTTATTTCATGAGTTATGCTATGATGAAGGCTTTATGTTTTGTGACGCATGTAAGAATGATTTCACTATGATAGGGTGGGACCTGGATCTCCCTCTAATGTATAGGGTAGTGATTTATATTTCATGAGACATACATGAATGGAATGGAAAGTGAATCTGTTTCAGTAATAAAGGGTTGGAACAAAAATTAAAACTATATTAGAAATACATGAATGGAACAACAAGTAATCCCAATTCAGTAATGGACTTTTTTACACTAGGATTTTCTTGGAAGAAATTTCCTTGATACTATAGAAAATATATTATGTCCTCATTTGTTTCCTAAAATTCCATGTTTTATTCTAATGATATTATGGTTAATTTTCCATTATGATTTATTTCTTATGTACTGGACAAATTTATTTCATGACTCAAGATTTTGATATTTAAACATTATGTTAATGTTCTTAAATTCTCATATTTATGATTTGTTTTCTGTTCTCTTTGTTTATCCTTAATGAGAATTTGAGCTCACCATTTCTATGTTTTATTTTAACTAGTATATAACAAATGGTTCATTAGGTTGGAAAATGAAAGGGGAAGATGTTTATGGGAGATGTTGAATAAATTTCACAGAGTTAGAATATTGTGTTCCATGTTTCAAAATACAATAATCTAGTAAGGTATCCATGCTCTTTTTGTTTAATTTTTTTCAAATTCCTCATAAGAAATGTAATGTACAAGTACGTAAATCCCGGTACTCTATAGTTGGTATCAAATAAAAGGTTTAAATAACATTTAAAATCTAATATGTGAAAACATTAGTGAGATCCATAAATATATTTATAAGGTATATATAGGGATTTCCCTAAGGGTAGCCTAACTATAGGTTGCAGTCCAAAATTTAGGGTAATGTTCATGAATATCATAGTATTAAACCTATGATGTTAGAGATTGAATGTAATCCCCCTTTATTGTCTTGTTTTCATTGTATTATTGTTTCTATATCACACAATTCTCTTTGTGTTTTAGACATTAGATAGACAGTAAAAATAGTAAAAATGATCAATGTTGTGAGAAATGAAATGATTTTCATCCCTTGAAAAAAAATTTGGTGGGATATGGAATTCAAAATCAAATTTCTATAGAAAAAAAAATTATGAGTCATTCTGGACATTCAAATGAGCAAATAAGTAAACAAAATTTTGTTGAGTCCTTCATCAGGTGACACCCACCTTCTTTTATTGGGTCTTCTAGTCAACTTTTTGGTTAACAATAGATCAATACCATTTAAAATATATTTTTCATCCTTTGCATTTCAACACCTAAAAAAGGTTATTTTGGATGTTTATCATTTTTATGGTCAAGCTGACGAGTGGTTGACTCTTTTCAAAATTACAAGGAAATAAGATGAAATTGAATCAATGGAATGGGATGAGTTCTATACCTTATTTTTCTATAAATAATTATCTCTTATTATTCCAAAAATGATCAAAATGGAGTTCCTTGAGCTTTAGGAAAAGAATGATGAATCTATTTCTACATATAAGGAATGTTTTACAAGACATGAAATGTATGTTTATGGTTTTATCATCAAATCTGATTGTAATGGTGATCTATTATTCAGTGGCTTAAAACCATGTCTTCGAAGGGATTTAACTATAAAAGACAGTATTATCTATAAAGTGATTGTTTGTTTTGATATCAAGGTAGAAATGGCTATTGGTGTTACATATCAATCTCATGGTTTAGATAAGAAATGAAATATGGAGTTGAATGGAAAATCTCAAAACAATAGTGAAAAGAAGATGAATGTTTCAAAATACTCAAAGAAAGGAAAGAAGCATCGTGGATATTGTCTTATAGGGACTTGAAAATGTTTGGTGTGTGTATAATATGGTCATCAAGTAGTTTAGTGCAAATGTAATGAGAAAAATATTTCTAAAGATGTGAATATGGGAAAGACTACAGAGATTTCACAATCCACACTTCAATGTAACAATTGCAAGGAAATGGGGCATTATCATAACCAATACCATAATCCAAGGGTTATGGATGATTATCAATGACAACAACCTCTTAGAGAAAAATAAAAAATGTAAAATCACATGAGATCACTATTGTTGATGTTTAGTGTGACAACAAATAGGTGGAATGGTTATTTGTTACTGTAATGAGATACAAAGTAGTGTTGTAGAATCTCTTTTATAGTAATATGAAATACATTAATATCTATGAATTGGTCTATTGTGGTTTTCCATAATTATATTGTACTAGTAACCATGAAAAGTTATTGAAATATTTTTAGAAATCACATGATATACACATATTGAAGGGATAATGAGATAATGAGATGTTTGATAGTATTTTGGTCATCCTGACTGATATATGAAAAAAGTGACACCATGGTTTGAGAATGTAGATTTTTTTTATTGGTGTGTGGAAGGAGTTAATTTTAAAATAATAGATTTTTTTTATAAGGTTTCATGGTAATTCATGTTGTCATATTGTTTCAAGAGACTATGTGATTAAGTTATTTGCATGTTTCGAATGCGACATCAAAGATCTACCTTATAAGATATGGGTGATAAATGTTATTAAAATATAGTTCACATATTTATAAAGTTCTATATTTCATTTTTTGAAAGGATCATAATGTTATCCATTTCTGGATATTATATGTTATATTCTAGTTTAATTTTTTCAATTAATGTATTATCTCACTATAGGTGGACTTATACATATTTGATTAACTTTTCTAACCTTTTTGTTGAGATTGATGGAATGACCTATAATTCTATTGTTTGATCTGGTAACACTTATTGACGGTCTAATGGAGGATTATTTCTATAAATAAAAGATTAGGGGGAAATTGTTCAAGGCACGAACAATAAATATATTTTACCAAAATAATGTAAGTATTTTTTATCATGAAAAATATCTTTAGGAAAAGGATCTTGAAAAACAAAAGTATTATCCTAGTACCTTATTATCCGATAAATTATATTATCTATTAAATCATCATAGATTTATGGATTTCTAGTAGATAACTTTCCCCAAACCATATTCTATATCACTATCAATCAGAACATGATTGTTAGATTTCTCTTCAATATCCATGTTTTCACTACCCAACTATATTCTTCTAGGTGGAAACCTAGTGATGTGTTACATTGTGTAACCATTATGTTTCAAACATTACTTTTAAAAATGATGTTTTGGTATTCCTCTTTACGATGTGGGGTTCTATTAATGAAACATTCAATAGTAATCCTTTTTATAACCCTAATCAATTGGAGGGCGAAATTCATTTTAAGTGGGGTATAATATAACACCTAGATATTTTATGAGATGGATTATTTTTTAATTTCATTGATGTCTTCTATTGTATGCTACAACAATATTAGCTTGTGGTATGCACAACTCCATACTAGATTGTAGTATACACAACACTATTATTGTCTTGCATTACATGCAAGAGACACCTTCCTTGATATATTATGTTATATGCCATACTGAGCATAATTAAACAACGATATACTATTTAAATATTATTATTTAATTAGTGATAAACTGGTTGTTATCAATATTATTAACCGCATTTTGAATTTTATATTACATTAAGATTCAACAAATGTATTTTCTAGAAATTATACAATAAAAATTTCTATTTTTTGGATAAAAGATGTATTTTTTAAAAAATGATGTTTTTCCACCCCTTGATGGAGCACCAATTATAAATATAGTTTTTAACAATTTAGTATATTATAGTTGTAAAAATAAACTTTTTTTGGGAAGAGGACATAAAAATTGTCTTTCTTTAAATTTTTTGTATATTTCTGATAAAATTCATGTTTTAAAGAAAAATAAAAAATAATTAATTTCAAATCAAAATGTCCTTTTCAACTAATTTATTTATATAGTTTGATTATATTTTAAATTTGTTTTAATGTTTTACTGTATTATGTTTTTATCATTTAGAACTATTTCGGTCATTGGAAGTAAATTCACATTTAAATTAGACATAAACACATGATACTCTTTTAATAAGTTCTTACTACATAAAAACACTATTTTTTGTTTTTAACAATGAAAATTAAGTTTACATTTATTTCATCAAATTATGTATTTTGAATTATAAAAAATGGATTCCATATTTTGAATTAGTGGGTATAAATTGTTTTAATAGTTTACATATATTTTTTGGATAATATTAGTTGTTACTATGATAATTTTTATTTACCATAGTTAATGGTAAAATATTTAAATAAGGGAAACTAAAAAAATGATAAAGATAATAAAATTACCCTCACAACTGAAAAATTTGTATTTTATTAATTAATGACAACCAATGACACATATTTTTTGGAATTTTTTCATTAATTTACTTATTTACATGAAAGTGATGTAATTATAATAAAAACAAAAGAAGGTTACAACTTGTATCTCTCATATATCTAATTCGTATAATAATCATAATGTATTGATAAAAATAATAACAACCCAAACTTAAATAGTCTCTGGAAATTTAATGAAATTACAAACATCATGTGAATTTATTTAGAATTTTTAGATATTAAATAATCATCATTAATGAAGACACAATAGTGATTTAGAATTCATTTTATTGATAGAAATATAAAATATTTTTAAAAAAATTTAAAATAAATATAATATAAACTAATAAATGTTTTCCAAAAAAATTATATGTGATTATGACATTTTATGAGTTTATTTAATATTTTTGTTCCAATTTATCTTCTGTGGGGATTTTATTTAATTTCAAACAAATGAATATTGTCAAAATTGAAACTATTAAAATTTTATAAAAATATCATATTATTAAATTATATAAAAAAAATTAATATTTATAAATTATAAAGTGAAATTTATACAGTCTTTAATGTATTAAATTATCCAATTATGGGGAGTTTATGACACATAAGTAAATATTTATAACCATTTATTATTTAGAATATCACTACCAAAAATAAAATTAAATAGATTAAATAAGGATAAATCAAAATGATAACATTTAAAATAAATCAAAACAAGTATAATTTTTATTGGATAAGATTATTTTGACCCATAACCATACTATATTAGAAATCAATGAGGTTGGGTGCATTATTAACCTAAAATCAATTTATAATAAATTAATATTTCAACTCATTCCAAAGGTGTCACACCCCTCTCTTATAAAAGGGAACCTCTCCTTATCTTTTAATCACACATCCAAATCTCTTTGGCTTCGAAAAACACTGCCCAATTCACCCCGAAACATCATTATATCCATCCTAGAGGCTACCCTTTGTGTTGAAATCCATCACAAGGTTTTCTTTTGTACATACCAAAAAAAGATACCCAAAAAAGAGGTAATTGTTTTATCACATCCTTCCAAAAAATTATTCTTTTACTTCCTATTATTATGTTTTTTCCATAGTGACGTAATAAAACTAATATCTTATAAATGATTATATGTTACTATATTTATGGTACAACCTTTTTCCCCCTTTTATCCTTCTTACGAATAAAAATATCACCATTCATGTGTATGTACATCTTATCATCTCTACGCCATGGTGTCGTCTATTATGCGAAAATATTTTATTTGGAAGGGTATAATGATGGTTATAATGGATTTAAATAATTAATATAACATGATTATTATTATTTTTCATTAATATATCATCCAATTCCATAAAATTTAGCAATCAAATGGAATGATATCATCACTCATGCGTACGTAAGACTTACCGTCTCCACGACGTGGTGATATTCATCGTCCATGTTAAAAATTAATGAATTATTATAAACATTATATGATGAGTAAAAAAAAATTGAACATATTTTAATTCTGGAAATTAATAAAATACATCCTTAGAATAAAAAACATGACTTTCACCGAAAACAACAATGGGAGAATGAAGAAGTTAACACCCGAAATAATGGAAATATTGGAACACTTTTAACAAAATGATATAGTATTATCATAGTGGATATCATAAATATGAATATGGTCATATAATAATTTAATAACATACATTAACCATTATACATGAGGTTATAATACAAAAAATACATATCAGACCTAAGGTAAGGGATTATTTTTCAATCTCATTTTTATGTAAGATTATTTACACATAAGTATGTATTGGGGGAAAATTAATCATCTATTTAATGTTTTTATAAAAATATTTTTATAAAATGTTTACTATTATTCAATGTATTTTTAAAGTAATTTTAACCAATTTTTGACTTTTACAACCTTGTATGAAAAAAATATTCCTTTTGTTTATCATATGAGGTTCGTTTTTGACTTTTCCGGCAAAAGTATGAGGATCCTTTTTTTTAACATATATTGTATGAAAATATTTTTACATTTTCATAATGCCTAATTTCCATGATGATTACACGACATGGTATCAAACATATTTTAAACTAAATTCTTTTCTATTAAAATTGTGTAGTATTTTGCGAATTGAAAAGGTTTTTCAGGAAGGATAATTTCCACCAGAATTAAGATCAACTATTTTGTTTTAATTATTTTCCATATAAGATGATGAGTTTTAAATAGGATTATGTTTATATACAAATAATTACCATGTTTTTATTGTGTTAATAATGGAATGATATTTTATTTAGATTAAGTTATGATGGAATAACATTTACGAAACCAATTTTATTATATGGGTTATAGTATGATGAATTCTTTGTATTTTGTGGTGAATGTAAGAATGATTTCATTATGATATGGGTTCATCCAATATCTCCCTCTAATGCATTGGGTAATGATTTATATCTCTTGAGACAAACATGACTGGAATAGTAACTGAATCTGGTTTAGTAATATTAGCCTATAACGACAAGTAAATACAGTTTAGTAATACTTGGATGGAATGACAAATAAACCTAATTCAGTAATAGACATTTTCTATTATGATGTTCTCGGTAGAAATTCCATAGATACTTTGTAAGTCATAATAACTTCTTATTTTTTCCAACAATTCTATGTTTTATTCCAATACTATTTTGTTTAATTCTCTTTTGTGATCTATTCCTTATGTACTGCCCATATTTATTTCATTAATCATGATTTTGATATTTAAACATTATGTTCATTTTTTACACTCTAAGGTTTATGGTTGTTTAATGCTCTCCATGTTTACCATTACTGAGCATTTGATCTCCCCTTTTGGTGATTTATTTTTTCCAAGATACAGAGAATTGTTTTTTAGATATGAAAACAACAGGGGATGATCTTTATAGGAGATGTTGAATATCTTTCATTGAGTGAAAATATAATTTTATAAGATTCCAAGTACACTAAACTAATGCGGTCATTGTGAATATTTTCGTTTAGTGTTTGATGTATTCATAAAATGAAATTTAATGTCCCGGTACACCAATCTTTGGTCGCTATATAAATATATAGGGTTTTATATATTAAAGTAAACTAAATTATAAATATATGGGACTTGATATTAGTAAATTTAGGACCAATGATGAGTGTTACATGTATACATTAATAATTAAAATTTTCATTGGAAATATTCAAAATATGATTTTTTCATAAACAAATTATATTTCTGATGTATAAAAAATTGGGATCATTGATTTGGTATATAATTTAAGAAACTCTTTGCATTATATATGGGAGAAATTCTTCATATATAATAGAATTAATGTACCACCATATAAAAATGATGATTATGATTTCATATAATATATTTAATATAATGAGATAAAATAATTTTTTAGAAAACATGTTTTTAGATATAATATATTTTTTATGTATGGGTCATAAAACAAGTGTTAATCGTGAACCAAATGAAGTGAATATACGGTAATCTTCATAAATTTTGATACGTTTATGAAATAAATTACAATGAAATAAATGGTTATGTCCTATGAATGATTTTATTTTTATAATATGGTGTTGATATCTATTTAGTATAGTGGTAGAATTATTGAAAATAAAGATTTCAATATGTTATATACACAAATTATTCACAATTGAAGATGTTCCACAAGGGGTTTGTGAATTCACATTTTCAATTTAGATTTAGTTTTTCTGAATGATAAAACAGAAGTGAAATGTTTTTATGATCATAATGGAAATATGATATAATGTTAAACAAAAATTATGTATCATTATTCTATATGAATGCTTTAAATATAACTAAAACTTGAACTAATTTTCAAATGAATTCAAATAATATTACTCATGTACCAAATTTATTTTAGTAATGCAGTGGTTTGTATTATTAATGTTAAGGAATTGGTGTCTTTTTAAAAAGAAAATATACAATGATGGTACAAGAGTGGTATGAATAAGAATTTATTATTTATACAATATCATCATGATTAAATATATTTTAATCTTATATACTATGGAAAAGGTATTCAATCATTTCATTTGAAATTATATGTCGTCACCACTTATTTTCCGAAAGATTCCACACAACAAAAGTAGAATAGTTCATAAAACCAATGAATTTTAATATATAATTCACTTTATAGTGATTAATTTTTTGATTATTTCATATATCATATTCCAATAATATTAATTTTTAATGAACATGTATCATGTATCTATAAGGGGATAGTGGTATTTTAATGGTTCACCATATAAAATATTTTTATTATATATTGAAAACGATTAATAAACATCTAGTGAGTTTAATATATATATAAATTAACAACTCAGGGATTGATTAAGGTATTAACCTATGTTTTTTGGATTGATATATTCTATGGGTGATCTATTTGTTTCATAGAACACAAAATCTATATTTACTAATAATCTCATAAAAATAAAAAAATTGAAAATATTCAAGAATGTATTTATTATAATGAGACATTTTAAAAAGATACCCATGAAGAAATTTATTGACATTATCATACTATTTATTGGTATGTATATAATTATATTCCTTCATAATGATGTGTGAAATATTTTATGAAAGTACTAGATATGATAATTCAATCACAAATATAATTTTATGAAAATTTATGAAAAATATTTGTGAAATATTTGAGATGTATTTAATGAAATTTAATAGTTATTGTGAATGTCTATAAGATATATACCTCGAACAAATAAAGTAATGATAACTAGTTTTAATGTTATGGAAACATATGTTAATGTGGACCATTTTGATCTAATATCATAGTATTTCTTTTCAAATGTGCATAAGATGAATATGAAATCTAGTGGTAGCCATATCTATTGAAACTGAAATTTTTTTGACATCTAATGAAGATGTAGAATAAGTGTGAAGTACATCATTATTAGTGGTAGTTCATCAAATCATAAATTTATTTAATTCATTATCATAACATAAATTATGGGAAATTATTTAATTGGTAAAATCATATAAGTAATGGTTATGATAATGAAAAAAATTAATATACTCGAGGTTATATTATCTATTAGAACATTAATCACTATGATTAATTCATAGATTGTAGTGTATCCATGTTGTAAAATTTGAAAGGCCTAGGGACTAAATATATTACACCATATGAGAGTGAAATAATTATTCTAGATTAATTAGGATAATTTTTATCATTTTATCTCTAGTGAAATTTGGAGTATTATGAATTTCAGATCAATATACCTGTCTAAATTTATTTATTTCCATTACCATATCATGTATATAGATATTTATGTGTGATATATTCTCATATTAATTGTATTTATATATACTCATCCTCTATAGAAATGGTAATTTCTACAGATTTTATATCATAATAATTGATTATGGAAGATCCAAGAAATAATGAGAACATTAATAAACATTGTCTGTAATCATAAATCTATATCAAGTATGTAATGTCGCAACATGTATACCACACACTGGTTCCCCATGTCAGTCGATCACGTTTCCTCAACTAAGAGTCCCCATATTACAGGTGTTGTTAACTAGTATTGAGGGTTTAATTTTAAATACGTGTAGACAATACCCAATTTAACAACATATCACAATAGCAGAAATTAATAAAAATATGCAAAAGATATAAGAATAACTAAAATAATTCCTGAATCACATGATGACCAAAATAGGAAAGGAAATATCCCTAACCAAACAATAGATATGTCATACTAATATGCATGAAGTGTCAAAATGAAAAACCTAAATTAAATAATTACACTGACTACTCCCAATAGGCTCCCCAATCTGTGTCTGGTTCGCTAACCCTTGATCTATCCTAAAAGGTCCATCCAATAAAGGGAAGCATTCCTTCACATGTACTGCAGCCATGAAATCTATTCGATTTCCAATTTGGTAGCATGAGTATGGAGTGAGTAAAACTATGTAGTCCACAAACAACGGTGTTTGAAAAAACTATATGGTCAATAAAATTTTATGAAGTAGTATTATAATTAATGTACATGTAAGAATCTAAACAATTAAATTTATTCACTTACTCTTTATTTAACCACATAACCCATGGGATCCAGAGAACACCCTAACTCACAATACATGCTTCGTCCTGTGCCGAAGTATGAACTATCCTGAAGGGATATAACCATTCCAAATTACATTATTACCATTCTTCGTCTCAATTCACATATGAATTCCATTATTACCATTCATCATATCAAGTCAAATCAAAATTCCATTATTACCATTCAATATCTGAATTCACATATAATTAATATTATTACCAATCAATATCCCAATTAATATCTAAATTCCATTTTTACCATAAATCATTTCAAGTTACATCTAAATTACATTATTACAATTATTAATCTCAATTCATATAGGAATGCCTTTGTTGCCATTAATAATATCAATTCATATTTGGATGTTGTTATTATGATTCATCATTATCACATATATCACAATATCTCAATATCAAATATTTCAAAATATTAAATATATAACATCAATCCATTAATTAATTCACCAATTAATTAATCCAATATTAAAATTTCATATTCACATCATTCAATTATTTTGTTGAACAATATATTATTCACATCTATACAATTAATTAATTCATCATTTAATTAATCACATAAATTCCATTAACTAATTTAACCCTTAAATAATCTAATTCGATAATCTTAGTATCCCCATAATTAACTAAAAAATTTATTATTATAATTCAATAATCACAATATCTTGAAATAAAATTCATAAATTAATTATTCTATTTAATTCAATTCAATATCCCAAATTTCACAATCCCTTAATCAATTAATATGTTAAATTAATTAATTCAATGTATCAATATCAATTTATAATCATCGAATAGAAATTTTACAATTACATAAATGTTAAAGAAATCATGCCATTGGGATTTGAATTATAGACCACCTACCTGAAGTTTTACGGTGAAGGATTTCTAATAGATATTCCCAATTTGAAGATAAAAAACTAATTTATGACAAAGAACATGATCTAGATTTTAAATGTAGATCCAATATCAATATTATAAAGATCTAAAAAATTGAGATCTAGATCTATCAGCAACATCAAATAAAAATCCAAATTTTATTTGCGAATTGGAGTGGGTGGGAGATATATCTAAACAGGAAGAAAACACATTCCCAGAAAGATTTAGATCTTAAATCCACCATTCTATTCCTCATTAATGGTGGCCAGGAGGGCTTGAAATCCATTCAGAAGCATCTGAAATTAATGAGAGGGTTTGGATTCAAGTATGTGTTATACATGATTAACACTATGGGATATGGTATTTCAAAAATAATTTTTAATGTATTTAATTCCTATAGGCATGTTTCCTGCATGGATCATATTATATTCGTTGACTATTCAACTTAACCATCCACCACTTCTTAGAGGGGGATGAGGTTCACGATTTCTATTAAGACCATACACGATTTTACAAATCATGCACTACCTGTGTGAATCCCCTCCCATTGGGATCACAGAGTCTATTGTTCTATCCATAGAGTTTGGGAAAACCATGGGCTAACTACACACTAGCCCGATTCCTTCAAAAATTATAAAATTCATCACAAAATTCCCAATGATGAATCCTAAAAAAAGAACTCAAAAAAGTGGAAGTATTACCAATAAATTAAACTGATACATCTTCTCAAAAGTATTTGATCTTATAATATCCCCCACCTTATAATATATCTTCCTAGTGATTTACTCCCTATCATATTTATGTTTCCAACGTATAATGATCAAGCTACTGAGCCCACATATCTACTTCTCTTTACCATGTCTACTCTTATACGCACACATGATTCCATAATACATGAACTATCTATAGGGTCATTCCCAACAAAAATTTATCACTATTATCCAACAGATGTATCTAATTCTCCATAAAGGATTTATCAATATCAACCTCAACATCATACACAATGATCACATAGATGGGGTTGGTGTGATACCACTAATGTTGTGACCCATGGGAAAAATCATTCATAGAACTGTACCTCTATTGAAGAGACAATCAGTGTGCCACCATCCAAAACAGCATTATAATGAACTTATATAGGCCATACATAATTCTTAAATAACTCCCCATTATATTAGAAGATAAAACTATTAACTAGTGATACCCTAAAAACAAGTAAATATTCGAAAAAATATAATCTCCCCTCACCTGGTATGAAAGATCATTAATATGTGGAAGTGGAAAATACTTCATCAATGTCATCTGGTTCAACATATGGTAATAAACACATATGTGTAGAGTCCAATCATCCTTATTTTCCAAAAATAATGGAGAATCCTATGGAAACATAGTCCAACTTATAAATACCGTATCCTCTATCTCCTCTAACAGCATCTCATGATCTTGAAGATATGTATGATCCATTCTATATGTTGGAATAGAAACTGGCCCAGTCCCTAGCATGAAATCAATATTATGTTCCCCATCTCTCTCTATTGGAAGACCTACCGAGTCATCAGAAAAAAGTTCTTGAAACTAGTCAACTGTAGGTGCAAAATTATCTTATGTGACACCTATACCATCCAACAGTAGACATGTAAAATTGGTGGTGTTCACCAACAATTTATGATGAATTGGCCTTGTATGGACCACCTGGATACCCCACTATCGAAAGTGAATATATTTTTCACCCTCAAGAGATGAAAAAGTAAAACTCATGTGGAGAAAAATAATTGTGGTTTTGGTATTCCTCAAATAGTCTATAACAAAAATTATTTCAACGGATAACATGTTAAGGATATAATGATCCCACATAAAATGATACTCCTCATCCTCGAGAAAGACCCTAAACATAAATTAATGTTCCTCAACCATAGTCCCAATGGTGTATCTACTATAAAATACCTACTCCCAAACTCCATCTCAATTCTCAAACCATTCAAAATATGTTTATAAATAAAATATATGGAGGAACCATAATCAAATAAATATCATGATCTCATATAAGCTACAGTAATAACACCTCCCTCTTTTGACGGTCTTACCTCCCCATCCACTAGTGTAAGATGAACATAATGAAAGTATTATGATCCACTTCTATATGCTACTACCAGATACACCTGAGCTGTACTAATATTCTGATATAGGAACTCATTACCCTAAAAACCATGCCCACTTCCCCTACCACCTTGTCTTGTATAACTCTATCAATTAGACTGATATGATGTATAAGATCCCCTTCCCTCCCTTTGGTTTTATCTAGCTCTCCAATCATAACCCTTCTGTGGAATGTCCCAACAGAAATTCTATAAATTTCAAATCCTTTCCTAATATCATCACTCTAATGACGTTCAAGGGAAAAGTCTACGATTGTGGGCCAGAACACAACATTGATTGGGACAAACTATGGTAAGATCCTGTGTAACTGATCCTTCCCCCTTATCCAGTCTTCCTATTATCCCCTTATGTAGTCAAATTATAATAGTGCCTCCTCCTCTTGGATGTTGTACCACCTGATCATATTGAAAAAAAAACCTTGAATACATTTAAAATCTATTTTAGGTTTGCATCATCTATGAGAGATCATTCCACCACTTAAGTAAATAAAATTATTAGATTAATTTTAACTTGGGTCTCAATCTCACATTTATGATGATCTTGAAAACGTCTCCCCATAGTTCTATCATCCCACGTCATCACTATAGTGTTGCACTAAAGTATATAAAGCATATATCATAGTATGTCATAGACATGATCCCCTAAGTCAACTACATGAACTCATCTTCGCTCTCCTGCCTCTATGTATCTGGATAAAATTATTCTTGGAGCCTCTATAAAAATTTCTTCCATACATTACCATTATCATGTCCAGACTGAGCTTGGATTTCCCACCCAAACATTGATGATACCCATATCATATAAGTTGAAAAAATTAACCTCTTATATGAATGGTTCTCCATGTGGTCTTTTATATTCTAGAGGTACCCAATACAAAACTATCCCACCTCAGATCCACCACTCCATTAAATTTTATATGTTTCTATGACTAAAAATCCCTCATCAGGTCAGACGTGATTTCCCCCGCCCACCCTGTGTCTCTTTCCAAAATTGCATAAACTATGAATTATTTTGTTTAACTAATATCCACGCTCCTCACATTTCACTTTTAGTGCCTCGAGTTCTACTACTAGAGGATTATCTCATACCCTATCATCCATTCATTCTCTCAATAAATCACCTTCGAGGATGAAGATATTTATAATCCCTACACACATCTATGGACACAAAACAATCGTTTAACACATTTATGGGAAAATAAATTTTCCATAATAAGTCATTTTCGGAACCCCTCCACACATTGAAGACTATGGTTCTATCACTACACATAAAAATACTACATCATGTTCATGGTTAACAAGGGTAAATTTATCTCAGTATTCAAAGTTATCATTAGAAATTAATTTATTCAAATTTGGAAACATTATTCAAGTTTAACATCACATTAGGAACATTTTCCATTTCAAACTGAAAGGAAAGGAAGAACATTTCATTTTAAAAAACATTCCAAAAACCCCTTTTCTCGGGCGTTCCTAAAATGATGCATGACACAAAATAATATTGACTTCCAAAAATGATTGTCCATACTGAAATATAATTCCAGTATATGTCATGAGAAAAATATTATAAATTATAAAAAACCATAATCACATCAAGTTACAAGTAAATCACTCTTGGTGAAATAACATCAACTAAAACAACACACATCAACAGAAGTCATCCCACCCTAGGGACATTGCTTATACAATCGTACATGGTTTAGATACTATCATGATTGAGATATTAACCGAGGCCTAACTCATCCTATTCTCCTATCTAACATTCTCAATTAGTATGAAAGAAATAAAATAAAATAATTTCATTTGCTTCCACTTTGTAATATCTCGACCCGGTTGCCAGAAATTAGGGCCATTAGCCAATCGGTGACATAAGATAAAGTGCAAATCACCATATGATAGAGGCTAGTAGATAGTAATGAGGTTCTAATATCCATCATGGGGAGAATATACCCTATTATTCAAAGTAGCACAATAGAGGATATAAATAAAAACAATAATATATAACTATGACCATAACAATACAAGAATCACATAATAACAAAATAACGAATTAAAATTTCCAAAACTAAATAGTAGATATTTCATACCAATACATGTAAAGTGTTAATATTAAAACCCCCAAATAAATGTCTACACTATTTACTCTAAAGAGGGTCCTGAATCCATGTATGGTTTCTCACCCCATGAACCCATCCAAAATCAGCCATTCAACATAGGGCCCTTTCCCTTGCACTTTTTGAAAAAAAAGGAAATCTAAGAGGGTACTGAGTAGGAAGCCAATGTAGGTTGTGAGTACAATTAATTAGGCCCCAACCAAAGGCATCAAAAAAATATCTAGTCAAAAATAGAGTATTTAATTGTGTAATGAATAATGTAAAAGAAATAAATTAAATAATTTATATTTATTCATTTACTATTTATTTATCCACATAACACCGGGGTTGCTGAGGACACCCAAACTCTCAATACCATTCTTGAATAATGCTCAAGTCTAAACTATGACTTATGGATGTCACCTATATGAATTCCATTTTTAACATTCATCATCACAATTTATATCTGAATTATATTGTTATCATTCGTCATCTCAATTCATATATTAATTCCATTATTACAATCCATTAACTAAATTATATTTTTAATTCCATTATTATTATTATACTTCTCAATTCTCATCTGAATTACATTATTACCATTCCATGTATCTATTCATATAGGAATTTCATATTTACTATTCATTAACTCAATTTAACTTTGAATTCTATTATTACCATTCATCATCTCAATTGATATATTTATGTAATCTATACAATTCAACATCTCATTTCATATCAAAATTCCATTGATACCATTCATCACTACCACATATATCACAATATCAAATATTTCATAATATAAAATATAGAACAACATTAATTAAATTAAAAACCAATTGATAAATCAAATATAATAATTCCATATTCATATCAGTCCATTAATTAATTAGTCACATATATCCCATTAATTAACTAAACAATTATTCAATCACATAAATTACATTAATTAATTGATGAACTAATTTATAAAATTCAACAAACTAAATATCCCCATAATTATTTTCACAATTAATTATTCTGACTAAACATTCTCAATATCCCTATAACTAATCCAAAAAATAATTATTCTAATTCATTCAACTCAATATCCTCAATTCCATATTCCATTAATAGATTAATTTACCAAAATAATAAATTAAATGTAAAAATATCCTTTTTTTATCATTCAATAGAAATTAAAAACATGAATAATTGTTTATGGTAACACACACATCGTAAAAACATGAAACAAATGATTTTGTTCTAGGGAGGTGACACGACCTCCTGCTCTCGTCCACATAAACAATATTTTTTTTAATGTGTAGATAGAGCATACATAATACACTAGGGATAATATTCCCTTGGTAACGCCATAATCAATAATGTATAAATATTATGTGGCAACAATAAAATTAATTATAAAAAATGAATAACTAGTTGAGTGTCAAAATATAAAAAAACATCAAATGTGTAAAAAATATGGAATGCTAGATATATTATCCAAAAAAAATTAGGGTCTATATTAAATGGTATGATTAGAATATAAAATAAGGAAAAAAATTACCACATAAACACCTTAAAATAATTCTCCATCCACCATCTAAAATCCCAAAAATATCCAATGAAGTGCTTTTTCATCACAATGATAACTAGTCATAAAATGTAATAGTGAAAAAAATTCAAGAACAGTTCAAGTACAATACTATATATGACACAACCAATCCCCTTTAAAATAATTTCATACTGAATAATGATGCATGTATGGAGATTAAATGTAACATTTATAAATTGAAAATACATCTGATGAGAACAATATTTACATGGGTCCTCAAAGACTAGACATGGCTTTGTAGACACCATATCAAATGGAACATCAGAACTTTATATAACATATCCACCTTTATGGGATAGATATGAAATATTTATTATGTATCCCCCATTTCAAATATCCTAAGTACACATTGAAATTTTTTTGACAAAAATATAGAAAGGGATATTCCAAAGGGATCAACTTTAATTATCCACTACAAATGACAGAAGAACATATCAAATAAATGATTCAGGATAAAAATGATAAATAAATCATCCCATCAAGTAAAGAATTTATCCTAAATAGCCTAATTTATATATAAGAAACATAACAACATTTCATCAATAATGTTATCAAGAATCAACAATGTATCATGGGAAACTCATGCACAAAAACAATCATGCTAAAACAACATATAAAATGTGTACCAATTTCAAGGGATTCCGAAATTATGTTTAAAGACAAATAAAATGTTGTAGTCACCGTATGAGTAAAAATGAACCACCATAACCAAGATGTTGGTGTGATTCAAAAATATTTATGTTCCTATGATAAGTAATTGGAGGAAAACAAACCCTAATGGTATAAAAGGATAAAATGAACCTAATATGAACGAATGTTGACAATGATCATGGTCAAAATGTCTAGTATATTCAAATCCATTAAATATAAGTGTGTATACATCCAATGATTACTGAAATTCATTTTAAAAATACCAAAAACCATAGATCTAATCAATAGAACATGGATATAATCAGTAATGATCATTTGGAGGAGACGTGGATTGATCTAATGTAAAGAAGAACTCAACAGAAATAAAATACAAGATGGATCTATTTTTAGAGAATTTAACAGGGATATTTTATATGAGGGAGGAAGCAAAACTATTATAGAGATAATATAGAGTGATTTTGGAGTGAACTAGTAAATAAGAAGTTAGATTACTGTCTATAGGGGTCCATTTATTTAAATATTATAAAATTTAATTTCCTATTTTCCATTGTTGAACACCTCTGACAAGATAGTGGGATATAAATATTTTTAGTAGATATCTAGAGACTCTAATGGATAGCTGGTGGAGTCCATGGTAATTTTAGTTGATCTTTTACATTTTATTATAACAATGAAACACCACTTTTTCTACAATGTTTTGAATCTATTTTTTCAAACAAAAATTTACTAGTATCACAACAAGAAAAGATTAAATATATATATATATATATATATAATTTAAAACGATATGAATAAAATAAAATTATGTGTCACAATAATACCCCAATGTTATATTTTCTTCCCTGATATGTATCAGTGATGGTATGCTTGATGAGATTAGTGTGTTGTGCTCAAATATCTAACACCCCACTCTCATGTCTCTATTTAATCATTTATGCAATAACATTGATCCTTGGTCAGAGGAATTGAAATCCCTCAAAGAACTATCATTCAGTGGTCCACTATATGAACTTCAGTGACCACAGAATACTGATCTATTGGTAATTGAAAATTATCATATTGTAGTACATTTAGAGAATTAGTATTCTAAATCCTATTATTTGGAATTGGGATTACCTTGTTTATACAATGATATATTGGACGAAACAACAACTGATAGGCTACAATCTTGATATGATTGATGATCATGATTAGCCACAGATACTTTATTAATAATTTAACTACAATCACTAGATTCATATATCCATAATTGGGTGGAAAACAAAAAGAAAACATTTCAATAATAGTTAACTACTTGGGTTTTCTTCTTCTATCATAATCATAACATTTTTTTCATTAATAATGAGTTATTTCCAAATTTATTTTGCCATCTATAATGTCGACAATACCATAATTGATAAAATATTGAATGAATCATGTACCTCATGTATAGATGATGATGATAAATGTGGACTCCTATATATAGTCTCAATCAGATACATCTAAATCAATGATTGGAGCAAGATATATTAGGTGGACTCTAATATATCAAAGTGAATGAATCATGCTTCCCAAGAATACAGAATATGTGTTCAGAGCATATCATCAAGAAACACTATTTATCACTCTAAAATCTCATTGGTCAGAGTATTATATGATGTACTCACCTACAAATAAATACCCAACACCATTTGTAATCATTGAAAAACAAATATGTAGATCTTTCATATCTAAATGATACCATGCTTGAACTCTCACCTTGATGCCACAACAATTATTAACCATATAGATTTTAAAAATTGTCTTATTTATTTGAATTATTTATAATTATAATGTGATAAGTGTCAAACATGTGATCCAAAACACCCAAATGGGGCCCTACTTCACGGGGTCCAGTAATTCCATGTCATGATATATAAATCACCTCCTTCCAAATCCATAATGGAACTGAATATTGATGGAGTAAACCTCTATCTATCTGATTCTCATCTGTGATTTTCTAGAGATATGTACAGTATAAGAGAAAGCCTAAAATAAAAATCTTTATTTTAGGCTACCATAACAACTTCATAAAATCATGATATGTCATTTCTAACCTTAGGTGAACATACTACTATGAATCATTAGAGGATCTTGTCATCTCATCTTACAAGTTTGATGGTACCATCACACATCTATCAATTATATGAAATCCACATCTATCCATTGTAAAAACTAATATAGAATCACTTTTTTTCACTATCAAGCATCGTGCTACACATCAGAGTGTTGTGATGACTATACTTCACCAATTCTACCATTGAGGAAGGTATCATCAAGGGTACAAAACCCACTACACCTTATTCTCAACTATTTCCACCATCCAGTCTTCTAATAAAACCCTTAGAATCCATCTTGCTTCAAATTTCAATGATATCACCTCCAATGATTTTCTACAATCTATATAAAGAACCTTATTTCTATTCGATGGAGAAAATATCTTTTCAATTTCAAGCATCTACGATTATTTAAGAAAATACCTCTTTTGATTTTTGAGGTCATTATTGGAGAAATTATGCGTGATCATAAAATTTCTAGGAGTGTATTTATTTATTTTTTTGGTTAAAAACATTGAGTATAGTTATATTCATTTAATAACTACAAATTGATTAATTATTTATGATGTCTTAGTTATTGCCAAACACCATGAACATCATTCAGGATCATTATATTTATGGGAAGGCACCATAAACATAATTCATTAGTGGATTAGTTTTTCACACACCCCATGAACATAAATCACAACATGAATAGTTTTGGTAAGACAAAATGAACTTCATTGAAATATGAAATAGTTATGTGCATAACCCATGAACATATTTCATGTAATGAAAAGATCTAGGTACACCCCATTAGCATAGTTCATTCCCTGAATATTTATTTGAAGACCCCAAAATTTTAATTTAATTTATAAAAGGACCCCATTAATTTAATTCAAATCTATAAATATGCCCAGTATGTAATCCAAATCATGAAATGACCCTAAGAGTATAATTCATCACTGAAATAGACTCTATAAATTGATAAACTCAAGATGTGAAATATGTACATGATGTGAAATGCATTATTTTGGGATATTAAAATGAGGAAATATTTTCATCATCAAATATGGGAATCAAGGCCTTAAAAATTTATATTTCTTATTCACATCATTAATATTCCACACCCAGACTCTTTTTGTACCTCTTGTGTATCTGTGTTTCAGATATAATAAATCCCTCTATCAAAATTATTCCTTCTAGTGGTCATTTATTGAATCCTCCTCATTCTAACAATAAATAACTATAATTTTTTAGGGGGTTTAGACGTAATGATCAAGGATAAGACTTTTTTAATTGTATCCTTTATACACCATTGTATTTATATTAAGGAAAACATTAGTTTAGAATTCGTAACCTGTATCATGTTTTGGTTTCCATTTGAAAATATGTTTTTCTTCATTATAGGGATGGACAGATAATTTTATCCACACCGAGGAAATATTCTACATCCTATGTCTACACAAATTTTCAATGGGATGGAATAAAATAAATATCGAAATTCATATTTCGATTCATCTATTATGTACAAGATGTGTGATAATATTGTAAGACCATGCACATAATCTAAATAATTAAAGAAATCATCATTTATCGGATTTTTTCATTATTAGACCACCTATTGGAATTCATTGAATACTTAAGTGATAAGACTAGACATGTTCCTCCTTTGTTGATGAGGCTACAATTGTATTTGTGATGAACTAGTATCCTTGTAAAATATGGAATTTTCCTAATATAAGAATTGTGATAATTTGGTATTTGGATAAATATAAAAAGGTAGTCAATTTGAAATTTTGATGACATTATTTATATTATTTATTTGTGCACATTTGATATATTTTCATGGATTTTTTCATGTTATGATATACAATTATGTTAAAATTACTTATATAAATGGAATATTCCCAATTCTGCAGAAAATTTTATTTACATTTTTTTCTCTATGTTATAATTAAATTAATTCATATTGTTCTTTCATCTGGTTATAATGAAATGAATATACAATGGGATTTCACTATGAAATGCTATAATTAATTTTGGGCACTTCCCAATTCACAAGTGATGCTTTTTGTGTTAAACCCTAGGATGGTTATGAATATGATTGGAATGGTTTTATGAAATTAGTAGTCAAATCCACCAACATTAAAATGAATCTCAATATGAACATAGGTATCTCCTAGAACATGAGATTCATTGTGTTTATTTTATAATTAATAGTAATTTATTGAATTAATAAACCATTATCTATTTATTTCAAGAATTCTATAACTAGTGTATATATTTTTATAAATAGTTTATTTAAACATTAAATTCGAACTCACACCCAATTAGTGTTGTTGTTTGGTACCTAGACATATTTCTTACATGTAGGTTTGGATAAGGGAAAGGGAATCTAATTTTTATTGTTACTTACTCAATGTATTTGTGATTTCATAATGGATAGACATGGGTATCATGAACAAGGAAATACGACTCATTTTCATAACAATTTATCATTTTACTGTTATTTATTTCATCACCTCTTATAATTATATACAACCCAGGATGACATGATTTATTTTTATTGTTATTTTCTTTTTATTCCTTTCCCAAGTTGAACTACCTATTTTATTATTTATTTTGTTTATAAAACTGTATTAGGATTTCAAATTCAATTAAATCTATCTTCTAGAGGGAATTTTCTCATCAATATCCCTCTAGGCTCTTGGAATACATGACACATGATGTGAAATCCAACAATAATGAAGAAATTTTTGGATAACATTGCATAAAGACACTACCCGACCAGTGAATTGATGGTGATTTCAAAATGTCATGAATGATCATATGTATTCTTATTGTAATCTAATATATCATTAATGTAAGTTACAATAAACTGATATAGGTATGGTTGGAGAATGTGATTCATCATGGAAATGAATATAATTAGTTCATTCTTTAGACTGAAAGACATGACGTCAAACTCATACATTCTATATCCACTAATAATATATTATTAAGATCTATTTCAATGAATAACCAAAACTGGTGGTACCTTAACCTTAATTCATTCTATAAGAAGATCTTGAGAACTCTTATTTGATTGAATAGATCGGTTTTGGGAAGATACTGATACATATTCTTGTGTGCAATATGGTTTAGTCTATAATTATCTATACATAATAGAAAAGTTCTTTTAGCCTTATTTCATAAACTAATAGTTGAACGAATGGGAGAAGTGTGTGATTATATGAGTGAATTTACTTCTATATCTTCAAACGAAAAATGTAATTCATTAAGATCTACTAGTGTCATCATCTACAGCTAGATCAAAACTATATCAACACCCAATAATGGAAATATCATGAAATAAATCTACAACTATGATGTAATGATGGGGAAATAATTAGGAAATACATCATCATTTCAATCCACTACAACTTTAAATGAAATCTAGAAGAACAGTCGTCTTCTATAATAGATCTTTCTATTTAATACCTTAGGAAATACAATCTTCACTACATTATTCAGACATTTCATTTCTGAGGATCCCACCCACAATGGTGGGTATTATTTTCCAATACATGAGATAAAAATGTATATATACTATGATTATATTGTATACAATATTTGAATAAAAATATACAATCCATAAAAAGAATAAAATAAATTTTCATAATATTCAATGCAAACATATACTATGGGAAATGGGGTCCTCTAATTTAATGTGATAACTCATTGAATGTTTTTATCTCCTATAATCACACTCACAATTATGTGCATGTGGTCATAATTCCCACAAAATATCTCCTCAAGAAAGGACCAATTATCTTAAAAATTATTCTAAAAAGGATTTTGATCCCACTATATTTTATAAAAAACACGAATGGGTGGATGAAATGAGAATTGGCCCTATAAAAGTTGAAATTTCCAATATCATATCTAGATGGAGTATGATATAGTGCATATAGTTGACTCCACCTTCATTGAGATCTATAATGACACCCCAGTGCACCTCCCACTTGATGCTATAGTTAATCATGTTTTAGATTACATAAACCCCTACCATAGCCTAAACAAATAGTGGAAGTAAAGACTCATGAAACCAATGTAGTAGATTAGTTCTTTGTTGTCTCTAGTACCATTAAATATCAATGGAACATCTATACTGACATAGAGACCTATTATAAATACAATGATCAAGGATACATCTATAATAATGATATTACATAGATGGGTGTGGACATTAAGGGATCGTCATGAATGCTATTCCAGAAATCTAACACTCTACTAAGTCACAATTTTTAGTCATCTATCACATTCCTTGGATTCTCTTCCAACAATTACTATAGTAGTAACCATTTCATAATTATTTTTTACTCTTAGAAGATGAAATTTGGTATCACCCTATTAAAATATTCTATCAAACACATAAATCTAGTTCTATATTTACATAGTTGATGAAAAAAAATTCTTCATGTAAGTGAATTTTCTTAGGAGAATGATATTCCCCTGAAATCATAGCATATATGGAATACAATCCTAATAACATATCACTCTAATCCAATCATCAACATAAAGTGAAAAAGAAAAAACATAAGGTCAATGAAGAAACTAGTATATTCAATCCATAACACGACTCTATATGTTATGTGCTTGAACTGTAGATGTATCATCCCTAATAGTCAGTAGATATTTATGGCTCAAGAAAATATCCTCTAATTCCATCAAAGATATCTCTTTAAATTTTTTATATTTCTCTAGAGTTCACCAAAAATTAATAATTGTAAAAAAAATCACGTACGTAGTAGAATTTAGCCTCCTACATGTGCGTCTCTCAAGATGAATTAAGATCATCTGGACTAACTAAATCCAGAAATCAACTTTGTAGGACACCCACCATAATGAATATAGGTGGATGATGTAGTTTTAACTCTATAATCATATTATACATTGAAGGTTGGTGCGAAAAATCTCCATTGCTTTTTATTGAATGGACTTTTTTATTCTACTATAGAGTTGATCATCCATATGATTTTATTGAGTTAATTGATGTTCCAGCACATCCGCCTTATGATTGTATTGTTTCCAACTCTCATATTCATTTATCCAAATAAAAAGGTGTTATTTTACCTATGAATATCATCACTCTGTTAATATCATGGGTTACACAACATTTTACACATCAATAAGGGATGATAAAATAGAACCAGTACCTCAAGAATCCTCTATAATTTTTCTTATTAGGAAAATTTGTTTAAGATAATAGTTTATTCAATATCTTATATCTGGTATATTAAGGAATATCCTTTTAGTATTAATATAAAAATATTTCTCACATATAATAAATGTGACCTATATTGATCAATTCATTTTTACATATGTCCCTTTGATCATATCATGATACATGGATGCCCATTCTTTGATTTACCGGATCATGAATATAATCTCAATAAACTGTAACATAAAAAAATTAATAGAATCCTAGAAGTGGAAATAAAATCAGTATGGTAACTATGGAATGAAATGAAGAACAATCTCATACATGGGAACTCTGTATTTACCAAGTATATGATTTAATTACTCCCATGAATGAGATTATTACAAATCCCCAAAATATCATGGAATCATTTATAACCTATCAACAATGAAAAAAATATAAAATAAACCAAATCCTCTAATACAATTTTCTGACATCAATATCCTAGTTCTCCCTCACATGCCTGAGATTGGTTGGTTAAAAGACCAAAAAGTTCAGGTCTCAATATGACAGAGGATTCCGCCATGCACTTATGGTGGAAGTAATATAGTATAAAGACAATATCATATATAATATAGTTAATATAATAGTGAAAATAAAAACAGTGTATCATAAAAAAATATAAATCATTGAACAATCCAAGCAATCTAAAAAAGGAACAAATTGAACAATGAAAATAAAAATAGAATCCTACAATTATATTATAAATTATAAATAATGACATATTAAAAGTCATAAGAAAAAGGAAATATGAAAATTTAAAAGACATTAAAGGCCCTAGTCTAGAGCCCATGTTTGTCCTATATTCAAACTATATCAATAACTTATGAAACAATCAACAATAGGACTCCATACACATATCTAAATATATATCCAAAAAATCTATTTGGGTACCATATAGAGGCCTAAACGACACGATAGTGAAAATAAGTAGGTCACAACTACCTTCTCTAAAAAATAATTTTGAGTATTATGTTCATGAAATAATGGAATAAATGGGTATTAATTTAATAAAATATTAATTATCATGAAATAAACCTATTGACCCTCGTGTTCTATACCAAATCTCTAGTATATCCAAATATTCTTCGATGCATTGGTGGATATATCTGAGACTGTCATAGAATGATGTCAACAATAGCCATGTAATTTTATAGGATTAACCTAAAAATCATTATATCCTAACTATTCATTTCATTATACATATTACATCTTATCTTGTTGAGGGATATTATAATAAAAATTTCAGAAAATTCATGTTCAAGCACATTATAAAAAAATTTCATCATAACATTGGTTCAGTATAACACAATGATATTTTATTAAATATAATGTTTCCATTAAATTTAATATTTTACCTATTTTTTTGTGAAAGAAACACCGAGTTCATATTTTTTACACAAAATAAATTGTTTATCCTGTGTTACATTTTACACTAAGTTTAGATAACATTTCACACAAAACCAATTTTATATGAAACATGAAAAACAATTAAAATTTTATTATTTCATATCATTGTTATTGAATAGTCATTAGAATTGTGGGTATGAATATGAGTAAGTAGTTTATTAAATAAATCTATAACACATTTATATATTATTAAATCTTTTAGGGTAAATTATTTATAAATTAAAATAAAAAGTATTTTAAAATAAAATAAATCATTTTCTGAAGAACTAATTTCATGAAAATAATGTGTTTTACAGAAATATGTTAATCTAATCACTTTTTTGATTTTTTTGTATACATATACATATATATATATATTCACTAAAAATTTTAACATTTACCTTATGTTTTTTCGAGATATAATATTATAGTAAAAAAATTATCAACTTAAACGTGTATTTTTCTCAAAAGTGTTTTTTTTCACCTTTTGTGTATTTATTCCAAAATTAATTACTGAATATTTTATAAATTTATTTGAAAATAAATTTCATTGTTTTTAATCACCATTTCAAAATTAAAATAGAGATAATTTTGGATTATTTTCTAAAAGCATAAATTTTTTAGTGAATAGTGAAAACGTAAGGTGTTATTAAGAATTATCATTACTTTGAAAACATATAAAAACATATAAAGTATTTTAAAAACACCTAAAAAATAAGATTACTTCATTTATATATCTATTAATAAAATTTACTTCAGTATAATCAATTTAATATTGATTTTTTATTTAAAACATTCTTAATCATTTGAAACATTTCACCTTGGAAAACCACTTTTTCTTAACGTCTGCTGAATTCATTTTTTATTTAATTTGTTCACTACTATAAATTTCATATAAAAAATGCATTAAATATATTTAATATAAATAATTTAATTTATATAATATTTTCACAATAATTTTTTACTATAATATTTAGTATAAATTATGAAAATTAATTACCACATTTAAGGTGAAAACCACATTACCTTGTGTTAAACAAAAAATATTTGGTATTAAATGGCCTATAAACTTGTATAAAACCAATTTTATAGCCATATATATACATTAAACCCCATTAGGTTTGGTAATGGTCAGATGTTTATTTTATGGAAGGTAAAAAATGTAGGTTTAAAATTTTATTTTGAAAAATTACATGTGTTCTAGTAACATCCCTAATGAAAAGCCACCCACATTCCCCATAACATGAGACATGAAAAACTGATTTTTTTAAAAAAATACCACAGAAAAAGCATTCATTAATTCCATTACCAAATAAAATAGAATTTTTTATCTTAAATCCATTCTAGGTAGGCCACACCATTGGCCTAAAATTTTTATCTAAAGAAAAGTAAAATATTTATTTATGTGTTTTAGATTTTAATATTCATATAAATACTTAAATTTAATAAAAAATATGATAAAATAATTATTCCATAATATCATATATATATATATATTTAGTATTTATAATGGAATTTTTATAACCAATATCTATCTCCACTTCCATGAATTTGGATACAAAATCATCATTTTTAGTACTGTAGACAATTTCCTCAAAAACCAATGTTTTTCATTTTGCAACACTAGCTATCACTGATATATATAATAATGAATTTAATGTTTATATTATACATTTATTGTATTATTATACTAACTAAATTATAATATATTATCTACCTTTATACCGCCCAACCATTTGAAAAAATGTAATGTTACTATTGTGTTAAGCATATCACTGCCTCACAAACCAATGTGATGTGGTTTTCATTTTTGGTATTAATTGTATTTTAATAACAAAAAATTTAATGAATTCATATAATATTTTTAATATAATTATACATATGGAATTATGATATCACATATACTGATTACATTCTGTTCTTTGGGGATATGAAAATGTCGATCGTGCATACGATGGACTACAATCCCACAGAGAATTGTATTTTTTTCATTTTCTTTCAATAGAAAGTATTAATGATAATTTTTATAAATATATTATATATATATAACATAAAAAGGAATCTATAATTTTGAATTGTAATTCACCTTTCTTTTATTCCATATATTAAAACATAAAAACTACGTACATGCATTCATAGAACCTCTCACCCTTATGAATAGTGTATTCATTTTTATATAATTAAATTTATTGAATTACAGTAGATATATATATACTTAATAAATATGATATTTAGTTATAGTTTTAATTTTGGAGATGATGGATCCATGATATATTTAAATTGATTGAAAATAAACATTCATGAAAAACCAAGATGTTAATAAAAATAATAATTTTTGGACATTGAATTTTTAATTAAAGGGTAATAAATGGTTATAATTAAACAATATATGGTGTGATATATATATTTTTGGATATCTAATGGACTTATTATAAATTTATAATATTTATTCGGGTAGTTCGAACATGTATGAAGGATGTCAAGACATGTATTAGGGATTTCGGTCCCACTATTATTTTCTCCATGACACGTGTCATATTTACAACAAAATTATTTTATGTGGTTTATATAATGACCATGAATAAATTTTATGATTCATTTCAAAATAATTAATGGATTTAAATATACATTTTTTATATCTCTTTCATGTGGTTTAGAGTTCAAACTTTTCCAAAACGTAATGTTATTTTTGTCTCAATTTGTGTTCTTTAGTAAGTACATTAATTTTTGATCCTATCTAATTTTATGAGTTGTATATAAAAGCCACTTGAAATATAAGATCATGAATTTATTTATGGCCATGATAATTTAATTTTATACTAGTTTATATTTTATGGGACTTATGATTCAATGTTATCATTATGGTATTTTCTCAATTATACAATATCATTTTTATTTTTTTATTTTTTTATATTTATTATTCTGATGATGGGATCATATATACTATCTATCAAGAATATCAAATACTCTCTTCTCCTCTATTTATTTCATGAGAATTATTTTTTCTCATGGTTTTCCCCACATTTTTTACTGAAGAGTTCAAAATAATATTTCTAATAAAAATCATATTTATTTCTCTATTTAGTCAATAACATTTTTTTCTTTGAGAAACACACCTTGTAAAATTGTTTTAAAAAATGTGTTATTAATTCCTAAAATTCTTCTTTATGATATTTTTACCCATTATTGAGTTTTTTACAACAATTATTTATCAAATTATTATATTAATTTTTTCAAATAATCTATTTTGTATTTTTGTGATAAATTATGAAAAATATTTTCATTAAAATGTATTAAATAAATGGATTTTACACCATCATGACAATAATTTTCATTGAATCTTAATTTATATGTTTAAAAGATTGTTTTAGAATAATTTTTCTTAAGTTAACTTATGTTATTGGAAAAAATTTCAAATTATAAAGGATTTTTTCATAATTAAATGTTTTAAATGATATTTAAGACTACTATTATAGGTTTCAAACATTATTTTAAATTAAATTGTTTTGGGAAATTTTTTTAGATTTTAAATGTTTTTTTCATTGATGAAATCAAATTTTACCGAACAAATATTCCATATAAACTCTCAAATTCAATTTCCATCTACATGTAAATCCTTTTTATTAATTTATACTTTAATAGGTATACGATACGAGGTTACCCTTCTTAATCATTCCTATAATGGTTTATATTTTTAATAATGATTTTTTTTGAAACCATTTTCTCTACCACATATTGGATTACTATAAAATGGTTATGAAACCCAATTATTTTTCAACTGGATATTTTGGGATTAAATAATGAAATGATTATAAATCATGTTTCATTTCCATATGTTTTACAATAATAAAATGTTTATGAAATGAATTATTTTTTATGGGTATAAATTTGATGAATTTTTTTCGATACCCATTAATATTAAATTCTTATGATTTGATGAATGATTTATGTTCTTCTGTAACAAGTATTTAAGATATTAATTATGTTCTGGGTGGAACATATATCTCCCTCCAACTAATTGGTAAAATATTGAAATCCTTTGAGATAAATTGGAATTTCATGGGGAGTGAACTCATTTTAGTAAGAGTATTTTTCCACAACGATTTTCATGGGAGTGAACCGTGATTACTATGATAGTTGGTGAGTGAATTTGTTCAACAATGATATAAATGGAATTTATCATTAATTATTATGGAAAATTATTTATATTCTTCTGTTTATTCAAAAACTCACTATCATATACCAATATTATGATCCCATGGATCATGTTCATTGATTCCATTTTGATTTATGTCGTACACACTTCCAATCATTTATTCATGAATCATGATTATGATGAATTATATTTGGGGTATTCTTTTCATGTTTCATACTCATATTTCCATGCCATTATACTAATTTTGTGGTTACATATCTTTATTTAACCTTATAGAGCATCTAAACTAGTCATTTCTTATTTTACATTTCCATGGTTATAATGAAATTGATTATGTATGATATGATTTTTAAGGGTTATAGATAAGAATAAGATAGTAGTAGATGATTCTACTAACATACATAGTAGTTGACTATTATTTCAATGTTTCTAATGGAACTATACCTTTACTATCCTCAAGAATTTGTTTGTGTAATGTATAAATTATTAATCCAAAATAGTATAATATATATATATATGATATTCATGGTTGGTTACAATGGTCCCTTTAGAAAATCATAATTGAAAAAGTAGGTTTAATCCCTCAATATAACCAATTTAGATTAACTTTGAAAAATCACGTAAAATATTAATTTGAGAATAATTTAGCATAAGAAATTTATATACCCAATCATATAATAGACATAATTCGTAATAAAAGATTATATATTTAAAATATTAACACAATAGAAACATATATCATGTCAATTATTTAGTCAAATTTCATATTAGTAACCATTTTTAATTTATCAAAATTAACATTTTTCACTTTTATCTTGTTAATCAAAATTTTCCATAAGAAAAAGTGGATGTTCATTGCAAACTCAAGGTAATTTTATGCTATCATGTGGATTCAAGTCCTTTCCCAATTCCAATAGACTAGATGTGATTGAATGGGAGGTCTAAGAATGTGGAATGTAATTTGATAGTGAATTATAAAATTATTTTGATTTCACTCATGGTGTGATTATGGGATATCATTAATTTTCCATAGTACAAGAATAAAAAATTTAATTTAAAATTTTGATCTGAAAAACCCCTCGAAAGGAAATGGGTAATTATAATAAATCCTCAATTCATAATTTATTGATCAAATTCTCCTTAAAGACTCTAAACATATAAGGAAAAAATATTTTATTAGACAGAAAACAATGATCTCGGTTATCAGTCATTATTAGCGATTTTTATAACAGGAACCCAATTGAAGCTGAAGTGTATGGAGAAATAAAGGTCTTTAATTATATTCAATAATTTTGAAACACCAAGACCTGAATGAAAATTTTTTCTAACTAATATATTATTCCTAGAAGCCACTAATATATGGATTTCAGTTGAGTGAGAGATGTGTGATATAAGAAAGATGACCACATTTTAGGTCTAAAAAGAGGATAGTCGCAACATATTCAACACATGAATAGTGAGTTCAAATTTTGTATTCCTCGATTATGGTGTATAGTTTGAAAAATATCACCAAGGTGAGTGTGACATTAATTATGGTCATATAGGAAAATTTTTGGGTATATATCATTTTTTTGTGACTCATGTATTATTACTTATCATGGATTATAGAGGAATGTAGTATGTTACATTTCCTACAATAATGGGGCATCTTTAGAACATCCTACCTATAGAGTTTACTACCTTATCACATGCACATGAGATCATCATTATGATCAATATGGGTCTAATTCTAGAGCATGTTTCTATCGTTCCATACAATATAAAACTATTATATTTTAATGATATTAATATTTAGTTGGATGATCTTGAATTAAAGGGATTCATACAACGTATTAATTTCTTACGGGGTAATACCAATATATTTTAAAGAATGATTAGAGTATATTATGAATATGTGTGGATTCAGAGAGATAAAACATGTTTATGGTCATGAAATATTACCCCTTCCATGAATCTATGATCTTATTTATCAGTTGGTATATTCCATGATCTTCTCTAAAATTTGCATGAGGTTAGGTTACCATTAGATAGTTGTTATAAATTCAAATATACCCCTAACCTATTTTTTATGTAGTTATGTCTAGTATGAGTAATTTTAATGTTTTTTAGTGTGATGAATCAAATAGTTATATTTTTTACATTGATGAATCTCACGATCCATTTTTATGAATAATTTTGTGGTGATTTTATTCAATTATATCATAGTGTACACCCAATTTTAAAACATCATTCACAATATATTTGAATAATCATGATTACAGAGAATTATAATGGTAATTATTCCATGAAATACTTTTCCATATTATACATACATATACTGCACTTCTATGAAAAGGCTATATCAAAGGATATATTATTATCAAACACTAGGAAGGTTTGAACCATTGTAACATTCATGTGGAACAAAAAATTGTATTCGTATTTGGATAATTCTGAGACTATAAGGTTACTACCTGAAAAATAACTAGTAATTCTAACATATTTAATTTTTTATGAAAAAAAAGAGTCTGAAATGGATGATTTTTTTGGTCAAAAAATTATAAGATGGATTTCTAGGATCTAGAAAGTATTCTAACCTATGCGTTACTCCTCAACATGTATATTCCTTGTAATTTTTATTACATATTTTTTATGAATTCAAGGTCACACATGGAGTTACTATGATGAATGAGGATAATGTGCTTATTTATACCTATATATAGTAATGACTATATGAGAAACATTATCCTACTCATGACCTGGAGTTAGCTACCAAGGTATATTCCCAGAAGTTTATAAAGACATTATTTTTTGGATGTGGTCATGTAAAATTAATTAACCACAAGGGAATCAGGTACATATTTTCTCAATGATACATGCAATTTTTTCATAGTTTATGTGTGGAGTATCATCAATGTTTTGATTACAGGGTTTAATAAACTCTATGAAAGGAAAATGTTGATTTTATGATTTGTATTGGAAGTCAATGTGATATGTACTGCAAGAGTCTTATGAAGAGTGAAATAATATGTAGAGTTTTTAAAATGTTAATATATATACGATTATGTTTTCAAGGGGTGCGTAACTAAGAATTCATAATCTATTATAAAAATTATCATAGACCCGGTTAATAATGAATAAATATCTAGTTATTATGTCCTAGATCTATGGGACACAATATATAGTTGGGAGCCACCACTTGGTGGCCAATTACAAGAGTTGGTGCACTTCTTATCCCTATAATATTATATGCACCTACATGATTATTTCATGAATTGATAGGTCTATCTCATTATAGTGTATATAGGATACATCAAGATTTTTCAAATATGTTTCATGGTCTCCATTTTTTATACCATTGGATAGGAATAGTGAAATAGATAATGCAATTCATGGAGAGATATTTCACCAGTCATCATGTAAAGGATATGAGTTAGGGCCTTGCTGGGTTATTACAGCCACTACCAATTCTGATATAGAACATGGATGTTTTAAAAATGGATTTTGTGATATGATTTCCCATGAAATTTGAAATGAATGATGTAAAGTGGGAGATCATGGATCCAATTAAAAAGGTAGCCCACTTTTTTCTATTAGGGGGATCATTATTGTGGATGATCTATGTAGTCACTACCTGTGAAAGATAGTATTGTATAATGCTTATCCTAGGATTATCATTTCATATTGCGATCTTCATTTCTAGTCTTAGATAATGATGGGACTTGAAATGGATGTAGGATTACAATTTATCCCAATTACATATTATAATCACCATATAGACGAACAATCTATGTAGAATATTTATGTTTGAGAGGATATTTTATGAAAATTTATTTTATATTTTTTTTCATTCTTGTGTTTATCACATGTAAATTATGTATAATGCTTTTAATATAATCATACAAAAATTGATTGAAATGTGTTATTTCGATTCATTTTTGGGAAGGTTATGTTGTTCCATTTTTTTTTATTTTGACATAGATGAAACCAAAATTGTTGTACCAAGTCTCTTGATGGAGGCATTTGAGTAGGTTTAATGTATCCAAATTTTTTCTACAATAATGAAGAGATGACAGAAATCATTTTTTGATTATCAAATATAACCTCTAGAGTATAATATTGGTCATTAATATTTCCACCATGTGACTTTTTGGATGAGGGATCTCTATATTATAATGAATGGAAAGAATGTACCCATATATATCTATTCATTTGTGATATTATAATCCGTTGTTCCAATGGAATATATTTTGTCCAATTTACAAAACTGGATATCCACGAATGATTTTCATCACTAGTCAATACCTTAGAGATATCATCCTAACATTTATCTTGTCATAGACATTGATAACCATTAAATATAAGTAGATGATTAAATTAAGGACAATATAATATATATCATCGATAGTGATTATAATAATCATTGTTGGAACATTTTTCCTCTTATGTTAATGATGTTTTTGCATTAGTGTGTTTTTGTGGACACCTGGGAATGGGAATTTGATATTCAGGTGAAAAGGCTATAATGGTTCATCAAAAAACATTAAGGCTCTTTGGATTATATATCTCGTATTATATTTTATATGGTGTGAAGTTTTAAAGGTTCCATAATGTCTACATATAGACTTCTTTATAATTTATTTAGTGTCCATTTAGTTATATTGTTTTTCATTAATGCCTAGGGTTTTGAGGGAATATAATAATTGAATTGTTTTTGTGTATATCCCATGAAAAAAATCCATGACATGAATAGTTCATTGCAAACCATATGAACTGAATTCAAATCCTCAATTGTTCTTGAAAACCCAATAAACATAATCAATTTCATCAATATAGATGTTTAAACCCCATGAAATTTATTCACATAATGAATTTCTCTATACGAGTACAATAAACATTATTAATGACCCAAATAGTTCTCGAAAAACCCCATGAGGATAATTAATTCATTTAATAGTTTTTAGTGCACATTAAATTAATTCTATAACTTAATAGAAAACGTGAATTGAATCCACATGTTGAGTAGACCAAATAAATTTAATTCACATTCTGAACATTCCTAATGAATTTATATCTCCCACCAGATAGTCCCCATGAATCGATAAACCAATGATGTGAAATAAATAAATGAAAGAAAATATATTATAATTGAGTTTTTTTCTATGTTGAAATTTTATCATTGTATATAAAAATCATGGAATTCACAATGTGAATTACCTATTCTAATCCGAAATATGGCATGTACAGTCACTAATTAAAAATGTATTATGGTATTGTTCTTGAAATCATGTATCCCAATCTTTGATGTAGCCTTTATGGAAGAAATTTCACAGAATACACATCAGTTTAGAAGTAAAGATCCATTAGGTCTTAGAGATCCATAAATGGAGATCAATGTTAATCTAACTATTTATATTTTTTCTAATTTTTTTTTGGATTTTTATATAAACAAATACATGTTTTGATTTCATAACAAAGATCTAGATTTTGTGTTTATTAGAATATATTATTTTCTTGGATGATGTGAGTATAAGATATTTCATTCTCTACCCCATATATTAATGATTTAATTTTGGTACTCCTATTTTGAGTTTGATGGTATAAAATAACAACCAAAATTTTGGTTTGAATATTCTAAAATTCAAGTTAAGTGTTATCATGTTTGAACACCATAATCATGGACACAATTATTGGATAATTCTCCATTTATATACTATTCACATGTTTAATCAGCACAGTAGTTTCTTTTGAGCCCATTTATGTTTTTAATAAACTTGTTGGAACCTAATTGATGAGTTTTCCCTTGAATATACTAAAAATTTATATCCCTTTTTAATGTGGATTTAGATTAATAATTGAATTATGATATACGGTAATTTGGTTAATTAAATAATATGTTTGTTAAAATGAAATTTGATGAAATATTTGACATTCTTGAAGAATTAAAATTCTTTATATAGTCCTGATTTTTTTGTAAGGATTTCTTATTATAATAAAATTATTGATATGAAGGATATTTAACTTTTTTGATGAAATTGCTATCTAATTGTATTGTACTGAGGTATTAAAAATTTATTATATAAAATTATTGTTTTTGGTTATAGTCAAAAACAAATATAAAGGTCTTATGCCTGGTTATTTTTAAATTATTATACAATAGGCTTTCACCTGGATATATAGTAATGATTATTAATGTTTTACTTTCCATCTCACCTATTATGACTATTGGATTTTACCAATGGAGGGTTATGGATTTGGCTGGAATGGATAAGTGAAATTGAAAATTGAATATGTATATGTGTTGAACTCTGTTTTACCGACCCAGTGTGTCACCCTAAAACTCATTTGTTAGTGGGTTTGTTGTATGAGTTATTTTAATTTACTAAATTAATAACCATATTAATACCATTATTTAATTGACACTATGATAATGCTGGAATTGATTAGAAATTCTGGTTTCTATGTATTTGGTTTTACACATACACAATTTAGGCCCCCATATGGTACCAGCACATGTAAAATGGATATAGGTTTAGAAAAGGGTAAGGTTTTGTGATGTTGGTTTTTTTTTGATGGGTTGGAGTTTTGAGATGGGGCTGACATGGGTAATTGTAATGGGGCTTTTAGTGTAAATTAACTTATTGGATTTTTTATATTTATGAATTTAAAATTTTCAATTAGTTACATTCATCATGTCAATATATGATTCTATTTTTATAAGTATTGTTCGGTTTGATCCTTTTCAATATTGAGTTTATTGTATATTTATTTGTGTTTTTAATTCACCATATCAATTTCCTATATTTTATAAAAACAATTATAGAGGCTATTCATCATTAGTATATTCATTAAGCATGAGTAATTTTTGGGTAGAGTATGTCATATAAAGAGGTATACACAAGGTAACAAAGAAAAAATTTCTTCGTCATGTTTTGGAGAACCTAGTTGGGGATGTTACAAGATATTCTTCTCACTCTTCAATTACAAATACATTTGAAAATAACCAGTAAAAAAATATTTTCTCTAATGTGTATACATATGTACCACCACAACTATCTCAATATCATGAGTTGGATAGTTTCTCTCATGGTGCATAGCCAATGATACCCATGGGGAATTACCAGTTCAATATGCATTAGAAAATCTCCTATGAAAACCCCAAACATATATTTTTTCCAAGAATTTCCAACTATTGTATTTTAAATTTTCAGGATTGGAGCCAACATAAACAATTCCAATATCACTTGGAGAACCACCTAGTACTTATTTTTTTAATTTTATAATACTCCATTTATGGTTAGACAGGTCAATGGTACTTCCATTTGTGAAAATTCATCAATTATAAACCAACAGTACCAAGAAAATCAGATTAAACTCAAAATCTTGAACTCATTCCTTTCCCATGCTCATAGAAATATTGAATCAACTAAATCTATATCAACTGATATTCCCACATGAGAATCACCATTGTGAATATATCAGACATCCTGTTATAGAATGTGACCCATTGAGTGATTACACTAAATGAAATGTTCCTAATGTGTACAAAAAATTACATCTACGTGTTTAGAATCTAATTAGGAAAACTATTAATATATAAGGATTTCACCAATGAACACAATGACTGTTGAATCCTTTTATGGGGGAGTGATCTTATTTATGAGTTCCATGAACACAAATAGATCATTTTTATCCCATAAGTCATAATAACATTTTCATATAACCTATACCTACCCAAAGACACAATATTTATGATGTCTTAAAATATAACACAATGAATATGACATTTTGAATATATATCAATCTGGTAAAAGACACTAAGCTACCCCTAAATGATGAAACAATTCGTATACTCTTGAAAACAGTTATGTGTATTCTATTATCATTTGTTTGAACGTCATATAGTCCAAATACTTTATAATAATACTGTCTTACATCTTTGAAAACAATAATATAAACCCCCAAGGTGAAAAACACAATATGATGAAGCCTTTAGGATCATGATCACCAAAATTCACTTTGAGGTCCATTAACTCAGTCGGCTCAATGTGGAATGGTCCAATCGATAAGGGTCATGCTATATGAAAATTAATGTTCAAGAATAAAAAATATATTATGGTTGAAATATCAAGAAATAATCTAGAAACAATCCATTATAATGGTATAAGCCTAGTGGAAGAGAGGATAAAGTAATTTTTTGATCCACTATAAGAATATACCATCCACCAACACCGAGAAAAATTAATCATTGAAAAGTTTAGTGCCACTATAACTTCCTCATTATCTCATTCACTAGTTAACACAAATTATTTTCCCTTTGGTGACAGAAAATATAAAAACCACTGATATAAATAAAAGTGTTTTCCTAAACTGGTTGTCTAATCCATTTAAATAATCATTCCAAAACCTATATTATATAAAATTCATAGTCTCTAAAATTTACCAATCCTTCAAATAACAATATAATTTTCTTGAAATATTCGAATATGATCCAACTTCATTCATTGTTTTGTATTGATATACAAAATTTTGGAATATAATTTAACTACTAAATACAACATAATAACTAAAATAGATGGTATTAGAAAATTGTTATTTACTCTTTCCAAAACACCAATAGATATATTTGAAAAAAATCATTGTCGTACCTTGCACTATAGAGGGTACCACTCCATAATCATCCAGTTATAGTTTAACTACATATTATCTTCCATCAACCACTCAATGACACATCAGAGTGTCACGATTGACCGAATATATTATTCCTTATAGTTTTCACCTACTATTTGGGTAATGTTCCTAAGATTATTGATCAAATCCTCTATGATCATTCACAAAATAGCATTATACTTTCTTTCTTTCCCTATACTAGACATATAATTAAATAATATGTAAAATCCAAGTGATATTGTTACGTTCTCTCAATGTTGATTCAAATAAAATATGCATCTCCCATTGAAGGTGTTTTGGAACCCATTTCCTCTATTGAGTATCAATCACAACCTTGGAATCCATATACTGAAATCAACATTTTATTACATGTATAGGTAAGTGGGACCATAATTAAAAATGTGTCACTAAAACAACCAAAAAATAGATGATGATTGCCAATAATTTTTCATTCATTCCATTCACAATCTTCGATGCCTTATGAATCACTAACACATAGTTTTTATAACGAATGATATTAAAAAAATTCCTAATACATGGAAAATTAGTAGATCAAATTTCTAGGATTTATGGGGACAACCCCTGTCACAAGTGGATACAAGTAAAAATCACTATAAATTGTAACGAATTGGTGGATACATTCAAAATAACCTATTGGACAACCATGAACTCTTGAATATAGTCTACCTTCAAATAAAATATAAATAATTAATCAAAAAAATATTCATTTATCTCTCCTTTAACCCCTCGTGTCTTTAAATAACGAACACATGATCGATAGTGTGTATGAAACATTATCCCATGATTTGAAGAGAGTAAAAAAGATAATGTGATGATATATTTATGTTGAAATAGATTAAATCTCTTCAATATATTGTGATGCATGAAACACATTATTGGAATGAAATGTGATAATCTATTGCTATATTGTTATTAAATCATTACCATTAAAACCTAGTTGTAATGATGGTGGGTATGAATAGGACTAAATAATATAGGAACATTATATGGAATACCATGTAAGAATTAAATTAAATTAATATCTATTTTATTAGAAAACAATATGCACCATTTGATAGAAAATTAAATGTTATATAAAAGATAGAAAATATTTAATGGAATTTAGCCTCTCTTTTTTAATATATTTTAATTTTTTTTCATACAAAATTTAGAAAATTTATTATACAAAATATAATTCATTTTTTAAAATCACATTTCCCAATAATACATTTTTATTTTTTGGTATTTTTTTGAGTTGAATAATTTTATTTATTAGTTAGAAACATTCATTTTTATAGAAAAATTCATTTTCATCTATAATTTTTACAAATATAAATTATATATTAAATTGATTATAGTGTAATATTTAATAAATTATATTAAAATTTGACTAATTTATATAATTACAATAAATGTTTTAGAGAAATTCTATATAAAAAATTTCTATAATAATGAGATACTTTCATTTTTGAACTTATTTTTTTGAAACACATGTATTGTTAATTTTAAAATGAATTCATCCACATTTTCTGGTTAAAATTTAAAAAATGTATTCAATAATTAAAATTAATATTAATAATGTTATCTAATAATTCTAACATTGTTTTCAAAAAATAATAGTATAATCATTAAAAAATATATAATGGAGTTATGCTAAAAATTGGTTTATGGGGGGGGACATAAAAGAAAAGGGTTAAAATAGATATAAATTCATCTAACACACATTATATGTCCATATGTCGAACATATATACTATAAGGGTATAAAATGACCTATTTTTGAGGTTAACATCAAAACTATATTTCTTAACTACCTCCCAACATCCTAGTGGATATATTTTGTTTTGGACACCTTCCCGAGAAGGATTTAGTTTGAAACATAATAAGTAAGTCCAAAGAAGAGGTATAACTCTTAAAAATTATTAATTGAAATATTTATTCTTCTAAATCCTTCAAATCATATTCAACTCGAAAAATATAATTTCAATTATATACCCCATATATTTATATTTAATTATGTTAATTGAATAACCCCAATCAATATCCACATCTGTTAAATGAGAAATTGAATCGTTTTTCATTTGTATAGAGGACTACCACCTCACGAACTAATGTAATTCGTTTTCCATCACCAAAATCCATGAATTTATATAATGTTTGATTTAATATATATATATATATATATATATATTATTTATGACATTATTTTTATTATTAAATTATTATATAACATATACCTAATTACTTTCCCTTCCATGGGGGTATGATAACATTGCTCGCCTATACAATAGTCTACCACCTCAAAAAAGTGACCTGACATGATTTTCTCATACGCTTTACATGGGAGAAATTATAGCCAAAGATAATGGATATATTTTATATTTATTCCCTAAGCATACTTATGGAAATTATATATCACATCTATCTTACTATTCCATTGGAAAATAATAATGTCGATCGTGTGTATATGTTGACTAGTGCCTCCATATATCAATGTGATGTGTATTCCATTTCATTTTCACATATATATTAATAAGTATAGATATGGATAATAAAATTCAAATATATTATATAATTATTATTCTATATCTATGAATTAATTCCATTATTCCTTTCCTTCTATATGTCAATAAAAATGCTAAAATCATTAATTCATACATATTTCCTACAATCCCCATGAAGAGTGTTATCCATTTTGTAACTTTAAAATTAGAATATTACATTAAATAAATACATAATTTACATATATTATATTTAATTGATGTGTAAAATTTCGTATATGATCAACTTATGATTAATTTAAATGATCTTAACGTATCGACAATAACAGAAATGAAAAACAATGGAATATTAACCTAATATGGTGATTTTAATAAAGAATTGTTAATATTCAGGCCATAAATGAAAATAATTAAATCATATATAGTACGAAATATATCATTTTGTTTCATTAAAATATTTTATACAAAACATTATTTATTATACCAGAGGATCAGACACATATAAATGAAGTCTTAGGATAGGTATGTGTTTCACGTCTCACATTTACATTCATGAGACATATGCTATATTCACCACTTATTACATTGTATGAAGTTTGTTATAAAATTTTTAATATATTATATTATAAATATATTTATCCTCATTTAATTTAATTTATCAATTGATTTTATTACTTTCATGGGGATTATGACTCATATGTTACCAAAGTGGGGGGAATATATTTCACAATCTCATCATTTTTCAAGATTGATTATGTTTAATTATCTTTTTGGGGAATTATTTTAAATTTCCAAAAATAAATATATATTCATATAATATGGTTACTAATGACATTTTTCATGAAATTTTACCACCTTTTGTAATGCCCTATCCCAAGAAGCCCAGAGAAAATGAATTATTTTAATACATTGGAAAGATTTCAAGGAATCATGTTTCAAGGAACCGGTTAGTTTAGTAGTATTGAAAATAGATTACATACATGAATTTTACATTACACATTCAAACATAAAACACAACATAAATAATCTATTGAGAACACCATTATTATCCAAGCGTAACCCTGCAAATCAAATATAATACACATCTTGGAATCCTGGGAAAACAAAACATAAGAATGTGGTGAGCTTAGATGCTCGGTAAGGGTATATAATTTAGCGGAAACTATAAATAATTAAGGAAATATGTCTTATAAAAACGAGATCCTATTAAACATAAATGTGAACATAATATGGAGAATATAAATCAAACATTACAATATAAAAATTCACATGGATATTATTCTAGTTAAATATCCAATGTAATAATTTATTTCATAATGAGGGAATTCCTAACGCTAAATATAACTACCACATATTCAAGTAATCATGATAAGACTATAAATAATTTTTTTTTCAAGGCCCTGTTCCAAGAAACTAGTTTGTCTCATTAGACTAACTGATGCATCGAGAGGTTGTAGCTAGCTCCACCCATCACATAATATGTGTAATTCATTCCTCCTACGAAATGGTTAAAACATAACATAAACATTTGTATTAAAACTATCATACAAAATGTCAATACATTTCACCATAATCATTGAATGGTATGAAAATAAAACACCCTCAGTCAAATATATCATAACTTATTCAAAAAAATACAAAATATTTTAATATAATAAATCAATCTCAACCAAGAATAATATCCAATAAAGGTTTCTGACATAGTTGAAAATGACCACAAAAAATCTTTGAGAGAAATGCATATTTTTTAAATCATTTAAAAGTGACACATTTATAAAGGAATTCATTTAAAATAGATTATTTAATCAAAATTTCCCAAACCGTTTTGAAACTTTTGAATAGAATTAACATTTTAAAACAATCACGAACGTATAAATAAATCCTTAAAATCAGTATTAAAACATTAACATTAATTAAAAATATTTTTAAAAATATATCATTAAAAAATTAAAATTATTATCTTGATAAATTTTACCTTCCAAAAAACCTTAAAATATATATTTTTTAAACATTTACATGAATCATGTTCATGGTTGATAAGAATGTCCCAATAAATACTTACACATAAACAACCTTGGATAATAATGAGATTGAAAAATTTGCCCGTACCATGTAGTTTTACTTGATTGATGTTATGTTAACCACATGTATAATTGTTAAATCATTGTTATTAAATAATAAAATAACCAAATTCATAAATATTATTTCAAATATTATCTTAAAATATTGCTTTGTTGATAATATTTTAAAAGTATCCTAGTTTTGGGTGTTAACTAATTCATTTTATATTATATTTATTGTTATGAAAGTCAAGTTTTTTATTTATTAGATGTATTTGATTCATATCCAGAATTATATTATGCAATTAATCAATATTTTAAATCATGAAATGAAAATTATTCTTGAATGGTTATGACGGGGAATTAATCTAATCGCGTTCGTGGAGACGGTAACCTGTACGTACGCACGAGAGACAATATCATTATACTAATGGTCAAATCATATGCAATTGGATGGTATATCATATATACAGAATCATTAAAATTTTATATTTATTATTTAAATCACTTATACTCATTATTATACCCATTAAAATAATGATGTGTTTGAATAATAAACTACACCATGACATGGAGACAGTAAGTCATACATACACACATATGGTGACATGTCATTAATAGGATGGTGAGAATAATGAATATGGTTGTACCATATTTATAATAACTCATTGAATGTATTAGGTACTACAATTATTATTTTGGTATAGAAACAAAAAAGAAAGATGAAGTGGAAGAAGATGATAACTTTGAAAAAATGTGGTGAAATTATTACCTCTTCTTCGGGTATTTCCTTTTAAGTTGATCAAAATGGATCCTTGAGTTGGATTCCTGATCAAATTAATTCCACTAGGCTTATATGAGGGTGGTTGGGAGGATATTTTGGCAGGGGTTGGCTGAGAAAAATTGCATTGGATGTGTGATTTTGAGAGTAAGGGAAGTACCATTTTATAAGTGAGGTGACGGTAATTTTTGTAAAAACATGAAGTATTATTTTATAATACAATAATATTCATTTTATAATCATTCCAAAATTATTTATTTCAAGGATATTGTAGAAATGGTTCAAAAACCTATTATCCAATAGGTTTTGGACAGGTTTAGGTCCCCATATTAACCTTATCTTTTAGATTTTACTCTTAGTTTTATAGTTTACCTCTTACTATTTATTCATCTATTATTATAATGAATTGTTAATAAGCTTACTATAAAAACCCAAGAGAACCCCAAGTGGTTCATTATTAATATATATAACCTTATCTAAGTACTTTGGTAATACCTTATATTGTCTGGAATATAATATCAATTAATAATATAGTATTTGTTTTAAAATGACATTTTTGTCAATTTTAACACTATTTTGTATTTGGTATTTGTGAAAGTCATAACAACATGATTACGTTGAAAAAAATACATTGAATCAACCCTATCATGTCATATTAATCATGGATATTCGTTTAATTCATAATAAGTATCAATATACATTTATATTGTTATTGATAATATCAATTATTTTAATCTATCATTAGTATGGTAAGTACTGCATTTTCATTGTGTCGTTAATAAATTTAATTATATTTTGTCTAAAAATATAATTAAAAAATAAATATATATGAAATAATTTTAGATTTAAAATGAATATTTATTGTCAAATTTATCTTTTGTATAACACTGTATTAAAAATGGATTCGATATTAAACATTGAATTTTTCACTTTTAACTCTTCATTAAAAAATAATAATAAATGTCTTAATCTAATCCAATTGGACCTAAAGGATTATATTTTCTTCCTACGATTGGTTTTGGTCGAAATAATCAAATCTAATAGATTTACGACCTGTTTTAGGATAGTTATAATATCATTTTTTACATTTAATTACACTATTTAATTTTAACCGTGGTAAATAAAAGTCAAAAGTTAATATTCACCAAAAATAATTTTCATCTTATTGAACTACATTATTCTAACTAATGTCAATCGTGTCTATAAGGCCGAAACCATAAACATTACTTAATCTTGAGTTATTTCCAGATTACCCATTGAGAATTTTTTCAGGTTTAGAGTTTTAGAGAATTAGATCATAAATCATGCATTACATTTCACAATTAAACAATCTAGTTACATCAAAGACAATATTCATTTTTTTCCACCGTCGGAAACATATTTAAAATAAAACATGGTTTCTTTCTTGACACATCCTCGACACTATCATCACATCATGTACATTTCCATTGACCTATGAAAAACATTTCAAAAACTATGGATGAGCATAAAAAGCTCAGTAAGGGATATAAAAATACAGAAATAAACCATTAGTCCTTGTATACATAAGAATCAATGTAATAATACATTACTCATAAAACATAAGCACTTTAAAGTACCTCATTAAATCATAATATTTAAGAATAACTCATATAAATCCTAATACATAAAGGTAACATGATGCATTCATAACATTCTTACGTAGGGAGTAACCCTCATGGTTTCGTTTGGAATACCCATAACAATATATTCCCTAAATCTCTTCGGAGAAACCTTTTCATTTCACTCCTTTGCATTACCCAATGAATTGGAGAGATATCTCGGGCTCACCTGCCCTTATTTTATCACGGAACCACCCATCTTCATAAACAATTTCCAAGAACCATAACATAATCATATCACATAAAACATACATAATGGAAACAAAACATTTCCACATTTCAATCACAACATATCAATACAACACATTGATATAATAAAAACAATATAAAAACCATTTTCAATACCAAAATAAATGAAAATTAATACATGGTATTTATTTTTCATTTTAAATAAATATATGGCTTGTAGAGAATGCCGAAACTCAAATAATGGTCACGGTGGCGGAGAAGTAATTGCCGCCGCATACGTAAAACAAAAACATTCCTTATTGTCATTTAGTAAAAAACATAATTTAAAATGATTCCTTTTAATGAAACTAAAATTCACAAGGGTTTATTATACAACTAATGAAAGAAGGTCGTATATAAATTGAAGTATGCCTCAACAAAAGGATATTGAGACGGAGTCCCTTACCTCAAGTCTGACTCTTTCTCGTTCGTTCTTTATATTCATATATAATAAACTTATGTAAATTTATAATTGATAAAGTAATTAATTTAAATTTTATTATTCAATTCATATCCCATATTATCATGTTATAATTATTAGATAATTATTTGAGTTCTTATCATACGTTTTGTCGATGTTCAGTACATGAGTCAAAAATGAACATGTTTCAAAAGAATTTCCCTTGTAGTTATAAGTACATCATCTCCAGAATGGTATTAATGATTTAAATATCATATATATCCAGTATATATTCATTTTAAACTATTACATAACATTTGGGGATAAAAAAATGAAATGCACCGTTCATGGAGACGGTAGGTCGTATGTACGCATGAACACTTCTTTCATTTACTTGTAATATTAAAGGAATTAAAACTAAATTAGACACATTAATATATTATAATTACATTATAATATAAATGTTATATAGTTAACATAAATTTATTAATTATAGTCTTTATAATTTTCATGTTTGGCATGAACGAGTCACATCACATGAGGGCTTGGTAGTCCACACTTCCTTAGATGAAATTATCGCATTTCCACAACATGCAAAGCATAACGATTTGTTTTAATGAAAAAATAAAGAATCATAGAGAGGACATAAATATAATATATATCATATATAAATACATTTTCATCATAATGGCTTCCATGAGAGGTGTTAAAATAGGATTGAACAATCACTGTTTCATGAGGCAGTAATTTTCCATCCACAGAAACAATTTGTTCCTTAACCATTAGACGGAGGTTTGTGTATTTGTATATAAAATAATTCTTATAAAAACATCCTAGGGTTTTTATTATACTGGTGTTGTTATGGAATCAATGGATAATAATTTTAGGGGGACTGAAGAAGGAAAATACAACAAAGGATTTTTAGAGAAGGTGTTACCTCTAAATCGGGTAACTTCTATTGATTTGAGGAAAACGATCTCTTGAAAAGAATTCTGAAAATAGTGAAGATTTTAAGAGTAATATAGGGATGTGGAGAGATAATGTGAGCTGAGTTTGTACGAGCTAAGGGCTTGAGAGGTGAGGGTAAGGGGGTAGATTTTGGGGCCTTTTATAAGAGGGAGGAGGGTCACTTTTTGAAAGTCTTGAAATCGAACTTTATTATAAAATGGTTTTCGGATTTTAATGGTCAAACAATGATATATTTCTAGGATAAACTGATAAGGGTTCTTAATCCACCCATAAAATATGTTTTTGACGGGTGTAATTCTTATATTTTACCTTATTTTTTCATTTTATTTAAATCGTTCATTAATGAGGTAATAATTGCATCGTCATGGTGTCATAAATAAATTTATTTATTTAAAGTCTAAAAATTATTAAATAATTACAATAATGTAGGAAATCTATTTATATTTCTAATTAATATTAATAGTCAAATATATCAATTATATAACCCCATGTAAATTTTTTTTTAGTAAAACAATACATGTTTGTGACATTTTTATTTTTACTTTAAATAAAAATGTATTAATGTCATTATAATACCCAAGTGGCTCCATGGTGTCCCAAAATTGACCCATAGATTTTATTGGTCGACCATGACTCATAAAATAAGGGTATAACATGTTTCAAGGTAATTTCATATTATTATTACATTATCTTTACTTTAAATTACCCGAATTACCTCTAATCACGGTTAATAAAACTCAAAAGTTACTATTCACCAAAAATTATTTTCATACCATTGAACCAAATTTTACTTACTAATGACAACCATGTATGTCGTCTTTTTGAAATCCAATTCAAAAAATTGGAAAAATTTCATTTAAATGCAAAATCAATTTTTTAACTACCATTTAGTGGTTTCACTATTCATAAAAAATTGACGTTTTTCAGCACAATACCAAAAATTAAACCTAATATATACCTGATATTCTGATTCAAAATTTAGTACTATTTTACAAAATACAATACATATAAGTTTCATTAATGAATTTTATAATTAATTCTCATTGTCAAAAAAACTAGTGTGTTTTTAAGAAACAATATCCATCAAAAGATTGACAATTGTTTATGTACAATTTCAAAGTGAAATAAATTATAATGACCACCATTGGATTAAATATAAAAAATATATTCTAATTAAACATTAAGAAAATTAAAAAGATAATCTAACAATATAATTAAATTAGATGAAAAGGTAGTTTTGAAGTAAAATGCAATATTTTTCACTCTTCATTAAAAATGAACAATGTTAGAAAAATACCAACAACTTATCCAAATTAAATTTCAATGTCCCAATTCTAAATAACAAGTTTATTTTGAAAAATATATCTTATAAAATTGTCAAAAGTTATATAAAAAAATATTTTCCCATCAAAAGGCGGTAAAACAATATTTTAAAAATATTAGAGTGTTCTATGCCTAAAATTAGATTTTTCTCAATTTAAGCCTAAAAAACACTATCTAATTCATAAATAGACATAGATATGAAAATATATTATTCTTTACTTACTTGGGATTTTACATCCTTCCCCCCTTTGGAAAATTGTGTCCCCACAATTTATTTACTTATCTAATAAGTGGGAGTATTTATCCTTCATTGCATTTTCAGAATCCCATGATTCCTCTTCAATCTTGTGGTTTTTACACAAAACCATTACATGATGAATCACCTTATTCCACACACTTGACCCCTTTATTCAAAAATCTAGACTGGTTGTTCCTCATAAGAGAGATTCTCTTCCAATTGAACTACCTTTGGACTCAAAACATGATATTGATCTGGCATGTACTTCCTCAACATTGAAACATGAAAAACATTATGTACCTGAGATAAATTCAGAGGTAAAGCCACTTGGTATGAAACTGATCCAACTCTCTCCTGAATTTCTTATGGTCCAATGAACCTTAGACTCAACTTTCCTTTCTTACCAAAACACATCACACTTTTCCATGGTGAAACTTTTATGAATACATGATCACCTACCTCAAAAGAGAGATCTTTACTCCTATTGTCTGCATAACTTTTGTTCCTGCTCTGTGTTGTTCTCATGTGTTTCTATATCAGATGAACTATTTCTACCAAATCTTCTACCAATTATGGTCCCATCAACTTCTTTTCACTAACTTCATCCCAAAAAGCTATAGTTCGACACCGCTTCCCATATAATGCCTCTAATGGTGCCATCTGTATACTGGAATGAAAACAGATATTATAAAAAAACTCAGCCAATGAATGATGTTGGTCCCAACATCCCTGATAATCCATCGAACAAACACGTAGCATATCCTTCAATGTCTGAATTGTACATTCTGACTTCCCATATGATTGAGGATGAAAAGTTGTACTAAAATTTAATTCAGTACCCAACGACATCTGAATTCCTTTCCAAAAGTTAGATGTAAACCCGGGATCACGATCAGATACAATTGAGAGGGGAACTCCATATATCCTGACTATCTCTTTTAGATACAATCGAAAAAGTTGATCTAGAGAAAAATTATCTCGTATAGTATATAAATGAGAAGATTTAGTCAATAGATCAACAGTAACCAAGATTACATTTTTACCTCGAGGTGTCTTTGGTAATCCAACAATGATGTCCATGGATATATTCTCCCATTTCCACTCTGTCACAGGTAAAGGCTGAAGCATCCCTTTAGGTAACTACCACTCTACATTAATCTATTGACATTTTAAACACTTCAGAGTAAAATCAGTAATATCTTTTTTCATTGCATCCCACCAGTAATATTCCTGATGATCTTTATACATCTTAGTACTGCTAGGATGAACTGAAAATGTAGAACTATTAGCTTCACATAACAACTCTCTCTTCAACTGTGAATCACAAGGCACACACAATATCTTCCCAAAAATCAAAACACAATCGATATCAATGATGAATTCAGGTAACAAACCCTTATAAACCATATCTACCTTTTTCTACAACTCAATGTCTTATATATGTGCTTGCTTAATTATATCTAATAGAGAATATTTCACTGATACCTGAAACAAAACAGAAGAATTTCTTGCACCAACAACTTCTATGCCAAATTTCATAAAATCCTTAACGAAAGGATCATGTACCAAAAGTAATATGGTTAATGATGCATTACATTTTCGACTCAAAGCATCAACCACTTTATTTGATTTTCCTGGATGGTAAAGAATTATACAATAATAATCCTTGATTAATTTTTGTCATCTCCCATGTCTCATGTTCATTTCATTCTGGGTGAATATATTCATTAATCTTTTGTGATTGGTATATATTTCACACTTTATACCATAAAAATGATGCCTCCAAATTTTTAATGCTAAAACAACAGTAGCTAATTCCAAATCATGTTTAGGGTAATTTATCTCATGAGTTTTTAAATGACGTGAAGCATAAGCAATTACCTGATCATTCTGCATTAGGACGCAACCAAGTCCTTTCAATGAAGCATCATTGTAGATAACAAAATCAACATTCCTTGAAGTTAGTACCAATACTAGATCATTCACCGATCTTCTTTTCAATTCCTGGAAAAAACAATCATCACATTATTTTGTCCAGATAAGCTTAACAGTCTTCTGAGTAATCGTAGTCAATGGGCTGGACAACCGTGAATTGTTTTACCAAACCTGCGGTAATAGCCTTCCAAACCAAGAAAACTAAAAATCTCGGTTACATTTGTGTGTCTTGCCCATTATTCAACAACATTTTTTTTAAAAGATCAACAGTTATTCCATCTTTAGAAACAATGTGACCAAGGAATGAAATTTGTTGCAACCAAAACTCTCACTTGCTGAATTTCCCATACAATTTCTTTTCTTTTATGGTTTGAAAAATAACCCTTAAATGACTTTAATAATCCTCTTTAATTTTAGAAAACACCAAAATATCATCAATGGAAACAACCACAATCTTATCCTTGAACTCATGGAAAATTCTATTCATAAGGTCCATGAATAAAATAGGTGCATTGGTTAACCCAAAAGGAATAACTACAAATTCATAATGGCCATATCTTGTACGAAACGTGGTCTTCAGAATATCTGATTCCTTCACCTTCAACTGATGGTATCCCAATCTCAAGTAAATCATTCAAATATATTGATCTTCCTACAACTGAGAAAAAAAATCATCAATATGAGGCAAAGGATATTTGTTCTTAACAGTGATGTTATTTAAGGCTCTATAATCAATGAAAAGTCTCATTGAACAATCTTTATTTTTATCAAATATGATAGGAGCACCCCCTAGTGATGTTCTAGGTCAAACAAATCCGTTATCTAATAAATCTTGAAATTTCTCCTTCAACTCTAAAAGTTCAATTTGAGCCATTCGATAAGGGGGTTTTAAAATTGGCTTAGCATCAGGAACTATGTCAGTAGTAAATTCAACTTCCCGATTTGGTATTATTCCAGACAACTCATCTGAAAAAACATGAGGATACTCATTTGCCACTTGAACATCATTAATCTAAATGGTTATTTATTTACAACAACAATTGCATTGTAAAATTCATTTACATCTTTTACAAGTATCTCATCCTCTTGATATGTTATCAACAGTAAGGGTTTATTATTGTACATTAAATGAAAGTATTTCTGAAATAAAACATCTTTATATCTACATTCAATATTATCATGGTAGACAGAGAGCCAATCCATACCCAAGGTAACATCAAACTCTACTAGAGGTAAACAATAAGGTTTTCAAGTAGATTCTTCCGAGAGATAAGTATAGTAAGATTCTTATAAATTCTTTTTTACTCAACACTATTCCCAAGTGTTTTTACCACAATTTCAGGAGTCATTTCTTGAGATGGAATTCCAAATTTACTAGAAAATGTTTTAGAGATGAAAGAGTGTGTAGTCCTTGAATCAAACAACGCATTTGCATAATCTAAAAAAACAAAAAAAGTACATTATACCACTTCATTTGATGGCCCAACAAATGCTGATGTAGTTGAAAATGATTTCACCACACCTTTCAACATGTAGTATGACTGCTTCCCATCATTCGAGCTCTTTTTCATACACTCGTTTTCATAATGACCCATCTCATTGCACTTGAAACAGTTAACGAACTGTAAATTAAATTTGGTCTTACCATTACCTTGACCTTTTCTAGTGAAATCACGAGCATTATGTCCTATCTTACCACATCAGAAGCACTTTCCCGAATTTAAAAAACATTCCCCAGCCTGCTTTTTACAACATTTATCACAAACTGCAAACTTAGTTTTCTTACCATCAATCCTTTTTGAAAGATTCTTCCCTTTCTCCTTCCACCCAGGTCTCTTCTTATCTTGGTTGTCATAGAATACTTTCTCATCAAGAAACTCCATTTCCACATTCCCAACACATCGAACAAGCTTTTCATAACTTTTGATGTGACGATAATCTAATTTCCTTTGATATTTTGGCTATAATAATGAGTAAAACTGATTGATTTTCTATCAAGATATCTGATAAAATTTGGAGCATACCTTTCCAATCGAGTGAAATTTTCTTCATAGGAAGCTACTAATTCATCCTCTTGCCTCAATTCCATGAATATTTCGTCCATCCTAAGTCTTACATCCTTAGGAAAATATTTCTCTGGAAACATACCTTTGAATTCATCCCAATCAAGAACATCAATCTCATCAGCATCTCTAATATTTTTAACCATCGACCACCACTGATCTTCTTCACCCTCCTAATAGTAAACAGCAAGACTAACCTTTTGATTGTTTGAACACCACATGACATCGAAAATCCTCTCCGGTGCTTTAATCCACCCTTCAGCTACCACAAGGTCAGATGATCCTCTGAATGATGGGGGATGTTTCCTCATGAAATGTTCCACCACTAACATGTTCCTATTCTATTGATATGGTTGATCTCGTTAATGGATACCACCACCATTTATCTCTTGAGTAAACTACTCCATTACTGCAACAAACTATTCAGTTCCAATTCCGACCATCTTACGATGCTGATTTAGAAGGTCATTTGCTTTTGTATGCCTTCCTAGCACTATTTCCTTGTTTCCTCTACGGAAAACCATTCTGAAAAAACATGTCTTTGATGAAGCAACATGGTAATCTTCAAATGCTATATCATTTCAATTTGACCATAATATAAAAAATATTTTTGGATAATCATTTAATAGAATTCTAACTCCTAAAGTTATCTAAACTGACCTTTGATGCCAACTATAAGGCCCCATCCTTAAACATTACTTATTATTGAGTTATTTTAAGAATACACATTATGGATATTTTCAAGTTTAGAGTTTTATAGAATTAGATCATAAATCATGCATTACGTTCCACAATTAAAAAAGGTGGTTACATCAAAGAAAATATTTATTTTTTTCCACTAAAGGAAACATATTTTAAATAAAACATGGTTTCTTTCTTGAAACTTCCTCGACACTATCATCACATCAAGTACATTCCCCTTGACCTGTGATAAAATTTTCAAAAACATAGGATGATAATAAAAATCTCACTAAGGGATATAAAAATACGGATAGAAAACATTAGTCCATGTATACCTAAGAATCAATGAAATCATGCTTTGCTCGTAAAACATAAGCACTTAAACATTACTCATGACATAATAAGATTTATGAATAACTCATAGAAATCATAATACGTAAAGGTAAGTTGAGGCATTCATAACATTCTTACATAGGTATTAACCATCATGGTTACATTTGGAATACCGATCACAGTATATTACCAAAATTTCTTCTGAGAAACCTTATTGTTTAACTCCTTCGCATTACCCAATGCATTGGAGTGCTATCTCGGGATCAACCTCCCTTTTTTTATCACAGAACCACCCGTCTTCATAAAAAATTCACAGGAAGGAAAACATAATCATATCACATAAAACACGCATAAAGGAAACATAACATTTCTACATTTCAATTACAAGATATCAATACTACACATTGATATAATAAAAACATTATCAAAACTATTTTCAATACCAAAATAAATGATAAGTAAACATGGTATTTGTTTTTCATTTTATAAAATGTTATGGCCAGTAGAGGAATCTGAAACTCAAATAATTGTTACGGCAGTGGAGAAGTCGTTGTCGCAGCATACGTAAGAAAAAAACATTCCCTTTTTTCATTCAGTAGCAATATTCATACAAAAAATATTCATTTTGAATGAAATTAAAAGTAAAAGGGTTTATTATACAACTAATGATAGAAGTACATATATAAATTGATGTATGCCTCAACGAATGGAGATTGAGACGGAGTCCCTTACCTCAAGTCAGACTTGTTCTAGTTTGTTCTTTGTATTCCTTAATAATAAACATAGGTAAATTTATAATTTCACAAAGACATACTTTAAATTTTATTATTAAATTAATATCACATATTATCATGTTATTATAATTTGTAAATTATGTTAGTACATATCATATGTTTTGTGGCTGTTCAGTACATGGGTCAAAAATGAAATTGTTTGAAAAGCATTTCCCATGTAGATATAAGTACATCATCTCCAGAATGGTATTAATTATTTAAATATATTATATATTCAGTATATATCCATTTTATACTATACAATAACATTTGGAGATATAAAATGAAATTTACTGTTCATGGAGACGATAGGTCGTACGTACGCATGGACGCTACATTAATTTTTTTGTCATATTAATGGAATTAAAAATAAATGAAACATATATATATATATTATAATTTCAGTATAATAAATATGGTATATAGGTATCATATTTTCATTAATTACTTTCTTTATAAATTCCATTATTGGAATGAACGAGTCACCTCACTTGAGGGGGCGGTTGTCCACACTTCCTTAGATGAAATTATCGCATTTTCACAACATGAAAAGCTTAAAGGTATTTTTTAAATATAAAATACAGAAGAATAGAGAGGAAATACATATAATACATATCATATATAAATATAGTGACATCATAATGGCCATCATGAGAGGTGATAAAAGAATATTGAACAATCATCATTTCGTGAGGCAATAATTCGTCATCCACAGAAACAGTATGTTCATCAACCATTAGATGTAGGTGTGTGTAATTTTATATAAAATCCTTCTCATAAAAACATCATAGTATATTGGGGATACATTTGTTGTTATATAACCAAAAAATAATAATTTTAGGTTGAGTGAATAAGGAAAATAAAACAAATGATTTTGAGAGAAGGTGTTACCTCAAAATCGGGTAACTTCATTTGAATTGAGGAAAAGGCTCTCTTGAAAATAATTCTTCCCAAAGTGGGCCTTCTAGTAGTAATTGAGGGATCTATAGAGATAATTTGAGCAGAGGATGGATGAGACAAGGGCTTGAGAGGTGTTAGTAAGGGAGTAGAGGTGGGTGACTTTTATAAGAGGCCGGAGGGTCACTTTTGGAATGTCTTGAAATTTAACTTTATTATAAAATGTTTTCCAGATTTTAAAGGTCCCAAAATGATATATTTAGAGGGTAAGGTGATATGGTTTCTAAATACACCCATCCAATAGGTTTTTGATAGTTTTATGTCTTAGATTTTACTATGTCTCTTCATTTTATTTAAATCATTCATTAATGAGGTAATCCATGCATCATCATGGTGTCATAAATAAATTTATTTATTTAATGTCTAAAAAATAAAAAAAATTACAAAAATGTAGGAAATATATTTATATTTATAATGAATATTTATAGTAAAAGATATATGTTTTATAACCCCATGTAAAAACTGTTTTAGTAAAACAATACAAGATTGTGACATTTTAATTTTTACTTTAAATAAAAAGGTATTAATGTCATTATCATACCCATGTGTCTCCATGGGATAAAAAATTGACCCATGTATTGTCTTGGTCGGTCATGACTAATCCAATAATGGTTGGACATGTTTCAAGGTAAGTTCATATTATTATAACATTATTTTTTCCTTAAATTACCCTAATTACCTCTAATCACGGTAAATAAAACTCAAAAGATAATATTCACCAAAAATTACATTCATACCGTTGAACCAAATTTTAAAAACTAATGACAACCATTTTTGTCGGATTTTTGAAATCCAATTCACAAAAGCAGTAAAAGTACATCTAAACAAAGAATCAGTTTTTAACTACCACTTAGTGGTTTCACTTTTCATAAAAAATTGATGTTTTTCAAAACAATACTAATAATTCACCCTAAGTTATACTTGAGATTCCAACTTCAAAAATTATGTATATGTTGGAAAATTACAAACGTATAAGTTTCATTATTAAATTTCATAATTAATTCTCATTGTCAAAACAAATAGCGTGTTTTTAAAAAACAATATCTATCAAAATATTGACAATTGTTTATGTCAAATTTCAATGTGAAATTAATTATAATGACCACCATTTGATTAAATGGTGAAAATATATTCTAATTACACATTAAAACCAATTAAAAATATAATCTAACCATATAATTAAATTATATGAAAATGCTGTTTAGAAGTAAAATGCAGTATTTTCACTATTTATTCAAAATGAACATTGTCAGAAAAATATAAAAAATTTATCCAAAGTAAATTTCACTTTCCCAATTTAAAAGAATAAGATTATTTTGACATATAGAGCTTATAAAATTATCAATAGATATATTTAAAAAAATGGTTTACCCTCAAAAGGCGATAAAATAATATTTTAAAAATATAAGAGTGTTCTATGCCAAAGATTGGATTCATTATCATTTTAAGCCTCTAAAACAATATCTAATTCATAAATAGTATTAGATATGAAAATATATTATTCATTACTTACTTGGGATGTTACAGTGTCTCTTAGGGTTTTAAATTCAATTCACAGAAGCGGTAAAATTATGTTTTATGCAAATTTTTAAAATGTGCCTAGAAGGTAGGTAAAAGACGGGAAACGTTCAACAAAATTTTATATAACAAATATTATTATAAAATTACTCTAATGAATTAAAATGAACAAAAATAGTTATTACGTATTTATTTTTACCTAAAATAAATTTAAATAAAATAACAAATTTGATAAATAAAATGTCGGTTTTAAACAAAAATGCAGTGGTTTTCAAAATTCAAAAAAAAATTGACTGTTTTTCGAAAAATACCAAAAATTTACCCTAAGTTAATTCCAAAAATAATATATATAAAATTTCAAAATGTGTGAATTATTATTCATAACGTCCAGTTTGATTGGTCATGGTATGTTAAAACTCCATGTTCTATACATCACAAGCTCTTACATTATTCATAGGGAAACATAACATAGAAGCATGGGGTGTTACATTATCCCCTCTATCAAATAATTCCATCCTCAAAATTTCTAGAATATTAATGCATAAAATGATTCAAGTGGTTCATCATCATATGTTTTTCAGGTTCCCACATTGCTTCTTCAATCATAAAGTTTTTATATAGATCTTTTACCTAACGAGTCGTCCGGTTTCTCAGCACTTATTCTCTGGTATTAAGAATTTTGACAGGCTCTTTGCAATAATACATACTAGGTTCTAGTTCTATTTCTTCATTGGTGAGTACATGCGTTGGGTCAGGCATGTATTTTCTCAGCAGTGATATATAGAACACATCATGAACATTGGAGAGACATGGCGGTATTTCCAAACAATAATCAACAATCTTCTTCTTCATGATTTCCCACCAAAAATATTCTTCTTTTTTTCCCACCAAAAATATTCCTTCAATTCACATAATCATCAATCTTCTTCTTCATGTTTTCCCACAAAAAATATTCTTTTAATTCACAATAAATCATAGTGCTACTAGGGTGTATAGGGAAATTAGAGCTATGAAAATCATCCAACAATTCCCTTTTTCAATTAGGTATATCAGGAACACCATGTCTCTTCCCAAAATCCACAATTCCATCTTCATATATGAATTCAATAAATCTCCCATCATTAACAGCATTAATTTTCTTTTGAAAAACCTCATCATTAGTTTGATAACTTTTTATCCATTCTAGTAACTATGGGTTGGTAACCATTTGAAAATGTATTGATGTTTACCCATTCATTATTATTCCCATATTCATTTTTACTAGAACAATGAACATAGGATCCCTTTCAACTCTCATTTTGTTCAAAACTCAATGATAATTTTTCCTCAAAGCATACGCCACTTTATTTTACTTCCCCAGGTGGAAGTGTATTGTGAAATAATAATCCTCAAGTAGTTCGATCCATCTAAAATGCCTCATGTTGCGTTCTTTTTGTGAGATAATATACCTCAAACTCATGTGATCAGTATATATCTATCATTTTTCACCATAGAGATAGTGTCTCTATATTAGTAATGTATAGATTATTGCTGCAAACTCAATATCAAGAGTTGGATTGTTTTTCTTATTATTTTTTTTATATCATGATTCTTAGGAATTAACCTTATCATGCTTCATAAGGAAACAACCATGTTATTTTTTTTGATGTGTCACTATAAATAACAAACCCCTCATTCCCTGATGGTAGAGTCATGATATGAGCATTGTATAATATTTTTTTTAGTTTTAAAAAAAATTCTTCACTCTCTATTGTCCAATCAAATTTAACCCCTTTATGTGTGAGCATGCTTAATTGGTTTTCCAATCGGGAAAAATTATGGATGAAATAGAGATAATAACTAGCTAAACCAATAAAACTATGTACCTCAGTTACACTCATGGATGTTGGTCACTCATGTACAACCTTGGTCTTTGTAGGATCAAAATAGATTCAATCCATAGAGAAAATATGCCCTAGAAATTAAATATCCTGAATCCAGAATTCACACTTTATAAACATCGCATATAATTGATTTCTTATGAGGGTTTTCATAATTGTGTACAAGGGATTTTCATGATCTTTGTTGATTTTTGAGTATACAAATATATCATTAATAAATACCACTAAAATTTAATAATGATATTCCATGAAAATTTTATTCATTAGATTCCTAAAAAAATAGGGTGCATTAGTCGGTCCAAAAGGCATTACTGTAAACTCATAATTCCCATACTTGGTTCAAAATTATGTTTTTGGAATTTATAGCTTCTTCACACAAAACTGATGATATCCTGATCAAAGTTTAATCTTTAAAAAATATTTAGATCCCTGAATATGATCAAATAAATCATCAATTCAAGGTAGGGGGTACTTGTTCTTTATTGTTGTATCATTGAAATCCTTGTTGTCAATGCACAGCCCAATAGATCTATTATTCTTCATAACAAAATTTATAGGGGATCCCCATTGAGAAACACTAGGGAAAATAAATCCCTTATTACTCAATTCCACTAGTTTTTTATTAGTTTTACTAATTCCACAATGTAAATCCTATAATGGGTCTTTGATATGGGCCTTTAACCAGTAATTAAATCAATGGAATACTCAATTTCTCATTCTCTAGGATGTTATAATAAATCCTCTAGAAACACATCATGATATTTTTGTACAACAGTAACGTCTTCTATTCAATAATTCATTTCCTCACCCAGAGTTATTTCATTCTCTCACTCACCAATAATTGAATTTAGTAGAGATACTTGGGGTGGATCAAGAAAAGAATCATGCAGTGATGTTTCTACTCTAATGATAACGTACTCTCTATTGTCATAAAAAATTGGAACCTCCTTATTATTGAAATAAAATTATTCATCATGGTCTGAAAGTCAGTCTATTCCGTGGATTATATCAAATTAAATCATGGGAATGATGATGAGATCAGAACATAAAGAACATTTATATTCCATGATGGGAACTTATTCACAAAATATTTTCGTAATGATACTTCCCTTTGGAGTTTTGACATTCATCACCCCTATTAAATAAAATTTGATGTATCTAATTTTCATATAAAAAATGGATGATATGAAATAATGAAATGATCCATAATTAAACAAAGCATGGGCTAAAATTGAGTAAACCCTTAAATTACCTACCACCTCATCTTTCGGAGCTTCAACCTCACTAGTAGTGATTGAAAAAGCTTGTCCTTTCTCTCTATACCTTTTATAATGTATGTTTCCTTGGTTCTTAGTATATTCATTTGTATAATTCTCCATTTCTCTATAGTTGTATCATTCATCATTGAGAACCTCTATCATTCCCTTGCAATCAAGAGCTTGGTGGCCTTTTTCACCACACTTGTAACAGACTCTCATTCCCTTCAAGCAAGTACCGCGATGGTTCTTCCCAAATTTGTCACATGGTGGATATTCAATTTTTCCCTTCTTCCCCTTATTTCCATTTCCAGAGTGATTAGTATATCACTTCTACTCTTGATTTTATTTAATGTCATAAGACGTTGAGAATTATTTTTTTGTCTTGATTGCACATGAGGGAATATCTTCACACGACTAAAAGGATTCTGAGACTAATGCTCAATGGAGAATTTTTTTCAACCATCATAGAATCGATCAATATTACTCCATGGGTTACATATATAATCTTCTGCTTGTCTTGCTAACCTTGTAATGGTTGCCTCATACTTTGCGACATTCTCACCCTCCTTTTGCCTCAGACTTGGAAATTTCTTGTCTATATCAGCTCGATGGTCAGAAAGAAATACTTTTTCTAATAATATCTCTTCAAACTCCCCCAATTCAATATTTTATACTTCTTCATCTTCCTTCTTTTTTTTAATTATTGAACACCATTGATCTACATCTCCCATAATGTGATAAACTGCCATGAAAACGTTTTCCCTTTTTCTACTCCCCAAAGCATTATATATTTTCTCTAAGGAACATATCCATTTCTCAGCTACAAATGGATGTCTAGTCCCATTGAACATTGGTTGTTGTTACCTCATTAATCAGTCTAACATTAATCCTTAGTGTCGTAGATCAGGGTGCTTTATATGGGTATGGTTATTATTCATAACCTGAGATAGTTGTCCCAGCATGGTGAGAAGCTGATCAGCACCAGTTTCATCACCAACCCCACTATAATAATCTTAAGTAGGATAGAAATACCTACATCGAATATGTGTGTTGATACTGTTACCAATCCTTCTACTAGAAACCATTTCTAAACAATTTCATACACTAGATTAGTTTATTAATCAAAATACATAATTCCAAACTTGTAAAATACATAACATAAAATTAAACAATTTATAGATATAATCCATAATCATATAAAATATTACATTGAGGAGGTATATAATTATAAATCATTCATAATGGTTTGTATTGGAAATTTGAGTTATCCTATGCATTTCCCATGGGAGTGTCATAACCATTAGTGCAGCAAGGCCCATTGCCTTCTACCGGGATACCCCTAGTTAAGCCCGAAACTCTTTGTCAGAGTTTTTAACCTAATGTATATATGTGCCAGAGCTGCCTCTAACTGCTCGTATCAAAAATGTGATGTATTTCGGGGAAAACTTGCAAAATCTCTACATTACTAGAATTCTAGGAAGTTATTCTACAATATTCCTCAATGTCTATAATAGGGTAATGTTCTCTAATCATAGTTCTTATAAATCTAGTTTCCCTGGATTGTACTAAACTTTCTCTGATACTATCTGTAATGCCCCGTCCCCAAAATCCCGGAGCTGGTGCATTATTTTAATACATTGGCTTGATTAAAAGGAATCATGTCCTGAAGGACTGATCAGTTTAGTAGTCTTTAAAAAATATATTACAAACATGAAAATTATATTACCCATTCAGACATAAAATAGAACAGAAATAATATAATTAGAACACCATTATTCAGCTAGCTTAGCCCTACATATCAAACATAATACACTTCATTTAATTTCATGAAAACTAAACATATGAAAGGGGTTTTCTCAGATTCTCTGTATGGGTAAATAATTTAGCGGACGATATAAACTTTTAAGGAAAGATGTGTAATAAAAACAACATCATTTTAAACATAAAAGTGAACATAATATAGAGAAAATAAATGAAGCATTGCCATATAAACATGGAAATGGGTATTCTAATAGTCGAGTCATCGCATTTAATAATTAATATCGTAATGAGGGAATGCATAATGACAGACATCATTACTACAGAGTCAATGCCTCATGCTAAGACTACAAATAAATTTTTTTCATGGACTTGTTCCAAGACACTTTTTAGTCTCATGAGACTTACCGATGCATAGAGGGGATATAAAGGGATACACCCATCACATACTAAGTCCAACTCATTCCTTATATGAAAATTTTTAAACATAACATAAACAGTCGTATTAAAACTATAATACAAAACGTCAAAACGTTAACCATAAACCTTGAATTGTATAAAAATAGCACATCCACAGTCAAACATATCCTAACTCATTCAATACAATATGAATGAATGTATTATAATAAATCAACCACAATAAAAGATAATATCCAGTAAATGATGTTGACATAGTTGAAAATGATTAGTAAAACTCTTCGAGAGAAATGTCTCTTTTTTTTGAAATCATTTAAAAGTCACGCATTTATAATGGAAGTCATTTAAATGAGATTTTTTAATGATTGTTTCTGATGACACATTGACACATTTTAAAGTAATTAACATTTTAAAACAATTTTGTCCATATAATTAAATCCTTAATATCATTTTTAAAACATGGAAATTAATTAAAAAAATTAAGAAAAATAATTCTTTAAAAAATTTAAAATTCTGATATTGATAAAGAGTCCCTTTCAAAAATGGTTAAAATATTCATTTTGTAATCATTTTCTTGAATCATCGAGATGGATGATAAAAATGTCCTAGTAAATACATACACATAAACAATCTCACATAAAAATGAGATTGAGAAATTTTCCATTACCTTGAACTTTTCCTTGATCGAGGGTATATTAACCTCCTGTATAATAGTTAAATAATTTTTATTAAATTAAAAAATAACCAAGTACATAAATATTATATCATATGTGTTCTTGTAATATTTCCTAGTTAATAATATTTTAGTACTATCATTGTTTCAGTTGTTAACTAATTCATTTTCATTAAATTTCATCTTACGTATGTAATATTTTTTTATGGATAAGATGTATTTGATTAATATCCAGAATGATATTATGTTCTTAAAAATTAGTTTTAATCAAAAAATGAAAATTATTCTTGAATTGTTATGGTGGGGAATGAATCTAATCGCATTCGTGGAGATGGTAATCCGTACACATTTATGAGCTACAATAACATTCTACTGATGGTGAAATAATATGTAATTTTATGGTGTATCATATATAACTATTCATTGAAATATAATATTTATTATTTACGTCAGTAATAATAAATATTATACCCAACCATATAATGATGTTTTTTAATAACAAAATACACCACAACGTGGAGACGATAAGTCGTACGTACGCATATATAGTGACGTGTCATTCATATGATGGATTTAATAATTAATAAAGTTGTACCATATTTATAATATCATCATTGTATTTATATGTTACGAGAGATATTATTTTGTTATGGGATCAACAAAGAAATAGTAAGGGGAAGAAGAAAAGAACATTGAAAAAAGGTGCTAAAATTATTACCTCTTCTTCGGGTGTTTCCTTTTGAGTTGATCAAAAGGGCTCCATAGGTTGGATTTATGATCAATGTAGGGCCACTAAGACAAATTGAAGGTTGTTGTGCGGATATTGTAAATGGTTTGACCTAGCCAAATGGCTTTGGGGATTGATTTTGAGAGAAAGGGATGTACGATTTTATAAGAGATGTGAGGGTCAGTTTAGGAAAATCTTGAAATATTATTTTATTATACAATCATATTCAGTTTATAATGGATTAAAAATGATTTATTTCAAGGATAAGTTTGGTATGGGTCGAAAACCTCTCAACCAATAGGTTTTATATGGGTTTAGGTCACCATATTAACCTTATCTTTTATATTTAACTCTTAGTTAAATATTTTAACTTTTACCATGTATTCTTTTATTATTATAATAAATGGTTATTAAAGTTACTATAAAAATATAAGAGAACCCCAAGTGGTTCTAAATTAATATATCTATCATCATATAATTATTTTGTCTTAACCTTCTATTTTTAGGAATATTATATCAATTAATAATTTATTATTTGTTTTGAAAACTAATTTATGTTAATTTTGACAATATTTGGTATTTTGTTTTTGTGAAAGTCATAATAGCATGATTACATTGAAAAAAATTTATTAAATCACCCCTAAAATGTCATATTAATCTAGGAAATTATTTCAATGAATCAAAAGTATCAATTTTCATTTATTATCATATTTATAATATCAATTATTTTAATCATTCATTATTATGTTAATTACTGCATCATCATTGTAAAAAAACATAAATTCTTTTATTTAATTTCTATATATTATTAATAAAATAAGTTGATATAGGAAATATTTGAATATTTTTGATGAATATTTATATTCTAATTTATCGTATGTATAACCGTATATTAAAAACAGTTTAGTTTTTAAAAATTGAATTGAACACATTCAACTCTTCTTTAAATAAAATAATAATAATGTTCTAATCAAATCCCAGTATACAAAAAGGAAAATATTTTATTCCAAAGGTTTGTTTTGGTAGAAATAATCTTATCAAATATAATTACAACATGTGTTAGGGTAATTGTAATATCATTTCTTACCTTTAAATACCCAATTTAATTTTAATAGTGGTAAATAAAAGTAAAAATATACTATTCAGAAAAAATTATTTCTATCTTGTTGAACCAAGATTAACATACTGATGTAAACTGTGTCTCTGAGATTTTTGAAATTCAATTTACATAATCAGTAAAATTACGTTTTATGCAAATTTTCAAATGCGATTAGATGTTGGGTAAAACATGGTATAAAATCCAATATAATTTTATATATCTAATATTATTATAAAATGACTCAAATTCATTACATTGATCATTAAAAGGTATTATGTATATATTTTTAATCATATAAATTTAATTAAAATAACTAATTATTTAAATAAAAATATGGTTTTAAACAATAACACAATGTTTTTCACTATTCATCAAATTTTTCGGATTTCAGAAAAATACCAAAAATTCATCGTAAACTAATTTTGATATTCCTAATTCAAAAATGAAGTTCGTTTTTGAAAACTAAAATTTATAAAATTTCAAAAAGGGGGTATTACTATTCAATATGGCTAATTTGATTGGTCGTGGGGTGTTAAAATTCTAAGTTGCATACAACACGTACTATTTTATTATTCAAAGGGAAACATACAATGGAATCATGGGGTGCTACACTTTTCCACTTGTTTATAACATAATGTGATTGAGTAAATGTGTTTTATGATATCTAAATGTATATCTCCCTATGGTTCAAAAAACATCTTTATAAAACAACTTGTTTTCTAAAAATTATATAAAAAAGATTATAACATAACCAGAAATTTGTATTTATTAAATTTCTAAATTTTTTTGAATTTTTACAAAAAAATGGGAATTCAATATTATTTTTATTTTCAAAAAAATTCTTGTTTTCAATTTATAAAAAAGTAAACGATATATTTCTTTTAATGTATATTTTTTGAGTGAAATTTCTAACCATCATTACACCAGAATTTTTTAAATATTCATTTATATGTTTAAATATTATTTTTAAAATAAATTAATCATTAGAATATTTTAATATCTTATGGTTTAAAAAAAATTGGGATAAAATGAAATTTTTCTCCCGACGGTGTTTAATGAATTTTTTTCATGAGTTTCTATTGATAATATATTTAATCCGTTTATTTGAATTTTGATCCATTGGGGATTTGTTTTATTTTTATCATATTTATTCATTATATAGATGGTTTTTGATCATTTTTACTACTAATGTACATTTATATTACGATTCACCATATTACCCTAGAGGGTTTATGATTATGTTTATTTATTGGGGTAATTAATAATGTTTTACATGTTAGTTTTTCACTAAGAAGAATTGTGTTTATTTGGTTTCACAACATTAAAATAAGTGTTAAATTGTTATTATTATGTTATGATTTGTACTCACAATAGATTATAAATTCATCATTATATATCATGACACTAACTAGCATGCATTTTTTGCTGAGTCCATAACCTTATATGTAATATTTGGTTGCATCATAACAAAAATTTATGATTATTATATCCGAAATTATTCATCACATCTTTATGAAATTAGTTATTAATATCCCATTTGGTTATTCACATATTTAGGACATCCCTGTTTATGTTTCAAGATCATGTGATTATTTATATTCCATTATTTAATCGTATTTTATTCCTGCCATTTATTTCTCTTTTAATTCAATGAATAACATGGGTTGTAGTAGTTTTCCTGGAAATATTGATTATGATTTTTTGTTCGTGATATATTCCATAGTATAGATACTCTTCATTATTATTTCTTATAATCTCTTTCATTTATTACAATTTCCATGATGAAAAGATGTGTATTGTGAAATATATGCTGGTTATTTTGGTGGAAATAATGATACACTTAAATAATAGGTTATTTATTATTTTCATTGCAAAACTATAATGATATATTCATGTATATATCTAGGTAACCAAGAAAATTAAAATATTTGGTCCATATAGATTTTATTTCCTATATCATGTGTCATTTTAATAATGTGATAATCAATTTTAATCAAAAGGGATTGTGGTCATTGTAGTTAATATAAGACGATTTTAATAGATACCTAGGTTATTTGATTAATGAACTCAGAAATCAGGGAGCATAACCCTGTGATAATAAGTGATGTCATGTATATATAAACATTTTAATAATCTAGTAGAGAATAAATTATGTGTTTTTTTGTAGCAATATATCATTCTATGTATAAAAAAACAAGATGGGGTTTTGATATAGATGTACATTGGGTAACAACCCCGTAGAAGGCATGTTGGGATAAATATAAGAGTTACCCAAAACATGAAATTGGGCCTTACTACACACATCGTTTTTCATTCTTAGGTGACATGTATCGGTGAAATAAATTTGCATACATACCATTAAGAAAGGTTTGAAAATTGTATTATGGTTTCAATAAGTATACATAAATTCCATGTTTATGGAAATGAGTTTATCCATGAATAATTTTTTTAATATATGTTAATACTTTCCCAGTTTTTGGAGTATAAATTTTGTATCATATTTTTATGATCCAGTATAGTTTATGCCTTAATTTAGAAATAACTCATAGTAGAAGGATTGTAAATTGTATCAATTAAAGTAAATCATATAGCAATTATGATTCTCATAATGATAATGACTTTTGAGAAAAATATATATCTAGAACTGATAATAGTATAACTATATTTTGGAAAAAATCTTGTTATGTGTAATAACCTTGTATATAATAGTAATAATACGTATTGACCATGAAGTGTAACAATATTAAACTACTTTACAAATCAAAAACCTACATGATTCAATGGGACTAAAATATATTTATATCTGATTGGTAGAAAATGTCCTTAGATATAATATTTCATTATTTGGGAAGAACAGTAAAGGAGATGTTTTATTATTATAGTTTATTGTCTCTTATGAGAGGCCGATCAGTCGTGGTCATTCCTTCAAAAAACTAATTATGATGAAAAACTAAAAAACATGGAATCATTTTATTATTTGTTACTAGTCATGGAAAATTGTTTTCGTCATGAGAAATAACTGGTTATGGAGAGGGAATTCATATTTCTAAGTGAAATGGAAGATAAAAATGATACTAAGTATGATGTTATCAATAAAATTTTAGTTAAAAATGTTATAGACAATATATGTAAATAATAGATTATGATTGACTGTATCTTTTATGGGATTAAGAGAATTATTAAAAGGTATGTAGTCACCCAAACCTCCTCAACATACAAGGTACTAGTTTAATGTAGAGTAAAGATATAGAATGAATATTATTGCTCATATTTTTTTGAGTGTATTCATGAAAATAAACTTATATAAGAGTAAAAAATGTATTTTGTAGAGAAAAAGAATTTAGATTTCCTCCCATGTTATAATTTTGTAATGAAACACAATAGTACTTTCTTGAAAGGAATGGGAGTTTGTTACATGTGTGAAGAGAAATAACACCAATATTGTTATTCAATGGGAATGGTATATTTCTCCAATGTCTAGTGCTTCAACTGTAAGGAGATATATATCTAAAATAATGAATTCCTCAGGAATCAATGGAAAATAATTAAAATAATGTAATTGATAGTGGAAAATCTTATACTACTAATTTTGAAAAGGTGTAATGATTAATATTATCATTTTGGGGTACAAGAATTTTGATATAATAGTATTTTATTAATTATGTTATTATTATAATTACTATAATATATATTATTATTTTACTATAATACTTTTTCATTATGGATATGGTTGAAAATTTTGATTGGTACTGATGACCCAAAAAATTATTTTTTCATAATTTGAACATCTTAGAAAGAACATGATTATGGGAGGATAATAATTATAATGTCCTAAATAATGAGATAATAATGATAAATAATTTTTTTGTAGGTATATATAAATATATGGGTTTCTCTTAATTTTTAAATTTAGGTGATTATGGGTCATTATAATTTCAGAACATTTTTTGAATTAAATTAATAATTATTTATTAAAAGGAAAACGTCCATGATGGGTGAAATCAAATCACTTCTAGAAAATATCCTTACATGGAAGGAATTTCATATCACTCTTTTTTGGATTATAAGATCTATTAAATATTAATTTTAGTGATTTAGTCATAAAAAACTCATTATTGTATATTACATTCTTAGAGTAATATTGGAAGTTTAAATTTATCATAGAAACCCAAAAATATGATTTTTTTTATAAAATATAAATATATCAAGTAAGATTATTTCTGCATATTTCAATACAGTAAATGAATTCATCATCTTTAGGAAAATGATCTTTAAACAGTGATTTTATCACATTTCCTTAATATCCTATGAATAAAATTCTCCTTTATATTTTCATAGGTTAATGGTCTTTTCATATTTAACATTACATTGATCATTCATTTTCATATGACCAATGATCTCCCCCAAACTTTATATTTATGGATGATTTCCTATCCTTTCAACTAATTTACTTATATTCTCTTAATTATAAAACTACTCAGGTGTTATTTTAGATGATTTTTCTAATTACATTCCCTTCTTATAAAGAGGTTGTTTTGTGAACCATTATTATATTGTTGTATTCGAAAAAAGGTATTTTCATATTTCAATCACATAATTTCTGTGATAACAGTTAAATTGGTAGAAACAATTTATTTTTGGGGGTAGAAGAAACACCTACTGATTTTAAAAGAGGAACACTAATATTAATAGCCAGTATGACCCCCAAAACCATGAAAGTATTATAACAAAACTATGAATCATTATTATATATTTTTTAGTAAATAATTTCAATCACTTTTATATATTGTTGTTTACACAACACCAACTTTTTATGAGTCATGGTAATATATAAATATATTATTATTTAATCCTGAAAACCATACCCACACTATTATGTTATAAGAAATGAATACAACTAAATAATATATGAATATTATTTTTCTTACAGAAGTATAAAATAAATTATATGGTTAATTTTTGTTTAGAAATTAAATAAGAACAATTTAATAGAAAAATGAAATGTTTTCTGAAAAAAAGAATTTCTTTAGAGGGCAGTTCAGTTTCACTTTTCGTGGCAAATTTTGAGAAATTTTTTAAGACATTTTTAAAATAAATTACACAATATAAACATAATTTTCATTATATACTTGTCTAAATTTTAATTGGATGAAATGTTTATAATTTTTGGAAATAAATTATTTCTTGATTATTATTGAATAAATTTTCTTTTTGTTGAACACATAATTTTCGATTATAATATTTTAATTTCTTAATAATTTTTTATATTATATAAAAAGATAAATTAGACCAATTATATAAAAATTAAACAGATTTAGGTCTTTGGGATCAATTTTATATTCAAGTTCAATATTAAATGATTATATATTTATGAGAACATTTATTTGTAAAGTCTATTTTTTCATCATGTCTTCGATATTGATTTTAAATTAAATTCCAAAAAATATATGTACTAAATTTTGAAAAATGTATTAAATGTTATGAATAAACATAATTAATTTTAACTATTGTTGTCACCTTATATTTTTACCATTATAAATAGTTAAAAATATATAAATTAATTATCATGGATGAGGTAAAATTATGTTTATGAGGGTTTAAACTATTATTGTAAGGTTAAAAATCCCCTAAAACATGTCCACCACCAGTTTTATAGACATATTTCAACCATATCACCTATAAGATTTGATAATGAAACATTTTTATTTTTTAGAGTAATTAAAAGTTGGGTATCACATTATTATTTCAAAAATTCAATGCGTGTCCTCTTCACCCCCACATATAAAAGGCCACCGACTATACTCTCCTATTTAAAAGTGAAAAACCATTTTTGAGGACAGTACCTGAATAAATATCTTCCTTGCATCCTTATCCCAAATCATTATATCTTAGTTTGATTAAAAACCAATATATGAAGAAGTGTTAAAATTCATAAACATGTGTATTCATCTTAATTCATTATCCAACACCTTAAAATCAAATTAATGTATGATAATATAATAAAATGGGTTTTGCATATATTTTCATTTATATTTATGATAATAGAATAATCTTGATCTATCTCCAAATATATAAAATTTTAAATCAAACTATTTATTATGTATGTGAAGAACTACTACCTCACGAACTGTTATAATTCAGTTTATGTCATTACTTTTCAATAATATGTTTAATTATTTATTTAACATAATTTTTTATATAATTGAAATTATTATAATTCAATAATTATTAAATTATATATAACTTATGGCTTTCAAATTCTTGGATGTATTGCTAACATTTATTATTTGAATGGAAGATTTCTGCCTTATGAAACGTTGTGATTCATTTTTTTCATATATGTTACACGGAAGGTAGTAATAAATATTTTAATAAATATATGTAATATTCATTGACTAACACTATTTTTTGAAATATAATATCACATGTAACTTCTTAGCTTCTAATATATTGTTAAATATTAATTTTTCTTGTGCGTATGTGTAAAATATCGCCTCCATATATTAATGTAAAATGAATATGAATTTATTTTACATATATTTTAATAAAATTGGAATTATTAAATATAAATTATATATATTACATATAAATTATCCAATTAATTTTAATTAATATTTATTTTACTTTTTTTATATCTTTTGAAAAAAATTGGTTCACTGTTCATGCACATGTATGGCCTACCCTCACCATTAACGATGTAATCCATCTTAATTATGAAACTTTTTATAAATTAATATATATACATATATAATGAATTTATATGATTTTTATAAAATTTTATCATTATGGATATGATATCACCCGGACCAAAGTAAATGAATTGAAATTATCTAATATAAATATATATATATATGTTAAAAAGAAACCAATTATCCTCTAAAAAATTGATTATTAACAAATAATTGTTAATAAATGGGACATTAATGAATTTATCTAAGTCATATATGGAATTGAATATGTCAGTATGATTTTATAAATTATTTATAACTTACCTATATTTAGTTTACATGAGTTTTGGACACATATAAAGGGTGTAAAACATTAGGAAAGGGTTTCTCATCTCACTTTTACATTTGTGAGATATTTTTTTATATTCACTACGTATTCATTTGTGTTGTGAAAATCCTATCATTTTTTATATTTAATATAATGAATAAATTTTCCATTGTGGTGTTTATATATTATTTATATGTAATTCCATTCATGGGGACTGTGATTCAATCATTACCCATGTGGTGAAGCTTTATTTTCACAATCTTGTCATTTTTGTGATAATTTAATTTTAAGGCACCCTTAGGTTATTTATACCAAATTTATTAAAATCCATACACATTTCATTTCCATTCTTATTATTTATCATTTAAAATTAATGATAGTATTTTTCATTCATTTGGTACATAAAATTATTGAGACAATTATTTTAAAAATATCTGACTTTATTTCTCACTTTGGTCGAAAATGAGTTTTACCCCACACAATGTTTTCAAAAAATTAATTGAAAAATTTACATAACATTATGAATCTATCTTTTAATTAATTTTACACTTTTTTACATTAAAAAATATTATAATTTTATCTTCTTATCGTTTCAAAACAAATATCATTTATCTTTTACCTAAAACGTGCACTAAATCATGGTTTTTTCTTTTTTGACATGAAATGAATTTCTCAATATCATGACCACTAAAAGTTTTATATAATTCTATATATGTATTATATATTAATCTTAATTAATTTTCGCCAAAAAAAAGTCAATTTTGTTTTTAAATAAATTTGAAAATTATATTTTTCTTATTTATACTTTTAATGGGATTTTATTGTATTAATATTCATTAACGACAGCATTACTTATCAAAATAGATGGTACAATAGAGATATATTTTGTTGAATGCCTTTATGTCATTATTTTGATGGTTTATAATAAGTTATCATGAGTATGTATAATTTTATTACCTTTAACTATATCAGTTATAATGGATTATGATTATGTTTACTCATTGAGAAGTTTTTTTGTAAAATCCTATGTTTTTAAAAAGTTAACATCATGACTGATAGCGTATATGATAATCGACATCAAATTAAAATGAACAATTAAATATTTTTATTTAAATGTTACTATAATTACATAGTATTTATAATGGTGGGAATGAATAGTAATAATTTAATTTTGAATATATTTTTAACACATGTATATATAATAAATTATTTTTCTAATTAATTATAAAGGAATATAAAACGTGTTGTAAAATAAAAGAAAATATTTTTCTAAAAATCTATTTAAATGATACAAAGTATTTTTTAACCAATAAATAGAAAAGAAACTCTTTTGTATTAAAATAATAAAATTTATATATAATATTCCATATAATATTTAACATTTGTTTTTTTAAATTTCTATACATGATATACAAACTAATCCAAATTTACACATAAAATAAGTATATTATTTATATGAAGACATTCTACCTTTGGACGGAGTACCTATATTAAATCATATTTTTTAAACTATTATAAGTCATATTTGAAAAAATAAGCTTCTTATTTGAAATAATTTTATCAAAATTTATATGAACTGAATATTAGGTATTTTTATGATTAAATTCATTTATTGATGAATGGTGAAAAAATTCTACATTTCAAATGAAAAATATTTATCAATAAATTTTTTTATAATGTTTTATAATATATTTTAATGGTTTTAATGTAAATATATATATATATATATTATCATTTAATCCAATTTCGTTCATTGGAATAAATTTCACATTGAAGTTGTTTATAAAAATATTGTGAACCTTCGATCATTTTTACTATAAAAACGCATTTTCTCGATCAGTCAACATGATTAATTTAAATTTATTATTTAGCCACATCAATGTTGTAAATTAAGAAATTTTGATATACATAGTTGTAATAAGTATGATATTTATGATCTATTTGGATCAACCTAATTTTGCGTTATTATGAATAGTAACTTTTGTAATTATGTTAATTACCGCGGTCAAGGGTAATTACGAAAATTAATGTTAAAATTGTCATAAAAATAATACAATTACCCTAAAACATTTCATAATAACATTTTAAGTGTTTTTTAAAACTTAAATCATACATTGGACAAAATATAACCTTTGTAAGCCACTAAGGCTAGAATATAACAATTATTGTATTTTATTCAATTAAAATTTAATTTTGTCATGTATTTGTTTTTAACCATTTGAACATTCTTTAATATGGCTATATATAAGGGATATGTTTGACTATAAATAGTATTTATAAAGATAAAATTTGTATCTATATCCTGGTAATTAATATGTATTTTTTAGGGAATATATAATTCAGTTAAATGATTGCATAATGATGATACAATAATTGTTTAATTAAAGGAAATATCATATAAATGATAATAAAAAAAGTAAAAAATATTTAATATGAAATAATTAATGCATTAAAATAATTTTTTTACATTCACATGCATGGGATTTTTTTTGTAGTGTTTTATCTAGTACATAATGTTTTTATGATATTTTTAAATTCAATTAGTGAATTGTGTCAAAATTGACATTATTGGAATTTTAAACAAATATTTTATTAAATAATATAAAATTCATAAAAAGAAAAAATGCTTACAGATAGTTGGTAAGAGCTTAAAACCTTCATCAATAACTATTTTAAATGTCTTTTTCCTCATTTTATAATAACTATTTTAACCATCAAAGTGTAAATTTCATTATATCATGGTAAAAATTAAAATGGATAAATAAGGGTTAAAACAAGAATATAAGGAATAAATATAGTCAAAACGTTTACAATTTATATTCGATGAATTTTATTTCCAAGAAAATAATTATATTTGGATCCATTTTCAAAAGAAAAATAATTTATATAAAATTAATATTATTAAAAATTTATAATAATTCCGCTCTCTTCTTTTATAAAAGGAAACCAATTATTCTAATTTAAATATAATTAAAACCCATTTTGGATACACCAAGTATTTCCCAAATCAATTTCTAGAATCCATACTCACATAATTGTGGATTTATATTATTCATAAAACATTCCATATAGGTGTTCAACTAATAATCCAAGGAGATCATCAAAAAAACATGTATTGTTTTTAATTAAGGGTTTCTATTTTATTTCTTCTTCCACATCCAGAAACTAATAATCATACATGATGATATAATAAATCAACTATCCTAATTATAATGATATGTAATTATTCTATTATCATCACCTTAATCTATATCCACATCCATCAAATGGGAAATGAATAATTCCTTTGTGTGTACGTGTGAACTATAACCTCCACGATGTGATATAATTTGTTTCACATTACTGTATCTCAAGACTAGTTATAATTAGGTAATTTATGTTTGTATATAATATTAATGAAATATTTATCATTATAATTGTAGGATATATCAATTTTATTCTAAAATTCCATGCACGAGAAAATGAAATGGTTGTTCGTTTGTACATGTCAACTATCACCTCCACAAATCAATGTGATTCATTTTTCATCCCCACATCAAATGGATGATATATGAATATATATAATTTTATTTAAATTATTAATATGACATTAATTATATAATTATCATTATATATATATAATAATACATACCTTTTTTCTATAATAATCATTGAAAAATCGAAACGTAGCTCATATGTATGTATGGCTTACTATCACCAGGATTATAACCAGTTAATTTTTCACACCATAGGTAATGGATTTATTAAAATAAATAATTAATATATAAACATGGTTATTATGTCATGAATATTAATATGTATAAGATTTACGATTGAACACATTGACTATTGACATCATACCAATTTCATTTTCGATCAAGTACGGAATATTGTCAAAACATAAATCATAAACATAAATAATTAATAATTTTACATAAAATGATATTGAGTGTTAATGAAGGAAAACTAAACTTTAAAAATGTAATCATAAAATTAAATAATTATCCTATTTTTAATATTCGGGATGTTAAAGAACATATGTGACAAATCATACTCGAAGTTATGGATTTCATCAGAATCACCTTTCATTGAGGTGTTTTGTGACAATACAATCCATTATTATTTTATAATTTTTATATAAAAAACATTGAAAATTAATATCCTTATTTTATATATCCTCATGATCTATAATTTTTCTAACGCCCCGACCCCAGCTACCCAGAGTCGGATCATTATTACGTAACATTGGCATGATCACAAAAGATTAAGTCTCGAAAGACATATTAGTTTAATAGCCTTGGAAACACTGGATACATTCATAAAAGTTACATTATATGATAAAGAGAAAAAGTAAAATAACATGGTCTCCATAGTCCACACTCATATCCCCTTCCAACTATCCCTGCAGGTCATTCATAAAATACTTCTTCACATCCTGGAAAAATTAAAACATTGAAAGGGGTGAGCTCAGATGCTCAGTAAGGATAACAATATAGCCGCAGTTTTCATAAATAAACATAAACATTTAAGATATCGTATAACTAAAACAAAATCCTTTTAAACTTGAACTTCAACATAATATTGAAAATGTAAAATGAGATAGTGTAATTTACTTTTTCTCATGGATATTGTACTGGTCGAATTACCACATGAAATATCAATAACCACTTTCATAATGATGGAATGCATATTTTCCAGACTATCATAACCACGTAGCCAAGGCCTCGTGCGAAGACCAAAAATAATATTTTGTCAAGGCCATGTGCCAAGACACTATTTTGTCTCATGAGACCTGCCGATGCATCGAGGAGCTATAGCGGGCTCCACCTGTCACTTATTAAGTCCAATGCATTCCTCATATGAATAGGTTTAAACATATCATAATCCATAACTTAATCGTATCACATAAAAAATACATAAAGGAAACAAAAAATTTCCACATTTCAATCACATGATATCAATACAACACATTGATATAAAAAGGCATTCGAAACCATTTTAAATACCAAAATAAATTAAAACATTTTAATTATTTTTCATTTAAAAAAATTATGGCCTGTAGAGGAAGCTGAAACCCAAATAATGGTCACGGTGGTGGAGAAGTCGTTGTCGCCAAATACGTATGACAAAAAAACATTCCCTTTTTTCCTTTAGTAAAACGCTTCGTATAAAAATATTCCTTTTGAATAAACGTAAAAGTCAAAGGTATTTATACACCATATAAATGAAAGTTGTGTGTAAAATATAATATGCCTCAATGAAAGGAGATTGAGACGAAGTCCCTTAAAAAGAATTTTTTATAATAAAATAGATCTATTATGTGTATTCACTATATCTACACATATAGAAAGTACAAATACATTATTGGACATAATAATATCATGACATAATTTGAAAGTAGGAGATTGACCCAATGAATGGAAATTGGGTTAAGAAGTTCGCTTACCTCATGTCTGACTTCAGTCGACCGTTCTTTAATCTCTTGAATAATAATCTAAAGTTAATATCTACTTTCATAAGAACTTTTTTTAAGTTAATTATCCCTTCAATATCACTTATTACAATGTTACGAAAATTATGTAGTCATTTAAGTTCATAACGGTCGTTTTGTCGATCTTTTATACTTGAGTCAACAATAATATTCTTATAATTACAAATTGTTTATGTGGTATAATATCCATTATCTACAGAATTATATTCAGGATGTAGATATCATATATATCCTATATATCATGTATATACATTCATTCATAATATTACGTAACATTTAAAGGTAAGAAATGAAATGCACCGTTCATGGAGACGGTAAGCGGTACGTACGCATGAACGCTACTTTCATTTCAATTTTATATTTAATGGAATGGAATCATAATTATATAATGGTATATTATAATTCCAGTATAATATAATATATAATATCATTTACTCCATCCTTTATACATCCTACATATGGAATTATCAATTCAAATCACTTTGAGGGGTGGTAGTCTGCACTTCCTAAAATGAAATTAACGTGTTTACCCAAAAGGGAAATCATAAAGTTATTCCATAAATGAGAAATACAGAATCATAATGAAAACATAAACATAATATATATCATATATAAATATAGTGACATCTTAATGGCCACCATGAGAGGTGTTAAAAGAATATTTAACAATCATCGTTTCGTGAGGCAGAAATTCACCAACCACAGAAACAGTATGTTCTTTATCCATTAGATGATGGTGTGTGCAAGTTTAAGTCAAATAAATCTCATTAAAACATCCTAGTATATTGCAGATACTGTTTTTGTTACAAAATAAAGTAATAAAAAGAGTTTAAGGGTTTGGAGAAGCAAAATAATAAAACAAAATAACATAAGATAAGAAATTACCTCAAAATCGGGTAACTCTTTTTTGATTTGAGTCAAATGATTCCATGGGAAAAATTCTTCCCAAAGTGAGGCTTCTAAGAGTATGAGAGGGAATTTGAGAGAGTATTTGGGCAGAGGATGGCCAAGCCAAATGTCTTGGAAGGTGTGAATAAGGTGTTAGAGGTGGGGGCCTTTTATAAGAGGAGACGATGGGCACTCTTTGAAAGATTGAAATGTTTATTATATAATGAGTTTCGGATTTTAAAAGTCCCACACTTATATATTTCTATGATAAGGTGATAAGGGTTCTAAATATACTCATCCAATAGGTTTTTTACAAGTGTAAGTCTTAGATTTTACATTATCTTTTAATTTTATTTATATCGTTAATTAAGGAGGTAATCGCTGCATCATCATGTTTTCATATAAAATTAAATTTATTTAATTTCTAAAACATATAAAAAAAATATCATGATGTATGATATATTTTTCTCTTTCCATTTAATATTCATAGTCGAAAATTTAAAATATATAACCCCATTTAATATTTGTTTTAGTAAAACAACACATGTTTGTGACAATTTTATTTTTACTTTAAATAAAAAGTTATTAATGTCATTTTCTTACCCAAGTGGCTCCATGGGGTACCCAAGTTGACACATGGATTGTCTTGGTCGACCATTACTCATCCAATATGGTTTGGACAAGTGTAAGGGTATTTTCATTTTTTTATAATATCATTTTTTACTTAAATTTCACTAATTATCTTTAATCGTGATTAATTAAACATAAAAGTTACTATTCACCAAAAAATTATTTTAATCCCATTGAACCACATTTTAATTCCTAATGACAACCATGTATGTCGGATTTTTGAAAATCAAATCACAGAAGTGGTAATGTTTCATTTAAATGAAAAATCAGTTTTTTAACTACCACTTAGTGGTTTCACTATTCATCAAAAATTGATGTTTTTCAGAACAATGCCAAAATTTCACCCTATGATATAAGTGATATTCCTAATTGAAAAATGATATCTATTTTATAAAATTCCAGAAATATAAGTTTCATAAATTAATTTCATAATTAATTCCTGTTGTCACAACAAAAAGCATGTTTTTAAGAAACAATATATATCAAAAGATTGACAATTGTTTATGTCCAATTTCAAAGTGAAATTAATTATAATGACCGCCATTGGATAAAATGGTAAAAATATATTATAATTATACTTTAAAACCAATCAATAGTATAATTTATCACTATAAATTATTTTTATTAAAAATGTTGTTTTTATGTATTGTTCACTATTCATAAAAAAATGGAAGTTCTCAGAAAAATACCATAAATTCAACATAGGCTAATTTCGATAATCCGAATCCAAAAATGACATCCATTTTCAAATATAAAATATATATAATTTCAAAATGTGGGTATTACTATTCATAATGGATATTTTGATTGGTCGCGGCGTGTTAGAATCTCGAACATTCGTACAATGCAAGCTATTGCATTATTGAAAGAGAAGCTTATCGTGGAAGCTCAGGGTGTTACATTCTACCCTCCTTAAAAAATTGCATCCTCGCAATTTGAAATTTTTCTTTGAAAATAAATGGTTGGAAATAGAAAATACCTTTGTGGAAAACCCACATCGGAAATATGTTTAATAAAATTTAACTTTAATAAGAGGGAAAGGGAAATGAAAAATTCACCACCAAATTATGATCTCGATAAGAAGATCATTGGTGGAAATTAGAGATATATAATTGGAGGAAGAACGTAAATATTTGTAGGGAGTTATTGAGGTCATAAATCACAAATAAGTGTAAATTTGAGGGCCTCAAAGCCTTCAATCTATGTTGATTTAAAATATTATCAGTTAAACAAGACAAAAGGTATTAGGATAACCCATTTTTTGTTTTAATATCCCTTTAATAAAGTTTACTAATTAATTTATTCATAGAATAAGAGATAGATATATATATATTTATGATTGACAAGTAGAGTTTCAACCTTTAACTAATTACTACTGCAAACTCATCTTTCACTCAAAAAGATAATAGAACTCAAAAATATCATATTTATCCTAATCGTACAAGGTTCAAAATATCAACACATACCATTTAGATTAGAAAAACTATTTTGTGATTACCAGGGACTTCATGTAGGCTAGTGGTAGGTAATAAATTCATGTTTCACTATGGTTGTGGGTTCGATTCCTACAGCTTTGTCTGATGCGACGGGTTATCCCCTGACCTACAGGGTGTCCTTTTCCTAAAACTATAGTATTATAATATTCCAAAAATAATATTCAGGAATGTTTTATCCTAAAAAAATACTATCCAAGGTTCAACTTAATCCATTCCAACCTTTATTGTAATCCAAAATACTTGTGTCCAACTCACAGTCCAAATTTTATAAGGAAGGTAAACATAATGAAGATCCTTTTTCCCGTGTAACAACATGTGAACACCTTCATCATGTATTCTTTTAAAACACTAAAACATCCTAAATTACCATAAATCCTTAATTATTACATTCATAATCCATTATTCCTTATAGAATACTAGATATACTCCTTCTATCCAAAAATGTATACTAATCATTAATCAGTTTCAAGGAAGTTACGAATATCAAATATAATTTATCCAAATCAATCATGTATTATTCCAAAATCACTATCTCAGTATCAGAACAATATTATTGTTTATCATTCTCTCAACCATATATTTTCCAAAATTTTGAACTATTGTGGATTTACTTTTCTTGGTTCCACACAATCTCATGTCCTTGATGAAATAATATTGTAGTACAATCCTTATATACACCATAATTATTATAACCAGTACATCATTGATACAACACTCAAATGTCAAAATTCATTAATAACAACATAGTAACTCTAATAATTCCTCCTCATCTGTGGTAGTATCATAACTTTATTATTATCCAATAACATCATTTGCGGCATAATCTGATGATTTGGACATTAGTTTTCAAAGTGTCCGCACTCCTTCCAGATAAATCATTGTACATTTGAAACCTTTTTCTTACCCTTGCAGTCACGCACTTGGTGTCCTTTTTCTCCACATTTATATCAAAATCCCATTCCCTTCAGGCAAGTTCCAAGGTGTTTCTTCCCACAGTTATCACATATTGTAAAATTCTTCTTTTCCCTCATCCCATTATCCATCATTCTCTCTTCCATCCTTTTCTTCTCATTCTTCCCTTCAAAGACATAAGACTCAGATAATTCATTACTTATCTTATTAACACAAGATACTATTTCTTCATATGTTGAGAACACATGGGAGACTATTTCCCTTCTAAATTTTGTCTTAATACCGTGAAATATATGATCCTTCTTACTCTTTGGAACATACGTATTGTTGAAGTTCACATTCATTCTACTGGGTGCCATTTCTATACAATAGCATAAACTAGGTTAGTTTATGAATTTCAATGAATAATTCAAAACTTGTAAAATACTTAACGTAAATTGAATGGTTTATGGATGTAATCCATAATCATAAAAATATTTTCTTTGAGGAATTATATACTCATAAACCTTCATAGTGGTTTGTAACGAAAAAGGGAATTAATCTAAGCATATCCCTCGGGAGTGTAGTATCCAAGAGTGCAGCACAGCCCGTTGTCGTGAACTAGTTCCCATTTGAGTCTAGCTCAAAGTTGTGTTTTCAGGTTTTACCCCTAGGTACATCTATGCTAGAGCAGCCTCTACCTGCTCGTATCCAGACAAGGATGTATTGCTTGGAAAACACACAAAATCTCTATAATATCAAAATTCTAGGAAGTTCTTCTATACTAATCCTCAAATTTTATCTTAGGTCTATGTTCTCTAATAAGAGTTTATCTAAATCTAGCATCCATGTTTAGTACTAAATTGTCTCTAATACCAACTGTAACGCCCTGACCCCAGTTACCCAGAGTCGGTGCATTATTACGTAACATTGGCATGATCACAAAAATGCATGTCTCTAAAGACAAATTAGTTTAGTATCCGTGGAAACACTTGATACGTTCATAAACATTACATTATATCATAAAGAGAAAAACTAAAATAACATGGTCTCCATAGTCCACAATCATATCCCCTTCCAACTATCCCAGCAGGTCATTCATAAAATACTTCTTCACATCCTGGAAAAATTAAAACATTGAAAGGGGTGAGCTCAGATGCTCAGTAAGGATAAAAATATAGTGGAAGCTTTCATAAATAAACATAAACATTTATGATAATTTATAACTAAAAAAAATCTTTTAAAATTGAACTTAAATATAATATGGAAAATGTAAAATGAGATAATTCCATTTACTTATTCACATGGATATTCTACTGGTCGAATAACCACATGAAATATCAATAACCACTTTCATAATTATGGAATGCATAGTTCCAGACTATCATAACCACGTAGCCAAGGCCTCGTGCCAAGACCACAAATAATATTTTGTCAAGGCCTTGTTCCAAGACACTAGTTTGTCTCATGAGACCTACTGATGCATCGAGGAGCTATAACGGGCTCCACCCGTCAATTATTAAGTTCAATGCATTCCTCATATGAACAGGTTTAAACATATCATAATCTATAACATAATCGTATCACATAAAACATGCATAAAGTAAACAAAACATTTAGACATTTCAATCACAAGATATCAATACAACACATTGATATAAAAAACATTCAAAACCATTTTCAATACTAAAATAAATTAAAACATTGTAATTATTTTTCATGTAAAAAAATTATGGCTTGTAGAGGAATCCAAAACCCAAATAATGGTCACGGTGGCGGAGAAGTCATTGTCACCGCATACGTATTACAAAAAAACGTTCCCTTTTGTTGTTTAGTAAAACTCTTCGTATAAAAATATTCCTTTTGAATAAATTTAAATGTCAAAGGTTTTTATACACCATATAAAAAAAGTTTTGTATAAAATAAAATATGCCTCAATGAAAGGAGATTGAGACGAAATCCCTTACAAAGAAATTTTTTTTAAAAAAAATAGATCTATTATGTGTATTCACTATAATTACACATAAATAAAGTACAAATACAAGATAGGACATAATAATATCATGACATAATTTGAATGTATGAGATTATCCCACAGAATAGAAATTGGGTTAAGAAGTTCCCTTACCTCGTGTCCAACTTCACTCGACTGTTCTTTAATCTCCTGAATAATAAACTAGAGTTAATATCTACTTTCATAAGATCCTTTTACAAGTTAATTATCCCTTTTATATCACTTATTACAATTTTATGAAAATTATGTAGTCATTTACACTAATAACTGTCATTTTTTCGATCTTTGGTACTTGAGTCAACAATAAACTACTTATAATTAAAAATTGTTTATGTGGTAGAATATCAATTATCTCCAGAATTGTATTCAGGATGTAGATATCATATATATCATATATATCCATTATATAAATTCATTCATAATATTATGTAACATTTAGAGGTAAGAAATGAAATGCACCGTTCATCGAGACGATAAGCCGTACGTACGCATGAACACTACTTTCATTTATATTTCATATTTAATGGAATGAAATAATAATGATATGAATTTATATTATAATTACAGTATAATATAATATATAATATCATTTACTACATCCTTTATACATCCCACATATGGAATTAACGATTCAAATCACTTTGAGGGGGCGATAGTCTGCACATCCTAAAATGAAATTATCGCGTTTACCCATAATGGAAATCATAAAGGTATGTCGTAAATGAGAAATAAAGAATAATAAGGAAAACATAAACATAATAAATATCATATATAAATATATTGACATCTTAATGTTCACCATGAGAGGTGTTAAAAAAAGATTGAACAATCATCGTTTCGTGAGGCAGAAATTCGCCAACCACAGAAACAGTATGTTCTTTAACCATTAGATGAAGGTGTGTGTAAGTGTAAATAAAATAAATCTCATAACAGAATCCTATTATTTTTAAGATACTTGTGTTGTTACAAAACAATGGAATAAAAAAGGTTTAAGGGTTTGGAGAAGCAAAATAAAACAAAATGACATAAGAAAAGACATTACCTTAAAATCGGGTAACTCTTTTTTGAATTGAGTCAATGGATTCCTTGGGAAGAATTCTGCCCAAAGTGAGGAATCTAGGAGTAATAGATGGATGTTGAGAGAGTATTTGGGTAGATTTTGGCCGAGCCAAATGACTTTGATGGTGTGAATAAGGTGGTAGATGTGGTGGCCTTTTATAAGAGGAGAGGAGGGAAACTCTTGGAAAGATTGAAATGTTACTTTATTATATAATGAGTTTCGGATTTTAAAGGTCCGACACTTATATATTTCGTGGATAAGGTGAAAAGTGTTTTAAATATAATCATCCAATAGGTTTTTGACAAGTTAATGTCTTATATTTTACATTATCATTTCATTTTATTTAAATCATTAATTAATGAGGTAATCACTGCATCATCATGGTGTCATAAAAAATTAAATTTATTTAATGTCTAAAAATTATTAAAAATATCATGATGTAGGAAATAATTTTATATTTCCAATTAATATTTATATTCGAAATGTTAACTTATATAACCCCATGTAATAATTGTTTTAGTAAAACAACACATGTTTGTGACAATTTTATTTTTAATTTAAATAAAAAGTTATTAATGTCATTTTCTTACACAAGTGGCTTCATGGGGTTCCCCAAGTTGACCCAATGGATTTTCTTGGTTGACCATGTCTCATAAAATTAGGGTAGGATAAGTGTAAGGGTATTTTGATATGTTTATAATATCATTTTTACCTTAAATTTAACTAATTACCTTTAATCGCGATTAATTAAACTTAAAAGTTACTATTCACCAAAAAAATTATTTTAATCCCATTGAACCACATTTTACTTCCTAATGACAACCATGTATGTCGGCTTTTTGAAAATCAAATCACAGAAGTGGAAATGTTTCATTTAAATGAACAATCAGTTTTTTAACAACTTAATGGTTTCATTATTCATCAAAAATTGAAGTTTTTCAGAACAATGCCAAAATTTCACCCTAAGATATAATTGATATTCCGAATTAAAAAATGATTTATATTTTAAAAAATTCCCAACATATAAGTTGCAGTAATTAATTTTATAATTAAGTCTCACTGTCACAACAAATAGCGTGTTTTTTAGAAACAATATATATCAAAAGATTGACAATTGTTTATGTCCAATTTCGAAGTGAAATTAATTCTAATGACCACAATTGGATAAAATGGTAAAAATATATTCTAATTATACTTTAGAACCACTCAATAGTATAATTTATCACTATAAATTATTTTTATTTAAAAAGCTGTTTTTAAGTATTTTTCACTATTCATAAAAAATAGAAGTTCTCAGAAAAATACCAAAAATTCAATATAGGATAATTTCGATATTATGAATACAAAAATGAAGTCCATTTTGAAATATAAAATATATATAATTTTGAAATGTGGGTATTACTATTCATAATGGATATTTTTATTGGTCGCGGTGTGTTAGAATCTCGAACTTGCATACAATGCCAGATATTGCATTATTGTAATAGAAGCGTATCGTGGAAGCTCTGGGTGTTACAATTTTTTTGTTTAATTTTCTAATTTAATTTGGCTTATGATTTAAATGTTCTATGTTGTATGGGGAACTTTGAATGTTTAACTATTTATTTGTCAAATCCTTTTGTCATTGTAAATATTATTTATATTTTTTTACATATTTTTTATTTTATAATAAAAGGATATTAATAGAAGTATTATTTAAATTTTAAATTTCATTCAATTATTTTCAAATATATTATTTTTCTGTGTTTTATATAGATCATTTTTAAGAATGTCGAAAGAAACTTTTTTATCATTTACAGCAACAAAAAATTCTCCATCACCAGGACCGTTATATTTTATTTGGATTTCAATAAAAGTATTAATGATTTTAAAATAAAAATACATATCATTTGGCTTTTCTAATGATTTTGTTATTGAAATAGGTTTTTGGAAATTTATTGGTTATTTCAATACCTTGAAATAATTTATTGTTATATCAAATTAAATATAATGAGTGAAATGATAAAATTGAAATAAATTATGTGTTATGATTATATAATGGAACATAGAAATTTGATGTGATATTACATGAGAATTCAAGGATGAGTGGTTCCATGATAATCAATGTATGTGTGGTTTCATTATAACCTCTAATTCATTGGGTATTGTGATGTACCAGACCATTCCATTCCAATACATTGTCAAAATATTGTTTTTGAGTAGTTTTTGGAATAACGGTGACTCATTTTTGTTGTTTTAAAAAATTCTAGTATTTTCAATGTTAGATAACCTAATGGTGAGTTTTCCACTAGTGAGTTAGGACTGGTCAGTCAAAACAGTGACATGAACTTGTGACTTGTAATTGTGGCTAGTAACATTGAGTCAGGAATGGTAGGTCAACAGTGTTGAGTCACTCAATGGCGACTCATCCACCGGTGACTTGTCCAAGAGTGACTCATGAAACTACGAGTCACAAAATGATGAATTATCCAACGGTGACTACTCTGATAATGAATCCAACCTATGACACACAACATGGACTCATAATTCTGATTCAATAACATTTTGTCTCTGATGATGACTCATCAATCGGTCAGTCATCTGACGGTGACTCGTACAATAGTGAATCCCCCAATATTGAATCATCCAATAGTGACTCATCCAATAGCGATTCGCGACGATTACTCTTCCAGTGGTGGCCCATGATGGTGACTCATCTAGGAGTTAATTTTCAAATGCTAGGTCACCTAACGGTGAGTCTAACAATGGTAGTTCATCCTCCAATGAATCATTTCAAACAGTTTCTCAAAATATCAGTTTTTCCAGTTTTTCCAGATTCAACCCATTAACGTTTTTAATGTAAAATGAGTATCAATCCATCTTTAATTGGTATTGAAGTAATTTCAATGGATTTAAAATATATATTTAACACCCTTAATCTTGGGTGTGTCTTATATAGTCAAAATGTGTAGTCTTGATCATTATACGACTTTTATATCATCTGAAACAGTTTCATCTGTTGATATATGATTTGGAATCTCTAAAGCCAAGACCCTTTATTGCATGTACATTTTAGTTTTCTCTTGCTTCCAAACATCCCTAAAATATTTCTTCCCTGAGGATGCATGTGTATTAGATTCACACTGGGTTCATGTTTCCCAGGAGCCTTTCACATCCTCTGTGTGGTGCAGGGATGATGTATTGATCATCTATTTCATGATTTAGGAATAATTTCTTCTCTAAAATATATGTATCATGTGGGTTGGGAGTAGGAATATTTCCCATAATAAGGTAGTTGAATTAATGTTTAATAAATATAGTCTAATCAGATTTATTCAAATGAATATGGTCTGGGGAAAATTTATACATTCTTCTTTTTTATGGTTCATTGGTATTATTATTTGAATAGGATGGATGCCTACTAAAAATCAAGGTTTTTTTGTGGTTTTTTATACTCTTTGGATGACTTGGCATGGATTTATGTTGAAAATATGTTTAATGGTTGTATATATGTAATTTATTAACCTCGTATACCCAATTATATTAATAGACTCCTCAGGATTGATCTTAATCGGTTCCAACCCCAAAATTATCAAAGTAAAATTAATGAATATGTATTTTCTAATTCTGAATTAACCATACCTTGTGTGGTGTCGTTGTGTGGCATGTGTGTTTTGGTTCTATCTTATTCCTTGTGTGGTTGTGTGGTGTTGGGGTGGATAGAACAACCATACGTTGGGGTGGTACGACTTGTTTAATGGAATATCATTTTGAGAGATTGACTGATTGTGGAATAGATGGGATGTATTTGAGAATTGGGAATGTGGTTTAGGGTTATGCTATGTTAATGTTGTAGGGTGTGATGGTTGTGATGTTGTTATATTGCGAGGATATCATGTTCGATTGTGTTGAGGTGTGTTGTGAGGTTTGACTCTGAGTTGGGGGGTCTTTTTGTTGAGAGGATGGATTATGAGGAATGACTTTGAATAATGATTATGGTACTACTTGGTAGGTTTTTTGAATAGAGTGTAATTATGAGGCGAGTGGCCTTACTGTGGTTTTCTCTCTCCTACATGGTATATGATATGTGGATTTTTGTGAGATGGGAATTGTTTTTTATCATGTAGTGATAGAACAAAATAATGGTTTTCATAATAAGGAATGAAATGTGGTTAAATTACTTTGGTAGGGGGTATGTTTTGAGTTGTGGCTTGTTGTGAACGGCCTTCATTTATCATCTTCTGATGTTACTGTTTCTAGTGTTGATAAAATCTATTAGAGGGAGAAACAAAAGGCAGTTTTATGGGTTGAATGTTTTTTTGGAAGAACCCATAGGTTGGGCTTTCGGGTTTTTTACTAAATATATACACCTCTATTTTCCTTGTGTTTTCTATACTAAATCCCCCCCTAGTTGAGAAATATGTGATGATGACCACCATTATAACGGTGGATGGTGAATTTTATCAACATCTCGGTTGGAGGATGGATGTCTGGTTATTAAATCTTACCAACTTCCAATTATAGACATTGGTAGAAAAAGATTATTCGGGTAGTTGTGTTGTTGTTGTGAGGACTAGGTGTCTGCGGGTGTGGAATACATTCCTAGGTATCGACGGGTTGAAATATGGTTTTCATCCTAGGTGACTGCAGTATGAGGTATAGTTTTGGCCTAGGATTATTTTGGAGGGATGTGGTATGGTGTGGTGCATGTGTCTGTGGGTGGGATTTGTGGAGATTTATATACCCAAGTGTGTGTGGGCAGTTTGTGACGTGGGGCTTGTTGAATTGTGTGGATAAGATAGTAACTTTTTCATTAAGTTATGAGTTATTAACTTGTGGTAAGTGGTGGGGGTTAACCAAAAATTTACGTTCTTATTATAATATATTAATCAACTAGCGATATTTGATGATCATTCCTTAATGAGGTTGGGATGGATAGAATTCCCTAATAGGTGATGATGGATTCTGATGTATTTTCACAAGGGATTTAGTGTTCTTCTTACACATTTTCATGAGATATCTTAGTTTTCCCGGACATAGTATAATTTTATGATCACCCATCATATATAAAATTGATTTTAGGTTTCTAGGAGGACTACATAAACTGTGTTGGGCATGACTTGATCGGATGTGGGGACAATTATTGTGTTTCTTCTTAGATTTTCTATTCGGGTAATTACATTGTATTTTATTTTATTTTTTGGAGTTATATTTTAACCATACATATGATCTGGATTTTTTCTTTCATTGGTATAATTGTTGATGTTATTTTATGGTTGATGCATCTAATCTATGGATATTGTTTACTATAAAATAGTAATTCCTCCCATTTTGTTTGATTTGTATATCTTTGGTGTTTCTCGCCACCATCTGACCTACTAGAGTCCTGACATGGGGTTCATTATCCCTCTCTCTCCATTTCCAGCTCAGAAGTGGTATCTTCTATTTGAGGGGTCGTGATATAATGATATTAGGGGTGATGGTTGAGAGATGAAATAGAGTTAGGAGTTAAAAACATTGAAGACTGCATGAGTTGGTAAGGAAATATTATTAGGTGAATGTTATGTGTGACATAGGCTAAGGAAGACATACTAGTACATGGGATTTTAGGGGGCTCCGGTGATCCAATGAAAGGACTCTGATGATAAAGAATTACCATGTGGGGATACACTGTTTGTAGGGTAGAGACCCTTGGAAAGGTACATTAATCATAATGACTTATGTTCATTTTAATATTTTGGTTTTTTTGGAAATATGAATCTAATAACGAAATGATTTAAATAAATCGAAATAAATCTTTAAAAAAGTTCCATACTACTCAAGCTTAGTAATTACTTTTTTTCCATTCCATCTATGTTACCCGGTTATCATTTTCATGTAGTGCACGTAGTGGAGGTTCAGAAGGCTCACTCAGTCGATCAATGGAGTGTGGATCAAGTAGATAAGGATGATCTGTGCAGATGAAGCTACATTTTTTCCAGATGTAGAATATGGGAATGTACGAGGGAAACCATATATAAATTGATGTACAGAGTTTGTTTGAGGAGATGGTGATCACATTCATCTTGATTACATATCCAATTGAAAAATACATGCCTTTATAGTGATCCAGATAATGGGGTTTTCACGTTAGAAGTGGGAACTATACTTGGTGGATAGGAAGGAATATAAGGTTCTAAAGGTTGACCATAGGGACATAGACCTGACCATGGTCGAGGTGGCAATCTCCAATAAAGGGGAAGCAGATTGAGACATGGTTAGTTTCACGCCATAAAGAATAATGTTCAATAAGGATTGTAGATCATTTGAGGAACAATTAATTTGTTAAGTATTGTTTCTATTTCATTGTTTGATACAGGATATTCACAATCATTTTTAGCACCCATTCTAGCAAATGTACTGGGACTAGCCATATAGAAACTTATCATGACCCTTGTGTTGAGTATGCCCATTAGAGGATAGACTATCTTGTTCAATGTTTTCCAGGGATTTAGACGGATGATGTGGCGACATCAGTCATAGGGGGATCACTTCAGGCTACAGATGAAACAATATGATATAATCCTTGGAATCAAATTGTGAATTTTGTGCATGTTGTTATCGATTTGGTACACGGTAGTGTCATATCTTCAGACGTAGATGGTAGACATGAGGTTTTCATTTGTGATTGGAGTTTTTAGGTGAGCTGTTAGCATGTGATGTATCATGATTCATAGTGGGACAAATATTTAGTGGAATTGGTGGATGCTATGATAATGGATGTTCCCATCATTGTTGTGGATTTCATTGATGTATTTATTTTAGAGGTTGTGACTCAAACAACTCGATGTGGTATTGATTTTCTGATAGACTTACAACAAATTTCTAGGTAATATATCGATGGATCATTATCAGATGTGAAGAACCTTTGTGATGTTTTGTTTAACAATGTTTTGTATTTGTTAAAAACTAATATTTTTATTGAATAATTTTTTTGAGTTATAGAATGTTGATGTTTCTGGTTGCTGAAGATTTCTTAAAATAAAATTATGTTTAAGAATAAGAATTAAAAGGATGGTTGAACAAATGGTGAAGAATACTGGTGTTGTTTCTCTAAGAAAAATTCTGAGAAAGTTAGAAGCAAAAAATTCGGAGTCTACTTCCTGATCCAGATGTTTGGTGTCTACTTCCAGAAGCCAAAAGTTCTGAGTGTACTTCTAACACCAGAAATCCGGAATGTCAATCATGAGAGATAAAATTGGAGTCGACTTCCTAAACCAAAAATTCATAGTCTATTTGATGAAACAGGAATTCGGAGTCTACCTCCTTAACTAGAAATTCAGAGGCGACTTCCAAAACCAGAAATTCAGAGTCTGCTTCATGAATCAAGAATTCAGAGTCTACCTCATAAACCTGAAATTTTGAGTCTACATCCTGAACCATAAATTCAGATTCTACCTCATTAACCAAAAATTCAGATTCGACTACCTAAACCAGCAATTCTAAGTCTACTTCATGAATCATAAATTCCAAGTCTACCCCATGAACCAGAAATTCAGAGTCTACCTCCTAAACCATAAATTCGGAGTCTACCTCCTGAACTAGAAATTTGGAGTCTACTTCATGAGCCAGAAATTTGGAGTCTACTTCCTGAGCCAGAAATTTGGAGTCTACTTCCTGAGCAAGAAATTCGAAGTCTACTTCCTCAATCATAAATTTGGTGTCTACTTCCAGAACCTGATGTTCGGAGTCTTCTTGCTGAGCCTGATGTTCGAATTCTACATTCTCAGCCTGAAGTGAGGAGTCTACTGGCTGAGCCTAAAGTTCAGAGTCTACATGGTGAGCCTGAAGTTCGGAGTCTACCTCATGAGCCAGAAATTCATAGTCTACCTGCTGAACCTGATGTTCAGAGTATACTTGTGGAGCTTAAAGATAGGATTCTACTTGTTGAGCCTGAAGTTCAGAGTCTACCTCGTGATCCAGAAATTCATAGCCTACATGTTGAGCCTGACGTTCAGAGTCTACTTTCTGAGCCTAATGTTCGGAGTCTACTTGCTGAGCCTGATGTTTGGAGTCTACTTTATGATCCTGAAGTTTGGTGTCTACCTCATGAGCTTGAAATTCATAGCCTACTTGCTGAGCCTGAAGTTCGGAGTCTACTTGCTATGCTTGAAGTTCGGATACTACTTACTATGAAATCTAGAAATACAATCCTGAGAAACATGGTGAGAAATTTAGAATTACAATTCGGAGAACAATAAAACCATAATTTCAATGTTGCATAAATCTCGGAGAAATTTAAGGAGATTTTAAGAATTCAAAATTGATGATTTAAATGCGAGAGATTTGTTATGTTTTTTAAATTTGAGGAAGCGGGACATATTTTCATGATTCCTACCTTTGCTTTCCGAGTTTCCTATAAATATGTGCTCAGATCATTGACCCATAATCCACTTTTTACACACGTGGAAAAGGCGGAGCACTAGAGAATTAAAAGTGAAAATCACTTACAATGATGATGAAGTTTTCTTGAGTGTTTGAGAAGAAGAGAATCAAATCCATTATTTACTTGCTGAGAAGTTACGATTCAAAAGATCGGATGCAAGAGAATCCTGATTGAGAATTTGCACTGGGCATTTTTGAAGAATCATATTTCCTTACTGAGAAGAAGGGTTTCAGAAATTCAGATTCAAGAAATCGGATTGAAGATTTAGAGTGAGTATTTGTGGAGGAGCTTAACAATATTCTTATTATTGTGTTTGGATCATTTGTTCTTTGAGGAATCATTGTAAACTAACATGAGTCATTATAATATTTCCTATCGGGATATAGAAGGTGTCCAATGAGAGTTCGCACAAGTTGTATTCACTTCTTCATTATAGTGGATTTCCATATACCCATGAGAGTGGCTATGGCAAGGATGTAGGTTCTCTTATTGAGGTCGAACCTTGTAAATCTTTTGTTATTTTCTTGATTTACCTTTATTGCATGCTTGAGTTTCTTGCTAAAGTTTGATAAGGAAATAAATCATAACAGGTTTCAAGGGTTATGATTATTAATGTTTTGAAACATATAAAAGATAAACAACTGATTCTACCCCCCGCCTTCAGTTGTTATTAGATCCATGGAACTTTAAGTGGTTTCAGAGGGAGGTTACCTTGTCTAATACTTATCATGGACAATATCAATTCTGTCAACAGTAGAGGAATTACTAAATTCGATGACAAGAATTATTATTAATGGAAAAATATGATGATTCATAATCTCCTATCTCTTGGCCTTGAAGTTGTTGATGCTGCTACTATTGGCTTTCCACCTATTGATTAAAATTAATCCATGGGATTTGTTGACAAGAGTAACATAGAAGTTGATGGAAAGGCTAGAAATTCTATTCTAATGTCCTTATAAGAAAATTTTAATCAAAATGTGATGGGTCTCACAACATCATAAAGCATGTGGGACAAGTGGGAACGTGTTTTTGAAGGAAACAAAAAAGTCAAGGTGGCCAAGCTACAAATCTGGCATAGTAAATTTGAAGACATCAGGATGAGAGATGATGAAACAATTGATGAATACATCACTAGAGTTAATGAAATTGTATGAAACATCAGGGGAATAAGAGAAAACATGGAATATTCTACAATTATGAATAAACTTATGAGAAACATTCATGACAGGTTTGATTCTAAAATTTCATCTTTAGAAAATAAGGTTTCTTTATCTCTTGATGAACTGCATAACTTTCTTGTTGCCTATGAAATGAGGAAACCTCCAATCATTAAGAATATGATGAAAGATGAAATGGATTTTGAAGTTATGAGAAAGATAAAAATCCAAGATGATGAAAATGGTGACCCTTGTGAGTCTGTTGATAAAGAAGATGAAGAGTTGAATGAAAAAAATCATGTCCCTCATATCCAAGAACTATCGAAGAAGAAGGGGAAATTATGGAGGGAAACTTCCTCTCAAATTTTTTGAGTGTGGTGGAATTGTAAACTTTGCATTGAATTTTCCTAAGAAAAAAGTTGGAGAATATGAAGATGTTTCTAATGAGATTTCTTAGTGGAAGAAGTATAACATGATTGAAAAAGATGAGAAGACATCAAAAGAATTCAAGAAGAATTTTTCAGGAAAGAAAAGAAGTATGTTGAGAAAGACGGTTGAATCAGAATCATTGGACAATGATTCCTCGGAATATGGAAGTAATGAAAGATTCAGAACCTTTATTGCAAAAGTGGTGAAAACAAATGTTTCCTTATACAGTGAAGACGGTGGTGAAGAATCATACAGATAATATCAACGACGATATGAACTCCTTGCATTCCATGAACAAAACAAATCTCTCAAGAATGAAATTCGTATGATGAAAAAAAAATCAGGAAGATGTTCATGATGAAAGTTAAGATGTCACAATGAAGAAAGATGGATACATTCAAGACATTTTAAGTTAAAAACATAGATTTGATGAACAAGGAAAGATGATTGAAGAACTTAGCAGGATGCTAGAAGTTAAGGAAGAAGAAGAAAACAAAGTGAAATCAAAACTCCTTGATTCTAAAAATACCCTGAGGAAGATGAATGAAAACATCCACAAAGCTGCAGAAGTAAAAGTGGAGACGTCTAAAAATGTTGTGAAGGCTCATTACGGGAATCATGGGAAATCTTATCTTACCAAAAATATTGTTTCATCTGATTCTTCTAACATTTTAGGTTTCATAGGAAATGTTAGTAAAGATTGGGTGGAGAAAGGATAGAAGAAATCTATCAATCCTATAAAAGTAGAAGACTTGCTCAAAAGAAGATATGGCCTACATCCTAAGTTTTCTAGAGCTGAAAGAAGTTGTCAACCTCAACAAAGTTTCTATAATGAAAGATCATTCATTAATAGAATATAAATATTTGAGGGATATTGCTAGTGTTGTGGGATATATGGCCCTAGATGTAACATCCCAGGTAAATGAATAATAAGATATTTTCATACTTAATAATATTTTGGAATTAAATATTTATTTTACTTTAAAGGGGTTTCTATGTTTGATAGCGTACCCAATACGCAACAACGGGTTTCTTTGGAATCATATGTTGCACACTAATAATATAATAGTAAAATTTTAAATGGTAGTTAACACCTAGCTGTTGTATTGGCGGGAATGAACAAAACTAACTACATTATGATTATACATATTTGTTAAATATATTTACATTTATCAAATAAAAGTTAGAGGCTTAAAAAGTGAATGAATCTAATTTTAAGCATATTTTTCATTAACAGGCTGATTTATTTCCTTTTAATGGCGAACCCTTTTTAAATATATTTTTGGTCACATTAATACATTCTATATAACCATATAACATCCTTCATTAAAATGGGGACATCAATATTTACATTGTGTAATTTTTTGGAATTTTTCCGATAAAGTTCATTTTTAATGAATAGTGGAAAATATTTTATTTTAATTAAAAAGTGCCTTTTAATATAAATTATTTATATGGTTAGATTATCTTTTTAATTTTTCTTAAAGTGAAATTAAAATATATTTTACCATTTAATTCAATGTTGGTCATTTGAATTAATTTAACATTGAAATTTAACATAAACAAGTATCAATATTTTGATAGTTATTGTTTCCTAAAAACACGCTATTTGTTTTAACAGCGGGAATTAATTTTTAAATTTATTAATTCCACTTCTATATTGTGAATTTTCCAAAATAGACATAAATTTTGAATTTGGAATATCAAATAATGCTTAGGCTGAATTTTTTGTATTTTTCTGAAAAAATGCAATTTTTCATGAATAGTGAAACCACTTAGTGGTAGTTAAAAAACTGTCTTTTTCATTTAAATGAAATTTTACCACTTCGGTGAATTGAATTTCAAAAATCTGACATACATGGTCGATATAAATAAGTAAAATGTGGTTTATTAAGATGAAAATAATTTTTGGTGAATAGTAACTTTTGACTTTTATTTACCGCGGATAAAGGTAAATAAGGTAATTTATGGTTAAAAGAATATTATAATAATTCAAAATTACTTTTACACTTGTCCAAAATTATTGGTTGAGTCATTAACGACCATGGTCATCTTTGGGTCTATTTTGGGACCCCATTGATCTACTTGGGAGTGAGAATGACAATTTTGATTAATTAATTTAATGTAATGTCAAAATTGACATTAACAAAACTCTTTTAGTAATTAAATTGTATGTGGTGTAATAAAAGTCATATTTTAGACTATAAATATCAATTGGAAAGATGGAAAGATTTCCTACAAGATAGAATTTTTTTTATAATTTTTAGACTTCGAATAAATTTATTTATTTATGACACAATAAAGATGTAATATTTACCTCATTAATAAATGATTAAAATAAATATGATTATAATGAATGCAATATTATCCAAAACTTTTCCAATTCTGATTATATGACTTTATTTAGACCATGAATCATCTTATCTTTGACCTTAATGATTTTTGAACCATTAGAAACCGAATATCATTATATAATAGAATAATAGTTTCACACTTTCCTAAATAGCCCCCCTCCCCCTTATAAAAGGAGACCACTTCTAACCAATTCCTCGCACCACTGAAGACATTTGTATCGTCCAAAATCTTCCCAATTAAGATCTCAACATCCATATCCTCCTCCTAGAAGCCTTAACTTAGTCAGAAGTCATTTCAAGAAGTCTTTTAGGTCAAACCAAAGAGAGTTACCCAAATTAAAGGTAACCATTTCTCTTAAATTGTTTTCTTTTATTTTACTTCTCCGACCCCTAAACTCTTATAAATTCCGTTCTTTTGTAACAAAAACAGTATCCTCAATATACTAGTATTTGTTTATGAGAAGGATTCGAACTACACTTACACACACCTCTATATAATGGATGATGAACTTAATGTTTCTGTGGATGGCAAACTAACGCCTCACGAAACGATGATTGTTCAATTACATCTTACCACCTCTCATGGTGGCCATTATGATGGAACTGTATTTATATATGATATATATAATCTTTATGATTTCATTATTCTTCTGTACTTCCCATTTATATTATACCTTTATGGTTTCCATAGTGGGTAAATACGATAATCTCATTTGAGGAAGTGCGGACTACCGCCCCCTCAAAGTGATGTGACTCGTTAATGCCTTATGTGGGATGTATAAAGGATGGAGTTAATGATTTTATATATTATACTATACTGGAATTACAATATACCTTTTTATAATTTTGTTTTAATTCCATTAAAATAAGAAATATAAATGAAAGTAGCGTTCATGCGTACGTACGACTTACCGTCTCCATGAACGATGCATTTCATTTATTACCTCTAAATGTTATGTACTATTATAAAAACATGTATATACTAGATATATATAACATATACGATATCCAAATCATGAATATCATTCTGGATATAATTAACTATTTACCACATGGACACCTTTTAAATATAAGGTGTTCATTTTGACTCAAGTACCAAATATCGACAAAATGAACGTTATTAACTTAAATGATTACATAATGTTTATAACATTGTAATAAGTGATATAAAACGAATAATAAACATTATAAAGGTTCATAATAAAGTATAAATTTACATTAGTTTATTATTTAGGAAATTAATGAATGATCGAGTCATGTCGGAAACGAGGTAAGGGATCTGACCTCTCTCTTTCTTTTCAAGTACTACCTTTTATGTCATTTCATTTATGCTCCATGTTCTTATGTGGGAGGATGTTATTTTATAATAACCATACTGTAATTTTTATTTAAGAATGATGATATAACCTCTCTTACTCTCATCAATTCATTTTAATAATTTTTAAGTGGCGCCATTAGGCTGCCGAATTTTTGTACGGGATTTTCTTATCTCACTTTTAATTCCGTGAGATTTCCATTAATCGCCACTTAATCATTACATGTGGTGTATTTTCTACTTCCATTTTGTATATATTATCATGATTCTCATTATATTCATGGTATTATGTGATTAATTTTGTGGTTATTAACTTTATGTCATACGACTCAGTTGATTACAACATTGCAAAGGGTTTTGTCTCACTTCCCATGAGATTCATGCTATACTTGCCACTATTTCCTTTTGTGTGGTGTATGTACTACACATGATTGTACTATTGCTGTAATATACTCTCATTTATTATTATTTACATCTTCATTTTATGATCCTTCTTCCATGTGGCATATGTTTTGTAAGTTACCAAATCGGTAAGGGAACTCCTTAACCCAATTTCCATTCTTTGGGTTGATATTATATTTTTTTATTTATGTCATCCTATGAATATGTGTGAATGACCTCTGATTATTTTACACTGAATATCCACTTAAATTGGGTGTATTTATATTATTCACACTTAATTATGAGATTTATTTATCGTTAATTTAAGGATTCCATATTTATAAGGGATTTTATCTCAATTTACATTTCCATTGAGACTTCATTGTTGTTATACACCAATTCACTCTTATATGGTGTATATACTATCCTTTGAAATATTATATAATGAATACATTTATCCAAATGATATTATAATGTTCTGATTAAAATTTATTCTTCAATTATTTGTATTAAAGCATCCCTCTTTTTGTTAAAAACAATTTAACTAAAATATCGTTTTAAATGTTTTAAAGATTTATTCTTCTAAATATTTCTAATTAATGTCCATGTTTTCAAAATCCATTTTAGGATTTATTTATATATACATTAATGTTTTAAAATGATAATTCATTTAAAATCATCAATGTGGTATGGGACACTTTGACTAAAAAATGAATTTTTAAATGGTTTTGAAAATGATTTGATAAAACATTTTTTTATTTCAATATTTGATTTGATATATTTGAATGTGTAAATGATATCCTTACTTTATACATGTGTTATACGTTATAATTATGTTATGGTTATTGGGAATTGTTTACGTATACGGGTGGTTCTTTGACAAACCTAGGGCGGGTGAGTCCGACATAGCTCTCCAATTCATTGGGTAACGTGATGGAGGAAAACGCAATGTTTCTCCTAAGATAATTTGGGAATATATTGTGATGGGTATTCCAAGTGTAACTCCCTACGTAGCTATGATAGCTATAATGTATGTCTAATATGGATACCATAAGTATCCTTTATGATTTATGATTTGTGTGTGTTACTCATAAATCTCATGATTTCATAAGGTATGCTATGATTGAAAAGTATGGTTACATTGATTTTTATTTATTGATTGGGTAATTATTTCCTTCCTCACTTTATAACCCTTATTGAGCTTTTTATGCTCATCCCATGTTTTTGAAAGGGTTTCCACATGACTTAAAGATGAATAAGGTCAAGGATGGGATCATGGAAAAGTAAATCTATCGAAAACATCGAACTAGACATGTTTCTTTTTATGAGTTTTTATTTTATGAAAAAATGTATACTGAGTAGTAGTGTCTTCTTGTAATATTCATGTTGTCAAGTAATAGTTATGGCCTAAATCTCTAGAACTCTAAAACTGAAATGATCCTCAATGTGAATTATTCGTTTAATTCAAGATTATTTAATGTTTTAAGGCCGAGACCTTATAGTTGGTATCTGATGTCGGTTAGGACAACTTTAAAGATTATGAGTTTTTATTAGACACCTGGTTAGTTCCTTTGTCAATAATTTCAGTTAAATCCTTGTTTTATAACTTTTTCAGATCAAGGAATTTCAGTTACAAATAGAAGGAGGAGGATATCAAATTACATTTCTATCTCTTCATAATTACATGCTTGCAATAATTATTGCAGTGTCTTTTTCGGATATTGTGAAACTTTTTCTAGCATACAACTCACTTGCAAGTAGTTGTTTGAGATATCAAACACCTCCACTATACCTTGTTATCATCGTGTATCATGGGTTGTATTTAGAAAAAATCCTATTTTCACAATATTCTCATATTTTCAATAATGTTAAATATTATCAAGTCATTTTCAAATATTTTACCTTATCACAAGATTTTGAAGAATATTATTATTTTAAAAAAGGTCCTGAAGAAGGGGTCCCCTGCGCAACCTATTTATAGTTGATTTTAAAATATAGTCTCTCAGCACATACTTATGGTATTTTAAAAGGACAGTTAATTGAAAGTTTCAACTCAAATTCGGTTCGACTATTTTATAGACATCAAGTTTTATCAAATGTTTTGAAATTATATGTCATACATGATTATTTTCCAAAAAAATTTTTTTGAACACCCATCTGACCCATGTTGTACAAGGTGTATTTGGATGGAGGAAGCAAATGATTTTGAAGGATCTATAAATCATTGTTTCAATGCATGTACCTTTTACCTATGTGAACAAGATGACGATGAAACCAAATGGACACCATGATCAAGGTATAATGTTCTTCATTTTGGGAATTGTTTTAATTTATCATTTGGTGGTGAAATAAGACTTCATGATTTTTGATGTTGAGATCACAATGAATTTGGATGAAAATGAGAGGTATTAGGAAACCATTGATGTTAAAAAATGTTAGGGTTATTTTTGAGTTTTATAAAAAGGACAACACATAGGATGGGTGACAACCCGTCGCATCCGGCAAGGCTGCATGAATCGAACCCACAACCGAAGGGTGATAAGGGCGCATCGCCTACCACTAGCCTACTTGAAGTCCCTGGTTAGTATGACTTATTATTTTTAATAAAATGTTTTTTATGGAATAAGAATATGTTGATTTTTGGAACTTATGTTTTATCAAATGGATATACTTAGTAATGAAAAATGATTTAGTGATTATGTGATAAAAGGTTGTTGTGGAAGATGTTATCTCTTTTGAGGAAACAATATATTCCTAAGGAAGATAGAATACTACGGGATTTCAATTGTGGAATAATGGTTGAAATTTTAGTTTGGAATAATCTATGTATTTATTATGGACACATGATGATTTGATTTATTTATGAAAATTATGAACCTATCATGGAGAAGATGTTATTAGGTTAATTACCTTTCAATATGAGACTTTATGAGAAACTGGTGTTACTTGGAGATAAATGGTAAGATGTATCTTGGAAGTCTATGTAATTAAATCCTTATGCGATTTGGTTAACAATAAAAGTTTGGATTACTTTTTAAGAATTTTAGGGACAATTGTTTATTGAATGGTCTTTGTTGAACTTTGGGTTTCGTTAAGACAAATTTTTGAGATTAAGAGTAGTTTCTCTTTATGTAATAATTTATCCTTTTTGGTGATTATCTGATATTGTACTAAAAATTTTGGTTTTAGTTAATATCTAAATATAAGGGAAATATATAGTTCATATTTTGGATTATTTTATTCTCTCAAAGTTGATTATAGCACTTTTAATGTAAAAAAGTCATCTTGAATACTCATCGTATGGAGGAAATATGAGTTTGGGTTAGAAATCTTGTGAAGGATAAAAGTATAAATGAAAATTAATTTTGTTTTCTTTTGTTTTTAGTTAAGTGAAAAAATAAATTCCTCAATGAAAAGTAACATAAAACAAAAACCTTGTCTGTTAATGTTTCTAGTGGGAAATCAAAGACTGTTTGACCCATCACATGTTTGTGATTTTCTGGTGGTTAACTTTCTCCTAAACATGTTTTCTATCACTCTCCATCAGAACTTGATGATTTGTTTTCTACTAAATATCCATGTTTTCATGGAATCCTAGTATCTTTTGTCTCGTGTAACCTTTTTACATCTCTTCCTTTATTTGAAAGTGATAGTTTTATTGAATCTCTTTCCGTTGTGGGAATTTTAATGAAGTTTCCAAGCCCAGTTTTAAGATTGCGAGGACGCAATTCCCAAAACAAGGGAAGGATGTAACATCCCAGGTAAATGAAGAATAAGATATTTTCATACTTATTTATATTTTTTAATTAAATATTATTTTTACTTTAATGGGGTTTCTATGTTCGATAGTGTACCCAATACACAACAACGGGTTTCTTTGGAATATTACGTTGCACACTAATAATATAATATTATTATTTTAAACGGTAGTTAACTCCTAGCTGTTGTATTGGCGGGAATGAACAAAACTGACTACAATATGATTATATATATTTGTTGAATATATTTATATTTATCAAATAATAGTTAGAGGCTTAAAAGGTGAATTAATCTAATTTTAAGCATAATTTTCCTTAAAAGGCTAATTTATCGCCTTTTAATGGTGAACCATTTTTAAAGTTTTGGTCACATTAATAAATTCTATATGACAAAATAAAATCTATCATTATAATGGGGACATCAATATTTACTTTGTGCGATTTTTTTGGTATTTTTCCGATAAAGTTCATTTTTTAATGAATATTTGAAAATGTAGTATTTTAATTCGAAAGTGCCTTTTAATATATTTATTTACGGTTATATTATCTTTTTAATAGGTTTTAAAGTGAAATTAAAATAGATTTTTACCATTTAATCCAATTTTTTTCATTGAAATTAATTTCACTGTGAAATTGGACATAAACAAGTATCAATCTTTGGATAGTTATTATTTCCTAAAAACACGCTTTTTGTTTTAATAACGGAAATTAATTTTTAAATTAATTAATTCCACTTATATGTTTTGATTTTGGAAAAATAGACATCAATTTTGAATTCGGAATATCAAATAATTTTTAGGCTAAATTGTTGGTATATTTCTGAAAAACATCAATTTTTGATGAATAGTGAAACCACTTAGTGGTAGTTAAAAAACTGACATTTTCATTTAAATGAAATTTTACCACTTTTGTGAATTGAATTTCAAAAATCCGACACACATGGTTGTTATCAAGAAGTAAAATAAGGTTTATTAAGATGAAAATAATTTTTGGTGAATAGTAACTTTTTGACTTTTATTTACAAAGGTTAAAGGTAAATAGGGTAATTCAAGGTTAACAGAATATTATAATAATTCAAAATTACCTTAACACTTTTCCAAACCGTATTGGTTGAGTCATTAATGACAATGGTCATCTTTGGGTCGATATTAGGGCCCCATTGATCCACTTGGGAGTGAGAATGACAATTTAGATTAATTAATTTAATGTAAAGACAAAATTGACATTAACAAAACTCTTTTAGTAATTAATTTTTATATGTTGTTATATAAGTCCCATGTTAAGCTATAAATATTCATGGGAAAGATAAAAAGATTTCCCACCAAATAGTATTTGTTTTATAATTTTTATACATCGAATAAATTAATTTATGTATGACACAATAATGATGAAGTATTTACCTCATTAATAAATGATTAAAATAAATAATATTATAATGATTAAAATATTATCCAAAACATGTCCAATTCTGATTGGATGATTTTATTTCGACCATGAATAATCTTATCATCGACCTTAATGATATTTGGTCTATTTGAAACTGAATATCATTACATAATAAAATAATAGTTTCACATTTTCCTAAAGAGCCCCTCCTCGCCCTTATAAAAGGAGACCACTTCTATCCAATTCCTCACACCTCTAAAGTCATTTGGATCGACCAAACTCTACCCAATTATGATCTCAACATCCCCCATCTACTATTAGAAGAATTAACTTATGAAAAAGTCATTTCAAGTAGTCCTTTAGTTCAAACCAAAGAGAGTTACATAAATTAAAGGTAACAGTTTCTCTTAAATTGTTTTATTTTATTTTACTTATCCAACACCAAAACTCTTTTTATATACATTCTTTTGTAACACCAACTATATCCTAAATATACTAGGATGTTTTTATGAGAATTATTTGAACTACACTTACACACACCTCCATATAAGAGAGGAAGAACATAATGTTTCTGTGGATGACAAACTAACGCCTCATGAAACGATGATTGTTCAATTACATCTTACCGCCTCTCATGGTGGCCATTATGATGGCACTGTATTTATATATGATATATATTATGTTTATGATTTCATTATTCTTTTGTACTTCCAAATTATATTATGCCTTTATGGTTTCCATAGTGGGTAAATACGATAATCTTATTTAAGGAAGTGTGGACTACCGCCCCTCAAAGTGATGTGACTCGTTAATGCCATATGTGGGATTTATAAAGGATTGAGTTAATGATATTATATATTATATTATACTAGAATTATAATATACCTATTTATTATTTTGATTTAATCCCATTAAAATAAGAAATATAAATGAAAGTAGCATTCATACGTACGTACGGCTTACCGTCTCCATTAACGGTGCATTTCATTTCTTACCTCTAAATGTTATGTACTATTATAAATACATTTATATAATGGAAATATATAATATATATGATATCCAAATAATTAATATCATTCTGGTTATAATGAACTATTGACCACAAGGACAACTTTTAATATTAGGTTTTTCTTTTGACTCAAGTACCAAATATCTACAAAAGGAACATTATTAACTAAAATTTTTACACAATGTTTATAACATGGTAATAAGTCATATACAAGGAATAATATACTTGAAAAAGGTTCTTATGAAAGTATAAATTTTCTTTAGTTTATTATTCTGGAAATTAAAGAATGATCAAGTCAAGTCAGACATGGGGTAAGTGATCTTACCTCTCTCTTTCTTTCCAAGTACTCTCTTTTTTGTTTCTTTTATATTCACCATACTGTAATTTGTATTTTCAGATGATGAGAGACCCTCTCTTACTCTCATCAATTCATTTTAAGAATTTTTAGGTGGTGCTGTTAGGCTGCCGAATTTTTGTAAGGGATTTTCTTATCTCACTTTTAATTCCGTGAGATTTCCATTGTTCACCACTTATTCATTACATGTGGGGTATTGTGTACTTCCATATTATATATATTATAATGATTCTCGTTATATTAATGTTAATATGTTATTCATTTGGTGGTTATTAACATTTTTTCATATGACTCGGTTGATTACAACGTGGTAAATGGTTTCGTCTCACTTTTTATTCTCGTGAGATTCATGCTATACTTGCCACTATTTCATTTTGTGTGATGTATGTACATCCCATGATTTTACACTTTGTGTAATATACTATCATCTAAGAGTATTTACATCTTCATTTTATGATCCTTCTTCCATGTGGCATATGTTTTGTAAGTAACCAAATCGGTAAGGGAACTCCTTAACCCAATTTCCATTCTTTGGGTTGATATTCTATTTATTTATTTATGTCATCCTATGTATATGTTTAAATTACCCTTATTGTTTTGCACATAATATCCACTTACATTGGGTGTATTTATATTTGTCACACATAATTATGAGATTGATTTATCCTTAATTTAAGGATTCCATCTTTATAAAGGATTTTATCTCAATTAACATTTCCATTGAGACATCATTGTTGTTATACACCAATTCACTCTTATATGGTGTATATAAAGTCCGTCGAAATATTATATCATGAATCCCTTTATTCTCATGATATTATAATGTTCTGTTTAATATTTATTCTTAAATTATTTCTATTGATGCATCCCTCTTTTTATTAGAAACCCTTTAACTAAAATATCGTTTAAAATGTTTTAAAGATTTATTCATATAAATATATCTAATTAATGTCAATGTTTTCAAAATGGGTTTTAGGATATATTTATATGGTCGTTAATGTTTTCAAATGATATTTCATTTAAAATCATCAAAGTGGTATGGGACACTTTGATTCAAAAATCTCTTTTTAAATGGTTTTTAAAATGATTTGATAAAACATTTTTTATTTCAATATATTGATTTGATATATTCGAATGTGGAAATGTTATTTTTCCTTTATACATGTGTTATATGTTATAACTATTTTATGGTTATTGGACATTGTTTACGTATACGGGTGGTTCCGTGATAAACCTAGGGCGAGTGAGCCCGAGATAGCTCTCCAATTCATTGGGTAACGTGACGGAGGTAAACACGATGTTTTTTCTGAGAGATTTATGGAATATACTGTGATGGGTATTCCAAGTGTAACTCCCTACATAGCTGTGATAGCTATAATGTATGTTTGATATGGATACCATAAGTAACCTTTATGATTTATGATTTGTGTGTGTTATTCATAAATCTCATGATTTCATAAGGTATGTTATGATTGAAAAGTATGGTTTCATTGATTTGTATTTATTGATGGGCTAATGTTTTCCTTACTCATTTTATAACCCTTACTTAGATTTTTATGTACATCCCCTGTTTTTGAAATGTTTTCCACAGTACTTAAATATGAATAGGGTCAAGGATTGGATCAAGGAAAAGTCAAGCTATCTAAAACATGGAACTAGACGTGATTATTTTTAAGAGTTTTTATTTTATGAAAGAAATGGATACAGATTAGTAGTGTCTTCTTCTAATATTCATGTTGTAATGTAACAGTTATGTCCTAAATCTATAAAACTCTAAACCTGAAAAGATCCTCAATGTTTACTATTCATTTAATTATATATCATGTAATGTTTTATGGCCGGTTACTTATAATAGATCGTATAATTGTTGGCACAATTTATCTCTACCCAGAAGAAGGTTTGAGGAAAGTGGAAGAAATAATGAAAGAAGGTTGAGTAAATCTCTGTACTCACAGAAAGATGAAAAGGAGAATTCTCACGATTATAGAAACATTCCAATAAATAATCAATATGAATGTTTGGAAGAAGTTTGTGGAAGATGTCATAAGGTTGTTCATCATGCCGAAGGATGTATGACACTCCTTCCAGAACAAGTTTCTTATGATAAGAATGAAACGAATGATGAAAATAATAAGGTTGATGAGAGTGTTTTTGTTGTTGAGACAACATTGAAATCACGTAAGAGGAACATACCATGGATTCTTGATAGTATTTGTTCTTCACACATGACAGTAGATATAAAATCTTAGAACACATTGAAAGTCCTGATGGAGGATTAGTTACATTTGTCAATGATAGTTCCCTAAAAATTAAGGGAATCAGAATGACAGAGAATGAAGCAGAGAAACTAAAATCTAAGGAAGTCTTGCATGATTATGGGCTAAAACAAAAGTGAATTCGTGTAAGTCAACTTTGTGATGATGGAAAAGAAGATATCTTCAGAAAGGATTCTTGTATCATCAAAAGTGAGTAAAGTGGAAAAGTGATTACAAAAGGAGAAATAACCATTGGGAATCTCATTAAAATTGTAGAAACCAATAACTCTTATTATTTGAGTGCTAAAGATGAAAATTCATTGTGGCATCAAAGAATTGGCCACCATGGGAAGAGGAACATGAGTAAGCTTTTTAATGTTGATGTTGTTACGAATTTTCTAGAACTGAAAAGAAGTGATGAAGATGTTTGTATTACATTCCAGAATGGAAAGATGACTAACAAAGTCCATAAAAGAGTTGATATTTAATCTAACCAACCACTTGAGCTTATTCATTCTGATCATTGTGGGTCGATGAGAGATCAATCAACAAAAGGAGATTTATACATTATCACTTTTATTGATGACTTCACTCAGATGACAAACATCATGTTCATGAAGCATATTTCAGAGGCTATTGAAATGTTTAAATTCTTCAGAAGAGATGTCGCGAAAGAATTGGGACCTTCCATAAAGAAATTGAGAAGAGAAAATGGTCCCGAATTCACAAGGATTGCTTTTGAAACATACCGAAGGAAGCATGGTATCAAACATAAGTATAGTGCTCCCTATACACCACAACAAAATGGAGTTGTAGAAAGGAAAAATAGAAGCCTGGTGGAAATGGAAAGAAGTATGTTATCAGAATACAATCATTCAAAATTCTTTTAGAGAAAAGCTGTTAGCACTACTGTACATGTTAAAAATAGATTCTTGTTGAGACTAGAAACCTACATGACTCTATATGAGAAGTGGTATAAAATTTTTTTTAATTACGTCAATATTATTGGAAGTCCATGGTTGCTAAAAATCAAAAACCTGGTCTTAGGAATGTTTGATGAGGAAGCTGAAGAAGGAATATTTATGGGTTATTCACCGAATGGAAGAAGTTACAAATGCTAGAACACATGTTTAAAGAATTTTTGTGAATTCATATGATGTGAATGTAATTGAAAATCCAAGTTCTTTCACAAAATATGTTATGAATACCGAGGAAGATAAATTAGAGAATCCCCACCAGAGTGAGAGTGACTCAGATAAGTCACATGGGGAAGAAAGTGATGCTGGGAAAGGAAATGTGAGTTTTCCAACATTACAAAAACATGTTGAATCTGAAAATATTATTGGGGATTAGAAGGAACTAGTTCAGACAAGAAGGAAGTTAAGATTTGAAAATCATACTACCCTTATCACAAAAGTAGAACCAGAATAAGTTTTAGAAACTATTCAACATAAATAATTGGTGGATGCTATGAATGAAGAAATGGATTAGATTGAGAATAATGAAACATGGGAACTTATTCCTCGGCCATCAAATAATAATGTTATCTGAAAGAAGTGGGTTTACAGAAATAAATTGAATGAGAATTGATAAATGAAAAGAAACCAAGAAAGGGTTGTGTGTAAAGGTTATGCACATGTGGAAGGTGTGGATTTTGATGAAACCATTGCCCATGTTGTAAGGTTGGAAACTATTCAAATGTTTCTTGCAGTGGCTGCTCTTCAGAATTACAAGGTTTATCAGATGGATATAAAGTCAACTTTCGTAAATGTTGAGATTGAGGAACAAGTTCACATTGAACAACCTTGTGGGTTTTTTCTTGATGAGGATGAAAAGAAAGTTTGAAAATTGAATAAGGCCTTTTATGGGTTGAATGATTCTCCATGAGCATGGTTCTCGAAGCTTGACAATTCTCTACGAAAGACTAACTTTTCCAAAGGAAATGTTGATAGAAACTTGTATGTTAAATATGTTGACTCTGGATCATTAATTTTTATCATTTAAATGGATGATATAATCTTTTCTGGAGATAAATAAAATGTTTGTGAAGAGTTTGCTGAAGAGATGAAGGAAAATTTTGAAATGTCAATGTTGGGAGAATTTACTTTCTTCCTTATATTACAGGTTCAAAAACAAGAAAACAACATTTTCTTATCCCAAGAAAATTATGCCAATGAACTATTAAAGAGGTTTTGGATGGAAGAATCAAAATATGTTTCAACCCCAATCTCAATGAGCACAATGTTGAGCAAAGATGAGTCAGGGAATAGTGTGAATCAGAAAGACTTTCGATAGTTAAAAGGAAGTCTTCTTTATCGTACTACCTCAAGGCCTGATATTTCTTATGATGTGACTCTCTATTATCAATATCAATGTAATCCAAAATAATCACATATGTTGGCAGTTAAGAGGATTCTGAGATATCTTAAAGGAACAACTTCACAAGGGTTGTTATACAAGAGAAACAATGAGATGATGTTTCATGGTTATACTATTACTGATTGTGCTGGTGACTGTAATTATAGAAAATCAACATCAGGAGGAACATTTTTCTTTGGGGACTATTGTTTGATTTGGAACATCAATAAACAAATTTCAAAAACATTATGTACAGCTGAATCCAAATATGCTGCAGCTACTCAGGCTTGTACTCAAAAGATGTGGATGAATGTTCAGCAGGAATATTTGAAAGTGAATGTTTCTAAACCTTTGAAAATACTCTGTGATAATCAATGTGCCATTGATATTTCCAAGAATCCTATTCACCATTCATGATCAAGGAATATTTATATAAAATCTCAATTTTTAAAATTGAAAGCTGCTGTTGGAGAATTCTTGATGGAATATATTTCAACAAAGTATCAGATTACCGATATTTTCACAAAAGCAATGTCAAAGGAGAGGTTTGATGAACTGAGGCTGAAACTCCAAGTTCAGCCTCCTCCCAAGTCTTCCTAAAACTCATATGAATGAATCCCCAACCATGATTAGGATTATGTTGACAAAGGGGGAGAGTAATATTTCTTTTATGAATATAAAGTTGTGGTTAGCATATAATGGGGGAGAGAGAATGAAAATTGAAATAGAAAGAAAAATGAGAGATGAAAAAGTGGAAAAGAAAAGTGATAAAGAAAAAGATTATATTTGAGGGGGACTTTGAGTAAGGTGAATTTTATCTTTACATGGCCAGAAATTTTTCATGTCAACGAGGGATGGAAATCCTTCTGAAAATTTACTTTATCCAGTAGTGTGGTGTCAGGACACTCTTTTTGAGAAAGGCTTTGTTTTGGTAAAATTCAAGAACATAGTGAAGTTTATCTTTACATGGACGTAAATTTTTCTTGTCACCGAAGGATTTAAATCCTTCAAAAACATTACATTATCCATTAGTATTGTTTCAGGACACTCTTTTTGATAAAAGATATATTTTGGTAAAAATCAATAACTTGAGATGTAAATTTTTTGAGAGGTGAAAACTTGTTAACAAGGGTTTCCAAGATATCCAAAGGGGGTGATTGAAGAACCATTTTTTTGTTTTGTTTAACAATTTTTTGTATTTTTTTACAACTAATATTTTTGTTAAAGAAAGTTTTTGAGTTTAAGAAAGTTGATGTTTCTAGTTGCTGAAGATTTTATTAAAGAAGATTACGTTTAAGATTAGGATGTCAGATTATTTCTGAAGAAATGGTGAAGAAAATGGGTGTTTTTTCTCTATGAAAAATTATAAAAAGGTAGAAACCAGAAATTCAGAGTCTACTTCATGATCTAGAAGTTCGATGTCTACCTCATGAAGCCAGAATTTTGGAGTATACTTCTTGATCCAGAAATCCGAAATGACAATTCTGAGCGAGAAATTTAGAGTCAACTTCCTGAACCAAAAATTTAGAGTCTACTTCATGAATCTGAAATTTAGAGTCTACCTCCCTAACCAGAAATTCGGTGTCGAATTACTGAACCAGAATTTCGGAGTCTACTTCATGAATCAGAAATTCGGAGTCAACCTCATGACCCATAAATTTGGATTCTACCTCCTGAACAAGAAATTCAGAGTCAACCTCCTGAACCAAAAATTCGGAGTCGACTTCCGGAACCTGAAATTCGGAGTCTACATCATGAATCAGAAATTTGGATTCTACATCCTGAACTATAAATACAGAGTCGACCTCATGAACCATAAATTTGGATTCTACCTCCTGAACAAGAAATTCAGAGTCTACTTCCTGAACAAGAAATTCAGAGTCTACTTCCTGAGCCAAAAATTCAGAGTCTACTTCTTGAGCCAGAAATTCAGAGTCAACTTCCTCATCCAAAAATTCCGAGTTTACATCCTGAACCTGAAGTTCTAAGTCTAATTGATGAGCCTGAAGTTTGGATTATACATGCTGAGCCTGAAGTTCGTAGTCTATTTGGGGAGCCTGAAGTTCAGAGTCTACTTGCTGAGCATGAAGTTCGGAGTCTACCTCCTGAGGAAGAAATTCATGGTCTACTTATTGAGCTTGATGTTCAGAGTCTACTTCCTGTTCCGGAGTTTGGAGTCTACTTACTGATCCTGAAGTTTGGATTTTACCTCCTATGCCAGAAATTTGTAGTCTACTTGATGAGCCTGATGTTCAGAGTCTACTTGTTGTGCCTGATGTTCAGATTCTACCTACTGAGCCAGAAATTCATAGTCTACATGTTGAGCCTGATGTTTGGAGTCTACCTGCTATGCCTGAAGTTCGGAGTCTTCTTACTGAGAAATCCAGAATTACATTCCTGAGCAACATGCTAAGAATGTCGGAATGACAATTCTAAATTCAAAAAAACCATAATTCCAACGTTGCATAAATCTCGGAGAAATTTAATGAGATTTGAAGAATTCAAATATTAATGATTTAAATGCGAGAGATTTTCGGAGTCTTTGAAATTTTGGGAAGAGTGAAAGATTTTCAAGTTTCCTTCCATTGATTTCTGAGTTTCTTATAAATATGTGCTCATATAATTCACTCATAGTCAACTTTTTAAACACACGGAAAAGGAGGAGCAATGAAGAATTCAAAGTGAAAAGAATTTACCATCTTGAAGATGTTTTCATTATTGTTTGAGAAGAAGAGAATTAGGGCCATTATTTACTTGCAGAGAAGTTCAGACTCAGAAGATCGGATCCAAGAGAATCCTGATTGAGAATTCGGAGTGGGAATTTGTGCGGAATCATATTTCCTTAATGAGAAGACTAGATTCCGAAATTTGGATTCAAGAAATCAGATTGAAGATTCAGAGTGAGTATTTATGGAGCAGCTTAACAAAGTTCGTATTCTTGTGTTGGGCTCATTTTTCCTTAAAGAATCATTGTAAACTGATTGGCGTCAGTATAATCGTTCCTATACGGAGATAGAAGCTATCTAATGGGAGTTGGCACAAGTTGTACTCACTTCTTCATTATAGTGGATTTCCATAGACCCACAAGATTGGCTATGGCAAGGACATAGGTTATCTTTTTGAGGTCGAACCTTGTAAATCTTGTCTGCCTTTCTTGATTTACCTTTCTTGCATGCTTGAGTTTCTTGCTAATGGTTGATAAGGAAATAAATCAGAACTGGTTTCTATGGATAAGTTTCTTAAAGTTTTGAAACTTATAAAAGTGAAACTACTGATTCAACCCCCCCTTCCCAGTTGTTATTCAATCCTTGGAACATCAAGATGGAACCATTTATGTTGTGGGAGATCAAGATTTAGATTGATGATCTGATTTATAAGGGATTTATCTAGCCCAGTATGTCATCATGTGGTCTTCTAGTGTAGTTTGGGAAGAAGGAAGATTGTGATATTATGTTTTTATAGACTACCAAATATTGAATCAAGTAACTGTTAAGAACTGTAACCCTTCCCTGAGGAATTATGATATTCTCAACATTCTCAGGCGAGTGAGTAAGTTCTCTAAATCGATCTATGGTCTGGATATCACCAGTTGAGGGTGACCGAAGGTTATATCTTGAATACTTCTTTTCGGTGTAGGTATGGACACTTCGAGTTCATGGTTATGTTCTTCAGTGTTACGAATGCACTAGTATTCTTATTGGGGCTCATTAACTATATTTTTTATGAGTTCATCGAATGGATCTCCATCATCATCATCGATAAAATATTGATCTAATCAATGTTATTTGAGAAGCATATTTATCATTTTAGGGCAGTTTCAATGGTTCATTGATGCCACCAGCTCTATGGGATGTTTCCCAAGGTTATGTTCTTGACACGAGAGTTACATTTACATGGTCATGTGGTGTCTCAATTTAGTTTAGATGAGGACTGATTGTAGGACGATAATGTTGCTTCATTGTAAGTACCCAAGAATGTTATATATATTTATATTATTCCCAGTCTAGTTTTCTATTGTTAGAAATTATTACACAATTTCTCTTGACTAGCATCTCCATTGACATCCCTGACGGAAAATAATAGGCCATTTCATGGAGTGAGAAGATTGATGTAGTGTTCATCTATCTTAAAAGTAATTTGGTTAGTGCCCTATTTCATCAGTTTCTAGAGGGATAGGTGATGTTCGAGGAGTTTTGTGATGCATCCTTTATGGTCTTGTGATGCATTCCAATGAAAAAATGGGGATAGATCTCTTATGGATTCAGGTAGTTATGTCTCTATGAATGAAACTATTCCAACCATGATCTGGAGCTAGCAGTTGTCATGTTCGTGCTAATTCTATGGAAGCATTACCTAATTTGAGATCAATTTTGGGACTCCACAAATCAAAAGAGATTGAGGAATATCTTTTCCCAGTGTGATATGAACATATGACATTATGGGTGGATGGAGTTTCTCAAGGAATACAATTTCATGACCTACTACACCTCAGGAGAGGGGAATGTTGTGTCTAATTCTTTGATCAGGATGTTATAGAAGGTGGTTTTTTTGGGAATCAATAGACGCTTAGATGGCGATGTAGGAGTTGGCTTCCTATAACTTAGATTTAGGAATGTATGGTGGAAAAAGATGTCCATTTTAGAAAATATTGTAGTCTAATATGGTGTGGATGGTAGATGAGTCTTTGTTGGGCGACTCATAGGTATAGGTGATGCAAGACCATGTTGACAATTATGATACTCCATAGGGATGGAAGGAGGATGGTCAAAGTCAAATATTGTTCTTAGGAAGTCTATTTTTTTTTGGCAACATTGCATGGGGGAATCCTCCCAATGTTTAATATATCACCTTTAGTAGAAAACCATGGAATTTATATGATGTATCGTGGCACGAGGATGTCGTTTTGGTGGCTCAGGATGAAGTGGGAAATGGTGGAGTTTGTGTTAATGTAATTAGTGTTCCAGTTGGTAAAGATTGTGCACTTTGTTCCTAGAGGTTTTTTAAAAACCATATATGTCCCTGAGTGTAAGTGGGAAGACATCTCGATGGATTCCATCACAGGGTTACCCAAAGCTCATGGAATCTATGATTCTATCTAGGGTGGTAGTGGATCGGTTAATGAAATATTCTCACATCTTAGCGATTATTTAGTTGGGAATAGTGGAAAACTTATCCAAAAGGTATGCAAATGAGGTGATGCAGATGCGTGGAGTTCCAAGACCCATCATCTATGATCAAGATGTGTGGTTTACCTCATGAGTATGGAGGGTATTGTAGCATGCTTTTGGATCTCAGTTATGTCTCACCACAACATTTCTCCGTTATAATGAAGGATAGATAGATCAGACCATCGAAACACTGGAGGATTTGTTGTGGGTGTGTGTCTTGGACTTTGGTTGATCATGGGTGTGACACATTCCCTTTGTAGTGTTCACTTACTATCTTGAATATCACTCTTATATTATCATGGTTCTATACTATGATTTCTATAGAAGATCACATTATACTCTTTTATTATGGACATAGGTTGGGGAGGTAGTAGTTCACAGTTTGGATGTTGTGAAGAGCATGATAGAAAAGGTTCAGCTTGGCCATCATAGGATGAAGGTAGCACAAGACATGAATAAGTCGTATGATGATCGTGGGAAGAGGAACATGGAGTTAAATGTTGGAGACCATGTTTTCATAATAGATTACCCTCGACCATGGTAGAAGTGGTTTGGAAGAGGGATCAATATTTATCCAAGGTTCATCAGACCATTAGAGGTGTTGGGGCGTGTTGGAAAGGTGGCATACTTGTTGCCACTACCACCAATGTTGTAGAAGTTCCATGATAACTTTCATGCCTCTCAACAACATTGATATCAATAATATGACTCTCATGTCATTGAATGGTGAGTATTGGATGTCTAAGTTGATGTAACATTTTTGGAGTGGACAATAGAGATCTGTGAGTGTTATGAAATTATATCCTAAGGATAGACCATTCCCTTGGTTAGTGTGTTGTGGGAAAATGATGGCATAAAGGAACATACTTGGGAAAGGGAGGAACAATTTCATGCCACATACCAAATGTTTATCTGATTTTTTTCATTGTTGTGTTTCCCTTTGATATGTAATGCGTCAACCTTGATTTTTATTCAATGATTTGTTTCCTTGTTTCATGATGTGTGATAAAATACCAACATTGAAATGGGGGTGACCAAATTCCAAATCGAGAGGCATTAATTGATATGTCATTAAATTTGTGGGGGGGGGAGTAAGTGTTTCCCTGAACAGATAGTATGATGGCAGGGAAGAAGGAATTCCCAGATTCATATGTCCAGACAGTGTATATTCTGGTACTTGTGTGGCGTGTTTTCTAGTTGGTTGGTTTAGCATATGTCATAGGAGGTGTTCATGGATACCAAGGTTTCACTCCATAATTCCAACATAACATAGTGGTTTATTGTTGAACCATTGTGTAATTAGTGGTGTTTCCTGTGAATCTAGATCATTGAGTGGTTTCTCATGGGGTTATTGTTCATACCCCTCATTCCTTCTAGATTTGGTTTTGAATTCTAGAGGGTTTGAATAGCTTGATAGCCATCTAATGCAATGTAAATGACCTCCCCAGTACATTACATTGTAAAAATCCAATGTTTGAGGTGTTTATGAGATAGCAATGACTCATTTCAGGAGTTTCAAAAAAAATTGTTTTTTAAAGGTAGTTTTTATGATGGTGAGTGGTCCACTAGAGAGTGATGACCAGTGTGTCACAATGGTTACAGGTACCATTAACTCCAAAATGAGACTCACAATAGTGATTTAGGAATGGTAGGTTTCCAATGGTGAGTCACCCAATAGTGACTCATCCCCAGGCGAGTCATCCGATAGTGACTCATGCAACAGTGAGTAACCCAATGGTGACATATCCAATGGTGACTCATCCAATGGTGACTCCACTAGTGACACGCAATGGTGTGTCATGAATGGTAGGTTTCCAATGGTGAGTCACCCAATGTGGACTCATCCACCGATGAGTCATCCATTTGTGACTCATGGAATAGTTACTAAACCAATAGTGACTCATCTAATGGTGACTCGTCCAATGGTGACTCATCCCATGGTGACTCGAGACGGGGACTCGTCCAGTGGTTACATGCACGAATGACTCATCCAATAGTGATTCGTCCAATGGTGGGTCACCTACCTATGAGTAGTCCAATGGTATGTCATCCACTGGCGAGTCGTTTCCAACACGTTTTCAAAATCATAGTTTTCCCATTAATTCCATATTCACCACATTAACATTTTATTTGACATAAAATGAGTTTAAAACAATCTTTAAATGTTTTTGAATCTATTTCAAGGAAATAAAAATATATCATTAAATCTCCAATGCTAGGGTGTCCCTTAGATAGTAAAAATGCATAGTTTGGATCGTGATCCACTTTTAATGATATTTGAAAAATGTTTCTTATATTGATATACAATCTGGACTTTCAAAATCTATGTCCATTTCGTACTACTATATTTCCTATTACTTTTGCTAACTTATGTCCCCAGAACCTATCTTTCCTATGAATTTATGTGTATTTGTTTCACATTAGGATCGTGTTCTTGAGGAGACGTGCAGACATTTTATTGGGCAGAAGGAGGAGTTATTGATCATCTGTTTCTGAAGGTAGGGAGTCTTTAGTCTCATTTAATTAGTTATCATGTGGGGCCTTAAAATACTAATTTGGGCCGGTAAAAAGTGATTCATGCTTATGTTTTGTTTTTTATTTGTATTGTGTGTTCTACGGTATATATGCCTACTACAAATCATGGTCGTTGGTGGTCTTTGATTGTACACCCATGATGACATGTGATGGATTATTGTTGATCATTTGTGGAAATGGTGTATATATTTAATTAATTAACCATGTATAACTAGTTAAATAAATGGATTCCTCGGGATTGAATTTTCTCTTTGATAACCCCCGAATAGTCAAAGTGGAATTAAATATCAAGTGTTTGCTAAATCATAATACACCTTCCCTTGTTTTGTGAGGTTGTGTTCTATTTGTGGTTTTGTTCATTCTAGAGACTTGGGTGGTTTTGTGGTGATGGGGTTGAGACCTTGACAATAAGGAGGGTGGTACAGGTGGGGTAGTGTAATATGTGGTTGAGAGAACGATTGATAGAGGAATGTATGGGAAGTGTTTGTGTAGAGGGGTTGTAATTTCAGGTTGTTCTATGTTTAAGTTACTTGGTGTGATGGTTGTGGTGTTGTTATATAGTGAGGATATTGGGTTTGGTTGTGATGAGATGTGTTGTGGGGTTTGACTCTGATTTGGGGGTTTTCTTATTGAGTTGATGGATTGGGCAGATTTTAATTGAAAATAATGATTTAATTGGTTTTCTGATTTATATAATGGATGGGAAATATAAAATGAGTTTCCTTACTATGTATTTTTTCTTCTATGTGGCTCATTTTGTGTGGGTTTTTTCATTCTATGATTATTAGTTACTCAGGTAGGTATGGAATGAACAAATGTTTTTCATAATAAAGAATGAAAATTGGTTAAATGATTTGGTTGGTGGTCTGTTTTATGTTATCACTTGTTGTGAATGTATTTCATTTAATAAATTATGAAGTGACCATTTCTAGTTTTGATAAATTCTTTTAGACGTATAAGGAAAATGTTGTTTTGTGGGATGGTTGTTTGTTTGGGAAGAACCCATCTGTAGGGATTTATTATTTGATACTAAAAATATATATCTGTATTTTCATTGTTTTTTCTATATGAACCCCACCCTTGTTGAGAATTATGTGTCGAACAACCCCATTAACATTGTGGAGGGTGACCTTTCCCAACAACATGGTGGGTGGCTTGAGGGATGGTTTTTGGATCTTCCCCATTAACACTTCTAGGAATTGGTCACCCAAGATTGATCAACTATGTCATGGTGAGGTTGTGAGGCCCAGGTGTCTACGAGAGAGGTATTCATTCCCAAGTGTCTAAGGGATGAGATGTGGAGTTCTTCCCAGGTGTCTTTAGGATGAGATATAGTTGTGGACTAGGTGTATGTGGGTGTGAATTGGCATGGTTGGGTCCTAGGTGTGTGCTGGTGAGATGTTGTGAGCTTCATATGCCCAGGTTGTGGGACATGATCTTAGGACCAAGTGTGCGTGGGAGGGTTGTGACAAGTGGTTTGTGGAAGAGTGTGCTAGCACCACGTAATTTTCAATTTAGGTCTATGTAGATAAGAAGTGGGAAGCTGTGTAGGGTACCCAAACATAAATATTTTTATTATGTTACAATACATTACTTGAGCTGTTTGGTGAGCATGCCTTGATGAGGTTGGGATGGCTTATATTCCCAACTAGGATCTGTTAGCTTCTACTGTATTCTCATAGGGAAATTTGTATGATTCTTCAACATGTTCTTGAGAGACTTTAGGCTTTACCTACTATTTATACTTGTATGATAACCCTATCTTTATAATTCAACTTTCAATATTTTTATAGGACTTCATGGACCATAGTTTGAATTACTATCTCGGACGTGGAGACAGTTTCAATATCGTGCATTATCTTTGTTCATATGGTACATACATTGATGTAAATTTCATTTTTAGTAGATATATTTTAAACATGAATGTGGGATGGATTTTGGTTTTTTATATATTTATTGGAGTTTTTTTGTTGACACATCTTATATCCTGATATTGGATAGTATAAAAGGATAATACCACCCATTTTGTGATATTTATATGCCCTTGGTGTTGGTCTCTACCCTAGGGCCTATTGGATGAAGGACTGATGGGTCATTATATCTATCTATCCATCTCCATATCATTAGGGCATCTTTGGTGGGAGGTTGTTATGATAGTATAGAAGTCAGGTATATTTCAATTTCATTTATAAGAGTGACATGTAAGGAATTATACTACATGGTTATCCCATTTATAAGAGTGATAAGTGTAATTATGTGCCAATATAACTTTATCTATGTCTCATTCATTCTATGGGATTTATGTTAATATCCTGATTAAAAAAATCTATGAAATGAACTTATTTTGAATGTAATTTATTTACAACTTATTATGCATGAAATGTATTATGTCATGATAATGTGTTTATGGGGTTTAATTTTTATTAATGAACTTAAAAATTACTTATTTATATATCCCATTCTATGATTTTTATGATCACGAAATATTTTTTAATGTTTTTCACAAAACATAAGGATGCTTACGAATTTGGAAATGTCTTTTTGAAAATTAAGATGAGCTTTCATTTAAGTGGAAATACTATATTTTTATTAATTTAGATTGTGGAAAAATGGGAACTGTTCGAAAGATTCCACATTGTATTGTTATTGTTTTGTTATGTATGAGTTGTGTCATCATTAACTAAAACTATAAACCTAAAATATACCATCAATGTATTGGAAATATTTTCTCTTTAATAAAACACATGATTATGTAACATTTATGTAAGGGGAATTATATTTGGTATCAAAGTAAAGGTTTAGTGAACATTGGAGATTATGATGTTTTCATAAGAGTTAGGTAGATCATCATAAGGTTAATTCTTAGAGGTTGATAATAAGTTCAATGGTTTAGAAACCCATTTTTAGGATTTCTATTTTGAATAATTAATGTGATTTAATTTATTTTTTTAGAAATTAAATTTTGATTTAATTATGGGTTATTACTTTTTTTAGATAACAAATGAATGGTATAAGATAAACTCTGGGGATAAAACATGTTATGGTTATTTTTTATGTATTTAACATATTTTTATAAGAATACTAGAAAAGCTCAGCCGGGGGATAACCCCCTGACCATTTATTAAAGTAAATGAAATCTATAATAGAAAAGCATCAAAAGGCAAAAAGAAAGGAACTTACATGTCACAAAACCCATACCCATCTCCATAATCCTCTGCCACTATGGTCGTTTCCCATTCGGAGCTTTCAGAATGCCTCAGAACCATAGCATATTTCCTTCACAGATTCATCCGCTCCAAGGATAAGATCTCGCCATTGCCACCACAGGACCTAGTGACTAACAGATTTGGAAAATAGGAGTAATCTTTTTTTGACTTGCATCGTAGAGGATCATTCAAGACTTCTTGAGCCCCACTCACCATCTTCTTCCCTCCTTGGACCACATCACTAAAAAAAGGCTTGATCATACCTACATAATTTTCTTGATCACTCTCATAGAAATCCCCCCATTTTCATGGATAATAACCTGCTGAAAGTTATCATTCCCTCCACGATGCTGCTGGAATTAACCGTTGGTGTCAATCACAACAAGGCACCGTGCATGTTCCAGGGACTCCAGATGAACTAAAGTCCCCTCCAGCACATCCTTTGACCCATTCCCTCCCTCCTATGAAGGATCCTCATGCTGCATCTCAATAATGGAAGATCCCTCCTCTACCAGCTCCTTTTCTTACTCCTGGACCAATTTGAAGTAGCAACTGTGAAGCCCACCTCCCCATCAATAACAGCCCTTCCTTGCACCCCATTTCTAACATCTGAAACCTCCATAGTATCACCGCCTCTCCCAACATCATCCAACATTCCATTTACCACAATCACTGATTCCTTTCACCAATTGGTAGCCTTTTCATTAGGTATAGACACACACACCTCATGCTGCAACTACCTCTAAACATTGCTTACAGCTGCAGTACCTCCCCCTTCTCCAGAACCAGAAGCCTCCTTAGTATTTGCATGAAGCACCCCATCACCAAACTACAGGTCATGTCGAAGCCTGCTGAACATAGCAGACACGTCAGGATTCGAAGGGGCCTCTTCACAGCTCTTCAAAGGCACTGAAGGCAGATTTTCCTCAACAGTTCCAGAGGACACACCCCCAGCAAACACCAATCTCAGCCTGGAGGAATCGTCCACCCTATCCATCAGGTTATAGGACCTTCTGTTCATCACCTCAGAGTGACTGTTCGACGCCATATGCCCCAGACGACAGTAGGTGTTACAGTATCCTACCCAAGATTCGAAAATCACAGGCTGCCTCCACCTGAACTCCTCACCAACAGTGATCCATATCCAATTGGCCGTGACCCTTGCAACTTCCACCTCCACACAGAGTCGAGGATTCACCGGATGACTTACGGTGGATGTACGAACATCAGAACAGAGAAAGCTCCCCACTATATTACCAATCATGCGAATAATTGCAGGATTTTGAAATGGATGAGGGAGCTGTGGAATACTATCCCATGCCGCAGTGGTCGACAGATCACGATTCATGTATAAATCAAATGACCAGTGAATGAGGAAGAGCCGGCATCCGTTGCATCAACGAGGTGCACTGGACCAGGCGCAGATCAAATCATCCTCCTAGGAAATGTGAATCATGAATTGGCGACTATCAAGAATCCCAACAACAACGCGCTCTTGCAAATCCCACTTTACGAAGATGAAACGGTCGAAATCATCGACCGAGGGCCTTCTCTGATCAATGCATGCTACCATCGTTAAATCCAAGTGACTCGAAGCTTCAAAGAACTCGGATGAAGAGATCAGTAGCTGAGGATCACCCTGATGAAGATCAGGAACTTTCGGGTATAAAGAAATCATCGGGAAATCTGGAAGGTAGCTAGGGTTTGAGAAAGGAATGAAAGGCTTCTGCGGTGTTGGAGGCTGTGAGACCCGGTCCTTCGCCTCCCTCCCACCTCCTAGAAGGTGAGGGAAGTCATCCCCGAGCTTCATCTAGGGTTTCAGAGAACGCCATTTCCCAGCCGCTGGTCACAATGAATTCTTTTTTTTAGTTAAATGAGTTGATTGAATAAGAATAACATGATTTTTGGGGGAAAATTTATATCATTTAGAAAATTTATTTGGGGATTAAGTGATGAATTTTATTTCAGAATATATTCTCTATATTTGGATTTCTATAAGATCAAGGTAAATATAAAACTACGGTATTTTATTAGATGAATAAAAGTTGAATTATATTTTGGAAGAATCTATGATTTCATTTTGGATATATGTTGATTATTTTATTATGAGGAAATGGATAGAATATCTTGACAATTTCTCAAGAAATATTTTTTTTGTTTGAGGATTTATGAGTAATTAATGTTACTTGGAGAAAATTCATAAAATTTATCTTGGAAGGCTATGTGATCAAATAATTCAAAAAAATTGGGATATAATTATAGTGTTAATATTTTTCAATAATTATAAAAATAATTATTTATTGAATGTACTATGATGAACATCATGTATTACTATTGTGTTTTCCCGATTAATGTTGTTTTTAATCATAAAAACGATTACTAATTTTAGGGATTTCTATAATATTGGATTAAAAATTTAGGTTTTGGTTAATTCCAAAATATAGTAGAATTGAAAGTTAATATATTTTGGATTATGTGATTCTCTAGAAGTTGATTCTAGTGCTTTAGGTATGAAAAATTCATAATGAATACTCATCCTTTAGATAAAATGATGATTTTTTTCTAGAATTTGATTAATGGATGAAGGTATAATTGTCTGTTTAGTATATTTCCATATATTCTTATTAAAAGTATTATAATAATTCATCAACTCTCTAAAAAGTATTTTTTCAAAAAAATCGCAATTTACAAATCAGGTTGAGAAATAATTAAAATTTACTCAACACAGATTTATGTTTTTGTGATTGTTAAAATTCTCATAACCATGATATATACCACTCTCCATTAAAACATGATAGTTTTATTAATAAATATGTATATTTTTATAAATTTAACCCTCTTATGTGTTACCCAATGTGATCATCGTACTTTCCATTCATTATTTTAAAGTATGTGATTCATTAATCCTTTTTTTGTTGTGGGGTTTAAAAAAATATATATTTGAAATTTCAAAACACACATTTTTAATCAAAAGATCAAATTGTGAGGATGAAATTTATTAAAGGGGGGAAAATTAAACCTCCCTTTTTTAAAATAAATAAATTCTATGTTTGACTGTGTACATGATACACGATATCATGTTTAAATGAACAATAAAGTATTATTATTTAAATGTTACCATTATAACATAGTCATTATAATGGAATTAATGAATTGTATTAATTGAATTATGAAGATATTGTAAAAATATATATATATATAATTATTTAGTTTACTAATTAATTATAAAATAATATAAACCCCATTGTAAAATGGAAGAAAATGTTTTTATGAAAGCAAAATTAAATGTGCAAAAGAATGTTTTTATACTAATAAATAAAAAATAACACTTATTTTATTCTATTAATTACATATATATGTATTAAATATAATGTTTAAAATTCATTTTATATGATTTATATACATGATATATTAAATAAGTCCAATTTTACCAAAAAACTGTGTATTTTTTAAAAAAGGCAATTTTTCCACCTTTTGATGGTGCACCTATTTTAAATATTTTTTTTTTGACAGTTTAATATGATATATTTGAAAAAATAAAATTCATCTTTAAAATTGTACTATACAAATTTAATTTGGATGAATTTTTTTTATTTTTCTAATAAGTTTCATTTTTTACGAATAGTAAAAGAACACTTCATTTTAATAGAGAACTACAATTTTATAATATTTATTTATAGTGTTAAATTATATATTTGAAAAGTTTAAAATTATAATTAGTTCATATTTTTATCATTTAATCCAATTTCTGTCATTGGAATCAATTTCATAATGAAATTGGATTTAAAAACACTGTTATGTTTTCAATACATTAACTTTAAAACCTCGTTTTCCATCCCTTCAACAAGATTAATTTTCAATTATTTTTAACCAATTTTTATTTGGAATTTTTTAAAAAATATAAATACAAATTTTCAATTTGTATGATATTTATTATATAATTGGATCAATGAAGTTTTTGGATAATATGAATAGTAAAATTAGGAATTATTTTTGTTACCATGGTTATCGGTAAACTAGGTAATTAAGGGTAATTATAATATTATAAATATTATAAAATTTCCCCACACTTGTAATACTTTCATTAGATGATTTTGTTTCGGACTAAATTAAACATTGGACCAAAATATTTCTTTTTTATTATTTTTGATTAGGGTGTGACATTTATTATAATTTATTCAAGGACAATTCAATTTTGTCACACTTTTGTTTTTATATAATGAATCATTTTTAATAACGGGTAATATAAGCGATATTTTAGACTATAAATAGTATTTAAAAATATAATTTTTCAATTTAAATGTTGTAATTTTATTAATAAAATTTAGGGAATAAATAATAAAATTAAATTCAAGCATATTGATGATGCATTAACAATTTAATTAATGGAAATATCAAATAACTAATATTAAAAATAACAGTATTATTATTATTTAAAATAATTAATGGGATCCATAAAATTTTAAGGATGAATTATTCATGTTTGGTATAATTTAATATTTTTTCCATTATATAATGTTCTAAAGATATTTTTAAAAAGTCGGGAAAAGAATAGTGACAAGATTGACAAAATTTATATTTTAAATTAAATATTTTTTATTAAATGATATAAAATTTACAAAACATTAAATTAGGCAAAATAATTTTATGTTTCTAAAATGTCATTAATGACTCAGTTATGGCCTTTTGAAATTTTATAGTTATAATATTAACCATGAAAATGTAAATTTCGTGATATCATGATAAGAATTAAATAAGATAAATAAGTGTAATACAAAAGGAAAATGATTCAAAAAATAGTCCAAAAATATGTAATTTTAATTGGATGAATATTATTTAACTTTAAATCATCATATATTCGAAATAAATAACTTTGGATCCATTAGAAGTAGAAAATTAATTAATATTAATTTATGCTTTTGAAAAATTACAAGATTCTCAATTCCCTCTCCAATAAATGGGCACCTATTATTCTCATTTCAATACACCTAAAAACCATTGTGGATAATAATTTATCTACCAATATACCATTTGATAATCCCTCCCCACATTCTTTAGGCCTTATTTTAGGTAAATCACCCTCTATAGAGGTATAATATGTTAATCAATGGAGATCGTTTGAATAAGAGGTATCATTTTTAATTCAGTGTTTATATTTTATTTGTTAATTATCGTCCTTCAAATATTTTTTCAGACTAGATGATATAATAAATCCATTATCCTAACATATTCTGAAATTATTATGTAAATATCATAACCACAAACCATCTCCACTTCCGTCCAATGGGTAATGAATTAATCATTTGTGTGTACCTATGAACTATCACCTCCATGAACTGATATAATTTATTCCCCATTACCATTTCTAAAGACTAGTTATATGGATGGAATTAATTTTTATATATTATATTCATGAAATATTTATTACTATATGTGAATAATATATCAATTACATTATTAATTTCCCTGAACATGAAAATGATAACTTTGTTTATGTGTACGTGTGATCAATCACCTCCATGAAGCGATGTGATTAATTTTTTATCCGTATATGATATGGATGAAATATATAAGTATATTAGAACAATAAATATAAAATTAATGATATAATTATAATTATTTAATGATAAAATAATACTTATTTTCTTTTTATGATCATCATTGAAAAATGGAAATGTTACCCATGCATACATATGACTTACCATCTCCAGGACTATAAGATTGTCTATTTTACATATCCATATTTAATGGATGTATATTCAAGTATAATTAATGTATTGTATTGTTATTATGACATGGATATTAATATGAATATTATTTAATAATTTCCATATTGACTGTTGACATCATGTAAACGTCATTTTGGATTCACGTAAAAAATATCTTCAAAACATCAAACTTGAACATATATAATTAAGTAATTGTTATAACATGATATTAAATGATAATAAATGAATAAACATATGAAAAATGACATGAATTAACTAAATAATTAATATAAGATTATTATTCTAGATGATAATGGAAATTCATGATGAATCAGATTCAGAGTAAGGGATTTCATCTCAATCTCCCTTCATGGAAGAATTTATTTATGACATGCACCTTAATTATTTTATAATATGTATATAAATTAAATTTTAAATTTAATATCCATAGATTATCCTTACACATTTTATTTGGTGTTTTTTTAAATTTTCTTATTTTAGGTGAATTAGGATTTAAATGTCCTATGTTGTGTGGGACACTTTGAATATTTAATGATTTTATGTGTCAAATCCAATTCCCCATGTCAATATTGTTGATGTTATTATAAATATTTGTTAGATGAATAAAAATTGGATTTATGTGATATTTTATCTAATTTTTTAATTTAATTTAATAGTTTAAGGAAGGAGTATTTTTATGTTTTTTATATTGAATGTTTTTCTAATGAAAAAAGAGAGTTTTTTAATGACTATGATGAAAAAATATTCTCTTCCGGCATGACCATTATTTGATAGTGGGACTCATGTACTAGATTAAATAGTTTTAAAATAAAAATAGATATTTTTTTCCATTTTTAAGTATTTTTTAATTGAAAATGGTTTATACTAATGGATTATTTATTTGAATACCTTGAAATGATATCTTGTGATTGAAATGAAATTTTTTGAGTGAAACAATAAAAATTTAAATCTATTATTATTTACGGGTATATAATAGTACATGAAAATTTTATGGTTGGTAATATGATATAAAAATAATAGTGGTCTCTTTATAACCCAAGGATAGGAGGTTATGATATGACCATCAATGTAATGGTTAAGGATGTCTGTTGTATGGTTATTCCATCAGTAAGAGTGACATGTGTAGAAGTCGAATTCAAGGTTACGCAATTAATAATTGTGACAACTATAATTATGTTCAAATTTATATTAATATATATTAAATTCAATATACGTGATTTATGGAAATAATGTTGTTAAAAAAAGGTATAATGTGGTCTTATTTTCATAAGAAAGTATATACTACGTATTAAGGGGAAAAAATATTTAATTTATGAGAATGTTTTCTGGTGTTTTAATGTTTATAAATTAATTAATGATTTAATTATTTCTATTGCCCTTAATTATTTTTTATTCCCATAACAAATTTTTAATGAAGTTCATAGGAATAAAGGATGAGTAACTAATTGTATATGTAATTTTGAATGTCCTGACGTTTTTTTATAAAACCGATCATACATTCTTTTAAATGTTTTTGATATTGGAAAAAATGTATACTATTATGAAGTGTCTGAACGGTATTGTTATTGTTTATTAATGTACAAGTTATGAAATAATTATTTAAAACTATTATCCTTATTATATACTCAATGTGAAATAAATTATTTTTCTTCAATAAATACAATATTATGTAATGTATAAAGCTAGTCCTTAAAATTTTCAAAATCTGATAAGCATGTCTTTCACAATGAATTTTATTGAGTATTATGACAAACACTATTCATTTAAAGAATGAATTTGTATTATTATGTAATGTATTGAACATACTATATCCCCTATATGAATTATTAGGTCTCATGTGGAAAATTAGATTGATTTTATGGATGAGACATAAAAAATTAATGTAAGATGTCTTCGAATGAGGGAATGATGTTATGGTTATTTAAACATTTTTAGATTTTATGATATATACTTGTTTAAATTATTTTCAAAAAATTAATTGAGTTAATTTAATGAAATACATAGTTTATAATTCCACACATTCAAAAACTTGATAATAATTTGTTTTATAAAAAATCACATAAAGTTGATGACTTATGTTACACACAAGAATTTGCCTTATCAGACAACAATATTCAAATAATAATATTATTATAGTTATCACATATCCAATGGAATGGTGTGAATGAATGATATTATATATATTATGAAATTATAATTTCAATTTGTTTAATAATGAATTCCTTGTATATCAAATAACTTGAAATTAAAATAATGGGGAATTGAATTTAAAGAAAGTGTATTTAAAAAAAACTATTTGTATATCCAGAATAGTGTGTTATCTTCATGAATTAAATTAATTTATCATACTGTAATATCATAATGAAACATACATGTTATATATTTAATATAAAAATTTCATATTATTCCAATAATTTTTATATGATCAAAATATGAGTAAATCTAATTTTTAGAAAAAAATTGTACAATTTTAAATGGGAGTTTTAAGACTTTGTAATGGAAGAATGTTTTAAAACAAAAATATAAAAATTTAATATTTATATTTAACCAAATAAACATATATCTTTGTAATATGGATATCAAATTTTACTTTCGGTCAATTTTTATATTATTCTACGAACATTCATATTTCGATGAATATTAAATAATACTGTATTTTAAATGAAATATTCGTTTTCATCATAATAATTTATTGTGTTAAATTATATTTTTAATTATTTTTAATGTTTAATTATATATGATTTTTATCATTTAATATAATTTTTGTCATTCGATTCAATTTCACCTTAAAACAAGATATAAAAAAATATAGTGGTTCTGAACTTTTCTCTTAAAAATTTCATTTTTTTTAACGTTAATGCGATTAATTTTTTACTTTTTTTCTAATTATGTGATTTGATTGTGGGAAAATGGATTAAAATTTTGTAATAATAATAATTCATAAATTTTAATAAGGTCAAAAAATATAATATTACTTTTAGTGGAAGAAATTACAATTAGTTATAGAGAATATAGGGAAATGTGTTTACATAATGTTTAGTAATTAATAGTAAGGGGAAAATATTCTATAAAAATATTCACAACCAATTTAATGGAAATATTTTTAGTATATAACCACTCACATATAATTTTTTTAATTATTTTAGGAAGATGATGTAAGACAGACTTTCCAATTGTGTTTTAGAAAATAATATTCACTTGAATACAACTCTATCTCCAATATAAAAAAGAGCTCACCCTCCCTACATCTTCCTAACATTGATTCCCAATTTCATATCTAAAACCATTCAAATTAATCTCCCAAAATTCCTCCTATAATCCAATAATACCAACTTCCATTATAAATAAATCCAAATAGTAACTTGGGTTCAAACTATATGTAGTTATTCAATGAACTGGTATGATTCTTCAAAATGAACGTTTTTTAAATTTCATTCTTCCCCTTAATTTCATATTATTACATGAATTTTTAATATCATAAATATCATAAATATAATTATATGTTTTTATATTATTTTTCCTACCTAAACAAAAAGACACATCCAATAAATGGGTCACAAAATCATTATTCATGTGTATAACAGACTACCTCATTGCGAAATGATGTCTTTCATTTTTCCGTTACCACATATCATGGATGAGAATTATAAATGACATAATATATTTTATGATATATAAATTATTTATTATTTCATAATAATTATTTAATTTTTATATAGAACAAAACATCACACATTCCATTTTGTGGTAATATTATGACATCATTTGTGGAAGTGTGGACCACCTCCTCGTCAAGTGTATTTAATTCATTCATAAATTTATTGTAATGTATAATGGATTGGTCTAATAAATATATATTATATAAATGAAATATATATGATATTCATAACATAATTATCTTTCAATAAATATAAATTTTCATTTTAATTATTACCTTCTCACACACTGAAAATGTGATAACGTCATTCATTCATATATGGACTACTGCCTCCTCCAAATGATGTGATTCTTCATTTATCATCAATAGAAAAATAATGATACAAATAACTAAATATAATTAATTAATATCTTATATATAAAACAATGATCATTTTTCAAATAAAAATTTTTCTTCTCGCCTTTCCACAATGATCATTGAAAAATTGGAATGTTACTCATTCGTGTGTACAACCTACTATCTCAATTATTATAACATTAGTTAATTTTTCATAAATCTTTTTAGTGATTAGTTATAAAATAATAATTTATTTATATATTTTATTTTTATTAAATGTTTATTTTTCTATTGATATTAATTAATTACCTCATTGACTATAGTGGACATATCAATGTCAATTTTGACACTTCTGTTGAATATTTCCAAAATATAAGACACAAACATTGATGATTATGTTACGTTATATAACGTGTTTATAAGTGATTTAAATGTTATATTATAATTTTAAATTGTTTTGAATAAATTAAATAACTATCATTATCCAGAAATATAGTGGACAAGCATCACAAATCAAAATCAAGTTAAGGGATTTCCATCTCACGTTTTACATCTGCGAAATAATATCATACTCAGTACTTGCATAATTTTTTTGTTGTATATAAAACCCCTATTGATTTATCATATCATGAAATATTTATATTAATTGTTTTTAAATGTTTCATTTTTGATTATTAGTTTTCGTTTTTTTTAATTCAGATGTTTCCTAAATTTGTAAGGAATTTCATTCTAACTGATTTACATCTACGAGATAAATTTCTTATTCACCACTAACATATTTTATGTGGTGAATATATTGAACCTTTGGATATATTATATATTTAACTATTTTATATTCATCATATTTTAATTTTTAATTTTATTATTATTAATTTTTTGTATTTTTATTTAGATATTACTACAATAGTGAGGTGTTTTGTCTCAATTTCTGTCGCTTCGTATCATCTTTTTTATTATGCACCTTGTAATTTTTATATGGTGTATAAACATTCCTACTACATGATATGTCACAAATTTAATTTATTTCAGTATTTTTAAAATTTTAATTGATATTATTCATTCATAGATCTAAATTTTTAAAACATACTCAAATATTTAATGGATTTATATTCTCACCATTATTTTTGTGAGACATATTCCATAATCACCAAACATTTCTTTTTTATGGTGTAGAAAATTCCATAAGATATGTTATATCATGAATCTCATTTATTACATGAAATTAAAAGTATCAATTGATGTTATTAATTCATATATCTCATGATTTAATAGTTACTCAAGTATTGATGGACTTAATCTCAATATCCTTTCATTATGAAATTTCCTTTTTATCAAACTACTTTCTTTTTGAGGAACATATACATCCCCTTGGAAATAATATTTCCAGCAATTAATTATTATAATGTTACATAATGTTATATTAAATTTTATTCCTTAATGTGGCTTATAATTACAATATTTCAATGAGGAATCTGACACATTGATGGTTTAATGTTTATTTTCCTCAGGAATTATTTTAATGAACCTTTAAGAGAGTAATGATTCAACAAAATAAACAAACACTTATTTTTAATTATCTTCCATTATAGATATATATTTTTTGATTCCAACCTCATTTTTTATTTGGATGGATTATGTTTGTTTCAATGATATTATTATGGAACCAATTTTTTTCATGGGAAAATCTTGTTTCATATATATTATTAGGGATACAAATTCATTTCCTTTGGTTGATCATGATTCCATATGATTGTAGTGGAACTCGTTTTATTTCCTTGAGATAAGAATGGGTCACTATGTTGGTGAGGAAATAGTGTCATTTCTATGGGTTAATCATGTTTTATAGAGATTGTTTTGTATCCCTTATTCTAATGGGTTAATCATGTTTCAAATATATTATTGTGAAAACCATTTATATTACATGAGAAAACCATATTTCAAATTGATTACAATGAAATATTTTTCTTTTTCATTAGTCAATCATGTTTCATATATAATTACATTAATCCCATTTATTTTCCATTGGATTATATGGATATAAATGTATAATTATTATATCTATGAGTTTTATGATGAACATGTTTTATTCAAGGTACTTGAGAATTATAATAAACTCATGATCCTGATAAAACCTATATAAAGGGTGAGTTCTATTATAGGTCTCCAGTGTATTTGGTAATGATTATATTGGAATTAAATTGTATGGTTATTCCAATATAATGGTTTTTGAGAGGGTTTTGATAGGGTTTTGTGAAGGTGATGGTCCAAGTTACCAGAGAGTGTTTCAATTTATTATTATAGGTTTAAAATGATTCTCATGATCAATATTGATAAAACAGGGATCATGATTATTGATTCTGATGAATTTTTTTTTCAATGTTTTCATATATTATAATATTGGTATTGGTTTTTACAGGTTCAATTATGAATCTCTCATGCAAATTGATTATGTCATCATAATCAAATTCTCTTCTTATTAACATTGAATTCAACGGTCAGTGCTTAGGTTTACCCTTACTAAGAATATAATATCACTCTTCATATATTTTCCCTTTCCCCATGTTTTAAAGAATGATATAGAATGATTTCTATCTATAAATTTTTTATCAAGAATGGTGTTGTTAAACTAATGGGAAATAACAAAATATGGTTAAAACATGTGATGATTTTCATCTTCATAAAGATGTTTTTTATGAGTCCAACTTCAAATCATTTTTTTATATGTGTTAACAGTAATTCTATAATACTGTAATCATAAATGTTCCTCCAAATTAAATGCGATAAATGTCTTCGTTTTGATTTTTGTTGGTTATGATGAAACATTTGGGTCACAATTATTTGAATAATATTTCAGAATGCAATGTAATGTATATCATAATAGGAACCAAGAATATGGGTCCTTTGCTATTATAGTTATTATTAGAGGCAAGTTTAGATAATGTTGAAGATTATTAGTTTTCAATGAGGTTATCTTAATTGTTATGGATTCCATCAATAGAATATAAACCAATGGTTGATCATCAGTTGAAAACCATAAGACTTATTACTTGAGGTTTTTACGTAGTAAAATATTATAGGTTATTGATGAGGTTTTTGGAGATTATTTTTGGGGTCGATGTATTTATAACCCAAAAAATCAAGATGAATTTTTCTTAGGTAGGAATAATTTTTTATTATTCATGCTAAAAGGGGAAAACTCATATTCTCTATGAAAACCCAACACATCTAGCATGGTGGTGGTGCATTAACCCATGACCAAAAGACAATAAGCATTTTTCTCCTTCCACTAGCCTAAATGATGTCCTGTTTACTATGATATTTTTATAGATAATTATAATGTTTACTATAAAACCATATGGGGTTTTATTTTAGGAACAATTTTCAATTTATCTTTTTTGAAATTATGATAAAATCCTTTTAGTAAATGGGTTTTGAAAATAGTAACAAAATCATTGATGAATTTTAAAGTTAGTTATTTTTCGAGTAATATACCATCATATTTTTCTATTAATAATAAATTATAATTTATCATATTATGGTTTACTCATTTATGAAATTTTTTTATGATTTACATACCATTTTTGAATTATTTCATGTCTAAATATATATGGAATATATTTAATATCCCTTTTTTGATTATCAATTCTATTAATGGTAGATTTTTTTCTTCAAGAATTAATAATTTATCATTAATACTCCGCAATTGTAGTAAAAGTTGATAATTTTTTGGAAATTGAATATTGGGTAAATTCTACTCATCTTGTAAGTATATTTCATTATATATTGGTCTAGATGGTAAGATATTTCATTAAATCATGGAAAATTGTCTTGAAAAAAATGAATTATCCTAGAACATTTCATTATTATGATATTATGGTCTTTTAGATCATTAAATATTCATTTTATTTGTTTCATTACAATTCCATATTACATTTAATTTTTTTATCTATGACCTTAATAACCGACTATAATTATTTGTGCTTTCCACCCATGTATTTCTTATGTGGAATCCTAGTTATGTGTACCATATGATGTCCTTTATGTTTCCAACTTTAATTTGTAATGATTATTTCTATTTACCAATTGTATAAAATGGGTTTATATAAAGGAATTATATAAATTTTAATCCTTATAGGACTAAGATGATTTCTGAGTGTGAAATTCCTTTTAATAGAGTAGGATGTAACATAATGATATTTTATGAAATGAATTATATATAAATAATTTAAATTATTTAATATATTGTGTTAAATTAAAATAATTTTTTATCATTCCTCACATGTGAAACCATGTTTTTCTTTCATTGCACACATCATCAAGTTCCTTTTGATGACATAAATTACACATAAGCCCATGTTTTATTAGACACCAAGGCAGTATAAATTTTATTGTGATCTGTATCACCCAGCCATTAGAATTGAGAGACTAAATGAGATTAACTATTTTAAAAATTATAATATTTAAAATATTATAAAATTATTTCATTTTTTACCAATTAATTATAAATAAAAATAAGTACCAAATTAGTATAATGGATGTGTATTTGTGAAAAAACTATTTTTAACCATAACAGAGTTTTATCTTATTAGAATAAATTAATACATGTTAGTTAAAGATATTAATTAAATATATATGTTATAAATTTAATTAAATGTTTTATTATTCACCCAATATGATTAATATGATTAATATAACAATAAGTCCAATTTTATGCAATTAATGATTTATATTTTTAAAAGAAAGATTTACTGCAATTTAAGGGATGACTTTTTTTAAAACTAAATTAAAAAAGATTTATAAACTTTTTTTGAAAAATTGAAAATTATTTTTGAAGTAATGATACTAAAATTAACTAAGGGCTTTTTGAAAATTTTTAAGTAACCATTCATATTTTGATGAATAGTAAATAGTGTTTGATTTTAATATAAAACTGCATATTCAACTGAATTTATAATAGTGTTTATTTTTAGTATTTTTTGTTCTAAATTAAAATTTTATAAATTTTATATCATTTAGTCCATTTCAGTTTTTTTAATAAATTTAAAAATGAAATTTGATATAAAAACAATTCATACTAGTAAACATTACCCATTAAAAACTGATTGTTTCATTTCATCGGTGGGAATTCAATTAGATTATATCATAAAACTTATGTGATGGGAATTGAGTAAATTTTATTCCATATTTTTAATTTTTAGATATTATAATTTATATAAATTTAAATTATTTTTTCACCAAAAATACTACTGAATGAAATTAAAATAATTCCATCTTTAAGGTAAAAATGAGATTAAATGGTGGTTAAATGATAATCATAAGGGACTAAATGACATATAAATTGTCCTAATATAATTTCATTGATTTATTTAGAATATATACCCAACCTTATATTATTTATTTGTTTTATTTGAGACACATGATGTCAAATATTTCACATAGTAGAGTTCAACTTTTTATATTTACCAGAATTCCTCGCCCCCTCCACTATAAAAAGGCACCCAAACTACTAAATTGTTTTCAACAATAAATTCATATGGATCATCAAAAACCTTAAAAATTAATTTTTATAAATTCATCATCTCATCCAATAAGATTATATTTATAAATAAATCTTAAAAGGTACATACATTGGTGAAAACCAAAAGGAGTTACCTGAAGGATGGGTGACATTCTGCTATAAGAACTTTTGTTTTATATCATTCTACAGCCATTAAAATAATATTTTATCATCAATATATTAAAAAAATAATCCTATATATACTAAGACGTTTTTTTGTTAATTATTTTTCTTAAACCTAAACACACATCCAGTAAGTGGTTAATTAAATAACTATTCATGTGTATGGTGAATACTGCCTCGCGAAATGATGTTATGCATTTTTAATTTTCCACATCTCATTGATGAGAATTATGAAGGACATACTATTTTCATATGACCTATATATATATATGATACATAGAATTTCTATCACGACCCATCCACGGGGCCCGTTCCATGACTACCCCAAGACCGCCTTCCACAAGCCATGGGCTGGCGACTAGCACCAAAGTCGTAATCCCTATAAAATGGGTAGGCATTTCCTTTTAACCTATAACACACACAAAGCTTGAACACAGGCAGTAAATTACACAACTGATAGTAAAAACTATTTAAAAATGTATAAAAACGTAAGTGCAGAAAGGAACGGGGCTGGAAATACAAACCCACCAGTAATGTACAACAACTGTAAATCTAGTACAACTACAGAAAGGTAAACAACAAATACTGTGTTGTCCTTAGGGAATCCCACCTGAAGGGTGGGTATAGATGGACTCATCAGCACCCCAGGTCCGTCCGTCTGCTCTGAGTATGTCTCACCATGGGGTACACCTCCGGGAACCGTCCAGCTCTACAACCCTCTACCTTGATCAGTTTTGTTCGTCGTCTTCAACCAACCCTACGATGTGTGGGAATTTCCCGTGTAGGAGTGAATATAAGGATTCTCATTAGGGGACATAGGACCCCCGAAGGTCTCCCAGAATACACAAAGGATAAACCACAATAGAAAGCTACAATCACGAATTATCAACCAACCCTACTTAGGTATATGCCCATACATGTACCTAAGTTTCCAGTCACAACCCAACTCCAGCTCTCGAGCCCAATCACAACCCATTCCACATAGGAAGTAAAGTCAATCACATCGATGATAATGATTGAAGGACAAGACACATCTCACACATGTAAACATCTTTTGAAGAGCTATTGATATGATCAGTTGTATTCACTGATTCATCTAAGCCGTCGGACCAACACAGGATACATGACAAGATAAGCTGTCGAACCAACACAGGATATAGGACCAGCTACTCTGTAGGACCCACACAGGATACAAGAATAGAAGTCAGAACTGTCGAACGCACAGATAATTTCAGTACAGTAGTCATTGTTTTCAAACCCACATAATATTCTGGTACATTAGTCATCGTAGTCGAACCCAGGGAGGATTCCGGTACAGTAGTCATGACATGGGCCCCGATGACGGGTCATGAAAAATTGAACACACATAGAATTCTAGTATAGTAGTCATCGTAGTTGAACCCATGGAGGATTCTGGTAAAGTAGTCATCACTATTGAACCCACAGAGGATTCCATCATCTCAGTCGCCATAACCAGCTCTTGGGTTCCCGCACACAGCACGCTCGATTCGAGGAGGATCCGATCCTCGATCCAAGTGATGATACATAAACTACGACTAATTCCTATGTTGATGTATCCTGTAGTTTTTTCTCATCATAAGGATCCCACCGAGACAGATGGCGCGTCAAACGAACGCCTGATCCGAGAGTTTTTAGCATTTCCCTTCCCGGGGCCTAGTTGGATTTATGCTCGTTCCAAACCTGGCCATTTTCCAAAGTTTTCCAAAACATACATAGATTATTGCAAAAGGAATGGCTAATCACGAGGGTCCCAGTGGTGGAGAAGGAACATAGATCGGATGTGTGGTCTAGGAGATATTCACATTTAAGAGAAGATGAGTTCGGCTGGTCAAGCCTAGTGGGCTGGTGGGTCGGCCCGACCCAGTTCGGCGGCTCCGACTCAGTGGTGTGTGGCCCACCCGCAGACCCAGCCTAGTGGGTCCAACCCAGTTAGGGGGTCTGCCTAGCCTGGTGGGGCACGACCCACCCACGGGCCCGTCCTGGCGGGTCCGACATGGTTGGGGGGTCGGCCCGACCCGGTGGGGCGCGGCCCACCCACGGACCCGTCCCACGTAGTGGGCCGTTTCGGTTCACCCGGTGGCGCCATGTGGCGCCTCCCCTCCTCTGCTCGGCCCGCCGTAGTCGGCCAGTTCTGTCCGGCATGAGCAGCCCGCAAAGCGGGCCGCGGTTCTCCCCAGGCGGCACCAAGCGGTGTCGCGGTCTTCCAGCCTGGACGGCAAGCGGTCGGCCGGTTCGCCCAGAAGATCGACCCACACAGCTGGCCGCTCTCATCTCCACACAGCGCCTATGGGCGCCGCGGTCCTTCACCTCGGCCGGCAGGCAGTTGACCGGTTCCTCCAGCCGAGCGGCCCGTAGTTGCATGTCGCGGTCTCCCTCCAAGCGGTGCCTACAGGCGCTGCAGTTTTCCAGCGGGCCGGCCGGTCTACCTACGGACCGGCTCAACGGTGGCCGGTTTACCCGGACGCCTCTACACCTCCACCACAGCATGACGACGCCGCGTTCCTTCTGCTCTCTACGCGGCGCGATGGCACCGCGCCCCGGACGCCGTCACGATTCTTGTCTAGCACCGTCAGATGACACCACACCCTTTCGGCTCCGCCTCCGATGTCAACCAAATCAGATTCAATAGAGGGTCTTCAGGCTGTGTTTGTTCGGCCCGCGCCCTCCGCGTTAGGTGATGTCAATGTGCAAGCTTTAAACCAAATTAAACATCAAAGAATCTAGGATATAATATTATTCATTTAAAATTACTCTAATCCCCCTAACTAGATTCAACAACGTTGTCGAAGTCGCAGAAGAGAGACATTGGTCCATCAACGTCAGAGGGAGAGTCGTTGTCGTTGAAGATGTTCTTCATGGGTTGTGTCTTCCCATGCATGCCCTGATTGGAAAGGAAGGAGACGTGTCATCATTCTCCAGTGGAGACTACGTTCTTCATTGTAATAAATCTCTCCCTATTTCTCCAAGGCTCCACCAACACTCCCAAGCCCTCCAACAATTATCCTAACCCCAAATAAAAGAATAGCTTCACATATTTAAAGTTGGCATAATGTTTTCAAAATTCAAACAATCAAATTAATTAATTTATGGTGGAGCTCAATTAATTAATTAATTTTTTTTGGAAAATTAATGAGGTAATGTGGGAGGTGGAGAGTTTTCAAAAATTAAAAAAGGGAGGTGGAATGTGGAGGGTTCAACCCACATTAATGGTGGGTTTCATGAGTTTCAATGGGGCGTTGAGGGGTTTGTGTTCGTGAGGGCCCCACCACCCAATATCCTCCATTGGGAGGTTATGTGGGGGGTGGGCCCCACTTCCAACTTCCCTTTGGTGGATTTAACCACCACCCAAATAAAAATATGTGATCATATTTTTATTTATTTAAATTAGAAAACCCCCAAAAATAACTTACAAGCTGTATAAAATGAAACTATGGTAATGGTCTCCTTAAACGAATACAGGTGCTGCGAGATCATCAGTGTCATCAGATTTCAATTTCGAGAATCGGTTCAAAAGATATAAAATCATGCTTGTACGTCTACTGAACATACCCGAACAAAACATTAGAAAATTATTCTGGGCACATCGTCCTCGGAATCTGGTGCTGTCAGTAATTGCGGACTCATAAAATTCCCATTTATTTAAGAAAAAAAATTTCCCCGGGATTTCCAGGTCTTTAAATTCTCCCCACCATAGGGATTTAAGTCCCCGTATGTTACATCACACACTAAGGGAACAAATGGGGGTTCTGAGCATGCATCTAAGCCTCCCACTCCCATGTTCTCTCTTGGAGGTTCTCGTGCTGCTAGTAAATGTGCACCAGAGGAATCGATTGTCCTCGTAAGACCCCCACCTATCGATCCGCGATCTCCATTGGTACCTCCATTAATGCCATCCCTTCATCGATGTCCATCTCCCCATGGTTGATTATGTGGGACGATTCATGCATGTATATCCTCAGCTGAGATATGTGGAAGATGTCATGCAGCCGATGCAATTGAGGTAGAAGGGATAGGTGGTAAGCCACCTCGCCTACTCTACTGAGGACCTGGAATGGTCTAATGAATAACAGAACAAACTTGCCGCCTTGGCCAAATCTCTGTAGACCTCATCGAGATGTGACCCGTAAATAAGATGTGGTCGCCATCCTCAAACTCCAATGGTCATCATATTTTATCAGTAAAGGACATATGTCTGCTCTGTGCAGTCTTCATCTGCTCCTGGACGATATTTACCTTCTCCGTCATAGCCTGAACCATATCTGGTCTTACAAGTGCTGAATTGCATAGGTCTGTCCAACAGAGAGGAGATCTGGAAGATCATTTGTATAGTGCCTTGTAAGGTTCTACCCCGATGGTGTAGTGGTAGCTATTGTAGTACACAAACTCCACCACGGGTAAGTGATCCTCCCAACTACGACCAAATTCAAGGACACAAAAATGGATCATGTCCTCGAGTGTCTGGTTGGTCCACTCGGTATGTCCATCCATCTAAGGATGCAAGGCAGTGCTCAAGAGAAGTTTCGTCCCAAAAGCCTACTACAACCCCTTCCAATGCCAGGAAGTAAAGCATGTGTCACAGTCGGAGATAATAAAAGAAGGTACTCCATATGAACACACAATCTGCTGCTTGTAGAGGTGACCTATACTCTCTACTGAACCCTACTATCTGATCGGTGGGAAGTTGGATGACATGGTGAGTCGGTCAACAATCACCCAGATAGAGTCTTGTTCTCTAGATGTACGTAGAATTCACTTCACAAAACCCATGGCTATCCCCTCCCACTTCCACTCTGGGACTTCTAAGGGTTGTTCCAAGCCTACTGGTACCTGGTGCTCCACCTTCACTTGTTGGCAGGTGAGGCATCATGAGACAAACTCTGCTACCACCTTCTTCATACCCAGCCACAAGTGCTATCATCTGAGGTCCTGATACATCTTCGCCGCTCCTAGATGTACCGCTAGAGGGGAAGTGTGGAACTCCCTCAACACCATCTCATGTAGTGAAACCGGTACCATGGTACGTTCTATGAAGAGGATGAAGTGCTCCCCACCTACAAAAAATACATCAGGTGCATGCCCAGAGGATATCTGAGCACGTCATGTCTCACAATCAATGTCCCAACGATGTGCCTCCCTGACTAGTTGACAGTGTGGAGTAGTGATTATGAGAGACTGCAGAAAGGAAACTCCATATCTATCCAGAAAGGATATCTGCAACATTTCTAGCTGCTTTGTCGCCTCTCCTAGAAGCTGAATGTCTAATATCTTGGTGATAGCATCTTCTACATCGTTACCCTTCCTAGGAGTATATACTATCTCAAATTCATAGTTCTAGAGGAAATAGAGCCATCACCGTTGTCTCAGTTTCTGGTTCTTCTACGTGATGATGTACCTGAGACTGGTGGTCAGAATAGACTGTAAAACACTCACCCATCAGATAGTGCCACCAAATTTTCAAGGAAAAGACCACTACTGCTAACTCTAGGTCATGAGTAGAATATTTCTGTTTGTGTTGTTTCAAATATCGTGAACCATATGTGATCACTACTCGCTCCTACATCAGGACACACCGGTGTCCAGTCCCAGATGTGTCGCAGTAAACTACGTACCGTATTCCCTCCTATGGTAGCCTGAAGATGGGAACACATGTCAACCTCGGCCTATGTTCATAAAATCTATACTGGAATATATCTGACCACACGAAGGGTTTCCCCTGCTTCGTCAATGTTTTATGCGGTGCTTTTAAATTGGATATGTCTAGTAAAAATATCTCATAGTACCCAGCATGTCCCAGAAATCATCAAACCTCCGTCACACTCCTGGGTGGCTCCCAATAAAGTACTTCCTCGATCTTCACTGGATCCACTGCAACTCCAGCCTCCGAGATGACGTGTCCCAAAATGTGAACCTCTCGAATCCAGAACTGGAACGTCGAGGGATTAGAAAAAAGCCGGTTCTCTCGGAGTGTATCCAGTATTATCCTCAAATGGTAGGCATGCTCTTCTTTAGTATTTGAGTAAATCATAATGACGTCGATGAATACTACGACAAAACTATTGAGGTAAGGCTGGAAGATCATGTTCATGATAATCATGAACACTGCGGGTGCATTGGTTACGCCGAAGGGGATACTAAGAACTTGTAGGGGCCATACAGACACTTGAAGGTCGTCCTCTGCACATCTTCGTCTCGAACATTGAGCTAGAGATAGCTTGACCTGAGGACTATCTTCGAGAACCATCGTGCTCCCTTAAGCTGATCAATGAGGTCCACAATCCTCGAGAGTCGGTATTTGTTCTTCATGGTCACATGATTCAGGAGACGATAGTCAACACAGACTCACAAGCTCCCATCTTCCTTCTTAGTGAACAAAATCGGTGATGCACTGGGTGAAATACTGGGTCGGATAAATCCCTTCCCCTGTATGTCCTCCAACAGTTCCCGCAGCTCACAAATCTTGGTGGGTGCCATCCGATATGCTTGAGTAGATATCAGTGATGTCCCGGGGTATAGGTCAATGTAGAAGTCTACCTCTCTATGAGGAGGTAGTCCTGGAAAGTCTTCAGGAAAAACATCCGCATACTGATCCACCACAACAGGAAAACTTGGACTCCGCACATCAACTGCTTCAAGGATTAGACTAGCCAACTGATGTGTGATCAGTTGTGCCCTCCTCTGTGTAAGTCCATCCGACACTGCAAAGGCTCCATTCTCACCGTTGAAGGTGAACCTGGTTTCATCCATGCTGATACACCACACATTGCGCCGAATACAGTCAATATGAGCATGAACTGTGGATAACCAATCCATTCCCAAGATGATTTTGTAAGACCTCGACACCTCTACATGAAGATCCCAGCCGAAGATCTCGCATCCTAGAGTAAGCTCACACTACCTTCACAAGTTCGTAATCAGCGAGTATGCTCCCGTAGGAGTCTCTATCCATAATGATCGAGCCAACGGCTCCACCGGAATATCCGATCTCTGAACGAGGGTAGTGGAAATAAAACAAAGACTTGAACCTGTGTTTATAAGTACGACAGCAAGGGTGGAGTAGACATAGCTAGTACCAAAAATCATCTCAGTTGCGCCATGGTCAAAGGCGTCCACTGCATGGAGCTCAGCCCACCTCTGTCCGCCTGCTCCCTATGGTCGGGGTGGAACTCATGGTGGTCATGGTGGTAGAGCCTCGAAATGTTGTCCTCCACCCATTACTCGGCCAGCTCCTCTTCCACGTTCGCCTGCTCCCAGTGGACCTCCACAGTTGAACCTCTTCCTCTGCCTGGAAGGACCCTCTACTATTTGCTGCTCATCTGCATGGTGGGCCAGGCAGTCACGTGCCATGTGGCCATGCCTTTAACATGCATAGCACTGCCTGCTCCTCGTATAGCTGGCTCTGCCTCGTGTGCCCTGCACAAATGAACATATATCCTAGGATCTCCCACTTGATGGCCTAGTCTTCTTGGAAATCTGCATCATCATTCTACTTCCAGCTGCAGAAGACTCCTCTATGTGTCACCATACGGTGGTTCTCGTCGTTGGTGACTACTCAGCAAGAAAACTCTCAGCTAGAAAGGTTCGCTCCAACACACCCGCCTACGTCAGAATGCTGAGGGGAATTATCAAAGACCAGATCTCATTCCTGAGTCCCCGGTCAATGGTTCGGGCCTTGAAGAACAAGTCTCGTACCATATCGGTAGAGTAGCGAGAGAGTTCGGTGAACCTCACTGAGTACTGAGCTACTGTCATGTTTCCCTGCTACAGATGAAGTAACTCCTGAATCTGCACCACACAAAGTGTGGATAGAACAAACTATGAGAAAAACAGACCCTTGAAGTCTTCCTAGAGTAATGAATCCTCTTCATGCACCTGAGAATCAGGCTACACCATCTTCCTAATACTGCATGTAGGAGACTCACGTCAAGGATCACCATGAGGTCGGCTGGTGTCCCTACCAATCTGAAAACTCTCACGACGGCCACAAGACAATCCGCAGCTTCCTGTTGGTTCGTCTCTCCATGGAACCTGTGCAGCCTCTGGTGCTGGAACTCATGCAACACACTCAGGTGGCATGCACTCTCTACTACTAAAGCTAGTGGTATCGATGGCCCAACAGGTAGTGGTACCGCTGGTACCTCCGCTGTGATGGGGCCCTGCCCTGAGGCCTCGTCGCTTGGTGGGCTACCATCTCGTACGAAACTCAGAACCCTAGATGTATACCTTCGTGGGGCCATCCTGAAAAGAAACAGATGTTCCATGGTTAGAACAATATACCTGGTGAGCTGACATGAAGTAATCACAATGAAAGTTTTTTCAATGAAAACACACATACAATCAGTGTTTTCGTGCACTGAGTCGTAGATTAGAAGTCAGAGTCCTAGTGTATGGATACATTGGCCGCTGCACCAACACCGGTTTCCCAAAACTGATAACAACACCCAAAACCCTTATAATTATTGACAATAAAAAAATCAGAGTCTGAGTTCTGTAGTAGAACCAACTCCTCTAATACCAAATTGTCATGACCCGTCCTCAGGTCCCCTGCCGTGACTACCCCTAGCTTGCCTTCCAAAGGACAGGGGCTGGAGACTAGAACCGAATGCATAATCCCTATAAAAAGGGATGGCATTTCCTTTTAACCTGTAACACACACACACACACAGCCTGAACACAATTAGCAGAGTATGCAAATTGATGTAAACACTATGTAAAACTGTATACAAAAGTAAGTGCTGAGAGGAAAGGGGTCAAAAATACATTCCCAACAGTAAAGTACAACAACTGTAAAGCTAGTAAAACTACAAAAAGCTAAACAAAAACTACAAAGTCATCCTCCGGTAATCCCACCTGATGTGTGGGTACAGATGGCCTCCTCCGCACCCCAGGTCCGTCCGTCTACTCCGTGTATGTCTCGACAACTAGTCCACCTCTGGGTACAATCTATCACTACAACCCTCTTCCTCGATTAGTGTTGTCCATCGTCTTCAACCAACACAACGATGTGAAGGCATAGCCCGTGCAGGGGTGAGTACAACGTTACTCAGTAGGGGATCTCGAGACCATTGAAGGTCTCCCAGAATCCAAAATGGATAAACCACAGTAGAAAGATACAGTCACGAAGTATCAACCAACCCTACTTAGGTATATTCAAATACATATATCTATGTTACCAGTCACAGCCCGACTCCAACTCTAGAGCCCAATGACAACCCAGTCCACACAGGATGTAAAGTCAATCACATCGATGATAATGATTGAATGAAAAGACTCAACTCACACCGGTATACATCTTTCGTAGAGAAATAGAGATTATCAGATGTAGTCACTGAATCATCAAAGCTTTCAGACCCACACAGGATACAAGACCCGCTATGTTGTTGGACCCACACAAGATACAGGAGCAGCTAAGCTGTCGGACCCACACAGGATATAGGAACAGAAGTCATAACTATCAAACTCACGGAGGATTTTAGTACAGTAGTCATTGCTGTGGAACCACATATAATTCTGATACAGTAGTCATCGCAGTCGAACCCACGGAGGATTGTGGTACAGTAGTCACGGTATGGGCCCCGATGACGGCTCATGAAAAATTGATCCCACATAGGATTCTGGTACAGTAGTCATTGTAGTCGAACCCAAAAATGATTCAGGTCCAGTATTCATCACTCTGGAACCCACGGAGTATTCTGTCATCTCAGTCGCCACAACCAGCTCTAGGGTTCCCGCACACAGCCTGCTCGATTCCAAGAGGGTCCACTCCTCGAAACAAGTGATGATACATAAACTACCATGATTTCCTAATTTTATGTATCTTGTATTTCCTTCTCATCATAAGGAACCCAACGCAATAGACAACGCATCAATCAGATACTCGGTCTGAGAGTTATTATCATTTTCGTTCCAGGGGCTCAGTTGGATTTACACTTGTTCCAAACTTGGTCGTATTACCTAGTTGTCCAAAACTCACTTGGAGTACAGAAAAAGGACTGACTCATTGTTAGGGTCCCAGTGCCACAGATGGCGTGTCGATCAGACACAGGGTCTAGGAGATATTCATGTTTAAGCGAAGATGGGTCCAGCCCGTCAGGCCCAGTGGGCTGGCGGGTCGGCCTGACCCGATTCAGCAGGTCCGACTCAGCAGAGGGTCATGCCGGTCTGGTGGAGCGTGACCCACCTCTGGACCCAACCTGGGGGGTCCGACCAGGTTGGGGGTCAGCCTGGCCCATCCCGGTGGGGTGTGGCCCACCCGCGGTCTCGGCCCGCGCTATGGGCTGGTTCGGTTCGCCTGGGGCCACCAAGCGGCGCTGCCCCTCCTATGCTTAGCCGGCCATAGCCGGAAGGTTCTTTTCAGTGTGATTGGCATGAACAGTGGGCCGCAGTACTCCCCACATGGCTCCAAGAGGGCCCGCGGTCTTCTAGCCCGGCCGGCAGGCGGCCGACTGGTTTTCCCTCCGGAGGGGCCCGCATAGTGGGCCGCAGTCTTCTCCACGTAGCGCCTAGGTTTGCCCCAGCCCTTCAACCCAGCCAGCATGTGACCGACCGGTTCCTCCAGCCAAGAAGTCCATGGTTACAGGCCGTGGTCTCCCTCCATGCGGCGCCTACAGGCGGCACGGTCTTCCAGCAGGCCGACCGGATTGGCCGAGCGGTCGTCCCACGGACTGACTCCACGGCGGCCTGTTTAGCCAGCCGCCTAGGCACCTCCATCGTGGCCTGACAGTGTTGCGGTATTTCTACTCTCTACGCATAACGATGGAGCGGTGCCACCTCCACCATCGCGGTTCTTCTCTCGCACAGTGCGACGACACCACAACCTTTCAGCTCCTCTTCCGATGTCAACCAAACGAGATTCAACAGAGGGTCATCAGGCAATGTTTGTTCGGCCCACACCCTCTGCATTAAGTGATATCAATTTTCCACCATCCAAAACAAAGTAAACATCGATGAATCAAGGATATAATTTTATTCACATAAAATTAAACTAATCCCCTAACTTCGATTCAAGAGTGTTTTCAAAGTCTCGTAAGATGGTGTCGTGGAAGACGGACTTCGTTCCATCAACGTTGGAGGGAGAGCCATTTTCATTGGTGAAATTTTTCACGGGTGAAGAATTCCGTTTCTTTCCCATGGTGGGAAGAGAAGGAGACGTGTCATCGTTCTTCAGCGGAGATGGTGTTCTTATTTGGGAGAATGCTCTCCCTATTTCTCCAAGGATCCACCAAAACTAACAAGCTCCCCAACGATTATGCAAACCCCAAATAAAAGAATACATTAACTTTTTTAATGTTGGAAAAATGTTTTCAAATTTCAATCACTGTAATTATTTCATTAATTCTGGAGCTCAATTAATTCATTAATGGTGTGGGAAAATTAATGAAAGAAAGTGGGAGGTGGAGAGTTTTCAAAATTAAATAAAGGAGGGGGAAAGTGGAGGGTTTAACCCACATCGATGGGGGGGGTTTCAAGACTATCAAGGGGGGGGGGGGGTTGAGGGGTTTGTGTTTGTGTGGGCCCCACCACACAATATACTCAAATTGGAGGTTATGTGCAGGGTGTTCCCCACTTCAAACATCCCTTTGGTGGATTTAACCACCACCCACATAGAAATATGTGAATCATATTTTTATTTATTTAAATTAGAAACCCCCCAAAAATAACATCCAAACTGTATAAAACACAACTGCAGTAAAGGTTTCATTAAGTAAATACTAGTGTTGCGAGTTCATCGGTGTCCTCATATTTCAATTCTGAGCACCGGTTCAAATGATATAAAATCCCACTCGTACGTCTTCTGAACGTACCCAAAAAAACATCATAAAATTATTCTGGGCACACCGTGCCTCAGAATCACGCACCGTTAGAAACTACTGACTCGTAAAATTACAATGTATTTAAGAAAACAAAATCTCCACGGGAAGTCCGGGTCCTTACCATTTAATTATAATTATTTAATTTTCATATAGCACACACATTCATGTTTTCCATTTTGTGGCAATACAATATCACAATTTGGGGTTGTGTGGACTACCTCCTCCTCATTGTGATGCGATAAGTTATCAAATTGAAGGTACTTTATTAATGACGGGTTTAGAAAACTTATATTATATAAATGTCATCTATATGATATTAATTAAATAATTTTCTTTCAATAAACCTAAAATATCATTTTACTTACTAGCTTTGCTTCGAATTAAAATGTGACAGTAATTTGTGGACATGTGGATTACCGCCTTCGGGGAGTGATTTGATTCTTAATTTTTCATAACCATAATTAAATAATTATACATATAAGTATATATAAATATATTATATGGTATTTATTTTATAATGTTCATTCTTTAATGATAAATTTTAAATATTTTCTTTTCACAATAGGTATTGAAATTTAGAAATGTTACTCATGTGTTGGTATGGCCTACCGTCTCCTAGAATGGTATGTTGGTTAATTTTTATTAACCAAATTAGATGGATAGATATAAAAAATTATTTGAAAATAATTATAATTATTTTTTCCTTATTATTTTTGAAGAAATTTTTAAATAATTACTACTTTGACTATAGTTGACCTATCAATGTTGGTAGTGACACATAAGCCAAATATCATCAAAACATCTGACAAAAAAAATTATTGATTAAGTAATTGTTTAAAAACAATTTATAAGTTAAATTAATTTAATTATAAACCTATTAAAGTTTCTGAATAAATTTTTTTATTAGAATAATTTAATTAATCATGATTATAGAGTAATAACCCGACAAATCAGAATCTAGGAATGATATTTTAATCTCACTTTTGATTTTTGTGAGATAAATATCATAGTCACAACATAATAATTTTGTGTGTTGCATAAATATAAAATTTTCATATTTTAAATCATTAATTATTTAATAATCATGTAATTTAAATGTTTTATTTTATAGAAATTACTTTTAAGGTTTCCAATTCAGATGTTACTAGAGTTGTATGGGATTTTTATCTCAATAATTACATAAATGGGATAAATGTAATATTCAGAAATTACTTATTTTTTTGGTGCATAAACTTCCCCTTTTGATATTTTATATCATTAATTACTTTGTCATCATGGTAATTAAGTGTTTAAATTGATTATTATTAATTTTTTGAACTTCATATTCATATGTTACCAAATTTGTATGGTGTTCACTCTAAATTTAAATTACATTTAGACTTATTTGTATTTATGAATATAATACTTTTTTAGTGTATATAAATCTCTATGAATAGTTTTATCATTAATTAAATTTGTTTAATGATATTAATAATTTCAAAAATTTTATTATTACATATATCCCGTTATTTAAAATTAACAAAGTTGGAAAGTGGATTTATAGTCTCAGTTTCATATCTATGAGACTTACGCCAAATTCTACACTCATTTATTTTTTAGTTGTATATAATTCCCTACGAACTAATAAATAATTATTTTTTTCAATATTAAATGATTAAACTGAACTTATTCAATCATGGATCTCATGATTCAAATGTTACTAATGTAGTAAAGGACTTCCTCTTAGACTCTTTCCTGTATTGAATTTCATATTTATACAACCACATTCTTTTATGAAGTATATATATATATATATATTCACATTGACATATAATATCATCAAATTATTTAATCTAATGTTATTTAATGTTTTTTTAAAATCTAATTGCTTCACAAAATTTATAATTAAAATGATTCAATCTGGTATGATGTACATTGAATGTTTAAAGATGATTTTCCTAAATAATAACAATAATTTTCAGTTATGGGATTATAAATTTATCAACATAAATAAGCCTTTTCATTAATCATCCTACAATGGGGATATTTTTCTAATGATACCATCATCATTATATTTTTGTTTGGATTATGATTTTTCAAAGATATTATTAGTAGACTAATTTATTTTCCATGAGTAAATATTGTTTCGAATATATTGTTGTAGAATCCATTTTTTCCATTGGTAAATCATGTTTCAATGTGATCTTCATGTAACCCATTTTATTTCAATGAGATAACAATATCTCAATTATATTGTTATGGGACCCGTTTCTTTTCTAGGGGTAAATCTTTTTGAAAGAGATTTTTACAAAACCATTTTCCTTCCCATGGATTAATCATGTTTCATTGATATTTTCTTGGAGCCCATTTCATTCAAATTGGATTACCATGTTTCAATGGGATTATTATATAACATGTATCTTTTTCATGAGAAAATTTTGTTTCAAATATATTTACACTAAATCCATTTTTTTCACCGTTTTATAAGTTTATTAATGTGTAATGATTTTTTCTTTTAGTTTAATGATGATCGTATTTTTTATGGTACATTATAATTATATGAAAAATATAAGCTCGATATAGCTTATATGAAGGCTAAGCCTAATTATAGATCTATGATGAATTGAGTATGTATTATATTTATATTTGGTAATATGGTTATTCCAATTTATAAGGTATCTAAAAGGGGTTTGGGATGGTTATATTAAAGAGATGCTCCATGTCACCAATAATTGTTTTCATTGTTTGTTATGGGTTTGTAATGTTTCTCCTGATCATGGTTGATATCACACGACACATGATTATTAATTCTAATGCATGCATCATTTTCAATGTTTTCAGATATGATAATATAGGTATTCATGGTCAGGAGTTCCTTTATTATTTTCTCATTCACATTGACTATTTCATTACGCCCTTATTCTAATCTTATTCTCATTGATGAAATACAACTACTAATACTTATGTTTACCCCTAATCAGTATTTGAGCTAACCCTTCTCCAGTTTAACTTTTCCAAAGGTTATAGATATTGATGTTTAATTATTTATATCTGTAAATAATTTCACATGGATGATGTTTATGGAGTAATGTGATCTTATAAAACATGCGAATCATGGGAGATGATGTAAAATATTATCAACTAATTGTTTTTTAATCCATGTTACCATTAACTTTGTATATAATAAGTTTTTACTAATTATATAAAATTATAAATGAAGAAGGTCCTCTTGAATGTTTGCGATACAAGTTTTCTTTTATATGTTTTACGCTTTAGATGGTTCATTTGTTTCATGATTATCATCATAAAATAATGGAATGTAATGTTTTTTACTTCAACACAAGATCTGGATTGCGGGTCATAGACTACAACTGTTATGATATCCAACATTATGAATCCCCTTATAATGATATTTTTTATTTATGTTCATTGTGATTAAATTTTTTAATAAACTTTTTATGTGTCAAGATTTTTTTATTTATATGTAATTATTTGATCATTTTTTCTTCCTTACATATTATACTCAAGTAATTGATTTATTATATTTTGTTCTAGTAATTTTTCTTACCTAATTAATTATTATCATTTTTTCATTAAATATTTTAGGCTAATAATACACTAACTAAGAATATGATATCACTCTTTTTCTATGTTTCATTTGAAAATATTCCAATATATGTTTTATGATTTAAATGAATGGATATTCTAGATGAAATAATGATGAGCTTGATGAAAGTACTATGTTGTATAATTTGTATTAAATTTAATTTGAGAATCAAGTATGTATCATGTTTACTAATATTAATAAAATATTCAGTAATTTTGGATATGATTTTGAGTATCTTATGAAAATGTAATAATGTATCGTCCAACATTATGATAGTAGGTTCATTGTGTTTACTTCTCACAAGTCATAATTTTATGTCTATTTATATGTTGCATGACATCCCACCATCATCTATTTGGGCCTTGAATAATATTCCCACTTCCTTCACCTTTTGTCCCACATGGGTCCCTAAATTTCATTGATCTGTTCAATTTTTATAATCCATTCATTCATTTCATGAGGTCCTCTTGTTCCCTTGAAATATTCAGGTTCTTGGGCTAGAAGTTACAATAATAATCGTCCATTTTTGCCCCTCCCCTAAGGTATTCTCTATCATAAATGTGAGTTATATTGACTAGTTTGAATCCACCTTTTGATTATGTGAACCATTTAATAATAAATCAATTTCCTTGAATTTTAAAATTATGTATAAGTATTTAAATTATATTTTCTTTTCAAGAAACGATCGAGTGATGAATTTTACTTTTCAAAAAAACATTTAATTATTGAATATGAAATTTGATCAACCTAATAATTTAAAATACAAAATTGAATAATTAATCTAAAGTATTAACCTATAAATGAAACATTTAATTGTAAACTATTGATGGAATTCAATATAGTTTTTCTGCATCAACTCAAGGTACCCAAAACGTAGGTAGTATATTCATTGATAAGGCTTTATGAAGAATAAAAATTACATGTTTCAAATAATTCTAAACATCTATATCCATAATTATTTCCCTAAATACACTAATTTAGGGGTGCATTCAATATGAATAGTTTAATATATCTTAGTGCTACAATTCCTTTTGTAATTCTAATCTAGGAAAGAAATTCTAACAATAATTCACAAGTATACTACATGGTTTACCCATGAATCAAAATTGTAGGTGGGGTGTGAAATTATGGCATTAGAATATATTATTTAAAAATTATATTCATATAAAATCATCAATTTTGATTCCCTCATAATAAAATATCATAAATTTCATGACAAAAAATATAAAAAACAAACAAGAGGATTACTATGGAACCTACACATATACAACAAAAATTGAAATCATTTTATAAGAAATATGGACTTGATTCAATGGTGGTTTTATGTTTATTGAAGAACATAAAATGTTCCATTAGGGTCACAAGAGAATTCCCTATAAATACAAGCCTCCAATACATTTATATACCCAAAAAAACTCATCATCCCTTTATCATTTTGAACGATCCATTCCATAATTCATGCAAATGTATATTAAAAAAATATTTCAAATATATGTTCCATGGGATTGAAAATAAATGGAATCATTATTCACATTTTATGAAGTACAAACAAAAAAACCACTCTCCTTAAAAATACACTACCTTGAAACATTTATATTTTTAAAAATTAGTGGAAATCATCTCAATAAGGACCCATATAAACTAGATAACTATTAAGAACAAAAAAACATCAATTACCTTGATTATAAATAAATGAAAAAACGACCCCATATCATCATACATTGAATTATCTAGATAGATACTAGAAAAATGATATAAATATAAGTGGAAGAAATGATGATTTAGTTCCTTCAATAATATACTATAATACATAATGAAACCCTGGATCCACAAAATAAAAATTGTAGAAATCAATGGGAAGAGGCCTTGTGATATTTCACATTAAATGAGAATGTATGTGGTGATTTTTCATTTAAAATGATTTATATAGAAAGTGTAAGTCCTAATTTTAATTATCCTAAAAATTTTGAATTTTAGGGAAACGTTTTTAGAAAAATGGGGCGCCAACCATGAACTTCTCACTATAGTGTCTTGGAACTGACAAAAAATGATGAACTATTAGTAATACCTTGATCTATGCATGAAATTATCAATATAACTCCCTAAATATGAAAATATAATTGAAAACCCACCTAATTAGAGAAAAAATAAAGGATATTGAAAAAATAGTGTTCTATGTGGTTAGTGTGAAAAAATCATTTTACCAAAATTCATTCTATTAAAAAAATAACCAGAAGGATCAGTTAAAGAATGAAAGAGATAATGGTTTAGGATTAATAAAAATTTCATTGTTCAAGATACATGGATATATTGATTAAAAATATTAATCTCTAAAGATCCCAATTAAAAAATAAAATGAAATTGTGATTTGAAAATGTTCCCAATCCAAACATAAAGTTCACCTATGAATATGAAAGACTCAGGCATTGATGTATCAACACTAATAATGTAACAAAATTAAAAAAGGCTAAAACATTAACAAGAATATAAAATAACAATGGACACCCCAACTAGATCCCAAACCCACTAAAATTAACTTCTTAGAGTGACCTATATCACTAAGAGTGCACAAAGATGAATCCAAGATCCAATATTTCTAGATGGATAAAAACATTTTTATGTCATGTGGCGATTTAAAGGTGAACTCAAAAATAATAACAAAATAAAGGTGATGGAAAGGGTAAATGATCATCATACATATAAATCTATTCTTCTAGGGTGGTATCCCCACCCCAAACTCAGAACATTATTTGCACCATAACCTATATAATTGGAATGACAACCCAATCTCCAATTAAATAGAAACGGTACTAATCAATAATCACTAGACAAAAGGAATTTTTTTTAAAAAAACATATGAAATTATTATATTCACATAGTTTTTTAAACCATTATAATATATAAACATTACATAAATTACAGATATTATGATACAATATAAATACATCCATATCCAAATGATGCATTATAAAAAATATGGATAAAAATAAACACATCTGGCCACAACTGTAGGATTGGATTATTAAACATGAGGATCATAAGATAGAGTTGATATATTTTTCTATATTTTAATGAAAACTTATTGAATGTAACGTCCCGGTTACGAAAACCACCAATTGGCGCCCCATACCCGGTTGGTCACATGGCCTCATGTGCATTTCCCCGAACCCTAGAGGTTTCCGACTAGCAGAGAGGGCCTTGGGTGTGATAGTGTGGAAACTATACCCTCATCAGCAGAGTACACAGCAGAAGTACACAAATACATACAACTGCGGAAGTAGTAAATACCAAACAACAGTAGTAGCATAAGACTGATAAAGGACACAACTAGATCAGATATGTATATAAATGATGCTTGATACATATATGTCAATGAAGACACCCAAACAAGACACAATGCTGGAATACCGCAGTGCTAAACCAAAGGGAAAATTAAAGCAAATAAACTCATCAGCATCGCAAGCCACAACATCTTCCCATGCTCTCCAGCTCCACAATAATCAAGAATCTGAAGTCAAAGGGAACTTGACCTTCACAATACCTGAAACAATATAATCTATTTGGGCCCAAAAGCATGACCCAAATTTGGTGTGAGACAAAATCCCAGTAGGTAACCACCTGAAGATCTAAGCGTAATAGTCAGTGAATATATGGAAGGTAAAAGTACTGAAAGCACTAAACAGAAAACTACTCAGCAGGAAACAATCCACTGTTTCTAGAATATAATTTACAAATATGTAAGCATACACTCATGAAATTAGAAAAAATAGGTAACTATCTCGGTAGTTTTCACAGCCTAACCCTATGGTTCAAACAACAAGTACTAACAACCCTCTAGGAGGCACACAAAGTCTCAACCCTATGGTTCAGCTAATGAAAAAAATGACTCACTAGGGAGTACTCACCATAATTTCCCCCCGTAGTCTCGTATCATACTAACGGTGCTCCGGGGAAGCACTCAACATCTCATTCACCCTATGGCCCACGTTGAGGAACTACAAACACTCTGAGTAATCACTCAACCTGAATTCCTCCTATGGTCTCGCATCGTATTATAAAGACACTCTCAAGAGGCCCTTACATCCATTCTCCCTATGGTCTACTACACTAGGTTATCATAGCCCTGTGTAATGTCATAAAGTATCTCATCGTGTAACGGACAATGTAACCTCATGAACTACTTGGCTAGAATTCTATAACATCTCAGCATGGAAGAACAACTGTCACACCATCCTACAATACTAGGCATGGAACTGGAAATAGACTAACAGGAAAATCCGGACTAAACGGCCATAAATAGGGAAAACATGCATGGGAAAAACATCCAAAGAACAGAAAATTACCCTATTCCCAAAAAATAACCTCTACTCAGGCACACAGGCAAAGCAGGCAAACAACAAGTGCAAGACTGTAAACATGCAATACCCTATTCAAGGGTATTGGTGGAATTTGCACTTAATACTCAAAGAATTTCTACAGAAACACACAAACCACCTACCTTGATGTTTGGAGATCGATATACTTGAACCACAAGGCTTGAATCGCCTTATAACGTCGAATATCTAAAAAAACGTCTAAAACGTTCAACCCTTGATAACATGGAAAAGGGAAGGAATCATGAAACAAGGTTCCAACAGAAGAGAGAACTCACCGATGTTATTCCAATTCAATTTACTGAGTTAAATTCGGAGGACGGACGATCACTCAGGGGTTCGTCGACGATCCACGGTCGTTCGGGAGCTCTCGGCTGAACGCAACCTAAAAGGAGTTGTTTCTGGTGATTAGACGTGACCCCGGTGCATTTAATGACAAAAAAAATGTACACAACGTGTAATTTTGGATTACACGTCGTGTAATCACCTTTTCCATACTCCTATTTAGGTGGCCTCCATGTCGCCCCTACATGGTTGTGTGTGTGTCCATGACATCACCAGCACATGACCTCATACAACAACGAAGTACACAGCATGTACTTATAAAGTATATGGGGTGTAATTCAAAACTTTCCAGAAACTCCTCTTTTTATAAAATCGAAATAAAAAGGAAAATCATACGTGAAACAATGGTCTGGGTTCTTACAAACATTCCTCCTTAAAGAAATTCGTCCCCGAATTTTCATAGTGCGACATAGAAGAAGAACCCTTGAACAACTCTGGCCACCACGATCGTACTTCGGCCTCCCTCTCCCATGTCTTGTCATGTACTCACTCGTGCTGCCATATCAAATGTACCATAGGAACAGACCGACCATGGAAAAAATTCATACTACTATCTCTAATCCGAATTGGATGCTCCTAGAAAGATGCATCAACCTCCAACTCCAATTCCCCGGGTTGGAAAGCATTAGACGAGACTAAAAAGTAACGTCAGAGCTGACAAATGGGGAAGAAGTCATGCATAGCATGGTACCTAAAATGTAACTACAACCGATAGGCAGCCAGACCAAACCTCTATAACACCTCAAACGGCCTGACGTACCTCAGTGAAATATTACCCTGTCTCCTAATCCTCTTGGTCCCCAACCTCGGTGTGACACACTTGAAAACCTAATTCCCGACCTCGAACTCAAGAGTTCATCTCCACTTATCAACATAAGACTTTTTCCGAGACTGTGCAGTAGACATCCTCTTCTGAATTAACTATATCTACTCTGTGGTCTCCTAGATAAAACGAGGTCCCAAAAAAGCTACCTCTCCGTCCTCCATCAAACATAAGGTTGATCGGCATGGCCTACCGTAAACACCCTCATAAGGATCCATCTGAATAGTTGATTGAAAACTATTGTTGTAGGAAAACTCCACAGGAGGTATATGTTTCTCCCAAGAACCTCTAAAATCTAGGATGCATGCTCGGAGCATGTCCTCAAGCAACTGAATCGTACGCTCGGACTGACCATCTGTCTGGGGATGGTATACTGTACTCAAAAGTTCCTGTGTACCCAAGGGCTTCTTAAGCCCCTGCAAGACCCAAGAAGTAAAATGTGCATCCCTATCTAAAATAACGGAGTGTGGAACTCAATGTAGACTCACAATCTCTCGGATATACAACTGCTCCAGCTCATCAACACTTAAGGTCTCCTTGATCGGCAAGATGTGAGTGGCCTTCATAAGCCTATCAACGATTAACCATACTAAATCATTACCATGAGGAGACCGTGGAAACACCATCATTAAATCATTCACGACGTCGTTCAACTTCTAATTAGTAAAGGGTAACTACTATAAAAGACCTGCTGGTCTCTGATGATCCGCCTTCACCTGCTCACAAGTAGAACATCTCATGACTAAACCAGCAACATCTCTCTTCATACCTATCCACCAATGATGGTGGTGAGGATCACGATACATCTTGGTAAAAACATGATGAAGTACCCAAGAAGAGGAATGAAAGTCCCACATTAGCTCCTCGCTTATATCTGCTAGCTCCCATACACATCCCTGGAAATGAAACATCACATCCTCACCTACTGTCCATCCAGGAATAGGGTCCTCTCCTGAAACACTCTCCATTAGGACTAGGCCTTCATAATCTTATAGATTCCTCATTCGAACTCAATTAAGAAGCGTAGAGGTAATAGCTATAGAAGAAAGGAAAGTCTTCCCCTGTCTATTGTTCACCTCTAGATGAATCTCATAGAACAGAGACATAAGCTACCACTCATTGCTAGCCTCCTAGACTGCCTGTAACTAAGTTTTACTGCACAACGCTTCAGCCACTGCCTTGCCATTCCCAGGTGTATAGGCTTACTAAAAGTCAATGGACTGAAGAAACTCGACCTACCTGTGTTGTCTCAAATTCAGATCACGCTAAGTGAAGATGTAACTGATACTTTTGTGGTCAGTGAAAACCAAAAAAACTCTCTCCTAGAAGATAATGTCTCCAATTGAATAAGTCATGAACAATAGATACCAACTCCATATCGTGCATCGGGTAATTCCTCTCATGTGACCTCAACTGTCGAGACCAATACGCAACGACTCCATCTCCCTACATAATAACATCTCACAACTAGATTCCTGAAGCATCACAGAAAACAGTGTAGATCTTTCCTGACTCAAGAAAGACTAGTTCCAGTACTGATTTCAGCCTCCCTTTGCTCCTAAATGGATGACTCACAAGAATCTAACCATAAGAACTTCACACGCTTCTTGGTCAGACCCGTAAACGATGGAGCTAACTGTGAAAAGTCATGTAAGATTCATATGTAGTATCCATCCAGCCCCATGAAAACTCAGAACCTCAAAGACAATATTTAGCTACTCCCAGGAAACTAGTTCTCACAGATTCTCTGGTTCCACTAATACTCATGTTTCTAAAATAATGTGGCCCAAAAAGTTAATCTGGTCCATCCAAAAGTGGAATTTTGAGATCTTAACATATAAATAATGATCCCTCGGTGTACTCAGAATGATTTCATGATGGGTAGCATGGTCGTCTCGAGTGTGAGAGTACACCAAGATATCATCTATGAAGACCACCACGAAAGAGACTATGAATGGATGGAACACTCGGTTCATAAGTGCCATGAAAACTACTAGAACATTCGTGTGACCGAACAGCATAATTGTATACTCATATATACCATACCTACTCTTGAAGGCTATAAGAGGTATATATGACGGTCTAACACGCAACTGATGATAACCAAGCCATAAGTAAATCTTCGTGAACACCCAGGCTCCTCGAAGCTGATCAAAGAGGTCATCAATCCTAGGCAAGGGAAATCTGTTATTGACCATCAACTGGTTCATGTTCCGATAATCCACACATTGCCTAAGGGTGACATCTGCCTTTTTCGCAAACAAGACATGCAAACCCCAAGATTAGTACTGGGATGGATAATAACCTTTGCATGCAACTCCTATAACTTCTTTTTGAGCTCCTGCGACTCATGTGTAGACATCCTAAAAGGAGGAATGGACAATGGTGCCACTGCTGGAATGAGATCAATAGAAAAGTCTACCTCACGCTACGGAGGTAAACCTGGAAAGTCCTCTAGAAAGACATCTCTGAAATGATCCAATGCCGATAGAATGTATAACTGTGAAGTCCCCTGATCATCATATAATGAATACAAATCTGGGCGGTAACTGCTCCAAACAAATGATGCTCTGGACCTTATCTGCTTGCCCAGACATCTCACTCACCCTTCTGAAGAAAAGATCCACCCTCTCGTGATAAGAAACTCAACCTTTGGCGATAATAGTTGACAACTTACTAGAAGGTAACGAGCCAGTCCTTTCTAAGAATGACATCATAGGCTTTCATCTCTAGGACATATAGATCCCATAGAAAGTGATTCACATCCACCTCTAGAGGGAACTCCTTGCACTGACAAACACTAGTCGTCCTAGTCCCTAACGGTGTGTCTAGAGAAAAAGTATCATTAGAGGAAAAGATATAGTGCTCAAGGCTCTACCCAATATCAACAGAGATAAAGCTATGGGAAGACCCTGTATCGAAAAAAGAAGAAGATAAAACTAAGGCTACTATGATCGTACCTAGAACTATAGAGGGTCCGAGAACCTGCTCCTGCTGGGTCTGCTCCACTGCAAAATTATGACATGTACCACTACCATGTGACCCTGCCTGGCCACTCTCAGCTGATCCACCATAGTATCGCTGAAAGAACGGTGGCTGACCACCACGGCCTCGACCTCCACCTCAGCACGATCGTCGAGAAGAACTCTAGTTCCTAGACTCGTGAGAAACTAGTGGTTCTGCTCCTGGACGAGGAGTCATGGATTAACCCTTATCACCAGCTGCTGGTGAGAAAACCTGATAGAAGTGCTGAAGGAGACCATATTTCCACATGATCGGCACTCTACTAGGTCCCTCTAACACTGCAGCCTCATATTACCAGCCCTTCCACACTAGTATCATACCACATGGCTACTTGTAAATGTGCCTCACTGCATCGGATCACCACACGTAGACTCCCTATGGCACTTCATGCTGTTAGCTGGTGAAGCACTAACTCTGGATGCAGAACCGCCCTGGCTCTCATCTCTGAAATCTCTTATATTTCACTCCACAATCAGTTCCTAGATGATGATGAATGTGATGGAAGTTAGCCCCAAGATATTCACCTTTGAGCAAATATCTCGTCTGATACTATCCTCAAACTTCCCTACCAAGAACAAACCATCTTCGTCCTATAGGTGTGTGAAACGATGAAGCTTGGTGAAACTATAGGAATACTCCATGATAGTAATAGTACCCTACTCTAGGATCATAAACTCCCAGGCTCGGTCGGCCCTCCGGGTATCCAGATAGTAGTTGCCATAAAAGACGCGCTGAAACTCCTCCCACTCCATAACCTGCTAATGACCCGCCTGTGAGATCACATCCCACCACCTCTTGGCGGAGTCTCAGAGCATGTAGGTAGCAATCTTTTCCCTCATATCTGGAGTATTCTCCAAATGATAAAATATCGTCAACATGGATTCTAGACATGACTCTGCAGCCTGAGGTCCTCCTTCCCCTGAGAAGGTGGGAGTATGCTGCTGCTGGAAAACCCACATCATGTATGCCAGAGTCAAGGCATGAGGCGGTGCCCCAAGAAGGTCTCCATAATCCCCAAAAATCATTCCTTAAACAATGCATCAGATCCTATAACCGGTATCATTGTTGGTTCCAAGGCTGGAACAACAAGGGAATCTGTGGGAAGTCCCTGATCAGCCATATCTTACGTCTGATCACCACCTGGAAAATGGCATGCGACTGGAGGACGTCTCGGTGCCATTAATCTGCAAGGTCAAATCTACACCTTAGATCAACATTATGAAGTACTGAAAAATAGGAGCGTTATAAGGGTACTTGGGAAAGAATGCCATCAAAATTTACAAAACAAGACTACACGGTGTGTATAAAGACTACACGGCATGTTCCCTTATGTCATTAACATGGGCATTTACTTTTTCCAAAACTTGTTGTGTAACACCCCTAACACTAGGTGTGTTATCCTAACACCTGGTGTGTACCTGAATCCTCTTCCTCTACCTGAGTCCTTCTAATTGATTAAGCCACAAGGCTGTCCTATGGAAAACTACACGGTGTGTTCTTGGTAGACACTGCGTGTACTCAACAAGTTTCACTTGGAACATGTTGTTAGTGACACGACATGTGTACCCATGTCATAGTAGACAGTGTGTTCCAAAAAGACACGGCGTGTACTATGAAGTCCCAATAGACTGTTTGGTTAACAACACAGTTGGCTACACGAATGACACTACATGGCATGTTCCTAGTGGACACGGCATGTACGAGAAAGGAAGTCACTGACCCATGTTGTTCATGACACGGCTGGGTACCTGGGTCAGACTACATGGTGTGTTCAAGTTAGACACGGCGTGTATAACAAATAACTCAACTGAATGTGTTGTTAACTACACGACTGGAATCCTAGGATTACACTAAATGACATGCACAATCGATACACTGCGTGTTCCCACAAGGTTTTCCCTATTCTCTGTCTCTGCCCATACGGCCTGTGACACAGTTAATGAATACATGGTTTATACATAAATTACATGGCATGTACATAAGAAAAACGGTTTCTTCCAGAACAAAAGAACACATGGCGTGTATTCAAAACTACACAGTGTGTATTCTGAGTTTTTCCTAACATTAAGCCTCAGAAACTACTCTGGAGCCCATAAAAAATGAAATTAATACTGAGATTGCCAAATTCTGATTCGTGGGGTCCCGTACTCCCCTCGAATCAGATTTTGGAATCTTTAACAAGTTATAAACAAGAAAACACTGCAATGATCTACCAAATTCCGATCCATGAGGGCCCATAACAACTCAAGAACAAAAATTTGGCATTCATTTAGGTAAAACATTACAAAATCATTTCTATAATAAGAAGCATATATTTTTATCAAGGCATGTATCCCAATAGCATGCATATTATAAACAAAATCTATCACAACAACATGAAATTTCTAATGCTTCCTAGATGACATGGAAATAATGCATGGCATGTGATTTTAAAAAGTGCATATTTGATGCATGAGATCTCATACCCTCATCTCATCGAGTTGTGATTGAAACAAAACCTCAATAACATCAACAGTAACAACACCAAACATGTGAATCTATCAATTTAAAATCAAATCAACATTAATAATCGTAATACCAGAAAAATTTCTATTAAACAAGGTAGATTGGATATTCCATGAACATGGGTTAGCTACTCTGATGCACAGCTTATTACCAAGTACCTATTTTTTCCTTTCCCTAGTAAAAGCATCCAAACAGTATGTCAAGAAAAAATAATTCCTCTGATACCACTTTGTAACATCCCAGTTCTGGAAGCCACCCAGAGGCGCCCCGTACCCGGTTGATCACATGGCCTCAAGCGCATTTCCCCGAACACCAGAGGCTGCCGAATAGCAGTGGGGGTCTTCGGTGTGATAGTGGGGAAACTATTCCCTCATCGGTAGAGCACATAGTAGAAGTACACAAATACATACAACAACAGAAGTAGTAAATACCATGCAATAGTAACAGTAGAAGACTGATAAAGGAAACAACTGGAGCAGATATATATATAAATGATGCATGATACATATTTGTCTAGGAAAATAGCTAATCAATTCAAAATACTGGAAAAACAGTGCTAAAACTAATGGAAAAGGAAATCATATAAACTCCTCAGCATCGCCAGCCACATCATAGTCTCATGCTCTCTAGCTCAACAAAAAGGTAGAACATGAAGTCGAACGACACTTTCACTTATCTATACCTCCAAAAATATAATCTGTTTGGGCCCAAAAAAATGACACAAATAGGGTATGAGACAAAATCCGAGTAGGAAACCAACTGAAGATCTATGCCTAATAGTCAGTGAATATATGGCAGGTAAAAGGGCAGTAAGTTGTAAATAGAATTGTACTCAGCAGCAAACAATCGACAATTTGTAGCTTATAATTTTCAAACAGGTAAGAAACCACTCAATCAAGTAGAACAAACATGTAACTCTCTAGGTAGTTCTCACAGCATAACCCCTATGGTGAAACCAACAGGTATTAGCAACCCTCTAGTAGGGACACACAGTCTCACCCCTCTGGTTCAGTAGAATAAAAACAAATACTCTCTACGTAAGCACTCACTGTTAATCCCCCCTATAGCCATGTATCGTACTAATGGAGCTCTAGGGAAGCAATAAATGTCTCATTCCCCCTTTGGAATGTGTCCATGAAATATAGACACTATATGGAAGCCCTCAACGTCAATTACCCTTGTGGTCTCACATCATAATATAATGACACTCTGGAGAAGCCCTTAGGTCCATTATCTCTATGGTCTAATAAATTAGGTTAATACAGCCCTGTGTAATGTTTGAAAGTATCAAATCACATAGCATCCAATGTATCACCAAGAACTACTTGTCTAGCATTCTACAATAGCCAAACATGGAAGAAAAACAGTCACACCATCCTACAATACTAGGCATGGAACTGGCAATAGCCTTATAAGAAAAACTACGCCAAATGGTCAAAAAACAGGAAAAACATTCATGCAAAAAACATCCAAAGCACAACTAATTTGCCTATTCACAAAAAATATCCACTACTCAGGCATACAAGAAATGAAGGAAAACAACAGGGGCAAGACAGTAAACATGCACTACCCTGTTCAATGGTATTGGTGGAATTTGCACATAATACTCAAAGACATTCTACATAAAGGCACAAAACATCCACCTTAATGATAGGAGATCGATATAATTGAACCACGGGGCTTGAATAGCCTTAGAAAATCGAACATCTACAAAAAATGACTAAAAAGATTAATCCATGATAACTTGGAGAAGAGAAGGAATCATGAAACAAGGTTCTAGCAGAAGAGAGAACTCACCGATGTGATTCCAATGCAATCGACAGAGTTAAATTCGGAGGATGGACGATTGCTTGGGGGTTCGTCGAATATCCACAGCCGTTCAAGAGCTACCGACCAAACGATACCTGAAAGGAGATGTTTCTAGGGATAAGATGTGACCCCAGTGCAGTTAATGAAAAAAATTACATGGAGTGTACATTTGGAGTACACGGAGTGTACTCACCTTTTCCGTACTCCGCATTAGGCGGCCTCCATGTCACCCCTACATGGTCGTGTGTGTGTCCATGACACTTCTAGCACATGACCTCATGCGGAAACGAAGTACACGACATGTACTAATAACGTACATGGCATGTACTTCAAAAATTTCTAGAAACTCCTATTTTCTTAAAAACTCCAGAAAATGTAAAATCATTCCTGAAATGAACGTTTGGGTTATTACATTCAAAACCGATTATATGTGAACTAGATAACCAAAAATATAATTATTCCTAAGTGATTGTGAAAAAGAAAAATTATATACACTGCATCCCGACAATAGTGACCTACAAAAAACATTCACCGATTAGCCTACATCGACGAAATTGAATATATATGGATGATGTTTATTCAATATTGTATAGCCACATATCAAATCACCATCCAATTAATGGGGATTCCTAACTCACTCATACGAAAAGGGTATGCATCACCTACTTTTGGAATTCCTTCCAGTAATTCCTCATTTCTCATTGAATACTTTACTATAACTTTATGTGTACATTTGAGAAGATGATATAGAAATGAAAAAAAATTATGGTAGATACAAAAATTTAAAATATAAATCCTCTAATTATTAATCCATTCATAGGCCATTATTATAACGACCTGAGACCGCTCTTCTAGACTCCATGCTTAAAAATAATGTGTAATTTTCTTATAAAATTAATAGAATTATTATTGAACACTTTAAACCAAAGAGGACCTTTTTAACGGTCGAAATTTTGGAGCTTTATACAACACCTTTAATTTCTCATAGTTGAAAAAAATACAACTTTATACTATTCTTGAACACTTGGAAACTCCAAAACTAACGTCATATGTAATTATACATATAAGATACCAATGAAAAAACATTTTTAATCAAAGGGTGAGTTTTAAATTTCCTAGTAAGGTGTTTTTAAAACCTATGATAAATCATATTAAAAATATACCTGTGATAATACATTAAATGTAACGACACAAAGTTTCATTAATGGAAAATCCCCCTTGATCCAGTTAAATGTCTTTTTATGAAAAATGTTTTTATAAGAGGTCAACTTATTTGGTTTCAAGTTATGATTTTTGACCGTTGTTAATATAGTCGTTGAACAGTGATCACATGATTAGTATAAATGTAACGCATTAACGAACACATTTTTTACTCAGACAAAGGAACTGATGGCCTCATCCAGTAGAATTGACCCATACGAAGCCCATTTGTCGGAGCTCGGAAAATAGGTGGCGTCTTTGGGATTCTCCCTTGACCAAGCCCAAGCTGAGCTTCATTATGTCAATCTTGAATGTGACCGTCTACAGGAAAATTAGAAGTTTATTGAAATTACCAATCGAGCGATGTTATCCGAGCCGCCCCAAGAGTCTGTCACCATTGCACACCTTACCATTATGTCTTATGCGGCTGTTTTAAGAGGTTATGTAACAAATAAGTAGTACTATGTTCATGAACATTATTGTATTGTATATAATAATGAATATAATTTCTAGTCATTTTTGATACATTGTAAATAGTTTTTAAAGTACAAATGGTTTTTTAGTTATTATTTAATTAAGAATTCAATTTTATTAAATTAAGGGATTTTTTAATTAAATAATATTTTAATAAAATATTATTATTTAATATTAAATTAATTTTTATTAAATATAAATGATCTTATAATTTTATGAATGCATTTAAAAATTTTATTAATGTTTGAAAGCCATTTCTGTCAAAACCCATGAATTTTCGATAAATATTGGTTTTTATTTTAAAAGTGAAAATTATCATATTTAGAAATTTGTTAGGTAAAATAAATGTCATTTATGGAATCAGGACGTCGAAATTATCCAACGGTTAATTTTTCATAATTTTCTGAGACAGTCAAATTTTTGGGTAAAAATTAAATACCATTTAATTATATAATGTGTTTTATGACATCATAATGACCCAATAGTGATGTAATAAAATACTAAAATCCTTATGTTCAGAAAATATATGTTTTACCATTAAAAGAAAGTGATTTTGGGTTTGTTTGACTTACTTTTCAAAGCATTAATAAACCCCTCAATACATATTCAACACTTTGTCTTTTTAAATTAATTTCCATGGGAGTGTGACTCACCTCTACATAAGCAACCGTAATATATTAATAATTTCGGACCTTGGCCTTGTAAAATAGTTTTTTTCCTCTTTCCTTTTCCAGAAGCCATGTGCAAAAACCATGGGATGGTTTGTGGTTTGGATTAGTTTAATATAAGTGGTCCTAAACCTAAATAATAAAGAATTCTCTCACCTTTCCTATATAAACCCACCCAATCTCCCACTTACTCCTCACTAAAATCCCTTGGAGTTCGTACAACCTCTGCCCTTCTCTCTCTAGAATCCTCCCAAGGTGCCCAACTTTTCTTGAAGCCTCTTACAAGCCTCTCTCTAGCCTTTGGAAGCACACTTCCAAGTAAGGATTTTTTCTTCTTTTCTCATTTTTGTCAATTTTTTTTAAGTTGTATTGCCCTTTTAATTTCAATTATGAATATTGGGTTATGGTTTCACACCTCCCCCATACTTCCCTCTTATTGTTTTAATGATGGGAGACCCATTTCTCTCTTATTAAATGCCACCCATGTACACCCGTTACTATGCCGAAATTCCGAAAGGAACTCCTCTCTCTTCTTTTACAATAAAGAAATACTTTTGTATCATGAATCCAAATTCCATTTAAATTGTTGGGACATGTATCTATATAACCTCATTACAGTCCATTACATGTAAATATGATTAGGAACACCTTTCTCTCTCATCAGCCATTTTTATGAATTCTTATGTCACGTCGTTACACTGTCGAAATCACACCAATTTTCTAAGCCAATGTCATTGTGTAGTGAATACCATGCCCATTTCTCCATCAAGGGTATTCACCTTTATACGCATTTACATATTGATTGTAAAGATTCATGTATGAATTCCATATTCCTTTATCATGGAATAAATGATTATGTTTTATGAATCCATTTTTTATGATCCATGTGGCACACTTATGCATGAAATAAAATGTTTAAGAAGGGTGCGCCCTTATAGCGCTCCAATGCATTGGGTAAAGTATAGTATCATGATACGACAAGTGAAATGAGTGTTGACTCATGATAATTCAAGTGCAAAGAGGGTTTACTCGTGCTTCATGTGCAATGAGGGTTTACTCATGCTCCATGTGCAATGAGCCACGGCTCATGATAATTCAATGTTAAGTGTTGTTGCCACATTTCCATGTTATGATTATCATGCTTTCTCATGCCTTTATGTTCATGTTTCTCTTACGCTCTCTTGAAATTCCTACTTCCTAACATGTATTTTACTCCTCATGTTATTCCATGTTTACACCCTTACTGGGCTTTATAGCTCACCCTTTTCTTATGCATGTCCTCAGGTTATCCAATGCAATGCTAAGTACGAAGGAATGTAGTGGTCATGTAAAGAATGTTTTCAACAAAGATGTTGTATTTCATGTTTTGTGTTTCTATGTAATGATCCTAAGCCCCAAAGTCACTAAACCTCTCGATCTTCTTTGTTGTATCAAGTGAAATTTTATGTAATGAATCATGTTTATGTTGTAATAAAAATCAGGGTTGTCATAGTTGGTATCAGAGGATAGGTTTAGTTATTTTTCGGATTATGAAACCCTAGTAAATCCTAGGATACAAGACTAAGTATAATAAAAACATCCCTAAGTAATGGTAAATACTAAGTAAGTGGTTTATCAAAGAAATAAATCCATGTCTGGATATGAGCAGGTAGAGACGGCTCTGGCACAGATGTATCCTAGGGGTAAATCCCGAAAACACCGCTTTGAGGTAGACTCGAACGGGAACTGGTGCACGACAACGGCCCTTGCTGCACTCTTGGTTACGACACTCCCGATGGATATGTTTTGATAAATTCACAATCTTGGTATGAACCCTTATTAAGGGAAAAATGCCCCTAAGAATATTTGTTAGAAAGTAGATGATGAAATTCCTAGATTGAATCCTATAGACTCATGAGTTAAGGAAATAAAAGTTTATTTATAAGTCATCAACATTTGTCTATGGATTACCCTTTATGTGTTACCCCTAACATTCCTTTTATTCTAGCCAATGGTCGGTAATAGGAGGACTCGGGCTAACAACCGTTGTGAAGATCAGTGTGATGACTGTACTAATGAGATGCCCAGTCCAATGGGAGAGGAAATCGCGAACTTTGTCATTCTTATCTCTCAGCTAACTCAATTTTTGAATAGAAACACGGGTCAATAGGAACATCCAAACCCCCCCTAAGAAGGAACAAGTCGCTATCGAGAGCTTCATGAGGCAAAGGCCTCCTACTTTTAGTGGATCATCTGATCCCACGATCGTTGAAAAATGTATCAACTCCATTGAAAAGATATTCTCTATACTCCAATGTTCTGAACAAGAGAAGGTTCTCCTGGCGGCTTATCGAATAGAGGGTGAAGCTGATCAATGGTGGACGTTGATCAAAAATACGAAGCCTGAGGAGGAGATCAAGGCTTTGGAATGGAAGTAATTTGGCAAGATGTTTTTTGATAAAAATTTTCCGTGCACCCTCCGGCTTAAGATGGAAAGGGACTTCCATTCCCTCATGAAAAAATATGAAGAATCTGTGGGAGAGTACAAGGCAAACTTCACAAGTCTTGCACGATACACTTCCGGCTTTGTCGTTACCCCCGAATGCAAGGTTGACCACTTCTTTAGTGGGGTGAAGTCTAGCTTGCGTAAAGAATTAGAGATCCGTGACTTCGACCACTATGAGGAAATTGTCTGATGTGCTCTCAAGGTCGAAATGGAGATCAGAGAATCACATGGGTATCATGGGGAAAAGAAGCGTAAGGTGGACTTCAATGTTGGTGGTCTGATGGATAAATCCAACGGCGCTATGAAGTTCCAGCACCCCACTTTCCAAAAGTGCGGAAAGAAGCACCCTGGAAATTGCCTTCAGGGGACGAGAAAATGCTTCAGGTGTGGAAGAGAAGGACACCTAGCTATTAACTGTCGGCAAGAAGGACCCGCGGCTGTGACATAGGAGAGGAATGCTCCGTTTGAACCTCAACGCATTGTTCAATGCTACAAATGCAATGAACTGGGTCATTTTAAAAATCAGTGCCCTAATCCAAGGGTTATCGGAGGAAACCAACAACCTCCAAGACAGCAAGGAAGATCTTTTTCCATCACTTCTGCCGAAGTGAACCCCGACAATGACGTGGTGACAGGTATGCTAGTTATTCATTAAAGAATAGCAAATGTACTTTTTGATTCAGGTTCTACACATTATTTTATATCTCAAAAGTTTAGTAGAACAATCCCATCAACACCACAAATCATGGAAGTAAAGATGTCGGTGAGTACGAAAAATGGGGCAATCATTGCATCCCATGAATATAAGTCCTCCCCTGTTATAATCTGTGGATTGAATTTATCAGCGAACCTCGTCATACCCCCATTGGTGGAATTTGATGCAATTCATGGCATGGATTGGCTTTCCTTATATAGAGCCAACATAAATTTTTTGGAGATGGAAATCACACTCCATATAGAGAATCGACCCCTGATTCTTTATAAGTGTCAGGAGGAAGATGAATCTATTTTAGCACCATCATCTCAAGCCTGGATATTACTGCCCTATGAGAATGCGTATGTGGCTCAGATGATCGAGTCCAAAGAAGAAACCATCCTTTAAAAAGTGCCTATTATGAGGGAATTTGCAGAAGTATTTCCCGAGGAACTGCATGGTCTTCCTCCTAGAAGAGATGTTGAGTTCTCAATTGATCTTATACCTGGGGAGCTACAAATATCCAAGACTCCATATAGAATGGTTTTTGTTGAGATTAAAGAGCTGAAAAAAACAACTACAGGAGAATCTGGATAAAGGGTTCATATGCCCAATTGCTTCACCATGAGGTGCACGAGTCATCTTCGTCAAGAAGAAGGATGGGTCAATGCGGCTTTGCATCGATTATCGTGAACATAACAAAATCACGATAAAGAACAAGTATCCACTCCCATGAATTGATGACTTGTTTTATCAGCTGTGTGGAGCACAATACTTCTCTAAGGTGGACTTGCGGTCAGGATATTATCATGTAAGGGTGAAGAAGGAAGATATCCCCAAGACTGCTTTTCGTACAAGATATGGGCACTATGAATTCATAGTAATGCCTTTCGGACTCACCAATGCTCCAACAATATTAATGGACTTAATGAATAGAGTCTTTAGTGATTACCTTGAAAAATTTGTGGTAGTCTATATATATGATATTCTAATATACTCCAAAACCAAGGAGGACCATGAGGAGCATTTAAGAACTGTACTAGAGACATTGTGCAAGGAGAAGCTCTATGAAAAGTAAAGAAAGTTTCAGTTCTGGTTGAAGGAAGTCTCATTCTTGGGCCATATCATCACAAGCAATGGGATATCTGTGGATCCCTCCAAAACAGATGCAAATGAGGGATGTTTGAGGCCAACATCGGTAACGGATATCCGTAGCTTCTTCGGGTTAGCTGGATATTATCGACGATTTGTGAGAAATTTCTCACGTTTGTCCAGCCCTCTTACCGAGCTAACTCGAAAGGGAGTAATGTTTTCTTGGAGTGATGAATGCGAAGAAAGATTCAAGGAGTTGAAAAGGAGGCTTATCACTGCGCTCGTGCTCAATTTACCCACAAGTGGGGAAGTTTTTGTGGTATTCAGTGATGCCTCAAAGAAGGGATTAGGATGTGTGCTGATGCAGAATGATAAGGTGATATCCTATGCCTCATGGAAGTTGAAAATCCATGAGTGAAACTATCCAACGCATGATCTGGAGTTGGTGGCAGTGATCTTTGCCTTGAAAATCTGGCGGCATTATCTCTATGGAGAGAAATGTGAGATATATACTGACCACAAGAGTCTTAAATATATATTCACACAGAAAGAGAATATTATGCGCCAGAGAAGATGGATAGAACTAATAAAGGATTATGACTGTTCAATACATTACCACCTTGGGAAAGCGAACAAGGAGGTAGATGCCCTATGTAGAAAGGATCCAGCGATTCTATCAATGATGATAATTGAGAAGGATCCAATATTCTTAGACTTGATGAAGATGGACATGGGAATCATAAAGAATGGAACATCATCAATCCTTTCACAAATGATTTCCCAACCATCTCTTTTGGAAATGTTAAAGGATTCTCAAAAGGATGATGTGGGAATTCAAGAAAAAGTGGAAGCTATCAAAAAGGGAAAATCCTCAGAGTTTAATGTTAATGAAGAAGGAATCGTGCATTTTGGGAAATGACTATGTGTTCCATCAAGTTTGGAGCTGAAGAAAAAACATTTAGACGATGCACATAGTTCAAATTTCGCTATTCACCCAGGAAGCACAAAGATGTATCGAGATCTCCGAGAAGACTTTTGGTGGGATAATATGAAGAAGGAGATCACCGAATATACATCAAAGTGCCTGGGGTGTCAGCAAGTGAAGGCAGAGAGGCAGAAGTCTAAGGTGATGATGCAACCATTTCCCATACCAGAATAGAAATGGGAGAACATCACCATGGACATTGTCACCGTACTTCCAAGGACATCCAAAGGAAACAATGAAATCTGGGTTGTTGTGGATCGTCTTATAAAGACTGCACACATCATTGCTATTCGAGAGGATTTCTTTTTGGATCAACTGGCACAGATATATATTAGAGAAGTGGTAAGGTTGCACGGAGTACCACTATCTATTGTGTCTGACCAAGATCAAAGATTCACCTCTAAGTTTTGGGGGAGTCTTCAAAATGCTCTGAATACTGAATTGAACATCAGTACGGACTATCATCCTCAAACTGATGGCCAATAAGATAGGGCTATCCAAACACTTGAGGATATGTTGAGAGCTTGCTCAATGGACATTAAAGGAGGATGGGATCAACATCATCCTCTGGTTGAGTTCTCTTATAATAACAGTAGCCACTTGAGTATCCAAATGGCACCATATGAAGCCCTATATGGGAAAAGGTGCAGAACACCGGCATGTTGGGATGAGGTCGGTGAACGTAAGTTGCTTGACCAGAAATGGTCGAAAAAATTGTGGATAAGGTGAAAACCATTCTGCAGCATATCAAGGTAGCCCAAAGTCGACAGAAGAGTTATGCAGATAATCGTCGATGATACCTTGACTTCGAAGTTGGAGACATGGTGTTTTTACACATATCTCCGTGGAAGAAGGTCATGATGTTTGGAAAGAAAGGGAAGTTAAGTCCAAAGTACATTGGCCCCTTCAAGATTCTTGATCGTGTTGGGGTTGTGGCCTATCAACTAGCACTTCCACCTACTATGACCAAGGTGCATGATGTCTTTAATGTATCTCTCTTAAGGAAGTACATACCAGACCCTTCACATGTACTCTCTTCCGAGGTGGTACAATTGGAAGATAATCTTTCTTATGAGGAGCAACTAGTGAAGATATTAGATCGTAGAGAGAAAGTTCTAAGAAATAAGAAAATGCCCCACTTCAAGGTGTTGTAGAGAAACCACAAGTTTGAATAAGAAACCTAGGAGTCGGAGGATATGATGAAGCTGAGTTACCCACATTTGTTTTAGTGTGGGAAAAGAAAAATTTTGAGGGCAAAATTTCTTAAGGGGGGAATATTGTAACAACCAAAAGATTCATTAATGGAAAATCCCTCTTGATCCAGTTAAATGTCTCCTTATGAAAAATGTTCTTATAAGATGTCAACTTCTTTTGTTTCATGTTACGAATTTTGACCGTTGTTAATATAGCCGTTGAACAGTGATCACATGATTAGTATTAATGTAAGGATTTAACAAACCCAATTTTTACTCAGAAAAAGGAAGCGATGGACTCATCCAGTAGAATTGCCCCATACGAAGCCCATTTGTCAGAGCTCAGAAAAGAGGTGGCATCTTTGGGCTTCGCCCTTGACCAAGCCCAAGATGATATTTATTATGTCAATCTCGAACGTGACCGTCTACGGGAAAAGTGGAAGTTGATTGAAATTACCACTCGAGCGATGTTATCCGAGCCGCCCCAAGAGTCTGTCACCATTGCACACCATATCCTTAAGTCTTATGTGGCTGTTTCAAGGGGTTATGTAAAAAAAATGTAGTACTATCTTCATGTACATTATTTTTTCTTATATAATAATGAATATAATTTCTAGTCATTTTTGATAAATTATAAATTTTTTTTAAAGTACAAATGGTGTTTTTAGTTATTATTTAATTAAGAATTCAATTTTATTTAATTAATGGATGTTTGAATTAAATAATATTTTAATACAATATTATTATTTAATATTAAATTATTTTTATTAAATATAAATGATCTTCTAATTTTATGAATGCAATTAAAATTTTTATTAAGGTTTGAAAGCCATTTCAGTCAAAACCCGTGAATTTTCGATAAATGTTTGTTTTTATTTTAAAAGTGAAAATTAATATATTTAGAATTTTTTTTAGATAAAATAAATGTCATTTCTGGAATCAAGATGTCGAAATTATCCAACAGTGATTTTTTCATAATTTTCTGAGACAGTCAAAATTTTGGGTAAAAATTAAATACCATTTAATTATATAATGTGTTTTATGACATCATAATGACCCAATAGTGATTTTATAAAATACTATAATCCTTATGTTCGGCCAATATATATTTTACCATTAAAATAAAGCGATTTTCGGTTTGTTTGACTTACTTTTCAAAGAATTAATGAACCCCTCAAAACATATTCAACACTTTTCCTTTTTAAATTAATTTCCATGGCAGTGTGACTCGCCTCTACATAAGAAACCCTAATATTTTAATAAGTTCGGACCTTGGCCCTGTAAAATATTGTTTTCCTCTTTCATTTTCCAGAAACAATGGGCAAAAACCATGTGGTGGTTTGTGGTTTGAATTATTTTAATATAAGGTGTCCCAAACCTAAATAATAATGAATTCTCTCCCCTTTCCAATATAAACCCACCCAAGATCCCACTTCCTCCTCACTAAAATCCCTTGGAGTTCTTGAAAACTCTGCCCTAATCTCCCTAGATTCCTCCCAAGGTTCCCCAAGATCCCAAGAATCCTCTTACAAGCCTCTCTCTAGCCTTTGGAAGCACACTTCCAAGTAAGGGTTTTTTCTCCTTTTCTCGTTTTTGTCAATATTCTTTAATTTGTATTGCCCTTTTAAATTAAATTATGAATGTTGGGGTATGGTTTCAAACCTTTCCCATACTTCCCTCATATTTTTTGAATGATGGGAGACCCCTTTATTTCTCATTAAATGCCTCCCATGTACACCCGTTACTATGCTGAAATTCCGAAAGGAACTCCTCTCTCTTATTTAACATTCAAGCAATACTTTTGTATCATGAATCCAAATTCCATTTCAATTGTTGGGACATGTATCTATATGACCTCCTTACTATCCATTACATGTAAATATGAGGAGGAACCCCTTTATCTCTCATAAACCATTTTTATGAATTCTTATGTCACGCCGTTACGCTGCCGAAATCACACCAATTTTCTAAGCCAATGTCATTGTGTAGTGAATACCATGCCCATTTCTCCATCAAGGGTATTCAACTTTATGAACATTTAAATATTGATTGTAAAGTTTCATGTATGAATTCCACATTCCTTTATCGTTGAATAAATGATTATGTTTTATGAATCCATGTTTTATGATCCATGTGGCACACTTATGGATGAAATTAAATGTTTAAAAAGGGTGCGCCCTTATAGCACTCTAATGCATTGGGTAAAGTATAGTATAATGATACGACAATTGCAATTATTGTTGACGCTTGCTACTTCATGTGAATAGAGGGTATACTCATGCTTCATGTGCAATGAGGGTTTACTAATGTTCCATGTGCAATGTGCCACGGCTCATGCTAATTCAATGTTAAGTGTTGTTGCCACATTTCCATGTTATGATTATCATGCTTTATCATGACTTTATGTTTATGTTTATCTTATGCTCTATTAAAATGACTATTTCCAAATATGTATTTTACTCCTCATGTTATTCCATGTGTACTCCCTTACTGGGCTTTATAGCTCACCCTTTTCTTATGCATGTCCTCAGGTTATCCCATGCAATGCTAAGTATGAAGGAATGTAGTGGTCATGTAAAGGAGTTTTTCAATAAAGATGTTTTATTTCATGTTTTAAGTTTTTATGTAATGATCCTAAGCCCCAAATACACTACACCTCTCGATATTCTTTTTTGTATCAAGTGAAGTTTAATGTAATGAATAATGTTTAAGTTGTAATAAAAAGCAGGGTTGTCATATTAAAAACATCAATTAGAAATTAATCATTAAAACAACTTTTACAAAAAATTTGTTAATTCATTAAAAATATTAATTATACATCGAAAACAATTTTAAACAAATCTAGTGATTCAGTTGAAAATTTTAAGCAATCTCTTAAAAAAACTACTATGTCCACTTGGAACATTGATGACTATCTAGGGTCTACCCACTTGAGGGATGGATTCACACTCTAACTCCCTATCATATTTACAATGGTCAAGTACCAATTTTTATAAAAAACATTTTAAAGATTCCTTTATATTTAAATATTCATTTTATCAAGAGTTTTAGTTTTAAATACATATAATCATACATGAAATAAACATGTTCACTTATATTTATATATAATTATATAAATAATAATCATCATTGATAATAACATTTTCGACATGGTGCGACCAAATCAAATGATACATAAAATTTTCGTTACCAGATGGAAGATTAATCATCATCCACACAACTAAAATTTCAAATACATATTTGTTAAATTTGTTTTTGGAAATGAAGGTTTAAATTAATAGCAATAGAGAACATAAAATATTTTATTTTTAAAAGTAATCATATGAAAGAGATAATTAAGTGTCGCACACAAAATTATCAATGTAGCATTTCATAACAAAATACAATCATCCTTTCATGGATGTATATATACACACACATAATTTTTAAGGAACATAACATTAATAAGTATATGTAAATATTTATAATCGTAGAACTACAATTAGAATAAAATGATCTTGAAATTTAAATTTATTATTTATTTATATATGTTTTATTATCATATACACATATATCACACACCCAAAATTAAATACATAGATTGTTTAATCGAAGATTGAAAAAAATAAAACATCAATATATATGTATATATATCATGAATAAACATGAAAATTTATATATTTTTATATATATATCATCCATGAAAAAAGAACACACATATTCAATTTGTGAGTTCAAAGTATAGATTTTTATTTCATAGAAGAATAAAACATGGAATCAAAATACTTATGTAATTACCAAAAAGGGATTATAATTTTAATGGAGAAAAATCCCCTTACAAAAACAGAAAATTATAACTTGAAACTAATTAAAAGTTGAGTAATATAATATATAATCTAATTTTATATCATAAAACACAAATCAATTTAAAAATATTATATCTTACTTATAGAATATTAAAGATAAAAACTATTGAAAAATTTATAATTCAATCAATATATGATTTTCTTCCATTACGCAAAAAATAAATTATATAATATGAGCTGAAAAAATAGATTGTATTTCCCTTACAAAAAACCCGAAAAGTAATATCATACATTTTAAAAAAAATAACTAACTACCACATAAAAAAAATTGATATAAATTTGAACATACAATAATAATATCCCTTAGAAAATTATAATTTTTGGATGTAAAAATATTTTTCCAAAATAACATTATGAAATCCCTTACCGATTTATTATTATAGAAACATTCCATCTCTATGAATTAAGAAAGGAGTGCCTTATTATCTCAATGAAATACCCTCTATATATATAATAAAAAATAAACAATATATACAAACACACACATAAATGTAATCAAATAAATTTCCTTGTAAATTAGTTTTGATGAAATTCTTGTTGTGAAACAATAATATATTATACTTTTAAATTTTTACAGTTGGACAGAATATGATATTGTGTTGAATGTTTAAGAAAATTGATTGATACATTTTATATTGGATAATTTTGTTGGATTAATATCTTCATCATGGAGTTTTAATAGACAACCACACAAAAAGATTGCGAAAATCATTAAAAATTTGATGTGAATCTAAAATCACTACTATTAGATGACAAAATGAAAAAGGAAACTGTGTCAAATTGAGACAGATTAAAGGATAGTGATGAAAATACAAATGGAATATCATACAGTGATTGAAAAAATAGAGGCTTCTCTACTATGTATTGATCTATATCCATGCATAACAAAACCGAATTATTGACAACCAAAACACCCGACATCTTATACTATTTAAAAAAACATCGTTTGATGAAAAAACCAATTTGAGTTGAAGAAATCATTATTGAAATGAGACCTAAAATTGAATAAAAAAACATGTGGGTGAACATTTACAATGATTGAAGTTAATGTATACAAATAAAATTTATAAAACAAAATAGAATTACAAAAACAATAAAAGAAGTCCTATTATCAAGATCATACATCCCAAAATGGATCGAAAATTTGATTGTAACGTCACAGAACTCATCAGACATGAATTGAACTTCAAACATATGTCCAGATCAAAATATGGATATCCTTGATTGACTGCACACACATCACATGTGAAATCTCTCGGTCGAGCTCAAAACCACCTTCGTAAGCTCGACTCATCACCTACGGTCGACCATGACTCCAAGAGATGAAGAAGAACCCACACCGATGAATCCCTCGAATCGCAATCACCTCTCGATATTGCCATTGATCTCAGAGACATCCACATCTTCAGCTCTCTTGACTGAAATGGATCCCCCAACTCAAAACCACAAATCATCCTCTTGAAAACCCAAAACATGACTTCCACCTCTTATTTTCCTTTCTTTAATATGTATTTTTATTTATTATGATTCACCATTTTTATAAAAAAAACTAAATATATTTAATATTAAATATAAAAAAATAATATAATACTCATATTTTATTTAATATTTTTCTTTTATTCATTTCTTTCTTCCCTTTATATTGATATATATATATGACTAATTTTCACGTCACGTTTCATACAAATATTATCTATATATAATTATCTTATAAATATAAATGCATGTTATATAAAATATTATTATTTAATTTATACGTTTTTTCATTTTTTTGAACATGAATAGGAATAATTTTATATAAACAAGAAATATTATATCTAAAATTCATAAAATAATTCTCATGGTAATAAAAATAATACATGCATTTTATTAATTATTTAATTTTATAATTATAATTTTATTAATTTTGAATTTCATAAAATATATTTTCTTTTGTATGATGTGACTTTTATAAAATCTTTTTTTTACTAATATAGTACTTTTATTATAACATATATTTTTCTTAAATGGTATAATTCGATAAAATATTGATCTACTATAAATCATTTAATCAATTAAATGTATTTATTATTAGAAAATACTCATATATATATATATTTCTATCCTTGTAATACAATTATAGTATATTTAATTAATATAAATATATTGAAATATAACATTATAAAAATATAATGTAATAGATTATACTTTGATTCAACATACAATTTTATTATTGAAAATATTTACAAAATAGTTTTATTAAATCAATCCTCTGTTAGTTTTAATTATACAAAAAAAATTATTTTTTTTCATAAGGTGTTACAGTGATGGTATAAAATAAAATAAGAAAATTTATTTGTATATTTTAGCACTAATACATCACTAGTTTTATGCCAATAAATATCAATCAATATCATTGGATTCATGGATTTTAGGTTTTAATATAAAATAAATAACACCTAAAACTATCTCAAGAAAAATACATATTTTTCATTTTAATTATATTAGTCTTTTACAAATCCACTATAGAGCCTCTAATATTATTGAGGAAAACATGATTTAATGAGAACTGGGAATCATAATATGGAAAAAACATCTTCAATGTATTGTTAAAATTCTTCTGTATTTTGTGAATCTGGTTACCCCTAGAAATGAAGATGATTTCAATTCTATAACTCTTGAATAAAATCACTAGATAGGTCTATAAGTAGAATAATACATGATAAATGAGTAGAGTGGTTTGAAACAATCAGCTACTGTGATAATTGAATAACCAAAAAATTTTCTATGGGGAGTTCATAGACTGATCCATTATGAGACTCAACTACATCATAATGGGAGTGTAGTATGATATTAGTAAACACCTCACAAAAAAATCTATATGTTCAAACCACTTACAACAAACATACATTAGTAATTAAAAATAAAAAGTACATTTAATTCAATTATCATATCCCATAATTCCTAAAAAAGAAATGTTAGACGATGTCAAAAGAAATAATGAACTAATACTTATTTATTATATATTTAAAACAATATAAACTATCTAAAATTTCTAGGAAATTCACATTAATTCCACATTTCAAACATATTTTCTAGTTAATATATTCAAGTATCCAAAGATAATATTTATTAACATACTACTAATTTATTCTAAAATTATTTTTTAATTAATACTTTAGTTAATTAAAATCAATTATAATAAATTTCAAACAGAATATCATGATTAAAAAAAACAACAATTAAAAATTAATATCAATCATAAAATTATTAAATTCATTACCGCTATTTCATATTAATTTCTAGTATATTAAATACAATAAAATATATTATGTAACCTTTAATACACTTTTTAGAACAAAAATATTGCTTCCTTTTAGAAAATAATATTTTAGGTATTGAAAAAACAATAATAAATATACACCATAATACATAAGAAATAAAAAATAGAAAATTAAATTCCTATAAATACAAAATGAATAATTATTTATGTTTTCAAGTTAAATAACGATTGTGCATGATATAACCATATTTAATGGAAATCCCATCACCAATACTGTGATGTTCACTTGATATTTTCCAGATGTTGAGGAATTTTTTCCAAATCAAGAATGACAAATATGAATGCAATGAAATAACACTAAAATACACTATTACTCATTGATATGTTAAAAATAACACAAGGATTCTCTACATGAATATATAAACTAATTATAGACAAAAAATGTCAAATACTTCTGATAAATAAATCTTAATCTAATATAAAATAACCTGGAAAAACATTGTAACTCAAGATTCATCACTAATGAGTGGTAATCATGGACCCTATGCTAGCTGAATAGTTTAATTTGAATGACTCATACAACAAAAATACCATAATTACACGGGTCACTCTATAAAACATGGATTTTTTTTGAACTAAGTAGCTGATTCCATTTCTCAAGATCTAAACCTAATCATCCCTTGAATGAAAACTTGAGTAAGACCATAATTTACAAGAAATTTATTTATATCCTCTTGGTATGGTGAAAAGTACCAAATCATTCCAAAGGGTACCAATTATATTGTTTGTTCTTAAAGAATAAATAAAATTTAATGTGTTTCCCCCAAGAAAATAGGCATAAACTTTCAAAATTATAAATAGATTTGTCACCAAATGACTTGATTAAAATATGGAATGAATGAAATAAACCATAAATGATATAAAAATATCATATAAAAATATTTAAAAATAATTATTATTAAAGTTTCCATAAAATATCAAGAATCCAACCCAGATAGACTAAATTAAAAGTATCCTCGGAATGTAAAGTAGATTGTTGGAAATTATAATACCAAAAAAAATAATAAATTATATAAAACTAAAATATACCACATAAAACATCTAATTTTATATGTGTATAATCTATATTCTCCCACATCATTACCCTAATCCTAGAACCAATGGCCCCCATGAGTTAGATATCAAATTGGAAAACCTAATCAGAAATGGATAATCTAAAATGATGTTAGTAATGAGATATATAAACTAATAGGTTAACACTCATATATAAAAATACACCCACTAATAAAATACATATTTAATACTATTTAGAATAAATATATTTTCACACAAACAATTTTTTTTATAAAATTGAGCCTTTAATGAAGTACACATTAAAAAATAACTTTTAAATTATAAATGTAATTTTACAAATGTGATTCTCTCTAGAGTTATCTGATTAAAATCTGAAAATGTGTTAGATATACTCACATTATATCAATAAGAACCGAGGGTATCAATGACACACATATGGGAATTATTTCTACCTTTGATTAAATACTAAAGGATGGGATTACATTTTGAAATTTGGAAGGACCATTGTATAATTTTGATGGCTATGACACTAGATTATTAGTATCAAAATTAGTAAATAATAAATTTAAATAATAATGGATATAAAAACATAACAGAAAATACACATATAAAATAATTACAAAAAACATTACAAATCATCTGGAAAAAAATACAGATTAATAAAATAAATTTGAGTTTATAGTGAATGAAATATAAACCAATTAGTTAATACTTCTATGAAAACAGAACAAAAAATTATCTAATATAGACCACATCATTATTCCCTATTTTAAATTAGAGTACCTATATTATCCTCCACAATCAACATGAATAAAAAAATGTTAAAATCTATTAGTAGAATATCAAAAATTATTATCTAAAAAGTGTTATCTAAGCTATAATGATTATAACAATGAGTAGTACAACCTAGATGGGATCCATCCACCAATTCACACACAAAATCTTATTATAAATATATTTCACAGTAGTTTTAAAAGTTATATATTTTTGAAATTGAGGATATCATTTTAACAATGGTACATGTTAATAATTTTAGTTATGAATTCCAAGAAAATAAAGTAATATTTTGGTGGGAATAATATTTCATTTAATATAAATAAATAATGCCTCTATAGTATATTGATATTAAAAGAAACATTTAAATATCAACAATTTATTACATTTAAAATTAATATTTTCCGAGAAATATAATCACAATAACCTATGATCTTCTTGGAAATTCTATGATATTAATGTAGAAATATTATATAAGATAAGAATGGGATAATAATAACCACTTATACCTAGTTATTATACTCATTATCATAATCGAGGGGCATATCCCATAAGGATAATACACTCTATATCAATGTCACTACATTGGGAATGATTGTAAAATAGTGGGTCATGTGTAGCTAGAAATTCAATATATAAATTTATGGTTACCCCTGATTGTAAATTTAGGTGAGGTAAAAAAATTCATGAATATGTATAACAAAATTAACAATCTTGTCACATGGTCACCTTTATCTCATTAAAAGGAAACAAAAAAAATATCATTAGTGATTATAGGACTATTTATAAACCCCTTCATTGAGAACCATAACATATAAATCAAAATAATAAATCAATTCATAAATGAAAGATTCAATATTGAAGGGGTTTTATCCTTTGAGAATTTCCTCAAAAGTGAAATATGGGACCCTACATATTCCATATAATGGTATGCCTAAAACATATTTCAAGTAAATTTTTTTTTTCATAATCATGTTATAAATATTAAAGATCTAACCATTCAAATATACATCCTATTAATAAGTATTGTTTTCCAAAATAATCATTTTAAATTTAGTGAAAGGAAGTCACCTGAATATTTGATGAAATAAATAGAGGTACAACACGTCATCAACAAAATGCTTTAATTATTTTAACAAAAATTTTGGGAAAACATTATACATGAATTTAAATATATAATAAATTATTGTTCTTTGATTACTATCTTATTTGATTGAAATAATTCCTATAAAACAATCATTAATTTTTATATAGGTTCCCAATCTCCTCAAAAAGAACCAAGAGGCATGATATATCTTTGTCGACCCCTAAAACCATAACATTCCCATGTAAAACCCATCTTTATAATTCCATAGAACTCTATAATATATTAAAAATAGAGGAAAAATGAGGAAAAAGTAATTAAAAAAGGGTTAATAGAATAAATGTGATTACCTTGAATGATAAACTGTAGAATATAATGATCTTAAATTATTCACTATGTGAAATTGTGATAATCATTCCGGAGAGTACTGTTGTCATTCTAAACAAATAGGTCTATATGTGAGAAAATTTTGGATAAAAATGAATGAGTGAAAATGATTAAAATAATACATTAAACATACCTATTACTTTAGACAAATTATGCACATGGATGAGAAAATCTGATGGGAAACATGACACTCCAAATGTAGGTTCTAGAACAAACATTGAAGTTCTACAAGATTATAAATACTATGTATTGGTCAATTGATTCTCATTATTTCTCCTAAAACTTTTCAACATAAAAAGATTCTAAGAGTGTGAAGAGAAATATATTAAATAGTATTTGAAATCATAGTGTTATACGAGTTATGTGGTATGAAGAAACACCCATTATAATTCATTTCCCCCAGAACAATGATCTGTGTAATGGGTGTTCAGTTATCATAGTGGTTATCCTTATTTTAATTGTTATTATTTCAAGGATTCATATTTCAATTTTAATAATATATAATTATTCAGAGTGTATCATTATTTTTCTATAAAATGGTGGTATTATTAAATAGATATCAGTGGAATTTTTTAAAAACATTTGACTACTTGACCAAAAATTTGACAACAGTATTTAAGTTATTTAATGATTAATCTATTTACACTAATATCATCAAATAAATAAATTATTTTATAATAGAACACTACGGTGTGATTTGAATACAGTGATTTAACATCCTTTATTTTTCAAATTTATCCCCATATTATTATGATATAAAATTAACGAATAATAACATTTTTTCTTTATATAATTAACTAGTATTGTTCCATATTTTTATGAATGTGTTGTTTTAGTAAGGATTATCCATTTTGATATGATGTATTCTTTTCATTGTCACCATATACTACTTACCAACTAGGTATGTACCAATGTTTCATGGTCATTACATCATTATGCAATTCATTCCAAAAAAATCCATAGATTCATCAATATAATACATCGATTCCAGATTCAACCTATCACATATACATAATAGTAATATAATCCTCTATATTAACTCCTAAAAAGTGTATTATATATTACTGTGGTGTGAGGTACTTATGAATGATCAATCCAATCCCTTATATCATTATAATGATGATGTAATAATATGATTCACATTGTTATGTTTTTCAACTAAATGTAACATTGTCATTTTCAAAGTCTACTTTACATCAATGATCCTCTAAATCAAATATGATCTTGATTTTGACAAGTAAAAAAAATAAAATCAATATAAATTTAATTTATATACTTCAATATTTATTTTATAACCATTCTAGTAATATTAATTTTTCAAAAATCATAATTATAGGATTATGTGGTTTTTTCGAAGAGATGAATAAAACTACTATAATAGCCATTAATATATTAATCATCCCAAAATTGAGAAACCACATATATCCCCTTTTAAAATTTAATTTAGGATTTGATATTTTACAATTAAGACCAAATATCTTCAATATTCATAAGTGTCCCTTCATAAACATTCTAGTGACACTATGCAATTCATATTCCTCCCCACAAATAGTGATTTAATTTCCAAATATGTTGGTGTTTTTCTGTAACATCCCAGGTAATTAAAGAATAAATAATTTTCATATTTATTAATATTTACAAATTAAATATTAATTTTAATTAAAAGGGGTTTCTACGTTCGATAGCGTACTCGGTACACAACTATGAGTTTCATTGAAAACTTACGTTGCACACAAGTAATAAAATAATATTATTTTAAATGTTAGTTAACGAGTAGCCGTTGTACTGGCGGGAATGGATAGAAATAACTAAAATATGATTATATATGTTTTTAAATTTACCCAATAAAAGATAAAGGCTTAAAATAAGGAAACAGTTCAATTTTAGGCATTTATACCTTAATTTTCACTAAGGGTTCACTTATCACCTTTTGACGGAAAACCATCATTAAATATAGTTTTGATTGATCTTATAAATTTTATTGTACCAAATATAACTCTTCTTTAGAATCGGGACATCTAAATTTACTTTGTGTAAATTTTTGGTACCTTTCTGATAAAGTTCATTTTTTTAATGAATAGTGTAAAATGTTGTATTTTAATTCAAAACCTCTTTTTAATCTAATTTATTTATATGATTAGATTATCTTTTGAATTGGTTTTAAAGTGAAATTAGAAAATATTTTTACCATTAAATCCAATAGTGGTCGTTGGAATTAATTTCACTTTGAAATCGGACTTAAACTGGTGTCAATCTTTTGATACTTATTGTTTCATAAAAACACGCTATTTTCTCTGACAGCGGGAATTAATTATTAAATTAATTAATGTGACTTATATGATTTGAATTTTGTAAAATAGGCTTCATTTTTGAATTCGGAATATCAAAAATAGCTTAGGGTGAATTTTTGGTAATTTTCTGAAAAACTACAATTTTTGATGAATAGTGAAACCACTAAGTGGTGCTTATAAAGACTGATTTTCCGTTTATATGAAAATTTTCCATCATTGTGTTTTGAATTTCAAAAATCCGACATACATGGTTGTCATTAAGAAGTAAAATGTGGTTCAATGAGATTATAATAATTTTTTGGTGAATAGTAACTTATTAAGTTCTTAATCGCGATTAGTGGTAATTAGTGTAGTTTAAGGTAAAAATAATGCTTTAATAAACTAAGATGAGCTTGAAACATGTCCTACCCTCATTGTTTGTGTCATGGCCGACCAAGACAAGCCATGGGTCAACTTGGGGACCCCATGGAGACACATTGGTTGGGAAATGACATAAATAACTTTTTATTTAATGTAAAAGTAAAAATGACACAAACATAATATGTTTTAAAAAAACAATTTTTACATGGGGTTATAAAGATCATATTTTTGATTATAAATATTAATTGGAAAGATAAAAATATTTCCTACATCATAGTAGTTTTTTTATAATTTTTAGAGATTATATAAATTAAATTACTAATGACATAATAATGATGCAGCGATGACATCATTATCTGGCGATTTAAATAAAATGGAAAGATAATGTAAAATCTATAAAATACACATGTCCAAAACTTATTGGATGGATGTATTTCGAACCCTTATCACCTTATCCACGAATTATATAAATGTGGGACCTTTTAAAACCGAAAAACATTTTTAAATAAAGTAAAATTTCTTTACTTTCCAAAAGTGCCCCTCCTCTCCTCTTATGAAAGGCCCCCACCTCTACCTCATTTCACACACTCCTCAAGCCTTTGGCTCGGCCAAACCCTGCCCATTTACTCTCTCCACATCCCTCTCCTCATCCTAGAGTATTCCCTTTGGGAAGAATCCTTTCAAAGGAAGCCTTTAGGCTCAAATCAAAAGGAGTTACACTTTTAAAGGTAATTCATTCTCTCATGTTCATTTGTTTTATTTTGCTTCTCCAACCCCCTAAACTCTTTTTATTTACATCTTTTGTAACAACACCAGTATCTTAAATATACTAGGATGTTGTTATAATATTTATTTGAGCTACACTCTCACACAACTACATCAAATGGTTAAAGAACATACGGTTTCCGTGGATGGCGAAATTCTGCCTCCCGAAACGATGATTGTTCAATACTCATTTAACACCTTCAAAGGTGGCCATTATGATGTCACTATTTTTATATATGATATATGATATGTTTATGTTTTCTTTAAGCTTCTGTATTTTTCATTTTTGACATACCTTTATGGTTTCCATTATGGGTAAACACGATATCTTCATTTAAGGAAGTGCGGACTACCGCCCCCTCAAAGTGATGTGATTCGTTAATGCCATATGTGGGACGTGTAAAGGATGGATTTAATGTTATTGTATATGATGTTATACTGGAATTATAATATACCTCTATATCATTATTATTTCATTCCATTAAAGTATGAGATAGAAATGAAAGTAGCGTTCATGCGTACGTACGGCTTACCGTCTCCATGAACGGTGCATTTCATTTCTTATCCCCAAATGTAATGTACTATTAAAAGTACATGTATATAATGGATATATATAATTAATGATATATCTAAATGATTAATATAATTCTTGAATTAAAATATACATAGCTCTCATTTAGTTTTTATTCCATTAATATTACAAATAAATGAAAGTAGCGTTCATGCGTACGTATGGCTTACTGTCTCCATGAACGGTGCATTTCATTTCTTACCTCTAAATGATTATGTAATATTATAAATACATGTATATGCTGGATATATATGATACATATTATATCCAAATCGGTAATTTAATTCTGGATATAATGAACCTTTGACCACACGAACAACATGTAATTGTAAGAAGTCCACTTTCGACTTAAGAACCAAATATTGACAAAACAAACATTGTTAACTTAAATGGTTACATAATGTTTATAACATGGAAATAAGTGATATAAAAGGAATAATGAACTTTAAAAAGGTTCTTAATCAAGTATAAATTAACTCAAGTTTATTATTCAAGACGTTAAAGAACGATCGAGTCAAGTCGGACCTGTGGTAAGGGAATTTCTTAACCCAATTTCCATTCTTTGGATTAATCTCCTACATTCAAATTATGTCATTATATTATTATGTCATATCTTGTATTTGTACTTTATTTATGTGTACTTATAGTTAATACACGTAGTATATCTATTTTATTTTAAAAATGATCTTTGTAAGGGACATCGTCTCAATCTCCTTTCATTGAGGCATATTTCGTTTTATACACAACATTCTTTTATACGGTGTATAAACCCCTATGACTTTTACTTTTATAAAAAAGGAATCCTTCTCTACGAAGCGTTTTACTAAATGACAAAAAGGAATGTTTTTTTAACGTACGCGGTGACAACGACCTTTTCCGCCGCCGCGAGTATTATTTGGTCTTTGGCTTTCTCAACAAGCCGTAATGTTTTTAGAATATAATAAATACCATATACTCTTTTATGTATTTTGGTATTGAAAATTGTTTTGAAAAAGGATTCTATTATGTCAATATATTTATGATATATTGTGATTGAAATGTGGAAATTTTATCATTCCTTTATATTGGTTTTATTATTTATGATTTTATATTGGTACTTGGACATTTTAACGGGTGGTTACGTTATAAATTATATGACGGGTGGTGCCGTGAATACCAGGATGGGTGGTTACGTTATAACCTCCAATACATTGGGTATGGAAGTCGGCCGTATGGCTATTCCATTAAGTATGTATGGAAATAGGCTGTATGGCTATTCCATTAAGTGATATGTGTGGAAGTCGACCGTATGGTTATTCCTCTTAAGTATGTTTATGTCCCAAGTTACCTTTATATATGTTATGTATTCTTTTTATGGATTTTATGGTAATCCTTTGGTTACAAAAAAGGTAAGTAATGATACTTTATTCAGTGAAGAGTTTTTCCTACTTCATTAAGGTGACGGTATTACTTTGATAGAGTATACATGGTTTACTTGATTTTGAAAAACTAACAGTTTTCATTCTTTGTGTATCCCATACTGAGCTTTTGATGCTCACCCAAAGTTTTTTTGAAATGTTTTTCACAGGACTTAATGTGGAATAAGGTCAAGGATGGGATCAAGGGAATGTCATGCTATATAAAACATGGAACTAGACATGTTTCTTTCAAGAGTTTTTTTTATTATGGAAACATAGTATACGTGACTACTTTGTAATCTTTTGAGATGTAATAGTTATGTTCTAATTCTCTAAAACTATAAACCTGAAAATATCCTCAACGTGAATTATTCATTTAATTCAATATTAAGTAAGGTTTAAGGCCGGGGCCTTATTGTTGGTATCAAAGGTCGGTTTAGACAACATTAGGAGTTAGAAAAGTGTTAAATTATAATATTATTGAAATGATATAGCATTTACGGATTAGCATGTTGCTTCGCCTAAGATATTTGTGTTCAGAATGGTTTTCTATAGAGGAAACAAAGCTGCTATGTTGGGATGACATCAGGAGGAAGATAACCTTCCAAATCAGCAACCTGAGATGGTCGGAATCGGAACTGAACAGTTTGTTGCAGTGATGGCACAGTTGAATCAGGCTATAAATGGTGGTGGTATCCATGCACGAGATCAGCCAGATCAACCGCAGAGGAACATGTCAGTGGTGGAACATTTCATGAGGAAACATCCCCCATCATTCGGCGGATCATCTGACCATGTGAAAGTTGAAGGGTGGATTAAAGCATTGGAGAAGATTTTTGATGTCATGGGGTGTTCAGAACATCAAAAGGTCAGTCTTGCTGTTTACCGTTTTGAAGGTGAAGCTGATCAGTGGTGGTCAATGGTGAAAAATATAAGCGATAGTGATGAGATTGAGGATCTTCACTGTGACGAATTCAAAGGTATGTTTCTTGAGAAATATATTCCTAAGGTGGTTCGTCTTAGGATGGAAAAACAGTTCCTAGAATTGAGGAAGGAGGATGATTCAGTGGCTGCTTATGAAGAAAAGTTCACTCGATTGGCAAGGTATGCTCCAAACTTCATACAAGATCTTGATAGTAAAATAAACCGTTTTTACTCAGGGTTAAAGCCAAAGTATTGAAGGGATTTAGCTTCTCGTGAGTTCAAAAGTTATGAAAAACTTGTTCGATGTGCGGAGAAGGTGGAAATGGAGTTTCCCGATGATTAGGTGTTCTATGACAAACAACAGAATAAGAGATCTAGTTGGCAGGAAAAGGGGAATAATTCATCAAAGAAGCAAGGAGGTAAGAAAACCAAATATCCATCCTGTGAGAAGTGTGGTAAAATGCATCCTGGAGAATGTTTATCCAAGTCTGTTAAGTGCTTTCGGTGTGGTAAGTCTGGTCATATTGCTCGTAACTATATGGAAGATGATCAAGCAGGAAATGAAAAGCCAACGGTAAGATGTTTTAAGTGTAATGAAATGGGTCATTATGCAAATGAGTGTCCAACGAAGAACTCAACTGGGGGAATGCAGCCAGACTAAAAGCAGAAAGGGGTGGTGAAATCCTTTGCAACAACTTCAGCAGATGTTGGGACAACGAATGAAGTGGTATCAGCTCCAGGGAGCTCAGTATTTTTCAAAGATTGACTTGAGGTTGGGGTACCATCAGTTGAAATTAAAATAAGCAGACGTTCCGAAGACTGTGTTCCATACTAGATATGGCCATTATAAATTTGTAGTTATGCCTTTTGGGTTAACCAATGCACCTGCTGTATTCATGGACCTTATGAATAAAATTTTCCATGAGTTCCTGGATATGTTTGTGTTTGTGTTTTGAGGTTTGGGAAGAGGTTATGTGTGCCTTGTGATTCACAGTTGAAGAATGAGTTGTTATGTGAGGCTCATATTTCCTCGTCTTCAGTTCATCCTGGCCGTACTAAGATGTACAGAGATCTACGGGAGTATTACTGGTGGGATGGAATGAAAAGAGACATTGCTGATTTTACTGTGAAGTGTTTGACATGTCAACAGGTTAAAGTAGAGCGGCAGTTACCGAAAGGGATGCTTCGGCCTTTACCAGTGCCAGAGTGGAAATGGGAAAACATATCCATGGACTTTGTTGTGGGATTACCGAGGACATCTCAAGGTAATAATGCAATCTGGGTTATTGTTGATCTCTTGACCAAATCTACTCATTTCCTTTCTATATGAGATACTTTCTCTTTAGATCAACTTTCCCATTTATATCTTAAAGAGATAGTCAGGTTACATGGAGGTCCTCTCTCCATTGTATCTGATCGTGATACCAGGTTCATATCTAACTTTTGGAAAGGCCTTCAGAAGTCGTTGGGTACAGAATTAAATTTTATTACAACTTTTCATCCTCAATCAGATGGGCAGTCAGAACGAACAATTCAGACATTGGAGGATATTCTACAAGCTTGTTCGATGGATTATCAGGGAAGTTGGGACCAACATCTTTCTTTGGTTGAATTTTCATATAATAACAGTTCTCATTCCAGTATACAGATGGCACCATTTCAGGCAGTATATGAGAAGCATTGTCGAACTCCGGCTTTTTGGAATGAAGTGGGTGAAAGTAAGCTCATGGGACTAGAATTGGTTGAAGAGATGGCAGAAAAAGTTCAGTTGATTCAGAAGCACATGAGAACAGCTCAGAGCAGGTAGAAGAGTTATGCGGATAACCGGAGGAAGGATCTATCTTTCGAGGTAGGTGATCATGTTTTTCTCAAAGTATCACCATGGAAAAGTGTGATGATATTTGGTAAGAAAGGAAAGTTGAGTCCAAGGTTCATTGGACCATATGAAATTCTAGAGAAAGTTGGATCAATTTCTTACCGAGTGGCTTTACCTCCGATTTTATCTCAGGTACACAATGTTTTTCATGTTTCAATGTTGAGAAAGTATATGCCAGATCCATCTCATGTTTTGAGTCCAGTGGTAGTTCAGCTGGAAGAGAACCTATCTTATGAGGAACAACCAATCCAGATTCTTTACCACAGGGAGCAGATGTTACAGAATAAGGTGATCCATCAGGTAAAGGTTTTGTGGAAAAACCATGTGATTGAAGAGGCAACGTGGGAATCTGAAAATGCTATGAGGGATAAATACCCCCACGTATTTTGATATGTGAATAAAATTGCGATGACGTAATTCCCAAAAGGGGGAAGGATGTAACATCCCAGGTAATTAAAGAATAAATAAATTTCATATTTATTAATATTTACGAATTAAATATTAATTTTAATTAAAAGGGGTTTCTACATTCGATAGTGTACTCGGTACGCAACGATGAGTTTCTTTGAAAACATACGTTGCACACAAGTAATAAAATAATATTATTTTAAATGTTAGTTAACGAGTAGCCGTTGTACTGGCGGGAATGGATAGAAATAACTAAAATATGATTATATATGTTTTTAAATGTTTTTAAATTTACCCAATAAAAGATAAAGGCATAAAATACGGATAGAGATCAATTTTAGGCATTTATACCCAAATTTTCACTAAGGGTTCACTTATCACCTTTTGATGGAAAACCGTCATTAAATATAGTTTTGATCGATCTTATAAATTTTATTGGACCATATATAACTCTTCTTTAGAATCGGGACATCAAAATTTACTTTGTGTAAATTTTTGGTACCTTTCTGATAAAGTTCATTTTTTTTAATGAATAGTGTAAAATGTTGTATTTTAATTCAAAACCTCTTTTTAATATAATTTATTTATATGATTAGATTATCTTTTGAATTGGTTTTAAAGTGAAATTATAAAATATTTTTACCATTAAATCCAATAGTGGTCGTTGGAATTAATTTCACTTTGAAATCGGACTTAAACTGGTGTCAATCTTTTGATACTTATGGTTTCATAAAAACACGCTATTTGCTCTGACAGCGGGAATTAATTATTAAATTAATTAATGTGACTTATATGATTTTAATTTTGTAAAATAGACTTCATTTTTGAATTCGTAATATCAAATATAGCTTAGGGTGAATTTTTGGTAATTTTCTGAAAAACTTCAATTATTGATGTATAGTGAAACCACTAAGTGGTACTTATAAAGACTGATTTTCCGTTTAAATGAAAATTTTTCATCATTGTGTTTTGAATTTAAAAAATAAGACATACATTGTTGTCATTAAGAAGTAAAATGTGGTTCAATGAGATTATAATAATTTTTTGGTGAATAGTAACTTATTAAGTTCTTAATCGCGATTAATGGTAATTAGTGTAGTTTAAGGTAAAAATAATGCTTTAATAAACTAAGATGAGCTTGACACATGTCCTACCCTCATTTTTTGTGTCATGTCCGACCAATACAATTTATGTGTTAACTTGGGGACCCCATGGAGACACTTTTGTTGGGAAATGACATAAATAACTTTTTATTTAATGTAAAAGTAAAAATGACACAAACATAATATGTTTTAAAAAAACAATTTTTACATGGTGTTATAAAGATCAGAGTTTATATTATAAATAGTAATTGGAAAGATAAAAATATTTCCTACATCATAGTATTTTTTTATAATTTTTAGACATTATATAAATTAAATTAATTATGACATAATAATGATGCAGCGATGACATCATTATCTGGCGATTTAAATAAAATGGAAAGATAATGTAAAATCTATGAACTACACATGTCCAAAACTTATTTTATGGGTGTATTTCAAACCCTTATCACCTTATCCACGAATTATATAAATGTGGGACCTTTTAAAACCGAAACAAATTTTTAAATAAAGTAATATTTCTTTACTTTCGAAAAGTGCCCCTCCTCTCCTCTTATAAAAGGCCCCCACCTCTACCTCATTTCACACACTCCTCAAGCCTTTGGCTCGGCCAAACCCTGCCCATTTACTCTCTCCACATCCCTCTCCTCATCCTAGAGGATTCCCTTTGGGAATAATCCTTTTAAAGGAAGCCTTTAGGCTCAAATCAAAAGGAGTTACACTTTTAAAGGTAATTCATTTTCTCATGTTCATTTATTTTATTTTGCTTCTCCAACCCCCTAAACTCTTATTATTTACTACTTTTGTAACAACACCAGTATCTTCAATATAATAGGATGTTGTTATAAGATTTATTTGAGCTACAATCTCACACAACTACATCAAATGGTTAAAGAACTTACGGTTTCCGTGGATGGAGAAATTCTGCCTCCCGAAACGATGATTGTCCAATACTCATTTAACACCTTCAAAGGTGGACATTATGATGTCACTATTTTTATATATGATATATAATATGTTTATGTTTTCTTTAAGCTTCTGTATTTTTCATTTTTGACATACCTTTATGGTTTCCATTATGGGTAAACACGATATCTTCATTTAAGGAAGTGCGGACTACCGCCCCCTCAAAGTGATGTGATTCGTTAATGCCATATGTGGGATGTGTAAAGGATGGATTTAAAGTTATTATATATGATTTTATACTGGAATTATAATATAACTCTATATCATTATTATTTCTTTCCATTAAATTATAAGATAGAAATGAAAGTAGCATTCATGCGTACGTACGGCTTACCGTCTCCATTAACGGTGCATTTCATTTCTTATCCCCAAATGTAATGTACTATTAAAAGTACATGTATATAATGGATATATATAATTAATGATATATCTAAATGATGAATATAAATCTGGAATTAAAATATACATTCCTCTCATTTAGTTTTAATTCCATTAATATGACAAAGAAATGAAAGTAGCATTCATGCGTACGTACGGCTTACCGTCTCCATGAATGGTGCATTTCATTTCTTACCTATAAATGATTATGTAATATTATAAATACATGTATATGCTGGATATATATGATACATATTATATCCAAATTGGTAATTTCATTCTGGATATAAAGAAACTTTGACCACACGAACAACATGTAATTGTAAGAAGTCCACTTTCGACTTAAGAACCAAATATTGAGAAAACAAACATTGTTAACTTAAATGGTTACATAATGTTTATAACATGGAAATAAGTGATATAAAAGGAATAATGAACTTTAAAAAGGTTCTTAATCATGTATAAAATAACCCAAGTTTATTATTCAGGACGTTAAAAAACGATCGAGTCAAGTCGGACCCGAGGTAAGGGAATTTCGTAACCCAATTTCCATTCGTTGGGTTAATCTCCTACATTCAAATTATGTCATTATATTATTATGTCATATCTTGTATTTGTACTTTATTTATGTGTACTTATAGTGAATACACGTAGTATATCTATTTTATTTTAAAAATGATCTTTGTAAGGGACTTCGTCTCAATCTCCTTTTATTGAGGCATATTTCGTTTTATACACAACATTCTTTTATACGGTGTATAAACCCCTTTGAATTTTACTTTTATAGAAAATGAATCTTTTTCTACGAAGCGTTTTACTAAATGACAAAAAGGAAGGTTTTTTTATCATACTCGATGAAAATGACCTTTTCCGCCGCCGCAAGTATTATTTGGTCTTTGGCTTTCTCAACAAGCCGTAATGTTTTTAGAATAAAATAAATACCATATACTCTTTTATGTATTTTGGTACTGAAAATGGTTTTGAAAAAGGATTCTATTATGTCAAAATATTTATGATATATTGTGATTGAAATGTGGAAATTTTATCATTCCTTTATATTGGTTTTATGTTTTATGATTTTATATTGGTACTTGGACATTTTAACGGGTGGTTACGTTATAAACCATATGACGGGTGGTGCTGTGAATACCAGGACGGGTGGTTACGTTATAACCTCCAATGCATTGGGTATGGATGTCAGCCGTATGGATATTCCATTAAGTATGTATGGAAATTGGCCGTATGGCTATTCCATTAAGTGATATGTGTGGAAGTCGACCGTATGGTTATTCCACTTAAGTATGTTTATGTCCCAAGTTACCTTTATATATGTTATGTGTTCGTTTTATGGATTTTATGGTAATCGTTTGGTTACAAAAAAGGTAAGTAATGATACTTTATTCAGTGAAGAGTTTTTACTACTTCATGAAGGTGAAGGTATAACTTTGATAGAGTATACATGGTTTACTTGATTTTGAAAAACTAACAGTTTTCATTCTTTGTGTATCCCTTACTGATCTTTTTATGCTCACCCCAAGTTTTTTTGAAATGTTTTTCACAGGACTTAATGTGGAATAAGGTAAAGGATGGGATCAAGGGAATTTCATGCTATATAAAACAATGAACGAGACATGTTTCTTTCAAGAGTTTTTATTATTATGGAAAATTAGTATAAGTGACTACTTTGTAATCTTTTGAGATGTAATAGTTATGTTCTAATTCTCTAAAACTCTAAACCTGAAAAGATCCTCAACGTGAATTATTCATTTAATTCAATATTAAGTAAGGATTAAGGCCGGGGCTTTATATGTTCCCATAAATGTTACTGGAACAATAACCCAAATTATTTTTTGAAATTCCAGTACCATCACTAAATTTAATGTACCTCATATTATTCATAAATATTATAGAGTAATCATTTTCCCATAAATGAAATTGAAATTGAAAAGAAAATACAACATTTTTTCCACTAGAAATTATAAATATTGAAGCATTCAATATGAATATATCAAATATACTAGAGAAGATAGTGGACAAAGAAAAGTGGTCCTATATTTGTAACCACTATTATTTTTTAGGTGTAAAACACTACTACAATACACTAAAGAAAGCTTCCACACATGAACTAGTGGGAGGGAATATAGTAATTTTACATATTAAGGTAAAATTTCCATCCCCGTGATTTTTTTAGATAAAGTGACTGTGTCTGGGGAATTAATGTTTTTTATATGAGTTACATGATTATAATGAAATGTGATTTTGTTAGATTCATAACCTTGATGTTCTAATTAATTGTGTATCATAAGTGTTCAATATGATGGATTTCCACTTATCAATTATTCAAGGGGATTTTATCTTATTTATAAGTAATGTTTATTTACAATAAATGAACTAGAATTCCTTAAAATACATAACACCAGGTCATTCAAAAAAATCCTAAAACATTTTGTTTTATATTATTTATCATAATATCCCAAGCTATAGAATACATGATCCTTAACAAATAACTATAAAATGGATTTTTAATGGACCCATTAACCAATAATTAATATATATTATATAAAATCAAATAGATATTACCAAAAATTAAATGTAGAGTTTAATCATGAATTACCATAAATTACATACTATGGTCCATCCAACAAACCATTAATCACATTGAGTTTTCAAAGCTAGATTACTATAATATAATTACAGTGGTCTATCCATCGTGATTGTAAAAAACAAATCCATCATTATATAATAGAGTGATCTATATAATATATCTTTTCCATCAGGGGATTGATTGATATGATGGTGTTTTTATCCTATGAAACTATGCTTCATCTAATGTATGATAAAATTTATTTAAAATTATATTTATTTCTTAATACTATTATCATAATATAAACTATGATGTAACCATATATTTTTTTTCAAATTAAATTATTCTATCACACCTCTATATTGTAATTCCAATATTGTATTATTATTAATTAGTGTCATTTCCAAAATACATCATCCATTATATAATAACCCTAGTAAAATATCATTTTTTAGAATACGTTTTATGTGATTCTATTTATCAATAGATATATAGTGAAAATAAAACATCATATATTTTCTCTCAACATGAAATTACAATCACATTTCCCTTCCCATTAAAACTTAGTGGTTATATTTTTTTCCATACTCATTATAATTGGCCCTATATTATTATGATATGTATCCATTTTCTCCAAATTGATTATCTCACATATTTCCCAAGCTAATCAATTTGTTGGTTTATTTATTTAAATATACTCACATCACAGTATATAATGATAATTATTTCTATCTTCATCCCAGTTACAGAAAAATATTAATTGATACTCATGTTTGAAATAAAGGTCCCGGAAACATGCAAGTAATTTTATTAATATCCCAACGACACTTTTGTGTTTTAATCCCCATAAAATCATTGTCTTTTTATTTATAATTTTTATAGCTAAATTCCCCTAATTCATAGATCATAATGTATATCAAATTTCTATATTATTTGGAAATTCCCTTAGTGATTTACATGATGGAAAAATGATAAAAATAAAGTTATAATATTTAAAATACTTTTTAACAAACATACCCCACATAACAAGTAACAATAATGTAATTTTTACATATAATATAATAAATGTTACTACCCAGGTCAACACGTTTCACCTTTATTTTTGGAGTCCTACCTGATTATAAATCTATTTTATCAAATATAATCTGGGAGTTTTATCTTTAGGGGTTACCTCATATGAAATTTTATTGGGTGTGTGTGCATAAAGAAAACAATCATTAGAAGAATATGTGTTATTTTGTTGTCAATATCATTATTATAATGATTTTACACATTGTGTAATAGCCTATGGTGTGTCCAAGAAGAATATATGGTATTAATGAGTCCCATGGAGTTAGATGATCGTGTCCTTGACTCAGGGAGGTAGGTTCAGAAAATATAGAATCATGTCTAGTACTGAGACAAATGTGCAACATCACTAACTAAGATCGAGTTTTTGGGTGCAAAACTGAAGAGTTGTGAATTAAAGGGGATCACAATATAACATCCCATAATAAGTGAAACAAAATTTTACAAATTTCAATAAACATGTAAAAAATTTATAACACTCTTTCTAGTAACCTACATGATTATAACCCCCATGTTATGTTTTCTTAGACTAAAGTGGATTTAGGATGGGTGACCTACTTTGGTATTTCTAAAATGGTGTTAATTTTGAATTATTACAATAAAACAACATGTATTGGAAAGTGGGTATAATCATTAGTTTGGTATATAAACCAGTTTGGTAATATCATTTTTTTGTGATGGGAATTAATATGAGGTATTATTGGAGAACCATTTGTTCGGATGACCATGGTAATAACCAAGGGATGCAGGTCCTGACATAACACAAATCATATATCTGAGATTAAAATTACAATAAAATCATCATGGCTAATAGTAATGAATATAAAAAACTTATGGAGATAAAATTTTGGAATTGTTATATTATGTAATCCACAAATATAAAATTATAATAAATATCAAATGGGATAAAAATTTCTATTGAAATGTATACTAAATTCTCAAAATCCATTGATATTACTCCAGTGGAACTCATCATTAGTAGGTTATATGTGGATATTGTTGATTTATTATTTTCATTCGACCCTATCCAATTATAATATTCCAATACAAGATTTTTATAATCTTATATTATTATTTATATTTTTTTGATAATTTAATTATAAACCATCACAATAATTTTTACAATGATGAATGTCCTTAAATATCAATAATCTTATCAATATGATGAATGAAATTACCATTATATTTTATTTTGATTTATTATACACATTGGGATATAATTATAAAAAAATTAATGTATCCTTTTATAAATTTTTTAATAATGTTAATTTAATCCACACATTTTTATTACAATAATAACTAAATGTGTAATACTATACAGGTGTTATGCTTATAAATAGTTTTCATGTTTCTATTATGGTGTTTCATGTGCCAATTTCGATTATAATTCACATTTGGTTTACATAAACCATTTCACTTAGTAAGTGAATAAAATATAGTTTATGATCTCTGGCCTTATACAAGGTTTCATGCTTTCGATCAATATACATTGTCCATAAACACTAACATTCTGTTTTTTAAAATATTTATTACATTTATAATTTTCCATTATATTAGTCTAAAGTCCATAATTTTAGTCATCATATAACAATTTTATTGAATATACACAACCTTATTCATTGGGTCCAAATATTAGTCTCAATTTGATGACCATGAACTATAAATAAAAAATAAAAAACAATTCTGATTGAAAACACAAAATATGAGTCATAAGATGATTTCTAGTCCATTCTCACTAATCCTAAACCCCTATTTTGGATTAGGTAAAATATAAAATTAAAATAAATAATAATCATAACATTTTGAGTTGATGTCTCATAATGGGGTACATGATATGTTATGTGGACATCAATCATAATGTTTTTATCCCTTCAAGCATCGAATATGTTATAGTATAATAGAAAAAATCATTTTTTCTATAAAATATAAATCATGAAAATGATAAATCTATGCTAAATAGGATTATAGGATATAAAAAATAATTTTCTTATATATCATGCATATTTTTTTATATATATTATTCAATAAACACTATGATGTAATTCTATTGTACAAAAACCTGGATAGAGACTCATTCCTGTAAAACACAATTATTTTTTAAATCATTATTTGTTTTTTTCTTATCATATCTAATTATAATATTTTTTTGGAAATTAAAAATCAGTCACATATATATCTTAACTATTACTAAAATAGATCATATGAACAAGAGTTAATGAAAAACATTGCATATTTTATCTAACTAATTTTCTAACTGAGGGTTAAAAAATGAGCACATATATATTCTTCACTTATAAAAATAAAATATCGCACATTAATAAATATAATTGAACAATAAAAACTATTAATCTATAAAACATGTTTTCAAAATATTATTTAATAAATTCATCATCCTTTTCTTCCCAATTAATTTCAATTATATTTTTTCCTTCGGGTTTTTAATTAAATTAATGTTATCAAGAGATGTTCTATAAAATCAAATTTTTAACAGAAATATTTCACTATTGTGATGTTTTCATATGGGTGATGTATCATGTTAAATATATTCTCATGACATTTTAATCTATTATAAAAGAAAATATTGAATGATGTTTTTAAAAATGATGGAAATTATTAAAAAAATGGACATCATGCATATTATAAAAGCAAAACATCTATAAGCAGGTACCATTCTGTATCCATCACAAATTCAAGAATAAAATATATGTTTAAATGAAAATGGATATAAATACATAATATAGATGTGATAAAATATTATTGGATAAATTATAAACATCATCCAATTATTTAAATGAAACATTATTCATTTATTAAAAATTAAATTTCACAGTAATATCTAATTCATCAATTATTATTTGTTTTCCAAATACAAAGGTTATATTCTTACATCTAATGAAATTAACCATGATCTTAATAGATAAATATAATAAATTGTAACAATATATATAAATATAATTTTCATGATTAATTATTAAATACTTGATATTATATAAAAAAGGGGAAAATATTTCACATCTTCTTATCAATTCAACATTGGGTTTTTTTGTTGTAAAACCTATTATAGTGGCATATTATTTTTCCCATATGATAATACCCAAATTGTGAAAGTAATTCCTTTTATTATTTTAATTTTTCTATGATTATATTATATTATGAACATTTATTAAAAGTTTATACTATTAAACCTATCATGATATAGAAGATATATAATTCATTGATAAATATCATATCCAAGGGAGTCATGATGATAAATGTATTGGATATCTATCTATACCAAATTTCTCAAATTCTTTTTTTATTATTAAATTTAAAAAAATAGATTCATTTATTTGGATATTCTTATTTAATATAATATTATTGCACAATGTTATTTTTTTTTTGAAATAATATATGTTGCCTAAACTAAAACTCATGTCAGTACCCTTATAAATGTAAAATATTTTTTTATATGAGGTTATTCATAGTTGGGATGTTAGGGTTATTAAAAAAAATACTATTTTTGAATGGTTTTCTATGGAATACCTCTATTTAATGATATCCATCTTTATTTATACTTCACTTTTTATGGTGTTCTATATATTAAATTTTAAAATAGTTGGATAAAATAACTCATAAAATGGTTAAAAATCCATAAGCAGTATTTTCCATCAACATACAACTTCTTCTCATTTTCCACTAGTGGTTCAATTTATAAAATTTCCTCATCCTATTATGTACTTTATAAACTACACTATATGATAACTTTTCTCTATACACTGGTTATTAAATTGGATGCTAATCATATATCATTGGTTGGTTAGTCAGAGTTATTTCCCACTACACTTATGTGAATGATATTTCATTTGTTAATCTAGATACGTATTTAAATGTAAAATTTTGTGATATTATAATAATCATTTAAAATATTATATTGATAAATATTTTGGTGTAGTGTTTGATAAAAAATGTAATCCAAACATTTTTATGTTCATGTATCAACCTTATATATAATTTTAGTCTTCCCATTGGAATTTTCAAATCACACAATCCATTCTAAGTTGATGCACTAATTCCTTGTACTAACCAAATAAATAAATCAAATAATTATTTTGTGTATGGTTTAAAAATTTTAATCTCATAAATATAAAATTATATTATAAAAATAAATCCATCAAATATATCTATAATTTTTTTTGACTACATCTATGGGGGATTCACACATTTTAAAATTTAAATTATGAATTATATCAAAATATGGTTGAAATTACATTTGTTCCCATGTCAATAAGTCAAACCCTTACAATGTTCATAAATTTAGTTTTAATATATATGGTTGGAGCCCATAAATATTTCTAAAATTCAAAACATCCATTAAATATATACATATATATATTAATTCTGATCCTTGATTAAATTAAATGTTAGTTGTTTTATCTCTCCACATTGAAAATGGATAATTTATTGATATTTTTTACTGAAAAATAGAATGTAATGTTTGATTTTGTTCCCAAGAATCATGGTTAAGTCGATAATGTAACTAATTTAGATTATTTATATGTAACAATCTATAAAAATTAAAAACCATCCACTATGGACGATTAATAAAAAACTTGTTATATAATGGATTTGATTCAATTGTAACTATACATGTATACCACTTAACATATTTAATCATCTCTCTAGAATAATATAATTTTGAAAATTATTCCTATGAGAATACTGGGTCCGACATGATCTCATTGAATTAACCATTGGATTTCCCCCATAGTAATAATAAATTTTTTTACCAATGTATTGAATAGAAGAATTAGGTTATTTTGATCCTCCTTCCCATAGGATTATCAAGACCATAAAAAGTATCCCCCATAGAGAATGTTGTTTTCTATATAATATCCAATTAATTTATTTCATGGAGAAACTCATCATACCTATTTCCCTAGATTATATTACTATTAATATTTTATATATCATAATTTATGATACCATTCTATAGATATTATATTGGAATAGTGTAAGATTATTAATATGTTTAGTTAATCAATTCAACACAAAAATCTATTTTCAATAAAATTGAAAAATTTTAGGTATGTACTACTTCACCTGTCCCAATAGTTATTAAAACAGTTTTAAACTACGTGAAACCATAATAATAAAAAATTGGAAATGGATATTCAATATTATAATTTTATTTTCTTCTAAATTATCTCATATAGAAATTAATTCATTCATTTTTAATGTGACATTGATAGATAGATCATCAAAAAATACAATATAACTAGCATGTGGAATTGAAGTGGATTATTTATCATCAATATGCTTATGTGAAATTATATTCTCCTTCTTTATTATTGTTCTTGGTGTTCTATCCATCATGGTATAATTTTTATGTCATGAATATATAATGATATAGAGAACATGTATGGATTGTTTATGTTTAGACAAAAAATATGAATTTCATTTAGGTAAGCAAACATGTATATATGGTGTCCCTAAGATAGGTGTAATAGTGAAAAATTTTACCTTTATTGTATAAAATAATTTGTTTAAATAATGAAATAAATCATGTTTATTCAACCAAAATATTTTAATTAACATATGTCCATACTTATCTTTCCATGAGATAAATGTAAAATATTCTTATAATCAAATTTTCGAGTAATTTGAAAATAAAAAAATGTTAGACTATAATATATTATAGTTTTTATAAATTCTATTATGAAAGAAAAATAAATACATTTTACTAAAATGATCGATTTAATTGACATAACCCCTTTTATTTATATCTTTTCCAAGTAGCCTTTGTTAAAAAAAATATTTATCCTGACAAATGAAAAATTTGTGCTTGGTAACTACTAAATGAGATATGATAGTATATATGTTGTTTTTTATAATTATCCAATGTCATTATTGTGAAACATAAAGGTTCTTCATGCATGTTTATATCGATAAGGGTGATATTTCACTAGAAACCATGGATAAAAATAGTTATACAAGCTCTGGTTCTTCAACTCCCATTGAATTTCATAACATTCATCTTGAATGGATCATGTTATGAGGGGTGATTTATTGGCACAAAAATATAATTTACAAATATTAATGGATATAAGAGTGTAAAATAAAAAATAATAATATATAGTAGAATTTTTATAATTCACTATACATCAATTTAATAATAAAAACAACATTATAATGAATTATAATCTTACTACAGTCAAAAAACAAAATCTACTCTTAGAATAGGGGTTGCCTCTATGAATGGTAAGAAAACATGCCCTACTAATTGTAACTATCCCAGGCTGACATAGTTATTTGAAATATGAGAATGGATTCAAAAAAATTACCACCCTCTAACATCAATAATCATAATAAAATAGATGAAGTATTAGTATTAAAAAATTCTAAATAAAAAACACGACTCTTACCATGTTCAAACTGCATGATATCTAATAGATTATTTGATCTATGAAAACCAATTTATTGATATTGGAGATTGGATATTTTGATTCTTCCAAATTTTACAAATATATACCATTATGATAGACTACATTTCACCACTCTTATATAAAAAAATTTGTTAATGTATACCATTCCATGTAGAATGGTTCTCATAAAAGGAAATGGTACTGAATTTAAGTACTATTAAGTAAAAAGATGTTTTTATTACCCCAAATATATAATTTTTGGATAATCCCATTACATATTAACAAAATTAAGAATTGTACAATCTTTTCACCCAAATGTATTTTTTAACACTAATGAAAAAAATTCCCCCATTGTAATATAAAAAAATAGCTTCTCCTATACCTAAAAATATATTTATATACTCTTATTATTGGTCAATTTATACACTCCAATTACATATATGATTGTGTAATCATTTTTTAATCAATATCATTCGTTTTGGAGGTGATATCCCATGTTGAATTATAATTCATTGTAAAATCACAAAACAAAATAGAAAATGAGGGTTCATATTGATAATAAGGATTTTTTCCATCTTGGGGAACAAATTAAAACATAAAAATACAAAATTACAATATTGAAATTCATGAATAGGTCTCCATTAAATGGATTCCATTATATAATATTCCACAAAATTTTAGTACTCTTTTATATGGACTCATAACAAGTCCTTCATCTATTTGGAAACATTAGTTCATGGAACAGATAAAACTAATATCTAAATAAATAATCATCATTATTAATCTAGTGATGATCATTAGAAAGTACCTTACCCATGAAAATTCTATAAATCTATCAACTACTTTCAATGATAAATGTTGATAAAATTTAATATATATTATTCTTTTTTGAATGTCCCTAAAATTCATGATTCTTATTTTTCATTTTAAATATTTATATAAAAAATAGTTTTCTCATTTGAGGACCATAAATGGAAGAATTTGTCCCGAATAAATTACCATAAAATGAAAAAATTATAAAACATTTTACAAACATAATTGGAATGGAATTATATGAAATTTTATGATATTAAAATATAAATTATACCATAACTATCTGTATAAATGTTCAATTTCTATTTTCCTGAGTGAATTGTAAACTCCTTTGTATTAAAATTTCACATTATACTCTGTGATTTTTTGTTTCTTCTCTATGTGAGATTAGTAGAAATAATTTTTGGGGCCCTATCCTATCACCATGGATCCTTTAACTTGATTAAAAACCCATATTAATTCCTCTGTTGAATTAAACTCCAGAGTATATTGTTTTATAGAATTTAAATATTTTATAATTAATTATCATCATTTCCTTTTATATTTAATGATGGTTGTTATAATAGTTCATATTATGTGTTATGATAAAATGAAATGGTGATAAAAAATATAATTCACTAAAAAATATTGTTATTATTTTCATAGAGATGAATTTTATAAATAGAAATAAATCTCAAATAGATATACGGAGTATCCATTAAGATTAGTTTTAGGATGTGTTAAACTCTCATCCTCTCATCTAAAATATTATCACCCCATGAAACCAATAAAAATGTAAAAAAATATCAATTAATATATACCGCATTCTAACATTTCTGTATCTATATTCAAAATATAATACAACCACATAGATATTAAATGGGAAAATATATCTTTCATTTTAAATCTAAAAAAATGAATAAATTATAGTATAAGACGTATAAATAATACATTTTAAAAAATTATGGGTTTTATTTACTCTTACCACTTTTCTATTCCTTTTAGTTGATGTCACAATGAAGAAAATATTTTATATGACATCTCTGAAACAAATCCAAAACTATGTTATAGCCTATTGAAAATGTGGATTCACGATCAAATTTACTTTATTAGCTGATTATTTATCCCTCTAAACAAATTACCTCAAATTAAAGGGGGGGAGATTTTTGTTATCATTCCATAATGAAGTAATATATGTACACAATATCAGGTCCTTTATTTTTTTTCAAATGTAGATACTTTTACACTTGAATCGATATATTTTTTAGTAGGGTATTTATATGTGAAAAGATAATATTCAAAATAATTTTTGAACTAAGAATAAAATGTAATTTTTAAATGAATCCTTTTTTGTTGAATTTTTTTTCTAAGATGAAGTTATGGCATCCCGCCTTTTTGTCAATAAATATTCATTACATTTTACAAAACCGAGGATCTTTATGGTTTAGTGTCTTGGAAACCAGGAACTTAAAACATGAAAACATAAAAAATTCTTCTTAAACACTTGAAAGTCTTCTACTTAGGTTCATCCTAGGTTCATTACTGCATCTCATAACCTGGGGACATACATCAAAAAAAGGGTGAGCAGAAGGCCCAATAAGGGAAACAAGGGGAAACATTTAGCATGTTAACTTGAGATACATCAACAATGTCATGAAAAAGAAAATTAAGGAATGTGTTAGAAATAATGAGGCATGTCAATATAAAAATAACGTATATCATAAATTGAAGATGTGGTTACTACATTTAATATTTAGAATCATTTTCGTTTCACCAAAGTTCATCCCCATGGTGTTATTTAAAATTACCAAGGTTATTCTCAAAGGCATTGTTAAAAATGGTCATCTCTAGAGATTAAGTCTTTACCCAATGCATTGGAGCACTATCTGGGCGCACCCTTCATTTGAATTTATTATCATTTGATCCACATATGTCATCATCAATCATTTCATAAACAACCCATATAGAAAAAAAGAAATGTTTTTCATTTCATAATCATAACGTTTTAAAAACTGCTTCAATGAAATGATCTTTATGTCACTTTAAACCCACGGAAATGGAAAGTAGGACTAATGTTTGTGTATCCAAGAATTTAAAAAAGAAAAATTTCGTATATATGTGAATACCCCTTTATAAGAATGAGCATTGAGTATTAACTTAATAAAATAAATGAATTTGAGAATAAGAGAGAGACATTTTGAGATTGAAATTCTGCAGCATAACGGCTATGTTACGAGGTTTTAGAAAACATTTAAAAGAGATGGGACATGGGTAACACACTCATAAATGATCCATAAAACATTATGGGAACAGAATATAAATGATTTATGAACATTTTAATGAAATTTGAATGATATACCATATGAAATGAAGAACATGAAAGGAAGACAAAAATAAGATTTCTCTTATGAAAATTCAGCAGCCTAACGACATCACTTAAACATCTAAAAAAAGAATTGACGAGATCAAATAGGGTCTCTCATCCTATGAACATAAAAGATCAGTATTATAGATATAGATATCATACCACAACATAATAAATATAAAATTTAAAGACATGACATGAAAGTAGAACTTTGAAAAATGAGAAAGGTGAACGAATCCCTTAAAAATTTAGTAGCCTAACGACGTCATTTAAACTTTTTAAAATGAATTTATGAAAGAAAGAGGGGGTATCACATCATATGAACATGAAAAGGGAAGTAAGAGGAATATAAATTATCATCCTACAACATAAGATCATGTAGAATAAATGAAATGACATAAAAGAGATTACTTGAAAAGAAAGAGGGAGGTAGGATCCCTTACCTTAAAACATAACTCTTAAAACTCAATGGTTGGGACTTTGAGGGCTTGGGGGAACCTTGGAAGGACTCCATGGAAGGTAATGAGACCCTAGATTCGTTGGGGGAGAGTTGGGAGTCGAATGGATGAGATGATGGCTTGGTACTAATAGGGAAAGTGAGGGGACAAAGCATTAATGGCCAAGGGACACCTCATTGGTGGTTTTGGAAAATCCATAGGCTTGCCCATGGTATTTTCCCCTGGTATTGGCCGCTTGGGACACCTCATACCTTATAATAATATTCATAAGTCTAAAATATTGATTAATACTTAATACAAAATTTAATGATGTTATTAAACACCCGTAACTAAAAAACAATATTTTCACTATTCATCTAAATTTCAACTTTCTCAGAAAAATCCCAAAATTTCTCCTTTACCAAATATCGATGCTCTAATTTCAAAAATGACCTCCATTTTATAAAAATATTTTTCTAATTTTTTTTATTTAATATTTATATAAATACACTATTCACTGAAAATTCATTTTGTTCAGAAAAATCCCCAAAAAATACCATAACATAATATCTATGCTCTGAACTCAAAAATAATGTCCATTTTATAAAAATAATTTTCTAAATATTTTAAATTTTATTTTTTTATTAAAAAACACAACTCACCTAAAAAAACTAATACTTGACTAATAATTTATGAAACCGTTATTTACCCATTTTATTTAATCACATTACTAAATAATGGTGCCTAGATTATATTAAAACTTTCTTTAAGTGAGATTACTAATCCATTTGGTCACATTAGTAATCCTAAGCGTAAAATCACTATTCATAATTTAATATTCATCAAAAATTATGTTGATCTTATTAGACTCCAGATTCCTTACTGAACACTTTTTCAGAAGACCATTTTTCGAAAATCAATACACATCATTAATTATTTAAGGTTAACATAAACATTTTAAAATAACATTTTTTTTCAAAATTCATCAATAAAATACATCCTAAAATTATCCGGACATTTGAAATTTCACAAACTTCATTAAAGGAAGAAATCACAATTTATTCATCCCAAAGGACTGCACAAAGAAGCTACTATCTCGTCACATAGCCTCTTTTAACATCAGCATATGACCTAAGTGTAAGGTGTGCTATGGTGAGAGAATATGAGGGAGGCTCCACCAACATCGCACGAGTAGTAAGTTCTATCAGTTTGAACTTCTCGTGAAGGCGATTTCGTTCCAGTTTCACATGATGATGTTGGCTTGGGTTTATTCCAGAGCAAAGCCCAGCGGTGCTACCTCATTCCCAATTTCTGTTAGATGGGATTCGATTGTCCCAAGACTACTAGATGAGGCCATCGAATCATATTTCTATATTAATTAACCATTATCACTTGTATTTAGAGACAATAATCAGAACGTTTGGTTTCCAGCGGTCATATTGACCAAGGATCATATAACAGTCGAAACCCAATGGTCTCATTTTAATTATACTCATGTTATCAAATGAAACGTTTTTATTGAGTATAAAATAACAAAAAAAAAATTAGGAAACAAGATTTGTTCACAAATTTGGGGTCGTTTCAATCTTCCCCGATAAGAAATTGCATCCTCAGAATTTTTATAATTGGGATTGGAAATTTCATTGAAATTCCCACATCAGAACAAGAGTTAGTAACACTATTACATTAAAATAAAGAAAGGGAAGTTAAAAGGTCACCCGAGTTAACCCATACTAGGATTCCATGTCGGAAAACATGGACATGGAGGAGAAAACAAAGGGTCACGTTCTGAGGGAGATTGATAGAAAACATGATTAGGAGAAAGTTAACAATAAGAAAATCACAAATATATGATGGGTTAAATGGTATTTGATTTCCCAGTAGGAAACCTTAAAAAACAACATTTTTGTTTTACGTTCCTTTTCATAGTTCTGAGGAATTAATTTACTACATAGAATAAAACACCGGGAAATATACCTTCCTTGATGTAGAGTTTCATCCTTTAATAAGTTTCTACCAAAACTAATCTTTTCTCCAAATGATGAGCATTCAAAACTAGTTGGTCTCATGAAAGCACAAGAATCATCTTCTAGAGAATCACATGATCCACCAAATATTAACTATCTATTTATTCTATTATTCCAAAAAAAGAAAGGGTAAGATAAAACTACTCTTCAAAAGGAAAGAATCCCATATGAAGGGAAACTTCTTCAAATCATAAAAATTCCACGGTACTACCCAAAGTTCATCATAGACTATTCCATAAATAACTGTCCTTAAAATTCCTCAAAATAAACCAAAATAAGATTGAAACCCAAATACAAGAACGATTTGATAACATAGTCTTCCAAAATAAACTTCATCGTTCATCTCCAAACAAGATCTGCCACTCCTAACATCTTATAATAAAAATAGCTAACGTAAACATATTTTCCCCCAGATAGGTTAATCATTTCCATAAGTAACCTATATTTCCATAAGTTTACCTTATATTTTTCAATTCTTCAAAATATAAGTCAACCTTTACTCCCCAAAGAAAATACATTAGTAATCTATTTACCTCGATCAAATAGGGTTCCGAAAATAGTGAACGTCTTCCAAATTAATAATCATATTTTAATCCCCTAATCTTTTTTTTTCAAGAAGAACAGATTGACAAGATGAACATGTGGTACATAACAATAGTTGTTTTCCTTAATGATATAAAACCATATTTGGTAGTGACTCGATGTTCATAGAAAACATTAAAGATATGCTCATAGGGCAAGAACTAAAAAAACATGACATAGAAAATTACTGCGAAGAAGTTACATGTACTTCAGTCATCATGATCTGTCTCAACATAAGACTTGTATTGTTCCCTTTTCCTTGAAGATTGTTGATGCTAATCATGTTTCTCATCCCTTCCCAGAGAGTATTGCCTAGGATAATGTCTAACTTCTCCACATTTAATACATTGAAAGGTATAAGGTACAATACACCGAACCTAATCTCTATTCACCACTTTTTCCATTTTTTTAAGAAATTGGATACTTTATGCCCCATCTTCCCACACTTAAACCATCTCCCGGTTCCTTTGTGATGTTATCCTTGGTGCCTCCTCCCACAATTTTTGCAAAAAAGAAATTGGGTCTTATTTCCCTTAACAACTTTATTATAAGATCATCCTTGAGACTTTGTCTTCTTCTTCCTTAATGAATTTGGGCATTCAACTAGGTACCAATTATTAATTGTGATTTTTAATAGCTAGTTTGTCATAATCACAATATGTTCAACATGATCTGTCATTATTTCTGTCACATTAATAGGGCAATCCTCACAATTCCTATCACATTGGTTGTTGGGACATGTTCTTCAACTTCCCTCTATTAACTAAGAAAAGAAAGTATAATTAGGGTCTTAAATACTTAGCCAATAATCATTAAAAGGAAACTTTAAGCATAGAAAGATAAACTTGTAGAAGGAACGTATACCCTATCTTATGATCCCCTAGCTTCCAATCTAGGTTATCCTTGATCATATATTCTTAGGTGAATCTTAATTTTTTTTTATTTTTGATCTTTTAATAATGGTTCATACTAAGCTTATGACATTACCAAAGCATATCCCCCAGGAGTGTCTTAACCAAGAGTGCAGCAAGGCCCATTTTCGTGTACCAGATCCCGTTCGAGTCTATCTCAAAGCGGTGTTTTCGGGTTTTACCCCTATGTATATCTGTACCATAGCCACCTCTACCTGCTCGTATCTATACAAGGATGTATTTTCTTGGAAACCCCTTACTCAATACTCACCAAAATACCAGGAATATTTCCCATATTTAAACATTTCTATAGGTTTCATCCTAAGGATTTCATATCATAATTTCCCCAAATAACTAAACCATCCTTTGATACCAACTATAGCATCCCACCTATTTCTCAAATAAACATTCATTACATTTTACAAAACATAGGATCTTTAAGGTTTAGTGTCATGGAAACCAGGAACTTTAAAATTGAAAACATAAAAAATTCTTCTTAAAAACATGTAAGGATTTTTCTTAGGTTCATCCTAGGTTCATTACTGCATCTCATAACCTAGGTACATACATCAAAAGAAAGGGTGAGAAGAAGGCCCAGTAAGGGAATCAAGGGGAAACATTTAACATGTGAACTTGAGATGCATCAACAATGTCATGAAAAAGAACTTTAAGGCATGAGAATGAAATCATGAGGAATATCATAATAAAAATAATGTATTTCATAACATGAAGATGTGTCTACAACATTTAATATTGACAATCATTTCCATTTCACCATGGTCCATCAACAAGGTGTCATTAAAATTTACCGAGGATATTCACCAAGACGTCGTTAAAAATGGACATCTCTAGAGAATAAGTATTTACCCAAATGCATTGGAGCGCTATAAGGTCTCACCCTTAATTTGTCTTTATTATCATGTGATCCACATATATCAACATCAATCATTTCATCAACAACCCATATAGAATAAAATAAATGGGTTTCATTTCATAATTATAAGGTTTTAAAATCTGCTTTAATGACATGATCTTTATGTCACTTTAAACCCAACAAAAGGGAAAGAGGGTCTCATGTATGTAAATCCCAGAATTTAAAATAGAAAATTTTGGTATATATGTGATTACCCCTTTAGAATAAAGATATTTGATTATTCACTTAATAAAATAAATTAATTTGAGAATAAGAGAGAGACATTTTGAGACAAAAATTCTCCAGCATAACGGCTATGCTACGAGGTTTTATAAAACATTGAAAAGAGAGGGGACATGGGTCACCCACTGTTAAAAGATCAATAAAACCAAAGGGGAACAGAATATAAAAGATTTAAGAACATGGTAATGAAATTTGAAAAATATACCATATAAAATGAAGAACATGAAAGAAAGACAAAAATAAGATTTCTCTTATGAAAATTCGGCAGCCTAACGGCGTCACTTAAACTTCAAAAAAAGAATTGACGAGATCAAACAGGGTCTCTAATAATATGAACATAAAATTTCAGTATGATATATATATATATCATACCCTAATATAATAAAAAATAACTTTAAAACTTGACATGAAAGTAGAACTTTGAAAAATGAGAAAGGTGAACGAATCCTTTAAAAATTCGGCAGCCTAACGGCGTCATTTAAACATTCATAAAATGAATTGATGAGAGAAAGAGGGGGTCTATCATCATATGAAAATGAAAAGGTCAGTAAGAATAATATAAAATATCATCCTCCAACATAATATCATGGAGCATAAAAGAAATGACATAAAAGAGATTACTTGAAAAGAAAGAGGGAGGTAGGATCCCTTACGTTAAAACGTAACTCATAAAACTCAAAGGTTGGGACCATGAGGGATTGGGGTCACCTTGGGAGGACTTCGTAGGAGGTAACGAGACCAGAGAATTATTGGGGGAGAGTTGGGAGTCGAAAATATGAGAGGATGGCTTGGTATTCATAGGGAAAGTGAGGGGACAAGGCATTAACGGCCACAGGACTCCTCATTGGTGGTTTTGGCAATTCCATGGGCTTTCCCATCGGATTTTCCCATGGTATTGGCCACTTGGGACACCTCATACCTTATATTACTATTTAAAAGTTGACCATATTTATTTCATACTTAATACATCATTTAATGATGTCATTAAACACTCGTAATTTAAAAACGGAATTTTAACTATTCATCAAAAATTCAACTTTCTCCGAAAAATCCCAAAATTTCTCCTTATCCAAATATCGATGCTCTGATTTCAAAAATGAACTCCATTTTATAAAAATAATTTTCTAAATATTTTTAATTTAATTTATAAATATATACACTATTCACTGAAAATTCATTTTTTCCAGAAAAATCCCCAAAAATTACCATAACATAATATCGATGATCTGACTTCAAAATTAAAGTCAATTTTATAAAAATTATTTTCTAAATATTTTTAATTTAATTTTTCATTTAAAAAAACTATTCTCCCAAAAAACAAATACTTGACTAATAATTTAGGAAACCGTTGTTTACCCATTTTATTGAATCATATTACTTAATCAAAGTGCCTGGATTATATTAAAACTTTCGTTAAGTAAGATTACTAATCCATTTGGTCATATTACTAATCCTATGCATAAAATAACTATTCATAATTTACTATTCATCAAAAATTATGTTTATCTTATTAGACTCCAAATTCCTTACTGAACACTTTTGGAGAAGACCATTTTATGAAAATCATTACACATGATTAATTATTTAATGTTTACATAAATATTTTAAAATATCCCTTTTTTCAAAATTCATCAATAAAATACATCCTAAAATTATCCTGACATTTGAAATTTCACAAACATCAGTAAAGGAAGAAATCTCAATTTATTCATACCAAAGTATTACACAAAGAAGCTACGGTCTCGTCCCATAGCCCCTTATAACACAAGTATATGAACTAAGTGTAAGGTGTAATATGGTGAGAGAATATGAGGGCGGCTCGGCCAACATCGCACGAGTTGTAATTTCTATCTGTTTCAACTTCTAGCAAAGGTGATTCCATCCTAGCATCACATCATGTAGTTCGGCTTGGGTTTGTTCCAGAGCAAAGCCCAGTGCTGCTACCACCTTCCGATGTTCGGTAAGTTGGGCTTCGATCGGCCCAAGACTACTGGATGAGGCCATAGAATATTCTTTCTATATTAATTAAACATGATAACTTGTATTTAGAGGCAATAATCGAATTATTTAGCTTCCAATGGTCATATTGACCAACGATCATATAATTGCCGAAACCCAATGGTCTCATTTTAATTATACTTATGTTATCAAATGAAAAAGTTTTGTTGAGTATAAAATAACACACAAAATTAGGAAACAAGATTAATTAAAAAATTTAGTGTCATTATAGCGGTGATATATGAAAAATAGCATTATGAATCCCAAACACTATATCAATTTCATAGTTTTTAATAGCCTCGACCCAGTAAAACATTCAATGTTAAATTTACTATGAAGTGAAAATAGATATGTGATGAATGAAGTAGTTATTGTAACATGAAAATTCCACTTCCCTAATTTCAATTTATGGTTCATTGTATGTGTAGAGTAATCATTAGTAATTATAAAACCATAATTATTATATAAAACTTTATAAAATAATCATGAATATTTTGTTTTCAAATATAAATGAGGAAGATACGAAATAATTTACTTTTAATCTTTCAAATTCTCCATAAATGACCCCTCTATCAATTTATATTTCACCAATGTCTTATATAAAAATTACGGTGATGGGATAATTTCATTGAATATTTTTATATAGGCTGGGTGAAGGAATTTAGTTCCATTTTCCATTTAGTTTATGAATTTTTTTCCATCTTCATTTATATCCATGTTTCTAACCATTACCCATGTAACTAACATGTATAAATAGACCCCATTTCACAAATATCACTACATTATTTATATTTGTAAAATTTTCTCTAGATACTAACACATATAATGTGGATTCATCTTTTCCATGACCTATACTGTTGTAATCTTATATTTTCTAAATTTTATACATTCTTTTGGAATATATGATTATGTATTTGAATGATATGGAAAATCAACAATTTTTCAGTTCAACGCTAGATAATTCCCATTACCTCTATGTATTATTAAATCATCGTAATTGATGATACTATATTACGATGAAAATTATTAATCATGAAGATCCTATGAAATCTATTCTATTCTACTATTAAAAACATTCTATTTATAAAGATGTTTTAGTCCTCTAATTTCCATTTTAAAAAAGGATGACTTGTTTATCAGGATTTAAATTATCACCATTTAAGGACATATTAAATCATTATTTAACTGTTTATAAGAATATAATTGATACATTATGAATAAATATTGACCCTTTATAATTTAAGGGCAGCAATTTGTATTCCACAAATTATTCCATTCCTCATCATTTGTTATCTATTAGTACATTTTATGTGTCTTTAAAAATTATGTCAAATTAGTTCTCATTACATAAAAGTTAAAGTATAACTTCAATATTAATTTGAAAATAATTACAGTAACCATTATATGCCTATTTCTATGACCATAAAGTTAACAATATTGGTCAATGACTCTTTTCAAAAGAATGTATGACAATATATATTCTTATATAGCATTTAATTGATTAAAATTATCTAAAATTGAATTGTATTAAATTGTGTTTCATTCTTTCCCTCTTAAAATAATATTAGACCCCCCATTATATGAGTCGACATTAAATTCCAAATGTATATAATCGTCATAATTGAACTATGTCTATTTTTTTCCACTAGACTTATGATAACCAAAATCCCCCATGATGCCTAATACATACAACAAAGAAGATTCTACCATTTAAAAAATTGAAGTCATTATTTAGTGGAATTAATGAATATATCATTTCCTATATGGATTTAAATAATATAAGAATTAATAAAACTAATATCAAAAAAATTATGTGAAAGGCTATTTTTGATAGCATACTGAATACGCTACACTATATTAAAAGGAACCTCATAATAGTACTATTTATGCATAACTAGTAAAAGAATGATTATAAATTTGGGGATATGAATGGTATTAAATATATTTAATTTCTTAATAAATAACAATTTATTCAAAAATTCTTACAAAAATAGAACTATATTTTTAGTAACTTGTTTTTTTCTTAAAAACCATGTTATTAAAAAAATGTTTAGAGTTTTTTGAGAAAACAATGATAATAAATTTCATCAAAATATTAATATTTAATTTAATAAATTTGATTTAATTTTTAAAATTAGCGTTTCGAAATTAAATAAATATTAAATATTGAAATTCTATTAAAAATTTCCATTTTTTAATGGGTACTAAAAAATATAGATTTTAATTAAGAATTGTATTTTATAACTAATTTAATAAACTAATGATATTTTAAATTAGTTTTATATTTAATTAGTTAATAAAAATATAAAAAAATTGTAATAGTGTTTTAAATTATTTTTAAACATGATGTAAGTATAATATATTTTGTGCGGAAAAATTTCATCTTCCGAACAACTTTATTTCATCAGATTTGTTGTGTTTAATTTTAAATTTAAATCTTCCAAATTTTCATTTTATATTTTAAAAAATTAATTCCATAATTTTAATTTGGAGTTATAAATTTTGGATAAAATTTCATTTATTTTTTAATCTTTATAAATTTAAAATTTATCATTTTTGTTCACATTATGAAGGGTAAATAAAATGTAAAATGCTAAAAATTGTTTGATAAGTACAATAAAATGAAATTATCACTTGTAGTAATATTCATGGATTGTTAAATTGTGTCTATATTCATAATATATTATGTTATATCATATTATCATTTCAAATGGATTTGATTATATGTTATATATTTTTTATGTAACAAATAATCCATGAATATCATACTATTATTTTTAATAACTATACTTTTATTGACAAGGGGATAAACATATTATATGTTTAGTTATAAATATTCATTGTAAATTTATGATATTTATATTTATGATGGTAGTTAAGTTATAATTATTAATGAATATCTAGTTACTCTATATGATTACACAACCCTTGCATGTTAATTATGCAATTACTGGAATAATAAAGTAAATATTATTCAACACACTCACAGACTATGGTATGAGTTTTACCAAAACAAAAATAATGTGTGATATTACTAGTATCATTTCCTTATGTTAAATCCATGCACATCACTCTCATGTAAAACACATAGACATCAGGCACCACTTTTTATAGGGATCACACACCAAACGGAGATATCATTATTCAATTTATCAGAACAAAAGATCACCTTGCTGAAATTTTCACAAAATCATTACCCTTTGACAGATATGAACATATTCAATAGAAGTTATAATGATAACTTTAAGGTAATATTCCATATTAACTTCTTTTAAAACCTATCTCTTAATAATAATATTCAACTTTTCATATGGGTGTACATTTCCTTGATAATCAAAATTTTTAGTAGTCTAATTTTTCCTAATTTGAAGATTTCATAATATATATTTTTCATAGTTAGAATTATTTTTAGTCATTTTACGGAATCTAAAGATCATCAATAATAATTTTCCACATTATGAATAATTTTCCCTACGTTTTCGTTATAATAATTTTACCTACGGTAGTTTTCATTTTGTTTTAAATTTTACGGGTTCACTTTTACGTAAATACGGATGTTTATCAGAAAAAAATCTAATGATAAAAACATATATAAATCCTTCTTCGGTTATCATCTAAACCATCAGATTCTATAAGAAGTTTTTCATCCATTGGATTAACCAATGAAGTTGAAAAGTCTCCCCAATCGCCTATATAATAACCACCTGATATTTTTTCCCACAACAATTTTCATGCTCTCGAGTGCTGAATCCGGACTGCTCTACATAAGGTCATTCCGAATTTTCAAAAGATTCCTCTGTTACAAATTTCTAATAAAGCCTATCCCCATAATTAAATGTCCAAAGTTAAGGAAATCTCTACATGGAAGATATATAGAGAAATGTTGGTCCATACAATTTTTTATGATAAGTATGACTCTATAATATCTATGAATGTCAAATTGAATGGTTGGAAGAGTGTATGTGTATCGAAACCAATAGGACAATATCCTATATATCCCAACAATTTTATTGAGTTCTATGTGATATTAAGTTTATTAAAGGAATATGGAAGAGGAACGTTGTCTTTTAATTGTTATAGAAAAACCAACTCTTTTTCTCACATCAAGGTACAAGCTTGATTGGAATTCCATAAAATGGAGAAGCAGAATTCTGTACTCACAAATAACATGATGTATCATGATCTTTTGATAAGTAAAATTATATAGAGTGTCTTGGATTGAAAGGATTAAAGACTCCGAAGATTTTTCATCTATCTACAAACATTCAGATTCTTGAAACGTGGGTTCAAGGATTTATAATTCCATGTAAAGGGGATAAGGATACTCCGAAGAAGAGTGATATCTATATATTGGATTTCATGGTGAACCTCAGGAAGATAAAAATGGTTAAATATATACTGGTAATGATTGAGAATATCAATAATGGAAATTTGAAATCTCAAAAAAATTTGTATCTGAATATTCTCTCAAATATTATAGATCTTTGTTTATAATATTTCAAAATTATGTGATGTTCCATGCTGAGAAATTACATGGTAATGGTGTTGACTGATGATACCTTATGAAGGATTATGGTGTGATTCTCTAATGATTCCATATAATTTTATGATCTAATTGAAGAACAAGTATATTTTTTTCAATGAATTCAGAAGTGGATGAAACCCCTATGAAAGGAGGAAGGAAAAGAATGTATAAGGAACTGGAAGATAAAAGAAAAAACCCTATGGCTAAGGATTGTTTTCCAGCACCACCGAAACCAAAGAAGAAAAAAACATACCCTGCTGAATTAGAGGTTAAGTGGAGAGATGGTAATAAATATAATAAGGGGAGCCTAATTTCTTATTGGAACCTGCTAAGGAAAAATCCTTAAAATAAAGGCTGTTGAAGAGCTTGAGATGAAACAGAATGAGAATAAGAAAAATAAAAATATGTATGAAGCTGAGATAGTAGAATCTCTTCTCAAAGATGGTGAGAAATAATCTGAACAATTCACAGGGAAATATTATTATTAGCTAGAATCACTTCATGTGACTCAAAGAAAAAAGTGGTGATTCAAGAATCATATCATTAAGAATAAATAGTAGTAGAAGAATAAGTGGAAGTAGAAGGAGATGAAGAAGAAGGAAGTGGTGATATTGAGGACATGATAAGCCAAGTAGATGATTATCTTGACATGGAATGTCTTTCTGAGAAATTATCAATCCGAACATAGGATGCCAAGTCATCAAAACATGAAACTATAGGAAATGATGAGAAGGGTGAGGAAGAAGTAAATAAATTTTATGAAAAGGAAAATAGCAATCATGACTTTTTCCAGCCAGAGGATGTTGAGGTAGGAGCTATGAAAGAATAAGTAGACGAAGATAATATATTTCAGCTGTCAGATAGTGACCCCGGATCTCCAAAAGAATAAGACATCATTTCGAGAGCTGATATAGGAAATCATGAGGCATTAGATACTCCTAGTAAATTTATGGTGAAGAAGAATGATGTTAGTGGTTCATTAAAGAGGAATGCTGAAGTCATAGAAAACGAATCCTCACCAACCAGACAATCAGATTCATAATCATCTTCCCATGGACATGGTTTTGTTGTTCAGTCATTGAAAAAGCGGGATGGTACTATTAATTTATTCCCAATCATAGAATCAAGATGTCAAATGCTTCAGAATACGATAAATCAAAAAACAGATTCATTCTCCATGGTTATGGACAAATGTTTCGGACTAGAGACCGATTTCCAAACCTTCCTGATTAGTTATAAGGCTCGTATAAGATCTTGAAACAATATTACAATATAGTAAGTTAAAACAATTGAAGAAATGATAATCTTCAATAAATTTTTTGTTAATGTCAAGGATTCTTTTGACAAATAATATGGGAAGATCAAGGATCTTACATATAGTTTTCGGGAGAAGTTAAGCCTAGAATAGACTTCTCAGAAGTAGGATGTTAAAGATCTGAATGGAAAGCTTAATTATTTGGACATGAATTGGAAGAGGGAAAATAATCACAAAATTGAGATTGAAGAGAAGATTGTTAAGCGAAAAAGTAGTATTGAAATCACGAGAAAAAATTTCTTAAGGATCAGAGAGAAAAATTAAATCATTAGAGAAAAAAAGAATTAAGATCAGGATCAGCTACTGAACTGTATAGAAGAAGATCACAAGGAGCTCAAGAAGCCAAAAATCATTGTGAAGAAGCTAATGTTTATGGAGAAATAAGGATAACATCTTTCCATTCTGATATTTTTTTTATAATATTCCTTGTATTAATTCATTCAATATTAATGAATCTTTGATTGTTCTTTATACAATTTTTTTGTGGTTTATTACTAAATTTTCGAGTACCAATTTGTTTTCCTATACTTTATTTCTTTTTGAAAATTAAAATGTGGTTGAAAGAAATAATAATAATAATACAAAGTAATGAAGAAATTTCCCTATGTAAGGGGGAGTTCATATAGTTGAAATCCATTACCAATGATGTTTATCGAATGCAAGAAAATGAAAAATATTATTCATGAAATCAAGAATACGATCCATACGGATTTAAAATCCCAAGGGAGGAGTTAGTAGTATTCCCTATGATATATAATTAAAGGAAGATAAGTTTTTATTTTGATGTCCATAAAATTTATATGTCCTTAGATTATTTTTCATAAGGATGTTTGTTCATTCCAAAAGGGGGGAGATAGTTGAGTCAATAAGGGTCCCTTATGACTTTTCAATTCCTTTATATTTTTAAAATCACATGATTTCAATCTCAAGGAAAATTTTATTTCCCAGAAGATTTATCTTAATAAAAAAAATTTCCTTCCCCAAGGAAATTTTATCCCTAAACTTGTTTTCATTGTTCAGGATATAGTGTGTCTAAATCTAACTCATTTTATTTCTCTGTGTCAATTTGGTTTCATTTCTAAAAAAATCGAAATCCTATAAATTCATAGATATAGATTATTCTATTTTCAGGTTCTAAACTCAGGTTTCGAATTCTCTGAATTGTGACTCTGAATTCCTCTGAAATTCAGAGTCTGAATTCCTTGAATCCTGACGCTGAATTTCTTTGAATTCAGACTCCGAATTTCATTGATTTCAGACTCGAAATTCCATGAAATTCAGAATCCAAATTCTCTAAATTCCTAATCGGAATTCTATAAAATTCAGACTCTAAATTCTTCAGAATACAGACTATGAATTCCTCTAAAATTCAGACTCTGAAGTCTATATAATTATGATTCTGAATTCTTTAACAACCCGAATTGGAATATCCATGTAATGTAGAAACCATATTTTTATTTTCTTATACTCCATACTGTATTTTTCCTTAGACTCCGAAAAATGGATTTGGTCAAGAAACCATATTTTTATTACCCTTATTTTAGTTATGAAATGATGTCGTAAAATATATCTCTAACTAACCAATTTTTGAGTGACACATGTACAGGACCCACTAAGAATCAATGAAAAATATGATTGTTGGAGGAGCGTGCCGACTATTAGAGATGTTCCTATAAATAGGATCTCATTTTAACAAGATCAAAACTTTTGATGAGTTAGTTGATCACTCTAGAGATTACATATTGCTGAAGTGGTTTCTAGAGAGAGACTCTCATGCCTTGTGCATATTGAACATCATGTTCAACTTTCTTCGGGCGACTATAATTTTTGATATCTACCATTGAGTTATTCTGGGGATATGAAGACATAGGTTTTGACTACCTTAATGTTTGGGAACATCATTATTTATGAAGAAATAGGTGCCGACTACCATGAAGATTATGTTCTAGCGGGGATAACATGATAGATTCTGATATTCCTATAGAGTACTTACCCTAGTGTGGGTAAGATGAATTTCCTGAAATTATAAATCAAGGGTCCTTTATCCAAGGCTATCTAATAACCTAATCTCTGGGATAAAAGATTACATACTTGTTACTTATGTTGTTTCATGTTTATTTCTACTGTAATTTAACTAATAAGGAAACTATAACAATCTTTTATTTTCTTGTACTTATATAATCATATTAAAAGGTTTTTATATTCTTTAATGTAGATTATTATTCATTGTAAACTTTTCATAAGTTTCATTATTCGAACCATATATCTGGAACCTTGAAAGTTTGTAGAACTATGTTGTCTTGTGAATTTACCATGTTTTAATTTTGTATACCTAATTTTTCATAAAGATACAATTCGCCCCTCCCCTCTATTATATGGAGCATCTACATCATATTTCAATAATACATTGTGTCTCATGATGTGTTAAAAGGGTTAATAGGGGTATAAAACCAAAATATGGCGGTAAAAATAATGTCAAAGAATGTAAAAATATAATTTAATGAGAATATTTTTAGTAAAACTATTATATCAATCTAATATTATAATTATTTAATTTTTTGTAATACATTTAATTTATATTAATTTAACCATTCAATAAATTCCAATTGTAACCCTCCCCTCTCTCATAAAAAGGCCCCACTTATTTTCATTTCATCACACTACAATAATAATTTAGATCATCCAATACCTCCCCAAATAAAATCCTAAAATCCCTACTTAAATTATATATTCCACAAATTTTACAAAATAAAAATCTTCATTTTTATAAGTTTTAATATATTGGATTTTGTTTGATAAAGTTGTAAAATTACTGACTGAGAATTTCTGTTTTATTTATACATCGATTTTTTTTGGAATTTATTCAATATTTCTATGATAATCTCATCATAATATCCCATATAATATGGTTTTATTATGTTATTAGAAAATACTATATATATATATATATATATATCTTTTTCATCCATAAAATTGGAACGGAATCCATCATTTGGGTGTATATAATAGTATAATCCCGTGGTTTGATTTAGTTATATTTGAATCGGCACCTCTCATGGTTAGTTAGAAGGTTCGAAATAAAATATATATAGTATATTAAAAACATGTTTAATATAATTAAAATTTAATATATCATTTAATTTCATATCGTTCCACTCATTGAAATATTATAAATATGTTCGTTCGTACGTGTGGAAGACAACCTCCATCAAGCAATGTGATTCTTTTTTATCAACACATAAAATAAATGATACATGTATATATATTTTATTAAATAAATATAGCGGTGTTTATTATAAAATAATAATTATAATATAGTAAAATAATATATACATTATTCACATAATGATCATTTACAAATGGAATCATTACACATTCATATGTACGGCCTAACGTCACCATGATCAAAACTTATATCATTTTTCATGAATATTTCTCGTTTCATATTTTTCAATATTAATTGATGTGAAAAAATGATAATTGATTCATGATTAATATTCTGTAGATGATTTTACAATGAATTAATTTTCCATATTCAATATACTAAATTCATTTCAGACATATGAGATAAATATCTTCATAATATCTGATGTGTACACAATTAATTACATAGTTTCTTATAATAATGTAATAGGTGAGATAAAAGGAATAATAAAATTCATAATGTTTTTCATGAAAATAAATAATTTCTACATGTTAATTATTCAGAATTATATAGAAATAATGTGATGAGTCAGACTCATGCTAAGGTACATTATTTTATAAACATTTAATACATCCTTATAAACTTGGTTTTTCTATGACCATGTGTACTAAAAATATCTCAATAATGTTATTATTTGGAGATAGTTAATTTTAAAAGATGTTTCATTTTTCATTTTTTTATTTAAAAATATTTTAAAAGGAATATTTTTAAATAATATGATGAATTAATTAATAAATATCAAATGGTAATGTTCTGTATTATTCAATAAATGGATTATATTCCATCATTTGGGTGTATATAATAGTATTTTATGGGAATAAATTTTTTTCAAATGTTTTATGAATAATAGAGTACGGAAAATGGGGTTTTTCCAAATATGGTACTTCTGTGATATATATGACAAACATGGGAGTGCGAAAAATATTATAAAATGGATTTATCATAATTATATATGAATTGTGTGCCTCATATAGCTTATATGAATATTTTTCCCTATTATAGCTCTCTAATGCATTGGGTAATGGAATGGATTAAAACAAGTAGGTTTTTCTTATAATATTATAGGAATATATTGTGTTGTCTCTTCTATGTATAACAATGATTGATATTTCAAGATTAAAATTTATAGTTACTCAATCTATTCAAGTGTAACAATGAAAGGAGAATAATATATTTATGTAATGATTAAATTTTATTTCAAAATTTTCACATATTTCTTTTAAACCGATTTTTATTCAATTCAACACAAAGAGTGAACGAATCACATCGCTTCGTGTGGTTGTAGCCTTCCGTGCACTCGAGCGACGTTATCAAATTCAAATGTAATGAAATTTATGAAGGTATATGTGATTTAATAATTCCATAAATATCATTATATTATTAATATAATATAAAAATATAGAATCAATCATTCTATCCATCTGTGAGAGGCGGTAGAGGATAACATATAACATTAGTTCCTGATGCAGTAGTCCGCCGTACACATGAATGATGATTTTTTATGCCATTTTATTGAAGAAGAGATGGTTATAAGAAATACCCATGACATAAAAATATCACTTTATGGGTAATATAATGTGTTTATTGAATAATAATGGTTTAATATGATTTTATTGAGTTGGGGGGACATTATATACCAATATTGGTAATTGACATTACCTCCCCTTCAAGAATATTCATTTTTCACCAAATGGGTATATATGAAGGAATTATTGTCAAAGTACGGATTCCAGGATAAGAATTGGGATGTAAGAATGTTATTTCGGTATTTTATAGGTTACCTACTTGTTTTTAGAGATGGGAATATGAGAGAATATGTGGCTTCCTTTTTTAATTTTTTTTGAGTTTCACGATATTAATTTTTTAAAATAAAAATGTTATAAAAATGTTAATCATAGGAAAAAGGGATGAACCACATTCCATTCTAGATCCATGTCGAGATAATTTATAAATATGGTCATATTAATTCTTTTGGGAAGGTTTTTTTAATATAAACTCTTACCATTTAAGTTTAACCACAAATAAAGCATATTCTTACCTTAACCGTTGAAAATATTTTTTACTAATTTTATTATAAATTATCATCAGTAATATAGATATGTGTATTATATAATATAAAATATTTTTGTTCGAAATATAGATTCAATTTTCCTAAATTTTAGTTGTAGATTTGGAAAATATTAATTTAAAAATTTTCCACATACCTGACAAAAAAGTGGGTTTTGATAGAGAAAATTTTATAAGATTAAAAAATATTTAATAGAGTTATAAATTAAAATGATTACATTGATATAAATGTTTGTAATTGATATAAAATTGAGGTAATTGTACTTCTAAACAAATTTTTTTAAACTCCAAAATATTTTATTCTATCGATGAAGAGTAATTTTTCAATAAGAAATGGTATTTTTCACTTCATAATAACGTAATCATATTTTTTTTGGAAAAATCAGAAATTTTACCCTAATGTAATTTTAACATGCTAAATTAAAAACATATTCTTATTTTATGAAATTAATTTTATAAAAGTTTAAAAAATGGGGTTTTTAAATAGAAATATCACATTTCTTTTGAGAAAATATTATTTTCAAAACATATAAAGACATTATAAAAATTTAAGTATTTATATCAATATTTATTCTTATAATAAAAATTTTATATATAATATTTATAGATAATTTATTAATATTTATATTTATATTTTGAATATGTAGTTTCTTATGTTCATGTTTAAATAAAAATATGAATTATATAACAAGGTTTGTTAGAAATCATTAATGCAAGCCATAAAATATAATCAATATTATTCATGTAACACAAAGAAACAAATGAAAATTAATATAATCAAGTAATAATAATTTGAAAAATATCTGGGCATGACATTATACATCCCTTATAATGAATTTCTACTTCAAAATTCATCACATTGATATTAATAAATTAGGATATTTTTATCTCATCATTCCCTCGGGTTCCCACAAAGATTCTTTAAACCTATTGATTTCCCCCAAAACCATAAAAATGTGAGTTTTGTTATTCAAAATGTTGATGTATATCCATTATTAAAAAAAGAAAACAAAAGACAACATGAAGGATGAAGGGGTCATACAAGCACACATTCCCTCGTACTTATGTTGAATCAAAGATAAGAACTCAAAAGTCAAAGTCACATTGATAGGATGTGTCATAGTCTCCATCCCAATCAGAATCAAAGTCCAGAGGACCATGAGACCTGGAAATCATGGTTGGCTTTATGTATGAGTAATCCCTCCTCAGTCTCGATTTCCTAGAAAGAACAGGTTGAAATCCATCAACATCCACCACAACATTTTTCCCATTGGATAAAACCGGTCTGTATGTTGGTTTTTTTGGGGAATCATCCTCAACTTCATCCCATATTACCATGATGACTTGTGAGTCCTATAGTTTATGAATTTAGATGTGTGTCCTTGAAATCTTCTCACCTTGATCCTCCTGAATAGTGTCCATTATGTCCAGCTCCTTTCCCACAATCACTTATGGTGTCGTGTAACCTTCACCCTCAGTAGTGAACTCCTCTGTTTGATGGGCCAGATCCACACCCTTATCCACTAGAGGTTCATGGGAGACTCTTGGGGAGCATCATCCACCGCTCGTGATGTGTTAGCCTACATTGATTGTTTATTCACCTTCTTCCTACAAGAAGTCTCATGATGTCCTTTTAATGATAAAAAGGTGCAAGAAATATTTTTAAAACACCTATATTTATCATGTCAAATAACATGACACTCATGACATAAATAAAGAAATCTCTAATACTCCACCATGAGAAAGATATCATCATCCAAAGAAGATAATAGTGTATTATGAATAGGTAAAGTACTTAAATCAACTTCCACTAGAACTCTAGAATAGTGACCAAATATTTTAGCTTAGGTGGTCTGGTCCATTTTAATTGGAATGCCAACCATAAAGGCAATGTCAAACAGAATTTTAGAATGCCATAAGAGCCATTGAAGACCGAAAAATTTAATCAAAACCTGAACTCTGGTGTTTTTAATAGAGAAAGGATTGAAACGAAATTCCCATTATTGAAAGAAAACCATAACTGGTTTTATAGAAATTGACACGACCCAAGATCTCCTTTTAAGACTATCAGATGGAAAATTAATATGAATGAATCTACGTCCCATAGGTATGCATAGTAAATAAGAGAACCCCCATATAGAGATTAGTTACTGAACAAAATCATCAATTCTCCATGTATTACCTCCATTAGGATGAACAAGTCTGGATATAACTGAATGCTCACAGAGCATAAATCTATCATTAATAGCCTCCCAACTAGCAACAATGTGGGCAGTGTCACTTTTCCTAACAATGCGCTCATGAACACCATCATGATCGAATATAAAGTGCCTTTGTTCAAATTCTCCTGCAACTCCTGAGGAGGATTTACTAGATTTACCTGCATCTATTAGTTTATAAGACGAAATTCCAGTCTCCATGAGGATCTTCTCCACTACAGATCAAGCATCAACAGTGCCAAAGGAACCTCTGCAATTTAGGTTCAATTTTGATGGATTATTTTCAATTACCCTCACCGCGTCAAGAGCAGGGAAACCCAAATCTCAAAATTCATCAATCATCGCTGCCTTGGAACGCACAACCTCTATAGTAGGAAAATGAGTCTTGAACACCGTCGACACAACATGTCCTGCACCGAAAATATCTTCTAGATGCTGAACCTTCTTAACATCATCAACAGGAGAAACACTTGCATCCGCAACCACCAGGTCCGGTTCAGATCTGTAGGGAAAGGCAATAGCAGCCGTCTCCAGTGAAGCCACATGACCCCAACCTTCCTCAGATCCTTCAGCGCAGTACCCACCAAGGATCAAATTTCATCCCTTAAATCATGCACAACCGCTAGATTCAGATCCAGTATAGGTATATAGGATATTCGCTCGGCAGCCAAAGCCGCCTGTAGACCACGTGACATGCCTTTCTTCTCAACAGATGAATCCACAACAGGGATTGAACCACCGGTAATAAGGTATTTACCAAGAAAATAAGGACACCCCATTGAAGGGTCAGGTTTTTACATTCTGAAGAGAGATACAAAGGAAACATACATGACTTGAGAGTCATTTGGTTGATGTTCCAAAAAAATAGGATAACATCCCAGTATGATCCATAATTTAAAAGGGACATATATACATCTATTTTAGTATTCCTTTTCGAAAATATTTCTACCATATTCTATTGATAAATCTTCAGTAACAACATATCACCGATATTAAATTCAAGATTTCCCTTATATATATCAAAATTATGTTTATGTTGAATATGTGTATCCCTAATATTTTGATGAATGTATATATCTATATCTACCATTTCTCTATCTATATTAGGGTCCAATGTATTTATTTCTTAAAATCCAATCCCTAACATTAGATATCTACACATCTTATCATTGAGTGCATCATATGTAACCATTTAATTATTGAGTGAAAGATATTATTATATGAATACTACACTAGGGGAAGGTGTTTATCCAAAATAAATTTAGATTAAATAGGGCATGATATCACTATATCATCTAGGGATTAAATTTGTATATATGGATACCAATATTTTTGGAGATGTAATGTAGTAATGAATCATAACTCTGTATTGAGAGCATGTTGAAGAAATTTCAAGAACATTGAAGTAATCCGTGGATCACAATCAAACATAATGGAAGTTAGTACTCAATTAAACATTATAAACTCATTAACGTATATTATTTTAAGATGATAAATAAAGTTTTCTTACATGATATAAATTTAGTTTGATATCATTTAACAGAGATTGACTACATCCCATATAACATCATTGCTTTAAGAAATTTTATCATGTCTAATGAATAAATACATAGTAATGTTTTCCCATTTCCATTATGGTATAGTTAATGGATATCTAATTACATTATAATTTTTTCCCTCAACCATAGAATTTTGAAATTCAACTTCGCAATATGTAAACACTGTGATATATAACTTCATTCCCCATTAACATAAATAATATTTAAAATCACTATATGTAATCGTACATCTATGATGTATAGTTAATGATGTACTATGAGTTTTTCCTATCAACTCCTTCTTCAAATATGGTATGAAAGGAACAGATGCATGGTTCCTGATCCTCATCACCCCATCCTGATAATGGATAATCTAAGGAAAATTTATATCCTACACTTATAGAACTACATTTTCCATCTATGACACTTTTATCATTACATTGATAGATAGGTGAAAATTCAATTGATCAGGATAATATTTCAGCACATTAATCCAAATTTATAGATTTATCTATTTAATATTAAGAAATATTGGATCTTATTTTAACCTCTTCATGTATAATCTAGCATGACCATTTCAACTCAAATTATCGACAACCATGTTATATTTCATGGGTGATAATGTATTGATCAGTCATAATCATTAATCACCTATAACCATATTATTTAGAAAATATTCAAATCCTTTTGTTTTAAAATATACATTCATCTTTTGTGATCAGTATATAGATCACAAAATTCTCCACAAAGATAATTTAAGAATATCTATTATTTAAAAACTGATGTATCTATGTCTAAATCATGAGGTGGGTAATTATGATCATGAAACATCAACTATCATGAGGTATATGCTATTAACACTCCTTTTTTAACATGAAGACATAACAATCCATTATTTAATGAAAAACTATATATTACAAAAACTTCTCCACAATAAGGTAATTTAAGAAATGGTGTTATGGCTATCATTCCCATCAGTTTAATAAAATTTTCCTCACTTTCTTCTATTAATAGATTTATATATACTTTATTAGATAACTTAGTCAATGGATTATATAGTCTATATAAATTATCAAAAAAATTTAAAATATCCATCAGAACAAATAAATATAAAGATCACAATCATCATTGTTGGTCTGGACAATCACTAAATATCCCCCAAATTTAATGGATCTACTGATATAAACTCTATTGAGAATATGTGAACCAAAAAATGAATCCGTTTAAATTAAATATTCACACTGTGTAAAATTTTCATATAATTTCTAATTATTTTTATGTTTTATTAAAATTGTAAAAGTAGATTCTTGATCTTCCATTAATTTTTAAAGGATATGAATATTATCTATAAAGACTACTATGCATAGGCCACGGTAATATATAATGAAATTATTCATTAAATTATTGATAAAAGAAGTGTCATGAAGAAAAAATGGATTTCATCACAATGTAATCATAGTGTCCATATCTTGTAAAGAATTTCATATTGTATATATTCTCCCTCTTATCACTAAATTGATAATTCTTGTGATAGATATTTTTATAGGAAATGTTATTAGCTCTATGAATATGATCAATCTGGTCATAAATATAGAATTGAAAATATTTTTTCTAGATTTATGGCTTTTTTAGGTCACAATAATCAATACAGAGTCCCAATGATACATCATTATGTTTGAAAAATGAAAAGTTTTACCTCAAGGTGATTTACACTGTTGAAATATTCCATTTTCATGGTTCTCAAATAGTTTCTTCTTCAATTACTACATCTCAATTAAATTAATTATAACGTAAGTATTTGAAATTATTGTTGAACAATGTATGAGTTCTATTGAATGCTCAAGTTCACAATTCAATTGAAGACAAGGAAAATTTTCCATAAATTCATCAACAAAATACAACACAATTAGGTAATATTTAATGTCATGTTTCTCCCCATCCATTTGAGTTAAACACCTCTTACGAATGGGAGTCAAGACCGATGCAATGGATGTCATCACCATTGAATTTTCATACTTATAAATCATCCCTAAATGAAAATAATATGGTTTGGAATATCAAAAATGATTTCACATATTTGAAAAATTATTTGGTATGTATTTATAAAAATTCAATCCATGCCAATTATATCATCAAATACATCCATGTGAAGAATAATAATTTTTTGGAAGAAAATTATGATAAAAATAAACTAATGGATAATCATATACATTAGATGTGATCATCATGCCATTAGGGGTTTCCAAAATTAGTTATAAATCTTATAATTTGTGTCATATTATGATACCCTGATAAAATAATTCAGATATGAATGAATTTTTAGATCTATTGTCAAAAAACACTTGGTGTTCTAGAGATGATGGTATGTTTTCCTTTAACCTCATCATTATCGCAAACCTATTTAAAAATAGAGTTATCCTAATATTTACCCTTCCCTAGCAGTATAAAAGAATTATGGCATTCATTATTATCATGAAACCTCAGATTTGGGATCATTTTAAAAAAATATCCAAAATACGTACAATTGAAACACTAGAGTGTGGGTGGTTTATTGGGTGAAGAATTTTAATTTTTGATATCGTTATCTAACTTTGTCCCATCACATCGACATTCAACTGCTCAGAAACCATCCTTTCCATACATACAACATTTAGAAGTACTGTAAAGTACATTTCCACCATGGTTACTTCTAGAGATCATGTATGATGGAATTCTTATCTTCATTACAAAATTGATTTTTAGTTTCTCTTTAACTCTAGAATTATTTTCCAAGAAAACCCATCTTATTGATGGATATAATACCCTCAATTTTTGGTATGTAACCCCCAATTGATGCATTAATGGTTATAATGTTAAGGGTGATGAATGGGAGAGTCAGGGGAACATTGAATGAATTTTTGAGACAAAGGGGATGTTACATGGGTGGTGCATGGTTGGTCTAACAGTGTGGCCAAACCATGCATAGATGGAAATTTTGAGACAGTAGATCCTGCATGGTAGGACCAAGGTTAGAGAGACCATGTGAGGAAGCCGTGATAGGGTCTTCATAGGTAGTGGCTAACGCATGGTCACCACAAAAAATTTCTAAATGTGTGAACTAACCATGGAGGAACTTAATTAAGATCCTAAAAGATATTATCTCACATGTTTTTGCCTCTAAGTGGATCATTTTTTCCCTTATGTGGACCAACCTTAGGATTTTTCTTCTCCTAAGGCCAAAGAAGGATATCCCATTATTCTATAGGTTATCTAAAGGCTTCCATGGGTGATTTAAAGTCGAATTCCTGAGATATGTGGTCATTCTTATTCGTTCTAGTTCAGTTTCAAAGATCTACTTAGATCTACTTCTACTCTTCTGTCGTTTTCCTAGAACTAATTATATATACTTCTCTTATTATATCATTTTCATAGATCTACGTAGATGTACTTCTCTTCTTCTATCTTTTTCATAGATCTATGTCCATTATGGGTAAATCTTGGTTTTTATATTCCAATATGATGAGATTTGATCATGGCCTTGTTTGGAGAAGATATCTAAGGTGGGATTTTGATGAATCGACCCAGTATTCTTGAGCGTTCATTGTTCTTTGTGGTTTTCATAAAAATATTTGATGTAGGAGGCTTCTATATTGACTATTGTTGGTAGAATTTATTTTATTAGTATCAAATTCGTTAAATTAAATGAATTTATTGTGAAATCATGGTTCAATTCAATGAATTGATATTTTTTAATGACGATTTATCATTTTTGGGGAATTATTGATTCCCGGTGAATTGTGTAAAAATTATTTTATTTTTTAAATTTAATAATGTTATCTAAATGAATGATATTTCCGTAATTGTTTAATAGATTGATGAAAAAAGTGTTTTCATTAAAAAGGGTGTTTTACTGAAATGGTTTGTCATTGATATGAATTTGATGGATTGAGTTTTCAATTAGAATGGTTTTTTATTAAAAAGGATGTTTGGAAAGATCATTTGGAATATTGGTGTGTGAGTTCATATTGAATTTGGGGAATTGTTTAAATATGAACTTGTTCTCACTAACAACGGTCAAATGGCACGTGGGATATAATGTTCATTTTTCATTTCTAGATAGTGTTTGAAAAATGGCCATGTGCTCAATGCCAAAGGTTAAATAGTACATGGGAAACAATTACCTTGTGATGACTTGTTATATTGATGAGAAGCAACTCATTAGAAATGAACTATCATAACATATCACAGATTATTGTTTGTGTGGTTGTGTGGAATGGTTTGAGTATTCCAAAAAAGTGATCTTGTGAAATGGTTTCAAAGATTTTTTTATTAATTTTTCTAGAAAAATAAGTTGGAAGAAAATGGGATTCAATTTCACTTGTATTCTTTGGGTTATGAATGATTTTGGAAACATGTTTATATTTAATTATAAACTATTCTTGTGAAAATGTTATATATAAACTGTTTTATATAATTGTTTTTGACTCTTAAATTCTAGTGGTGTGAGTTGGTATGTCATTGGGGAAATATATACTGAGTTTTATACTCACCCATTCTTTTGAACATTAGTGGTTTTGCAGATGAAATCATCCAGGGCAGGGGAAAAGGTAATTTTTTCCACATTTTTACCACAACACCGTTATGTTTAGGACGTTCAGATATTGTGGAGCTTAAAGCTTATAGAGCATGGAGACTTGTGGGATTTTAAGAGTATTGTGTTTTTTATCCAATTTGTACTTTCTTAATTGGTAATTCTTATATTGTTTCATAAATTTATGTGGTTTTGATATACATGATGTTGTTGAGTTGTTTTTCATTTGTTCATGCATCATATAGTGAATGTTTGATTATGGTTTCTTGGTTTATTGGTTTATTTATTAATGGGTAAATCATCCCCGCATATATTTGAGACCCTTTGATATTTATTTCTACCTTTTGGCATATTGGGGATGTTTCCGAAGGCCTAGTAATGAGTGGGTTTACTCTCAAGACAATGAAAATTGGTGGTTCATTACAAATGGTATCAATATGGTCTATCCTTTTTTGTAAAAATCTTTAGTGTTCTTGGTCTTGAAGCTGGGATTCATTTTTCTTCTATTCCTTTGGTTGGAATCTTAGACAGGAGTGGATTTTTTGAACATAAAATGTATATCATAAAAGGATGTAGCTAACCCGATTATGATGATCTTCATGTTACTAGGGGGTTGGGTACATAAGTGTTTTGAAGACACATCTAGAATTATGAAAATTTCATTATCATGGGTTTAGCCAATTAGACGAGAATGACATGCATTGTAGAGGAATGACTTCCCACTAGGATTTCATATTTCATTTTGAGTAATGTTTTATGATTTTGGTCAAGCTGTGAGTTTTTGAAAAACATAGATTTTGTTTTCAAATGAATGATTTTGAAACAAGGATATATGATGTATTTTGAAAATGGTTTGGATTTCAAAATAACGAATGAATGTTTCAAAAATGGTTGAACATTGAAGAGGGTTTTTTTTAATACAGTGTAGTGATGGTTGATGTGATAGAATTTAAAATGTTATTATATCTGTTTGTAAAGAGTGTGATTGGTGGAGTTTGTTGTTGGTTTAGAATATGGAACCTGGTAGGCATCGCCAAAACCAACCAAAAGAAGTTGTAGAGAATGTGGTTGTTGCAGAGCCACATGTGAACCAAGAGTTGGTCTAAGGCATCGCTTAGGAGTATCAACCCATTGAGTTAGGGATGCAACCAGATATCATGTATACGATATCTATCGCTGTTGAAAATCCTTGTGGATGTAGTGAATTTATCTTTACTAGAAGAGATGATAACACTATCACTAAGTTGAAGAGGAAGTGAGACATCTTTTCTCAAGAGGGTGGAGTATATCGGAATCAGACCACATGATAAATTAAACATCCACCAAGACACAAGATATAGAATGGATGTTTTTAGTGTCATTCAATGAGTCATAAAATGTGAGTGTATAGAATAACCGATTTCATTCCATAACTAAAAGTATATGGGTAATCTTCTTCAATATTGTCACAATTCTCCTAGGTTAGGGGCCCGACACACTTTTCTAGCGTCATAAGCATTGTATAATTCGATGGAACAAGAAATATTTTATCACGGAAATAATTATCACAGTGTATAAATAGAAGAACTGTATGGACATGAGAAAATAATGGTTGATGATCAGGCATGACCATCTACTGTGAGAGGTACGATTCTATTTAATTTGACAATTGTGCATGTGATATTCAATAGTATTTCATCACATTATTTCATTTCATCTCGTGTGGTTGATTCACTATGTTTAATGTTGGAAGTGATTCTGTATGTTTTAAAACTAAAAACTCAACTCGATGAAAGATAATGTCAAACCTTGGCTTGTTGATCATGTTCTATAATTATTGATAGAGTTGAGCTAAAAAGGGTCTTCTTGATGTTGGACATGGATGTCTATGATGTAATCCTCTTTATGGATTGGTTGAAAATGTTAATCGATCAAATCGACTATTATCAGAGAATAGTTATTTTCACTATTGAGGAGGACATTGAGCATCTCTTCATTGGAGAGTGGATAGTAAAGAAAGGTGGAAAGATCTTGTTGGAACCAATGGTGGGAATTATCTCTTACCAATTAGTGGCATTGACTGTGGAATCAATGGATGAGATCGAGGGAATTAATTTTCCAATAGTTGTAGAACAATTTCCATATTTTTCCCCTAAGAACATCTTAGGGTTACCACCTATAAGGGAATTAGAGTATACGATATATCTCCTTCTAGGGACCAATCTTATTTCCCTTTTCTCTTAAAGGTTCGAACCAACAGATTTACAGGAATTGAAATTTATGTAGGAGGAATTGTAATGTAAGGGTTTCATTCAACCAAGTACATCCCCTTGGGCAGAAGTTGTTTTGTTTGTGAAGGAAGTAGAAATAACTCTTCAGTTGTGTACTGATTATCGTAAGCATAAACATGATACGATGATGAATAGATATCCACGTCCACACATTGATGATTTTTGTGTTCATGTATGGAATGATCAGTCGTTCTCCATGATTAATTTATGATCTGGATATCACCTATTGCGAGTTTTAAAGGCGGATATTACAAAGAAATATTTCAGAAGAAGATATTGCCAATACAAATATGTAGTCATGAATTTTGTTAATACGAATTCACCAATGGTCTTCATGGATTTATTGAATCAGATATTTCAACAATATCTGGACTCTTTTGTTGTTGTGTTTTTTGGAATACATAATAGTGTATTCAAAGACAATGGTTGACCACGAAGATCACCTAGACACAGTCTTACAAATCTTGAGAGATCGCCGTTTTTATAAAAAATTATCAAATTTTGAATTTTGAATACAAGAAGTACATTTTATTGGCAGCATCCTTTCTAATAAAAGGGGTTTTTGTTGATCCTAGAAAGATAGATGTTGTTATCTGGTGAATACCACTAAAGAATGACTTCAAGATACGAAGATTTCTTGTCCTAGATGGTGACTTCTGATTCTTTTTGCATGATTTATCATGACTAGCTTCATTAGTGATATCTCAGACATAGAATAATTCTCCTTTACAATTGATATTGGAATTCCAAAAATCATTCCAGGAACTAAATGTTACTCTTACATTGGCACCTAACTGTATTTTTCCAAAATCATGATAGGGGTATGTTGTGTATTGTGATTCTTCAGGATTAGGGTTGGGTTGTGTTCTCCTGCAAAGAGACCGTGTGGTTTCTTATCAATCAAGGAAGTTAAGAGAGCATGTGAAGAACTACACAACACATGATTTGGTGTTATCTATAGTATTCCATGAGTTGATGACATGGATAAATTTTCTCCTTGGTGAGAAATGTACTGTGTTCACAGACCAATAAATCGTAAAACACCTTTTCTCAGATTGATATTTGAATCTGAGAAAGATTATATGTGTGTATTATCTCTAGATGTCTAATATTAACATGATTTATACACTAGGTAAATCTATCTCTGTGGAGGTTGCATTGAGTATAAATTCATATGATCAGTTGGAGAAAGAATCTTTAGATGAATGGCAGTTGATGTCAGTCCTAACTGACATGCATATTGAATGTGAAAGCCGAGGTGATGTTGTAGTTTTCTTCACATTGAATCTTATTCAATATTTTGTAAATATGGTCATAGAGGCCCCAACAACTGATGAAAATTGTCTGGTTATGAGTTCAAAACTCAATTGTGGGGATACCAATGAAGGAAGTAAACTTGATGGGACTTCGGTTTTGCATTTCATAAATCAGATTTTTGTTCCAATGGCATGTCAAGAATAGATCCTTCATGATTACGACCATACTAGATGAACTGTACATCTAGGTACATAGAATATGTATAAGGCATTGAAGGAATAGTTTTGGTGGAACAACAAGAAAATGAAGGTGGATGAGTTCATCTTGCGGTGCTTAACCTATCAGAAGGTTAAATCATAACATCAGTGACTTGTAGGTATGTTGTAGTATTTACCTATCCATGTATAGAAATGGGAGCAGACAATGATGGATTTTTTTACAGGTCTTCCAAGAACGATCTGGAAACACAATACGATATGTTTGATATTGGATTATTTTTCAAATTTGCCCCACATTATACCTAGTAGTTAAACTCATTTAGTGGATGATCTATAAAAAATATATATCGGAGAAGTTGAAAAGAGGCATGGAGCATGAGTTCAATCTTCTCAAATAGAGATTTGTGGTTCACGTCTTGTTTCTATAAATCCTTACTGCAAGCCCTTGGGACACAATTGACTATAAGTGCATCATATCATCCTCAGACAGACGACCAATCTATGAAGTCAATAAAAACATTGGAAGATTATTTACAGGCTTGTGTAATGAATTTTGGAGGCTTATGGGAGAAGAATATAACTTTTGTAGATTTATCATACATTAATATCTATTAAGACTCAATACATATAGATCTGTTTGAAGCATTATATGTGCTTCCTTGTTGTTATTCACTATGAGGAGATGAAATAGTTGAATGTTTTGTAGTTTGTCCAAGCCTTGTCTACGAAATAATGGAGAAGATCTAGATGATTAGAAAGAGTATGGAGATGGCTCAGAGTTGTCAGAAATTCTATGTGGATCACTGTAGAAGACTGTTGTCGTTTGGTGTGGGTGATCATGTATTCTTGAGGATATCACCAAGACTTGTACATCATCGTTTCGGGATGCAGGGATAGCCATATCCTCGATACATAGGCCCTTTTGAGAAACTATAATGCATTGGAGATGAGGCATATCAGTTGTAAATACCACCATGGTTCATTGGCGTGCATAATGTGTTCGAGATATCTCAACTAAAAAAGTATCACCCAAATCTTGACCATGTGATCAGATGGGATCACATTGAAATGAAGTTGGATGCTTCGTTGATTCATATCCATGTACATATTGTAGATAGAAAATAGAATGTATTGAATGGAATAATCATCGTCATAGTCTGGTTTTTATGGAAGCATAGTCAAATTCTTGAAGAGGCATGGTAATGTGAAAAGGATGTGAATGAGCGATGGATGGAACTCATTCAGTGGGGTGAGGGTGTTCTACGTTTTGAGGATTGAAATACCAATGGTGGGGAGCATTTATTACCCCCGGATTATGGTATTTACCCTTACATTATTTTTTTCATGGTAATAATGTTATGGGTGATGAATGGGAGAGTCGAGAGAACTTTGAATCTTATTTTGACGCAAACGAGAAGTCGTATGGGCGGCACATGGTTTGTCTAACTATGTTTCCAATCCATGTGTAGTTGGTCCTTTTTAGGTAGTGGATCCCCCATGGTTGGAGCATAGATAGAGAGGTCATGTGGGGAAGTCATGCAAGGGTCTACCTAGGTAGCGGCTAATGTACGGTTAGCGCATGGCTTGTCTAACCGTGCGAACTAACCATGCGGGAACTGAAGTGATATCCTAAAAAATTATATGTCACTCATTTTTTTCTCTAAATGGAACGTTTTTTTCTCTTAAGTGTCCTTAACAAGTTATTTTTCTACACCTAAGGTGAAAAAGTTTCTCCCATTATTCCAAATTTGATCTGAATGCATCCCTAGCTGATTCGAAGTTGGATTTTTGATGTATGTGATCATTCTTCTTTGTTCCCGTTCAGATTCATAGATCTATTTAGATCTACTTCTCTTATTCTCTTAGTTTCTTATATCTACAACTGTTATGTGTAGATATAGGTGAGTGGATTCTATAAATTATGTGTATTTTTAAAATTCTCTTTAGGAGAAGATAACTGAGGCATGTTCTTGAATAATCGACCTAGATTTCTAGATAATTCTTCGTTTGTTGTGGTTTTCATCAAAAACATTGAGGTAGGAGGTGTCTCTCTTAACTCCTCTTGATAGAATTGATATTCAATGATTGCAATTGATTATATTGAATTGAATCTATTTTGAAATAGAGGTTCAATGAATGTAATAAATATTATTCAGAGATGATTTATTATTTTTTTGGAGATGTGGAATCTCAGTGAATTGTGTGAAAATTATTTTAGTTCTTGAATTAAAAAATTCATTTTTAAATTATGTATTTTCTAGAATTTTTAAATGGTTTGATGAAAAATGGGTTTTCAATAAAAAGGGTGTTTTATTGAAATGGTTTGGAATTGAAATGACTTTGAAGGAATTGGTATTCAATAAAAGGGTGTTTTTATTAAAAATGTGTTTTGGCATGTTCCTTGGGCATATTGGTGTGTCAGTTCATATTGCATTTCTAGGGCTAGGTTTAAATATTACCTTCTTCTAAGTGCTAATGGTAAAATGGCACATAGGATATAATTTTCATAAAATATTTCTGGGGCTTGGTTGAAATATGACATTATGATCAGTGCTAAAGTTTAAATGGAACATGGGAACTAATTACCTTGTTACTATGTGGTTAATTAAAGAGAAACCTCTCTTGAGTATGGAACATTAATAATGTTTCTTTCAGGTTTGGGTGCATTGGTGTGTGGAATGGTTCAAGTATTCCAGAAATTGATCGTGTGAAATGGTTTCAAAGATTTTTTAGTTATTTTTCAGAAAAAAAAACTTGTAAGAAAATTGTTTTCAATTTCACATGTATTCTTTTGGTTATGAATGGATTTGGAAACTTGATTATATTTAGTTATAAAATATTCTTGATTAATTGTTTTATATAAACTATTTTATATAATTATTTCTAACCCATATATCATTGTGGTGTGAGTAGTGATGTCATTGGGGAAAACCTACTGAGTTTTATACTCTCCCCTTCATTGACACATTGGTGATTTTGCAGATGTTATATTACAGGATAAGGGAAAAGGTAACATTTCACACATTTTAAGCACTCCCACATGATGTTTGGGTTGTGCCGAGATTATGGAGAATGGATCTTGTTGTGTAAGGAATCTTGTGGTATTTTTAGAGTCTTGTGTTGTTTATCAAATGTGTACCATGATACATGGTTATTCTTCTACTATTTCAATCTTTGATGTGGTTTTGATATACCTGAAGTTGTTGTGTTGTCTTTCATTTTGTCATCAATCATATATTGAATGTTTGGTTATATTTGGTTGGTTTATTGGTTTATTTACTAAAAGGTAAGTCTTCCCCCACTTGCATTTGAAACACTTCAGCATTTATTGATAGGATATGGAATCTTGGGGATGTCTGTTATGGTCTAGTAATGACTTGTTGTACTCTCATGCCAATGGGTATTGGAAGGTCATTACAATGGATCATTCCAGTTTTAATTTAAACATTGATAGAACAATAAATTATTTATTTTTAGATATCTAGGTCTGTTATATCTAATTCACATGATAGAAATAGATTCATCAACCTCATTAATTATATAAAGTTATTACTTTAAATTTCTTATTAATACTTCTAGGGATTTATGTTTTGAAAAATCATATCTTAATCTCATCCCACTTGAAGGAGTCAATTTAATTATGACCCCTTTTATTCTTCATGAAAATCTATCATTGATCATCTTGATCATTAAAACATTAGAAAAATAAATATATCTTTCATATTACATACGTTATAGAATAGAAATCAACATTCTAGTGGAACTAGTATATTACTTTATAGATTGAGGATCCATGGATCCACTGACAGAAGCTGTATATTACCTAATAAAGGACTCAATAGAACATTGATATCTTCTTTTCTCATTTGAATGTTCATTATGGTTCATGGTTTTAGAATTTTTTTTGAGTAGAGTAGTGATCATTAATATTATATATCCCATTACATTTTGTTTATCATGAGGAAAATTATTTCATTATTCATTACACCCATCATTAACACAGTTCCCTCGGGTTCCAGATGTTGAAAAAAAACAAAAAAGTGTATTGTAAAAATAATAATAATTGCGGGGAACCACATAGTCATGAAAAATAACTTATTATGTTTTTAAATCCTAAAAACATATTATTAATCTATGAAAATTAATTTTATCATGTGCCACTGATATTAATAATCTATTTAAATCCTTCACAACGTTTTTAAAGAGATTTTGAATTTATAAAGTATAACACTGTGGACTATCAAACCAGGTGTCTAGGAATGACCATTTTCTTGCCCCATATTTTGATAAAGTTAATATAAATGTGCCCTCTTCAAAGATATTACCCACTCAAACAATTATTCTTGGGTCTCATCCACTTATATTATCAATGAAATGATGAAATTGATTGGAATCCATTTTCTCAATGATTTAAAAAAAAGTTACATTTTCCAATAAATTATTGAATCTGTAAATTATCCTTAGACATGTCTTTCATGATATCATAAATATATTAAGAACCTATTTTCTTAAGGATTACTAAAAATTTCCCTTTATACAAGATATATTGAACCATTATTTTTAAAAAATAATATTACAAGATTATTTTATGAACACTTATTACAATACAAAAACACACCCCTGAGGGTCATAAAGTTACAATTGCATTAGAAATATTGAATCTTAAATAGTTGGTTCATGGGTAATAAATATCATATCCCACTCTGATTTTAATAAAAATAACCATTATTATACATATCAAATATAATACATTTCTTCATAACATGGGGAAAGGAAATATAAGAAAGGGTGAGCTCGGGTTTTGAGTAAGTGTATGAAATAGAGATACATAATAAAAACATTAACATAATTCAATGAGAACATTATAATAGAATTTTAAATCCATAATATTCCTATAAATGATCATAATCATAAGTTGTGGCATAATGATTGGTAGGTCATAAGACTTGAATTGTATAGAAGTCAAATAATTTAATCCATGAGAACATACCATTTTAATTAGATATAGAATAGTGGAATACACATAATCATAAAAATATCATATGTCTAGGCTACTCAAAAAATCATTAAAAACATGTCGGGATTGGGATAACCAACCACATACCTTATTTGGACTTTGGAAAACATCTTATGTACTATGTTTCAGGACTGGGATAACCTATCATGTGCCCTCTTTTAGGCTTCCGATAACCTCCTATGTAACCTCATATATCATATAATTTTAATCATTACCTAATTAATTGGAGGGAGATATTGGTCCCACAATTCAAATATTAAAAATAATATATACAAGATCCATAATATCAAAAATATTTATTGTCTGAGATCCCCACAATATAAATGGTAATATATAATCATTTTATCATTTCCATAAATCATAACCCTTGAAAAAAATGTGGGTTTCATAAGAAATTTATCATGTATAAACCATTGAATAGAAATTGTATTCATAAAAATCATGTTGTCATAAAAATAAACCATCAAAAGAAATAATATTAATGGTATTTTTGGTTCATATCCCATGTAAATCATAAGTAACATGAAAGGATGTTAGGTAAAATGGAAAAATATTTTGAATGAAAAAAATAACAGAACATTAATTTTAGAAAACAACCTTTCATTGAAATACCTTAAAAAATAAATTTCATATAGTTATTTAAAAAATATTTACTATGAAATTGGACACAAAATATAATAATGTATGATTCAAAGAATATAATGGTTATGAAATCCAAAAATATCCTATAATGCAGTACATGTTAAAAAACCTCCATTCACTTTTTTGGTATAATTTAAATGACCCATGACTATAAAATGAAATTAAAATTTGTTATAAAAAAATTATTAACTTCATAATGATTATAAATTAAATTTAAAATTAATATTGTAAGATTAAAATATTTATAAATAAATTTATAAATAATATATATTGATGTGAATGGGTTTTCAATCGAAGGGAGAACAAAATTTCATTTTCAATAATAATGTGAATTTAAAATCATTAGATTAATAAGTTTCAAAAGTTATGCGAAAAAATTATACTCATTATATAAAAATAGGATAATAAAATTAATGAGTTTTTTGTGGGATATATCGCAATATTTCTCCATAAAAATATATTCATAAAGAATCCTGATAAAAGATAAAATTGCATCATGAAACCCTTTCCACATTGGTGACATGTAAACATAAATAGTATTTATTAATAAATTCAAATTGTTATTATATGTCATGAAATTAATTATATTAATTATACATCATTTAAAAATGGTCTTTATACACAAATCATAAAATAATTTTGGTGTGTGACATAACGTATGTCTCAACGAATGAAAATAGCGAGAAAAAAATGTTACCTTAAATCCATACATCCATTGTATAAGTTAAAATCTCAAATATATTAAATGTCATTATATTATAAATATATTAAATAATCATATATATATATAATTCCATTAAATATTTACTAATGTCTATTTAAAAACATTTTATTACCAATTTCACGTAAAATTCATGTTTTGTAAAAAAACTGATTTGTTTTCATACATGTTTTGATTTTTTTTATTTCTCACCAAATTACATTGACAATTTTTCCTTGTTATCCTGACTTCAAAACATGATATAAGTATAACATATATTCATTATATCTATTTTTAGAGTAATTTATAATATTTATGGGTAGAAAATGAAATACATTATTCAATAATACAATTTTTTGTACGTACTCATGAAAACAATTTCCTTTTTCTTAATTTATTGAAATATAGAATGTTAGGTAATATCATTAAATAAAAAAATAATTTATATTTCATATATATAACATATAATCATAAAATCGATCCATATTACCTTCCATTAAGTTTATGGATGAATCACATTGCATTGCAAGGGGGTAGTCTGCTGTAAACATGAGTATTGTTTTCGTATTCCCAAAAAATTGAAAATTTAAAGTTATATGATATATAATAATTAAATATGTTTAGTAATTTCATAAATTTAATATATTAACTTTTAATCAATAATTATATCCAAACATTAGAGGTGGTTATGGAAAAAAATAACATTGATTCATGAGGTGGTAAACTTTTGTTACACAAATAATTATTTTGTATCCTATTTGATGGAAGATGAGATGGTTTTAGGTCAATAACATAACAAAATAAAATATAATAATATGTAAGGTATTAATATTATTTTATCAACATTTTTTAATATTATTATTTTGATGATGAAGATGATGATAATTAAAGGCTCAGTTAGGGATGATACCTCTTCTTGAAACAAATTCTTTTGGTTTGAAGGGAAAACCAACAAATGAAGAAATTATGAAAAATATATATGGATTTTTGGATGGTAGGATGGGTTTATGTATTTTATTTTTTAAGGTATATTTAAACCATTTTATTGGAATCATTAATTGGAGAGGAGAGGGGAATCTCATTAAAAGTGAGGTGAATGGCACACAAGTAATTTTTGTAAAAAAAGTAGTTGGACCCACATTTTCCAGAATACTCATGGTTCAAAAATAAACTATTATAGAAAAAATAAGTTGTAATTTCAATATATGTATATATAATAAGTTTTTTAATTATTTTGATTCATTTTTATCCCTTATCTATTGTCATTAACCCTTAGTTAACCCATTTTTAACAAAAACCATGGTTAGTAATTTTTTTTGTTATTTATAATAAATATTGTAGAAAATTCATGATGGGATTATTATATAATATAAATTATACTTCTTCCAAATATAGAATCAATTTTTTTAATTCCATTAAATAAATTGTAAGAAATAAATTTAATATTAATCCCGCTGACGTGACAAGAATGAAATTTTTTTAAGAGAAAATGGTCAATGTTTAAACTTATTTTATAGAAAAATTAAATAATATAATTATTCAAATGTCCAAGATCTTATTAATTGATATAAAATTAATATAATTTTACACATAAATCCATATAAAAATAACAAGTAACCTTATATATTATATAAATGAAAATGTGGTTTTGAAGCAAAACAAATATTTTCACTATTCACTGAAAAATTAATCGATTCAGAATACTCCAAAATGGGTACCATATCTAATTGGGAAATTTTTAAATCAATAAAAAATTATTCAGTCAACTTAATTTTCTAAAATTTTCAAAATTATAATTTATTATTGATAAAAATTAAATAATTTTGTTATGAGATAATTATATTTTCAACACATATAATGTATTTATAAAGAATTGAGATTTTTTAATTAACCTTTTTTTTAAATAAATAAATTATAAACAATATTTTATTCTATTAATTTTAATAAAAATATGATTAATTTCTATGTTAAATCATCCACATTAAAATAACAATATTAATAATTTGTAGTGATTTTTTAAGACTCATTGTTGCAAGGAACAAAAGAAAATAAATATGTTGTTTGTAAAAATATATATCAAAGAAATTTAATTAATATGAAAAAAATAAATTTTTAAAAACATAGTATGTTACAAAACTAGTACCACTGGCCAATGTGTTGTCCTTGTTAGTATGATATTACTATTTGGAATTAAATTATTCATGAAATAAAAGTTATGTTGAATTTTAGAAAGTATTTTTTCCATATAGATATCGATGGGATTATATATTTATATGGTAATTAATTAATCAATTATATTTTAGAATAATATATTTTCTATTTTGGGAAAATTATTCGATTACTGAAAAAAGAAATGATTTTTGATAAGATATTACATTAATTGAGAAATGAAGGATAAATTATCTTTTTAAAATTTTATTTTATTTTAATATGTATTCCTGGTGATTCTAGTTATTAATGGAAGTTATTATTATATCTTGGAGATTATATTATTAGGGAATATAAATTTTTAGAATGATACATTAATTGTGATTGATATTTTTTTGAGATTAATTTTTATTTTATTTTGGATAATTGTGTGGTTGAATTATTAAAATCATTTGGTTTCAGTCTTATTATTTTTATATGAATAAATTTCATGGTTATTTGAACATGGGGATGGCTTTAGAGAATAATTTATTTTTATTTTTATAAATTATTATTAAATTTGTGAATTATCTTATTTTTTATCCATTTTCTGTTTTCTAATTGTCTAAATATAGATTGAAGGTCGTATTATCCTTTTGAATAATTATGATATTCTATAGATATTTATATTAGAGCATCAGGAATAATAAATTATCATGAATAATCATCATTTGGATAAAAAATGAAATTGTTGTGGAAATTTATTAGATGATGAAACTATAAATTTTACATTTTTTTATTTTAATATGTTCATATTATATATGTTAAATGAACTCTATGACTCTTTGGAAAGGATCATGAAGAAAATATGTTATCCTTCTATATTCCATTTTTAAAATCAATAGTTTTTTCAAACCCCTTTTCTTTTGGGTATTATAGTTTTCGACTATCTCATGATCATTCAAAATCTTGTGATCAATATTATTTGAAAATACCCAGCATTATATGGAAAATATTCTATTCTCCCATGTCCATACACTAACAACCCACTAATTTTTTCCAATTCAAAAAATATATATTTGATTACTTTTGATAAAATATTTATTTTCTATTTCCCTCATTTGGTAATGATTTTTTTAAGAACACCTACTAAAATGATGGAATATGTAATGAAATTTTTAAATTTAAAACAAAAAAGTAATGATATTGATTCCTATTTAGACGATTAAAATTATTAGGGGAGATTTAATAATCTGCTATTTTAAAATAAACACCACATTCAATACAATACAGAATACAAAACACTATGTGGCATCGATGGAGCATTGGGTGTTGATTAATTATGAGTAGAAGAGGACTCGAAAGAGAACTGGGTAGCGTTCTTCACCGGATCCAGTCCTTTAGAAATGTTATTGGGGTTTTCATTACTGATCTAGTTTGTGAGTGGTGTTGGGGCTTGCATAGTGGTGGTACCTCATCAGCATTAGAGATCTGGTTCAGATCTTCTTTCAATCCAGATCTGGTCAGATTGTTCATCGATATGATGGAGTGGGTTGTATTGATGGAGTCAGATCAGTGGGCATTGTCCATTATTTTCATAACATCATGGTAATATTGTTTTTTTGTTGTGTTAGGAGTTAGCAGAGAAACTGCTATGTCGGCGCGGTCGTGGGTGGCGATAAGAAGGGACAGGTGGCGATAGAGGAGCTAGTTGTTGGGATTTGTAAGGTCTTTTTCTAGGATGAAGAGAAATTTTGAGGTGCTAATATGGATTTGGGGAGGTGACATTGGGATGTTGTCTCCTTGAGCATCAGCGTATGGTAACCCTAGCTGATATTGCAGTGTCAGTGGTGATATATTGGTGGCATCTCACTTTGTTGGGCCGGTCATGGAAAATATCAACATGGTTTTACTAGGATTTCTTATAATGTTCTACGTATAATTTGTATCTTTCCACTATTGAAATATTTTTTCCTCTGGCATTTAGTATTTTAATTGGTTATCCCACTCAATTCCAAAGGGATTTGGGTTCTTGTTTTTTCTTTTTAATAAATAGGGTTATGCCTTAAACTTCTCTATATTTTGATTTCGATTAATTATAATGTATAATAATAATTTAAATTATTTTAAAATTTAATTTGGTCATTTCTATATCATATATACTAACAATGTTCATTGAATCTACTTTTATACATTAATTTATTATAATAACATTTTATACGTGAAAATGTCATTTTTAATGACAATTATTCAATGAATTTTACTAATTAAATTAGTTAAATTAAGTGTTATATATTTTTTTAAATAGATTCCAAATTTGAAATAATTATTTCATCTTTTTCAATAATGATATGTTTTATTTTCTATGGATATTAATAGTAACTATAGTTAATTTTGTTACCATGGAAAAGGATAAATCATGTTAATAACATTAAAAATAATATCTTTAGGAATGGAAACTAATACCAACTCTTGAAATTGATTTATCTATTGATTAATTTTCATCCATAATCATATTATTTTTTGAAATTTTAATTTTCTTTCTTTTTATCTTATTATTACCATTTTAATAATTTTTGTAATGAAAAGAAAAAAGGATGTCAAAATATTGTTTTATGTAACAATAATATTTCTGAAATGGGGATAAACTGAAGATATTTTCATATAATTGTATTCATATGAAATAGAAGTGATTTATCTTTCCAATTGTAATTTATTTTTAATTTTTATTCCTTATATAATTACCTTATATGATGAAAAAACAGGCATAATAATTGAATAATTAACATAAATGAAAAATAAATAATTTAAAATATTCAAAAATTAGTGTAATCTTTAATAAATTATTTGATACATTAAATATATATATATAAACAACATCGTATTCATGAATTTAAATTTACTATTCAATTTTTTTTATTTCATGAATTTATAAATTTAAATCAAATGAGACATTTTATAAAATTAACATTACGTATACGTAATAAAAAAATTAATTATAAAATGATATAAGATAAAAAAAATATATCTAACTCTCTTATACGTGAATAGGATATGGTGTAATATATCAAAAATCACTATTTTTGGTGATTTTTATACTCATAGTAATTACCATGACACATATGGTGTAAAAACATGATTTTTCATAGTATGTGAGAAATGTTTTAATAGAGGATGAAAACCTAGTGATATGTGTAAAAACATTATCAGAACATGTCCAAAATTATTTATAAGATATTAATTTAACTCATAATCCAATATCATTCAAATAATTTCACTTTTGACCTGTTATTAAAATAAATTAAAAGAAATTAAATAAATTAAATATATTTCTATAATTCCCATCCACTCTCTTATAAAAGGGAAGCACTTCTTCTGAATTAATCAATCCATAAAAACCATATGTTTCAACAAATACCAATGACGATTACTTATTAACATCGCTACCCATATTCTATAGACATTGTTTTGTTCTTAATACCAACTATAGTGGTCTAAATGTTTAAACAAAAGGCTGTTTTTTGATTAAGAGGTATTGTACTCCACCATTTAGTTTGGTTTTATTTCTACATAGAAAAAAAAATATTCTTCAACCCTACTGAGATAACAAAACAAATATCCTAGCTAAAAATATTATATTATGTAAATTAAATGAAATATATTAGTAAGAACATATATTTTCCCATGTAATGTTTTGTAATATTTTTTGAATTATCTTCATAGCAAGGTATGGAAACTATGTGAGATATCAAGACTTGTTGTGCATGAACTAAATTTTTTAAATATATTAAATATATTAAATGACACACATGAATTTTTTTTCATTAAAATGTACGAAAAAATCTAAATAGAGACTTATATTAGAAGTTAGATATCATCATTGAGTTAAAAGAATGGGTTTTATGATTTTCCCCATATAACATTAGATCACTTAGGATGTTCGTGTTAGGCATGGTAATGGGTGCATGTTTAAATAAATAAATTTATTTATATAATTAAAATAACAAAATAAAATATCTATATAAAAGTTGTTATGTCAATTTTTTTGGTTAGCCGCATAACCCTCCAAATTTAGAGGATCCCTTATAGGGAGTTGGAGTATCTTCCATTGGAAATAAATAACTGGATCATGTATAATCAATCAGTTTGCATCGAAGATTATGGGTCACTCCAAATATAATGAGGAAAAATTAATCACAATCATAAATTTATCTAAATCATTTTCATATGTTTTAATTTAGTGTATTTATCTATATTTTCTATTTCAACTAAAAAACAAACCACCATACTAAAATATTGATTCAAAGATAGGTTTTATTGAGGCTATGGAGTTTATTTGTGGGAATTTTTATGGGAATTTATTATTATTTATTAGATATCCCTTTTTATTTGTACTAGTAATGGACCAAGGAAAACTAAACTTGTCTGAGATTCATTCCTATAACAAGTTTTTCGTGGATTTCATTCATACTACTTTGTTTATCATGGGAAATTCCTTTGGCCCCTGGTTAGAAAAATTATAATTATTTAATCATTTCACACCCATTTCATCATGCAACAGATTTTATAATAGATCTGAGTAATGATCAATTAAATGATTCATCTATGATAATGGTTAGTTACTTTATCAGAGTATTTCTTGTGTTATTTATGTGTGTCAAACGATATATGGCCAGGACATGTAGAAAAAAGGGCATGTTGAGTATTATCATTACACACCTTGTACCCCTTCAAAAAATTATTTTTTCCCTTGTCATATTCCTCTTTGACATGTTTTGTTAGGGGACATTCCCTTGATCCATGTTCAGTGGGTTAGTATGGAATCACATCCTACCCATTTGAAAGTGATCCCTTTAGTGGTACATGTTTGATAAAGATGATTAAATCCTACCATGACTCGTAGAGTGGGATCATCTATCATCATCATTCCATAGGTGGAGTTCATGTATCATCATGAAAAACACAATGAATGAATTGATACACTAATTAGTGGGTAATTCTAGAGTGAGTTCATGGTTTACCACATGGACTTTGGAGTGATCTTAAAAATTATATCATTATATTTAGAATTATTTCATATACATTATATGGAAATAAATTAAAATAAGTATATCATGGTTGGACTCCATCAATGTAATATTACACCAGGAGCATGTTCTCTTGGATTAGTGTTACGTGAACATTCAAGTAGGATTCCTAGTCCCAAATTATAGTTGTGAATTTACATTGATATATTGTTTAGAAAATGATTATATCATGATATTCTAATTTTATGTTGTTTATTAATATACACGTGATGAAGGGACTTTTATTCATGGGTTTATATTCTTGGTTATTTTGGGGTGTCAAACTGGATTTTAATATACTCACCCCTACATGGGAGTTTTCCACATGTGTTATGTATTGTGCATATGATCGAACTTTTAATGGAGTCCTTGAGGGACCAGGACTATGATGATCATAGAGATCTTTAATGACTTTTTACCTACATTATAATGGACAATATCCCATTATATTCATCGGGTTAGATTTGTTTTATACACATTGCGGTCGGATTTTATTTAACTCATTTTTCATTCCAGCACTTTTTGTGGACTGATAGTGGGATATAGATGTGTTCATGCATGGTCTATCAGTTTTTTGACATTTCATCATGGTATGGGATTAGATATGTCGTAGGTTTACATGTAGATTTGGATAAGGCCTACCATGTGAGTAATATACCTACATGGTGATAGTGATCAACTTGTGGCCTATTGTGTGATGTATTGTGGTAATCGAGAAACAATCCCCTTTGGGATAGTCCTGAAAACGTTTTATCATATCCACTAGTTTCAATATTAGGACCAAATATTGTGATACTTTTATTGGGAAAATAGGGTTAAGTGTTATGAGATTAGATTTTTGGATAGGGACTCCAATTTCGGTGCGGTGAACAACATATCTATTCACATTTCATTTTATCACTATACATTCAACTCAAAACATATACACATTGGATGTAGACATAAAATTTTTACATGTTTCAAATAGTAATGATTTCTGTATTACATTTCCTTATTTAGTCATCTCATTCGATATAATCATTAAATGTGGTAAATCTTCTATATTTCAGGATTCATCCACAATAACGACCTAAAACATTTATAAATGGTAACACCCTTCTTATAATTATTTTATATAGTATAAAACATATTAAATCACATAAAAAGAAACATATAAACTCTATAAATGATGAAATAATGAAATAAGATTTATTTCTAGTAGTACAGACATATATATCGATGAAATAGTAACTTGAACTTTGGAATAGTGATATGACCATTTTGAATAATAAACTATAAAATGGAATAGTAATGCCACCTAATGAATTTTATACAGAATTTAAGAAACTTATAAATGGTAATATTATACAATTATATCATAGTATAATATGATAAAGGATTTAGAAATTATTAATTCGGGTTTGATATTTTTATAAACCTAAGTATTTATTTTTTTTAATTTAATAATTAATATAATATCATAAACTAAAATTAATTTCAATAAAATTTAATGAAGAATTTAATTTTTTTATATATTTTAATATTTTGATAATATTAGGAAACCTAATTTAATTTTTTAATGTGTTATAAAATCAGTTATAAATTAAAAATATATATAATTCTAGTAAATGATTGTTGAAATTAAAAATTAAATTCCACACATTCTGAATATTATTTTACAAAAATGGTGTTAATTTAGGAATTCTACATATGGTTTAATGGTTATAATTGTTCAAGGTATTTTTCTAAAACCCTTGAATTTTTTGAGAATATTAATATACAATAATTTTATCGTATATATACATTGTATGTTTAATATATTATTCCTTGAGACATCATTGATGTATGAAACATAATATATAACATTACATAATTTTTTATTATATGTGAATAATGATTTAACAATTCATAGTGGTGATAATTAATAATAAACTAAAGATTAAAATAATGTGAAAACACCCCTCCATTCTACTATAATTACCACCCCTCTCCACATATTTCCATCACACATAATAATGATAAATCCTTGTAAATATTATTCCCAATAACTTTACCAAGACCCTACCCTACATATATGATCTCTAGGTCTTGTAAAATGAAAAAAACCTTTTCTCTGTAGAGGTATTCAAGGAGGAGAAACTTAATAGGTTAATCCCTCTTTTCTTTTAATTTCATTTCGTTTCATGTTATTTTCATATTATCTCTCCACCTACCAATATCCAAGGGGGATGAAAACTCCAATACCTAACATATTATAAATTTTTATTATTCTAATATAATAATAAATAACTAAACACCTCTCCTCTCACATTTATACTAGAAATGAAAATTTCATTCGTGAAGAGTTAGTTTATCGCCTTTAAGAATGACTAATTTTTTTCCATTAAAACCTACAAGGATGTTTATAAAAACATTTCAATGGTTAAACCAAATTATAATATATTTATTAAAGAATATTAGTTGTTATGTAATAATTATATACCCATAATTTTTAATAATAAAACAAAATAAGTGTGTTTTGAGTGAAAATCGCAGAAAATAATCAAAACATTTATCACTAAAATCTTATCTAATGAATCATCCTCACAAACAAATATATATACATTTCTACATATGGATGATAATTAATAACATGTATCTTAAATTATATTTTTCCATTTAAATTCTACATGATCTTCCATACACATATACAAGAAAACATTCAATGAAAACTAAGAAAAAGAATACACCCAAAATAATGAAAATAAACCCAAAAACTAAAAAAAATCCATAAATTAACATAATAAATTTATAATAAATTCATTACAGATTTAAATGATATTATAATTAATAATTAATTAATCTAATTTTATTATTGATGGCTTTATGGTCATTTGCCAAACGGTTTCATACCTAAGGTAAGGGATCCTTTCCAAACCTCTATATTTCCTTTGGGTTACGTTTTCTCGATATTTACCACATGTATCTATTCATTATTTTTATTTACATATTCTAAATTATTTTTATATGTTCTAAAATTATGTATCTAGATTATAACATCTGTATTTTAGGTGGGTTATAAAAGTATATATAATGTTCCCTTCTAAAATATTTTAGAAAAGAAATCCTGATTCCAGGGAACTTCTTTATTTGTTGAACATTTTCAAGTGAACTCCCTAATATGTTTTAAGAAACAATTATTTTTCCAAAATCAATCATTTAGCCATGAAAATTTTAATTTTTTCATTTTTGGTTGTATAAAACCAGTATACCCTTTCTGTATTAATTAATATGTAATATTTTTTAAAAAAACACTAAAATTTATTATTTTTGAAGTTTCATAAACACTATTTTTACAAGTATACCACTTAATTTTTCATAAATTACCATGATCTATGCCCAATTTAGGATATTAATGTCAAATTATTGTTTAATTCATTTCATTAATGGTCACCATTATAATATTTCCTTATGTTTTTTTCCTATTGACATGATTATGATACCCAATTCTTAACATGGGTAACCATTATGTTCAAAATTGATTCCATGTGAATGGAGATAAATGTGGAATAAAAATTAATTAACACTTATGTTGGGTTCACGTAGAAATTAGAACAATTAATTTTGTAATGTATTGTCTCATTATATATCATGTGCAACATTCTTAGTGGTTATCCAGGACTCAGGATCCATGAGAAATGGTCTTTATGGTTATCTTTGACACTTGATCGTTATTTAATTAGATTTAATTCATCCATAAGTCATTTTATATGTTGTTGACACGTTTCTATGATACCAAGTTTATATGATTCCATATTAGTCATGTAATTCATCCATCTATTTATTCATGTTCTATATATTTTTATGTCACCATGTCATGCATTCTAACTCGTGTTCTTTGTTTTATTCATGTTTTAATTCCCTTAGTATGTCTTTTTTCTAATAAAATTATTCATTAATTCTATATCATACCCAATTTAGATGTATTATCTTTGTGAATGTTAGGATCACATTATTTATATTAAATAAATTTTAGTTTTATATTGTTTAAGGATGTTTAATTATGTACCTATTCTTCCAAAGACACTAGACTTTGTTGGATCTAAATATAGATGTATTTTCACAATTAAAAGGGGGTTGAATTTTACATTTAAAAACATTCATTTTTATCCATAAGAAAATTTATGTTTAGCATAGTTAATCAAGGTGAATTCATGGTCCCTATTTGATTATTTAACAAATGGATAATTGGAAGGTCCCAAGTCCAAATATAAATAACCTAAACATAAACATATTTATCTTATGGAATGATAAGCAGTGTTTATCTTAGAGAAAGATTATATCTCAATGTGTATAAAATCTTATTAATCACAGTATACATGTATATTAATGTTTAATAATGTTTTACATTCGTTCATTAACAAAAATTAATTAAAAATTGTATGAACTAGTTAATAGTTATAATAAATAATTTAAACCAAATATAATGATATCAAAAAACCTTGGATTAAGGTCCCTTGATTTATACATTCTAAAGTGACTCTCTTAACCAAATCAGGGTAATCCCTTGATAAGAATACTGAAATTTTTCTTGCTATCCCCACACTCCATTGAACTTTAAGGTAGTTAGAACCTCTATCATCCTATCCTCGGAATCCCTTGATTGATCAAAAAATCAGAGTCCCACTAATATGTGTGAACATGTTGTTCACAACTTGAACCAGTTTTTCACAGCAATTGCATATAAAATGTGAGTATCTCTTTCTAGAAATCACTTCAAAACATCAAAACATATAATTTTTAGATGTTTCTACATGTGTCACAAGCTCATAAAATTGATGGGGTATTTATAGTTAGAAATCCCAATCGGCCTCTCCTCCATGAACAGTCATATTTTACCTTGAATTTCGGAGGGGCCTATACACGTGCCACTCAACCAATAGTAAGATAAACACAAATTTTACGATATCATTTCATGTTAGAAAACATGGTAAATTTAACCATGTGTAAATAAAAATAGAATATATGGAAAACAATATCAAGTTTTTGAAACATAAGTATAAAAGTATCAAATATATTTAAATGTTACTTTAAGGAAATGAGGTAACTATAAAAAAACTCTGATTCTTAAGGAATTGAGAATCAAAGTCTAGAAATATGATCAAACTAATTTTTAAAAAACCAACATTCAGTGTCTTAATTCTAATTAATTCATAATCAGATTTATGAGGATTTTGGATTTTGGATTAATTGGAGTGCATAGTCTGATTTCAAATGAATTCTTATTCCAATTTTAAGTGATTTTGGAGTCTTATTTTCATATAATTCAGTGTATGATTTTCAGATAATTCCTACTATTTTTTAGAAAATTCATAGTTTGATTATTAGGGAATTCATTTTTTTCAATAAATTCAATGTTTGATTTTTCGAGAAATTGTAGTCTGATTTTTAGATAATTAGGTGTCTGATTGCCAAAAAATTGAGACACTGATAATCAGGGAAAGTAGAGTCTGGTTTTTAGAGAATTTGATGTTTTATTTTAGTGAATTTGGTGTTTTAGAATATTAAGACTCGATATATCATCATATATAAGATTCCATGGTTGTATATATGGATCCAATTATTCATATGGAAATTTAGTCTTAAGAAAAATATGGTTAAACATGGATAAGGACAATTAATCATAAAAAATAAAAGAATATTTAATGATTAAGGAAATATATTTTCTTAGGGAATGCAAATTTTCTTGAGGAAAAGAATTTTTAGAAAAATATATTTTCCCTTAAGAAAATGTGTATGTGATTTTCATAAAATAATGGAATGGAAATGTTATAAGGGAAATTTCAGACTTAATAGTCTCCCTCTTTTTGAAAAGCACATAAAAAAATTAGAAAACTAATAAAAGTAGTAAGGTTTTACCATTTTGAACATTAAAATAAATACTTATATCTCTTTACATATGACCCATAATTAATACAATTATCTCTCTTTATGTTTTGATATACCTAAGGATAATATTCTAGTTTTTCGTGGAAAAGTAACTCATTATTTTATAAGAATATATTTTTTATGTAATCTCCCACATATATAGGGAATTCCATTATTTTAACATAATACACAATTGATAATTATTTTCTCCCCCATTTTGATTTTCAAAAAAGAATGATTGAAAACAAAATAAATTGTACCTGAATGGATTGGAATAAACAAGACAAAACAATAGAAAGATAATAAAAATTCATAGTGATAGGAAAAATATGATACATGGATGAATATAAAAAAAGATCACAATATTATTTAAATCATTCATCCTTCTTCTCCTTTGGAATTAGCTTTCTTAGGGTTTCCTTGATCTTAATCAACTTTTTTGTGATCATCCTCAGGCTTCTTGAGAATCCCTTCCTAATCAAGATTTTTCTTTTCAAGAACATTAAATCATTGTTTTTGTGACATAATAATTTTTGATTGAGACTTTACCACCTCTTATTGCTCTTCAAAATTTTCTTACAAATCTATAGTGAGTTCTCTTTCCCTTTTAAAATAGAGAGGAACTGAATTCTGCATTACATGTAAGTCTCTATCTTCATCAATCGGGGCAGCATTATCTTGATCCAACTTATCTGAAAGAATTATTGTAAGGATATTGATCATGGAATCTAACATATCAAAAGCATCCTTTATTGAATTGTAGAATTAATCCATTATTTTAAAATCATCAATCACTGATATAGACCATTAGGTTATATCCTTCCATGATCTCCAATAAACATCACAACCAATTTGATTAGTCTTAAATTAAGCTTCAACAATGACAACTTTTTCAAGGACAATGTTTGTTATGTCTGACTTCTGATTGACTAACTGCTGAATCAGTTGGTATCTCGATTAAATAGTTGGAAATAAGGTAATGGTCTTCACTAGATTCTGTAATGACTGCACAAAAAAATCATTCCCCACAAAAGATGAAGATTCGGAATCAAATTCCTTTTTTTGGGATGAAATTATATCTTTCTCATTTTCTATTCTTATTTATGTTCCATAATAATACTTCTTTTATTTGGAAACATTAGATTAGTTTTGTGAATCAACTACCATTTTCTTTCCATTATCATATTTGGAATTTTCTTATCAATTTTCAGAGTTTGGTGCTCACAATTAGAATCATGAATAATTTTATCATCATAAACATCAATGTTTTCATAAACTTCCTTATCATCATTAGGATGAAAAAAATCATGGTTACTGATATCATCATCTATTGTTTTATCTACCACATCCTAAGAATCATCATATTTCTTTAATGATATTATCATGGTTGATTTAACTTGGGATGTTCTGATCCAAAAAATTTTAGAAGGCCTCTCTATATCATGATTTCTTCCACAATTTTGATTATATATTCATATTCTTCATCCACCTCTACTTTATCTTGTTATACTTATTATTATTTAAAAATTTGTTCTAAAATGGATAATTTCAATTTATGAGTTTCTATTGGAATTCGCGCTTGAATGAATTAATATTGTACATGGATTTATTTGGATACATTCTCGGTATCATTAAGCAAGAATAAAAAATTATGGCTTCCACCATATTCATCATTATCTAATTTAATTTTTCTTGAATCTTATGCTCTTCAGCTGTTTGAATTTTCAAGGCCATAGCCTCAGCAGGTTCTAAACCAAACACTACATCTCCTTCTTTCTTTTTCTTCTTTGGAACTCTCTACATAGCTGATACTTCAATAGAAAAGTTCTTTTGGTTTTTTGGATTATGTATATTAGATACTAAATCCCATACTGAATCATTATCTTTCATTTCCCATTCTTTTCTTTTGTTTAGTGTTTTCTTGGAAGTTTCACCTATATATTCTTTCATGATAGTTGATTGAATTTCACTTTTAGGAAGATCATAAAACTCTTTTAACATAATACTGAAACTGATTTTCATCCTCCTTAGAGTTTCATCCCTCATCCTAATAATCTTAAAATCCATGGGTTTTGAGCTGTAATTAATTTTGACAGATACAAATTAAAGAACAATGATCTTTGACAGGATCACTAGATACCATATTCTCTAAGACTCGAGGGTACCATTATATTTATTACTGATTGTCATAAATATATATATGATGAGGTTTATCTTTCTTAGTCTCACTAATAAATCCATTATGACGATATCAAATTTCATAACGGAATCCTTGTCTCCCTTTCTCAGAATGTAAAATCATTGCATCCACGGTGCTAACAATATGAAATTGGTTGAAAGATTATTAAACTTTGCTGACATAACTCATTTATGCCCAAGAAACTCAATGGAATTAACCTCATCAAACGATTCTTCCTTATCTAGAAACATGTGAGAGAAAATTACTTCTTCACCATCATAAGGTATACCGAGAATTCTTGTATCCATGTTGAATGTTAAAGAATTTGTTTTTACATATATCATGAAGGAAAACATTTATCTTCCACTTCATTCATAAAAACAAACAAACTAATTAAATTCTATATGGTGATCATGATAAACTAGATCCTAATTCTTTTTCTTGTCAACACAAATACAATCCCTTCCAATCTTCTAAATGATATTTGAAAACATGGAATTTTACTTCTGAAATAAATCTGGGTCTAGCAATATTTATCTAAAAATATTCAAATCCTTGATCTCCTTGTTGGAGTCCATCAGATATTGTGAGGAAACATAAAGAGACATCATGAATGTAGGGAACATAGAAAACTGAAAGGCTGATTCGAACAGAAGAAGGTCTTCGACAAAAAAATAATTGAATAACCTATATGGGACATGATAAATGTGGTCTTTTATATATTATTCATTTTGATGGTTTGTATTACTAAATCAATCTATCGATCAATATTAACTCTATGAGATATTATATTTCATGATAATGCTGATGAATTAATTTTTAGGATCCATACTATTGAGGTTTTCGAGAAAAATTGGATTTAAGGAAAGAGAATCTGATAAATTTTTCATAATATAAGATAGAAATACCAACAAGTAAAAAATGAAATTACAATGATTTATGTAGGGAAACAGAACTTCCAAATATCATAGAACGAATTTTTATTGTTGATAATGATCTTTTTAAAGAACATAAGGTTTAGATATTTTTTTAGGGAAATAAAATTTCATATTCTGAATATTTTATTAAAGAAAATAATATTAGTTTATGAAAAATATTAGGAATGGAATTTTGAAAGTGTGAACATATATACTACTGTGAAAATGAGTATCTTAATGTAAAGAGATATTTTTAACAAAAAAGATAATATAGAAGATTACCCTATAGTTATCATTCCTACTTTTTGTTTAATGTATTCAATGCTATAAGAGGTTATTGTTTTTGTTAATATGTCATCAAGATCATCTTGAGTTCTGAAAAATTTATGAATGACGTCTCATTTAACTGTGTGATCCAATATAAAGTGATTACTAATGTCTATATGCTTTTCTAGATGGCTATGTGCATGATTTTTAATTAGAGAAATAGAAAGATTATTATCACACATTATATTTTTTATGCTAAAACTCATTCCATAGTCTGTGAGTCTGTGTTTCATCCACAACACTTGAAGAAAAAAACTTCCAGAATCTACATATTTAGCATCAGTGGTGGAAAGTGATACTGAGTGTTGGTTCTTGCATGACCAAGAAACTAATTAGTCTTCTAAAAAATGAAATGTTCCTGATATAAATTTCCATTCCATTCAACACCCACCATTTTCATCATCCAATTTTTTTTATAACAAAATCATTTATAGATGATTAGAAAAGTCATAAATCCACAGTTCCCTTTAAATAGAATTATATTATTCTCAATACTTTTCTATAAGACTCTATTTGAATAGATTGATATATTTCACATAATAATACTGAAAACATTATGTCTAGATGACTAGCTATTAAGTATTATAAACATCCTATCATACCCTTAAAATATGTTTTATGTACTAGTTTCCAAGTTTCATCAAGATCATGATAATTAGAGGTACTGATTGGAGTACTTATAAATTTTGTGTTGTTATATCCATACTTCTTATGATGATTTTTAATATACTTATGTTGATACATATATGATCCTTTGGGGTTTTTTGAGAAATTTCATACCAATAAAAAATGTTAACTCACTAATCATACTCATTTCATACTCATATTTCACGAGATTCACAAACCAATCGGTTATATATTAATTAGTTGATCCAAATAATATTTCTGAAACATAAATTTGAACAATCAAAAAATGATTCTTACCTTTATTTATTAAAGGGTGAGATCAGTAGTTCCCTTAACATAATTATATTTGAACCAAGTATCTAGTTAGTCTATCATATCAGGCTCTATGATCTTGTTTAAGTTCATATATATCATGGGAATGTTTAATAACATGTTCATGATGTCATTTGTCATAAAAAACAATAGGTTATTCAACATAATGTTCCTATTGAACATATCTGGTAAGGAAAACATACCTCACATTCATTTGAAAAAGTTTGAAATTAAACAATTCGGAAAAGGGTAATAGTATATGAATAGATTAATGTTAAGCTAGTGGAGTGCATGTTTAATCATAGTCTATTCCTTCTTTTTAATTATATACTTTATCAACTAACCATTCTTTATTTCTTACAATGATTCCATTTATGTTGGATTTAATTCTAAAGACCCATTTTCTATATTTACAACAGATTCCTTATGTTTTTTAACCATGGTCTAGACATTTTTCCTTTTGAATTCTTTTTGTTTATCATCCACAGAATTAATCCAATCATTGTCACCTAATGACTCATCAACACTTTTAGGTTATATTTGAGAAAAAAAATCTAGATATTCTAATTTATTTCATATTGAAAATCTATACTATGTTGGATGATTTACATCACTAATGAAACTATCACATGGATGGTTCTTATGAAACAACTGATATGGGTTTTGTAGAAACTTTTCATCAACATAAAGTAAAAAATCATCTAGGATAAATAATTTAGAAACATTTTCATGAGTATCATCTTTATTAATAGAATCAGAAAATGTTGGTTGATAACCAGTTTTTGAAGACACATCTGAGGATTTTTGTTGGGGTTGTTTAAAAATAAAAGGATCAGTTTCATCAAATTTAACATGCACTATTTTTTCAGCAAAAAATGATTTTTTGGTAAAAACTCTATAATCCTTATAATTAGTTGTATAACATAAGGAAATTACACTATCATATTTGGGAATGAATTTGTGTATGTTATCACGATATCCAAGATGAATACCTTTCATCCAAATACATTGAGGTAAGAAAAAGTAGGTTTTCTAATAGTTCATAATTCATAATTTTTTTAAGAAAAGATCTGATTAAAACACAATTCAATGTACCAAAAGTAGTACTAACAACTTCATCTTTAATGATTTTATCAATATAACGTTCACTCAACAAGGTTCTTGATATCACTAGAAGAATATGATTTATTCTATCAAAAACACAGTTTTTTAGGTGTTCTAGTGGCTGAGAAGTGACGAATAAATCCTTTCTTACTAAAAAAGGTTTCAAAATATGAATTTCCCATTTCTGACCCATTATCACTATGAATAGTTATTAATGGAAGGATTTTCTCATTTTTGAAATTGGATAAAAAAGATTTAAAATAAAAAAATGACTCCTATTTTTTTACTGAAAAATTTACCTAATTATATCTTGTGTAAAAATAAACTAAATCAAATACATAGTTTTTTCATCCATTATTTTCATTTTCTACTGGACTAAAAAGATACATATTCACTAACAATAATGCATCGGATTTTGAGACATCACTTTTTGAATTATTTCTTGACTTGTGTTTATTTCCATATTGACAAGGATTAAAATCTTTTGAAAACATGAATCTATGCTATGAGATATGATTAACAAGTCTTTTCATTGAGATTTTTCATCAGTTCCTAAGATTATAGTGTCCTGGTATTCTATTCCATAACCAAGAATAATCTTCAATTTCACTAATACAAGGTAGATCATGGCTCATAAGTTCTTCTATGTTTAGTGTTTAAACATTATCATACCATTGGGAAGAGAGAATAAACTCTTCTTTAGAATTGTTTACTAATGATTTATCATTCCTAAAATTCACAATATAACCTTCTTCACATAATTTCATTTGTTCTTATAAGGTTCTTCTTAAGACATTTAACAAATAAAACATTTAAAATTAATTATTTTATAAGAAGAATAATGTAACCTATACCAACCACTTCCCCTAGAGAATTGTCTCTGAATATTAATTTTCCTCCTTTTTCCTTCACAATTTTTTCAAAGAAGTTTCTTTTAACATTCATGGTCCAAGAACATCGACTATCCATGTACTATGTATTTTTGTTGGTACATCCATTATTTTCTTAAATATAAATGATTTAGTGTTTCTGAATTCAAATTTTTTGGGATCCAGAATTATTAGAATGTAAAATCATAGGTATCAACATTTTCCTAGAAAAGTAACCTTTATGAAAACCCAAGTATCGAGTATAATTTAAAGAAAAAAATTTATCCCAATGTCCAATGCATTGACACTTAGTGCAAAAAATATCACATTGGGGAAAAAATATTTATTTCTAAAAATAGGTTTTGAGTGAGTATTGAAAAATCTAGAACTCTTCCTATGATGACAAAGTTGTGAATACATTTCATCAAATTAATTCTTTCTAGAAGTGAAATTTGATAAAATATTATATAAGGGAAAAAATTCATATTTTAGTCTAATGATTTTTTTTATCCTCATAGTCATTAGTCTCAGATTTTTAGTTAATCTATGAAACATTTTTCTTATAAATAACATTTTCAACATCCATCTAATGTTTATCCTTCTCAGAATTAACATTATTAATGTTTCTGGATACTTTTTCAAAATCTATAGTTTTTATCACTATATTTAGAAATATATGATTCTTATTATATTAATATATAAATTCTAGAACATTCATTCAACAAATATTTTTAATCTTATAGTTCTTATTCACAAGAAATTTTGGAAATCTATAAACATATTCAAATAAAGGAAATGTATTGTATTGTTATGAGGATGATTCAAAAACAAAAGATTGATAATATTCTTCATTATTAAAACATTTATTTAAATAAATAAATTTTAAGGATTTAGTATTGTGAACCTTATATATAAGATAATGATTTTTCATAGGTAATATGGATATAAGACCAATCTTCTTCTAACCAGAAGATTCATATTCCGATGATTAATCTGAAGAGTCACCTACAATGAAAATATAGGTTTCATTCTCCTTCAATATTTACTTAGCCTTGGATTTTTAGTACTTAATTATATTTAGTTCAGAATGATTATCCTTTCTATATTTTCTCTTGAGAATAAAATGAATAAGGTCTCATATTTCCATCCCTTTTTCATTCATAACAAGTTACTTACATTTTTTTGTTTTTATGTTTTTCATCTTATATCTATACTGGAAATATTTCTTCCCCAAAATCTTGATCCTCCTTCAATAATTATTGGTTATTTCATTCTAAAACTGAACACTCTCACATGAATCATGAAATAACAACTTCTTTCATTGGATTAGATTTAGTTACCCTTTCAGAAGTCAGGAATTTAGATATATTAATGAAAAAAAACTTCTATAAAAATTCTTCTTCATAATAATATTTTCATCTCTCTTCATTGTTATTTCATACTAGGGAAGTGTTTCAAATTACTCTTCAAAATTGATGTTAGATACTTTTTTTTCATTAATAACTTCCCTTTTTGATTCCCACTCATTGGGAATAATACCCATTATAGTGTCCAAAAGAACATTATCATCAAGTACTTTCTCTCCCATTAATTAAATGTTGTTGATGATAGTCATAAATCATTTTTGTACTTTATTAACTTGTTCTCTATATGGAAACATAAATCCATGATGTTTAGCTTTTGACATAGCTATTTTAGTTTATATAACATTTGAAGTTCAAAAGTGTGTAAATTCATGTTTCATCAAGAACCATTTTAATCTTCCCAAGAAGATATTTGATTATAGATATTCAAGGTCATGAAACATAAATGCATATTGTGTACCTTGTATTTTAGTTTATATTAATTTTTTCAAGATTTTTGAATGTTATAACATCCTTTTATGGAATCATGTAATCTGTATTGAGCATGAAAAAATTATCCACTCTGGTTTTAATAACAAAATTCTTCACCCTATTTCTCTTGTACTCATAATCAATACCCTAAAAAATCTGATGGTTGCTATGATTAAGATTGTCTATTGATCCAATGTACATTCCTTCCATTGTAATACATAATATATTCTCCAAATGAATTATTAGTAATAAAAGATTTAATGAAGTAAATATTTATGAAAAACATGAACAAGAAAAATTATGCATGAAAACAAGAGTATGAAAACTCATATGTATTTAAAAGAATTTTAGAGTCCTCTGAAACCAATTATAGGGTAGAAATATAGAATTAGATGCTCAATTACATGAGGGGGTGAATTGTATGTTTAAAAAAATTCATTTTTAACCTTAATAGAATTTATGTTTAATGAATATAAACAAGGCGAATTCACAAACCCTCCTTGATTATTAAGCAAATGGATAATTGGATGGGACCATGTCCAATTATAATGAGCCTAAAAATAAACAATTTTATCTTAAAGAATCTTAATCGTGTTTAAATTATGTAAATATTCTACAATAAATCATATAAAATATTATTTATCATAGTTTAAATGTATAAGAAAGTATTTGAAATTTATACTCTCTTTCGTTAATAAACTATAGTAGAATTAAAAGTAGTAACAAAAATAAATAAAAATTTATTAGAAACTTTTTTACCTAAAGATGAGGGTATCTAACAACCTTGGAAAGGGGTCTCTTGATATATACATTCAATAATGCCTATTTTCTCACACTAGGGTATGTCCACGATAAGAATATCAGAATCTATCTTGTTGTCCCCACAAGCTCTCAAACTTTATGAAATTTGGAACCTCTATCTTCTTATCATTGGAAGAACTTGAGTGATCAACTAATTAGAGTCACACTAATCAAGATGAACAAGTTGTTCAAACTTGAGAAAGTTGTTCACAACATTCACAGAATGTAAGAGAGTCACTCTCTCCCTCTAGAAATCATATCATAACATCACAACATGTAATATGTACATGTTTCAACATGTGTCACAAATTCTTCAATTTCCTGGGATATTTATGGGCATAATGTCACGACCCGACCTCGGGGCCCGTGCCTTGACTACCCCAAGCCCGCCTTCCATAGGCCAGGGGATGGCGACTAGCACCAAGGCGTAAGATCCCGGTAAACAGGGAAGGCATTGCCTTTATAAGTAACAACCACCACAGAGTCAGCAAGCGGAAAGTAACTACTAAGTGCAGAAATGTAAAGGGGGCCGGAATACAAGCCCAACTGAAAGTACAACTGAAAAGGTAAAGAACAACAACTGAAGAAAAGACGGGGGCCTCGTGTCGTCCACTAGCAATCCCACCTGAAGGGTGGGTACAGATAGCCTCCAGGCTCCTCGGGTCCCACGTCCGCTCCGAGCACGTCCCGCCCAGTGGTCCACCTCCAGGTACCGTCCTGCTCCACGCCCCAACCGTGATCAGCGCTGTCCGTCGTCTACATCCAACACAACAAGGTGCGGGCATAGCCCGTGCAGGGGTGAGTATAAGCTACTCAGTAAGGACCCCGAGACCCCCGAAGGTCTCCCGAAATCCACAAAGGATATAGCACAAAAGAAAGGTGCAATCACGAAGTAACATCTGACTCGACTTAGGTATATGCCCATACATATACCTAAGTCCCCAATTCTAGCTCTGCTCACGAGCTCAAGAACAACTCAATCCACGCAGGAAAGAAAGACTCAAATCCACAAAGGAGAGTAAACAGTAAATCCACAAAGGATAGTTCGACACAATCCACAAAGGAGAGTAACATAAGATTCAGCTCAACCAGGTATACTTTTTCAGATGGCGTCAAAGATGATCACTGATCCATCTAAGTCGTCGGACCCACGAAGGATCGATAGGTACTAACCCCCGCAAAGACCCACACAGGATCGGGCTCACACAGAACCTGTAGGCAGTGGCTCACACAGAACCGGTAGTAAGGACCCACACAGGATCGGGCCCACACAGGACCTGTAGGCAAGGCTCACACAGAACCGCAGAGTAGTGACCCACACAGGATCGGGCCCACACAGGACCTGTAGCACTGATCCACGTAGGATCGCTGAGTGCAGTAGTCGACGCAGTCCACTAAGGATCTCCGCACAGTCGTCGCCGTAGTCCACGAAAGATCTCTGCTCTGTCGTCGTCGCAGTCCACGGAGGATCTCTGCTCTGTCGTCGAAGTCACAGCCAACGCTAGGGTTCCCACACACAGCGAGCTCGTTTAGGAGGGTCCGCTCCACGAGCCGAGAGGCTGATACATCAACTGACACGTAGTCCGAAGTTGATGTATCCAAATGTTCCGTATCGACAACAGGATCTCAACGCAACAGACGGCGCGTCAATCGGACGCCCGGTCTGAGAGTTATTGGCATTTTCGTCCTAGGGGCCCGGTTGGTTTTTAGGGAAAAACCAACCCGACCGTACTCCGCCTGTGTCCGATCCTCGGGCAGAGTATGCCAAAAGTTCCGTCTCACTTAGAGGAAACTACCACAGCTGACGGTACGTCGATCGGACGTCCGTAGCTCAAGTTATGAGCGTTTCCGCTCCGAGGGCCCGGTTGGTTTCGTGTACGAACCAACCCGGACGAACCCAAAGTCTTCCAAAACCTTGAGTGTAATATACAGAAACGACCGTATCGATCCAAGGATCGCGTAACCACTGACGGTTCGTCAATCGGAGGTCCCAGGCCTAAGATATGGGCAAAAGACCAAAGAGGGCCCGAAAACGGGGGTTCTGGGCCCGGGGCGACCTGGCCCAAACCCCCCTGGGGGTCGGCCGAACCGGTTCGACCCGAACCGGGTCGCCCGACCCGGCCCGACCCGGCTAGTCCTGGTCCGGTCCGGCCTGGGCACGGCCCGGCCGACCGGACCGGCCGGCTCGACCTCGGCCGAGCGGCCAAGGGGCGCCGCGGGTTTGACCCATGGCTTAGCAGGAACGCGGCCCGCGCTGGCCGCGTGTTGGGTGGAAAGACCGCGGACGCGGTCCGGTGGTTCGCCGCCGCCGCCGCCGAGCCGCGGCGGATCCTCCGGCGGCGCGCCGGGCGCCGCCGACTCCGGTCGCCGGCGCCGCCGCGCTGGCGACCCGCGCCGCCGCCGCCTTCCGCGGGACGCCGGAGTTGCTCCGGTGGCCCGATTCCTCTCACGTCTACGCCGTTGCTCCTCCTGGGGGCCGATCTTCACTGCGGAATCAACGGATCGCCCTTTCCGCACGGTTCGTCGTCGCTTGCCAAAACCGCACATGAAAAGGATCGGCGGAGGGTTGTCGGGTCTTGTTCGTTAGACCCGCACCCTCCATGTTAGTCATAAACAACGGGAGAAAGGGGCTACAATAATTTTTAATCAAGATAAAAATTGTTCACTTCGTTTTCTTTTAAACGGCAATTCAATTTTAATTAATTGAAAATATTCATGCCGGTTCTTTATTCAAAAAGAAATAAAAACACAGGAAGGAATCAAGAATTAAATCCCTACCTTGTCGTCGTCGTCGGACGAGAGGTCGTCGCGGATTTGGTGATCGTCGCGGAAGAGACGCTCGTCGCACCGCTGGAAGGAGTCGCGCCGACGATCTCCGGATCAAGATCAAACGGATTTAATTAATTTAAATCCGTTGATATCGAATTATAAAAAGGGAGAATTTAGACGATTCGATCCTCACCTTTTACCGCCGATCGTAGGTTCGCCGCAGAAGAAGAAGCGCCGAAGAAGAAGAAGAAGGTCGCGGAAAAAGTTTGTCGACGTCGCGGATCACGGTGTGCGTCGTCGAATATTGGTTCTGGCGTTCTTCGCGTTCTTCGCGTTCTTCGCATTTTTCGCGTTCTTCGCGTTCTTCGCGGGGAGGGTGGAGGCCCAGAGAATAAAGAGTAATCTTCCAAAATAGACACGTTGGTCTATTTTATTATTTTGCCAACAAACGCAAATGCGTAAGTAACGACCCATTAAATTCGTTGAATTAATTAAATGAATGAAACAGCCCATTTAATTCACGTAATAAACAGCCCAATTAAATGGTCTGTTAAGAATTTAAGAAAATGTGTCGGTTGACTTTTCAGTTACTTTGACGGGTTTTCGCGGGTGCGTTACTTAGCGGAAGAAACGGCGGGGCTCGTGCGGGCGCCACCGCACAAATATCCTACCAAGAGGGTAGGATATTTCCGGATAGCACCCTATCCGCTTTAACTCAGCTCAAGTGGATTTCAAGTGACTTCCAAGCAGCTTAAGTGAAATAAAATAAAGTTGTCGCACAAATTTTATTTCATTTCTGACTTAAAGCCCCAAAATTTAAAAACCACGTCTGAGCAAACGCAACTCCGGAAGAGGCGTTTCTAAGCAAATACCAGCGCTGCGATTTCATCGGTGCCCTCAGAATTCGATTCCGGGCACCGGTTCAAAAGATAGAAAAACCCGCTCGTCCGTTCACGGAATGTGCCCGAGCCAAACTTCGGAAATTGATTCCGGGCACACCGGGACTCGGAATCAGGTGCCGTCTGAAGTTGCGCTCTTGTAAAATTCCAAAGAAAATTAAGAAAAAAATGTCCTTGAAATTTGCGGGTCTTTACATTACTCCCACCTCAGGGCTTTACGTCCCCGTAAAGATACATCAAAAACTAGGGGAACAAATGTGGGTACTGAGCATGCATCTGAGCCTCCCGCTCCCAAGTGCTCTCCTGGAGGTTCCCGTGCTGCCATCTGACGCGCACAAGAGGAATCGACCGCCCACGTAGGACCCGCTCCTGTCGATCCTCGATCTCCCCTGGGACCTCCGCAAAAGTCGCCCCATCGTCCACGTCCAGCTCCCCAAAGTCGATGATGTGTGTCGGGTCGTGCACGTATCTCCTCAGCTGAGACACGTGGAAGACGTCGTGCACCCGGTGCAACTGAGGTGGTAGAGCCAGGCGATAAGCCACCTCTCCTATCCTGCTGAGGACCTGGAAAGGCCCGATGAAGCGTGGAGACAACTTGCCGCCTCAGCCAAATCTCCGTAAACCACGTCGAGGTGAGACACGCAAAAAGACGTGGTCGCCATCCTCGAACTCTAGTGGCCTCCGCCTCCTGTCAGCATATGACTTCTGCCGGCTCTGAGCTGTTCTCATCCTCTCTTGGATGATCTGGACCTTCTCTATCGTGGCTCGGACCATCTCTGGTCCCACGAGTGCTGACTCCCCTGGGTCTGTCCAACACAACGGTGATCTGCAGGGTCTGCCGTACAACGCCTCGTATGGTGTCATCCCGATGGTGGAGTGGTAGCTGTTGTTGTACGCGAACTCCACCAAGGGTGGGTGGTCCTCCCAGCTGCGACCAAAGTCAAGAACACATGCACGGAGCATGTCTTTGAGTGTCTGTATGGTCCTCTCAGTCTAACCATCCGTCTGAGGGTGGAAGGCTGTGCTCAGATGGAGCCGCGTCCCGAACGCCTCCTGCAACCCCTTCCAAAGCCGGGAAGTGAAACGAGCATCTCGATCGGAGACGATAGACGATGGAACACCGTGAAGCCGTACGATCTCCTGGACGTAAAGACGTCCCAAGCTCTCCACTGAGCCCTGCTCTCTGATGGGTAATAAGTGTGCCGACATGGTGAGTCGGTCGACAATCACCCAAATGGAGTCGTGACCTTTGGAAGTGTGTGGAAGTCCAGTCACGAAGTCCATAGATATCCCGTCCCACTTCCACTTCGGGACCTCCAAGGGCTGTACCAAGCCTGCTGGTACCTGATGTTCTGCCTTCACCTGCTAGCAGGTGAGGCATCGTGAAACGAACTCTGCCACAACTTTCTTCATGCCCGGCCACCAGTGCTGTCGTCTGAGATCTTGGTACATCTTCGCCACTCCGGGATGCACCGCCAAGGGAGAAGTGTGAAACTCTTTTAGCACCTCTTCTCGTAAAGCGACTGGTACGAAGGTACGTCCTCTGAAAAGGATGTCGTGCTCTGCTCCAAAGGAGAAGCCATCAGGCGCCTGACCTGAGGATATCAGTGCACGCCGGGTCTCACAGTCAGCGTCCCCACGCTGAGCCTCTCTGACCCGCTGTAGAAGTGGAGGAGAGACTGTGAGAGACTGAAGAAAGGCTGCTCCGTCTCTATCCATGAAGGATATCTGTAAGGAGGCTAGTTGCTCTGTCACCTCCTCAAGTAGCTGAATGCCCGTCCTCCTGCTGAGGGCATCGGCTACCACGTTCCCCTTCCCAGGAGTATAGACTATCTCAAAGTCATAGTCCTGGAGGAACTCAAGCCATCTCCGCTGTCTCAGGTTCAGGTCCTTCTGATAGAAGATATACCTGAGACTCTGGTGGTCAGAAAAGACTGTGAAGCGCTGGCCCATCAGATAGTGCCGCCAAGTCTTCAGAGCGAAGACCACTGCTGCTAACTCCATGTCATGAGTGGCATAGTTCTGCTCATGCAGCCTCAACTGACGTGATCCGTAGGCGATCACGGCCCGCTCCTGCATCAGGGCGCACCCGAGTCCAGTCCCTGATGCATCGCAGTAAACTATGTATTCAACTCCCTCCTCAGGCAACCTCAAGATAGGTGCGCTGGTCAATCTCTGTCTCAGCTCCTCGAAGCTCTGCTGACATCTGTCTGACCACACAAAGGGTTTCCCCTTCTTTTTCAAGGCTGAGAGTGGTGCCGCAACTCTGGAGAAGTCTGGCACAAATCGCCGATAGTATCCGGCTAGGCCCAAGAAGCTCCGCACCTCCGTCACGCTCCTGGGTGGCTCCCAAGCTAGCACTGCCTCGATCTTCGTGGGATCCACTGCAACTCCCGCCTCAGAGATGACGTGCCCCAAGAAATGGACCTCACGTAACCAGAACTGGCACTTTGAGATCTTGCCATAAAGCTGGTGCTCTCGGAGTGTGTCTAGCACAACTCGCAGGTGGTAGGCATGCTCCTCCTCAGTCGTCGAGTATACCAAAATGTCGTCAATGAAGACCACGACAAATTGGTCGAGGTATGGCGGGAAGATCCTGTTCATGAGGATCATGAACACTGCTGGAGCATTGGTTACGCCGAATGGCATAACCAAGAACTCATAATGGCCATACCGACACCTGGAGTCCGTCTTTTGCATGTCCTCGTCTCGAACTCTGAGCTGATGATAGCCTGACCGGAGGTCTATCTTCGAGAACCACCGCGCTCCCTTGAGCTGATCGAAGAGGTCATCAATCCGTGGCAGCGGATACTTGTTCCTCACTGTCACCTGGTTCAGGCGACGATAGTCGACACACAGTCGCAAGCTCCCGTACGCCTTCTGGGCGAACAATATCGGGGAAGCCCAGGGTGAAACACTGGGTCGGATAAACCCCTTGCTCTGCAAGTCCTCCAACTGTACCAGCAGCTCTCGAAGCTCAGCGGGGGCCATCCGATATGCTGGAGTAGATATCGGGGCTGTCCCGGGGTACAAGTCGATGTAAAAGTCTACCTCTCTACGAGGAGGTAGCCCTGGAACGTCATCGGGAAAGACGTCCACGTACTGGTCCACCACTGCAAGAAAAACTGGACTCTGCATGTCCACTGCTCCTAGGATGAGGCTAGCCAATTGATGAGAGATGGGCTGCACTCTCCTCCACGGAAGTCCATCCTGTGCTGCAAAGGTTCCCTTCTCGCCGGTGAAGGTAAACCTGCTCCCGTTGGTGCGAACACATCGCACCTTGCGCCTAAAACAGTCGATCTGGGCATGAACCGTGGATAGCCAATCCATGCCCAAGATGACGTCGTAAGGCCTCGACGCCGCTACAAGGAGATCCCAGCCGAAACTCTCGCCTCCTAGAGTAAGCTCACACTACTGGCACCAGTGCGTAATCGTCGAGTCTGCTCCCGTAGGAGTCTCTAGCCGTAAGGATCGAGCCAACGGCTCAGTCGGAATCTCCGAGCTCCAAACAAGGGCAGAGGCTATGAAAGAGTGACTCGCTCCTGTGTCTATAAGTACTGCAGCAAGGGTGGAATAGACACAGATCGTACCTCGAATCATCTCTGGGATGTCGGGGTCGTAGGCCTCCACTGCCTGGAGCTGGGCCTGTCCCTGCCCGCCAGCTCCCTGTGGTCGAGGTGGCCCTCCTGGTGGTGGTGGGGGTAGAGCCTGGAAGCGTCGCCCACCACCCGCTGCTCGGCCAGCTCCTCTGCCTCGTCCGCCTCCTCCCTGCGGACCGCCACGGTTGACCCTCTGCCCTTGCCTGGGTGGCCCCTCCACCGTCTGTTGCTCCTCTGATCGGCGAGTCGGGCAGTCACGAGCCATGTGACCCTGCCCGCCGCAGGAGTAGCACTGCCTGCCTCTCGGAAGGCTGGCACTCCGCTGTGTGCCCCGCACTGCTGAGCCGGTGTCCTGAGGCCGTCTGCGTGGGGGTCTGGTCTGCCTGGATCCGAGAGTCATCCGTCGGCTACCTGCTGCCGAAGACTCAGCTACCTGCCGCCCTGCGCTAGGTCTCGCCGCTGAAGAAGGCTCTGCCAGGAAGCTCTCGATCAGGAGGGCTCGCTCCAGTACTCCCGCCTGGGTCGGAATGCCGAGGGAGATCAGCGACACCCGAATCTCCTGCCGCAAGCCTTGCTCGAAGGTCCGGGCCCGGAAGAAGGGGTCTCGTACCATGTCGGTCGAGTAGCAAGATAGGTCAGTGAACCTCGCCGCGTACTGAGCGACCGTCATGCTGCCCGGGCGCAGCTGGAGAAGCTCCTGGATGCGCACCGCTCGGAGGGTGGCTGGGACGAACTCAGAGCGGAAGAGGCTCTCGAAGTCCGTCCAGAGCAAGGATGCCTCATCGTGAACCTGGAGCATCAAGCTCCACCATCGTCCTGCCGCCGCCTGCAGGAGGATCGCCGCGAGAATCACCATGAGATCCGCTGGTGTCCTCACTAGCTTAAAGATCCGTACCACCGCCTCTAGCCAGTCCTCGGCGGCCTGGGGGTCCGCCTCACCGCGAATCCTGGGCGGTCGCTGGCTCTGAAACTCATGCAGTGCCCTGAGGCGACGTGCATCGTCATCGTCTGGTACTGGTAGCATCGGTGGCTCGGCGGGTAATGCTACCACCGGTGCCACTGCTGGCAAAGGGCCCTACACCGAGGCCTCGTCGCTCGGTGGGCTGCTGTCGCGCCCTACACTCGGAACCCTAGCTGGCTGTCGTCGCGGGGCCATCCTGAAAAGGAGAACAAGAGCACCACAGTCAGAACAGTATACCTAGTGAGCTGGCACAAGTAATCACAAGGAAAACTTGAGACTTTCATGAAGAAGATCAGTATACCCTGTGAGCTGACACAAGTAATCACAAAGAAAACTTGAAACACACACGCAATCAATGTTTTCATGCATTAAGTCGGAAATCAGGAGTCAGGGTCCTGGTGTACGGATACGTCGGCCGCCGCACCAACACTGGGCTCCCTGAACTGATAACCACACTCAATACACTAAAAACTATTGCTTCATATAGAAAGAAAAGACGATCAGAGTCTGCGGTAGAACCGACCACCTCTGATACCAATTTGTCACGACCCGACCTCGGGGCCCGTGCCGTGACTACCCCAAGCCCGCCTTCCATCGGCCAGGGGCTGACGACTAGCACCAAGGCGTAAGATCCCGATAAACAGGGAAAGCATTGCCTTTATAAGTAACAACCAACACAGAGTCAGCAAGTGGAAAGTAACTACTAAGTGCAGAAAAGTAAAGGGGGCCGGAATACAAGCCCAACTGAAAGTACAACTGAAAAGGTAAAGAACAGCAACTGAAGAAAAGACGGAGGCCTCGTGTCGTCCACTGGCAATCCCACCTGAAGGGTGGGTACAGATAGCCTCCAGGGTCCTCGGGTCCCACGTCCGCTCCGAGCACGTCCCGCCCAGTGGTCCACCTCCAGGTACCGTCCTGCTCCACGCCCCAACCGTGATCAGCGCTGTCCGTCGTCTACATCCAACACAACAAGGTGCGGGCATAGCCCTTGCAGGGGTGAGTATAAGCTACTCAGTAAGGACCCCGAGACCCCCGAAGGTCTCCCGAAATCCACAAAGGATATAGCACAAAAGAAAGGTGCAATCACGAAGTAACATCTGACTCGACTTAGGTATATGCCCATACATATACCTAAGTCCCCAATTCTAGCTCTGCTCACGAGCTCAAGAACAACTCAATCCACGCAGGAAAGCAAGACTCAAATCCACAAAGGTGAGTAAACAGTAAATCCACAAAGGATAGTTCGACACAATCCACAAAGGAGAGTAACATAAGATTCATCTCAACCAGGTATACTTTTTCAGATGACGTCAAAGATGATCACTGATCCATCTAAGTCGTCGGACCCATGAAGGATCGATAGGTACTAACCCCCGCAAAGACCCACACAGGATCGGGCTCACACAGAACTTGTAGGCAGTGGCTCACACAGAACCGGTAGTAAAGACCCACACAGGATCGGGCCCACACAGGACCTGTAGGCAAGGCTCACACAGAACCGCAGAGTAGTGATCCACACAGGATCGGGCCCACACAGGACCTGTAGCACTGATCCACGTAGGATCGCTGAGTGCAGTAGTCGACGCAGTCCACTGAGGATCTCCGCACAGTCGTCGCCGCAGTCCACGAAGGATCTCTGCTCTGTCATCGTCGCAGTCCACGGAGGATCTCTGCTCTGTCGTAGAAGTAATAGCCAGCGCTAGGGTTCCCGCACACAGCGAGCTCGTTTAGGAGGGTCCGCTCCACGAGCCGAGAGGCTGATACATCAACTAACACGTAGTCCGAAGTTGATGTATCCAAAAGTTCCGTATCGACAACAGGATCTCAACGCAACAGACGGTGCGTCAATCGGACGCCCGGTCTGAGAGTTATTGGCATTTTCATCCCAGGGGCCCGTTTGGTTTTTAGGGCAAAACCAACCCGACCGTACACCGCCTGTGTCCGATGATCGGGCGGAGTATGCCAAAAGTTTCTTCTCACTTAGAGGAAACTACCACAGCTGACGGTACGTCGATCGGACGTTCGTAGCTCAAGTTATGAGCGTTTCCGCTCCGAGGGCCCGGTTGGTTTCGTGTACGAACCAACCCGGACGAACCCAAAGTCTTTCGAAACCTTGAGTGTAATATACCGAAACGACCGTATCGATCCAAGGATCGCGTAGCCGCTGAAGGTTCGTCAATCGGAGGTCCCAGGCCCAAGATATGGGCAAAAGACCGAAGAGGGCCCGAAAACGGGGGTTCTGGGCCCGGGGCGACCCGGCCCGAACCCCCCCTGGGGGTCGGCCGGACCGGGTCGACCCGAACCGGGTCGGGCCGACCCGGCCCGACCCGGCTAGGCCGGGTCCGGTCCGGCCTGGGCGCGGCCCGGCCGGCTCGACCTAGGCCGAGCGGCCAAGGGGCGCCGCGGGTTTGACCCGCGGCTTAGCAGGAACGCGGCCCACGCGAGCCGCGTGTTGGGTGGCCGGACCGCGGACGCGGTCCGGCGGTTCGCCGCCGCCGCGGCCGAGCCGCGGCGGATCCTCCGGCGGTGCGCCGGGCGCCGCCGCCTTCCGCGGGCCGCCGGAGTTGCTCCAGTGGCCCGATTCCTCTCCCGTCTGTGCCGTTGCTCCTCCCGGGGGCCGATCTTCACTGCGGAATCAACGGATCGCCCTTGCCGCACGGTTCGTCGTCGCTTGCGAAAACTGCACACGAAAAGGATCGGCAGAGGGTTGTCGGGTCTTGTTCATTAGACCCGCACCCTCCGCGTTAGTCATAAACAACGGGAGAAAGGGGCTACAACAATTTTTAATCAAGATAAAAATTGTTCACTTCTTTTTCTATTAAACGGCAATTCAATTTTAATTAATTGAAAATATTCATGCCGGTTCTTTATTCAAAATGAAATAAAAACACGGGAAGGAATCAAGAATTAAATCCCTAACTTGTCGTCGTCGTCGGACGAGAGGTCGTCGCGGATTTGGTGATCGTCGCGGAAGAGACGCTCGTCGCACCGCGGGAAGGAGTCGCGCCGACGATCTCCATATCAAGATCAAACAGATTTAATTAATTTAAATCTGTTGATATCGAATTATAAAAAGGGAGAATTTAGAAGATTCGATCCTCACCTTTAACCGCCGATCGTAGGTTCGCCGCAGAAGAAGAAGCGCCGAAGAAGAAGAATAAGGTCGCGGAAAAAGTTTGTCGATGTCGCGGATCACGGTGTGCGTCGTCAAATTTTTGTTCCGGCGTTCTTTGCGTTCTTCGCGTTCTTCACGTTCTTCGCATTCTTCGCGGGGAGGGTGGAGGCCCAGAGAATAAAGAGTAATCCTCCAAAATAGACACGTTGGTCAATTTTATTATTTGGCCAACAAACGCAAATGCGTAAGTAACGACCCATTAAATTCATTGAATTAATTCAACGAATGAAACAGCCCATTTAATTCACGAAATAAACCGCCCAATTAAATGGTCTGTTAAGAATTTAAGAAAACATGTCGGTTGACTTTTCAGTTATTTTGACGGGTTTTCGCGGGTGCGTTACTTAGCGGAAGAAACGGCGGGGCTCGTGCGGGCCCCACCGCACAAATATCCTACCAAGAGGGTAGGATATTTCTGGATAGCACCCTATCCGCTTTAACTCAGCTCAAGTGGCATTCAAGTGACTTCCAAGCAGCTTAAGTGAAATAAAATAAAGTTGTCGCACAAATTTTATTTTATTTCTGACTTAAAGCCCCAAAATTTAAAAACCACGTCTGAGAAAACGCAACTCCGGAAGAGGCGTTTCTAAGAAAATACCGGCGCTGCGATTTCATCGGTGCCCTCAGAATTCGATTCCGGGCACCGGTTCAAAAGATAGAAAAACCCACTCGTCCGTTCACTGAATGTACCCGTGCCAAACTTCGGAAATTGATTCCGGGCACACCGGGCCTCGGAATCAGGTGCCGTCTGAAGCTGCGCTCTTGTAAAATTCCAAAGAAAATTAAGAAAAAAATTTCTTTGAAATTTGCGGGTCTTTACACATAAATCCCAATGGTATCCCCCTCCTCTAATGGTCTTATTTTTCTTCGAAATTTGGATTGACCTCTTCATGTGTCACTCTGCCAACAGTTAGTTAAAAATTAATTGTACGACATCATTTCATGTGAGAAAACATGGGAACATTACCATGTGTAAGAAACACTAGAATGTAAGGAAAACTATATCAAGTTAAAAAACATTTGAATAATATGATTAGATAAATAGAAAGGATACTTTAAAGAAATGATGTCACTGTAAGAATAAAAATATTCAAATTCAAAATGAATTGATAATCAGAGTAATACATTTGAACAAACCGATTCTGAAAATACAGAAAATCACTGTCTGAATTCTAATGAATTTGGAATATAATTTATTTGGTTTTTGGAGTGTATAAAAATGAGAGTCCAGAGTCTAATTTACAGAGTATTCAGACTCTGATTTTCTATGAATTCAGATTCTGGTTTTCAGAGAATTCAGATATTGAATTTTAGAGAATTTATAGTCTGATTTTTTGAGCATTAGGAGTCTGATTTTTAGAGAACATGGAATTTGATTTTCAGAGAATTTGATGTCTGGTTTTTAGAGAATTTGGAGTCTAATTTTCATGGAATTAAGAGTCTTATTTTGTGATAATTTAGAGTCTCATTTTATTAGAATTTGGAGTTTTAAAATTGTATAACATAGTATCTCAAGAGTGGTATGATTCCATATTTTTCGATAAGGACCCTATTATTCATAGGGAAATTCTACATTAATAAAAATTAGGTTAAACATGGATAATTACGAATAATAATAAAAAATTAAATCATATTTTAGGATTAATTAAATAATATTCCTTAGAGAAAAAAATTCTACTTTGGAAAATAATTCATAGTCAAAGATAATTTCCCTTATAAAAATGTGTTTGTGATTTTCAAAACATAAATGAATGGAAAATTAATAACATAAATTTGGGACTTCCTAGAATTAAGATCCTTTGTTTTAAATTTTAAGGTTAGTTATGTTTAAAATCATGTAACGATATGTGAAAAATGTTAGTGTCACTATTACTGGTATCAGAGGAAGTTCAAGTTATTTTTAGTGATTTGGAATATAGAACTATAGTAAGAACCCTAGGGATAACACATCGTATGAGAAAACATCCCAAGATATTTGATAGTGTCGAAAGTGGTTTATCAAGGGAATATACCCCCATCTAGACACTACATGTATATGTGGTTCTATAATACATATACTAAGGGGTAGAAACTTCGAAAAGGGGATCTGGGACTGACTAATGAAACCCGGTACATGGAAACATGCCGTACAGGTGTAACAACCTGAATCTGGCGCCACTCAACTGGTGTCCCGTACCCGGTTCGCCACATGACCTCAAGCGCATTTCTACAAACACCAGAGGCTTCCGACTAGCAGCGATGACCTTAGTGAGTCATTGGGGAAACTATGCCCTTATTTGGTAAAGCATACGAGAAAAAAATAATAGGTATTATTGAAAGAAGTAAACAACATACAATAACTGAAACTAAAAAGAAGAATTAATGAATATATAGTAATGATGATAATGATGAAAAAATGTACAAGTATCTTAGAAATGCAGCAACCACAACAACGTGCTGAAATACAACTGAGAAGAAGTGTTAAAAGTACACAAGAACTCCAGCATTATCGCAAGCCTAAGCTCATTCCTAAGCTCTCCATCTCCAATTAGCAATCATGTACCTGAAGTAGAAGGGCTACAATCCCCACCCACACCTGGATCCATATAAACTATTTGGGCCGAAAAGTGGGACCCAAAAAGGGTGTGAGACTAATCCCATTAGGCATCCAACAAAAGTTCGGCGCCCTACTGTCAGTGGGTAATATAGAAAATGTAATGGAAATAAATACAAAAGGGAAAAAATACACTAAAGTTAACAATACTACAAATCTCTGTCCACATTAATTTATTAAGGTTAGTCTATCATTAAATTATCAGCCATGTAATCTAGGAAATATCTCTATATTACCAAGGCATAACAAGTAACACGACAGGTATCTCAGCAGACTACCTAAACAACAAGTAGTAAAAAACCCAAGCCAATTCTTTGGATTGGTGGACTCTTCACATCCAAACAAAAAAAATATTCTTAATAACTCTCTGGGAGGCTCATACTGGTAGACACCACTATGCAAGTAATCACATAAGGCACAGACACTCTGGGAATCTCTCACGGTAAATTCCCCTTCGGTCTTATAATGATAGCTATAGACTCTCTGAGGAAGAACTTGTGTCTAATTCCCCCTGTAGTCTCGATACCTAACTAAGGACACTCTAAATAACCACAAAGTCCAATTCCCATAGGTCATGGGAAAAATAATAATTTATAACAGACTCTCTAGGTAATTCCTTAATCACCAATTCCCTCTTTAGTCTACCGCACTTGGTTCACACAGCCCTGAGCAGTCTAGTCGTGCGTAATCATCTGTTAGCAGCCGTAAGTAAGTTCAACAGCTACTTTGATAATAGATACAATTCATCTAAAGCATATAAATAGTATGCAATACATGAAATCCATTATATCAATGAAGGCAATCAATGCAACAAAGTCGGCCTCACTAGCAACCTAATCCAAACGGTGATAAACAACCAAAACAAGGGAGAACAACAATGGGGTGATTCTAAAACATGCTAACAAGAAAAAATTATTCATCTAATAGCCTATAGCACACATGAAATCTAAGGAAGATAATAAAACAGGATAAAAACCCTTACCCGAGATACTTGAAACATGGGAATCCAACACTTTTGCACAAATACTCAAAGACATTAAACGTAGGGCAACAAACCACCTACCTCTATCCTAGGAGATCAATATACTTGAACATCGGCTTGTGATTCATCCTATAAGGGATTAGATCTGCAAAAACTTCTAAAACGTTCAACCTAAAAGAACTCTCATAAGAGAAAGAATCATGAAATGTGGCCAAAGAAGAACCAAGAACTCCCAGCTGCGATTCTATTTCACCCGACGTCATTCGATTTGGATAACCTGTGATAGATCAGTGGCTCGGATAAGATCCATGGTTGTACCCTCGGTCTTGGTCGAAGAAGCTGGAGAAAAATACGTTTTTGGGGTTAAGACGTGACCCTGGTCTGTTTAACGAAAAAATGAAAGTACATGGCGTGTACTTTTGGAGTACACAGTGTGTACTAGGCTATTCTGTACTCCAAATTAAGTGTCCACCATATCACCCCTACATGGTTGTGTCTGTGGCCATGACATGGACATTACATGGCCTCGAGCGGCATCAAAGTACACGGCGTGTACTCATAAATTACATGGCGTGTACATTGAAAATTTCCAGATACTCCTCTTTTTCCCAAAAACAACAAGAAAAAAAACATACCTGAAATGAAGGTCTGGGTTCTTATAAACTTCCCCCCTTAAAGAAATTTGTCCCTGAATTTCCCTAGCATGATGCAGAAGAAGAAACAACGAACAACTCTGGCCACTATGATTGAATATTGGCTTCCCTTTCCCAAGTCACGTCATGTACACGGTTGTGATGCCATAGCACCTTTACCAGAGGAATAGACCGGCAACAGAGTACCCTTGGACTGCGATCAACAATCCTAATAGGATGATCCTAGAACGATGCATCCTTCTCCAGCTCAACCTCCTCTGGTTGAAAAACCTGAGACAAGTCTGAGAAATAGCGTCGAAGCTGAAAAACATGGAAGATGTTGTGCATAGCCTGGTACCTCTGAGGTAACTGCAACCTAAAAGAAACCTTCCCGACTCCCTCCAGAATCTCGAATGGACTGTCATATCTTCGTGAAAGCTTTCCCTATCTCTTGATCCTCTTGTATCCCAATCTCGGGGTAACACGTAGAAAAACATGATCTCTGGCCATAATCTCCAAACATAAACTCATCTGATCAACATAAGATTTTTTTCAATACTGTGCAGTATCCATCCTCTTCTGTATCAACTCCACCTGTTATGTGGTCTCCTGAACAAGACACGGTCCTAGCATAGCTGCCACTCTTGTCTCCAGCCAGCATAAGTGTGATAGGCATGGACTTCTGTACAAATCCTCATACGATTCCATTTTGAATTGATTCTTGAAAACAATTGTTTTGGGAAAACTCCACTATAGGTATATGTCTCTCCCCAGAACCTCCAAATTTGAGGACACATGCTCAGATCATGTCATCAAGAACATGAATCGTACACTCTGACTGGCCATCTGTCTAGGTATAGTAAGCAATACTTAAAAGTATATGTATACCTGAAGCCCTCTGTATCCCATTCTAGAAATGTGATGTGAATCGGACCTCCCGATCTAAAATGATAGTACTCAGAAGCCCATGCAAGCGTACAATCTCATGGATGTACAACCGTCCAAGCTGATCAACACCGACGGTTTCCTTAATCGGCAAGAAGTGAGAAACCTTCATGATCGTTTCAATGACAACCTATACCATGTCATTCCCTCGAGGCAATCTTGGTAACCCTGTAACGAAGTCCATCGTGAGATCATTACATTTCCACTTGGGAATGGGTAGCTGATATAAAAGCCATGTTGGTCGCTGGTGCTCCTCCTTCACCTGCTGACATGTAGAACACCTCATGACAAAACTAGCAACATCTCTATTCATAACAGGCCACCATTACTAGTAGTGTAGATCACGATACATCATGGTGACACTAGGAGGAACTGCCCAAAATGATGAATGAAAGTCTCACATCAGATCCTCACGTATATCTGTTGGCACCCATATGCATCCCTAGAAACACAAGATCTCACCCTCGCCTATAGTCCATCTGGGAAGAGGGTCTTCTCCTGACACACTTTCCCGTAGGACTAGGCCTTTAGAATCTAAAAGCATTCTCATTCTAACTCAGTCAAGAATGGTAGAGTTAATAGCTACAGAAGAAAGAAAAGTCTGACTCTGTCTGTCATGCACCTCTAAATGCATTTCAGAGAATAGATCTATAAGCTTCAACTCGATGTTGGCCTCTTGAACTGCTTGTATATGTGTTCTCCTACTCAGTGCATCTACCACAATGTTTCCTTTCCCAGGAATATAAGAAAGCTCAAAATTGAAAGACAGTAGGTACTAAACCCACCTTTGTTGTCTCATTTTCAAGTCATATTGCGCGAAGATATACTTGAGGCTCATGTGGTCAGTATATACCACAAAATTCTCTCCCATAAGATAATTTCTAGAACATCGCAAAGCATAAACAATAGCATCCAACTCCAGTTCGTGTGTAGGATAGTTCATGTCATGTGTCCTCAACTATCGAGATCCATACACAACATCATGATATTCCTTCATAATCATTGCTCCAAGAACGATGCTAGATCCATCACAGAAAACTGTATAACTCTTGTCTGGCTCCTGCAAAACTAAAATCGGTGCTGAAGTGAGTCTCCCTTATAGCTCCTGAAATGATGACTCGCAGGCATCTGACCAAAAATACATCACCCCCATCTTATTCAAGCCTGTCAATGTTTCTTATAAGCGTGAGAAGTCATGTATGAACTACCTATAGTAACCAACCATCCCAAAGAAACTTCTCACCTCAAAAACTTTCTTTAGATGATCCCAGGTAACCATTTCTCTCACCTTTTCTAGGACTACTGATACTCCTGTCGTTGAGATGACATGACCCAGGAAGTGAATCTCTTCCATCCAAAAGAGGCATTTTGAGAGACTAGCATATAACTGATGCTCCCTTAGTGTACTCAAAACAATCTCAAGATGGGTATCATGGCCATGTTGAGTGTGATATTACACTAAGATATATTCCATGAAAACCACCATGAAGGAATCCTAGTAAGGATGGAAAATTATGTTCATCAGTGCCCTAAAAACTGTAGCACATTCATGAGACCGAAGTGCATAACCAAATACTCATACAGACCACACCTGCTACTAAAGGATTTAATATGTATATCAGATGGTCTGACAGTCACCTGATGATATCTGGAGATCAAGTAGATCTTCAAGAATACAATGTCTCATCGAAGATGATAAATTAGATAATCTATCTATGGAAATGGATATCGGTTCTTAATCATCAATGAGTTTAGCTTCCGATAATCCACACAAATACAAAGGGTGTCATCTGCCTTCTTCACAAATAGAACAGGAAAACCCAAAGGAGAAGTACTGGGTCAGATAAAACCCTTTGCCGGAAGCTCCATCAACTACTTCTTGAGATCCTTCAACTCAGGTGTAGACATCTTATATAGAGGAATGAACACTGGTGGCACTCCTGGCACAAGCTCAATTGAGAAGTCTACCTCTTGTTCTGGAGGAAAAACTGAAAAGTCTTTTGGAAATACATATCGAAAGAGATCAACCACTGGAGGAAAATATAACTGATAATTACCCTAGTCATCTAGATATAAGCTAGAAATCTGGGCGGTAACACCACCCAACCCATGATGCTCTCATCCAGCTCTTCCCGCCAGGACATCCCATTCACCCTTATGAAGAAAATATCTTCCCTCTAGTGATGTGAAACTCACCCTATAAAGATAGCAATCAACAAAGGCCTGGAATTGAACTAACCAGTCCATCCTAAGAATTAAATCATAGCCTTCCATGTCGAAAACATTTAGGATCCATGAAAAATGACACCCTCCAACCTCAATGGGGCAGTCTAAGAACTGGAGTACGCTAGCAGTTCTAATCCCCAAGGGAGTTTCTAGCGCCCTCACTTCCTCATAAATATAAATATTAAGTCTAATGCCTTGCACAGTATGCATAAAAATAATGCTATGAGAAGCTCTTATATCAAGAAGTGCAGAGGATAAAACTGAGGCTACTAAAATCGTACATCATACTGTAGATGGTCCAGGGTCCTGGTCCTGATGAATCTTCTCTACCGAAAAAGTCTGGACTACATCGCGGCCATGTGTAGTAGTCTAAAATCGCTGATCTGACCCTCCCTGAGCCTGAACACTATTTCCATGACCTCAACCATGTCCATAATGACCTGAAGAACTCCAAACCCCAGTCTTCTGTGGAACTGGTAATCATGCTCCTGTACGCAGAGTCGAAACTAATCCTCCTTCACTAGCAACTGGAAGGAGAACCTTAATTAAACGCTACAGATGAGACATCTTTCCACAAGATCGGCACTCCACTGGATCTATCAAGAACTGAGGCTTCTTATTCCCATTTATTCTACACTGATATCACACCACTTGGTTGAAAGAGGGACGATCCCATATACCATAAGGAATACATCGGTTCCTCGGGTCACCTCATGTAGACTCTCGGTGGCACTTCCAGCTGTCTACCTAGAATGAATCACCCCTAGATGCTAAAATTCCCTAGTCCACTACTCCAGTCTCCTTCATATTTCTCTCTCTGATAAGCTCATATTTTACTATTAGAGTAATAGAAGTCAACTAAAATATGTTCACCTGTGATCTGATGTCCGGTCTGAGACCTTCCTCAATCATCCTCTCTAAAAACAGCTCGTCATTCCCCAGAACGAGAGTGAAAGGCCTTAACTCTATGAAGCGATAGTAATACTCCATAACTATGAGAGTAACCTACTATAGGTTCATGAACTCTCTAGCTTTGTCAGCCCAAAAACATCACCGGGTAGAAGTAGTCATAGAACATATGGTGGAAATTGTCCCAAGCCATAGCTTGTTGGCACCCGGCCTACAAAACCACATCCTACCATCTCTTACAGTAATCTCGCAGTATATAAGTCGCGAGCTTCACTCTCTTCTCTAGAGGCATATTCATGTGCTCGATGATGGATAGCATGGCTTCCAGCCATGAATCTGTAGCCTGAGGTCCTCTATCCCCTGTGAACATGGGAGGATGCTGGTGCGGAAAAACCAGTGTTAATTCGGCCATAGATGGGGTAGGATGCTGAGCTCCCAAGAAGGTCCGCATGAATATCATGAAACCCTCTCTGAACTAAGAATTAGCACCAGTGTCTGAAATCACTACAGGTTCCATGTCTGGAACGATGGGTGGAACTACATGTAGTCCCTGATCTGCCGTATTAGGCGTATGGTCACTGGCTGGTTCCTGACGTGCAACGGGAGGACGTCTTGGTGCCATAGCTCGGAAAGGTCCAAATCACACCTTTATTAAAGATGAACATAGTTTCAACATAATAGAGTAAAACAGAACTGGAAAGGAACCCTCTAAAATTTATAAAAAAACATGACTACACGGCGTGTAGTTCCACTACACGGTGTGCTTCCTGAAGTTGTATCCTAGGCGTGTACCTTGGCCATACATGGCTGTGTAAACCACCCGACTATGCGGCGTGTTCTCAATCTACATGGCGTGTACTCATCCTTTTTCTTCCTGCCTGGTTACTCCTACACTGCTTGGAACACGGACTGTCCTAACGGGAAACTACACGGCGTGTTCAAGGAAGACACAGTGTGTACTTGACATGCCTTACCTGGCCCGTGTTTTTAGCGACACAGCCTGAAACACAGCTGACACTACTCAGCATGTTCCAGGCGAACACGGCATGCACTTCATGGAAGCCCCTGACCCGTGATGCTCATGACACGGCCATATACCTGAGTCATACTACAAGGCTTGTAACCTAGTTCATGGTGTGTTCTTACAAAAACTGTCACAACCCCGTTTCCGTGCCCACGCAGTCAGCGACACGGATAAAAACTACACGACGAAAAACTACACGGTGTGTATGCACAAAGTACATGCCGTGTCTTCTGGTTTTTTCCAGATAGTAGCCTCCGAACTGTACTAGAGCCCCGAAAACATAGAAAAAAAATCTTTAAGGTGCCGAATTCCGATCCGTGGGGGCCCATACTCCCCACGAGTCAATGCATGGCATCATAACAATGTATATAATAATAAAATAGAATAAAAAAAGTCACAATCCAAAAAATTATGATCCTCGGGGGCCCATAAATCCTCTAAGGCCAAAATTTATCATCCATGATAAAGAATCTCTAATCAAATGGTACCCTATCAACATAGCAGGTATTTTATCATTGCACCTATCACAACAACTTGCATAGTCTATCAAAAATTATATCACAACAGCATGAAATTTCTAATGCAATCTAGATGGCATGGAAAAATGCATGGCATGTTATTTTCTAACAGGTGCCTATATGATGCATGAGATGGCATACCATCACCTCATCGGGTTGCAACAAAATAGAACCACTTCCACATAAACAGTAGCACCACAAAACAAGTGCACCACCCAATGGTGAAATCAAGAAAACTATAACATTTTCAAAACAAAAAAATTGAAATATTCGATGTAACCGATCTTTTTCCCTATACACGGTTTCTAGAACTCTCGGGCATAGCTATTTACCGTTTACCTATTTCATCATATCCCGGTCTATTGTTTCTAAATAGTAAGTCAATGGAAAAGAAAAGAAACCTCCCTCTGATACAACTTTGTGACGACCCAAATCCAGAGCCACTCAACTGGTGCCCTATACCTGGTTAGCCACATGACATCATGCACATTTCCCCAAATGCCAGAGGCTACTGACTAGCAGTGAGGGACTTCGTGAGTCATTGGGGAAACAGTTCCCTTATTTGGTAAAGTATACATGAAAAAAATAACAGTCAACATCGGAAGCAGTAAAAAGCAAAAAAAGAACTGAAACTCAATAGTGGAAGTAATTAATATATATTAATGATGATAATTATGCAACAGTTACAAGTATCAAAGTAAAGTTGAAAACAAAACAATGCACTGAAATACAACTGAGAACATGTTCCAAAAGTAAACAGCAACTCCAGCAGGATAGCAAGCCTAAGCTCAGTCATATGCTCTCCATCTCCAACCAGCAATCATGTACATGATGTAGAAGGGATAAAATTATCTTCCACACCTGCAACCATATAACATGTTGGGGCCAAAAAGCAGGACCCAAAAAGGGTGTGAGACTAATCCCATTAGGCAGCCACCACAAGATCTGGGCACTACTATCATTGTGTATTATAACAAAATTAATGGAAATAAATACAGAATATGAATAGAAGTACACTAAAGTAAACAATCCTACACATATTCATTAACTTCCATTTATTAATTTAATTCAATCATAAAATTATCAACCAAGGAATCTAGAAAATAGCTCTATATACCGAAGTCATATAAAGTAACACAATATGTATCTCAACAGAAAACCTAAACAATAAGCAGTACAAAACCCAATCATGTTCTTTTTCTTGGTGGACTCTTCACAACCAACAAAAAAATATTCACACTGACTCTTTGGGTTTCTCATACTGGTAGACCCCTCAGGTCATGTAATCATACAAGGCACAGACACTCTGGCAATTGCTCACCTTAAATTCCCTTGCGGTCTGGTAACGATAGCTATAAACTCTCTAAGGAAGCACTTACATCTAATTCCCCTTATAGTATCAATACGTAACTAGTAAAACTCTGAGGAAGAACAAAGTCCAATTCCCATAGGTCATGTGAACAATACTAATTTATAACAACCTCTCTAGGAAAGCCCTTAATCGTCAATTACCTCTTTAGTCTACCACACCAGGTTCACACAGCCCTGGGAAGTCTAATCATGTGTAATAGACTATCAACAGCCCTAAGTAAGTTCAACAACTACTTGGATAATAGATACAATGAATCAAAAAAATATAAACAGTAGGCAATACATGCAATCCATTAAAACAAGGCAGGCAATCAATGCAACAAGGTCTGCCTCACAAGCAACCTAAGCCGAACAGTGATAAACAACCAAAACAAGGGAGAACACCAATGGGGTGATCATCAATAATGATAAAAAGAAATCAATATTCATCTAATAGCCTCTATAACAAAATAAATCTAATTCAAATAATAAAACATGATCAAAACCCTATCCCGAGATACCCAAAACATGGGAATCTGGCACTTTTGCACAAAAACTCAAAGACAATCAACGTAGGGAATCAAACCACCTTCCTTGATCCTAGGAGATCGATATACTTGAACATCCGCCTATGAATCAGCCTAGAACAGAGTAGATCTGCAAAAAATTCTAAGACATTCAACCTTATATAACACTCATAAGAGAAAGAATCAGTAAACGTGGCCAAAGAAGAACCAAGAACTAACCGATGTGATTCTATTTCCCCCAACGGTGTTCGATTCAGTTAACCGGTGACAGATCGGTGGCTCGGAGAAGATTTGTGGCCATAACCTCACTCTCAGTCGAAGAATATCGAGAAGAAGACGTTTTTGGGGTTAATATGTGACCCTGGTCCGTTTAACGAGAACAAAAAAAGAATGTACACAACATGTAATTTTGGAGTAAATAGTGTGTACTGGGATTTTCTGTACTTTGTATTAAGTGGAATTCACATAAACCCTACATGGCCATGTGTGTGGCCATGACACGTCCAACACACGACCTCGAGCGAAATCAATGTAAATGGCTTTTACTCAAAATTTACATGGTGTGTACTTTGAAAATTTCCAGATTCTCCTCTTTTTCTGAAAAACGACCAGAAAAAAAAATATACATGAAAAGATGGTCAGTGTTCTTACAACAAGACACCTAGATTGACACTCCACGTAGATATGATTTGGTAAATTAATAAAGACATTACATTCAATTATTAGGGGAACTAAAAAAATTCACATTTTTGTATATGTTATGAATAAAATCATGGATATCCTAGATTTAAACCTAAGGAATAATAATTTATTATATAGTTTTAAATTACATGTTTGTCCTGTTATGTTTAAATTTTCCTTTTATTATGATTAACTATTAACTACTCAAGCCCAACAATTGTACTTTATTTTTCTTAGTTAATGGTTTGAAATAGATGAACCCTTTCCAACAATAAATGGGAAATAAAATGTGATGCTTTCCACAGTGATATTCTAAATATAAATGGAATGGTTGCTCAAAACACCATGAAAACACATTCTCAACTAGATAAAGTTATGAATAATAACATGAATAGAAATGAACACCCTCCTTCCCCTAAGAGATATAATGTTTATATAAAATCCTTCAGGTGAAAAAGGACTTTACTTTTTGGTAGATATTCTTATCCCGTCCTCCCAAAAAGATTCATTAACTTAATTTAGAGTATATTATCTGTACTCACGTGCTTAGAAGAAGAGAAATTTGTGGTGTAATTTTATCATTTTGATGGGGAAATTAATCAGTGTTGGACACCGATAAGGAACACAAATTCCAAGGATTGAATTTATTCAATGGAATGGAAAAATTTCTAGAAAATATTATTCAATAAATATTTCTTTGAACCTTACAAATTAATATGGAAATATAGTTCCTCATACTAAAGTAGAAGTAATATGATTCTATCAATGCATATTAATAAAACATCATAACGATTTCACGATACACCTCTGTATTTTTCAGGAAAAATGAATGTATGGTGGATGACATCATTAGCAGACTGAACACAAGTCTACCAAACATGATGGTAATTCGAGACATTGAAAACTATATTGTTTGTTTTTATTGTCCCATAATAGTTGAAATGGAGACTGGATAATCACAGTAGTTTTATGGACCTGTGAAAAATATATGAAAATGGAGTATAATATGGGTTGATTGGTAGATATATCCAATGATGAAAAGAACACGCAGTATCCCATGTGTGAAAATTAAAGGAAGAATCATCCAAGGAAGTATCTAAAGGGAACTAGATAATTATTTAAATTTAGATGAATAGGGAATCCTAATAATAACTATTGATGGGATATGAATTATACCACTAATTTGGAAGAAGAAGTGATGGTTTGATCAACAATCCCATTTTAGTGTAGTGTTTCAACTTCATGTTACATTCAAATTATGCGAACTATTTCACTATGCTATGGGTTGTTGGATGAAATCACCAACATCTACATCTAAGGAATTATTGAAGGGAATATATTATCACTACTAATGAGGACTAAACCGATAATTAAATGGTAATAGGAACCCTAGTTATTCATTATAGAATAGGGAACAAACTATTAGATTCTGGTTTTATGCATTATTTTACAACTTTCCAGTTTAGTAGAACAATTCAATTACCACCGTGAAATATATATATTGAGATATCTTTTAGAAAGACAAGAACAAAAATTATTGCATCAAAATTATACAAATAATCCTTGTTTAATGTTTCTGGACTGAACCTCTCATATAATCTTATCATACATCCTTTGGTATAGTCTAATTCTATTTTGGACAATGGTCTCTTATAATTATATAAATTAAATATTAACTGTCGGGAAAGGGATACTACTCTTCACATCTCAAATAAAACTCAAATTATATATACGTGTAAGGTTGGGGATGAATCTCCATCAGAATCATTTTCTCATTTTAGGATGATACTTATGAGAAATTATATATTGCTCAAATGATTTATAAAATTATATTATCATGATGAAGGACAGGTGAATTGTGTGGGACTACACTGATATGTTCCTCGACGATTTTTGTGGTCTTCATTTGGATAGATAGGTTGAGTTCTAAATTGAACAAATTCTTTGATATCTGTTTATGTCAAAGACCCCTTATTGAACAGCCACCATTTAAGAGGAAGAACTAATGTTAAAATTAAAGGAATATCTAGACATGTGTTTTTTATGGCTGAGTGCCTCACTATAAAGAATTTTGGCCCACTCCATCCTGAATACTTATGGATCAATGCACCTACACATTGATTATTTTGAACTCAACAAAATCACAATAATGAAAAAATAACCCCTTCCATGAATAGATTAAATGTTTGATCATATTTGAGGTCCTCTATATTTTTATATGGTGGAAATTCAGTCAAGATATCACCAATAAAAGTTTATGAATGAAGATATTATGATGACTACCTTTCAAATGAGATATGGAAGCTATGAGTTCATAGTGATGCCCATCGAATTCAGTAATGATCCAACAATTTTAATGGTTTTAATGAATATATTATGTAGAGATTACCTAGACAAATTTATTTTATTCAGTATTTTATTATTCTCATATAATCCAAATGAATGGAGTATGGTGAGAATTTTAATACTTTCTTAAAACATTGTGAAAGGAGAAAATATAAGAAATATATATTAACTGTGACTTGTGGATGGATGAAATAACATTCATGTGGCATGTAATCGCTAACAAAAGGATATCTGTGGACCTTTTCATGATAATGGAAATTGGAGTGTGGAAAATTCCCCCATCTCGGACAATGAACTATTGTTTCCATAGTGTAGCATGATATTACTGATGATTTGTGTACAAAATCTCATGGTTTAAAAATACACTAAAAATACTAAATTATAAAGAGTAATGTTTTTCTAAACGAGATAATGTCAAGGCTACATCAAAGAGTTAAAGAAGAGGCTTATCACTTCACAAGTACTAACTATTAATAAAGGTGGAGATATTTTTGTAGTATATAGTGATGCATCTAAGAAGGGAATATGATGTGTTTTGATGAGAAATGATAATGGGATAGCCTAAACCACAATTTAGTTTAAAATAAATGAGAATAAATATCCCACACATGATCTGTATTTGGCATCGGTGATCATTTCTCTGATAATATGGTTTAATTATCTCTATAGGGAGATGTGTGAAGTATATAATGATCACAAGAGTCTCAAATATATATTAACTCAGAAAGAGCTTAATATGCATATGTGAATATTTTTAAATCTCATAAAGGAATATGAATTCTAAATACAATACACAAATGGTTTGGAAAATAATGTGGATGATTCTCTTTGTAGAAATTTTCCAACCACGTTATCATTACTGAGAATTAAGATGGATCCAATATTCATAAATTTTCAAATTATTGACATGGGAATCATTAATTATGTGACATAATCAATCCTTCCAAAAAGTATTTATCATCCATTTATTATGGATAAAATAATTGATGCTCAAATTAATGATGTGTAAATAAAAATAAATATGAAGATATGAGAAAGGGGAAGTCCTTAGAGTTAAATATTTATGAGGAAAGAGTTGAAAAATCTGGGTTATGAATATGTGCACCATAGAATACAAAAATAAATAAAGAGGCTAAGGATAATGCACAAACCTCAACCTTCTATATTCACAAGTAGTACAATGATATATAGAGATCTCCCCGAGAGATATTTGTGGGACAATATATAGAAGGATATCACTGAATATACTTCAATGTTCCTGGTACATCAATAAGTGATGGTTGAAATGTAAAAGTAAAAGGGATGTAGAAACCAAAACTCATAACCACTTGGAAGGGTTAAAATATCTCTGTGGTCTTTCTCCACATACATCTAAATACATCTCTAGGGATCAGTGCTACATGAGTCATTTTTGATCTTCATATAATGTTATCTCACATTATCACAATTTGAGAGGAATACTCATTGGATGAATTCACACAGTTATACATCAAATAAGTGGTATGGTTGCACAGAGTACAACTATCAACTATATCTGATCGATATTCGAGATTAACCTCCAAATTAAGAAAATTCTCCAATTTTCTCCAAACACTGAGATGAACTTAAATTTCTCCTATCTTCCTCAAACTGAGGGCCAATCTAATTCGACTATGCCAAAACTAAAATACATGTTGAGAAGATATTCTATAAACATCACAAGAGGATGGGACCAAAATTTTCCATTAGTTTAGTTCCCCTAATACAATATTTTCCAGTCAAGCATCAAAATGTATCCTTATGAATCCCTTTATGGGAAAAGATTATGAACACCTAGATTTTGGGAAGATAGAGTTTTTCATAAGATGTTATGACCTAAAATTGATGAAAAAATTGTGGAAATGGTGAAAACCATTCATAAAAAAATCATGGTAACCCAAATTATACAAAAACTTCCTGCAGTCAATCATCTATGAGACCTTGAGATCAATTCATGAAAAGTTATTACTCTACATATATCCATAGAATATAATCTAGAGATTTTGGAAATATAAAATGCTAAGACCCGGGTACATCGACCCCTTCAAGATTCATTATAATGTTGATGACAAGGCCTATCAAATATAGCATTCACATAAAATTTCTTGGGTACAATATTTATTCCTTGTATCCCTTTAGAGGATGTATATACTCGATCCCTCAAATGTACAAAATTCAGAGGTGTTATAGTTGGAAAAAGATCTCTTATATATGGGCCGACTAGTGAAGATCGTGGATTGTGTATATAATCTTATATAAAATAAGAATACTCACCTAGTGAATGTAATATGGAAGAACCATATATATGAAGGGGAAAAATGGGAACCTTAGGAATTAATAAAGAAAAATTACCCACACGTGTTTTAAACATAGATTGTGAGACGAAATTTTGGGGGAGAAATTTTATAGGGGGAAGAATTTACTAACCCAAAACATTTATTAATGGAAAATCCATTATTATAATTATTTCATATATAATTAATCAAAATAAGAAACATAATTAAAATAATACATAACTTATCAATGGATAAACAATATAATAAAAGTTATTTATAGGAGTTAAGAAACATATAACAAAGGAATTATAACTTGACCAATGGAATAGTGATATAACCCTTATAAATATAAAACCTTCCAAGGGAACTGCATCATGACCTTTGAAATTCTAAATAAAATTAATGAATCTTATAAATTTTATTCTGATATAATTATATCATATGATAATTCAATAAATTGTTTAGAAATTTTTAATTATGTGTTGATATTTTTACAAAACAAAATTGTTTATATTTTATTTTATAATTAATATAATGTTTTAAAATAAAATTTATTCTAATAAAATGTAATAAAAAATTCATATTTTGTTATCTTAAGAATATATTAAATTTTATTGTACCTTATTGAATTTTTCAACGTGTTATAAAATCAATTATAATTTTAAAATCAGTATTATTAGAGTAAATGATGATTTAAATAAAAAATCCAAATTCTCATAGTTAGAATATTATTTTCATAAAAAGGAGTTCATTTTTGAATTCTGGACATTTGATAATGATTATGGTGAATTTTGTAATTTTTCTAAAATACATGGTTTTTTGGAAAATAGTAAAATAAGGCAATTTACGGTATATATACATTATAATTGAAATAAATTATTCCATGAGACTTCTTTTATAACATCCCATACCATTAATATAGATATTACATTAAATGTAATGAATATTTACAACATATCATAACAAAACCACGCCAGGACCTAGAGGTTTGTGTCTTTAGAAACTGGGAAACATAAACTACTTGTTCATAAAACATCCACATTATCTCTTATTTATTTCTTCATATAAAAACTCCATTTTTTATATATCTTACATTATACCCATATTCTTGACTTGAGGAAAAGAAACATATGAAATAGTGAGCTCAAATGCCCAGTATGGGTAAAAAGAGAAATATTATTCATATCATAATCATAAAAACATAACATTTTAAACTCTTATCATGCATATGAAAGATCATAATATCATGTGATGGGATAAATCCTGAATGTTAAAGCTAATCCCAATAGTCATAACATATGGCATGAAATTTCATGGCATACACACATAAGCATAGAAAAGCATTTCATATTAGTCGAGGCTTGTTGTCGTGACCATTATAGTGGACAAAGTCCATTAATGAACTGAGTTCACTCTTCCTTATAGCTCATTATAACTAAACCAGATTTACATTCCATTAAAGTAATGTCTATCTCATGAGATATAAATATTTACCTAATTAATTTGAGGTAGATATTCTCCCCACCCATTTCATAATGAATCCATTCTTACATTTTCCACCAAACAAAAAAATATTCACCATAGCATAGCCCATGAAATAAAATGGGCCTCATAAACATCATTCTATAATAATTATTATAATATTATCAAATAATAGTAATAAAATGGTTATAAATATAATCCTTTTTAAAGAGTTTCAACTTAGAAGGAAAATAATTTTGGGAAAAACATGAAATTATTTCCTGAAGAAAATATCCATTCTTCTTCAATAACATTTTCATTCCTCAAAATGCCACACCATTTTAGAAGAAATAATTTTATGTGAAAATTTAATTTTCCTCAGTTCGGTAATGATTCATGTGAAAAACTAATTATGAAAGTGTAAAAATATGTTCATTCGATATATGTTAAAATAATATTCTTCTCATAATTTTTCCGGAAATGTCAACAACTACATCATACTGAAAATGAGAAAATATTCCTTTCATACCATTTAGAAAAAATTTATTAAGATATAAAGAATATTTTTTAATAACTATTTAGGATACATGGTCATGGATGATACATATACCATTATAAATACTTACAAAAAAAATCTCAGATATAAATGAGATTTGCAATGTTATCCCTTACCTTAGGTTGGATATTATTCCTATGTATCTGGACCTACTGTATAATGATTTAAATAATGATACTTATTTATTCCATAATCAAAATCATTTATATGATAAAATTTATTATCATATGTTCATACATTTGTTAGTAATATTTTATTGGCACTCGTTATTCATGTATTAAATGCTTTATGTTCTTGTGCATGTTTTGTCGGATATGTTCTTATTACTCTATTTTTAGGTCATAGTTATATAATCCAAATAATATTATTAATATAATATATATAATATTTATTCATTAAATTATTTTATTTAATCATTCTTTAATTAATATTATGTATAATGAATCACATCGTACTGTGGAGGCGGTAATCTGTATGTTTGCATGAGTAACGATATTGTACCCATAATTGTTAAATGGAATTGAATAGAAAGGTGTATAGTTTCTCAGAATATAAATCATTATATATAAATCATATATATATTTCTTAATTCTATTATTATACCAATCCATGTTATGTGGTGGTGAAAAATGGATTACACCACTGCGTGGAGATGGTAAGCCATACGAACCCATGTCTGGTGATTCTATTTTTCATAAGATGGGTAAAATGTGGAATTCAGTTATTTCATATTTAGAATAAAATATAAATATATTGGGGATACTGATGTTATTAAATTATAATGAAAAATTAATAAAGAGGAAATAGAATAATAAAGAAGATTTAAAGAATCAATAAATGATATTACCACTTCTTCGACGTGCCTCCTCTAAATCTTCTCTTAAAGAACTAGATATGGTCTTCAAAGATGACCAGAACTGATATAATGAAAATGTGAAACTTTATAAGGATAAAATGGTTGGTTTGTCCGAGCATGAAGTCTCAAAATGTAGAGAAGTGGTGAGGGTGGAGGATCCCTTTTATAATTGATGTGGGAGCACTTTTAGAAACTCCATAAATAATTATTTATAATAAAATAAAACCCTTCCCAAAAACCTAACAAATAACCCAATTTATTATATAAGATGATATAGGGTTGTAATATTATCAACCAATAAGATTTGGTAACGTTATTTTGTTAATTTGAACCATATCTTGTTAATTGACACTTAGTTATTCTATTTAATTTTAATTTTGGTAATAACATTCTAAATATTTAATGGCTATAAATATTTACATATATGGTGATAATTTATCTTAAATAAATATTTCATGAAATTTTAGATCATATAATTATAACTTTGTAATTTGTAACATTTTTTATGATTAATAAAAAAATTAATAAATTGTTTTTTTCATAAAATATCAATAGTGTTAATTTTGACCCTATTTAATTATTTGACTTTAAAAAAACTCCACACCAGAGGTAAATTTAACCAAAAATATTCAATACACTCATAACATTTCATGGTAACCTTGAAAATACGAGGAGAACATCAATTAATTTTTATTATATTTATTTTAATATTATTAATAACATTTAATTGATATTTATATTAATAAAATAATTTTCACATCACTATTGTGTCATTAATAATGTTAATTATTTAAAATCTTAAAATTATAAATAAATTACAATGATATATTTAATTATTATATATTTCCATATACTATCAATATTTGATATTATATCATTTTTATTCATATATTTAAATTTACATAATTATATAAAATGAGATTTTGTCATTTTTTCACCTTCATTAGTTTTTATTACATTAATGTCATATTCTTAGGTAAGTGGCCATAAAGTGATTAAATTTATAAAAATACATTATAAGGGTATTATTTAGTCCTATAATGGGTTTTTATATGTGTTACGTTAATTTTGTATTAATAGATTTTCCCTTAATTAAAAAATTTAACTTTAACAATGGTAATAAAAATAATTTTTCAAAGTTACTATTCATAATACCCAAAAATAAAAGTAGCATATAGACATATATTGGACCTAATAATTATAAATATGGAATAAAATTTTAACAATTCAAAAACACAAATTTTATAGTAATTAATTTAATATTAATCCTTTTGTTGAAATGAGAAAAAGGGTTTTAAGATTTAAAACATTGCAAAAGATTGAAATATTTTTACCTATTAATTCAACGTAAAATTAATTCTAATGAAATATATTATATTTAATTATAAAAATATATTCTATTTATAATTTAACCCCATTAAATATTATAAATTAACTATTTAAATTATTTCAAAAAATATTTTTTTAATTAAATTTTAGAATATTTTTACTATTCATCAAACCATGAAAGTTTTCATAAAAATATCAAAAATTTATCCAAAATAAATTTTTATATCCTTATTCCAAATAACATGTTTATTTTTTCTTATAAAATTTATTATTGTGTCAAAATATTAATTTAAACAGGGCTCTCGTTTCCAATGATTAAAATTAACCTTAAAAAATGTTTTTTACATCAAATAGGGTTTTATTCAAACCATATGACTAAAATTCCCATTGGATGAAAACAAATTATTTCATTGAGTATATAACTAATATATATTTCATTAATTTCATAACCAAAAGTAATTCACTCATAAATAAAAATATCTAATTGATTTATTATATTCATAAATAATTGATAAATAATGAATTAATAATGCATTTTCATAAGTTTGCAATAATTATTATGTTAACCAAACGACTTGGTAATAATCGTAGTTTTATTATAAGGGCATCTCATTATTCATTTAATCTATCAATTGCATGAAACACAATCTACTGAAGAATAAAAATTTATTAAAGAAAATATTTCATAAAAACAGCTGAGTCCTACATCGCTAATGTAAGAACCATAAAATACAAATTCCATTTATTATTTTATTCATTTTTTTTTATAATTCACAGTGTATAGATATTTTTTGGCCATATAATAATCTAATGAATACAATACTAACAAAACAACCCTCCGCACCACACTAAATAACAAACTCACATCTTCTTCTCCACACACCTTCCTAGCATTGATCAATGTCCAAATTCATCCCTATACTCTTTAAAAGCCCTTACGACACATCAAATAGATCTTTTTCTCTTCAAAAGGCTAATACCTTTTCCTTATTGAGTTTTTTAATTTGTAAAACCTCAAGAAGTAAATTCCTCTTTAAATTTCATTACATTTATTTCATGTCCAATTATTATTCTCTCCTCACCTCCTCTAATCCAAGTTGTATGAAAACTCAAGTACCTCATATATAAAGGAATATAATTATTCTAATGGAATAATTATTCATTAAGGCCATATCCTTATTTTTTTATTCTATAAATGAAAATTCATTTTTGGAGGAGTTTATTTAATGCCTAAAATGTTGAAATAATTTCTTTTCCTGTTAATGTCATCAAGGCTGGTCATAAAAAAATTATGGCCAATCCAAACTATAATATCTATATCAAATCCTATGTAATTTTCTTGATTCATTACATAAAAACTATTTTATACATTAACACTAAACTTGTTCGTTGTGAGAAAAAACATCCATAAATAAGCTAAATGATTATCCCTAATATCATAACTAATGAATAATCCTCACCCAAAATAACCAAATGATTACTATAAAAAATATAATTTTTTTTATTTTAATTAATAATATATAAATCAGATTATTTATTTAAATATTTACTTTACAAGAACATTCATACTCATAAAAAACAAACCGATATTGAAAACTAAGAAAATGAACACTCCAGAATAATAAAATTGAAAAATATAGCTCATAAAATAGACCATAAATGAACATAATAAAATAATACTAGTTAAACTAAATGTATAAAAGGTTCTTAAATTATTAATTAATGATTGTTATTTGATTATATAGGAAATTTTGATCAAATGTTGTACCATTTCAGGCATAAATTAATGTATCCTTTTCTTACCTCTATATTTCCATTAGGTTATGTTTTATCTCTATTTGTCCAATATAACACTTATTTATTTTTATGTACATATTCTAAATTTTATGTATATGGTCCAAAATCAATTATATAGACCATAAAATTGATGAACTAATGTCTTATTAGTGGAAATTCCCTTCTTATAATTATGTCATATAGAATAATCACATAAAATCGCATTAGGAAACACAATGTCATGTCATGATTAAATTATCTAATAAATACTTTATGAACATTAAACAATCGTTTTCAAATTATGAGACTTTAATTTCAAAAAACTAACATACATGGTTCTGATCAGTTAGATATTTGGATTCCGATAGGAAAAATATAATTATTAGTGAATACTAACTTACACTTATGAATATCAATGTTTCCCTTGTGAATATAAATATTTCCATTGAGAAATTTAAATCATCCAAGTGAACATGTAACCTTAGAAGCTAAATTATAAATTAAATTTATCCATCTTATTAGTTACAATATGATATTATTATATGAAAATGTGGGTACATTTATAAGTCATAAAATTTATTGGGAAATTATTATTTTCATGTATTATTATTATAATATAATTTTATGAGAGCTTAATTAATTTTACATAGTGTTATAAAATTAGTTTTAATTTAAAAATGGTATTTTTCAAGTAAATTATGGTTTTAATTAAAAATTAAATTTCGCATATTTAGAAATTTATTTTTATCAAATGGTGTTAATTTTTTGTAATCTACATGTTGAAAAATGGATAGGGTGATTTTTTTTGGATTTTTCCAAAATATATTAATTTTAATGAATAGTAAAATAAGTTAATTTAAAAGAAATTATAAATACATGATTTATTTAGTCGGGGATAATGTTATGCTAAAGTAATAACCTGCAGTTAGAACTCACTGAAAATATTACTACTTGTTTCAAAATTATCAATAATAATACTTTTCTTGAGAATATTAATAAAATAATGAATAAAATATTGACAAACCCCTCCTCTCCTCAACTATAAAAACCACCACTCCCCCCTCTTCTCTCAACACTTCTGAAGCCTTATAATTTGTAAAACTTATACTGAAATATCCTCCAATTATACTCCCTCACATTCAAGAGCTTCAAGATTTACCAAAAGACCCAAAATAGTCTCTTTAAAAAGGATCACAAGGAGGAGTATTCAAGAGGTACTCATCCATTTCCATTTCATCTATTTCATTTCATGCTCCTTTTTTATTTTCTCCCTTCAATCCCCCCACATAAAAAATTCTTGGAAACTCTATTAATTCTCATATACTATAATGTTATCATGTTTATGTAACATTTCATCATCATATCTCGTTTCCCCTCCATTTATGCTTGAAATCTAAACATTGTCTTTTATGTGTTTATTTATCACATTCAAGGATGATTGGTATTAAAGAAATATTACATTATTTAATTATGGATATGAATAATTTTTTCAAAACCATAAAATAATATATTTATTATATTTTATTTAATGTTATAAAATAATTTTTTTTACATTATATAAATTTATAAATGAAAATTAGTTCTTTGTAGTAAAAAAACCGGCAAATTGATCGAAGTGATTATCATTTAAATATTTGATAATGATCCATCCTAATTTCATTTAACCAAATTATATATATGAATAAATGAAAAAATGGAATATCATTAATAACTTTTAATTTAAATTCTATATAATTACCCCCACATTACATGATTATTCATTCACGTATAAGTAAATCGATCATGAAAGACCTGAAAATCAATGCTCCCAAATGATGATATTAAACATATTAACCCTTAAAAATTGCCATGAATGAATATAATAATGTTATAATAAGTCAATTTCATATAGAAGTGATTTTTGGACATATTAATTATTGAATTTAATTTTATTATCCATAACATTAAGATCAATTAACGAATAACTTCGGACATAAGGTAATGGATTCAACCCGAACATCAAATATACCATCAAGTTTCTCTATCTTTGTTTTTACCCAAATGAAGTCATATTTTATTTTAATGTAAATATTATTAATGATTTTAATATCTTATAACCCAATGTATTTATATCCATTCATCATTCTCCTTTGGGGATGTACATGTTTTTAAGTGGTTTTGTTCTCAATTATTCCCGATAAGTAAGCATGTTTAAAAGTAACTTCACAAATTCTTAGCCAATTTCAAGTGAACTCTATAATCATCAATATTTAGAAAATAAAACATTTTATTACTAAAACCTTAATGGTTTACTTCTAATTTTATTTAAAATATTATGACCTTTTCGGTTTTAAATGATCTTGATATATTCCTTAATGCTCAATAAAATACCTTAGTTATAAAGTATCATAAATACTCTTTCTAATTTATATAACTTCAAATTGACATAAATTATCATAATATATGACTGTTTTACAATATAATTTTTCAAGAAATATAATATTTCTTTCCTTCATGGACACATCTATGATACACTAATTTGTCATGCTTTATGACATCGTTATGAAACCCATTTCATTCCATGGGTACACTTATTTTTAGGTATTATTTATTATTTATGATTAATTAGGAAGAAAGAATATTCATGAGAATGTAATGATGAGTGAACAAAGATATAGCTTTAATGAATTCGGTAATTTTTAGTCTCACGATATGTTATGTGAAACGGTCTCAGCTATTAGCCATGACTCCTCCTCCGTATGCAACGGTCTTGGTTTTTAAACATGACTAATAAATCTCTATGTGTAATGTGATTGGAATGTGCTTTAGTAAGGTTTTATGATTCCTCCACATTAGTGTCATTCCATAGTTATATTATTCCATGCCCTAATTGTTATGATTCCTAATGTTTAATTAGTTAACATGCCTCCTTATATCATTATGTTAGACTGTCTAACCTATGTGCTTAGCCTTATTCTTATGTTTATTCTTAAACTAGGCTTTTAACTCTTCCCTTTCTTCATGTTATCCCTAAGTTATATTATTCTGATGTATACTGTCAAATTAATTTTGGATATCTCAATGAATATTAAATAATTAAATGATTCATTTAGTCCCATGTTTTCAGTTTTACATAAATAGTATTCCATTTCAATAGAATCTTTTATCCCTAGAAAGTAATTTTTTTTTAATTACTTTTAAAATATTGTAATGATATGTTTTATAGGATAAGTATACTATAGTATGAATCCGTTTATGGTCTATTTATTTATTTATATGAGTGATAGAGATCTTTAGTAATAACCTTTGGTATAAGACTATGTATAAGAAAGCATCCCTTAATTTTGGTAAGTATTTAGAAATTTTTTTATAGAAAAAATACATCACATTCTAGATACTATAAGTGTAAGTGGTTCTGGAAAATATGTACTTATGAATGAAAACTCTAACAAGGTGTTCTGAGCTAGACTCGGGGTAACCTGGTATATGAAAAGGGGCCTTAATATGCACCTGGTTAGACACTCTCAGGGGATACGCTTTGATTAATTAATATTCTCAGTACAAACCATTATTAATGAAACCAAAAAGAGCCTATATGAATATATGTTATGAGATAGGTCAAGGATAAACCAGAATTGTCATAGGGAATTAAAATTTAGGTTATAATTTTACATATCATTTTATGTTCAATGTTTTATGTTATTCTTATTAGATAAGGAGTCATGCCCCCAAATTTCACATTCATTTATTATTTAATTGTAGGAAATAGAGTAACATGTTCCATATAATCAATGTGATATGGAATGTGAAAATTACCCTAATGATATTCAAAATATGATGTGAATAGTTGCTCAAAACATCCTAATAATACATGCTCAACTAGCTCAAGTTATGAATTATCACATGAATCATGTGGAACAACCTCCTTCTCTATAGAAAGATATTTTTTATTTCAAATATATAATACTGAAAATTCCTCAAATGTTTAGTGGAAATTCTACTCCCCTCCTCACTAAATAGTGTATTAACCCCATTGAAAATATATTCTATGTCCTCTAATGCTCAAACGAAGAAAATGTCATAATATAGGTCTATCATTTCGATGGAGAAATTGATGAATGGTGGATGTAGATCAAAAATATAAATTATTAGGAGGAAATTTATTACATGTATTGGGGGAATTCAATAAAAAATCAATAAATATTTTCATTGAACCCTGTGTATTAATATGTAATGAGAGTTCTTCAAAGATAACCAGAAAAAAGATGAGTCTATTGGGGAATATGAAGAAAATGTTACAAGGATTGCAAGATACACCTCCATATTGGTCATGAATACTAAAATCATAGTGGATCTCATCTTTAGCATACTAAAGCATAGTCTTGCAACATTACTCACGATTTGAGATTTTTAATGTTATAAGGAGATTGTATGTTGAGACCATAAGTTTGAAATGGATATCGAGGACTCTTAGAGGTCTCATGGGCATGATGAAAGAAAATAGAATTCAGAGTATAATATGCGAGGATTTGAAAATAAATCCTATGATGGAAAGAAGCTGAAATATCCCACTTGTCAAAATTGTTGAAATAAGCATGCTAGGAACTATCTGAAGGGAACTAGGAAATGAATTAAATGTTGAAGAATTGTGCATTTGGTTATGAACTTCAAATGGGATATGAAGAATTCCACAAATGTGAAAGAAGAAAGGAAGTTTTAGATTATCAATCATCCTAATGTGTAGTTTTACAACTACACGTAACATGTTAATTATGAGAAAACATTCCCTTTAATAAGGGTTTACAATGGAAATAAAAAACATCTTCCAAGGCAATAAGGAAGATATTATTCAATCACTACTATTGTGGTGGATCCAAATAATGATGTGGTGATAGGTACACTGGTTATTCATTCATGAATAGTGAATATACTTTTTGATTATATTTTTATTTATTCTTTCATATAGTGCATGTTAATTGAATTATTAAATCACCACCTCAAAATTTTTATATAGATTTTTTTATTAGAGCATGAAATTGGGAGATTATTACATCCAAATTATATTACTCCTCTTTGGTTAATGTTTGTGGAAATAACCTTCCTGAAAATCTTATCATATATCCTTTAGTAGAATATGATGTTATTTTGGGAATAGATTGTCTATCTTTATATAATTCCAGCATCAAGTTTTGGGAAAGGGAGATCACTGTTTACACCATGTATTATCCTCCATTATTTTAAAAGAGTAAAGAGTAAGATTTATTTTCTTTATAATAATTTTCTCACGTGTGGATATTTTTTCTTTTTAAGAAAGCATATCGAGTGAAAATGATTGGCCTAATGAATAAAATCATGCTCAGGAAAATTCCCATCATGAAGGATTACACTGATCTATTCATTGATAAATTATTTCTTCATACGCCTGATTTGGAGGTTGAGTTTCTAATTGAGCTTATTTTTTGATATTTTTATATATCAAAAACAACATATATAATAACCATTGTTGATCTGAAAGAGCTAAAGACGCATTATCAAGAGAATCTAGAGAAGGATTTTATATGACCAACTGCTTAACAATGGGGTGTAGTAGTAATCTTTGTAAATATGTTGGATGGATCTATGTTCCTCTATACTAATTATCATGAGCTTAATAAAAACATGTTAAAGAAAAATTATCCCTTTCCTCATATAGATGACTTGTTCGATCAGCTACATGGGTCCATTTATTTCTCAAAGTTGGACCTTTAATCTGGATATCACCAATTAGAGGTGAGGAAATAAGATATTCCCAAGACTGCCCTTAAAATAAGGTATAGATACTATGAGTTCATAGTGATTCCATTCGGACTCCGTAATGCTCCATCATTTTTCATGTATTTAATGAATATTGTATTTGTATATTACACTGACAAATTTATTGTACTATTTATGGAGTATATTTTGATATACTCCATGAGTAAGGGGGAATATGAGGAGAATTAGAATACTGTGTTGAATACTTTGTGAAGGGAGAAACATTATGCAATTTACAGTAAATATGAGTTTCTGATGGAGGAAGTATCAACCTTGGGGCTTGTTATCAACAAAAAATTGATATCTATGGACCATTCCAAGACAAAGGCAATCGAATTGTGGCCTATACCATCATTTGTAATGATGATCCACTGCTTTCTTTGTCTAGATATGTATTATCGATGATTTTTAATGAACTTATCTCAATTTTCAATACATATAATTATGATGATGTGGAAGGTAGTGATGTTTTTCTAGACCCAAGAATGTGAGGAACGTTTTATGGAGCTCAAAAATTGGCTTATCACTATACTTGTACTCAAACTGGAGACAAGTGGGGGAACTATTTATGGTTTCAAGTGATGCTTCATAAACTCCATAGTTTGTATATTAATGAAAAATGATAATGTGACTGCCTATTCATCAATGTAATTGAAAATTCATGATAAAAACTAACACATGCATGGTTTAGAGTTTCCAGTTGAGATCTTTTCATTGATAATCATATAGAATTATCTATGTGGGGACATGTTTTAAATATATATATATAATGAAAATAATAGTCTCAAATAAATATTCCTATAGAAGGTGTATAATATGTGCTAGTGGAGATGGTTAGATATCATCAAGGATTATGAATTCCCAATTCACTACCATTATGATAAAGAAAATAAGCTATAGGACATTCTATGTAGAAAGGATCATTCATTTTTTCAAAGATGATATTCGAGAAGGATAAAATATTTTTAGATTTGATGAGGATGGTCGTGGAATTAATTAAAGGAGGAGATTCATAATTCCTTTTTCAATTGATGGCTCAACCACCCCTCATGAAAAATATAAAGGATGTTCAAAGAAAATATATGGAAATTATGATAATGGTGGAAGCTATTATAAATGGGAAATCCTATGAGTTACATATTTATGGGGATGGAGTTGTTAGGTTTTGGTCACGGTTATGTGTAGCATCTGATCGAGAGATAACAAACGAGATTCTGAATGACTCACATGGAACATCATTCTCTATTCAAAAAGGGAGAACAATGATATATCATTATCTCTAATAGAACTATTGGTGGGAAGATTTGAAGGATGAGATTTCTGAATATACATCAATGTTCTTCATATGTAATCAAGTGAAAGATGAAAGAAAAAAGTTTAAGGGGATGATGGAACCACTACATGTACCAACATGGAAGTGAGAGAACATTACAATGAACTTCTTTATAGGGCTTAGACAGAATTCCAGATGAAACATTGCTATATTGATTATTGTGGATCATCTTTCAATGAAATATCACTTTATCACAATTCAATAAGAACACTCATTAGATCAACTTGTATGGATATATGTAAAAAAGGTGGTAAAGATATATGGAGTAAAACTATCATTGTAGATGATCAAGATCCGAGATTCTCCTAAATTTTCTAGAAAAGTCTCATATATGCTCTAAGAACATAGTTGAAATTCCAGAAGACCTATCATCATTAAACTGATGGCCAATATAAGAGAACTATTATGACACTCGAAGGCAATTTCAGAGAATGTTCTATGGATATCAAAGGAGGATGAAAATAACATCTTCCCATTTTCAAATTCCCTTACAACAATAGTTTCCACTACAATATCTAAATGGATCTATATGAATACCTTTTTTAGAATAGATGGAGAACACTGACATGTTAGGATTTACTTGGTTAGAAAAGATATTATGACCTGAAATGGTTGATGAAATAATGGATAAGGTTAAAAAAATTTAGTATCACGTCTTTGAATCTAAAATTTGGAAAAAGAGTTCGGATAAATTCATCGATTATACCTTGAGTTTATTGTTGGAGACATGGTAATTCTCCACATATCTCCCTAGAAGAAGGCCATGAGATTTGGGAAGAATAGAATGGTAATTCCTAGTTACGTCATCCCCATCTTAATTCTTGATTGTGTCAGAGTTATTGCCTATAGACTGGCACTTACACCTACCATTTCTAAAGTTCAAAAGGTATTCCATACATCCCTCTCAAAGCTGTATATACCATATCCATCACATGAACTTTCCTTAGAGGTGGTACAATTGGAGAATTAGTTTTCTTATGAGGAGTAGTTAATGTAGATCATGGATTTTAGAGATAATATTCTATAAAACAAGACTACACTCTTTGTTAATGTAATATGGTGAAACCATAACTACAAGGAGGCCACATGGGAACCAAAAGAGAAGATAAAAGAAAAGGAACCCCACCTATTTTCATCATATACTGTTTAATAAAATTTAGAGGACAACATTTCATGACAGGGGAAGAATGTAACGACCTGGTGTTTAGTCAGTGGAATTTACATTCATAGAATTATTTCAAATAGTATAATCACATAAAATCACATTACAAAACACAATGCCGCATCTTGAAAGATCTAATAAACACTATGTGACCATTAAATCTAATTTTTCCTTATATGAGATTTGAATCCTTAAAATCTGACATACACAATTTTGTTAAGTAAAATATTTCCAGTCAGATAAAAAAATAATTTATACTGAATAGAAACAAACCATTATTAATAGAAATGTTACCAATATGAATATTAATATTAATCTTATGAATAGTATATCAGCCAAGTGAATATGTAACATTACCAATAAAATTATAAATAATGTTTATCAATGTTATATCTGACAATATGATATAAATATATCATAGTGTTGGTATTTTTCATATGTCCTAAATATATAATTAATTTTTTTTATGAATTTAAAATTTTAAAATAAATTATATTTTCCAAAAATGTATTCAAAAATTATTATTTTTATGTATTATGATTATTATATAAATTTATGATACATTAATTAATTTTCCAATGTGTTTTAAAATAAGTTTTAATTTTAACATTGGTAATTTTCAATGAATTATTTTTTTTATAAAAAATTAATTTTCTCATTTTTAGGAAATTATTTTTATAAAATGGAGATACTTTTTATATTTTATATATTGATTAATGGTTTGGATGAATTTTAAGAATTTTTCTGAAATACAAGTATTTAGTGAATAGTAAAATACAATAATTAATGCTAAGTACCAAATACCTGATTTATTAAGTCACGACTGATTTTTTGCTGAGGTAACTATCTTGGGATCAAACTAACATTCCAATATTACTATTTTTGTCACCAGAATCAACATAATTTCTTGTATTGAGGAAAATAATAAAATAATGAATAAAATATTAAAAACCCCCTCACCCCATATTCTCCCCAAAATTATCAGTCCTTATTTCTTGTATAAATTATGATCAAATATCCTCCCAAGATCCTACCCCACTTCTATAAGCTATTACCCTTTCCAAAATACAAATAATATTTCCATTGTGGATTTTCTCAAGAAGAAGTATTCAAGAGGTAATCATTCTATTTTTAATGATACCTTTGTTTCTTTTTTCTCTCTTCACCTCCCATCATCCAAAAGGCATGAAAACACTAATATCTCATATATACTAGATTTATATCTTGTTTATGGAATATTTTAGCATTATATAGCCTTCCCCATCCTTTTATACTTTAAATGAAAACACTATCTGAGATGTGTAAATTTATCACATCCAATGATGATGGTTTGTGAATTTCTATTATCATCTTTAATTATGGTCATGAAACAATTTTTATGGATGAATCAAATTATAATATATGTATCACATTTTATTTAATATTAGGGAATCATTTTTTACACATGATATTAATTTATAAAACAAAATGATTTAATTGTGACTGAAATACTTCCAAATTGGTCGATGTAATTATCATATTAATTTAATATAATGATCGATACTCATTTCATTTAACCATATAATGTATAATAATATTTGATCCTATTAAAAGTCATTAATAAAATTTATTTTTAATCATTATAATTACCCATGCATTAAATTATTATCCATTCATGTACATGTAATCTGATCATGAATGCCAAGAAAACCAATGCTCTTAACGATGATATTGAGCCTCTTAACAAATACGAAAGGCCATGAAGGAAATTAATAAGGTTTTAATAATTATATTTCATGTTTATTATGTTATATATTTCTTAATTAATGAATCTAATTTCATTATCTCAGACATTAATATTAAGCGAAGAACACCTTTGGAGTTAAGGTAATAGATTCCACCCTACCCTTCATTATTAAATCAGGTTGCTCAATCTTTATTTTTAACCAAATGATACTATAGTTTCATTTAATTTAAATATTCATAATTTTTTAACATGTTAAAAACTCAACTATCAGGATCCATTAATCATTCTCTTTTGGGTTTGTACTTGTTTTTAAGTTGTTCCATTCTCAATTCCTCTCGATAAGAAATCTCATTTTGAGCGAACATCCCAATTTCAAACACCATTTCAAGTGCACTCTATAACATGTTATATTTATAAAATAACTCGTTTTATTATGAAATTCCTCATTGATCACTTTTGGATTTTTATGAATGATTCTGTCCTTTTTTATTTTAAATTATCATTGATATTTTCCTTAAACTGCATTAATTTTTTTTAATTATAAGGTTACTAAGACACTATTTTAACCTGATATCACTTCAATTTGAAATCACATAATCTGAAACAATCCTATTATACATTATTGATATCCATGCATGATTTAATTCCATTCCATCAAGGACACTTCTATGATACTCTCATTGGTTATTCATTATGACATGATTAGGATGCCCATTTCATTCCATGGGTACTCATATGTTTATTTACGATTGATTATGTATGATTATTTTTGTGGAAATAATATTCATCAATATGTTATAATGGGTGTTATTATATGGGAGTCCAATGAATTGGGTAATGTTTAATATCATTTAATGTTTTGGGCAATGGTCTTGGCGGTTGTCCTTGACTGATGTTCCATCTGAAATAGTCTTGATGGTAAACCTTGATGTGTGATCCTCTATATGAAACGATCTTGGATCGTGAAAAAGTCCTGTTTTATGATTCATCCACATTTATATTATTCCATGATAATATGATCCCATGTAATATATGTTTTGATTCTTTATGTTTAATAATGTATCTTCCCTATTTATATCATTATGTTATGTCATCTAACCTATGTGTTATGCCAAATTCATATGTTAATTCCCTTAATGGATTTTAGGTCATCAATTTTTTCATGTTATCCCTAGGTTATGCTATGTCAATTTACAGGCTCAAAGGAATTTAGCATCTCTTTATGAAGATTAAATATATAAATGTTTTACATAGTCCAATGATTTCTGTTGTATGTACTCAGTCTTCCAATACACTATAACCTACGATCCATCGAATGTTATTTGATTTTTAAATACATTTAAAATCATGTAACAACATGTTTAAATGTCTTTGGATGTTATAATAACATCCTTTATTTATGGGGTAATATATGTTTTAATAAGGATTCATTCTCAAATAGTTCCCAAATGAAAACCCCATTCAATGGAACTTCACAATTTCTTATGCGTTTCAAGTACAGTCTATATAATTTTTCAACCACCATGATTTTTCTAAAATCACTCATTTTTTGGGAAAATACAACTTGTTTCATTTCTGGTTTTATAAGTACATTTATTCCATTTCATTATTAAAATATCTTATATATTTTCCTTAAACTATAGTAAATTTTTTTATTTTTAATGATTATTAAACGCTATTTTTACAAGTGTTCACTTAAGTTTTTCATCACATATAATGAGATATGACTATTTTAACATAAGAGTTTCCATTGATGGTTTGAATAAATTTATCATGGACACCATTGTGATATCACTTATGTTATGCCCTTTGACATGATTATGATACACCATTATTACCATGGGAAACCATTATATTTGTGTTCCATTCCTTATGTATGGTTCTTCATGTGTGACAAATATTCATTAAGATGTTATGATAGGTGTCCCCATATGTCTATCTGTTTTATTGGGTAATGTTTAGTCTCATGAGATGTGATGTGAAATGGTCTTGGAGATTATCCTTGACATATTCTCCATGTGCAATGGTCTTGGTGGTTAGCCTTGACTGGAGCACCATGTTCAATGATACTTGAATAATGACTAAGTCATGTTGTATGTTGCTGACACATTCATATGATACCATGTTTATGTGATTCCACATTAGACATGTAATGAATTCTTATTATTATTCATGGTATATGTTTTTTCGACAAAATTTTATTCTTTCTATCCCATGTACTATCCTTTATTCATGTTTCCATTACCTTAGTGGTATTTTAATCTCATACCTTTGTTCATGTATTCCCCATGTTATCTATGAAATTTTTTGAGCTCAATGGATTTTTGGATCTCAATATAGATATAAAATAATAGTATTTTGTTTTGTTTTAATGATGTTTAATTATGTACTTAATCTTCCAATGACACAATATTTTATGATCACTAGAATTTAATTTAATGGATATATATATTCTAAATCATGTAATGATATGTTTAAAAGGTTATGGCCCCTATATCCATTACAGATACAACCTGGGATTCAACATTAGGATATTAAGGATTATCTCATCAAGGATAGGGTCTTGATAATGTTCTTGTTCTATTGGGGTTACCTCCATGTGGTAGACAATTTATACCATAACCTATAGAAAAAAACACGGTACCAAGAGTGCCAAAAAATGTGGTTCATAGGTATAGATTTATTTATGAGATTTAGTGATAGATAAATCTCATGTTTTGAGGAGATCCCAACCCATAGGATACTAAGGACTGGATTGGGGTGATGTTAATGTTTTTTATCTTCTCAAGAAACCAGAATATAGGATGGATGTTATGGAATCGAGCGTTCTCCTTATTGTTTTAGGAAAATGGTGCAATTTTGAAACCCTGCCATATGACGAGGATAGTCAAGAATGGTAAACATTTGCGTTACTTTTCTAGTTTGGAATTATATCATTCTATGTTGAGGTCTATGTGAATCAATCATCTTATACAACATTATTCTGGTAATACTACAGTGGATGTTTATTCATCTAGGTTCACCAAAATATCTAGGTACTCAAAAGATATGGTTTGTGATTAGTTATTTTAAGCTCAACCAATCTATATATTACTATATAGAGAAGTAAAATCTAAAATTATTCCAATATGAATTCTTATATATGTTAGGGATCTATAGATTTCATTTATGGTCAACAGTTTCTTGGATGATCATTTGTAGACCATTGTTTCTAGTGGTGGTCATACATGAGTTGAGAATTCAAGGTAAGGGAGTCGTTGCCAATATCAGGGACCTATTTTTGTGAGATGTTTCCAAAGCATTCCCCAAGATAGATTTCTTATAGTTCATGGCTCACAGAATGGGTCTATTAATCCCGTGGTAAGTTGGTGATACTATTGTTATGGGAGTGGAAATATTTCAGGATAATAACTAACCTGTCATATGTCTGACACAGATACAGTGGATGGGTCACCTACGCCAATGACGTCATAAAAACAAATTATTTTTCATGGTGGTGAATGATGAATAGGACATGAAAGGGTTGATGGATGTGGTATATTTTTTTATTTTTTCCCACCAACCCAACCCCCAAACTCATGGAGATGGGTGAAAAGGAATAGGGAAGGTTTGAGAAGTCATGGCTTATGACCAAGAGGTTCGATGGATGATACAAGGTTTGATATGAGACTTTTTTATGTCAGATGTAGTAATGATTGACATATGTGAGATTGATTCCTTTATTTAAACTATTAAAGTTCAAGACAAATTGATTATGGTTTAATCTTCAGGTTGACCCTTGATATTTGAGAATCTTAACCATGATTACGCACCGATCACACACTTGTTCCAATGGTGTGACCTGACTTTGGTAGGATTGAAATTCATTTGGGACATATTTTTAGTAATGATGATTCCTTATTATGTCATCATAGGTATGGACTAGATATCTATAGTTCATGCCCATTTATAATAATTATGGTGGAGGATATGGTGTGTTCATTAATCTAGGACTAGATTTTCTATTGTAGATGAAAAGGAATGAAATGATTTGTATAACGAAATCGTGGATAGTATGGTGTGGAGATTTTTTAATTAGTTGGGTAGAATAAAAATTGGTGTAGAGGATTCAATGATTTGTCATTTCTCAAAAGTGGTGGTAGTTTATAAGCATGTCTTTCCAAGGGACATTATAAGATTACCTCCTAACTAATAGATCGACTTATAAGTTGATCTAAACCCTGGTTAGTCCTTTATATCTACTATCAAAAATTAGAAGGCTACCATAAGGCTATGTGAGATAAGGGTGTAGTTGGAGGGATAAAAGATGAATGTATTTCCTAGACCTAGTGTTTCACCTAGGTTATCCCCAATATTTTTTCCAGGATGGCGAAAGAGTTCTTCAAGAAATGTCTGTACACCCATTAAAAAAAAGGTAATGTAATGAACAAGTATCCAATGTTGAAGATTTATGTACCTTTTTATTAGTTGATAGTTGAATGATGGTTCTCGAAAATTCACCTATACTCCATCTATCACCAAGTGGGAGTATGGGATGAGGATATACCGATGAAAACATTTAGACGACTCTATAGAAACAAGGATGACTTGGTTGTTCTATTTTCATAAAAATCACCATATAATTATTCGTGGGACTGTTGAATTAGATCATTCATCCATTCATATTCCATATCATTATAGTCTTCATCAATGATATCATAGTGAACTTGGCACCTGAGTAGGAATAAACGAGACACATGGGGATGGTTATGGATGTACGCTTAGTCAACATCATTCACATAATCTCTAATATAGATATTAATGGATTAAAGAGGTTGAAATCACAGTGCATGTTATCCTAGTATTTGGTGAAGAATTAGACATTGTAACTACTGATGCTTTATTAACATGTGATCCAGTCCATAGGGCAATATAGGTGTATAACATAATTTGGTTCATAGGATAGAAACAAAGATCCATACCTGAATTCTCTTGGATATCATCTCCATTGATATATTCAATCGAAAATGAGTAGCCATTTGTGTGGGTGAAGAGGATTCATGAGGGATTCTAGGAGTTGAAGTAGAGATTTCATGTTTCTCCTATATTGATATTTCTATAGTGTGGATTCATTTTTGTATTGTTCTGAGATGCATCTGGGTCCAATATTATTTTTGTTTGGATGTAGAGGTGTTTTGTGGTTACCTATGTTTTACATCAGCTGAGACCACATAAAAATAACTACAGTTCCCTTGATCTTGAGTTTACAGTGAAATCATATGCACTAATAATAAAGAGACACTACATTAGGCGTTAGAATTTTGTTGTCTACATTGAACACAAGAGTCTCCGATATATCTTCTTTTAGAAGGATCATAACTTGAGATAGTGGTGATTTCCATAGTTTCCCCAAGATTATAAATTTTTATATTTTTCATAATATTATTATGGGGAATACATATTCCCTCTATAGGAACTATGATAAAAATTCCATTTAACACCGCGTGTATTTATCAGCACTATAAAATAAAAGCATATAAATGGGATAATTTTTAATACTAAAGAAAGAACTGATAAATGTTTCCTTTTATCAACACTTTTTTGCGTTGATAAAGAGAACCATTATAAGCACTTTATTTTCAGCACTAATAAATGTTAACATTTATAAAGGCTTTATTTTTACATTTGATAAAGGGTTACATTTATCAGGCCATTATTTTTAGTGCAAAAAATATTTATTTTATCAGCACATTATTTGTAGTGATATATGTTTGAATAAATAAAATGAAAAAAATTAAAAAAAATTAGTTTATTAAAAAAGGTTTCAAAATATATTAAAAAAATAATTATTGGTAAAAATAAATAAATTGATTATAAATTACTAATTATTAACAATTATATGAATTAGATAGTAATGGTAATTAATGTAATTAAACTGTATATTTTAATGTATATAAATATGATTTATATATTAAAAAATAATTATTCTCTTTACATTAAATAGTCATATATTTACTGAATAATGGTATATAATTAAAAATTAAAACGGGTTAAAATTATTGAATAATGGCATAATAATAGATATATAATTGAATGTTATTTTATTTTTCAATTTGAAATATACCAAATATGTGTTATATTGATTTCAAAAACACATAATTATTTAATTATTTCAATAAATGCACACATGTAAAACATATCTATTGTTTCCGTATTTTTAACAAGTACTTATTCTTGATTTATTTGATTTCACTCATTTTTAACATATATAAATTCACATAAAGTTATATTTTCAATAATAATGTTAAAAATATAATTGTAAAAAAAAATTATAAATCAATATATTTATAAATCTACATTTTCTATATTTATACTATTATGTATATATATATATATATTTATAAATAAATAATTTAATAAAATGTATTTATATAAATATAAATAAATTTTCTATTTATTTAAATAATTATTAATATTATATTAAATTTAGTTAAAATTTTAATATAGTTACTATATTTATATAAATTTATTAAATATATATATGTATAACTATCAAATGATAGAAATATTATTTTTTGAAAATATTTGTATAATATAAATATATAATTTTAAAATTTTAATAAATATATTTAAGAAATAATATATTTATTATATTTATATTCATAAATATTTATTAAGTATATCTAAATATTAACAATTTTTTATTTATAATTATAATTATAAATCCGTTGTTAGTGATTATTTTATATGCACTGAAAAAACATCTTTGTAAACACTTTTGTCACGAAAATAAAGATGAGGCTTTATCATTTCCAAAAAAATTGAAATTAAAATTAATAATTATCAGTTCAATAACATTAGAAATGATAATGATTAATTTTATCAGTGCTTTTTTAGAGATGATAAGGACAAGCCTTAATGAGTGCTAAAAAGTTCTCTTAAAGAGTCCACTTATCAGCATTTACTTCTTATGCGTTGATAAAAGCACTCATTATCAGTGCATATTTTTAAGAACGGATAAAATTGCCCCAATCTATTTAAAAACCCTTAGCAATTTACAAACACATCATGATAACAGAAGGTTTCTGCAGAAGACTCCCACTATTAGTACTCCTCCTAAATGCTATAATTAAACCACTTGACTACCTCCAGTTGATTGAACATCTCATCCAAAATTCGCTGATTGATTGCAGATAGGGTTTTTAAGATATTATCATATATTATTTTACATGGTGATATATGACATCTAATTTTCATTGTGTATTTTTTATTTCACTTTTAATTTCCTCTTTAGTGATATCATTATTTGTTGACCAGTGTTTGTATAGTATTTAATTTTATATTATGAATAGAATGAACTATTTATGATTCATTGTTTTATTGTCTATGGATGTTTGGACAATCTTGATAAATGAAGATATTTTTTCAATAAGACATTGAACCTTGGATTTATTCGTTGTTTTTTATTCCTACATTTTATATCATTTTACTAAATTAATTTTTTATATATTTATATAAATGCGTAGAAATTTTCATGTTTATTCTTGTTTATTAACTACTAATTTAAGACACATTGGTGGTTCCATGATTATTTTGTACATGATGAAACCCTTCATGGACACCTGAGTGGATATGCATCATCAGATGCTATTTTTTCAGGAACCAAGATTGTATAGTGATGTATATTCCTCTATTAGTTAAATGTATCAGAGGCTATAGTTCCTCTGAGAATTTCTTATTGTCCTTAGTTTTATTATGGATCAGAGAAAAAGGGGACATCCTTAGTAAAGAACATGATGTTTTATCACATCAAGCATTCAATTTTTGAATCATTACTGTTCTTTTATTTCATGTTATATATGAATATCAGGTTTTTTCAATTTGATATGTCTGATATACTATAAGTGAGATTTTATACTAGAATGTAAAGTATGTTTGTCTATATATCTATCAAATTATTTATATTCACATATGTTTGTCTTACAGGTAACCATTTATCAAGAAATGATGATTTTGGGTCCACATATTCATTGATCCAAATGGTCATGATAGAATTTTTTTCGATGTATGGAACTAATTGTTTCAATTGGGGGGGGCTGCCATTTATGGGTTTTTATGAAAAATGATTAAACCATTTTTTAGTGAAACTAAGTTTGTTACATTTTAAATAATGATCTAACCTGGTATTTTTTTTAATTCATTCTTGGGTCAATACACCATCTATATTATGATTTACGCATATATTGTGTTTTGATAATATCATTTATTATCTACCTTTATCCCTCATTCATTATTATATTCTCTAAGATAATTCAACAATGTGTATCCTTTGATGTTATTATCTTGTATCCTCATATTATTGACATAAATAATAACATGACTCATCAAAAATATGATGCATCCCCTATGTGCCTTCTATAGGCATCCTTCCCACCCACACTCTATCTACATGGTTGATAATTAGGTATACATATTCCAACAAATTTAACTTCTGTTCTTGGTATATTATAATGAGTTAGTGTTTGTACCACGTTTAGACATTTTAACATGATATGTTATTCCCTTTCTCCAATGTAGATTTCAAGGAATGTGATGTAGTCACATATATTACCATTATCAACAAAAATCAAATAATATTTATTACATTTAAATGATTACTGATTTTTATGTTATTAATGAATATATTATATCTCCCCATATTTTTTAAAATCCCAAAATACAATATTATTATATTTCCAATATCTAGCATCTCTTATATTCTAATAGAAATGATCCATATTTCCCTTCATCATAGAATTAATCCTCTCAAACGATTATTTATTCCTCTCTTAAAATTCAACCAAAATTCAACAATAAACAATGATAGTTCTCCCCCTTTTATCATTAGTGTTATTTCTTGATCCATGAAACAACTAATCTAGTTGATTTAATCAGACATTATTATTGCAGTTTATCATATTTTAGTATTTTATTTCTCTTTAATATCAAATATAATATTTTCATTTGTTTTGGGGATTTAAGATATATTTCATGTTGAGTAATTCTTTTCTTAACTTCAATTACACATTTTCTTTAATATATAGAAATTCATTGAAACAATCAAATTTTGATTTTCCCTTATTAGAATTGTATAAAATATTCAATTTTTATAATGCATATCATATGTGTATATATTTATAAGTTTTATAAAATAAATATTTTACGAACCCAATAGGATTGATATGTACTGAAAGTGGATGCATGCAAATATTTTGACAAATGAATTTGATGATGGACATAAAGTGTTCAAAAAATTTTAAAGTGTACATGAATACGTCCGATTTAAAATCCTATGTCTATGTTTAAATTGTTTTTATTAATGAAAAATTATACCGAGAGATTTGGAAGATTATTGATACCATTTGGCTCCATTTATTAATAGATCCAAACAATGATTGATTGTGCATCACTAACAAAGCTAATACCAATACTATAGACTGGGGGTTCTCTAACCAACATTCATTCCATTCTTCACCAAAAAATATTCTCCCTCAAAACCTATTCACCCATGTAGTGATATATTTATCACTTTCTTTCATGTTCTCTCCACTGCCATTGCAGGAATATCAACAACGCATCCTCTGCTCAATTACATAGGTAATCTAGATGTGTTCATAGTAATGTAATTTTTCAAAAAATTATATATTGTTTCATATTTAGGTTTTATTTTTTTATTTTTATTTGTACACACATAATAATTTCTTTCTTATACAGGTGGATTCTTCTGTTCGAATTATGGTTCCATGTCCAACATTCTTGCTTCTTCTCCCTAAAATAATTATCATCCCTACATTGTTTTATTACACACTTTCTTTTATGTTCTCTCCACTTACATTTATAGAATTGAAATTCTGCTACCTCCGCTCAATTACAGTAGTAATCGTGGTGTGTTCCCTGTAAAATAATTATCCATTGAATAAATGCACTATTTCATAATTACGTTAAATATATTTATTTTTATTATTACTCACAAAATATTTTTTTCTAATACATGGGGATTCTTTTACTTCTATTGGGGTGATCTATCCATAATTTATCCCTTTCGTCACCGAAACATCCATATACCAATTCTCCCTCAAAACCATTCACTCCTATAGTGTTTACATTTATTTCTTTCCTTCAAGATCCCTCCACTGTTGAATCACAATGGTAATATTCATATTTACATAGTAAAATCATAGTACACAGAATTAATAAATTATTTAATATTTATGATTAATTTAATTAATTTTAATATTACTAATAATAAATGTTTTCTTATACATCCAGATTCTTTTTTTCAAGTTGATGTGTTTTGTTTGAAGCTGTTACTGTGGTGATGGACGTTTGATAAAGTTATTCATCAAAAATTATAGTATCACTAATAGTTAGGATTATTTTGAGACTTTGGGATGTGTAGGAATCATCTGCACCACAACATGACCCCGAATGTAATCGATATTATTCAATGTACTTCATTTTATTTTAAATTGTCATTAATTTTATTAAAAAAGTCAACAGACTCAATGTGTCCATTATCAGAATAAAATCAAAATTTTACTTCCAAAGGATTCACTCACTGAAAACTAAGACAATGTGCGCGTATTTTCTTTACAATGTATTGAATATATTCATATATCATTTGTGATGGGTAGGAATCGGCCCCACATCAAATTGATTTTCAATGTGATCCATTGGAGTCAATGTGCATGATTCATGTTTAAAATTAAATTTTAGTAAAAAAGAAATGTTACATACTTAAAAATAAGAAAACACATTAATATTGTTTTAATACTTTATGAAAAAAAATCCATATGTGATTTAGAATATATATGAATCATTTTAATCTCAATTGGATGAACGGTGTGACTAGTATGACTCTAAGTGCTTCTTTATTTAAAAATTAAATCAATTTCAGAATAAAAAACCAACGTACTACTCAAATTAAAACTAACACATTCATATTGTTTTGATACGTTGGGAAAAAAATCTATATGTGGCATGATATGTGAACGAGTTAGACACAACTCAATCTGTCACACAGTTTGATGGATATTAATTTATGTGTGTGTATTTAATTAAAATTTAAATCATTTGTAGTAGAAGGGCCAATTGGAATAATCAAAACTGATAAAACCCATTCAAATTTTTTAAACACATTAAGAAAATTGTACATATTTCATTTTTGATGTGTAAGATATTTTCTCACCTCAATCTAACAAAAAAAGTGATCGGCATGAATTAACGTCCATGTTTAAATTTTAAAATGACATTTTATTAAAAACCAAGAAAGATACATATATAAAATAAGTAAAAAAACATAAATATTGTTTTTATACTTTAATACAATGATCAATATGTCATTTTGGACATGTTGGAATAAGAAGATCCTCAATTTGAAGCATGGTATGACTGGTATGCCTAAAAGTGAATCTTTTTATTTAATATTATCTTCAATTTTAGTATAATGGATCAATATCCTCCTCAAAAACCTTGAAAGAATATTCTAATTGATTTGGTTATTTATTAAAATGATCCATTGGTAATTTTTGACATTTTGGAATCCGCCAAACCTCAATCTGATACACGACGATACCGATATGACTCAAAGTGCCCATTATTAGTTCAAAATTGGCATTTAAGTTAATAAAGTGACACTCATTGAAACTGATCAAAAGTGATTTTATGTTCATGATAATTTTATAGAATGATTCAAATGTCATTTATGACATGTAGGAATCTGTTTCACATCAAAATAATACATTATTTTATTGGGATGAGAAAAAATGTGTGTTTGTAGTTTAAAATTAAATGTTAGTAAAAAACAAAAGTGACATACTAAAAACTAAGAAAAAACATTCATATTGTTTTGATACATTAGAAATATTATCGAGAAATCATTTGAGACATAATGGAATCTGTCACACCTGAATCTAATACATGGTTAGACTGGTATGACTTCATGTACAACATTTTATTTAAAATTGACATCAATTATTGTTAATTTATCTATATATATTATTAATAACATAATAATTGTTTACTTATATTTGTAGAATAATTTTCTTTAGAAGGGGTGGTTCGTTCAGAAATAGAATGATTCATGTTTGGATTAAATGATAAAGGAACATTAATGTTTTGGAATGTATGTCATAAATTTTATTTATGTTATTGTATGAAACAATTTTATAAAGGTCTATAGTATAGTATTTTTTCGTGGGTTTGTGTTGCAAAGTTCATATCATTTAATTCTTGTATTGTAAATTTTTTATTTTATATCTGGTGTCTTTGTTGAGTTATGATATGTTGTAAAATCACAATGTAGTGTGCAGTTGGACCACACTACAACATGGCCCATTATCAGTACTTTTAAATGTTTTGATAAATTCCACATTAATTAGAGAATTTAAATGTTCTTATAATGGCATATTTTATCTGCTCTCAAAAATTACTTATAAATCGTCTCTTTAGTGATGGTTAATTAAAGCATTGATAAATGGTTCCATTATAAATTCTTTTTAAAGAGGTGATAAATTTCCCATTCATCATGGATTTTATTACCATTGACCAAAGAATAATTTATCAGCATAGAGAAAAAAATAGGGCTTCTATCGTTGGCTATGTAAAAAATTCTTTTTTAGCACCAATAAAGGACATTTCTAGTGCTATTAAATGCTGGTTTTGTTGTAGTGAGGGGATCCTATAGACAACTACTGAGTGAGGTGTCAGAGTAGTTGGCCTCATTAAATATATCATTTTTGGTTGAGGATATATTAGTTTACATCCATTTAAAGGCAGTTAACAAACTAATGGTACATTGATTCTGGGAGGCACAACATGGGGTTACCTCTTACGAGGCCCTATGTACTACCATTTCCACAAGAAAATATCATGGTGTATATTTTTAGGGTAAAGACTATGTTGATCTTTTTTTAGGATGCTAAATGGTACCTATGATTTTGAAAGAGGATTTTCTGGGGGAATTTCATAAATCTCATTTAGATGAAAATCTAGGTGTGTTAAAGATAAACCAGGACCCCGACAGCAATTATGGTGTTTAGGGATCAATAGAGGAGTTGTTGGGTTGTCTTTCTATACCTTACATGACATCAATTGATGGTCTAAAACCAAGTTCCAATGTGGTATCACAACCACTTATGGTGGAATAGTGGTAGAGTATGGGGATATCCATAGACTTCATGATTGGTTTGCCGCATACTCCCAAGGGACATTGTTCCTTATGGGTGATCATATATCGGATCACCATGTTGGCCCACTTCCTCACTTTGAGGATTAAAAGTTATGTATATAGCACTCCATTATGTGCATGAGATAGTTTGACTCCATGGATTCCCCTCGACGATCATTTCAAATAGTGAGGATGGCTTCATATAGTATTTGTAGAAAGGAGGAGTCTTCTGGGAGTTAGCTACATTTGAGCATGGATTTTCAACACCAGAACACTGGAAAATCTGAGGGACATTATGTTCTTGGTGGTGATGTCACAGGCTTGGATGCTAGACATTAAATATAACAACTAATATGGTTTTTCATTAGAGTAATTTTTTTATAACAATACATACTATTGCACTGTTGGTATGGAACCATTTGAGGCCTTGTATGGGTGATTATTTTGGCAACCACTATACTGGACTAACCCAGCAGTGTTAGAAATTTTGGGATTGGAGTTCATTTGAGCCACCATAGGGAAGGACCAGATAATCCAAGAGTGGATGAGGATTGTAGAGAGCCATACTATGTTATATGAAAACCGATGATGGATTGGTTTAGTGTTCGATAATGGAGATCATTTGATCCTTTTGTATTTACCTCTGTTTAGATTGAAGAGATTTTTTTTCGGGGTATCAAGCTATATATTAGATTCATTATCCCTCTCTATATATGTAATATTGATTGTGGGGTGGCATACCACATATCTTTACCCTCACAATTTTACAGAATGTACACTTTCTTCCATGTTTCGTAGCTGATGAGGTACGTGTAGACTCTCTCACAAGATATTGGTCCTGTTGATTTTGACATCGAAGATGAAGCTACCATTATTTTATACCTGATATAGATTGGGTATTGACAAGGGATGATCCTATGTGGCAGTTCATTTCTACTTATGTGTGTCTTATAGAAGCATGTGAATATTAGCGACAACCCTTGGTAGTGGTAGACCTATATTCAAGATCAGTACCCAGATATTTTTTATAGACTATTTTTATATTTTTGGGATATAAATCTTCAATGTTGGGATTATGTAATGACACTTATTTTTTCATTAGTTTTTTTGTAATATTAAATGGATTATTTTCATTGACAACCATGGAGATGGCTTGATAATTCAACAGTCGATGGGAAGAAATTAATTTTTGAAATTTATTAAATATATTAAATATCAAGAATAAAAAATTTAGTATAAAATGTATAATAACTTCTAATAGTTTGGTCAGATCTGAAATTTGAGGTTTAAATTGAGTTTAGAGCATGGGTTTTACCCTAGGCATGATATAACATTAAGACACTTCATATGTTCGGGTTGTGCGTGGTCGTTGGAGAATGTCTAAATAAATTAATTTGTATAATTTCACTTATTTAATTAATTACACGGACCTAATAAAATATCAATATAAAATATGTTATGGAAAATAAGTAATGTTAGACACATTACCCAATAAATCCAGAGGATCTATTTGGGGGAGTTGTAGGTTCTTCCTTTTATGATAGTTGAACATATTAGGGATCATCGATAAGTGTTTGTGGGAGATCAGGGATCTTGAAAAAAACAATGAGATGAAATCTTTCATCACAATAAATTTGAAATTGATGTAGCATTTTTGTTTTTTATTTATTAAAGTTTATTGTTTAATGTTTGACTAGGAATCAGTCAACATATATATTGATACATGAATTGGTCATACTATGGCTATGATTTTTAGATATAAGGATTATTTGGATAATTTCTTATTATTAATTGGATATTAATTCACAATTATATTAAAATTGGATCAAGGATAATGGAACAAGGTTGTGGTTCTATAACAAACATGATCTTTATTACTCACATAAAAATGATTTATTACATATACATTCACTTAAGGAAAAAATAATGATCGAGAGGTCTAGTTTCTTAGGAAATTATGAATATTACCTAACAACAGAGAACATAAAATACACATCTTTATTGAAAACTGTATTTACATGACCACCCACATCCCTTCGTACTTAGCACTGCAAGGGATAACCTGATGACATGCATAATAAAAGGATGTGATATAATTATTAGTAAGGTTGTATACAAGGCATGACATTAATAATAAAGTACATGTTAGCAAATGGTAATATCAATGCATCATAAAAGAAATGTGAACATAAATGCATGATATAGCATGATTATCATAACATGGAATTGTGGCATCAACATTTTAATTGATATTAGCATGTTCCAAGGCTCATTGAACATGGATCATGAGAAAACCATCATTTCACTTTACTTAGCATGAGTAAACCCTCATTACACATGACATGTCATGATACTAATCTTTACCAATGCATTGGAGTGTTATCCGGGCTCACCCTTCTTAGTCATTTCATTTAATGCATAAGGGTGCCACATGTATCCTATAACAATGATACATTAAACATAATCATTTATTCCACTATAAAGGAATGCAGAACACATAAATGAAACACTACAATAAATATGTAAATTTACATGATAGAGAATAACCTTGATAGAGAAATGGGCATGGTATTCACTACACATTGAAAATGTCTTGGAAAATCACACTGTAATTTCAGCAATATAAAAGTGTGACATATGAATTCATAAAAACAGTTTATGTGAGATAAAGGGGTGTCTCATCATATGTGAATGAAATTGAATGTAAGGGGGTCATATATATACATGACCCAACATTTTAAAAGCAATTTAGATTCATAATACAAATGAATTTCTTGAATGTAAATGAGAAAAGATAAATTCCCTATGGAATTTCATCCTGGTAACGGGTGTACATGGGAGGAATTAAAGAGAGATAAAGGGGTCAATAATCATTAAACGATATGGAGGGATGTATGTGGGTGGTTTTAAATAATACCCAAACATTTTCATCTAAAAATAAATAGTTATAACAACATAATGAAATTTGGACCAAAATGAGAAAGGAAGAAATCCCTTACTTGGATGTGTGATCTCAAAGGCTTGGGAGAGGCTTGAGAGACACTTATAGGGAGCATGGGGAACCTTGGGAGGATTATAGAGAGAGGAGGACCGATTTTTGGTGAGATACAGAGGCATTTATTGTAGAGTAAGTGGGAGATTTGGTGGTTTTGTATAGTAAAAGAGAGGGAATTATTTATTATTTCGGTTTTGGAAACCAGAAATTAAAATAATCAAAACCACAATCCTACCAATGGGTTTTGACTATGGTTATTGCTAAAGGGGAGTGGAAATTTTATTTTATTAGGAATATTTCCTTATTACTTAGTATATTTTCCATTCTTATGTGGTGGAGAATCACACTCTCAAGGAAATCAATTTAAAAAGTTGAAATGTTTTAACGTCTTGGAGTGTGCACTAAAGAATTGTAAAATAAATCTAACCAACCTAAAATGACATTATTTTAATATAAATTCATATATTTTTCAAACAACCCATTTATTTAATTTTATTACATAATTATTGGGTCATTATGATGTAATAAAACACATTTTTTAGTGAAATGGTATTTAATTTTTACCCAAAAATTCAACTGTCACATAAAATTATGAAAAATTCACCCTGGGATAATTTTGATGTACTGATTCCAAAACTAATATTCATTTTATCAAAAAAAATTCTAAATATGTTAATTTTTAATTTTAAAATAAGAACGACATTTATCAAAAGTTTACGGGTTTGGATAAAACTGTCTTCAAACCCATAATTAAAATCAAAATTGTGTTAGTATATATTACATGATAATTTATATTTAATAAAATGTTATTTAGTAATAATATTTTATTAAAATAATATTTAATTAAAAAATCCATTAATTCATAAAAATATATTTCTTAATTTAATATTATCTAAAAATACTATTTCTTCTTTAAAAACTATTTACAAAGTAAACATAATAAATTGAAGGTATATTCATTATTCTATAAAATATTAATGCACATAATCATAGTGATAGGGTATAGTTACCTAACACCTAATAACATTCTCATAAGTCATAAGGGTACGGTGTGTGATGTTGATAGACTCTTGGGGTGGCTAATATGACACTGCACGGGTGGTAATATCTATCTACATCCCCATCTCCCGTAGGTGGTTCTGTTCGAGCGTAACGTATTGAATCTCGGGTTGGGAATGTTCATGAATGATACCTATTGATGCCACATCCTTTTTGAGCTCTGACAAAATGACATTGTACGGAGAAATTCTACTGGATGAGGTCATCACTTCCTTTTCTAAGTAAATTGGATTTTTTAAAGCCCTATATTTATAAAAAAACATGTGATCACTATTAAATGAATATATTAGAAATGGTATCAATTCATAATGTAATTTTGAAATCCAAAATCAAAAAACCAAATAAGTACATATTTTATATAAGCATTTTACATTATTAGACATTTAATTATATCATGAATATTTTTCATTAATAAAATTTTTTGTCATTAAAGTCTTCCCCCCTTTAGAAATTTCATCCTTGAAATTTACCTTTTCCACATTAAAATTGATGTGGGTAACTTTACCTCATCTATTCCTCCAGTTCCCTCATTTCTTCTTCAAACATGGTGTTTCTCCACATCACTTTCAAGAGAGGAAATTCATTATTTGGTAGAACCTTTTCCCTATGATCTACGATCTTTTCAGTCTCTTCTTCATATGAGAGGTAATTCTCCAATGGTACCACCTCTGGATTGAGTACATACAATGGGTCTGGTATGTACTTCATCAAGAGTGTTACATGGAATACATTATTTACTTGAGATAGGCTTGGTGGTTGTTCAGTCAATAGGCCACTCCTCCAATTCATTCAAGGATCTCAAAAGGGTTGATGTACCTTGGAAAAAGATTTCCCTTCTTCCTAAATATCATTAATCTCTTCCTCTACGATATGTGGAGGAATAACATGTCTCCAACATCAAACTCTAGGTCTTCTCAATGATTATCATCATAGATCTTTTGTAGACTCTGAGTGGAATTAATGTGATTCTGGATGTTCATAACCTTATCCACCATTTCATTGACCATTTCAGGACATAGGAGGTTTCACTCCCCAACATCATCCCAACATGTCGTTGTTCTACACCTCTTCCCATAATGGGCTTCATAAGGATCCATTTCAAGGCTTCAATGGAAATTGTTGTTGTAAGTGAACTCTACTAGAGGGAGACATTGATCCCATCCTCCTCTGATGTCTATTGAGCATTTTCTCAAAATGTCTTCAAGTGTTTGGATAGTCCACTCAGAAAGGCCATCCGTTTGTGGATGATAATCTATACTGAAGTTCATCTCAGTATATAAATAATGTTGAAGATTCTTCCAAAATATATAGATGAATCTTGGATCTCGATTGGATACAATCGATAGTGGTACTCCAAGAATCCTTACACATATTTGATATATATCTGTACCAGTTTATCCAATGACAAATCCGCCCAAATTAAAATGAGGTGTGCAGTCTTCGTAAGATGATCCACAACAATACAGATATAATTTTTCCATTGGAAGTCTTTGGATGTCTAGTAACAAAGTCCATGGTGATGTTCTCCCATTTTCATGTTGATATGGGTTATGGTTTCATCATCACCTTAGACTTCTTCCTCTCAACCTTCACTTTCTGACATGCTAGGAACATTGATGTATACTCAAAAATCTCTTTCTTCATGTTATCCTACCAATAATGCTCTCAGATATCTCGATACATCCTTGTTCTTCCTAGGTGAGTTGAGAAATTCAAACAATGTGAATCATCCAAAAGATCTTTATTTAACTCTGGACTTGACGAAACACATTGTCTTGTCCCAATTCTCACAATTCCCTTTTCATTAACTTTGAAATCCAATGATTTTATATTTTGATAGTTTATTCATTCCTCAAAACTCCCAAATCATCCTTTTAAGCATCCTTTAACATTTCCAAATGAGATGGTTGAGAAATTATTTGAGAAAAGATTGATGATGTTCTCTTCTTTATGATTCCCAGGTCAATCTTCATCAAATCTAAGAAACTTAAATCCTTTTCAATTATATATAATTATATAATTGTTGGGTCCTTTCTACATGGAGAATCTTCCACCTTGTTTGATTTCCCGGGGTTGTAATTGATCAAGAAGTCATAGTCTTTGATCAGCTCCAACCATCTTCATTGGTGCATGTTTAACTGTTTATTTTTGAATATATACTCTAGGATTTCGTGGTCTGTATATATTTCCAACTTTTCATCAAATAGTTAATGTCTCAAAATTTTCAAGTCAAATATTACTTTAACCAAATCCAGTTCATGTGTGGGATATTTTTTATCATGAAATTTCAATTTCACTAAATCATAGTCAATGGAATTGTGATTTTGAAAGAACACACAACCGAGAACATTCTTCAAATATTCACTAAATAGAACAAAAAGTTCTCCACATGTGGGTTGTCTGAGAACATGCATAGTGATAAGTCTCTTTTTGAACTCCTTGAATCTATCTTCATATTCATCACTATAGGAAAAAATTACTCCCTTTAGAGTTATCTTGGTATGTGGGCTGGAAAATCGTAATAACTTTCTCACAAATCATCGATAATATCCATATAACCCCAATAAAATACGAATACATGTCACTGAATTTGGACACAACAATCCTTTAATTTCATATTTCATGGATGGATCTAGAGATATCCTATTGCATGTGATGACATGAACCAATGAATGAGACCTCCTTAAACCATAACTCGCACATGACATACTTTTCATAGAGCTTCCCCTTACGCAATGTCTCTAGTACAGTGCTTAGATTCTCATTATATTCCTCATTTGTTTTCGAGTATATTAAAATATTGTCTATAAAGACTACCAAAGATTTTTTAAGGTAATCTCTAAAGACTCTATTCATCAAGTCTATGATGATTGTTGGAGAATTAGTGAATTAGATAGTGTTTATAATGAATTAATAGTACTCACACCTTATATAAAAATAAGTCGTGGGGAGACCCTCCTTCATCACAATTACATTGTAATATCCTGACTAAAAATCCACCATGGAGTATTATTGTTCTCCATGTAGCTGATCGAACAAGTAATAAATATATGTACTAAGATACTTGTATATTATTGTTATTTTGCTGAGCTAACGATAATCAATACAACGGTGAACTGACCCATCCTTCTTCTTGATGAAGAGGACCAGTGCATCCCATGGTTAAGTACATGGGCATATAAACCCTTTAACCAGAATCTCTTGTAGTATTTTTTTTCATATCCTTGTGCTCCATAATAGACAATATATACGGAGTCATGGATAATGGAGATACCCCATGTATTAAATTGATTGAGAATTCAAAATCTCTCATAGGAGGAAGACCATCTAGTTCCTCGAGAAACACTTTAGTGAATTCCCTCACAATAGGCACGACTTAAAGGTTGGTTTCTTCCATAGACTCAATCATTTGAGCCTGATATTCATTCTCATAGGTTAATAATGTCAATGCTTGAGATGATGGAACTAAATAATATTCATCTTCCTCCTTTATCTTGATTAGAATTGACGGGCCTATTCTCCATATGGAGAGTGATTTCCTATTCACGGCCATTTACGTCGGCTCTATATAATGAAATCCAATCCATTACAAGAATTGCATAAAATTATACTAGAGGAAGAATGACAAGGTTTTTTTTGGAAATTCAATCCAAAAATTACGATAGGTGAGGAGTAATATTCATGGGATGAAATGGTTTCCTGATTTTCCATTCTCACTGACATCATTACATCCATGATTTTTGGTGGTGTTGGGATTGTTCTAATAAAATTTTGTGATATCAATGAATATATAGTAGCAGAATCCAAAATTAAATTTTCTATTCTTGAATAAATAACAAGCATACCTATCACCACCTCATTTTCAGTGCTGATATTAGTGGTATTGATTGAAAAATATAGCCCTTACTACATTAGAGGTTGTCGGTTGACTCTGAAAACCCATGGCTAAGGGAAATGGTTTGAAAAGTGCCATGGTACTTTACAGTTCAAGCATTGAACAACACGTTGAGCATCAAATGGAGAATTCCTTTCCACTATCACTGTATTGGGATTTTATTCTTGGTATTTAATGTACAGGTTCCCTTCACATCCACACCTAATTCATTTCCTCTTCCACTTTAGGAAATTTTTTGGGGTACTTCTTTCCACAGCTTTGGAATTGTGGGTGCTGGATTTTCATAGCACCATTGGATTTATCCAATAGATCGACAGAATTAAATTCCACCTTACTCTTCTTATCCCCCTGATACACCAGATATTTTCTGATCTACATTAATACTTTTAGGGAACATCAGACAATTAAATCATAGATCTTGAATTCATGGTTCAGTAGGGATTTATGTCGGATATATTTTATTTCACCAATGAAGCAGTAAACCATTCAATCAGGGGTAATGAAAAATCTAGAGGCATATCGTTCAAGCTTGTAATGTTTTCCTCACATGCTCGGATGGATTCTTTTCCTTTTATCATGAAGTCATGGAATTCCATTTTCATCTTAAGTCAGAGGGTGCGAGGAAAATATTTGTCGAAAAACATTTTCTGGAAATCCTTCCACAGCAACACCTCGATATCCTCCTCATGCAATATTATTTTTATCAAACTCCTCCACGGATCAGCTTCACCATCCCTTTGATAAGAATCCATAAGTACCATATCCTGTTAATAACACCGAAGGATGGAGAAGATATTCTCAATGGAGGTAATCAATTGTTCTGTGATTGAGGGATCAGATTATCCATTAAAGGTAGGATTACTTTATCTCAGGAAGCTCTTTATTGTGACTTGTTCATTCTTGGGGGGGAGCTAATTTTCCTCTTGTTCCATGTTTCTATTCAAAACATGAGTTAACTGAGAGATTATTGAGACAAAGTTTTGGATCCCGCTCCCATCGTATTGGGCATCTCATTAGAATAGTAATCACATTGATCTTGTCATCGGTTGTTAACCTGAGTCCTCATATTATTGGCCATAGGATGGAATAAAAGGAAGGTTAGGGGTAGCATATAAAGGGTATTCCAAAGAAAAAAATAGTTGACATATAAATTACATTTATTTCCATAACTTATGAATTTATAGGCTTTAATTTTTGTTTTCCATGATCTACATCAAAACATATATTCATAGGGGCATTTATTTAATCCCTTAAAAATTGTTCATACTAAGCTTGTAAATTTACCAAAGCATAGCCACTTGGAGTGTCGTAACCAAGAGTACAGAAAGGACCATTTTCATGAACCACTTCCCATTCGAGTGTATCTCAATGCGGTGTTTTCGGATTCTACCGCTACATATATCAATGCCAGAGTTGCCTCTACCTACTCATATACATGCATGGATGTATTTTCTTAATAAACCACTTACTCAAAACTCACCAAACATTGGGAATTGTTTTTATTATAAATAGTCTTATCCCTGATGATTTCCCTAGGTTTTTCCAATCATAATCCCATAAATATCTAAACCAATCTTTTGGTACCAACTATAATAGCCTTGGTCGTTATTACACACTTAAAAATGATTTATTAAATAAAATTTCACTTTATACAACTCTGGTGATAGAAAGGTCAAGTGTCTTTGTAAATTAGTAACATTACATAATAATTTAGAACAAAAAACACATCCTTATTGAAAACAAATTTTACATGACCACACACATTTTATTGTAGCTAGAATTTCATGGGATAACCTTAGAACATGCATAAGAAAAGGGTGATCAATAAATCCCAGTGAGGGAGTAAGCATTGCATAACATGAAGTATATAGAACTTGTTATGAAATAGGCATATCAATGGATCATAACAGAATTATGAACATAAAACCCTGATATATCATGATTATCATAACATGGAAAAGTGGCATCAACATATAACATGATATTAGAAATATCCAAGGATAACTTCACATGGGGAATGAGTAAACCCTCATTGAACATAAATTAGAATGAGTTAATACTCATTTCACATGATGTATCTTGATACTATTCTTTACCAAATGCATTGGAGAGCTTTCAAGGTGCACCCATCTTTATCATTTCATTTCAATCATAATTTTACCACATAGATAATATAAAATTGATTCATTAAACATCGTCATTTATTCCATGATAAAGGAATGTGGAAGTCATATATGAAAAACTATAATCAATATGCAATTTTCCATGATGGTTAATACCCTTGATATAGAAATGAGCATGGTATTCACTACACAATGTCTTTGGATTGTAAAATCGTTGTGGAATTTCTCCAACATAATGATGTGACATAGGAATTCATAAAAATGGTTGATGAGAGAGAAATGGTTGTATCATAATATGTACAAGAAATGGATAGTATGTGGGTCATATAGATACATATAACAACATATGTAATGGAATTTATATTCATAATACAAAATAATTTCAACAATGTAAATGAGAATAGTGAAATACCTTACGGAAATTTGGCATGGTAATGGGGGTACATTGGAGGAATTAATTTGAGAGAAATGTGTATATCATCATTCAATCATAAGAAGGGAAGTATGAGGGAGGTAAAAAATTATTCACCTATATTTCTAAATGAAAATAAAAGGGTATAAAAATGTAATTAAATTGGGACAAAAATGAGAAAGGAAAAAATCTCTTACTTGTAAGTGTAATCCCAAGGGCTTGGGAGAGGATTGAGGAGGATTCTTGGAATCTTGGGGAACCTTGAGAGGATTATAGAGAGAGAATGGAATATTTTGGTTGAGCTTAAAAGGATTTTAGTGAAGTTGATTTGGGAGCTTGGATGGGTTTATATAGGAAAATAGAGGAAATTCTTTATTATTTAGGTTTTAGAAACGACACATTAAACTAATCAAACCCACAAACCAGCCCATGGTTTTGGACATGGTTTTTTCCAAAGGGGAGTGGAAAAAATTATTTTGTAACGACAATTTTTGAACTTCTTTAAATATTAGTATTGATTATGTGGAGGTGATTCACACTCTCACAGAAATCTATTTAAAATTCCAAAATGTTTATAAGTCTTGGAGGGTCCACTAATGCTTTTTAAAATAAATCAAAAAACCTAAAATCACAATATTTTAATGGTAAAACATATATTGTCCGAATATACCATTTATATTATATTAATTCATCTCTATTGGGTCATTATGAGGTCATAAAACACATTATATAATTTAATGGTATTTAAATTTTACCTAAAAATTTGACTGTCCCATAAAGTTATGAAAAATTCACCGTTTGATAATTTTGACATCCTCATTCCAAAAATAATATTAATTTTAACTAAATAATTTTCCAAAAATGTTTATATTTACTTTTAAAATAAAATCATACATTTATAAAAAATTCATGGGTTTTGATAAAAACAGCTTTCAAACATTATCAAAAATCACAATTTTATTCCTAAAAATCATACTATCTTTTAATTTTAATAAAAATTAATTTATTATTAATATTTTATTAAAATATAATTTAATTCAAAAATTCATTAATTCTTCAAAATATATTTCTTAATTGAATATTAACTAAAAATATTATTTGTGATTCAAAAACAATTCACAATGTAACAATAATAAAGTGAATGTGTATTCATTTTTAGATAAAAAAAATATTTCACATAATCATAGTGATAGAGTCTTGTTACATAAACCCTTATATCACCAACATAAGACATATGAGTATGGTGTGCGATTGTGACAGACTCTTGGGGTGGCTTGGATAACATTGCTCAGGTGGTAATCTCAATCAACTTCAACTTCTCCCATTGGTGGTTCTATTCAAGTTTAACGTGTTGAAGATAGGCTTGGGCTTGGTCAAGAGCGAAGACTAGTGACGCCAACTCCATTCCAAGCTCTGAAAAAATGGGCATTATACGGAGTAATTCTACTAGAAGTTTCCATTTCATCCTTTGTATGAATATATTGGATTTTTGGTAGCCCTATATTTATACAAATCATGTGATCACTATTCAAAAACTATATTAGAATTTGTACCTAATCTTAACGGTATTTTGAAATCCAAAATCATAAAAAGAATGATGTAAATATGCTATATTACAATTTTATATAATATTAAATTTAATTTTATGAAGAGAAACTTTCATTAATAAATTTTTAGGTCGTTACAGGTATATTCATCTTTTGAATTTTTCTTGGAATTTTCTCATCCATCTACATTCATTGTGGAAAGTAAATTTGTGAAGCAGTTCAAAAAACACAAATTTATTAATCATTTCACACCACTTTAATGGTGTAATGGATAGATATTTCATATTTTTGTTCAAATAGATGACATGATCTAGCTAAGAAGATTGACCGAGACCATATTTATGTATTTTCATGTTGTTTTGATATTTGGATATTGGGATATGATACATGGGTTTTTTATTATTATTTGTTGTTGTATTCATGAAAGAAGTGATGGAAAGGATCATTAAAACAAGATCCAAATTTCCCAACATGATTTATTTCAATATTTTAAGCATAATAGTAGAGGATGTAGTGGGATGATGATGTAGGGGTTCTATGAAATCCGATAGAACACGGCATGTAGACTGGGATTACATATCATTTGGGGCCCTGAATATGAAACTATAGTTTTTGTGAGTGGATAAATATCACACAGTATGTGTCCATTCTCACACAATGTGTAAACCTTTATAATCATCTCAGTGTTCATTTATGAAGGTACATGGGAACTGGAATGGCTAGCCATATGCAGAAACTGATAGGACATGGATTACATAGGCTAAGAAAAGTCATGTACTCCATAATGGACATGTAAATAGGAATAGGATATGATACATAGGTAAGTCCCAATTCCAAAGGGACATGTTTTGTACTACCATCATAGAACGTTTACCCCATAATTGAATTATTAGTGTCCTAATCATCTTAAGATTGTATGATTTTCATTAAGGTGAATTCTCTTGATACATTCATAATGGGATAGTATGAAATCACCTACTACACATAGGATGGTGATTCCTTTATTAGGTTTTCATGGTTATAGTTTTTTAAATCTATTATTTAAGATCATAAAGAGATTATGTAACATCATCATTTCCTTGGAGGAATTAATGGATTTTTCATGCCAACACTACATGGTCATTAATCCTCTACTTAGAGAATTATTCTAGAGCGATTTTTTGGTATACCCCGTGGACATAGTAACAAAACTAATTTGGGTTTCTATCTATTTAAATGTCTAGTGTATATTCCTTAGAGTGATACCTGATGGTGAAGACATCGTTGTTGGATTCCATAAGTTGATTCAGAATTATTGAGTGTGCTCTCTTGTAAAGGTGAAATCTTGAACATTTGAGAAAAATTCCTATATTGGAATTATAGTTAGGAAAATTCATTCAGATGGTGAGTATTTTTTAAGTGTGTCACGACACGACCAAATAGGGCTCATAGTGCAACTCCCCAATACTGCCTCTAATATGCAACGGGTTGGAGACTGTCACTGAGTAGGTAATCATATACAAGGGAGGATTTATCATCTCATACATGTATTCCCACACCCACATACGCTTCCATTCAATAGTGTAGAGATATATAAAACTGAAAGAAATAGAATACATACATCTATTCCAAAATTGAGTATAGATAAAGAATAAAAAGGGAAGAATATGATTCACTATTGGAAAACTGTAAAAGAGTCCATCCTTCTCAGATGGAGTGGAACAATGATAAATGAACCCTCTAGAAAACTCCTCATCCCAGCACTGGTAATCACCCTAGTTGTTCTAGCACACAAAACACTTCATGCTCTCGGTCATCCTATGAATCTGTTGAAAGGAAGAAGGCATGCCCAAGGCATATGACATGTTTGGTCAAATCCCATACAGAGCTGTGTAAAATGATACTTAGTTGTAACCCAACCCCCCACTTAAAGAAAAGGGAGAAATTAAAAGGAAACAGTCTGCAAGACCCCACCATAGGTAACTCAAATGAAAGAGAAACTCCATATCAAAACCAACCATATAAACACCTGAATTGAGAGCTCAAAACACCGGGTGTGTCATCAATGAATTGAAAACACTACAAGGAATACCGATAAATAACTAGATATACTCATCTCTGGCACCAAACCTCTATAGGATATGAAGTAATTTCCAGTAACAGATTCTATTTGAGGCACTAAGATGATAGATAACTTGGTGAACACACTACCCAAGAATTATCATCCCAGTTGAGACTCATTTGACGAATAGAAACTGTTGGGTCTCACACCGCCATCCCATATTGACCATCCAAGAGAATACGCTTGTCGAATATCTCTTTTAATAACATCATTCCGAAACTCTGTAGAAACATAATGCTCATCTAATAGGGTATCATTCTTAGGGACTAGTAGAGGATAATTGAACCCAATGTTATCATGGGGATCCCTCCCAGGATCCGCTGGGGGAAACTACAACCAGATATGATATTCAACAGATCACATCACTCAGATAGATGATTGTTTCTAGTGTATAGGTTGTCCTGATGATGCAGAAATCCCCATCTGGTGTAACCCAAAAATAGGGGATCAAATCTATGATACCACAAAGCCTATCGAACCCACATTCGGTGTAGGGGATCGTATAACTCACAATACCACAAAAATACTATCATCCATCTCTATATAAGGGATCATATACCCAACAATGAAAATAAACCCTACAACGTTTTCCACCTAGATTGAGGATCTCCACCCATGTCGAGTTAGTCACACTGATATTGATAACACACTCTTGGTAAATGATATGCTAGAGGTTACATCATCACCTCACCAGAGGGTTTCTACAACTCTATATGAGCCCATCCTATCATGGGGATCTGAATCCTCTACCATGGATGTAATACCAAAAACCCTCATAGAATAAGGACCTGGGTGCCTTACTCAAATCAACTAGTCAGGGTGTTACTGACCTAAGAACCCCAATGAAAATAAATCACTTGTACTCTACACCTCTGAGACGTAAAATGTGGCCACCATCTTGTTATACATGGATAAACATGCCGAATAATATATTTACATACCCAAAAAAGATAACTTGTTAGAATGAAACGTTTCACAGCAATGGCCAAAATCAGTACTCATGGGGACCACACCTTGATTTTGGATTATGTAACCAAAATCAGTTTCAGAATGTTCCCAATTAATTATTTTTCACAATGCCACTGATGGCGTGATAATCATTCAACAAATTTTGGATACACATCTGATGCATAAATTAGTAAATAATAACTGTATTAATATTATTTTATGTGGACATCATGTGCCACAGATCATCAGGACCAATGAAATAATGTTCCAAAACAGGTATAAAAAGGTTTTCCTTAATTCAAGGGTAATGTTTCAACAGATGACATGTAAATAAGACATCCATATGTTACGAGTGTTTAAAGTCCTCGTGGCCTGTCATAACGGCCTACTCAAGCTAGTATAGCCCCTCACTAGCCAGTGGTCCAACCGCACCACATCCTAGCTGTGTCCTCCCCATTGTACCTAATAGCGTCTAGCCACCCCACCAGCTGCACACCGCTCAACGCTGCTTCGGTGCCCCATCGCTGGCTCCAACTCCCTCTCACGGTAGCCATACGCTGCCGCTAGCTACCACGAACCACCAGGAATACCCCTAAGATCCAAAAATCCATCAAAGACCAAATCCATAAAACATGGGATGATATCTACACTGAATAATGTTCTTTTTGAATGTTCATGAGTGATTCAAATAAAAATAATGAATAAATAAGTGGATATTGATTTAAAACTCAAATCATTATACCTTATAGAAAATTGTCGAAGCATTAGGGTCATATCTGTGATTTGAAGCTGCTAATACAAGTTCATGGAGTAATAACCATCATGATTTGAGTATGACATCACCTTGTTTCATTAGTTAGTCATACGAGTCATTTATCAGTGTAGAGGAATAAGGGTGGCGCTTCATCGCCTTTGTTATTCCAACCAAGGGGTGAGGGGAGGGATTGATTAAATTTTGGTTAAATCAATTCCCCCTTATTAATATGTGTCCACACGTGCCCCTCCAAGATGGCTTTGACCCAACACCCAGTGCATACAATGATTATTTCACTCCTACGGTAAACACATCATTCTCAACTCAGCATTGATCTCCAAAACTACATTTGACAAAAAAATAATAATATTTTATTTATTTATTTTATTTATTGTTATGTCCTTCATAACTTTTCCCAAAGATTGGTTTCACCCATAATAAATATACCCCACTATTGGTAAACGAAATTCTTCAGACTCAAAAGTGACCTTAGTTATCTATTTTGATCTATCATTTAAGAGAAACCTTGTTTCCTCGACGTTCATAATATATAAATATTTAATATTTTTATATAAATTATTCTAGGCACATTGGGCCACATAATATAACATTTTCTCAGTTCCTAGGTATCAAAATATATGAATAAAATTTTCAATGTATTACAAGGAAAGGCCTTTAATGCTACACCCTCCCCTCATTCAATCTTTACATCCCAAAAGTGCAAAAGGCTAGGCATGAGGGAACGAAACTAGACTCTCAACTAGGAATCCCTCCCGAGAATGTTCACCCAAAAAATTGACAAAACCCACATGGGTTATCGTTCAGTCAACAAGGACACACTCAGGGGGACCACATGGGCAACCGCACCATGTCCATCCCATTCCAGATCGACATCATGTAACATGGAAAATCTCTCCTCAACTGCAACAGGTGGGAAACCCCAAGTTCCTTGTCTCCTATAATCATACGATCTACCGGTAGTCCACCTCATTAACCTACCATACAGACCAAAAATCCTACTCTAAACACACAAGTCAATGGGAATCATCCACTGCACATCGATACTATCCACATTGGGTAGCACTGACTTGTCCGCACGGTTTTCCATTGAATAACGAGAATGTGTCAAATTCGGGAGAGAGTCCCATATTCTAATGACTCTGAAGCCATTGAAACCATACCATGACCTACTCAATAGACTCATGTACTAAGATGACATGGAACATGAAAGTGTATAAATGAAAAAAATAGGGCTACTCAAGAAAAAAACATGGGTCCTACCATTCCCTTCACGTAAACATCCCAACACACAACCCCGCCATGAAAACTATATAAAGAGGCACTCATCCACCACACCTCTACACTGCTCACTATGGGTGGCATGAATTCACCAACATTTTTTTTCGCATCACTAAAACATGTCTTGGTGGGGGTATGATCCCTCTTCCTCATGAAATATAAGCTATGACGAACAATTCCAACACATGGACTTACCAATGCCCCATGTCACTCCGAACAACCCTCAAGCAAGCAGAAAAAAAAATTGTGCCTCCAAACTATTGAATAATGTAGAAAGAACATAGATAATACCTTTATACATCTAGAAAGAGTCTAGGTAAATGGGATCTATGGCCATCAGTTGTTCCAGCCCCGATCCTATATCTCCCTTAGCCTAGAATGAACCACCTGGGGGATGGGGTGGAAACTTTATCTTCTGCTACCTCCTACAACTACACCCACACCTCCTCTATATCTGATGGTATATGGAACTCGGTGCTCAAAATGTTTCATCTACCATGATGGTTCATCAACCATCTCCCTCTTAGCTGCACGAAGGGTTTGAAAATCTGAATAAATATATCCCTGACCATCACAAGAATAACATAACCTCACATGTTTCCAATGAAAAACTTAATGAGAGCCTTGAGCCTTAGATCCCCCATACTAGGGTCACCACCAAAAATGGAATGAATGCTCAGAACCCTGAGACCATCATCAGATACCATCTACTGAATGAGATATCGAGGTATCATCTCTGATGTTCCCAGCACTGACGGTCATCATTTGATCATATAGAATGATTTCCACTACTAAGGCCCGCTTCAACACTCAAACATAGGAGGGAATGTACAATGACACCATCAACCCCTGGATATCCTAGCGTATGCCCTTATCGAGGTTCATGATCAAAAGAACAGATCCTGAACCATATCTAGGGAGTAACATGATAGGTCTATGAACCACTATGAGTGCTCCTCCACAGTCTTGATCTCCTATCGAAGCTGCAAATGCTCTTAGATATGAACCGATCTCAATATGGCTAGATTAAACTCCTCCATTTTGAGTTTCTAAAACAATGACTATGAGAGAATAACCTTGTTTTTAGACTGTGCCGCATGAATCCACTAGTACCCACCTAAAACATATACAAGGATCCCCTCTAGAACCACCATATTATTGTGAGGTGACCTCATAATAAAAAAACACATGTAACTACCGCGAGCCAGTCAAAATCTGCATGGGTACTATTTCACCATGGTACATAATAGGTCACTTCCCCTAGAACACTTTAAATGTATTCATCATGTGAGCATACTTTTCGATTACTTTCATCACAACCAACTGATTGATAGGTGGTGGCTCCACTATAAGACCACCAAGAGGTCCATCTCCAGAACCTATGTTCCACACCGAAGCCTGTACGTAGGGAGTAACGTTACTACAATCCCACCATGGAACCCTATCTGGATATCATCATGGAGGCATCCTAATATAACATCAAACAACACCTTGGTCAATGATTTTATCTATGGAGTTAACTCAATAAGGAGAAGGAAAACCAAAAACCGAGTCATGTATGATTCATGTACCATTATTTCTCTACGACTAGTGTCTTAATTTCCCATGTTGATAGGAAGGTCTTCAGAGTCCTAGTGAATTTATATGTCATCCTTCACACTAATACTAGATTCCCTATACTAAATTACGAACTCTAAACACTATAACAATATACCTATGAAACCCAATACAAGAACAAGACTGCGATTAAAAAGATGAACTGGCAACCTCTAATACAACTCTATCATGTCTTGACCCTACGGGGATCAAGCCAAAACTCCTCGGCACCTGGGCTAATGGGGAAGGGCTTGGGGAGTCACGAGTTGAGCCCTATTGGTTCAGTTCCTGAAAGAGTATATTTGAATATAAATTTTATATGTGTATTAGAAATATACCATTTACGAGATGATTGTTATTCATGATTTTATATGCATATCTATTTATGGCTATCCAGCTGGGTATTTTTATACTGACCCCTACATGGAATTTTCCAGAATGTTTCATTTCTAATGTAGAAGATCAAACTTTTTATTGATTCATAGAGTTAACCAGACTACGTAGATTATATTGAACTGGACTAAACAGGGTGAGTTCTAGTGGTATCATAGACGAAATTCCGCTTCTATACATTCTGGATGGAATTTATTTTAGAATATTGGTGGTGGGATTGTATTTTCCCCATTTTACTTCCAACATATCCTTTTATTAAGTGGTAGTGGGGTTTAGTTGTATGCATGCATGGATTATTTGTTTTTCACAATTCAGTGTTCAATGGGATTGGAGATGTGTGTGTGTGTGTGTACATGTGCATTTGGCTAAGGCCTCCTATGTGAGTGACAAACCCTCTCAGCATATGTCACTGGCCCCTATCCTATTATAATTATGTGTGTGGTAGACATTACATGATCCCCATTCAGATGATTCATGGTAATATCTAACACTAAATTTCATCATATATGAATGGAATCCCATGTCCTTGTGTCTGGATGACTACTCTCTCATTGGCTGATGTAATTTGTTTTCCATCCCTAAAATTCTTAAATGGATATATTAATGGAATTAATTTTTATATATGAAACTCCTGAAAATATTTATAAATATGAAAATAATATATATCAACTTAATTCATAATGTTCCTCTCACTGAAGATGATAACATTGTTCATGAAAGCGTGTCAACTACCACCTCTATTATGCGTTGTGATTTATTTTCCTCCCTCACATCACATTGATGAAATATATAAGTATTCATAAATAACCTATATATTATTTATGATATAATAATAATTAATAAAAAATAAAATAATAATAAAAATATTTATATATTTACGATTGAAATTTATAAATTTTACTCTCCCGTACATACAACCTACCTTCCCCATAATTGTTATATAGTTCACTTTTTATGAAAATGTATAATTATTTGTTATAAATTTTTTATTGTCGTATAAAATAGAAATAATTTCAATATAATTTTTATGAAGTTGATTTACTAATAAATTATTTTACTCTAGTCAATATAAAAATTCATTTTGGACTTTTGAGTTGAATATCATCAAAATAGTTAAAGTGAAATTAACTGACTAACCAGTTGTTTACAACATTGAAATACATGAAATAAAATAAATAATAAACATTAAATGATTCCCAATAATTTATAAAATTAAAAAAATTAATCATTGTGGATTATTATCAGCATATGAAATGAGCCCCACTCAAGGTAAGTGACATTATTTTATAATTTTTTATTTATTGTCTCACTTCTAACTCAATGTCAATGATTTTTATAATATATAATAAATATTTTTATGTGGAAGAAATTATTTTCAATGGATTTTTTTATTTATTCTTTATTTCAATGTTTTTTTAATGGGTTTATTTTTACGGATGGTTTCAATTTAATTTACACATGGGAAAAAAGAATGTTATATTTTAACATATATCATAAAAATGAATTTTCTAACACCATTTTCCTTTATTTGAACTTTGGATTATATTACAAGATTTAATTTCAAATAAAAATACATTTTTCTCATTATTTGTGTGTTTTTTTATAGAAAATAGGGTTTAAATAGAATAAGGTATATTGATATCTGATAATTTGTTTCATAATGTATAAATATTTTTTTATGTTTTGGGATAAAATGTGAATTAAAAAGATGGTTCATTAATGATATGGTATTTTAGAACTATATATGTGAAATGGGTGACCCCAAATAGATTATATAATGGGTTAAACCTCATTATAGCACAGAGGTGATCCAAATAAATTTTATACAATAGTTGATCCCTTTTATTAATATCCAATTCATTGGGTAAATGGAAGAGTTATCTAATTTAGTTTCTCTTGTTTTATTATGGGAATATACTAAAATAGTTATTTCACGAACTATTGTGATGATTATTTGAATTGTAACATTATGGTTACTTTGAATATTAAAATTTAAAAAATTCGGTTACTCCATGTATAACTATGATGGTTAATCCCAGTGTAACTGTGTTGTTTTCTCTATATTAAAGAGTGATTTGAAAATTATGGACCAAGTTTCATACATGTTTTATCAATGACTATATAGTTTTTAAAGGTTTCTGTTGATTAAAGTTATTCGTTGATTTTATTGAGAAAATTATTTCTTCCATATACTCAAATAATATTAAGATAATGGTAATAGTTTGATGGGTTTTCATTTTGAAATGGATTATTGAATTTCTATATTTTTTTGTACAGTAATGTTCTGTTTTTTACAATCCCATGTTTTAATGTTTTTAAAATTTTTATGGAATAGTTTGGATAAGGGTGAGGTCATATAGAATTTTAAATATTTTTCATAAAATGAAAATGTGCTCTATATTAAAATATTGGTTTTATGTCAAATATTTATTCCAAATTGAAGTGTCCACATTTTAATATATTGGAATACTCTTTAAGAGTTATGACATAGTTATAGAACAATTTAATCATTAACGGTTATTTAAAATATTACAATGTGAATTATTGTTTGTAGTTACTATAACATGTAAAATATATGGTTTTTCCTTGTTAAAAAAAACATGTTTATTTTTATTATATTTGTAATCATTGAAATAAAAATTAAATAATATTTCATCTATCAGTTTTGGTGCCCGTTACTGAAATAAATTAAAAGTGTGTCTATAATTTTTATTGATAATAATTTCATATATATATATATATATATTGAATCTATAAGATAGTATCTGGGTATATAATAAGAATATTTATTTGATGAGACTTCTTTTAGTCCACTATATTTCTATTCAGCCACTCTATGAAAATAGAGAAACAATGTTGCACAATGATACCAAAAAATAGTTAAACTATGTTTAGAATTACATTGTGGACGTGTTGGATATAATATTGTAAAATTATTTCTCATTTTTTCTGTGTAAAGTACATAGAGGTGAAATTTTAAGGATGTAGTAAACTATAAGAAGTATTGGTGTTAAATTTTATTTAATTTTAAACAACATGTTTTATTTGGATTAAGACTATAATTAAAAATATTGATGTCTATATAAAGATATATAAGAGTAATGTGGACTGTATATTCTATAAACGCTATTATGTAGTTTAAATTATATATCATTGAAATATAATGATTGTTACCTCAGTCTAAATGAGAATAGAATTCAAAGTGTTGAAAAAGTTTTGAGGTTAAGAAAATGACTACCACCCAATTTCATGATGGGAAATATAATTCATTTTATTGAAATTAATCTTGGGTATTGAAAAATATTCATGTTAAAATAATTTAATTTAATGTTTTTTAATAAATCTATAGAGAACATAAGTTTACAAATAATTTAATAGTTATAAATGATGTGAATATTTTATACTATTTAAACTAATTTATAAACATGGTCTTTAATGGTGTGTTTTTAGTCTCTAATACATAACTACTACAAATATTACAAGTCCAATGGCACTATATGATATAGGGTGAGCCTATATATACCTAATACCCTTATATTTCATGAATTATCTTTTTCAAATTAATTTTATCTTTTTGATATTTTTCATTACATGTAACTATGGAAATATGTTATTTTATATGATTGGTTTACGTAATATATATCACCATGTTTACCGTTCAATACACACAAATGAAATTTTATGTGGATCTATAATATGCATTGAGGTTATCATGCATAACACTTCATAATTCCTTTTCTAAATGGCTTGCGTAACACACCGGGTCGAGTGTTTTCAAATAATCATTCACTGTTAAAAGATAATTATATAATTGGATATAACATGTCCACTTAATTGAAGATTATATTATTAACTATCTTATGAATATATATATTTATTAATACATTAGTTACCTATTAATTAGAAAATATTATAGCAACCAAATTAATATAAAGTGACTGATTTGATAAAAGTCCATTTTTATGTGAAATAGGTTATTTATATTAATAAGTTAAATTAATTACAAATAGAAAATCAAATTTATTAAATTTATATGTTATATACTTAAAAAATACTTCTTTATTCATCCCATATTTTTGATAGACTATTCCTCACCCGTGAATACGCACGACATATCAAATTAATGGGTTTTTATTGAAAATATAATTTTATTTGTAAAATTCACTAATTAATAGAAATTTTTATTAATTTTCAATTAGAAGGTATTGGTACATATTAATGGAATAGAATGGGGGTAAATCTTGACAAAAAAATAAAATTTGAACATAGAAAGGATACAGGAAAAACATTTTCTGTTCTATGGAGGATGTTTATAAATCATTTCAAAATATATACAAGTCCTACTTCACTTCCATTGCTGGAAGAGGAATAATTTCAATCAAAAACGTTAGAACCCAATCTATAACTAAACAATTGACTATGAACTCCATGTTTGTAGAATATGTAATATTTATGTCACCTTTTTTATACATCCTGCAAATGAAACAGATATTTGTCACATGTTAGATGCCCAAAATTGGATACATCATAACAATTGAACAAATCATAGACCAATAACATGATAAATGCTAACAATGATCAGCATCATTTTATGTCTAATAAAACTAAATGGTCTTGAATTTCTAAGTCCACCGAACAAAGGATTGGAAGATAGGGTGTCATATTTCATCAAATGGGATGTTTACAAACAATTAGCATTGAAACATGGTCTTCAAATAATAGTGAATAATATGGCATTTCTATACTACATACCAAGATGGTGTTTATGTATAGTGTGAAAAAAAGAAATTGTGATGATAGGAGTCATAAAACATGTCGTATTTATTAAGTATAATAATTCAGCCAATGTAAATTAAACACATAAGAAATAGGATAATGAAATTACAAAATGATTTCTATGGAGCCTCATTAATTTGAAATACTGTATAATTCTTGTATATAATTTAATTATTATTTCACATAAAATAAGAATTAGAAAAACTGCAAAAAAAAAAATTAAACAGTGAAAATGAATTTTTCCCATTGGTTTCCAACATCACATTTCAGACTGTTTTTTGCTCTCCGGTTTATATTTACCTTCATTTAGGTGTGTATTTCATCAGAATGTATTGGTGTAGCCTTGTTGTCTCGAAAAATTTGGACAGTCTTGATGTTCATCCTTATTATCAAAATCATGTGACAAATTATTCAACATTGAAATTTTTGTTATATGATTTGATGATAGAATCTGCAGTAATTCAAAGTAGTGAAACACATATTAGTGATTTAACAGTTAAGTTTTTTTGACAGTATATAGGTCAAGATTAAAATGGAAATGTTTTTAAAAAAAATTAAAAAATACAATATAAATTAGTGTACATAAATTTTTATTTGTAATGATGGAAATAATTAATAACGTGGTAAATAGAAAAGTTATATACCCTAGTAGAAGACATGATCGATGTTGACATATGAAATATGGGGCCAAAATTTAATATCCCAGGATAAAAACTACCAATTTGATGGAGATATCGTGAAATGTTAAAAAGGATGTCAGTAATGTGATATGAATTTTTTAGAAAAAGAAACTGAAAAAATTGAATGATATGATACCTTGATATAATCAACGCCACTACTTACTTTTTAACACCCACTGGTTTGATCTTCATATATATTAATGAAGAAAACTGTAATGTTTTGTGATTGTTTGGTTTTAATGAAAATCAATAATAAACCCAACATAAAATTACCACATTTCATTTCTAAAAAATGATTAATGAAAATAACCAGTATATTTAGTAATTTACAAATATAAGAAATTTAATTAAAATGATTAAAATCTAGAAAAATTTGGCTTACAAAACATTTACAAAAAGTTCACTATAAGCCTTTATATAATGACAACCATTCAAATCTAAAAATGTTTAAAAGCTGACCAAGATATATAGAAATTTTCTAAGATAAATAATTTCATTAAATTGATTAAAATCTGGGAAAACATGGCTTGCCAAAAATATTCAGAAAGTTCAATATAATACATTATATAATGACCACCATTCAAATCTAAAAATGATTAAAAAAATGACCAAGATATATAGAAATTTTCTAAGATAATAAATTTCATTGATATGATTAAAAACTGGGAAAATTTGGCTTTCCAAAAATGGTATGCATGTTATATTTTATCCCACATAAGATTACCAGCTTCCAAATCTCAAAAATATTTAATGAAAATATCTAGGATAATTTGAAATTTACAAAGATATGAAACATCATTAAAATTACTAAAAAATATTAAACTATTATTACAAAACATGTTCAGTGAGATTAATTGATGCCAGGATGAAATGAAATAAAAAATAAGGAAATGCGAGCATGCAATTTTGAAAATAAAAACGGCAACCATACATGATGAATAAATATATTAGATAATGAACATTTTTAAATTGGAATAAAACATCCAAAATAACTCATACCTTCCCAAATAATTCATATTCAAGTATTTTTTTTGTCAAACTAAAGAAGAACATGACTATCACTGAATTATTATTTCCTTGAGTTCTGAACAATATAAAATTGTTCAGTTCATATCCATAATTGAAATCCAGATGAAGAATGAGTTGGTAAGAAAACAATAGGATAAAACCTCTTTCATCCATGAAGGTAAATAGAATACATTCATTCCATAAACCCATGCACATTCATCAAGAATTATGATATTTTCTATTTGAGGATGATAATAGTAGTTAGTAAAAATGTATGTAGTAAATAAAACATTAAGGTCGCTTAAATTAGCATAGAACAATAACAAACCACCAGCTCAGATAAAACACTAAATGATGAAAAATAAAAATGTATAGGTGACACATCAAAATAGATCAATGTGGAAAGAAGAGGAACACAAATATGCA